>OX424513.1:9509373-10893748 GCA_949152395.1 Agrochola litura | reverse complement strand
ACATAAAACAAAAATTACGTTCCCATGACAACATCACGTTGTCATGGGAACCGTCATTACATGGTAGGCGGAGTGGGGGGTATTAGGTTTTATTTTCGTTACGTTACGGAATTTCTTGATTCGGTCGCCGCGCTCAAAGCCCGCGATAAAAGCTATGCAATAGCTTAATAAATTAAGTTTTACAAACGATTTTTTTTATAACTTCTGATGTTAAAGAACCCTATTAACTTATTATATCGGACGCTAAAGACAGTAATTACGTTACATTATGCGTCCCTCCTGTTTTCTCGATAATGTTGTTCCACTTTTCTTAAACGATGACAAGGGTCTGACGCTCGTTTCGTTAACGCGAGGTTAAAATGTTCACAAAGTAATATTGTTATGTCATCGTCTAATTAGCTCTGCAAAACATAAGATGCGGGGCTGTGAGCCTTTGGTTGGCCTATTTATTATATAACTAGACTTTCTCGGTACGTCGTTTAAGATATAAACGTACCAGCTATTTAGCTCATACAAACTTTAAAAGATATTTGTTTTGGTTTAAGAGTGGTTTTCAAAACTCAAAGCATTTATATACCTTTGAGTTGTCAAGTGGTCGGTCAGTCAGAAAGATGAAGCTAGTTGTCCATTCCCAAGCCTAGTAGGTAGGTTCCTATGGAGAAGAACGGGCAAGAAACTCCACGGACACTCTTTTAAATCATAATATTGTAACAAAATATTGGTTACATCATTAGTGTTGAAATTATAAAGCATCTGCCTAGCCTTTTCCCAACTATGTTGGGGTCAGCTTCCAGTCTAACCGGATGCAACTGAATGCCAGTATTTTACATGGAGCGACTGTCTATCTGACCTCCACAACCCAATAACTAGGTAATACGATACCCCTTGGTAAGACTGATTGTCAGACTTTCGGGCTTCTGACTACCTGTTACGACTGTCAAAGATCTACAAATGACAGCCGAAACCAACAGCTTAACATGCTTTCCGAGGCAAGAAGGGGTCTTGGAATGTAAAAATGGTCACCAATCCACGGACCAACCCCGGCAAGCGTAGCTTAACTTGATCGATCGACCCATGTGGTTGTTATTACTTAGCCAAAAGCCAATAAAAAAAACGGTTAAAAACAATTCAAAAATTAAAATAAGCCGTGGCAGCTAAGAGATGACCAGTCCCTACTAAAGGCGCCCATGACGATGTGTTCACGAACATGACGCATGGATCAGCACCATTTAGCTCAACCATTTTGAAAGTTCAGTAGTGATAGCCTAGTGGTGTGACCGTCAGACTACCAAGTCATAGGTCTCGAGTTCAAACCCAAGGCACGCACCTCTGACTTTTCAGATTCCTGTGTGTATTTTATAATTATCACATGCTTCAAAAACGGTCAAGGAAAACTTCGTGAGGAAACCGGCATGCCTGAGAGATATTTCTCGACGGCATGTGAAGCCAAGTTAGAGGCCCATGGGCGACTTTAAAACTATGACACCAGGTTAATCACTAACCACACGAAAAGAAGAAGAAGAGTGATTTATCTGTTGGCAGTCGAGGAACTGTTTTATAGTAAAAGTAAGCTCCGTTTGCTTGGACTTGTAAAATGATAACCTAAGTGCTCATCGAGTATTCCGGGACATCGCTAAGCGGTTGGTCGACGCATCAAGTGACCAGAGGGTTGATAAATTTTTAGGTCAAAGAATTAGCATTGTCATACAACGTGGCAATGCTGATAGCCTTTTGGGCACTTTTGCCACTGACAGCGATGCGGATGAATTTTTTGATGCCCAATATATATATATAATAACCATTATTGTATTTGTAGGTACTTAGGAACTATGTTACTAAACCACAAAAACAAACGACATCAAATACATGGAGTGCGATATGAGCTGTTCCTAGATTTTACTGTTTTTCCTCCGTATAATTTTTAGTGTTAGATGTATATTGGTAAAAAAAAACGAATACCATAGAATATATAATTGTTATAAATCTTAATAAAACAAGTAAATCGTATAGCGGCCATCGAATAGAAAGCACAATGACAGAAAAACTTAAGAATAATTTCGTTTGATATATTGACTTTTTTTTTTTTTTTTTTTTTTTTTGTTTTTGGGTGGGAAATTATCAAATAACTTCTCCCGCTCGTGGAGCGGGAGGGCGTGTCAGACTCTTACTGACTAAAACCCACCCGTGTTCCTTCCTATGCCATGTTGCCGGGGGCCACGATTTCCCCATCGGTTTTCTTCGAACCCCCGGCAGGCATTGGCCCTAGCGGACCCCGTCAATTCTGCTGACATCTCTTTGAGGCGCGCGTGGAACACAACGCGCCGTCGACCCGGGCTTGGTCCTTATCGGACGGCGAGCTACCCATTGCTCACCGTCCGCAAGCCCGCGCCTACGGTGGCCGGAAATCTTCCTGCGATTCCCGACGCCCAGGGCGTCTCCTGCTGCGGCGGTTAGGGGCGCGAGGGCGCGAAATTTGCCTCTCCCTCACGCGCTCCGTCTCCTCCTTCGCAAGCATTACTGCTTCGCAGAAAGAGGTGACGGCCTCCCATTTCCTCTCGCTCCGTAGCATGGCCCGAATCAGGGCCGGACGCGAGAGATCACCGCCGCCGATCGCATCCACGAGGACACGGCGATGCCCTGCCCAAGCCGGGCAGACCTCCACCGTATGCTCCACCGTGTCCTCCGGGCGATCCACAGTGACGACACCCGGGCGTTTCCTCCCGCTTTATCCTGAACAGGTACCTCCCGAAACAGCCGTGTCCGGTGAGTACCTGCGTCAGGCGGAAGGTGAGGACGCCGTGACGCCTCTCTAGCCACTCCTCAAAGAGGGGTCTTATCGCCGCAATTGTGGCGTGCCCATGATATATTGACTTAGGAATGAAGATAAATTTTCCTAACATAAGTATTTCGTGCACGTTACAAATATGACACCCACCCACACTCAGTAAGACTTTAGGCACACTAGTCTCAAAATTCAAAAGTCATTTTTATTCAAACTAGGCTGAGAATCAGCACTTTTCGAACGTCAAAATTACATAAGACAGTCCTCCAAAAACGCCCACCCTTCACCGTCTTTTTAGTCGACCGATAGTTCGATAGGTCAGACAATCAGCGTGAATCTTTCGTACACGAAATCTTCGGAGACGGATATTAACTTTGCCGGTTTAAAATTAAAAATCATTCGACTAAAAAGTCTCTAGTGCACGCTAGCCTTAAAGATTATTGAGCGATTGCCCTCTGGCAGTCATTTCGATGCACTTAGCTCAGTTGATTGGAGAGGGCAAGAAATAGCTTTTAAAAATTGTTATGAACCTTTTAATTTCGTTCTGCGGATATTAAAACGTTGGCTTCCAGTGAAATACAGCTATCTGACTCGGTAATATTGAATGGAACTGAGAATGGTCAGTAATTACATTGTGAACGAATAATATTGTTATCTACGAAAAATGTTATTCCTGAAATGCAATTATTGTACGTTGAACCAACTGAAAAAGACAGGAGGAATGAGGAACGTGTCGCGAAGAAAGTTTTGAGTAAGAATGTGAATGGTATACCTAATAATAGTCCTCCAGACCGAATTTCGGCCATGACGACCAATCTCAGTGGAAACCAGCCTTCGGCGCGGGAGATAATATAGTGCACAAGTGTGTGCGCAGACACAGGTGCACTCTCTCTTCCCTCACTCTCATAGTCCGATGGGACGGCATTCTCACACGACCAGAGAGAGATCAGGTGCAGGACCAACGGCTGTCCCGTTGGTCTCGTGGTCGCAAGCGTGACTGCGGAGTGCGGGGTGTTCGATTCCCGGGTCGGACAAAGTGTTATCGATACTAATGTAAAATTTGTTTGTTTATTTGTATGTAGGGGGTAATCTGCAGAACTGCCAGACGGATTTGAAAAAATATTTTTGTATTGGATAGCCCAATTTTTGAGGAAAGTTATAGGCTATGTAAAATCAAACTACGATCCTTAGAAGCCGAGCAGAAAGAAAAAAAATCAGTAAGAACGCTAAGTGAAAACGAAATAAAAGCACGAGCGGGCGATGGGATGCGACGCGGTGGGTCTGGGGCCGGAATTTCACGCAGACGAAAGCTAGTCCCTATATAGGAAGACCAAAGCAACGATGGATCTATTGTGTGAAATATGATATGGCTAGAAAGGAGGTGACGTCACAATGAGATGTGTGGAAGAGCAGGAGTGATACGGACATAATTATGTTATAATAACGTTAAATGCTAATGTAGCCATTTAGTGACTGATCAGCGTACCCTCATCATCTGCCTAGCCTTTTCCCAACTATGTTGGGGTGGCTTCCAGTCGAACTGGATGCAGCTGAATACCAGTATTTTATATGGAGCGACTGCCTATCTAACCTCCACAACCTAGTAACTAGGTAATACGATACCCTTGGTAAGACTGGTTGTCAGTCTTTTGGGCTTCTAACTACCCGTAACGACTGTCAAAATATCTACAAATGACAGCCGGGACCAACGGCTTAACGTGCTTTCCGAGGCACGGAGGGGTCTTGGTATGTAAAGATGGTCACCCATCCACGGACCAACCACAGCAAGCGTAGCTTAACCTGATCGGTCAACCCGTGCGGCTGGTATTACTTAGCCACAAGACTGATCAGCGTACCCTATTACTTTAAATTTCTTCTCAACGTGTCGATAGCAATTTATATAGAGTCAGCCCAGATTTTATCCACATTTATACTTCAGGGCGGAGTCATCTGTGAATCTCCACCTGAGCAGGTTTTCCTTGCTTTAGCCTACCTGAGTCCGGAGTCTATTTAAAGACTTCCAGGTAAGCCAAGGCAACTCATGTATAGGTGGGAGATTTCAGCAGGTGGATTGAATGGGTTGGGTAGGAAAGCACTGTCTCGCCACAGCTTTAGTCTTTCCTTAGAAAGTTCACCAGTGAATGGGAGGACATTTTCATCATATCAACAAAGTCAGTTGTTATTATTATGGTTCCGGTACCAGCAACATTATTTACAGGATAATAGGTAAATATGTCACTGTAATGTTTAATATCAGCAAACCTGCCAACTAAAACTAAATACGCTAAAACTTGCATTGAATATCAACACATTATATATTCATAACATCGGATTTGTGTAATGAAACCGCTGTTTTGAGGTTCAATGAGTAGCAATACCTACCTACTTAGGCTGTCCAGTGAGCTGTGGGCACTGTACTAAGTAACGAGGGTTTTTTGGCAGCACTGAGATGTCAGGTCCGGGCACCTGTCAAAAGTGTCAAAGCGCCTATTTTTTTTTCGTCGTGACTGAATTATGAAAGAATGAATGAAAAGAATGATGAACGTCATCATATATTTTATATTCATTGTCGAAATAGAAGACTTATTGTCAAAGTGGCGCCAACTCGTGCGTGAATTGTCATGAAAACCCTCAGTGTCTTACCTTTGCACTATTGCATGTACCAGTATATTTCGAGCCCAGCGGAGAGAAATCAAAGAAAATTACACCGTATTTTGTTTCATGCTGTGAATAATTTTATTTCAATAGCCAATCAATTGATTTGTTTCCACACACGAGCTTCAATTGCACATCCATTGACCCACAAAATTGTTATTTTGGTCACGTACCGTCAACTTCACAAACATGGCAACATTTTGCATTTGACAGGCCCTTTGTTTCGTACCATTAAAGCTACAGTTTCCTAGAATATCGGTGGCTACCACAAATAACGGCCAAAGTGACTGCTGTCATAAAAATGATGACAGCGGGGTTTGACTCTACAGTGTCCTAAAACGCTCTCCAGGAAAACACACCAACTTACTGTCACTATACATGGTGGCGATTTAGACACCTGCATCCATCTAGGGGGTGATTCTACTCGTCATACTAAACAATTTTCACCATGAAACTCATATCTGATTCGTGAAAAAATAATCTAATTCCTATAGAACAGTAGACAGACTATTTCGGTACACGTATGATTTTTTTTTCTTTACGGATCTTGTTCATGTATTTGTTTCATAGCGAAAGTTGTTTGGTATGACAGGTAAAATCACTCCTATTTGCAGATCACAAAATCGAGACGCTGCGCGCTGTATAACGTTTTAATGACGTCATTCGATGATAAATTGCGGACGCTATGTGGCGGCCACCGCAGTCTTAAGTAACTATAACCTAAGGGCGGTTATCGTACTTAGGGCTTTCAGATACCGCATTTTTTCAATATCGGTATCAATACCGGTATTGTAAAAGTCAATACCGTGATCACGGTATCAATACCGGTAATCCGGTATTGACCGCAAGTTCAATTAGGACATTAATAAAACCATTAAAATACGTGTTTTTATTTTCAAATCAGTCTTTACTGTTCTTATTTATTGAAAATAATAAAATAAATACCTTTTATAAATAGCTGAAATCGCGAAAAAAAAATCAACTGTTCCCTATATTTTGACGAGATATGCGAACATAAATGTAGGGAACAGCTGATTTTTTTTCGCGATTTCAGAGTTGGTCCCATAGTGAAAGTTGAGTCATGAGTACCATGACCCCTTAAGAGGTTTAGTGTAAACAAAAACTGAGGTTGTTATACTTAACAATTTGGTATTGGTTGATCATTTAGGTGGGACTAGGAATTAGGAACGTAATCAAAACTTAAACTTTATCTAGTCTTTTTGCAGGAAGGCATTTCACATAGACTTTGTAAAGTACTGACATTGAGTTTGAGACTGACATCGAAGACGACAACGCTGATGTCAGTCTCAAACTCAATGTCAGTATTTAGCGGTGAGGCGATTGAGATAGAAGGAACAGCAGAAAAAGTCAGTTGAAACGATGTGAATCACATCTAAAGATTGTAATACCGTAATCACGGTATTGGTGCGTCAATACCGGTATTGAAAACGGCCAAAATAAAATCCGTGATCACGGTATTACGGGATCCCAGAATACCGGTATTGAAAGCCTTCGTACTACAAGTGTACAGACATGTGGTTAGTCGTACTTTCCGTCAGAGGTAAATATTTGCATGTGTATTGAAGGTTCCAATCAGCGCCGCTTTGTGCAAGTCGCAACACAAAGAGATGCTGACAGTACTTGTAAGCTTGCTTAAGTGATTGGAGCTGGAAGATATCAGGGTGTGTTGTTAGAGTAAACTGTTGGTTGGGAAGACAAGAGGATAGCAAAGATGTAGCTATCTAATGATGTTTTGACTATAATTATGATTTCGAGAGCTCTGAAGTTGGTATTGATTAAATAATTAGCTACAAGTCGAATGCATGTTTGACAAAAGACGGACCATTACACAAAGAAGAGTCGAAAGAAATTTTTATTTCTTAACGCTTACTGTTTGAGGATATACCATATATTTCTGCTTTGTGCGAGTTTTCGACGAGTTTTGGCCTCACTTCTAAACATTGAAGGCTTTATTTATAAATGTTGCTTAAAACTTGTGTAAAGATGTAAAGATTATATAAAACGTATGCTTTACCATAAATTGTTCGAGGTTTATAAATAAACCCCTAAAAAACCAATATAATAAAAGAGTGCTTCAAAATGGAACCTATATTTTCAGTATTTGTTAGATTTTCAATAAAGCAAAAACTAGTTACAGCTGCTTTTATCATTTATCATTTATAAAATGATGTTTGTTTGTCTTTATATTGCCGATTGAATATTCAGTTCATTGACTGGGCTTGATTAAAAACCCTTTAGTTTATTGAAATGACAAATTATTAGGCACTCTGAGTCGTTCAAATTAACGTTTTCCGACTTGAAACGTTATACAAAAACATTTGATAATTTCGAATTTATTTCTAAGTTTATTTGAATCGTTCGAGTCTAAGACCGAGATCTATAAACGTTACTTAGCACTTACTTTAGTTAAGCGATATTCCTATCACTGTCAAACTACAAGTGCAAGTTAAACCGTTGGTCCTCGCCCCTAACCGCCGCAGGAGACGCCCTGAGCATCGGGAGTCGCAGGCCGATTCCCGGTAGCTGGCCCTCCGATAAGGACCAGGCCCGGGTCGACGGCGCGTTGTGTTCCACGCGCGCCTCAAAGAGATGTCAGCAGAACTGACGGGGTCCGCTAGGGCCGATGCCTGCCGGGGTTACGGAAAAGTCCGAAAGGGATACCGTGGCCCCTGGCAACATGGCAACTGAAGGAACACGGGTGGGTTTTAGTCAGTAAGAGTCTGACTAGAGCGGGAGAAGTTATATGTTAATTTCCTATCCTAAAAAAAATGCCGTTGGTCCTGCGCCTGATCTTTCTCCGGTCGTGTCTAATTCCGTGCCATCCCATCGGTCTATGAGAGTGACGGAAGAGTGTAGCGTGGGGAGTAATTGAAGAGTGAACTGTATGAAATAGGCAATGGTTTAATGCCATATTTATTGCAAAGTATAACTTTCCCAGACAAACAGTTAATAAGAGAGAAATATCGTCCGTCGCGGTGGAGTCCGTGGAAGCGAGTGGTCATCGGGCCGAGCCGTGTCGCTGCCGCACTGCGCCTTAGCTTACCGATGACGCGCTGGTCACGCTGCCTGCGCGTGCAGTGCGAGAGTACCCCTGTGTCTACGCCACACACTTGTGCACTATAATATCTCCCGCGCCGAAGACTAGTCTCCGTTGGGATTGGCCGCCATGGCCGAAATACGGTCTGGAGGACTATACAAGTGTAATATATTTATTTATTTATTTAATACTTCAAGCACACAAATGTACAGAGGCGGACTTAATGCCAAAGGCATTTTCTACCAGTCAACCTTTGGGTGATGCAGAGACAAACAGTGGTAGGTGCAAAAGCGAGAATTGAGGAATAAATATTTATTTAAATATAAAGATATACATAAATATATATTTCCAATTATATATAAATATAAACAAAAATAAATACAGATAAAAATACTACTAAAGCAAATAAGACAAACAATGGGAAATCATTACCGCTGTGATGATACTGCCAGCTTCTTGCGAATGTGCTCGCGGACTAGAATATCTAGAAGAATATAGATATGGGAATATGTCTAAGCTAACGTGCTAAGTGACGTTCATAGATCTGGAACTAAGCCTAAGGTGCAAACAGTACTTAAAAGGTATCCACCCATCATTTGAAATTTAATAGTCTATGATACATTACGCAGTTCAAAACTTTAGTACCTGGGCGACCGAGGTCTGCTCTGGTGGAAATAGAGAATGCTCATTTAATAGTATAGGATAGTTTATACTAATTCCATGCTGCCATGTCATTATTTTAAACTTTGGGCGACCGAGCTCTGCTCGGGTGAAAATACGGAGAAAACGAACTTTTCCAGATATGAAACCTAGCTAAATCAATTTTTCGCCCCCGTAAACCTCTATATTGCAACTTTCATCGAAATCGTTAAAGCCGTTTTCCAGACTATACTACTACCAATATTTGTATTTATATATGTCACGGCTAAAACCCGAAGTGCGGCTACACCTAGTTTTAGCCGGCTACAACTAGGTGCGGCCGATAGCAGTTGGTTAAACTTGCCTGAAGGACCCTGGCACTTGCGAGCCGCTGCAGCGGCACCGCTCGCTTCGCTCGCTCGGCTCGTGCGGTGTGTTATGTGGTCACATTTCTAACCTAACCTAACCTACCTTTCAACCATTTTCATTTGCTACATTTAAATTTAACCAACTGCTACCGGCCGCACCTAGTTATCCCTTCAACTGTCATTAACGAGACACAATAGAATTTTAATTGTTATCCGCCTTAATAAGGCTGCTTAACTTAGCTGGCTAAAACTAGGTGTAGCCGCACTTCGGATTTTAGCCGTGACATATAATTATATACAAATATTGCTCATTTAATAGTATAGGATTTATTACTGTTTTCCATAAGATTCAGGAAAGTAAATAAAAGTAGGTAGATATATATATTTTTTTTTATCTCAATCCACCAATACGATACTTATAATCCATTCTAAATTCAATTTCAAGTTCAACGTATTCAGACGTATGAAACACCACATCGCTTGTAGTTTTATCGAGAACTTTTACTCGCAAGAGCTCGGCAAGTGACAAGTTCTTCTTCCACACAGTTTTCATGTCAACTTCCTACTTGGAATGGAAATTTGTTATAAATAAGATAAACAGTTGACTACGTTTATCTATCTCTTCGGACTGAGTAAAAACTTTGAAGCGTCTCCAGTTTTTCCTCTCGGGGATTTGTTTTACTTTAGCGGATTAAAGTTTACTATCTTATAGCAAAAGAGGTAAATAAACAATCCATAAATTAACATCGAAATTTATTATCATTGCGTGCGTATTTACCTACTTTTGAAACATAAGACACCATCTGCCTAGCCTTTTCCCAACTATATTGGGGTTGGCTTCCAGTCTAACCGTATGCAGCTGAATACCAGTATTTTATATGGAGTGACTGCCTATCTGATCTCCACAACCCAGTTACTGGGTAACACGATACCCCTTGGCAAGACTGGTTGTCTGACTTTCGGGCTTCTGACTACCTGTAACGACTGTCAAATGACAGCCGGGACCAACGGTTTAATGCGCTTTCCGAGGCACGAAAAGTCTCAGTATGTTATGGATGGTGACTCATCCGCGGACCAACCTCAATAAGCGTTACTTAACCTATAAGATAGACCAGTATGGCTGTTATTATTTAGCCACAAGACCCCGTAAGACACCCTTGGAAAAATATTGTCATAACCTCTTTTGTTTGTTGAATTTTGGTGTACAATAACGTTCTATCTATTTATTTATGGATGGACAGAAAACCCGAACACAACACTACACTTAGTCAAACATCAGTGTCAGCTTACAAGTTGAATTCCTTGTCAGGCGCTTCAATAATAAGCCAGCAGTACAGACCCGTAATTCGCAAATGCCAGTCAAATGTTATTAAAACGGTACGCCTACAATTACAATGAAATAACATCGAAATTCAACCATTGTGCGTGACTACATTGTGTTGCATACATATTTGTTTGTACATTTATATAGATTTGTAATCACGCTCTGGAAATCAGCTCTAACGATTTTGATGAAAGTTGCATTATACGGTTTACGGGGGCGAAAAATCGATCTAGCTAGGCTAGGCTAGGTCTCATATCCGGAAAAAATAGTTTTCTCCGTATTTTCACTCGAGCAGTTCTCGGTTACACAAAGTTTAGAACAAGATAATGAATGATGACATGACAATAATGACATTAGAATAATGATTATGGCAGCACGGAATTAGTAAGTACCTACTATTATGGCAGGTTGGTTGGTTGGTTATACTATTAAATGAGCATTCTCAATTTTCACCAGAGCAGAGTTCGGTCGCCCAGGTACTGTAAATTGAATGTGCAAAAAACAATTTTTATTCATTTTATTTTTTTCTTATCAACCAAGAGGGTGAAGTAAATAAAATGTTACACTTACTTAAAAGCAGGCGAGTGAATAAAACTGACAGGAAGATGTCCAATAACAGAAAGTTTCCATTTGCAATGAAACTTTGTTACGACTTAATGTCTCACGGTGAGTTTATTGTGTTTTATAACGGAATTCCTAGCTTTGTGACTTGTTTTGTTAGTGTTTAATTCGGATTATTTTTTACTAGCTGTTGCACATGTTTCCATCTGCGATCCAGGATGAAAAATAGCCTATGTCCTTCTCCAGATCATAGTCTACCCATGTGCCAAATTTCATCTAAATCCGTTCAGCCGTTTATGTGTGAAAGTATTTATAATATTAGTTAAGATTCTGTAACTACTGTTGCATAATTATTCTTCCTCGTCGTATTGATGGCATGACAGTGTATTAAATTTTGGTTGGCCCATAACTTCGCCACTTCTACGGTTTCGTCGGTGTCAGCAAAGAGGTCGTTATGGCTGCATTTTTTGGGGCACGGAAGGCAGGATAGGAGGTGGGATTTAGTTTGCGCCACAATTCCATATCCACACGCTGCTGTCGTATCGTCGACGTAACCCCACTTTGAAAGGTTGTAGTTGCATCTTCCCGCTTGGCGGTTCAGTGATTTCTAAGTGGGCCAGGCTGGAGGCTGCGGTAAGAACCTACTTATTAAAAGTTATTCAAGGTGCGTCTAGAAATTTTCTCTTAATAATTTTAGAATTTGTAATGATAAAAATAAAAGCAAATGAAGTCTCATGAACTATTCTCCAAAACCGTTCTTTAAAATTTTGTTTATAACATTAGAAACGATTTTTAAAAGAATTGATTTAACGGCAAAGTCGGGCAAAGTGTCATTGGGTTTTTCTATCTGGAATTTCTCAGTAGCAGCCCAGAGTCTGAATTTGTGCCCGGTTGATGACAATAGGCTCGGCCCCTATTACGTGGGACTTAAACATAACTGGCGAAATGTGGGTGTACCTACTACAGGTACACCTCTGCCCAACCCTTCGGGGAAACAAGGTGTGATTTTATGTTATGTGTTGATTTAACATCACGAACTGTTACTTTGTATGTATTTATTTTATAGGTACAGTCATAAAAAAAATACCTTACACTTACGCAAAATTAAAAAAAACGATTTTCTTGTGAAGTTACGATTGCAACTTTGAATAAAAACATATTCCATAAAAGTATGCTTTTGAAAATATTAATGTTCGTGATACCATAAAATTTCTATCAAAACTTTAGGAGAAAATCGTATAAACAGAAAATTTTCCTTAACACCAAGTTTCGACGTTAAACCGTATAAAACTGACAACATACAGCAACATCCGACAACTTGTGAACATTTCCATTCGCTGTGAAAGTTACTTCAGTTTAACCGAGCATAAGCTAACCGCAAGTTACTCCAGCGTCGCAGAGTTGGTGCAGCTTGACAGAAGAGGGACTTAAACTATTTTAACTGTGATGAATTCACTCGATATGTTATAAAACTTTTTTATTAAAAATACAACCGACTTCCAAACTACTAAGGAAAAAATAACTTTAATTTCAGAAGTCGGTGTCAAAAAACTAAAATACTGATCTAAAGACACCGACTTCTGAAATTAAAGTTATTTTTCACTTTGTAGTTTGGAAGTCGGTTGTATTTTTTGTAAAAAAGTTTTTATTTCTCGCTTTTTAGTGGGTCAATTTGTAATTTTATCTAAGTTACATTAGCCTAATGCCAACTGCTCATCACCTTTTACAAAATATTGCTTTTCCCGATTCAGGGACGTTCATCGTTGAGGAGTTCTCCTGGTACTTCACCATCAGCTCCACTTCTCCATATGCATTGTGACGAGCATAAATTGCATTGCAACCATATTAAAGTAATCGAATCGCAACCCGTGAAATACTTATTATTGAGTAGTTCCGGTGGCTATTTGTGGTCTTCATCATCAGTTCCACTAAACTAAATGGTGCTTTCCGAAAGCAACTGCACGATATACTATAAAAAATACCCAAATCGCTATAGGTTTGCCTGTAATATTTGAAGAGTTTCCTCGATTTATCTAGGATGCCATCATCAGATCCTGGTTTCCTTATCACGGTACCACTCTTAGGATATTTCCTTTCCAACAAAAAAATAATCATTAAAATCGGTTTATAAACGACGAAGTTATCCGCGAAAACAAATTTAAAAAAAAAAACGGTCGAATTGAGTAACCTCCTTTTTTTTAAGTCGGTTAAAAAGATGATTATAGTTTGTTTCTAGAGGTTCTTTGGTGGCGACCGCGTAAAGAAACAAAGAAAAAGAAAGAAAATACATTTATTTAGCACAGTTTAAAAAGCACACAATATAATTAACTGCAGATTAAAAATTAAAATCTAATAAAAAGTGCGATGTAAGAAATTTGCAGGGAAGTGTGCCTCACGGCTGCGCCAAATGGCCTAGTTCAGCAAAAATGCCAGACAACAATAAGTGCCTGACGCTGGTTTTTTACTGGACCTGAAATTGTGAAGTGACGGATGTTAATCAGTTTTATAATGAGACGTGTGCATACTTAAATAAAATAAAGTGCCAGAAAAAAAAAAAGGATAATATGTAGGTACAAAAATAGTGTGATTGTGCATAAAATTGCAAAACAAAACAAACAAAGACTGACAAATAAATGAGTAAATGAGTGGCAGGTACATAAATCATATAATTGAGACATTTAGTGCGACCATATCCAGCTTCCTAGTGTACTGGAAGACGCAGCGTGGGTTGGCTACTATCCAGCAGATTCTCGCATTTTTGTGGGACAAGGTGGACCGATGACCTGGTGAAGGTCACAGGACTCTGCTGAAAGCAAGAAGCACAGGACCGGTCGATGTGGCGATGCTTAGGGAGGCCTATGTCCTGAGATGGGTAATGATGAATGATGAACTTTGTTTCAACTGCCTAGCTGCCTCATTTGTCTAGTGGCTCAAAGCGTTACTTCTATGCATAGGGTATTGGATTCAATGCCCTGGTCGGTCGCAGTAAAGAAAGAAAGAAAAATAAATTTATTGGGACTCGCACATAAACATTAAAAAACAAAACGCAAATTGAAACAGAAAGTCCTACGAGGTCAAAAGGCGCCTATCTCAGCATGATGCTGTGACATTTAAAAATAAGTGTGGCTGCGCTGGTATTCTTAAGTAGCATAATATATAATAACATCACGCCGGTATTACCCTAAGGGTTTGGCAGGGGTGTATTGTACACCCACATTTCTCCAGTTATGTTTAAATCCAATGGGCGAGGTTCCTTTGGATTTTTCGAAGTACTAACAGCCCGTGGTTTGGATTTGTGGTTGAAAACAATAGGCTGGCTCCCTATTACATTGGACTATAACGTAACTGGTAAAACGTGGGTGTACCTACTGGCCCTTGGAGAATACAAGTCTGTAATGTAATGTTATTTTCTTCTCGTGTGACGTCACAAGCTATACGAGAGAAGCTTATGTTGTGATGAAAGGAACGAGTCATTAGGGTTGTTAGTGGGGTAACTTCCCTGTGCACGGATGTAATTATGACATCGTCTCGTTGGGGCATATAAAGTCTTAGAAATAAAAATACCTATCATTAAGTAATTTATTTAAAACTGTGTTGAAAACATTTTCTATATTTGTTAATAGCTGTTGCCCACGTCTTCGACTACGTGTATTTTGTATTTCATAATTTTGAATCCTTATGGATTAATGACAAAAAAAATTTTTATTGTTTCTTTTGGAGTTTCTTGCGCGTTCTTCTCCATAAGTACCTACTACACTTTGGAATGGGCAATTAGCTTCATCTTTCTGACTGACCGACCCCATGATAATTCAAAAGTGCCTGTTTTTTTTAAAATAAATGCTTTGAGTTTTGAACTATCGATCGTTCCATACATTTGGGGCGAGTTGGTAAGTACTGTCAGTACAGTTGATATTTTTTTCACGATTACAATATTGGTCCCATGGAGAAAGTTACCACAACCTTAAATTTGACGACTCCTTTCAGATACACGGTGTATACAGAATTAAAAGTAGCCTATGTCCTTCCTCAGGTCCGCAGGCTACCTATCTATCTGTCTTTCATAGCTATCGGTTCAGTGGTTTAGGCGTGAAAGGTAACATACATAGTTATTTTCGCAAGTTTAAGTACTTACGCGTTGTTTCAGAATTGTTCAAATAGTTTTGGACTCGAAATTCTTGAACCGATTTTGAACGGAAGTCTTAATTGATGCTGTAGTTAGGACAACGTACGCTCGTAGAGTATTAATGATCAAGTTTATATATCGTACCGATCGTTATTGGTTAAATTAGAAGTTGTGTAAGTCATCTTAATGATGTGTAGTTTCCATAGTGTGGTATGTATGTAGGTGTAATAGAATAATGTTGGTAGTTTATTGTGTACACACAATTAATAGGTACAGGCAAAAACATTTCTAGATAGTATGATATTAATAAATTTAAAAAAGTAGGTAGCACACATTACCATAACATTTAGCACTCTGTATCTTTTAAAAATAAATTAGTTCTAATTATCTACTTTTAAAATTTTCAATATATTGGTTACAGGATATAAGAATCAGAATCTGATATAAGTAAATAACCTTTAGTTAAACCATCTTAAGGCCAATTCCCGTATTCAAAACCGTTAAAAATAAATTAGTTCTACTAATCTGGATTTTAAATTTTCAATATATTGGTTACAGGATTTAAGAATCAAAATCTGATAAAGAAAACCTAAACCATCTTAAGGCAAATTCTCGTATTCAAAAACGTTCAAAATCTTATCTCATCTTAGCAACAATCAGTGTCAAAAACTTAACAAAAATGTAAGTAAATTGGATTTGTGACAGATCGAGTGTAGATTAGAATGCGAACATTGAAATACGGGATTTGCCCCTCATATTGTATCTCCTACTACGAACAGTACAAACGAATAAAAACAAGTGAATCAACAAATTCTAAATCAAAACTACGCAGCAAAGCTGGCCACACACGTAACTGCAAGCAAGACAAAACTTCCCTATAGGCTACACACTGTACAAGCTTGGAGCAGTATCAGTTTTTGCTTGAGCGATGAACGACGACGACTTGTTTGCTTTAGCTGCATTAATTGCAATTTATTAAGTACCATCAAATCACTCGTGTAAATTTTTCCTCGTGTAAAAGTCCCAAAAAAAAACATTAAAATCTTAAAAAAAAAAAAAACCAAAAATTGTGACTTTCCACAACTATAGTCTACTAACTTAATAAATTGCAATTAATGCAGTTAAAGCAAACAGCTTTAGCTGCATTAATTGCAATTTATTAAGTACCATCAAATCACTCGTGTAAATTTTTCCTCGTGTAAAAGTCCCAAAAAAAAACATTACAATCTTTAAAAAAAAAAAAAACGAAAAATTGTGACTTTCCACAACTATAGTCTACTAACGACCTATTTTAGGCTCTTATTCAAGTACTCTTTACCGTCTATAGGAAAAAAATTGCGGAGGCTGTGGCTGTTGTGGTGGCGACTGCTGTGGATGCTGCTGCCTTGCCTTGCATAACGATCTACACCTACTGTACGAAGATTTGCTAGTGGCATCGAGTTTCGCCAATTCACGCAGACAAGCCATAGTATCTACGTCGAAGATGACGCACCAACGTCTCCAATGTTTGTCTTTGTAGTATGCACTCCCGTGCCGTTTTATGAAAATAAACTACTATAAAAATTGCGTGCAACTGACGCGTATGATTCCGCAAGCATAACCTGCATACATAAGTTCAAGCATGATTGCACAAGCGTGGCTTGAACAAGCCGCATAATAAAAATTCTATCAATCTTCATGCCACTAGCACAAGCAAGATGCTTGCTCAAAATTATCATACAGACGGTCAAGCATGCTTGCACAAAATGATTGTTCATGCAGGCTTCTCATGCTTGCAGTTACGTGTGTGGCCGCCTTAACTGTATATAAATGAAAATCTCTCAAACGTCTTCCATCTGTTCGTCCAAAACTCATCATTAGGGGTTCGTAGCGTTCCGGGAGCCATTCCAAGAAACCCGAGCTTTTTGTAGCAATAAATTATTTGCAGCCGCGGAGACTTGAATATTCACTATGATAATAGGCTTGGAACAAACATTTTATATTAGAATCGTGTTGCAAGACTGGAGATGTTTCGAATAGAGGTTTGTATTGGAACGGATAAGTGACCGGATAGCGTAAATAAAAAGGCGGATGCAACACACACAGTAGCTGTTAAAGTATTACAAACACAATTACAACACAGACATTTTAAAACTGTCTGCACTGTGATCGGCTCCGAAAGACAATGTTTTGACAAAAACGATTGCAATACAGGATACTGTAGGTATCAAACTTTCTTGCAACGTAACGCCCCTTGGCTAATACCTACTAAATATCCTACCTAAGTTGCTCGCAGTCCCACACCACCATAGTCTGTGCTGCATTATCTTGCAAATGGTTTAAAAAGCAGTAACAGTCCGTCCGATTGCGGTTTGTAATGCAACCGTATTTGTTTGGATAAGGCAATAAAAAGGCGGATTCAACGCAGACATCCATAGTATTATTTCCATTAGATGGAGGTGAAATGGGTTAGGTTAGGTTAGAACTATGACCAACATTCCAAGTTGGTCGCATTTACTTTGCTAAGGCACGACTAAACGATACGAGTAAATTCACAAGGATAACATTTTTTGTAATAAGTTTTAGTAAATAAGTTGTTATTATTAATTTTGCTTCACTTGTACCTTTAAAAATAGTTGTAAGTGATTATATAAATAATAAAAAGTTAGTTCTGTACACCTACAAAATTATAATGGCATGCGACCACGGCTTTTCCTTGATCATTTTTGTACCTATGGCTTGATTTTTGTCTGAAATTTATTCTTCATACTTTTAAGAGCGTGATTTTTCAGTAGTTGGGTTTTAGTTTTTGAACTTACTTTTTATTTAATTTTATTTTGAGGTTTTAGTTTCGTAATAAAGTAATTGAAGAGCAGATATTTTTTCTTTTTTTTGGGTTTTATGGTATTAATGCCAGCCTATTATTGTCCCACTGCAAGGCAAATGCCTCTTCTTATACAGAGAAGGCACGAACATTGATCACCACGCTTGCTCAAGACGGGTTGGCGATTTCAGACTTAGATATTAACTATAACTACAGGTTTCCTCACGATGTTTTTCTTTCACCGATATAAACCAAGATAAACTCAGAAAGTACATATGAATTGAAAAAGTCACATTGGTACTTGCCCGGATTTGAATCCACCACCTCGTGCATGAGAGGCGAGGCCTTAACCACTGGACCATCACGGCATTTATGGTAAAATAGGTATTAATTTTACAGCCGCGCCGTACGTACGTAGTCTCATATTTGCTTGTTTTTAACAATTTAAATCTATTTATTTACTTGGAAAATATGATATATGTAATGTGCTTGTCAAGTCCTTTCATTTGATGGCACAATTATATTAATTTTATTTTTTATTTCGTTACTTTATGTCCTCTAGAGGGCACCATATTGCATTTAATGTGACGTCACATAGCCTATAACCAGCGGACAATCAAAGCGCTTCCAATGATACCTCATTTGTCAAATTATGATCGGTAGTTTAGAAGTTATGATGTAACAGATGAACATACATACATACTTACATACATACCGGTCAAAATCATAACCCTCCTTTTTGCTTCGGCGTAGTCGGGTAAATCCTAGCGGACGTCACGCGGTTTCACTTAAGTAGTTCCCGTTCCCGTGGGAGTACGGAGATAAAATATAGCCTATGTTACTCGCTGATAATTTAGCTATCCATTACTGAAAGATTTTTTAAAATCCGTCCAGTAGTTTTTAAGTTTATTCGTTACATACAAAAATACAAACATACAAATCTTTCCACTTTATAATATTAATAAGTATAGATAATGCGAAGCATAGAGAGTGCTTTTCGATCGAAAAATTTGTTTAGTAGTTTTAGGGCCCAAAAATAGGACGTATTTGAGATTAAAAAAGTGGCGCAATCATTATAATAGACTGTTCAATCATATTAAAGGGTATCAAAATTATTCTAGGTTCGATTGACATCATACCAAAAAAAAAACCATAAGAGCGTTCATCCTAAAAGTGGGCAACGTCGCAAATAGCTGTCAAATATTTCGCTGTTTTGATTAATTAGGCAATATTACTGTACGGATATATGAAATATCGCTAACTAGCGAACTATAACATTAATAATGAATTGCAATTATTATATCACTGAATTTCATGTTGTAACCGTTTTAGGTGTAAAAATGCATTTGTAAAGTTTCCAAATACTTTTTTTATACCATCTAAAACTAAATATTTGGTGTTACGAAATTGATTATTGCATTTCATAATCAATATTTTAGTTCACTGGTCAGCCATATTTCATATTTTCATACAGTAATATTGCCAAATTAATCAAAACAGCGAAATATTTGACATCTATACGCGACGTTGTCTAATTTCAGAATAAACGCTCTTAAGAGCGGCCAACCCGTCATACTTTTCATACAAACGCTCGTACGTGATTATGACGTCGTAACACATCTTTCTTTGAAATTTTTAAACTAATAGGTATCTTGTGCACTATTTCTAGGTTTCTATGAAACCAAAAAATTTAAATGTCGAGAAATAAATTCAGTACAAGCCTCCGAAAATTTGCACAATTTTTACCTGAACTTTGGCCGTTCATAATATACTCATAAATTGTAAAAGTAAAGAAAACATCTGCATAGAAACCTTGCACATGTAATGGAGATTCTAAATGACAAACATTTATTTTACAAACTAGTAAAGCTTACTCAAAAACACGTATTTCCGAAACAAGTTTTATGAAATTTCCGCACACTATTTTTCGTATAATGTTATCGCGTTCTCACTTGCTTGTTAGCAGTTCTCACTTGCGCTAGATGAAACAACATGCTTTTTGACCATACTTGCGTTGACGATAGACGGATCGGGAAGGGCCCTCTTAATCTGTCGTGATAATGTTCCTACTCAAACCGAACAATCACTATTTATTAGTTCTCCGTTTCGGGTCATAGGTTAAATTTCCTCACAAAAGTTAACCACATCATCTGCCTAGAGTTTTCCCAACTATGTTGGGGTCGGCTTCCAGTCTAACCGGATGCAGCTGAATACTAGTATTTTACACGGACCGACTGCCTATCTGACCTCCACATCCCAGTTACTGGGTAAATCGATACCCCTTCACAAAACTTGACCACCTAAACAGTATTTGTTGTTTGGACTATAGAATTTCATCCCGCGCGAGATGTGGGATGAAATTCGCTTGCGGCGATTGTGTGGTGTCCAACCTGACGCGAATAAGGTGCGCCGTTGCGTCCCGCATAAATCACTGGATTCGTCTCAGTTTGACTTTGGACTAAATATCATAGACACAACAAAAAGAACAGCACGGAGGCAGCGGACTTCTTAGCCAAAAAAAAAACCAGTGGCACTCCGGGAGTACCGACAGAAGTGAAAACATGAACAATTTTATTGTGCAGGAAAAACTTTTCTTTTTTGGATTCGGTAAAAAAAGGGAAATGTCAATCACGTCGTTGTCATGTCTCAATGTTTGGAATGTCATTAATCCCAAAGAAAATGTATTGCACGTTGATGTCTTTTTAATGGTCAAAAACTGGTGTCGGTAACAGTGTCGCGAGTTCAATTGTTTTTTCCCTTCTCAAAAATGCCAAACGCGCCTAATGAAGTTTTCACTTCAAAAAACATAGTTACTTACCTACTGCGCTTACCAATAGCTACCAATTTGCAAGGAACCTATTATTACCGAGAACTCGTTTTATTCTGAATTGAAATTCATTTTACAATTTAAATTTTTCAAAGTATATTTTGAAACAATCCTTTTATGCAGAACCTGCCATATTCAGTGTTAAAATTTGTGAGTTTTTCCTTAATCCCTCCCGCTGTGTGCACGGATTTCAGCTTGTGTTTTAAGTCTCTTAAAGTCCCGGGATTGCTCTCAAAATATCGGCTCCAGCCATTTGTTCCAGGAAATGTATTTTCCTTCTCTTTCATATGTAAAATTTTATATTGTGAGGATTAAAATATTAATCTGGAAATCAATAATTATCATGAAAAACTTGTATTAATACATTCACTGATTAAGACATGTAACATTATCACATATTTAAAAAAGTATATATATATACTAAATAGTTACAAAAGTCCATAATTCTACAACGATAGTATTTAAGTAAACCCATATAAGCCAAGAAATAAAACCCGATGTTCCATTATAAAACTTTTCTTTACTTAGCTCATGGCTAAGTAATAACAGCCGCACGGGTCGATTCATCAGGTTAAGCTACGCTTGCCGGGGTTGGTCTGTGGATGGGTGACCATCTTTACATACTGAGACTCCTCCGTGCCTCGAAAAGCACGCTAAGCCATTGGTCGGCTGTCATTCGTGGATCTTTGACAGTCGTTAGGGGTCGTCAAAAGCCCGAAAGTCTGACAACCAGTCTTTCCAAGGGGTATCGTATTACCCAGTTACAGGGTTGTGGAGGTCAGATAGGCAGTGACTCCATGTGAAATACTGATATTCAGCTGCATCTGGTTAGACTGGAAGCCGACCCCAATATAGTTGGGAAAAGGCTAGGCAGATTGATTGATTGTTCCATTTTATAAGTTTTCATATTTACAGTACAATTGACTAAAATCTTGTTTTTATTTTAATAAGTAACAAATCATGTTGAGATAGGAGCCTTTGGTCTCGTACAGAACTTTCTGCGTTTTTATTAATTTTACCTTATTTTAAATATTTATTTATATTTCTATGAGTGTTTTTAATTTGTGATCTCATGTGCGAGTCACGATCTAGTTATTGCTTCCTACTTTTAAGAACAAGTTACTAGTGCTTACATCCAATTAAAATGCTCTCCAGTAAACCTACAACCAAAGATCGGATGTAGGCTTCAAAAGCAAGATTTCCACTAGCAGAGGCGCACAATCGTATCCATTGTTATTCAGCATCCATTGATAATAGCCAGCTATTGTTCCAGCACAGATGAACCAGCTTCAAATGCATTGCATTGAAATGAAATGCAAAATATTCTATTTACTTTTGTCATTTATGATGCTTTGAAAGCGATTATTGATTTTTGTATGAAGAGCTTTTTATGATGTATAGCAATGATAGCCTAGTAGTCTGACCGTCGGACTGCCAAATAATAGGTCTTAAGTTCGAACCCAAGGCACGCACCTCTGACTTTTCGGATTCATGTGCGTATTGTATAATTATCACTTGCTTCAAAAACGGCGAAGGAAAACATCGTGAGGAAACCGGCCTGCCTGAGAGATATTTCTCGACGGTATGTGAAGCCAAGTCAGAGGCCCATGGTCGGTTTTATAACTCTGACGCCAGGTTAGTCACTAACAACACGAAAAGAAGAAGATTATGCTCGTTCGTTTCTCGCCTATTATTTTGAATATAATATTTAGTAGGAATAAACAAAAGACTACGTTACCATAAAATCACGCGTTAATTTCAATTTGCTGCCTTTCGACCCTTGCTCGACAACGAGGTGTCAGCACGCGTTGAAGCTGAGCCTGTAGCTTTAATTTCCCTGATTAATAATCATGATGATCTAAATTTGATCCAGCCTGTCTCATCTAGCTGTCCTCCCCCTAGCGATGCCATAAGCCGAGGTTCGTACCCCACAGGGGGTGCCTTTAGCGAGCGCTTGCCTAGTTTTAATTAGTAGGTTTTTTTTTTTTTTTGTGTGGGAAATTATCAAATAACTGAGGAAAATGATCGAATACTCGAGGGCGTGTCAGAACTCAAACTCAAAGCATTTATTTCAAATAAATCAATTACAGGTACTTTTGAATTGTTAAGGGGTCGGTCAGTCAGAAAGATGAAGCTAGTTGCTCATTCCAAAGAGCGTAGTACGTACCTATGGAGAAGAACGCGCAAGAAACTCAGACTCTTACTGACTAAAACCCACCCATGTTCCTTTAGTTGTCATGTTGCCAGGGGCCATGGTATCCCTTTCGTACTTTCCCGCGACCCCGTCAGTTCTGCTGACATCTCTTTGAGGTGCGCGTGAAACACAACGCGCCGTCGACCCGGGAGTTTTTTGCCCCTGGCTGGAAGCTTTGAGTTTAAAAGTTTAAGGAAGCCACAGGAAAGCCTGGTTAAGCAGCCACGACCTTAGTGGTCAACTGCGAGCTGAACTAGCTAAAAAAAAAACATTTTCTGTATTATCTTTTAGTAATTGAAAATAGTGTTAGAGAATTATGCTTCAACGCGTAATTAAGTACATTAAAGCTCATGTTGTTAGTAAAATCTTTCAATAATAACACACATAACATCACGCCTGTAATCCCCGAGGGGTTAGGCAGAGGTGTACCTATTAGTACACCCACATTTCGCCAGTTTTTCTTTCTGTTTCCTGTGGTTAGTGATTAACCTGGTGTCAAAGTTTTAAAGCCGCCCATGGGCCTGACTTGGTATCACAGAAAAACAAAAGAACAAAAAAAAAAAACAGTGGCACTCCGGGAGTGCCGATAGAAGTGAAAACATGAACAAGATCGCCTTGGTGGAAGAAAAATAGTTTACAAAAAAAATACTTTCAAAACCTTTAAAGTAAAAATAATTGCATAGAACATTGATTCGTAACGTAATATAAATACAGAGCACAATCGCGTTTACAAAAATGAGGTGTCGGTAACGGAGTCGCGAGTTCAATTGTTTTTTCCCATCTCAAAAATGCCCAACGCGCCTGAAGAAGATTTCACTTTAAAAAAAACACAAATAACATAATAACACATAATAATACATCTCAGGCATGCGTTTCCTCACGATGTTTTCCTTCACCGTTTTTGAAGCAAGTGATAATTATACAATACGCACATGAATCCGAAAAGTCAGAGGTGCGTGCCTTGGGTTTGAACTCGAGACCATTGATTTGGTAGTCCGACGGTCACACCACTGGGCTGTCACTGCTAAATTTCGCCATTTATGTTCAATAACTTTTACAAAACTCCAGAATAAAAATAATAATGAAAATAAATGCACTAAATCCCAGTGCCAAAATGCCAGATGTCAAAAACTTTTATTACATTCCCGTGTGTGGCTTGAGCCTTACTATACTAAATTCCGAAGAAATTCTGACACGGGTAGCACTGCGTCCGACTTTTTAAACTATTGAAATATGGCAGTTATGTACCGTCGAGAAAAGAATTTCTTGTACTAGTAAAATTTCGATTATTTATTTATTGTAAACTAATGAAACTTGTTGTATATTCTAGAACTAAAACTTCATATGTAATATGATTTACTTTGGGAAGATGATGTGAATAGTTGGAGCTAAAACTAAGGGGGTATCTTTTGTAATTTGGCGTCCAAAAACGACTGATTCTCTCTTTGTCTAATTTTAATTGGTAAAATAAAGAGTTTTATGTAATTAGTAATTGCTCAGAAAATTTTTAGCAAAAAATAAAAATAAAGAATAGCTTTTATGGTGCTCCCACACTGCTGTTAAAAATGTTTACAACATTAGTAAACATTTTGTAAACAAAAATTTGATCACAATGTTAAGAAAATATTTTCATGTTAGGTAATGTTAGTAAACATTTCTTAACAAAATCTGTCACAAAATTATTAGTTAAAAAATAGCAAAAAATAAAACATTTGCTATCATTTGTTTGTAAACATTTATCCCGGCGATAACAGGTTAAATTATTTAAGCAACCATCAAATCCTTGAGATAGTCTGTGCACTCAAAACATCTAACAGAATATCTAAAAAAATTTTCTAACACTAATACATTTACTAACAAATGTTAGGAATTGTTACAATTCCTAACATTTGTTAGTAAATGTTAGGAATTGTTACAATTCCTAACATTTGTTAGTAAATGTATTAGTGTTAGAAAATTTTTGTTAATATTTTTAACAACAGTGTGGGAGCACCTTATCTATCCATTACATTAACAGTTACCAAAAGTGAGCTGTTAGTACATTTAATAATTTGTTGTTAGCTGCCTGAAAACTTATCCTTTTTTGTTGACCGTACCATCTGATTTATAAACTTTTAAAGGAAATTTGAATATACTTTAAGGTTGTGATTTTTTGTATGCGTACGCAGCAGCTACATATTTTGCGTACCCACGTAGTTGGGTATGTTGTATGGAAAAGTCCTCTTTAGACTGAAGTGTTATGGGATAGGCGCAATAAAAAACTACTTTGGACGTATGTGACTTGTATTACTGCCTACCTCGGCAATTCCTTAATATATAAAGGTACAACACAATGAAAACGATTATGGTAACCACTACAAGACAATATTTTTCTTGTATTTGAAGTTTTTATTTAATTTTAGTTTGAACTAGCTGTACCCCGCGCTTTCGCCCGCATAAATCTCGATCCCGTGGGAATATCGGGATAAAAGGTATAATATGTCCTTCTCCAGGTCATGGTCTACTCATGTGCCAAATTTCGTCCAAATCCGTTCAGCCGTTTTAGCGTGAAAGCGTAACAAATACACAAACATAAAAACTCACTTTCCCATTTATAATATTATAGTGAGGATTGGGATTTTCACGACTGATTTGAAAGATGTATAATGCTTTGTATTTCAGGTCAGTTGACAATGGCTATGCTAAAGAATTATGTTAAGCTACTTCTTCTTCTTTTCATGTGGTTAGTGACTAACCTGGTATCAGAGTTTAAAGCCCATAGGCCTCTGACTTGGCTTGGCTAATAGGTATAAGCATAACTAACATAATTAGCATATAATGTTCCCACTGCTGGGACACAGACCGCCTCTGTTCGAGAGGGGGTGGGCTGTAATTACCACACGGGCCCAGTGCGGGTTGGTAGATGTCACAGTCATGTCTTCGAATTTTTGGTTCTGGGACATGTCGTTTTCCTCACGATGTTTCTCTTCCCCGTTTGAGAACAGTGGTGATGAAATTATTTACACAAAGTAAAGCGCCTGCCTGGGTTCGAACCCACGACCTACATCTCGTAATTCCGAACCGTTACTACTGGGCCACCACTGCTCGCTACTAGGTACTTACTAGTCGGTAATGTGTGCTTATTTATATAATTAATGCTACATCTAAACTATACCAAGTTTGTGAGGATGAATAGATGGATGTTTGTTACTCTTTCACGCAAAAACAACTGAACGGATTTGAATGAAATTTGGCACACAGATAGTTTATAATCTGAATTAACACATAAATTACTTTTTATCCCGATATTCCGACGGGATCGAGACTTATACGGGTGGAACCGCGGGGTGCTGCGAGTGGTACATAAATTAATTTCTTCTTGATTCCGTATGTTTTTAAATAATTTAAATGTGAATTTTCAAACATGTTACTGTCTAAATCGCACAACAAAAGATATCCTTTACTTCCACGAGAAGTATTTACTCTTACTTAGTTTCCAATTAATTCGGAATCCCGTATTATATAAATTTCCTCTTTAATGAAAATGTACGCCACTTCGCTACAATTCAAATCAAACATGTTGTTGGGAACATACAAGTATACAGTGGATTAATCGAATTGTTCGCGATTGTTTGTTGTTTCTCAGAAACTTGATTTACGTACACACGGCTACACATCAAGCTATACATTTCCAGTATAAGCTAACCTCGCATTGTACGGAAATCCTATACAATGCGAGATCAGCCAAAAATGTAAATGTCTTGATGTGTAGCCGTGTGTACGTCTATTCTCTTTAATGAAAATCAGTAAATAGTCTCTAGCATTTACCCGTGACTTACTCCGCGTGGATTCTGGATTTTGCTATAGTTATACTAAGAGGTACGCACGGGCGTTTTTTTATGGCGCACTGGATTTTCAACACTCGGTGTTGACCCGAGCATTGAGAATTCAACAGAGTACATCCAAACGCGTCAAAAAAAAAACAGTGGCACTTCGGGAGTGTCGATAGAAGTGAAAACTTGAACAATTTAAAAAAATATTTCCAAACCTTTAAAGTAAAAATACTAATAAAGTAATATAAATAAAGAACACAATCACGGTGTCGGTAACGGTGTCGCGAGTTCAATTTTTTTTCCCATCTCAAAAATGCTCAACGCGCTTAAAGAAGTATTCACTTCAAAAATATACCTACTGTTGAATTTTCAATTCTCAGCGCTCAGCAGTGCGTTACAAAGACAGTGTGCGAAAAAATCGCCTATGTGTACGAAGGCTAGCTTCAACACACTATTTCTCTTCTTAAAGGGTTATTTAGTAAGATGAAAGAACTCTATGTAGGCTCTATTGCTCCGTGAAACAAGGACAATCCAACAAAAACACTTCCGCATTTTTAATATCAGTGGGATATACATCTAAAGCTAGTATATCTTTCTATAGAACTCAATAAGAATACAACAGGCTTTGAACAGGCTTGTACAAGCTTCAAGTTGATGAGTCATCATGTTCTATGCAAATTTTGCCAAACGCGATTGAAGTTTCTAAAACACCACAATATGGCGACAAGGTCGATACGTACTATGATTTGATGCTTATTTTGATCGAATAGTAAAAAATAAGTATTTTATTTGATATTGCAGGAGCTTAATTAATTTATATTTGACTAGCTCCTGCCCGCTACTTAGATCGCGAGCCTATAACCTTCCTCAAGAAGTGGGTTATCCAATCCAAAAATATTTTTTCAAATTCGTCTGGTAGTTCCGGAGATTACTCCCTACCTACAAACTCACTAACAAACATACAAACAAACAAATTTGACCTCTTTATAATATTCGTATAAATAAAGGGACTCCTATTTTGCATCGTGGTTTTTTCAGTTCAATTTATTTTGTAACTAAATATTATCTGATGTTCCTGCATAAACCACTTTAATTTGCAACTTTATACAATGATCATAATGTAATTTCAATGCTTACTGTAAAAATAACCTCCTCCTTTGTTGTTTCCGTTAGAAATAGCACAGTTCAGTATGCCACGTAGAAGGAATTCTTGGAATACCGTCGAGGTTTATTCGTTTCGGATAGAAAACGTATGTAAATTCCTGTCTTCTCACGAGAACACGTTTCAGAGGGGCAGCTAGTGTTCGCTACTAGATATTTGCATATTTTTGGTTCATATTGTGTAGGAACTGGCGTATTGCGTAATAATTTTTGTTGAGGTTAGAAAGCCGGCTTTTCGTAGATGTAGATTTATCTATTATGGCCCCTTTAAGTTAAGTATTTAAGGTAGGTACAAAGCTTTTCAATGAAACTTCATCGACTCAAGATTAGGAAAAAATCTTCTTACACTTGCGTTTTCTAGCAATGCGGTTAAAAACTGAAAGCTCGTCATAGGTGGCACCACTGTTCCCCGTCCACAAACCGCCATTGTTTTGTTTATGTTTAATTTTGAGTCGATAGCAAATTAAACGAAAACTAGATAAACATTTAATGTATACATATTGATGTATGAATGTGTATTTAATTTATGTATTTTTTAAGTGAAAACTTCTTTAGGCGCGTTGGGCATTTTCGAGATGGGAAAAAACAATTGAAGTCGCGACACCGTTACCGACACCTCATTTTTATAAACGCGATTGTGCTTTATATTACGTTACGAATCAATGTTCTATGCAAGTATTTTTACTTTTTTGTTTTGGAAATATTTTTTTTAAATTGTTCAAGTTTTCACTTCTGTCGGCACTCTCGGAGTGCCACTGTTTTTTTATTTGTGTCTATCTGTGTGTTCAATTTTTTTCAACCGTACATGAGTTTTTTTTTTACTCTCACCTCCAAATCTTGTGAAAGCACGTAAAGCTTTGGTTTACTAATTAAATGTTGAACGGTCGCATAGTAACGGCTGTCCAAATACGCAGCGGTTTTTGGACACCTAAATGTCAAAGACGAATGAAAATGACAGATTTTCATGATAGTTATACTTTGACAGAACCGCTTTCCTAGAAAACCAAAGCTTAACTTAGCAAACGTGCCTTTCCAACCTCACTTTAGCAATAGCTTAGTTTTGGATTCGAAACATTGCAGGAACTAGTTCTAGTTCAAGTCACATACTTGTTTTAAAACTGAGAAGGAGCAGATTTAATTTCCTTTAACATTTTACCTTAGACTATTATTTAAACTACTATTACAGTGAAACCCGTATATAACTACTTCGAAGGATCGGCGGATTACGGTTGTTAGAGCCGATAGTAAGTTATAACCAAAAACTATGTAAAGTAAACAGAAATGCTGGTACCTCAAAACTTCGTCCTAATAACCGGTACGTCGTTTTAAGCGAAGTCGTTATAACCGGTTTTCATAATAACATCACGCCTTGTTTCCCCGAAGGGTTGGGCAGAGGTGTACCTGTAGTAGGTACACCCACATTTCGCCAGTTATGTTTAAGTCCCATGTAATAGGGGGCGAGCCTATTGCCATCAACTGGGCACAAATCCAGACTCCGGGCTGGTACTGAGAAATTCCAGATAGAAAAACCCAATAACACTGCCCGACCCGGGGATCGAACCCAGGACCTCATGCTCAGCAGTAGCGCTTGCGACCACTAGACCAACGAGGCAGTCGTACTGTATACTGTTCTACTATTACACTACATTCAAATTCAAATTATTTTAATTTACATAAACCGACATGGGCACTTATGAAACGTCAAAAGCTAGGTGCACGGTTCCAATTGGTCGTTTCCTATGGAGAAGAGCCGGCAAGAAACTCCACGGTTACTCTTTTAAAAATAATTTGCTTTTACAATACATTCAAATAATAGTGTTACTAGGTATGGGAGGACAGTGTAGGTCTTTCAATAAGTACCAAGTACTTAACAAAACAGAAAATGGCCATCAGATCTACAATCCACTAAGCCTACAGCGTTCTCTCATTCACAAAATAGAAAAGAATCTATACAAAAGATAAATAAATTAATAAAAATAAAAACCTATTTTTAACCGACTTCCAAAAAGGAGGAGGTTATATGTTCGTCGAGTATGTTTGTTTTTTTTATTATGTGTGTCCACCGATTTCTCCGTCAATTGTGGACCGATTTTGAAAATTCTTTTTTTTTTGAAAGGGTATGCTTTCGAAATGGTGCCATATTAAATTTTATTAACTTTGCTTCGATAGTTTTTGAGTTAGCTTCAATAATACGTACTTTTTCCCACTTATTATGTGGATGATATGATAAGTTCCTGTCACTGTTATTTACATAGCAGGTAGCGGTTTTCAAATTTGTGTGGGGTAGGTACCACAACTAAAAAGTGAAAAATAAAAACTTTTTACAAGTGGAAAATAGCTTTAATTTCGGAAGTCGGTGACAAAAAACGAAAATTCAAAACCAAAGACACCGACTTCCGAAATTAAAGTTATTTTTCACTTTGTAGTGTTTTTTGGAAGTCGGTTGTTTTTTTTTTTTGTAAATTTTTTTTTAATTCAATGCAATTACATCATTGCTATTAAAACTGTAACAAATCTGAATAATAATCATGTCCACAAAAGCCACTAATAACGAGTTGAAATTAAATCGTCGTCATTGGTATATTATTTTATTTATTTTTCTTTTTCTTTCTTAATTTTAATGCACTTTATTCAGCTTTGCCTCTCTAATCTAAAATTGTGACGCAGCAACCGATTATCATCCTTCCGCGGCGTCGAGTGAATGATTGCATGTGTTAAGTAATAAATTATTGAGTAAAAAAAAATACTGAAGTATTTCAAAGAAAGTGCTTCAAATAGCACGTAAAAAGTTAATTTCACTGAAATCTCTTCTTCAGACTATTTAAATAAACATTCGAGATCGTAAACTGAACGTTTTATAGTGTGCGGATGTTAAGTATTAAGGCACTGAAATAAAGCTGTTTAAATGTTTTTCTAACCTATATAACACATTCTTGGGTAGGCAGAGGTGGGTACCTGCCTATCTCAATAAAAAAAACTGGCCAAGTGCGAGTCAGACACACACACGAAGGATTCTGTACCGTACTAAAATCGATCAATAAACACTGAAAAAACAAGTTTCTTGTATGGGGACCACCTTAATTTTTAAATTTATTAAATTTTTATTATTTGTTGTTATAGCGGCAATAAAAATACACACTCATAAAAATTTCAACTGTCTATCATGATCTGTGTCGATTGAATGAGATACAGCCCGCTGACAGACAGACGGATGGACAGCGGAGGCTTAGTGTTCTAGGGTTCCCTTCGGGTACGGAACCCTAAAATGAAATACTGTTTGTTGGTAAACAAATCACGTTCTCACGGCTGGACCGATTCGGCTATTTTTTGTTTTCAAATGTTCGTGATAATCCAAATTAGGTTTTTAAGGAATGAAAAATTTGAAAATTGGGCAACTTTCAAATGGAAAAATTCGGAAAAAGTTGAAAGGGCTTTTTCTATGGGACTTTTGTATAAATTATTGAAATTTAGACAGGACAACGTCTGTCGGGATAGCTAGTACTTACTAAATTAGATTATAGAACGCTGCACATAATAATCCTTCGCATTATAACCAAATAGTGTTAATCTTCACCGATTTATTTCCAAGCAATATCACTACTGTTTCGTTTAATCTTTATTTTACCCCATTTCCTGTTATTTCATGGGTTCTTCGCTGCCGCTGGTCTTACCTCTCTTCAAAGGAATCATTTATAACTTCTGATTGTACGTGTACCTATTATTTCGGTTCATTTGGGAATCAGGAAAAGGGAAAACTTTACCCTGAAAAATCAATTACTGTCAGTATTGTTCAAGTGTTTAGGGTTCCGTACTCAAAGGAAGCACGGGACCCTATTACTAAGGCTCCGCTATCCGTCCGTCTGTCATAGGGCTGTATCTTTTGAATCGAAAACTTGAAATTTTCACAGAGTGTGTATGTACGACTTTGGTCGCTGCAACAACAAAAAAAAAAAGTAAAAAATTAAAGGGACCATACAAGAAATTAGCTTTTTTGGGCGTTTTTTGCTGTAGTGTTAAATATATTGCTGTGGTACGGAACCCTTCGTGTGCGAGTCCTACTCGTACTTGGCCGCTTTTTTTAATCATTTAATTGAATGTTTCTAAATACACCATCCTGAAATCCAGTACCTAAAGATTACACTACAAATAATAATATTATGATAAACTTAGCCAACAAAAAAAAGATCATACGGTTAAACATTTTATTCGTCGATTTTTTTTTCGAAAATTGCATCTACTGTAATCGTGGTTGGATTTGTAAAAGTATTTCACATTTTAAAATATTTTAACTCCAAATTAATATCATAAACTGAGAGCTGCAACCACTAACAAACGTGCACATAACCCTGTCCCCGCTCAAAGAGAAATTTTAAAAGTCACCCCGATCGTCGAAACGACGCAAATTACATTTGTGCTCTCCCCGCTCTGCTTGCTCCGTCCGCTCACTCTGCTCCGGCCGCCGGGAATCACATTCGTTTGCCACCTAGCCGATAGATTCAATTTGACAACGCTTTTATATTTACACAAGTTTGCCGCATTGTCGGCAAATCGTTTGGGATTGCTGTCTTTCAAATCTAGCGATTATGAGGCTCATATTTTGTGGATTTTCAAGTAAAAAATATTACATTTTCAAACAAGCTTAAATATTTATTCATTTGCCTGGATTAAGTGATATATTAGCTTTTTATTTTTCATGAACTAACTTTTTGGAGTGAAAACTTCTTTAGGCGCGTTGGGCATTTTTGAGATGGGAAAAAACAATTGAACTCGCGACACCGTTACCGACACCTAATTTTTTTAAACGCGATTGTGCTCTTTACTTAGATAAGGTTACGGACCAATGTTCTATACAAGTATTTTTCTTCCACCAAGGCGATCTTGTTCAAGTTTTCACTTCTGTCGGTACTCCCGGAGTGCCACTGTTTTTATTTTAAAATTTTGTATTCAAAATTTATACAATTGTATCAAACTTTATTCTTTCACATTCATCCTAGCATATGAGCCTCTGATGATTTATAAATATGTTTTCTTATTTTAGTCTCAGAAAAGTGAATTTAAAATCTATTCACATACTAACACTAAGTAGGTTCTAACTATTTTTGTGTCCGTATACCTAACGATGAAAAATAACACATTGCAATATTTATTTATTTTAAAGCAATCGCGTACTGTTATGTCGGTACCAACAGTATTCTCAAATCAAAATCAAATCAAATCAAATTATTTATTTGCTAGAATGCAGGTATACAAATAAGGTCGTGAAGAATTAAAGTTGAGCCATACATTCTGCCCAAGATTCGACATGCAAAATTTAAATGAATGAATACGATGCAATAATAAAAAATAAGAACATTAAACACAGTTAAAAAATTAACAGTTCAATACAATTAAAATCAATTCAGTCAAAATGCAATTAATAAATACGTAGGTAATAGTCAAAATAAGATCAAAATGTCAAAATACAATTAAAATGTCAAAATACAATTAAAATGTCTAAATACAATTCAAATGTCAAAATACAATTCCAATGTCAAAGTACTTCAAGTAAGTATTCAAATTTAAAAAATACAAAATTCTGTTTTATGTATGTAGGTAAGATGTACTGTGAAGGTGAATAAATTTCCATGATGATTTATTATATCACGGCGCTTATTATTCATCCGTTGATCCAATGAATTAAAAGATGACGTACATTATACGAACGTAAAGGCGTATAATCCCTCAGTATGAAAATTCACCCATCTACCTGTAGGTGCGGTATAAATATTCAACAGATTAATAATATCTGCTCCGCATCTATGCTAATTGTCTGGCGACGGATTAAGTGAGCGTTTCCCCTTTAAAATAATACTGAGAATTTATTTAATTAATTGGTGTAGTTTTTTTAAACGATTTATGTGGTCTGGGTTTCCAAGTATTCTATGAGCTAAATGTTCAGCTTAGTTGGTGGTAACAGAGCTTGTCATACTCATGCTAAGATTTTGTTAACAATAGTGCAACGGGAAGCAAAATACAGATAAAGCCTGAAATTTCTCGAGGAGGCATACCCGTCGAGAAGTCCTTAGAATCAGAATCAGAATCTTTATTTGTTAAACATAGTTATTTACTTAATGGTGTTAGGTTAATATATTTGAGCGCTATGTTTTGCCACGGAGGCATACACATTTTAACTAAAATTTAATTTAAATAAACACTAAAATACTTTAAAAAACTAAATAAAACAAACAATAAAAACAAAACCAAAAATAAACTAAAAAAAAAAATATTAAAGTTATCATTTATAAAATATTGAACAGTATAACAACATTTTTCTATTAATAGAGAGGTGAGAACTTTCTAAAATGTTGTTTTTTATACCTACTATCGGGTATTTTATTATAAATTTTTGAAGCCATTTCAAAAAAGCTCTTTGTCATCAAAGTGGTCCTACATTTTATGTCACATAATTGATTTTTCATATTGAGAACGCATTGGAGTCTTTTTTACATCGGATTTTTTTGTAATTTCTTAGTTGATTAATTTTATTAGTGAAATGGTACTTTTTTATTTTGGTTTATTTAGTGCAGGGGATCGAATTTATATCTTCTCGACCTCAGTAACCGTTGTAGTATTGCGTCTATTTTACAAAACTTCGGCGTAACAAAGAAAGGGTAATAATGAGTTCTTTGTGTTTATGATAGCAAAAAATAAGGTTTGGTAAGATTTTTCCATAGGTATTCTTATTATCATTGGATTGAAATCTCTTTGTTGTTTTACATTTTGAGGAACCTTCCCGAAGTATTTAAGTATATTGTAATAATTATAACATTTACGGTTTGAGTCATGTCATTTTGGGATCTCAAACTGAATCTGGACTTAAAACAGACATCCTCATCATGATCAACGAGTATCGAGTTCGCGAGTACTCAAAATAATAATTCGTAAACACACTAGGAAATAAGTAGTTCTGCATATGATGTATGCAGAACTTACTTTGAGTTTTACTACTACACGAGTAACTTGTGCTATAATTGCTTTCCAGAAAATATTTGACAGCGCAGCAAGTGGCGCCGTCTGGTTTTGGTTACGAAGATACTAGAATCACCGAAAAGGTCCGATAAGAGTGACACTGGCTGGTAACAGTAACTGTAGCGGAGCATCGTCGTATCGTGGTAGGTTGCGTGGCGCCTGTCTTCTAATGACAGATGATGTCAAGGGAGCCACTGTCGTACCACCTCCACGGTGAACTGCTACATTCCGGCGCAATCCTAATGATATTGAAGCTGCTGAACAACTTATACGATGACCACTTCTAGTAAAGGCTATCCCACACCGTTATACTTAATATTCCTATCTATTCATAGAACACCCCCGGGTCGCATGTCAACAAGTCTAAAATAAAACCTCTAAAAGTAAAAAGGTCACCAGTAGGTCAACTAAAAATAAGACAGAACATTTTTTCGTGAATATAATCCGCGAGGGAAATACTAAAGCCTAGCCTAAAGGAAATAAGAAGAATTTTAGTCATGATATCTTTTTTTTTCAGATAGATATCATTTTTTTCAGATAGATATCAAATGATTAAAGTAGCATCCGTTGTGTTAAATTAATGGATTAAGATTAGATCTAACATAATCTCTTACTGCAGCAATAAGCCAAATTTTTTAAATAATAAAAACACCCTCGTTTTTATCTTCAATGTTAAGGGAGGTTTAAAATGCGTAGAAAGGCAATTTGGGTTATTATCAAGTAACAATTTTTTATGGTCGGAAAAGCGGTGCAAAATGTAAATATCATTTTCATTACGGATGTCGGAAACAGGTTACACTTTTTTAATTAAATCCGACTTTTATTTTATAATTTTTTCGGAAACGTTTCAGCTTTGATATACATTAATTGGTATGTACATAAGATGATTTTTGGGATTTCAGGGTCGAAACCGAAACTAATAAAATGAGTTAGTCAAACAAAAAAGTGCAATAAAACAGAGGGTTGTTTTTTTTTTGCAAAAGTGAATTTCCTGGCTAACTAGGATATCTTTCAAAAACTATAAAATGTGTTTTGGCTTTCTCGAAAATCGAGCTACTAAAATGTCTATTAAAAGGTCGCGACTTACTCCGGATTGGGTAAAGTTCAATAAGATTACGAACCCAAAACCGTTCTACAAAAAATACTTTATTTAAATGTTTACTCTACTGAATCTTTTCACCATTTCCCGAATTCCAGGGATTGCGATGCATCAATCGTTTGTCAAACGAATGACGGTCCGCTGTCACGTAGCGTTGAGTAATGGAGAAGTACCTATTGTAGCATTTTGTTAAGCATTTGATTGCACTTCTGTTGTAGGTAGAACGAATCAGGGTAAGAGCTTAGGCAGAATGTTCTTTTCTCTCCTGTTAGCTAAAGACTCATAACTCAACCTGCCAACCCGCACTGGGCCCGCGTGGTGGATTACGGCCCACTCCCTCACATCGAGAAGAGGCCTGTGTCCCACCAGTGGGACATTATAGGTTGATTATGCTTTAGAGGTACGAGGAACAGGGTGTAAAGTTTACTCATCCTTCATAGAAAAGGGAGAATCCTCCGACGATTGATGTCGGAAAGTTATATACACATAATTATGTCGATCGCGCGGTAAATTCTAATTGCGCGATGCAGGATTTCGTGTGACGTCGGGATTTTGTGTGACGTCAGGATTTTGTGTGACGTCAGGATTTTGTGTGACGTCAGGATTTTGCGTGATGTCAGTTCTTTGATGCGTAGTTCACATGTGGCAATGTAGATGCCGCCACAATTTTATCGCAGTACACTGCTGACCACTGCAGAACACCCGGTTGTGAGTTTTGTACATCCAGTCTGTCCTAGCCACCGTTTTAAGGTTGTCAGTAGGTACATCTAGCTGGTGCTTAAGTGGCAATGGGCAGAGCATATTGCTCGCAGAACGGATGGCCGATCGGGCCGAAAGGTTCTGGAGTGGCGACCGCGTACCGGAAGACGTAGCGTGGGAAGGCCTCCCAGAAGATGGACTGATGACCTTGTGAAGGCCGCATTAATCTGCTGGATGCGAAAAGCACAGAATCGGTCGAAGTAGCGGTACTTGGGGGAAGTGTCCAGTAGTGAACGTCTTTCGGCTGAAATGATGACATCTAGCTGGTAGGTACGTCTTATACAGAGAAGGCATGAGCATTGATCACCACGCTTGCTCAAGGTGGGTGTGCGATTTCAGATATATTTTGATTTTAGGTTCAGGTTTCAGATTCAGATTCAGATTCGTTTATTTGCAAAAACATGTGTAGATAATATACATGGTATGATGCTTATTATAGGTGTAACAAAGTATTTTTGGCTCAACATGTTTGACCATGGCTGGTGTACAAATTTGGTCGAAAGACAATAGGATTTTAAAATTAAGATAGGTACAATGAACAATAATATAAATAAATCAACAATTAACAATAATATTAAATTAAATAACGTCAATAGTCATCATTCAAAATAAATAGATTAGATTCAGTCAGTATCTTCAGAGCGATTTATCATTTAAAAATTCATTAATATTATAATAAGCTTTTTCTGTCAGTATTTTTTTAAATGTTTTCTTAAACTGGTCTATATTTAATTTCTTAACACATTTAGGGATATTATTGTAAATTATTGGCGCTCTGCATACAACGCTTTTATACAGTAGCGCTGTCTTAGCTGGCTGAACACGAATTTTACTATTATCCCGGCGATTACGTTTTATAATGTCTGATATTCGAGGAAACAAATGGGGGTTATTTCTCACAAATAGGGCTATTTCCAAAATATACAGTGACGGAAGTGTGAGTATTTTATGCTTAGTAAAGAGTGGCTTACAGCTTTCCGTACTTTGGATAACAAACATGGCACGTAGGCATCGCTTTTGCATTATAAATAAAGTAAAAGTATATATGAATTGTAAGAGTCACATTAGTGAACCTACAACATCATGCAAGAGAGGCGAGGCCACTGGATCATCACGATCACCGTGAACGATCATGATCATTATTTAAACTAATCGCGTGTTAAAACCATGCTTGCGCGATGCAGGATTTTGAGTGACGTCAGTGTAAAGCTGCATGTCCACTGGAGCGGAGTGAGGCTGCGGAGCGGAGAAATGTTCCAATATTAACCAATATAATCTAAACTCCGCTTCAGAGCTCCGCTCCTATTGGTTAATATTGGCATATTTCTCCGCTCCACTGCCTCGCTCCGCTCCTGTGTACATGTGGCAATATAGATGCCACCACAGCCTCAACGCCAAAGCTGTGTTCATAATTGCATACTGGAATTGGCAAACATAAACCATTATACTACCAATAATATTATGATGCGTTCTACAATCGCGCTAATTCAACCAATCACGCTAATGCCCTTGTGCTGATGCGGTAAACCGATGTGGTTTACTCAATTAATCTATATACACTTGATTTGTAATCGGTGAACTATGCTTTGACGTTGGTGCATACCGTGGGTTCACATTGTGATGCGTGATTATAGGTACCTAGTTTATTAGTTAGTGGTACTGTTTATGCTCTCGTCTTGGGGTAAGGGTTTCTGAATATTATGTACTAGCTTCCGCCCTGCCAGCGGTTTCGCCCACGTGATATCTTTTTAAATTATAGCCTATGTTACTCAGTGATAATATAGCATTCTACTGGTGAAATATTTTTTTTTAAATCGGTTCAGTGGTTTTTGAGTTTATTCATTACAAACAAACATACAAAAAATCTAATCTTTTTTCTTTATAATATTAGTTTTATCTTTATAAATTATGGCTTACGTTACTGAGTGATAGTACTGTGTGATTCTTCATAATGTGCACATAATTATAGAAATGATCTATGCTTAATTTTAAGGAAAGATTTTTTTTTTTAAATGTGTATTTTATTTTTACTTTGATTTTAAAAAACGGTGTAACTTTTAAACTCAGTCATCATCCATAATGATTGGAAGTAATTAGGCGTCCTCAAAAAATGAAAATTGTGAAAAAAACTAACCTCAATTGAAAATAAACATGTTTTTTTTAGCAAAAATCTGTATTTTTTTTCGTCAATTTTTAAAATAATTGTAAAATTTATCAATAAGATGCCAAAGAGAAAAAACAATTAATATTAAAAAAAAAAATCATCGATAAAATTAAACATACATTTCCCTCATTTCGATATGTACACATGATAATCACACTGTATTCATGTCATTCTACTAGTGAAATAATTTTTGAAATAAATTCAGTAGTTTTTGAGTTTATTCATTACAAACAAACAAACATACAAAAAATCTATTTATATCTCTTTATAATATTGGTTTAGATAATTCTTTTCTGAATAGTATTTGTAAACATTTATTTTGTATGTTAATACAGATACTGCCTCGTTGGTCTAGTGGTTGCAAGCGATACTGTTTAGCATGAGGTCCTGGGTTCGATTCCTGGGTCGGATAAAGTGTTATTGGGTTTTTCAATCTGGAATTTCTCAGTATCAGCGCGGTGTCTAAATTTGTACCCGGTTGATGGCAATAGGCTCGCCCCCTATTACATGGGACTTAAGCATAACTGGCGAAATGCGGGTGTACCTACTATACTTAGGTACACCTGTACCTAACCCTCCGGGTAATACAGGCGTGATGATATGTTCTGTTTGTTTTTTTTTCCATGTAATTTTGTAGGAGAGACTGTAAACATGTATGTTTTTTAGTTAGGTGGTGTATGATATTGTTACTAATTTTGAGTGACCTTAAGACAGTTTTTGCATAAAATAATTTGTATGCAATTGTTAGGTTTCAATTTATTATACTGGCAGCACCGAGAGATTCGATATGGTCTTCTGGGTTGGGCGCTCGTGACGGTAGGACGTGCTTAGTGGCGGTGTCGGTAAAAATACAGATTGATATAGGATTGGTTGGATGTCTACTGTAAATTAAGGTAACCTATTAGTTTTATGGTAAATATAAGAATACTGATTTGATGGTGAAATGAATTGTGATATTATGTGGGGAATAGGAGATGTGATGGTATGGTGTAGAATATTGAATTTGATGTTGGCAAAGAAATATAAATGACTGACAAATATCTTGGTGTTTCATATTACTTCCTTATCCCTGAATTACTGTAGATATGTAGTTTTATTAAACAGTTTTAGATTATGATATTGGGGTAACGACTTTAAGATTCATTTGGGGATTAGTATCCATTTTGAGGGTAAATAATTATATTCGGCATTAAGTTAGTTATTTTAGAGATGGATAGTTTATATTACACAATAAGCTTATAGTTAAAGCAATGGCACGTAAAATTTAATCGGAGAGGTAACCGAATGGCGAGTGGTAATCTGGGTATTGAATTGATACCGAACCCCTCCCTTACCGTCCGAATGGACCCCAAATGGACGGGGGTGGAGATATGGGGGATGGGGGCCTAACATTTTTTTTTTGACATCGCATTCAAAATTTAAGCTTTATTATGTATGTGCAAAGAATTTGTGTGTATCAATGCCATCCGGTTGCCACCCTCCAACATCGTTATAATTGAAATAATGTGTATAATTCTTGAAACTCCTTACCGATGATTTATTTATCACCGAAAATGAGGGTTAATATTATCAAAACCAGAGGGCAATGATACACACAAATTCCTTGCACATGATAGAGCTTAAATTTAGAATGCCATGTCAAAAATAAAATGTTAGGCCCCCATCCCCCATATCTCCGCCCTCGTCCATTTGGGGTCCATTCGGACGGTACGGGGGAGTTCGGGTATCACTTCAATACCCAGATTACCACTCGCCATCCGGTTGCCTCTCCGATTAAATTTGACGTGCCATTGCCTTGAATATTAATTAAATTGGACTCTTTGTTCAATTATTAAATTTACGAAATGATTATTTTAATTCATAATAATAACATGAACTAATTTATTGACAGAACACGACACACCAACACAGAAAATTTTAATTAAAGTTAATCACTCACCTATTATTTTCGATCTAATATGTCACGATCATTCAAAACGATATGTACAAAATTTCCGCTATTAAACATTTTTTGTTATTTTTTTTTTTGTAAATTCTTAGGTCACGCACATAAAATCTAAATGGAAACATCGAAACTTACGTACTTACGTAGAATAAGAAAACCCTTTACCTACTATAAAAACATGCCAACAACTTATAATATAACCAGGTAATAAAAAAATTACTTCCAAACCCAATAATTTCGACAATAAAATAAACTTTTATCTCTACTCGATCGCAATTCGTGCGTAAACACTTTTTTATTCGAAAATTACCCGTATCAGAATAAGTAGCTGGAGTCCGGGTAAGCATTTTTACGTGAATATCTGTTGTACCAAAAATGGAGTAAGGGCGACTATTGTCGTCCGCGTTTATTGTTGTTTCCCTCAAGATTTTCATTAGGGATAAGACAAAATGGGTGACGTATTTAGAGAAAATGACGTATTTAGACAATTAACCCAATTTACTTGGTGAATACCGTACTTTTGTATTTAAATAATAAAGTGGCAGTTTATTGTTTAAAGGAAATTGAAATATAATTAATTTTTACTGAGACCAAAAAAATATTGGAGCTATTGAGGTGGCACTTAATAAATTCCCAACGAGTTCCTAAGTTGAACATAAACGCAACATACATGGACAATAATCGGTGTCTCTACCCACATCATTTCAGTAATCGGCTTTCACGAATGGCTGTTATAAGAAGCTGAAATCGTTTACATGGTTCAAAGTATGTAACAAGCTAGAATATAGCCTTACATGTTGTCGAAATGACTTTTTTCTCAAATTTCTTTACAAACTGTTTTACTATTGCCAACTTTGCCTTTAGAAGACTATATTGGGTCGGTTTTATGCGAGTATTTTCTAGCTAAAATGGGATTTTAGAAAATCTACTTTCTTTGTAGAAAGTAGTACCTAATACCTACAGACAAACTATGTTCTTAATGTCCCTCGGCAAAACTCGAGTTTCGTCAGTTGTCGGATTTCTATCAGTTGCCCTTTGCACTTGGTGGAGACCGGACGCTCTCAATCGACTTTGAAGTATATAGAATTGTTAATACTCTTTTAACTTAATGTAATTTATTAAAAAAATGGGAAGAAAGCCGCTAAAGTCGCAGGCACGACGAATAGGAAAATAGTTTTACAGCTCTATATAGTTCACACGGAAATCAAAACAAAACAACAGTAAAGTACTTAGTTCTGAATTCAAAATTTACACGATAAATATAATAATTGATGGACATGGAAATTAACATTCGTTTGTATTCGGAAATCCAATGATACCCGAGGCACATTAAGAAAACAGAAATACTGTACTTTGGTAGGTATATATTCATAAATAATTATTTTCTATTTGACTCGATCGCGGGTTAAAAGAGCTTTCAGAAATCTACACTAATATTATAAAGAGAAAAGATTTATATTTTTGTTTGTCTAAGTTTGTTTGTTTGTAAGTTTGTATGTAGGGGGTAATCTCTGGAACTACCAGTCGGATTTGAATAATTATTTTTGCATTGGATAGCCCAATTCTTAAGGAAGGTTAAGGTTTGCGGGTGAAGTTGCGGGCAGAAACTAGTAATAAATAAACTCAAAAACGACTGAACCGATTTTAAAAATTCTTTCAGCAGTAGAATGTTATAAATAACTGAGTAACATTGGCTATAATTTATAAAGTTATCACGCGGACAAAGCTGCTGGCGGAAGCTAGTACAAATATAAAGTTATGGTATTCTTTCTCATGAGGGTAGGCATAACCTCAGAATGACACGAGCTATGATATACATCTAGTTATGTATGTAATATATTCACCTATCATATTTATTTATTTCCAAAACACTAATTTACAATTTGGTTTTTGCTTTACAACGAAAACCTTTCAGAGTTTATCTGTGTGTTGGCGAGTGGTTCGTTTAAATCTTCAAACAATGATGATTCGACTTACCATTCGACTAGATAAAATCCTCAAAAAAAAAACAAACAACCCGACTGCAAAAACACATAACTGAATAGAGAAAAACAAAAGTTACACCATATTTCCAGTTATAAGTTTGTCCCCGCCTGTGATACCAAAATTCTATAGATGCTTGTTTTTCTCTTTTCAGTTATGTGTTTTTGCAGTCGGGATTTTTGTTTTTTAAATAATTTTCTTTATTTCAAGCTTTTCAGTTTTATTTTATATATGTATATATAAATATATTTGTAATTGACTCATTACTAGCTTTAATTTGATACCATTATCATTATAATTTATTTTTAAAACAACCTTCCCCTCCCTTTTTCTATATTTGCAGAAGCAATATATAAATATTATATAGTTTGTCACTCTCACAATTAAGACAAATCTAACGACACCTCATAATGCTAAAATCCATCAAGCCGTTTTGGCTTCAGAGCGTGCCAAGAAAATAGACACACATACCTACTCTCAAAAAACATTACCCTCCTTCTGAGCCAGTCGGGGAACCTTAAATAAATATTAAATATTAATGAATATAAATTAATTCGACCGCTGTTCACAATATTGATCGCGGCCGATAAAATGTAAAACATTATGGAAATGAGGGTAGCCATTAAAATTGTGTTCGCACTTTGTCACCTCATTACGAACGATGTTCAGCTTTCCTGATTCAATAATGGTTTTAGAAGATGCTTCAATTTTGTTTGAGAAAGGAATGGACCACGTAAAGAGGTTGTTTTAGGAGGTTCTCTATTCTTTGAGGTTAGGTATAAGAACCTCGTGGATTCTATGAAATAAAAGTACTAGATATTTTATTTTTTTCAGTTTCTTTATATTTTCAAACACAAAAAAATGTGTAATGCATGTCATGACATTTGACACCTTTGCTAACTTATGGAGCTGTATTGCTGATTGTAATAATTATAATTGAGTAAAGCCATATTTGTTACAGCCGCGAATCATATTTTAATCAACATAAAACCTGACACTGACCTGCAAAATGCAAAAAACGTAAGAAAATTTGAATTTCGCGGGCTACCCTGACGCTTGCCCCATAAGCAGTGAATACATTTTGAAACAGTCGCGCGTTCCTAATAGTTGTGTCGCATACCTACAGTGGGTGAATTGCTAGTGTGATTAATTTGATAAGTAGTTAATTATAATTTGATCTGAACAGCAAACGGTTTTTCTATTGCGCAATAACCAACACTACCCCATAGAGTACACCAGCAGTAGTTAAAATATGGCAGATAATAACAAAAGAGACACGTACCCTCTCCGTAAAAATACGCATTTGAGCCAGTGACGGCTTTCATGAAAATTAAGGCAGCGGGGTTTGACTTTACGCTGTCAAAAAACGCTCTCTAGGAAAGCACACCAACTTATTTTATTTAAAAACGTTTCAGTAACGTCCTTCGCCGGTAAATTGCGTGTGCTATAAGTATGGCGACTACCGCACTTCTAGGAAACTGTAGCTTAACAATACGACAGGACCTCTTTGAATATAACAAAAAATATGTAAATTTCAGTCCCTATTTACATACCGATTTTATGCAAACACGGGATGAAAAGGTTTCCATAACATGATATAATTAAATCGGGTTTTCATTTCGTGTTAAATCGAGTGCGTAAACAAAAGAGGTAGCTTGTCTGTGACTGGCATTGCGGGTAGCCAGATAAAATGTTACAATCTGTTTACATATTTCAGGGTGACTTGTTAAACGAAGGACAATTATAGCGCTAGAAGATTATTTTGCCACGAGGCCAAAACTGGAACGAATGCCGCCATCTTGTTTTTAGAATACATTTCAAATTCAAATTCTTTTAACCTCTCTGCTCGACAAGATTTTGACATGTGACACATCAGTTGACTCGACGGGGTGTTGCGAATTCAGTCATGAAATTCAGGAATTTACATCAATTTTCAGCATTTGAATTTACTAAGAAAAATATGTTACCGCGCCTATTTTATACAATAAGTTTGTGGAAAATATCTTTAATTATATGTTGAGATCAGTCAAACCACGTCAGTACACTGCGAAAGTTGTATAGAATTGGTATAACTACACCTATCCAAAAGGTAGGTAATTTAAATTTGCTGAAAATATGTACATAAATAACCCATTCTCTTGCTGAAAATATGCAAAAACGAAAAATAAAGATATTATGATTCTCTCTGCATTCTTACTTTTACCATGTTTCATACATAAACTACATAAAAACACGATCAAATCTTGATAAAAATTACTAAAAATTGTGTTGCGACGTGACACTTCTCAGTGCTGACCGTCTACCCAATTTTCTTATATCGATTCAAAAGTAGCATTCAGCCTAATCGATACTCGCAATAAAATCAGTGTGAAAAAAGTATTAGAAACTGAATAAAAACTCTTTGGTATATTTCAATTAATTATTTTATTTTTAATATTAATAATTTTATTAGTAAGTTTACACATACAGTGTGGATAGGGCAGTAACTTTTGAGGGTTCCGTATGTACCTACGAACGAAAAAACGGAACCTATAAAGGATTACTCGTGTGTCGGTCTGTCACAGCCAACTTGCTCCGAATCTACTGGACCGATGAAGTTGAATTTGGTATACATATGAATTTCTGTGACCCAAATACAGAAGTGTAACGTAAATAAATGAATTTTGAATATGGGGTCAATTTGGGGGCCAAACTACACAAAAAAAAAAAAGTTTTGCAAACTAGACCGTGTGACATATCAAATGAAAGGGTTTGTTGTGGGGGTCCCAAATATTTCTGTTAATTATTCTATATTATTTTTGGAACTAAGTTCTTTAACGCGACTTGCGGTAGGAGTAAACTGGCATAAATCGTCACGCGAAGAAGTGTTCATACTTGTGACTGTCTTCTTCTAATTTGATAGAGAGAGAGAGTGTGAATTTGGTCAAAATGTAAATCCAAGATGGCGGCTACGAAAATTTTCAAATTAATCATCATGTGAATCGGTTTCATGGTTGTCGAAAGCGTTAAAGCGATAGTGACGTTAAAATGAATAAATCCAAGATGGTGGCTTCGAAAATTTTAAAGTTTTTCATCATTGGTATCGTTTTCATAGTTTTTGAGGGTGCTAAAGTCGATAGTGAGGTCACAAGATGGCGGCTGCGAAAAATTTATTTTTGTTTGAAATTTTTCGTGAAAAAGAACTTGGTTCCCCCGGACTTCCACGTTTTATTTTTTAATTTATTATAAAAAATAGACCATTCCCCACTTATCTACGGAGTCATTGAATATATTTTTTTTAATACTGGAAATTGTTGGTGGATTATAGATTCCTGGAAAACCTATAAAAAGTCTATGGTCGTAAAATAATATGAGTTTGTTCTTGGGATAAATTATTGGTATAAAACATGGATGCTATTACAATTTGATAATTTTTCATCATGACTACAATTTTTATGTTTTTCGGAGGGATAGTGCTGTTATCGAATAAGATGAACATTCTGGATTTTAAGATTTCGGCTATTCCAAATAATAATAATAATGTAGATCAATTCTCATAGACATCAGTTTCATGCCGATTGTAAACTCGATAGCCAAAACCCGTGAAAAAAAACGGCCCTCTTAATTTCGTCAAGTCCGTCTGTCCGTGCGTCCGGATGTCATACAGCCATTTTACACGGAGACTATTTACTATATCGATGAAAATTTGGAAAAAGGTGTATTCTTTGCACCGCTAAACAATAGTGTAATGAAATTACAATAAACATAATATAGGGGGTGGCATTCCCTATACATATATACACATAAAGCGTGTATACATAACATATATACATACACATAAAGCGTGTATTGTTGGATCTCTTAATTAAAATGATAAATATATTTCTACTTTTAAGTCAATAGTTTTTGAGATATGGGTTATTTTCGGTTACAACCGCAGAATTAACTTTGTTTATTATAGTTTTTTCGAGAAATACAACCTTATTTTTTAAATATTGCACAGCATCAATTTTATCGACTGCAAAACAGTCGATAAAATTGATGCTGTGCAATATTTATGCGTAAATAAGTATTCATCCCAACTACGGAATCCTTCACTGTGCGTAGTCCAACATACACTTGGCCAGTTTTTTTTTAATTTCGTTAGGAAACTACCACAAAACAAAAAACAATTTCTATTACACAAGTAAGAGTAACCTATTAAAAACAAAAACTACCAAACTCAGACAACTAACAAAAAATATGGACGTCGGCGTCGTTTAAAAGCGTTTGCGGAATATCTACCCACTTTATAGAATTAATTTATCATCATTCCCAAACAAAGTTTTGTCAAGCCTACCTAAAAAATGTATACTGGGCATTCTGTAGCAAACTATCAGAAAGTATTAAAAAAAAATCCACAGTAAATAATTGTCCAAAAAATTTAAATAGTTTTGAACTGCGAGCGCATTCCGAATTTAAATTCAAATATAGAAACAATTCAGCGCGAAATTTAATAAATGAAGTAAGTATCCCCCGTCTTGTCTGTTGACTCGTTTTATACATAATGTCCAAAAAACGATTAAAATTACATTAGAAAAGTATAAATAATTATTATAAACAATGCTTAATGTATTTAATGCTTAAGACAATTTTATTTCAATTTTCAAGTATCTATTTCTGACATTCGACATATTAATTAGTCGAGTCGATCAAAATTGAAAAAAAAAATCGTTTGGGAAAATCGTTTTCGGACATCATTACAATAAAAAAAACAATAATGGTCGGATATTTTTAACACAAATTGAGTAGTGGTAATGAGTATTACGAGTTATTGGACCTGTGTTCGTATATTACGTTAAGATCTGGGCATTTTCTAGTTGTTTATAATATTTTTAATAATATTTGTCACATTTTAAATCGTATCTACATGTGTATGTGTGACATTAGTGAAAAGGTAAAATGTAAACACGCACGATTGGCGCGAAACTTCGGCTTTGGATATCAAAAACTTCATTACCACTACTTATTTAACTCAAACAATGGATGAATTCGTCAAATAATTAAATGATGTAGTATTCACTGCCGCTGTGGTGGAGTTTAGATGTTCGAAATCCCCAATTTTTATGATTTTTAGCCTCGACCTCGACTGTCATCAAAATGGCGATTATCGCATTTACAGACTTGAATTTTATAAAGGTAAATTAATAATCTTGAAAGCTAAATATGAAAGATTTAATGGTGTAAACATTTAAGTTTTTTATTCAACTCTCTTAATTAACGCACATTCATAAGATTTAATGGGTAGTATAATAAATATTCACATAATCAATTAAGGGTGTCGTATGTGGTAATTCTGGGGTCCAATTGGACCCACTACCGAGCCGGCGGAGGTTTGTGTGTTCGGGTCCAATCGGGGGCGCTTCCGAACTATACGGTTAATTAGCTTACACAAAGTTCTTAAATATATAACCTAGCATGGTATGAAATTCTTACTAACAGAAGACTTAGAATATTAGACAGCGGGTCTCAAACTAGGCAGAGCTTGTATCTTGGTGACCCAAACACTACACAATGTTAACAATTTAATGTGTTCTGCTAGTGAAAATGAATAACATAGATTACATACATACAAAAAACTTTTTCCAAAAAAAACAACCGACTTCCAAAAAAACACTACAAAGTTTTTATTTGCCACTGACTTCCGAAATTTAAGTAATTTTTCACTTTGTAGGTAGTGTTTTTTTGGAAGTCGGTTGTTTGTTTTTTTTGTAAAAAGTTTTTAGTTCTCGCTTTTTAGTAGGTCAGTTTGTAATTTATCTAAGTTACAATAGCCTAATGTCAACTGCTCATCAATCTTTGAGGAGTTCTCGTGGTACTTTACCATCAGCTCCACTTCTCCATATGCATTGTGACGAGCATAAATCACTTGGCAAACATATTAAAGTAATCGAATCGCAACCCGTGGAATACTTAGTATTGACTACTGAGCAGTTCCGGTGGCCATCTGTGGTCTTCATCATCAGTTCCATTTCACCAAATGATGCTTTCCGAGAGCAACTGCACGAGTTAGTATAAAAAATACCCAAATTGCTATGAGTGTGCTTATAATATTTGAAGAGTTCCCGCGATTTCTCTGGGATGCCATCATCAAATCTTGGTTTCAAAAATCAAAGTCAAAATCAAAATATTTTATTTCACATAAACCTACATGGGCACTTATGAAACGTCAGAAGCTAGGTGCATGGTTCCAATTGGTCGTTTCCTATGGAGAAGAGCCGGCAAGAAACTCCACGGTTACTCTTTTAAAAATAATTGGCTTTTACAATACTTTCAAATAACAGTGTTTCTAGGTATGGGAGGACAGTGTAGGTCTTTCAATAAGTACCAAGTACTTAACATAATACCACTCTTGGGATATCTCCTTTTCAAAAAAAAAAGAATCATCAAAATCGGTTCATAAACGATGAAGTTATCCGCGAACACACATAAAAAAAAATATCCGGTCGAATTGAGAAACTTCCTGTTTTTTTTTAAGTCGGTTAAAAAACAGTTAAAGTAAGTATGTGGTGTAAGTGTAAGTGAGGGTATGTATTCTTTCAGAGAATTTTTATTAATATGTACTGCACAGTTAACTTTCTGTTTCCCTATATATCCGGCCCACCAACCATGCTTTTAGTTTAGTTTTGGCTTCAGAGTAGTTGGTCGATACAGTGAACCTTTTGCTTATAGCATTAAACACCCGTATGGGTAAATACGATGAATACGTAGTACATTTCGAGTGATATACCACAAAACAATTGCTCAAATTTTTACCAGAGCCTGGCATTCGATTGCCAGAAGATCCTTGTAGCAGTGTACTAAAGGACATACGGACTTACAGGCCTACCGTTTAACTGAGACGCTGCCTGAGTTAGCTACATGGTGCGAGAGGGGTGACGCCCGCCAGCGGAAGAATGACCGAGTTCTAAACCATCCCGTGCCGTGCAGTTACCTCAGGCACCGTCTCAGTTAAGCGGTGGGACATCGTGGCCCCCGGCAACAGGGCAACCGAAGGAACACGGGTGGGTTTTAGTCAGTAAGAGTCTGCCACGCCCTCCCGCTCCACCCGGGAGAAGTTATGTGATAATTTCCCATCCAAAAAAAAAAAAGGCCTGTTGTAGAGCTCTTTGTGAAGACGCTCATCCACAGATGTACTACCACCATATCTATTTTCAGCCATCAAGCAGCGTTGTTGTATTCCATCTTGCACATAAACAAGGGTATCGGTGCCAATTTCAGGCACTTGGGATACCCCATGTTCCCCCGTCAATTTTGTCTGTAGGATAGCAACGCATCTGCGGGGTTATTCCGTGTATCCACCCCAAAAAATCCACCCTCAGATGGATAAACGGAATTTATAGGCTTAAGGTGGATTCTTGGACATACGTTTCCGAGTATCCAGCTTAGGGTGGATTTTTTGGGGTGAATAAACGGAAGAACCCCATCTGCGATGCGTTTATTGTAGATATCCATCGGTGGCAGTCACCACTTAACATCAGGTAGACCGTTGGTTTGTTTGCCATCTAAGAACGAATGATAAAATGTGTTCATGTGTAACGACACAGAGTAAGTACTTTATAAAATACTGAAAAACGACCATCCCACTCACAGAGAGGAAGGCTGTATCCCAGCAGTGGGAACATTATAGGTTGATAATGCTTATTCATGTGAAACGGATAATTAAATATGTCCCTGGTTTACCCAGTCATCTTGTACAGTGATACAGCAATTTGATTTTGGGCTGGTAATGTATCTGTCAGTGGCGTTTAGATTATGTGGTGTTTGTGATAAAAATGCTATCATTTAGGTGAATTCAAGAAATACGGTGAAACGTTTCATATACGAATGCTAATCGAATCGTTCAAATTATATCTGTCAGAAGTTTTCATACAAAATCTGTGATATTTCGAATTAATGTTTATGTACCTACCTATCTTAGAATAAAAGTAGTTAAAACAAGCCTATTAACGTTACATTAAAAATCGATACAATTTCTTAACAAGACGATTACTTTAATTAAAAACTACTCCTAATTCACCTAAAATGACGTAATAGAATAGAAAATTAACTTCGAACCTGCAACCACAAACTCAAAAAGACGCACATGAAAGACTTGAACCTCCGACCTCTACATACCACCACACCTTTGAAAGCCGACCTCTCCATCCAACTAAACTAACGTGCCATATGTAACGTGGAGTTCACCCTGTTCACCTAATGCTAAGCAATCACCGATGCCACTGAACATTTGCAACACCAAGGGAATCACTAATGCGTTGTCGAACCTTAAAAGCATGTAACGAACTTGGTTGAATGGTCAGAGCAATTGAATAGACTTCATTGGGTTGTAATGATTGGATATAGTGAGCAAAAATTTTATGATAAACATACTAAAATATAACAGGGACTTGTGGCTAAGTAATAGTAGCCGCACGGGTCGATCGATCAGGTTAAGTGGGTGACCATCTTTACATACCAAGACCCCTCCGTGCCGCGGAAAGATAGTTAAGCCGTTAGTCCCGGCTGTCTTTCGTGGATCTTTGACAGTCGTTACGGGTCATCAGAAGCCCGAAAGTCTGACAACCAGTCTTACCAAAGGGAATCGTATTACCCAGTAACTGAGTTGTGGAGGTCAGATAGGCAGTCGCTCCATGTCAAATACTGGTATTCAACTGCATCCGTTTAAACTGGAAGCCGACCCCAACAGAGTTGGGAAAAGGCTAGGATATGATGAAACTTACTAAATATAATATCACGCTTGCATTCTTCAAAGAGGTAGGTAAAGTTTAAGTAGATATGTACTATCGAAGAAACGCATGTACACTGTCTGTAAGTAAGGACTATTCTTGCTTGCAGCGCTCGGCTGCTATAGTAACGCCTAACTACGAAAAAAAAAGTATCGTGTGCACGGGATTTTGTTTTCAAATTGGTTACATATGCGTTACCCCGATGGTACAGCCAATTTCACAAATAATGTAAGTCCCATGTATTTTCCATTACAACCAAGCAGCAACCGAGAATTTCTCAGTAGAAAACCCTAACATCTAGATAAATTAGTCATTATCTCAATAATTACCCCCTTTCTTGCTATAAATAATATAGCATTTATCAGAAAGGTGAGCAGTAGAAACGGCCGCGACTTACGAGTAGTAGGTCCTAGGTTCGAACCTAGGCAGGCACTATACTTTGTGTGAATTATTTCATCACCACTGCTCTCAAAACGGTGAAGGAAAACACTGTGAGGAAACCGGTATGCCTTAGAACAAAAAACGACAGAAGTGAAAACTTGAACTAGATCGCCTTGGTGGAAGAAAAATATTTGTATAGAACATTGGTCCGTAACCGTATCTAAACAAAGAGCACAATCGCGTTTACAAAAAAAAAAACTTTCACAACCTTTAAAGTAAAATACTTGCATAGAACATTGATCCGTAACGTTATATAAATAAAGAGCACAATTGCGTTTACAAAAATGAGGTGTCAGTAATGGTGTCGCGAGTTCAATTGTTTTTTCCCATCTCAAAAATGCGCCCAACGCGCCTAATGAAATTTTCACTTCAAAAAACTATGACATGTGACATCCACCAACCCGCACTGGGCCCGCGTGGTGGATTACGGTTCACTCCCTCTCACTGAGAGGAGGTCTGTGTCCTAGCAGTGGGAATGTTATAGCCTGATTATGTTATCAGAAAGGTGTGATCACATTTAAGGGTGTGGACCGACCATCAAACTGAACAACTTTCTCTATGAAACCAACATCGTAATTGCGAAAAAATAATCAGCTCTCCTAAACATTTGGGTCGAGTAAGTATTGAGGTTTTGTATACGCTGTATATCATCTTTCAGCTGCCTCATTGGTCTCGTGGTCGCAAATGCGAGTGCTGAGCGTGGGGTCTTGGGTTCGATTCCCGGGTCGAACAAAGTGTTATTGGGTTTTTTCTTAGAAACAGCCCGGAGTTTGGAAGTTAGCGGTGTGATACCCCCGTGCCTCGGAAAGCACGTTAAGCCGTTGGTCCTGCACCTGATCTCTCTCCGGTCGTGTCGGTTTGCCATCCCATCGCACTATGAGAGTGAGGGAAGAGAGAGTGCACCAGTGTCTGCGCACACACTTGTGCACTATAATATCTCCCGCGCCGAAGGCTGATCTCCGTTGAGATAGGCCACCATGGCCCAAATATGGTCTAGAATATAATCTTCCACACAGAACGTCAATGTGGTTTCTAACCTTCTTACTCAAAACACTTCATTATATTACAAAATCTTCCTCAAAAACCATATAAGACGTTAAACGCTTATAAAGAAACTGGGCTTCGCCATATAAATCCGATACTTAAGAGACTTCAATAAAGCAAATATAAACAAGCTTTCTCATTGCTATTCCTGATTTCCCTCGACTCGTTCTTTATTTACTTTTAAATCGTATAACTTCTTTGCAATATTTTTTTGCCTCCAAATTCTTTTATTTCCTTTACGATTCCATTGAAGCAGAATTTAAAAGTTTGGAAATTAAGGCGAAGATTTTTCCATTCGAAAGTTTGTAAAAGGATCGTGGTATGGTTTGTTTTGATGTTCAGGATACCAAAAAGTTACCTCATAATGATATTATAGAAAGGAGTGTTGTTATATTTCGATAATGTTCGACTAACAAGACTTCTTAGGGCGAATTTCACCAACTACCACCAAATGAACACGATCAGCACATCTAAACCACGTTCAAGAGCTCTGTCAGTGTCATCATTATTGTGGAATATTGACACTGACAGCTTTTGAATGCAGTTTAGTTATGCTGGTCACATTCAGTTTCATTGGCAAAATTCACCCTAAGTATTTGTAAAGATGGGTGTACACAGAACGTTTGTTTATTACAGCTACAGTTAAATTAGACTTTATTTAACTTTCAGCTTTGTCTCTAGAATGGTAACTCACATTGTCTTTGGTATTGCAAATGTCAATACGCTGCAGAGACTACTTGCCATCAGAATAACCAGTTATCTGGGAAGATACAAAAGAGTTTATGTTTTAATTATATTTAAAATGCAGCCAAAGTGTCGCTGCCACTGACGATGCCGCGGAACTGGCGAAGTTTAAGCCAGCAAAATTGAATAAACTGTCGTGCCATCGGCTAACAAAGAGCTTGTTTGAAGTCAAACAAAAAACTTTTAATTTTTTATTAAATTCTTTTACACAGTATGGAATTCCACGTAAAAGCAATTTGATCCTGACCTATCAGTAATTCAATACTTTTGATTAAATTGCGCCCACCCGTGTGAGAAAATGAGGGTCATGTATCAGATTTGAATTAACTAGATATCCCTGCAATCTGATCAGATAAAGGTAGGTATATTTTCAGGATATTTTAGGTACCTATCAGGCCAATAGGATCCCACTAACGCAATTTTTTTTGAGCACTCACCTTCTCTCTACATAATAATAACGATTCAGTCGTTATTATTATGTAGAGAGAAGGTGAGTATGTATGTTCCTAGCTTTAACTCGCGAAAAGCAGTTTTTTTTTTGTTTAGCTCTTTTTTAGGGTTCCGTAGTAAACAAGTAACCCTTATAGTTTCGTCATGTCCGTCTGTCTGTCTGTCCGTCTGTCTGTCCGTCTGTCTGTCTGTCTGTCCGCGGTCTAGCTCCGAGACCCTTAGTACTAGAAAGCTGTAATTTGGCATAGGTATACATATTAATTACGCCGACAAAGTGGTAAAACAAAATTATGAAAAACATTTTTTTTAGGGTACCTCTCCTACACGTAAAGTGGTGATTTTTTTTTTTTAACCCATTTTGTGGTGTATCATTTGAAAAGTCCTTTTAAAACATTGTAGGTTTGTTGAAATCATTTTCGGATTCAAGGATCCGTTTGCGAAATATTAAGCTAAGTGCTCATTTTTGTTAGAGTCAAGTCCCCCCCTGCTAGCTAAATGGTTAGTTTTGGATGTGTGAAAAAAATCACAGCTGTAGTTTATAAACGAAATTAAAAGGAAAACTATCACAGCTAAGTAGGCTCTACAAGTTAACGAGTATTAATTGACCAACTTAACTTTGCAGTTGCAAAAACATGTTTTCCCATACATTCCTTATGGGAGAACATATTTTTCAACTACAAAGTTAAGTTTGTTTTTGGGATAAATTCATCCCAACAACGGAACCCTTCATTGTGCGTGGTCCGACACGCACTTGGCCGGTTTTTTGACCTAGTATGTTACAATTACGTAACTGTCTTTTAATATTTACAAGTGGTTACATTACAACTTATAACTAATTAATTAATAAAAATAACCATACTATATAAACTTTACTAAAAGTATTCACAAACTAAAATATAGCATCGAAAAATTCATCCGCATTGCTGTCGACTGGTAATGTACCCAAAAGACTGGCCGCATTGCCACGTTGTATGGCAATACTTAGCCTCTGACCAAGGTCAAAACCAGCCCTTGGGTCACGGGAAGTGTCAAATAGCTGTTTTGGGATTTAATTAAAGAGGCAATGAGCACTTGGACCCCACGGCCCGAGGGTTTCCACCCCAAACGGGTTGAAAATATAATTACCAGTAAATGTTCTAGAAGTAGTTTACAGATTAACGTTATTATTATTTTTTACAAATTTAGCTGAAGTGGTTGAATCTTCATATACTTACATACACAAACACAAATAATCCAAATGTAAAATAGATTGTAATTTCTGATTTCTGCAATTGTGTTTTTATGTTAAATAGTTTAAAAAAAAAACACTTGTTCTGCCTGCAATTTCTTTTGTGAAACTGAAAATTATGTATGGGCTTGTACCACTGCCCTTAATACAAGTTATTTTATAACTTAGTAAGGGTGCTGGTTGCAACACCTACCTGTTTTGTTAACTAGCATAAGTCAAGTGTACCTACAGATGATACTATTTAATGTTAACACTATTATTTGATTCAATAAATTATTATTATTAAATTATTGCAAGTCATGTAGTTATTTTATTAATTTATCTCTCTGTATTACATACGCCAGTTTTCCCGATGGGTTAGGCAGAGGATTTGGTCTCGTCCATTATCCTACCAAAATGACGGAATAAAATAAATACACTGCAAAGTAGTTAATCCCAAACTGTAAATAAATACTACCTCTCGACACTATGTTTATATCCGTTCGACCTACTTCCGAACGATTAATAAATTAAGCAAAATGGCGTCGGCAGCGCACCCCAAACAAAGTTATCGGGGCTTGAAATTATAGCCCGTTCAGTTACTGCTGATATTGAAATACAGGTAATTTTACTTTCAGACCGTAAAATTATATCAAAGTGAACGTTATTTCTTTCCCCTGAATCTAAAAATTACCGGGTACTTACTAAGGTAGTAATTTAAACCCTAATTTAATATTCCTTAAGACAGCTTAATGTGATAGACAAGTATAATATTTACGGCACACAAAATGAGTTGCCGACACAACAATAATTAATATCATATTAATCACTGAATATTTAGTTTCGCGTTTTAAATTGTAATCAAAACTCAATCAATTGCAAATCAATTAATATTTTAGTGCGCTACAGAATACAGAGCAAGACTTTAACAAAAAAAAAAAAAACAGTGGCACTCCGGGAGTGCCGACAGAAGTGAAAACTTGAACAATTTTATTGTGCAGGAAATAATGTATCGCGCGTTGATGTCTTTTTAATGGTCAAAAGCTGGTGTCGTAACAGTGTCGCGAAAACAATTGTTTAGTTCCATCTCAAAAATGCCCAACGTGAAGTTTTCACTAAAAAAATTACAATTACTACAGCAAAATATTTGACAACTATCTGCGTCGTTGTCAACTTTCAGAATGCACCCGCTTAAACAATATTGCAGTTTTTACAAAGATACGTTCTTACTAAAAAAATAAATAAATTGGTGATTCCTTTGCTACTGACAAAAATACACATAAATAGGTTACGGTAGGTAGATACTTGGAATTTAAAAGATAAGTCCTACAATTTTTTTAGGAATGTAGTTCTTTAACCCGGCTTGCAGTAGGAGTGAACTGGCAGAAATCATCACGTAACGAAAAAGCCTTCTGCCTGTAAAAGTCAGTTTTAAGTTTATGTAAACTAGATGGCTCTATATTATATAATTGTTTATTTTATTTGAATTTATGATTCAATTTTTTATTTATTTTTTAACGAGTCAATTTATTTTTATTTTATTTTATTGTTGACATAATCTACTCATTACAATGTTTTTGTTATGAGTTGTATTGCAATTTGTGGTTAGCTAGCGACCTCGACAATTGATCATATTATTTTTTGCCTGAGCAACCGGCAGCAAGTTCGTCATGCTCCCTTAGATGTCATTGCTTGCGGTAGCGTCGGGGGTCGGGTTGCCTCCTTCCCTCAAATATGGCGAGGGGGTAATGGCTGATCTTTGCGTTATGCTCGTGAACGGGTGCTACTTGTGCTGACTGGTCGTCTTGCTGATCATGGTTTTGTTATTGTTACTAGTAATTAACTGTTCATTTTTTTTTTAACTCGATTTTTTTTTTTTTTTTTTTTAAATGGCCTCTCGCAGTTTTGACCACTAAGGTCATGGCTGCTTAACCGAACTTTTCCTGTGGTGGCCTTAAGCTTCTACACTTAGAGCCTCCAGCCAGGAGCTTTTAACTATTCTAAATTAAAACTAAGCGAATGCTCGCTAAGGGCACCCCCTGTGGGGTACGAACCTCGGCTTAGGGCATCGCTGAGGGGAGGACAGCAAGAAGGGACAGGCTGGATCAAATTTATATTTACATCATGATTATTATGCGGGGTATTTAAAGCTACGTGCTCAGCTGCAACAACTGCTGGCACCTCGTTTTCGAGCAAGGGTCGGGGAGGAGTTTCATTGACTCGGGGACGCGGTCGCGATCGCAAAGGACCTCGGCGGCGAGGTCGGAATGACGGGAGGCGTCTGTTTTTGTATACTGTACTGGTGGCCCTATTCTGCTCCTGGAGGAGTGTAATGGGGTCATCTGGGTCGGAAAGAGTATGCCTCGGTCGGCGAATCTGACTGATACGGGAAGGGATGTAGTCGGCTGACTCGACAATCAGAGGATTGCGATGTTTGGGAGCGGAGTCAAAGTAACTCTTGGACATGCGTTTTAGGAATTGGCGGATCGTTGGGATCTTACAGTCGAGATGGAGGATCTCGTTTCTGACATAAAAGGGGGCTCCCGTGGCCTTACGAAGGAAACGGTTCTGTAGGGTCTGCATCCTATGGATGGAATGGGGTTTGGCGTGAGCAAAGACTGATCCCGCATAGGTCATGATGGGGCGGATGCACGCTGTGTAGGTTCGCAATTTGCACTTTAGTGACAATTTGCTGCGTGCATTGAGAATGAAATGAAGTCTACCGAGAGCGAAAGCGGCTCGCGAGCGAACCGACTTTATGTGCTCTGAAAAGGAGAGGTGATGGTCGAGTATAACACCGAGGTACTTGGCTCGCTTCTCCCAAGGGATCGGTTTGCCGAACAAGGTGATAGGTCGGGGGAGGGGGAGGGCTCTGGATCTCGGTTTTGTGAATAAAACCGCTTGACTTTTGTCGGGATTGACCTCGATTCTCCATTTCCTGAACCAGGCGCCAAGGTTATTGACAGCCCTTTGCAGGTTTAGGAGCATCGTTTCGGTATTGCCTTTACAGATGATCGCAGTATCGTCTGCGAACAGAGCCAAGTGCGTCCATCTGTGTTTGGGAATATCGCTAGTGAATAGGGTGAATGCGAGGGGAGCTATCACGGAGCCCTGAGGGACTCCTGCCCTTATGGGGCGGGGAGAGGATAGGGCTCCTTCGATACGGAAGCGGAAGGTGCGGTTCGACAAGTAGTCTCGAATGATGAGCACGAGACGATTTTTTTTTTTTAACTCGATGGTCCTTGTTTATCATTTATAACTGCCAATTACAGCTTTATGTAAGCGGGCACGCCCTTTATGTCTGGAGGCTTTTATTTAGATATTTAGTTCAAACAGAACTAAATAGCATAAAAGCCTCCAGACGTTTAGTTTTATTTTCTTTTTATTTTTTTAAATAATGCTTGAGTATAGTCCTCGATGTTTTTGGTTGGTATATTGGCGTGTGCTAGCTGACATATGGCCTATAATTTATCATTTGAATTATGTTTTGTGTTGCATAATGTAGGTTATTTTGTATACTATTGTATAGAATCATTCTCTAACTAGAACAGACAGCTGTGCTGCTGGGGAGTTTGTTGCGCCACTTCTTCTTCCCAGCTAAAGGCACTAGGAAGTGGTGAAGGGTGTGCGTTTTTGGGGGACTGTCTTATGTAATTTTGACGTTCGAAAAGTGCTGATTCTCAGCCTAGTTTGAATAAATGACTTTTGAATTTTGAATTAAAAAATAAAATACAAAAAAAATTGACTCTTGAAACTGACTTTTTAAGGGGGAAGCGTCAGGGTAGCCCGCGAAATTCAAATTTTCTTACGTTTTTTTGCATTTTGCAGATCAGTGTCAGGTTTTATGTTGATTAAAATATGATTCGCGGCTTTAACAAATATGGCTTTACTCCATTATAATCATTACAATCAGCAATACAACTCCATAAGTTAGCAAAGGTGTCAAATGTCATGACTTCATGAAATCATGATATTTGACACCTTTATCTTCTTCTTAGTCACTTTTGCTGATTGTAATGATTATAATTGAGTAAAGCCATATTTGTTACGGCCGCGAATCATATTTAGATCAACATACAACATGATACTGACCTGCAAATTGCAAAAAACGTAAGACAATTTGAATTTCACGGGCTACCCTGACGCTTTCGCCTTAATCTACCTTCTAGAAACTTTCGAGGTTTCCAGAAAATTCTATTAATTTTAATACGTAAATACGTATGTTTAAAATGAAAGACCCAAAATTAATCTAATTACACGAGTTTCAACTTCACCGCAGGACGGGTTCAACAAAAATATGTTTTCGACATACCATCAGTAAGTTTCGAAAACGTCTGTCTAAATATATAAAAGCGAAAGGTCACTCACTCACTCATTCATCACGAAATCTCGAAAACCGCTTGATGTATGAAGATGAAACTTGGTAGGGAGGTAGTTTATAGTTAGTAGACGTCCGCTAAGAACGGATTTTTGGAAATTCGACCTTTAAGAGGGTGAAAAGGGGGGATATTGTTTGTATGAAAAATCTTATTCCTTGAGTTAATAAACTTGAAACTTGGCACGAATACTTATCTATGTAAATTATAAAGTTTGCCATTTTTAGTTTTTCTAAAATACCCCCTAAAGGAGGATTGGGGGGTGTCAAAGTTTGTATGGAAGAATTTTAACGAGCGGTCTGATTAACTCGAAACTCAGTATTTATAATTAAAACTGAAAATAAATAAAAACGATGATCAGGGTTTTTTGAAAATCTACCCCTAACGGGGTGAAACGGGGTATTAATTTTTACAGTGGAGGGTTTTACTGAGTGGCTTAATTAACTCGAAAATTGGTATAAATAATATATGTAGGATGTTAATTAGGAACGCATTATAAATTTAAGAAATAAGCAAAGAGACCATGAATGCAGCGATGAACGAATGAGAGAGTATGTGTGGGAGAGAGAGGGAGGAGGAAGGAGGATGGCGAGCGAGCTATAAGATGTTAAGACGTAAAGACGATTATAATAAGTTTTAAAATAATTAAAGAAGTAATTCAAGTTAAGAAGATTTTATTTCGGTCTATCACAACCCCCTACATATATAAGTCAAATAATCGTAACTTCACAATAGATTTTTCAAAAACTATTATCACGCTATTTGCTATGGGGGATGAGCAATATAGCATTATGTTTGTATTCTTTTAGAGTTTACCGCAAATTGTAAAAAGGCTAGCCAAAAGGTTAGAATATTGCAGATAGTTACGGATTTAACCTTTTAAAAAATTATCATCACGCTATACCTTTATGGAACTAAGCAGTCAATCATAGCATATACAGGGTGGATTTTGAGATGGAGCAATAAGGTACCTTAACCGTTGTCGCTACAAGAAAACAGTCTTAGGAGACTGTCCTTAACTTTTTAAAACATTTTGATCTGCATTCACAGATTTTGAAAAAAATTGTACAGTCAGCAAGAAAATGGCCAATTTTCACAAATCTTTTTTGATGCCGGTGTATCCTATTTCTTATTTATTACTAGAACCAAAAAACTATATTGGGCCAACTGAGGTTTGTTACTCCAAGACACGGCCTATGAGTTTTTAACCCCAGATTGCAGAAAAAACTTAACTTTGCCGTTCATTATAGAACTATAAATTACCAATTTTCGGATTTTCTTCTTTACTTGACCTTACTTCTCGACAAACTTCATGCTGCTGGACCAACGGGAAGTACCAAATAGACTGGTTTATTTGCGAGTGTCAAAACATGCGGCACAAATGGCCGTATTTTTTATTTCGTTAACTTTTTTTTTGGTTAGGAAATTATCAAATAACTTCTCCCGCTCTGGGTGGAGCGGGAAGGCGTGTCAGACTCTTACTGACTAAAACCCACCCGTGTTCTTTCAGTTGCCTATATTGCCTGGGGCCACGGTAACCCTTTCGGACAATAACCGCAACCCACAACCGGCAGGCATCGGCCCTATCGGACCCCGTCAGTTCCGCTGACATCTCTTTGAGGCGCGCGTGGAACACAACCCGCCGTCGACCCGGGCCTGGTCCTTATCGGACGGTGAGCTACCCATTGCTCACCGTCCGCAAGCCCGCGCCTACGGCGGCCGGGAATCGGCCTATGATTCCCGATGCCCAGGGTGTCTCCTTCTGGTACTATGCTATTATGATGCCTCCTCTTTCGTAAGCATTACTGCTTCGCAGAAGGAGGTGATGGCCTCCCATGCCGTCTCGCTCTCTACCATAGTCTGGACCAGGGCCGGACGCGAGAGATCACCACCGCCGACCGCCTCCACGAGGACACGGCTGCTCTGCCCAAGCCGGGCAGACCTAAACCGTATGCTGCGCCCGGGTGTCACCATTGTTTTCTCCCGCCTTATCCTGAACAGGAACCCGAAACAACCGTGTCCGGTGAGAACCTGCGTCAGGTGGAAGGTGAGGACGCCGTGGCGCCTCTCTACCACTCCTTAATGAGGGAACTTATCGCCACAGTTGTGGCGTGCCCATTATTGCGTTGACTTGGAAGTTTGATTTTCGTTACACTTCCAAGAGACCGTAGATCTAAGTTTTTAATATCTATTGATATAAATTGATGCCTCCACGCGTTCCTGAGAAAAGGGTCTTGACAGACAATGAAGTCATCCTTTAAGGGTTTTAATGTTTAAATTTTTAGGTACGGAACCCTAAAACAGATTTAATATCAGCCTGTTACCTTTTCATGGCGTAACGACTAAACGGATTTCTAGATGAAAGGCATAGGATAGGCCATGACCTGGGTTAGGACATAGGATACTCTGAATCCCGGTAGCACGTTCCAGTGGGATATTTTCCGACATCCACGCGGGCGAAGCCGCGGGCAAAAGCTAGTGGAGTTATAAAACTGAAATTGGGTCAGATAGGGGTCCTTTGAACATGTGTCTTTTTATCTTATAATATTACAGGTTATTTAATTAATGAAAGGGTTAAGTTTGAAGTACCTATATAGACAGGTAAATTAATTACATAATATTAAGATATGAAATAATTGCATTTTATTTGAACCTCTATTTACATTTGTTATATTATCTATTTTCTTTCTATTTATAAGAGTATTAGTGACCCAGTGGTAACGGCCGCGACTTAAGAGTTGTAGGTCGTAGGTTCGAATCCAGACAGGCGCTTTACTTTGTGTAGATTATTTCATCACCACTGCTCTCAAAACGGTGAAGGAAAACATCGTGAGGAAACCGGCATGTCCTAGAACCGAAAATTTGAAGACATGCGACATCTACCAACGCGTACTGGGCCCGCGTGGTAGATTACAGCCCACTCCCTCTCGAAAAGAGGAAGCCTGTGTCCCAGCAGTGGGAACATTATAGGCTAATTATGAATTTATATTTGTTGCAGTTTTCAGAAGGTATCCTTGACTCCTCGAATTTTGAAAAAAAAAAACAGATGAGATGTTTGCAAAATTATTAGTTTTTTGAAAACATATCTTGCTAAAGTTTTACGTAGTTTCATCGAAGACGCCACGTTGACTCCGCGTAGTTTATTCAGGCTCTCCAAAATTATCTTTATCTACTTTAATACTCATTTCTTAACGATATTAAGTCAGTTGTATTCAGTCATCCTACCATGTAAAAGTATTATTAATAACCTTAAAATCCATGATTAATGTTCGTTTGACCCAGTTCTCATTCCGAATTCAAAAGTAAAATGATTTATTTACCAGCTGAATATATCAGCCAGCTCCACTAAAAATACATCAAAATCATGAAACATTCACAGCATATCAATTTCTGTCATATGCTCACATTATTCACCGTATTCATAAAGGGTGGTTTCAAATGAGCACGTATACGGAATAAGCAATATTTTCATGCTTCACTACTTACCCCCGAAATTAGCAAGCCGTGAACAATTCCCGGTAATTTACGTTCGAACCTTCAAACGTTTCGGAAGTGTCCGATTTCACGTCGATTTTGTCAATAAAATCGTAATATTGTATACGGTTTTTTGGGATACTTTTTTTGCTTTAAATGTACGGATTTTGATTGTGATGTAATATGGCTGTAGGCATTTTTAACAAGTATGTTTGTTAAGATTTTCTGTAAATTTTCTTTGTGTTGTTATTTGCTATTTTAATCTCAAAAGTAGTAATCCTCTTTACAAAAAATTTTTACAAAAAAAAACAACCGACTTCAAAAAAAAAACACTACAAAGTAAAAAATAACTTTAATTTCGGAAGTCGGTGTCTTTGGTTTTGAATTTTCGTTCTTTGTCACCGACTTCCGAAATTAAAGTTATTTTTTACTTTGTAGTGTTTTTTTTTTGAAGTCGGTTGTTTTTTTTTTTGTAAAAAGTTTTTATTTTTCACTTTTTAGTTGTGGTACCTACCCCACACAAATTCGAATACCACTACCTGATATGTATATAACAGGGTACGTAATAGGTAATAGGTAATAGGTAATACGGGCTGGTATCCGCAACTCCACGTCAAAGCGCGTATTTTGCGTATGGGTGGGAAAATCTGTTATTCGATCCACCCCAGCTCCTCAAAGAAGGCCAGCAACGCCTTGGTGTCACTGACAATCTCACGTAGGGTACCTGGGTTACCGAAGTACTTTGCCCTGTATGTGGCGACCGCCGGGCAGTTTAACAGCACATGGGCTGCTGTCTCGTCGTCCTCCATGCAAGCTCTGCACAGCGGACTGTCTGTGACTCCTATGACAAAGAGGTGTTTATTAAATGACCCATGGCCAGTTAGGGCAGCTGTAACTGTGCGCAGCTGCTGTTTTGTTAATCGGAGAACCTGTTTCGTGAGGCGGCCGTCGATTGTAGGGAGAGCCTCCTTGGCCTGCCTGCACTCACCGTGGTCCACCCATAGTTTGTGATGTTGTTCCCTGGTTCGTTTCCTTACCAGAGTGCGTAGGTACCCGAAGGGGAGTGGGGTGATGGGTTCAGGCCCCACTGGTGCCATGCTCGACCCCCTTCTGGCAAGTTCGTCGGCTGCGTCATTGCCCCGCGAACCGCTGTGTCCCTTAATCCATTGAATGGTTATATTATTGAGGTCACCCACCTGGTTGAGGCGCTGGTGGCACTCGTATATTAGCCCAGAATCAACAGTGTGACTGTTTAGCGCTTGCAGAACAGCCATGCTGTCTGAGAGTATTCGTATCGAGTGGTCCTTAACCTCCCTGGCCATGATGGCTGAAGCGGCAAGAGATATACCCATGCATTCGGCCTGGAACACTGTGTTATGGACACCCAATGGTGTGGCTATGTGTATGTTGAAGTCCTCCGAGAAGATTCCAGCACCTGTGCCACTACCTGTTTTGGATCCGTCGGTGAAGATTCGCAGCTCTGCGGGGCGCAAACCCTCGCATCTGCGGTCCTCGTGTAGTTGGATCCTGTATTTTTTATCGAAGATAAATTGTTTGGGCACCCGGTCGTTTACGGCTTTCGTAATAGGGAACTCATTGTTAAGTCCCTCAAGTAGCGCGGTGTGTTGTGTGACTCTCTTACCCCAGAGATCAATTGCATTAAGACGCACCGCCGCCATTGTCGCTTCCTGCTGTATGAACAGGTGGAGTGGGGGCAGTCCCAGCATGGCTTCGATTGCTGCAGTCGGAGTAGTCCTCATGCAGCCCGTGGTTGCCACGCAGGCTAGTCTTTGCATGCGCTGTAGTTTGTTGGAAGCTGTAACCAGCTGAGTGCGGGGCCACCAAACCACGGCCCCGTACGCGATCATAGGGCGGATCACTGCTGTGTACAGCCACAGTATGATTTTGGGGGATAGGCCCCATTTCTTACCTATCATTCTCCTGCACTGCCAGAAGGTGATGCAGGCCCTGTTTAGCTTGTTGTCTACATGACTACTCCAGTTTAACTTACTGTCTAGAATGACCCCGAGGTACTTGACTTCGTTGGCCAACTGAAGTTCAGTATCGAACAGTTTGGGTAGGCGGAAAGGGCCTAATGCACGTTTTTGGGTAAACATGACTAGTTCAGTTTTAGTGGGGTTCACTGACAGTTCAAATTCCCTGCACCAACTTTCTACGATACGTAGTGCTTGCTGAGTGAGGTTACAGATCGTACCCGTCACTTTCCCCGATACAAGGATTGCGAGGTCATCTGCATACCCTATTGTATAATAGCGGTTGGCATTGAGTTTGGTAATGAGGTCATTAATTACCAGATTCCATAGAAGGGGGGACAGAACCCCTCCCTGGGGGCAGCCTCTGGCTATCATGGCCAACTGCCGCTCACCCTCAAGGCGAACCACCCGTTTGCTTAACATGTTTGTAATCCAGTCCGTAAGTACCTGTTCTACTCCATGCCTGGAGAGGGCGCTGCTGATGCTGGAGAAGTTGGTTTTGTCGAAGGCTCCTTCGATGTCTATGAAAGTACCCAGGCAGGTGCCTTTTTGATGAATCGCGTCCTCTATCTGACTGACCACTAGATGGAGAGCAGATTCGGTCGACTTACCTGAGCTGTATGCGTGTTGATTACCATGTAGCGGTATGTTTTTCAGAGCGCCATCCCTCAGCTCTCTATCACATAGCCTTTCCAGAGTTTTTAGGAGAAAGGAGGTCAGGCTGATTGGTCGGTGGGATTTGGCGTTTGTGTAGTCACCCTTACCTGGCTTGGGGATGAATATTACTTTCACTTCCCTCCATCCTTTAGGAACGTATCTAAAGGCCAGGCACGCCCTCATTAAAGGCACCAGTCTTATTGCGACAGAAGCACCCCCCCACTGTAGTAAAGCGGGGAACACTCCATCAGGACCAGCTGCCTTAAAAGGATGGAAGCTCCGGATGGCCCATTGGAGTTTCTCCAGCGTGATCACCCTGCGTGCGCAAGTCCAATCAGTGTCAGCTGGTGTTTGGGTTTCATGTTGCCAGTCGATTACCTGCGCGAAGACGCAACCAGGGAAGTGAGTTTCAATTAGGATGCGACTTGTTTCCTCAGGTGACGACGTGAGTGTGTTATCAGGTTTGCGAAGGGTGGCGGGCCCAGATGTATTCTGTTGCGCCAGTACTTTCCTTACCCTGTTTGCTTGCTGACAGGATTCAATGCTACCACAGAATTTGCGCCATCCCGAGGTGCTCCTGAATCTGATGCATTTTTTGTAGCTAGATTTGGCCGCGTAGTAGTTATCCCAGTCCTCATCTGCACATGTGTTCATGGCTCTATTCAGAGCTGTTCTTACCTTGCTGCGCTTGCGCTCCAGATCAGCGCCCCACCAGGGTTGTTTGCCCGGTATGTTGCGCGGCGTGGTCTCTGGACAGGCAGTTTTGTAGCTGTCTATGATTGATTCTGTAAGATGGCTTACTTGTGCCTCAATCTGTGTCGTGTCCGCATATGTCACCGGATCGCTTAGTATCGCTAGCTTGGCATCAAGGCTGCGTGTGTAGGTGGCACGATCCGTTTTACGCGGATAACGCCGTGGTGGTAACGATGGAACATAGACTTGGATGTCGAAACGGATCCACCTGTGATCGGAGCAGGAGGCCTCCTTGGAGACCTGCCACCCAGTGGTGATTTCCGCCACGCCCTCTGATGCCAGAGTAAGATCTATGATTGTGCGGCTTCGCCTGGTTACGAATGTTGGTTCGGAGCCAGTGTTTAGTAGGGATAGGTTAGTCGAGAATAAGTAGTCAACCAAAGCCTTACCCCTCTCGTTTTGCGTGTCCATACCCCACAGTTGGTGGTGAGCATTGGCATCGGCCCCGACAACGACCTCAGACCCGCAGCTCTCGCAATGGTTCACGAGGCGGGCGAGTCCGTTGGGAGGCGGCGCCTCCGCTTCGGGCATATAGACCGAGGCGAAAACGATCACCATCTCTGTGGCATCGTCGCGCTGTATAAGCAGCCTAGCTGCAGAGATATCTCTGCAACAGAAGTCAGTTAAGAGCTGTGTTTTAAGGTTACCTGAGACATAGATGCACGATCTGGGATGATCATGATCCGAGGTGACTAGGAGCTTACCGCCAAGATTGGAGAGTCCTTGTATACGACCCGCCCTAATCCACGGCTCCTGGATTAAGGCAATGGCCGTGTGTTGTACCTCCAGCCACTTGCGTAGCTGAGCCGTCGCGGTTTGACTGTGGTGGAGGTTTGCTTGGAGGACTCTACAGGCTGACGAAAGGGACGCCATCGCTGGTCGAACCCTCGTCTTCCCCCCCAAGTCTGAGCCCGGCAAACAGGTCGCCCTCGTCGAAGCCGTCCTCCCCCGGGCCCGAAGCCGGAGACAGGATCATGTCGTCCAGCTCCCCGCCCGATGAAGGAACTACTCCCACGGTGGCGGCGGCAGAGGCGGCTGACTCTGCAGCAGCAGGTTCAGCCGCAGATGCTTCCGGGTTGTGTGAAGGGGGAGTGGACTCCCCTGCTGGTGCTTGCGGCAGCTGTTCCAGCGCCTCGCAGACGGTTCCCGTGGCGGGGTCCCATCCCTGTGGAACGTCGGTGAACCTACCGTTCCGACCCTGGAACTTCACGTAGACCGCCCCTAATCCAATTGAGAGGCGGCGTCCGGCCTCCATCAGGGTCGAGATTTGGTCCACAGGGACACCAACCACCACGAACCACGCCGCGGCTTGTTTATCAGCGTGCAGCAGTACCCACCTCTTGATGTCTACCCAAGAGTTTTGGTAGCTGAGAGTACGCCCAATCATCGTCGACTCTCCGTAGACCCCCTGCTCGTCCGGGATCACGATGCCACACCGTGCACGCTTCTGGATCTCCGACTGACTCACGACGACTAACGAGGTGCTAGTTGAAAGAGTCAAGCCGGAGACTGTCTTCCTTAGCCAGGCTAAGGTGTGGTCATTACCGCACCACAGTTTAAGGATGCCCCCGGCAAACAGCGGCTTGGCGTTGAAGGTCGGCCCTGGGGTATCCTGTTTGGGGGAGCAGGCCTCGAGGATGATCTGCTTCTGGATAGCAGCGAGTACCTGGTCCGATGCGTCCTTGCTGAGGATCCCCGTGCGGTCGCAGGTGATAGCGACGTCTAGGGTTGCGCTGGCAGCTTGGGCGTAGCTTCGTTTGTCGACCCTATTGGATTGATCAAGACGCGGCCGCTTGTGCTCTCCTCGAGGTGTCAAGGATTCGTTGAGAGCTCGCTTGGCCGCGGCCTGATCCTTCCAATCGGGTCGCTGTGTAGTGTCGCCTTTGGGTTTCACCGGAGCGCTGGTTGGCGGTTGACTGGGCGCTGGTCGGCTTGTGCCGGCCTCTGCCTGTGACCGCTTACCGGCGGAGAAGTTTAGCTGGCCGACTGTCGGTTTAACTGAGCCAGCGACAGTGGCCTGTTTGTTGCGGGAGCCTTTGCCCGACTTCTTTAAAGCTTGCCGGCGCTCCTTCCTCGTCAATCTGTCCCTCTTTCTGCCCTGTTCCGGGGCAGCAATTGGACCTGAAGGGTCAGTGCAAGAGCAATGGGCTTGTTGAGTATGTTTACCCTTGCCCTTGCGTTTCTGCACAGATTGCCAGGCGCGTGAGAACACGTCCTCGCTGCAACTAGCCGTCTCCGCTTGACCGGTGACGACCGTCTGGTGAGGGGAGGCTAGAGGAGCCACAGGAGGAGGAGGAGGGTGTTTGGCTGGAAGCCCGGTACCAGTGTTACCTGGCGCCGGGGCCTGTGTAGAGAGGGTCAGACCGGCAGTGGTATTAGTCGTCGCCTTGGTCTTCGCCTGTGCGTCAGAAGGGTCGGTACTGGTCCCAATCAGCGCCGACGTCCTTTGTTTATACTGGGACTTTTTATTTTTGGTCTTGGCTGTGGTTCTCGCCACAGCCGGACCAGTGCCCGCGCTGGTACCCGCAGTGTTAGCTGCATGGCCACCAGGGGCAAGGGAAGTGCAAGCACCTCCCTTGGGAGTCTCATCGGCTTTCGCCTCCACTCCGGTGCTGTTTTTGTTAAATGGCCTTGTTAAATCCATATTATGTTGCTATAAAATTTCATCTCTCTGGCTCCCACCCACCATGGAGCCCGCAACTGGGAACGTCTCACTATAAAAAAAGTTTGATCGTTAGGACTACCAGAGAGATATAGGGGCGCGAGGCTGGTTTACAGTGCGACATCAGGTGCTCGATCGGGTTGGCGTTGGCCAACGAACTGATCAACCCTCACTTACACCGTCAGCATGACCTTTACCTACCGCTTTGGCCGTCCAAGGACGACCTCAGCGGACCTCACGCACCTCGCCTGTGGCCCTCTGACGGGACACTGTGGCCATTTCCCTACCCCTGGCTACTGGGTAGGGCCACCGTTTCGCTTGAAATTCGGACCAAAGGGGGCGTGTTGCCTTACGGGCACATTACAGCCAGAGCCGCTCGGCTCAACCCCCCAGGACTCCTTCATCCCCGCTCACGGCGCTCAACTGCGCAGGTCCTAGCGCAGGTGACTGCTTACTCCTACTCGACAATCAGCTGGTTTTAGTGACAGTCGAGCCCGCCACCACCCAGTCACAGGGGGTCACGGTTAGGAGTGGAAGTTGGAAAGCGGAATAGGGAGGAGTAGGGATACGGATAGGATAGAGTGGGGAGGATTTGTGAGATTTGGGACAGGAAGTCAAAAGACGGGACAGAATGAGGTTAAGGGAATTGAGGAAGGGATGCAAAGGCGCCTGGTGGTTTTAGTTACGTCTATTTCTTATGGAACTAGACCAAGAACGGGGTGGCAACCTCGGGAAGGTGCATCCGCCAGACTTGTCTTGAGGATCTACACGACTGTAGCGCTCACCCTCAAGACCCCGCCAACCCTACCCCCTCTGAAGGAGGCGGTACAGGGTACGTATTTGAATATCGAAGATTAAAATACCTACGCTTAAAATACCAATGTTCAAAACATCGAAAATTTAAATATCGATTATATCAAAATGTCGAAAATTGTTATACCTAAGCTTAAAACGTCTAAGATTGAAATGCCGAGTGATTAAAATTTCGAATGATTCAAAATATCGAATGACATTATGCCTAAGTTCAAAATATCAACATTTCATACATCTAAATTCATAATATCTACGTTAAAAATACCTACTAGTTGAAATACCGAAAAAAAATTATATAGGCAGTATGAGTGTATTCATAAATGTAGGTAGATGTGAAATTCTCACACCCTGCAAACCCGTTGCTATTAAGAGTCATTAGTCTGTTTACTGCGTAAATGTAACGTACAGTTTATAGAATATTATAGATTTATTATGTCGGAACACGTATTAGAAGTTTTAAAAACTCAAAAAGGTGGATTTAAAGTGCATCTAAATGGTTTTACTTATACGAAAAATCGATGGAGCCAAGATAAAATATATTGGGATTGTGAATATAAAGTAAACCGTTTATTTAAGTGCAAATCACGATTAATAACCAACATTTTTACGGAAGTACATTGTGCAACATTGATATCGTGCAGTGGCGAACATAATCATGAAGGGAACCCTATGAGAGTGAGTGTCGCTGCTAACATTGATAATTTAAAAAGTAAAACGGCAGAGCAACCTACCGTTAAAACTTGTCAAATATTACAAAATCATATTGCATCTACCAGTGCCGCTATTGCAACGAAGTTACCAACTAAAGAATCTTTAAGGCAGATGATTATTCGTGAGAAAAAAAAACAACTAAAAATACCTATGGAACCCACAGAGTTCGACTTTGACATAGATTTCGAGTCGACAATGCTCAATAAAGCTAATTTTGTCATTAAACAAAGAATTTTTGCTCAAAATAAAAGGGTTGTACTATTTAGTACAAAGGAGTTAATGAAATATCTGAGTGAAGCAAATTACTGGATAATGGATGGTACTTTTGCAATCGTACCACAGATATTCCAACAATTATATACAATTCATGGTTCGATAAACAATCATGAAAAAACATTTCCTTTACTGTTTGCGCTTTGTACCCACAAAGATAAGCCGTCCTACGACATCATGTTTGATTTAATGATTGAGTACTGTACAGAAAATGAAATTGTATTGAACCCATCACATGTAATCTTGGACTTCGAAAAAGCTCCAGCCTTAAGTTTGCGCCAAAATTTCGAGTCAATTACTTTGAAAGGATGTTTTTTTCATCTGAGACAAATATTGTATCGTAAAATCCAAAAAGATGGATTGGCTTCAAAATACAATACCGACAATAAATTCAACCAGGAAATAAAGTGTCTTTTAGCGTTGAGTTACATTAACCATAATAATGTAGTTATGTATTTTAACGATTTAATAAAAAGTCTTTCAAATGACAGTCTCAGAATTGCACAATGGTTTGGTGAAAACTACGTCATTGGCAAAAATAACCAACAACCAAAGTATAGTCCAAACTTTTGGTGTCAAAATCACCAATCTACGATACCGCGCACTCAAAATAGTGCTGAATCCTTCCATCACCATACTAATGAAATATGTTCTAAAAGACATATTGGTTTTTACCGTTTAATATCAGAGTTAATGAAGGAAACAAAAGTAAATTTAATTGAAATTCAAAAAATCCTTAACGGAGAAACAGAGCCTAAAAAAAGGAAGAAGACGAAGTGTGCGAACACGATGAAATTCGAATACCACTACCTGCTATGTAAATAACAGTGACAAGAAGTTATCATATCATCTACATACTAAGTGGGAAAAAATACGTATAATTGAAGCTAACTCAAAAACTACCCAAGCAAAGTTAATAAAATTTATATGGGACCACCTCTGAAGTATGATCTACCAAACAAAAAAAGAATCATCAAAATCTATTCATAATTCTACTATCAAAACTTTAGGGGTATGAAAACAAAATTAAACATGATCGAATTATCCACCCGATCGCGCAATTATGATGTCATTATCGGCACAGAGACTTGGCTAGATGACAGTATAAGTGATGGCGAATTATTTGACTCCAGGTATAATGTTTATCGTAGAGACAGAGTATCAACCGTCAGTAGCGGCAAAAGAGGAGGAGGTGTATTGATTGCTGTTTTGAAGTCAATAGACTCTGCCCGGATGTCGCAGTGGGAAACAGACATTGAAAACCTATGGGTCAAGCTCAAGACTGTCAAAGGGAATAAATCCCACAACTTAAATATCTGCGCGGTTTATCTTCCCCCTCCAGTTCAACATCGGATACTTGACTCATTCCTTGACAGGGTCTCCTCTGTCATCGATACAACTGGCGACGAAACCCTGATAGCTGGAGATTTTAATCTGAGTTTCATTAACTGGGAAATAGACAAAACTTGTTCCCACACTTCCAGTAACACAGCTTCTAACTATGCTAACGCATTGGGCTACTCACTGATAGACTTTATGTCATTGTGTAACATGGAGCAAATAAACTCTGTTAAAAATTGTTATCACAAAACCCTAGATTTAATATTGTGTAACTTCTATGGAGGAATTGTTAGTGTATGCAACAACCCGTTATCAACAGTAGATGTCTACCACCCACCCCTCGAAATACTAATAAAAAACACGTCCCCCGCTTTATTAAAGAGTAAGATTCCTATTAGATACAACTTTAGAAAAGGCAATTATACTTTAATCAACGCTATAATTAGCGAAATTGACTGGACCTATATTTTCTCAGACTTGCACGATGTCGATGTTATGGTGACACACCTATATAAGCACCTTAATGATATAGTTGACGAGCACGTTCCAAAGTCAAAAAAACCGAGTGATAAGTATCCATCCTGGTTCTCTAAACCTCTCATTAGACTCCTTAATGAAAAAGAAAAACTTAGAAAACGGTTTAAAAAATATAAAAACCCAAGGGATCACTTTGAATATAGACTATTGGAGGGGCGATCGAAAACCATGATGAACTGCTGTTACAAAAACTATATGAGCTTAACTGAAAAGAGCATTAGACATAATCCGAAACTCTTTTGGTCCTTCGTCAAAGCGAAAAAGTCCAAATCTAACGACATTCCCTCGGAGATGTGTCTAGGAAATGAAACAGTATCTACTGGTGATGAAGTCTGCAGCCTTTTTGCTAAGCATTTCTCTTCTAACTTTACTCCCTCGATTAGTTCACCTACTGTAGCTCAAACAGGACCCAAGTATCATCAACACGCATTAGGTAGTGTAGTATTTACGGAACGAGATGTCTTGAAAGCACTAAAAAAACTTAACATCTGCAAAGGGCCGGGGCCAGATGGTTTGCCACCGGTATTTGTAAAGAAGTGTGCTACTAGTCTATCCTTACCGCTTAAAATAATATTCAATCATTCGATTGCGACATCGCAGTTTCCGACGGAATGGAAAATGGCAAATGTCGTACCAATTTTTAAGAAAGGGGCCTCTAATGACGTGCAGAACTACCGTCCTATTTCACTCCTTTCAGTTTTCGCTAAGCTCTTTGAATCCCTGCTATGTCCTTTACTTACATCACACATTAATCCTCAGCTAGTACCCCAACAACATGGTTTCTGTGTTCGTAAGTCTACGACTACGAACTTGGTCCACTACGTCAATGAAGTAAGTAAATTGATGGACTCTCGTGTCCAGGTAGACTCAATTTATACTGATTTCAGCAGTGCGTTCGACAAAGTGGACCATAAAATCCTCTTAAAGAAGCTTGAAGGTTTCGGCATATTTGGCCAGTTGCTTCTTTGGTTTAAATCGTATCTCTCAGAAAGAAAACAAAGAGTGGTTGTTAAGGGCTATGAGTCACCAGTTTATTTCTCTACATCTGGAGTCCCCCAAGGTTCACACCTAGGTCCAATTCTTTTTCTAATGTTCGTCAATGACATAGTTCTCTCAGTAAAACACAGCAATTGCTCTATTTTCGCTGATGATTTAAAGATCTATAAAGAGATACACTCATCCGTCGATGTTCATTTACTCCAGGTTGACCTCAACGCAGTTCACGATTGGTGTTTAAAAAACCGCATGTCCCTCAATGTGAAAAAGTGCTACCACATAACATTTACCAGAAAACGGAAACCTTCACCTACATCTTACTCAATAAATGGGGTAGCACTACAAAAAGTAGACACGATTCGCGACCTAGGAGTCCAGCTCGATTCTAAACTCACATTTGTCAACCACATTGATAATATCACTGCCAAAGCTGCAAAAATGTCTGGATTTGTAAAAAGAATATGTCGGGATTTCCAGTCCATCTCTACCCTAAAGGTGCTCTTCAATACTCTTGTGAGAAGTCTACTGGACTATGCATCTCCAGTTTGGAACCCTACTTACCGTGTTCACGTAAATAGGATTGAACGTATCCAAAGAAACTTCACCAGATACCTTCGTTTTAGAAGCTCTAGCTGTCCACGAGATTCTTCTTATGGTGAAAGGCTCAGTTATTTTAAAATATGCTCTCTTGAACACCGAAGAGACGTAACAGACCAAATCCTTCTTTACAAAATTGCTAACGGTTTACTAAATGTTCCCGATCTTTTGGCGGAATTAAGTATAGCTGTACCTCGACAGAAAACTATTCGATCTGGTCGCGAGACCATTACCTTTGCCACAACTGCAAGTCGTACTAACCTTGGTAGCACCGCACCCATGAATCGTCTCATGAGAAATTATAATAAAATCGCTACACGAACCAATAGCGTCGACATCTTTTCTAACCCTTTTCGTCAATTCCGTACGAGACTTTTAGCCAGCTCGGAGTCTCAAAACCTCTGTGCGACACAAGCCGCCTATTATTAAAATTGTATCCACTTTCATTTCCTTCTTCATAGGTCTTTTTTGTTATTTAGTTAAACATTTCATCGTAGTTGTGAACATTTTTCATAATTAAAATCTATTTTTATTTTGTAAATAATTCAACTAACGATAAATAAAACTTCCTGTAATCATTAAATTCTCTGCTAGTGCTGTGCACTTCTGTAAGTGACGAGTTCACAAGACCTATATAACTATATGTGATTTTTGTATGTGTATGTTTAAGTGAGCAAGTCGTTGAGGTGCCAAATAAATAAATAAAATAAAATAAAATAATTGGCGGAGTAATCGCGTAACAAACATACAAAAAAAAAAAAAAAAAACATACAGACGAATTGAGAACCTCCTCCCTTTGGAAGTCGGTTAAAAACGTAATTTATAAATCGTCAGACGATGTTACCCATTCTGAGAACAGGTCATATCAACCGTTGAACACAAATTAGACTGATTATTGGAAATTCCGAATTTCGATTTCAGTGATTCAATTTTGCACTACGCAAAATTTAAATGTTAGGAATAGAGTGAAACCGTTTAGCTAAGGATTATTTTACGAAATTATTTACCAACCCATTCGGGAATTACAGGCACGATGTGTGTAAGAAAAACTCCAATTCAATAGTTACCAAAACTATTTCAAAAATAACTCTGAACAAATTATTCTGAAAACACAATTCTTTACGTCGCGCACTCACTTTGAGCATAACGTTCGGATTCCGGCTATTATTTCCAACTAACAATACACTTCGACGCTTTGACGTCACAGCTCGAGCTCTCTGTAACTTAAACTACCAATTAGGCGCTCTTACACCTTTAAAGTACACCTTAGTGTAAGATTTACTAGGAAAGTCTGAAACGTTACCTGCAATAGAGCTGGGTCTATAGATTTAAAGGTGCATTTAGAGCTTGCATCAGTGACGATACTTAATCACGTCCTGTGCAGTCTTACTGACTGGGTTCTTTACTATCTGTGAACTTGTGACACGAGAAAAAAATATGTTTTATTGTCAAACTAGTTATAGGAAAATCCATTATAATACAAAACTAATCCATTCTTCCATACATATAAGTACATTTCCGGCCACCGTAGGCGCGGGCTTGCAGACGGTGAGCAAAGGGTAGCTCGCCCTCCGATAAGGACCAAGCCCGGGTCGAAGGCCCGTTGTGTTCCACGCGCGCCTCAAAGAGATGTCAGCAGAATTGACGGGATCCGCTAGGGTCAATGCCTGCCGGGGCTGCGAATAAGGGCCGAAAGAGGCATCGTGGCCCCCGGCAACAGGGCAACCGAAGGAACACGGGTGGGTTTTAGTCAGTAAGAGTCTGACACGCCTCCCGCTCCACCAAGAGCGGGAGAAGTTATTTGATAATTTACCACCCAAAAAAAAAAAAAAAAACGGGTCGCAGGAACATCGACGGGCAACCTATTACCATGGATTCAGTACATGATTCTGGACCCTGCGTTGAAATTTCTAGTCGTACATAAAAATTTAAAAAATGCTGTGCATTTTGACCGCTCAAGTATTGCACTTTTGTGAAACAGCAGATTTTTTTTTTTAGCGGACGAAAAATTTCAACTTAGGTTGCGTTTCGATATCCTAGCCATCCTGTATAATATTGTAAATGCGAAAGAAACTCTGTTAATCGGTCTGTCGATTACCTATTCCCAGCTTACGGCTGAACCCAATAACCTATCTATCACCAGTTTTGGCATACTGGAGATAGAAAAACCTAACTATGTATGATTTTAACGTCCCAATAATCTGTCAGAGGAAAAGGACCTTACGGAATTGTGGGACGACATTCAATGACAGAAATATATTGTCGACTATCAATAGCGATCTGTCTCTTACTGAAAATAGGTTATTGGGTTATTGGGTGGGTGGGAATTTTGATGAAAATATGGCACACAGGTTTTAGGACTGTTTATCCTGGTAAGTGGGATACTTTCCGACCTCCAAGCGAGTGAAGCCGCGGACAGAAACTAGTACTTCGTATTCTCTTATCAACAAACCTATCTTAATGTGAAGAAATAAAACGAAACTCATCATCTATCTATGGAGGTAATTGAAGAAACAATTGAATCCGCCTATTTAAAGCGGGTGTACTATGCCAAATTGAATGCCAAATAAACGAATATCAATTGATCGACCACTATAAATCGAACATCTAAATACTCGAACGTTCTTAAAATCGAATGGTTAATAAATCGAACATTCAATATATCGTACACTCAATACATCGAGTGTTCAAAATATCGAATGTTTGTTTGATCGAGCGTTCAACGCATCGCATATTCATTCTATCGAAATATCAATATACTGAATACTTTTTAAATAGAATTCAAGAAAAACACAATATTTACCAATAAATCACATTTTAATCTTTAATTATTATCTTTTATAGGTACATTTTAATATTTTGTTAGAATTGCAATTGCACGGAGAAACTAATAAATCCATGCTGTTTATTTTAAACAGCATGGATTTATTAGAGAACACATTAAAACAACACATTGTTTTAATGTATTCGGGCGTGGAGCGCCACGCCCGAACACAGGCGGATAGGTCGGGAGCGGGAGTTGCGCACGCGTTTCGTGTGCAGACATCCATATAATACAAGGAATTACATAAGCATGAGCTGAGCATGAGGTCCTGGGTTCGATTCCCGGGCCGGTCAAAGTGTTATTGGGTTTTTTATCTGAAATTTCTCAATATCAGCTCGGAGCCTGGATTTGTGCCCGGTTGATAGCAATAGGCTCGCTTCCTATTACATGGGACTTAAACATAACTGGCGAAATGTGGGTGTACCTGCTACAGGGACACCTCTGCCCAAACCCTTCGGGGAAAAAGGCGTGATGTTGTGTGTGTGTGTTTACAATATATAAGTACAAGCCCGCCGTACTACCGTCCCAACCCGCGCACGACACGCACCCGCCTTGTATGTCTGTTAAGCTTTAAAGCAACTGTAAGGCTGCCTGTCCACTGGAGCGGAGCCTGGCAGCGGAGCGGAGAAAATATGTGACAATAAATAATAACAAATAGAATCTAAACTCCGTTTCAGAGCTCCGCTCCAGTGGACAGGCAGCCTTAGTAGCTGTTTACAAAACTTTAATATTTTATTATTTTTATTAGGCTAACATTACATTACATACATTTTTATTCGTTGGCTAGTATTTTCTTTAAATCCTTCAAGTAGAATTCACTGTTCTACTAAGTCTTGCCTCATTTTCCATTTTGCTATCAAATAGCAGTTTGGGGTCGTGTGCATGAAAATTTTAATATCCATTTTTCTTCTTCAAAGAAAGACCGGTCTTTCTAGTAATATTTCTAACATGGAAATTGCTTTCAAAGCACATTGTGAATAGCAAAAATTTCTCATGGAGTTTGCTGAGTTTTCTTTCGTATTCTTGGCTTTTACCTAGTAAGTATCTTATACCTTTTTTTTTTTGGGTGGGAAATTATCTAATAACTTCTCCCGCTCTGGGCGGAGCGGGAGGGCGTGTCAGACTCTTACTGACTAAAACCCACCCGTGTTCCTTTGGTTGCCATGTTGCCGGGGGCCACGATCTCCCTTTCGGACTTTTTCGGAACCCCGGCAGCATACTCGCTAACTTGAGATGCGAATAACATCATATACTTTAGGTATTGATTTTGCAATGTTGTACTTAGACTTAAATATGTTTTTTTTTGTTGTATACTTGTATATAATATAAATATTTTAGTATTTTTTTAAACAGTAACAGTAATTTCTTTCTCTGAAAAAGGTACTTTGGTACATGGAATTTAGGTTACAGGCAGATTCAAACCTTTGTGAGAGCTGGAGTCTATACTGGGTTCGGGACCTGTATGACAGATCTCCAGGTTCTAGATTGTATATTGTATTTAAATGTCAATAAATAAAAACTATATGTCATTAGTATTATTGTTTTACCACAACGGGAATCTCTTGGCCTACATCTCACCTGATGGTAAGTGATGATCAGGCCGAAGGTGAAAGCGGCTTCACCTGGAATCCTCAACCATAGAGGAACTAGCTATCTTACCTCTAACTGCCGAAATACTACAATGCTGTTAACATTGTTGTTTTGGCGACAGACTTAGATAAGATGGTTGCTAGCCAGGCGGACTTAGAACACGTCCTAGCACCAACCAAACCGAGCAGAAATGATTGTTCCCGCTGGGAATCGAACCCGGAACCTCTGGGTCTAAGACAGGTGGTCTTACCACTAGACCACAGAGGCGGTTGAATTATTCTATCGTAACCCAGAGGCTTAGAAAGACAAATTTATAACGGGTTTTTTTTACTGGTCCAGTAAACACTTACTGACTTACGAATGATATACGCTTTAAATAAATATTGAAGTTCTAAAAACTTATTGGGCTTCTAATATTGAATACTTTTTAAATAAATGAGCTTCTTTTTAACTTTATGGCCTTTTGTCACAATTGGTTGTAGTAACTAAGCTGTAGTACGCTAACCAAACGGGTTAAGTAGGTTAGGTTAGAACTGTGATAAATCCAAGTTGGTCACAGTTAGTTGGCTATTTATTAATAATTATTATTTATTTAGTCACATGAATTATCTTACAAGCTATGTTAGTACATATATAAATTACAAAAGGTAGGTACATAAAAGTTGTAGTCATGAAACCTCCCGCTCGAGTTCAGGATAGATTGCCACGCTATCTGACCAGAATCCGAACGAAAGCCTTCATGACTGCCGAGTCATACTTCTCAGCAATTACTTGAAGGACTATTAGTGCTGCCCCGCACTCTGCCTAGTAGGGAGGTGGTTTGCTTGTGCATTATAGCATGGCAGCCATCAATCCCATATTTAGCATTTTTGGTTTACAAAAAGAGACGCATTCATTATTAGTGTTCAATTAGTTATTTATGCAACTGTTGTATAATAAGGGGTATTAAAACACTCATGTGATACTATTATCACATGAGTGTTTTAATACCTAATTATAACGGTTGCATACAAGACTTTATGTACACCCATGATATGAATCCTCTATAAAAGTTTCTGAAACCATTGGATGTTTGTAATTCAAGATCAAGAATAAAGAAATTCTCACGAAATTCAGTACAACTGCACGTATGTATGTCGCCTGCAGCAGCACATCACACACACACATGCGTGCAGCGGGTGCTGCTATCCCCCGCTTGAACGTTGAAACGAGTTGCGTAATGAAATTTAGTACAACATTGTAACACTCGTTTGGATGATGTAATGGTTACTATGACACTGGCTGTTGTAATGTTGCCAATAAGCTAACTGTTTCAGAAGCTTTTATAGAGGAGCATGGGTGTAGATAAAATATTTTTAGGTAAGCCAAATAGGTTTTTTTTAAGTTCGATTAAATACATGTAATTTAAAACCTTTTAAGATACTCTGGGATAATAATGCACCTGTAATGTGTCTGGACATCTTTTTATTTTTACATGCTGCAGCTTATAATTCCTAACTTTGTTGGGGCCGCTTTCAGTCTTAACCGGATGTAGCTGAATACCAGTATTTTACATGGAGCGACTGAATATCTGTCCTCCACAACTCAGTTACTAGGTAATACGTTACGTGCCAATTCTCTTGTTCACAAACTAAACTAAATTTAAGTTCAGTGCATCTTTTTCTTTCTATTTCATTAAGAAAAGGACAGAAGATAAATTTTGGTTTAGTCCTGTCAAATTAATCAGCGCATGACGTAAATTGACGTAATTTTAGTCGGCAAGTTTTTAATCATGTCTAAACTTGTATGGAGTAGTGACAGGCGCTGATTAATTTGACAGGACTAAACTAATATTTTTCTTCTGTCCTTTTCTTAATGAAATAGAAAGAAAAAGATGCACTGAACTTAAATTTAGTTTAGTTTGTGAAAAAGGGAATCGTTACCATTGTCTCCATAACTTTCAAATTTAGTGGCTTAAAACCACGTTATCAGTTGCCGAAATATTCAGCTGAACAAAAGCTTACATTTAAAAAAGTATTCGTTACATGTCCTTTAAAAACTATCGAAGAAAATGAAAATTGCTTTTCAAAACTCATTTAAGTTATCTAGATTAGACAAATAAAACTCGAATTTAAAAAGATAAGTGCATTTTGTTGAGCCGCCAGAAACCGTTGTTGAATTATGAAAATCCTCTAAATCCAGTTTGGACCAGTGTTTATTATCACTTAAGATTAAGTGGATAAGGGGGGACGGAATAACAAAACTGGGGATTTGACTTCTGCGAAAGTTAATTTTGTTTAGCTGTTTTTTTGTGTTTTGCGGGACTTCAATGGATTTACACTGAGATAAATTGTGAATAAAAAGTGTGGCGGGTTTTTGTTATCTAACACAACTTGGCGTAAGATTTATTTGTTCACAAGTTGCTGAAATCAGGTAAGCTTAATATATTGCGGAAGAATCTTGAACCAATTGTGTTGCGTTTCATTCAAAATAGTACTATATCCATACTATACTAATACACTAACGAGCAATATAAAAAAGCCACATGTAAAGTGCCAAAAAAATCTAAACATCTCACAAACCACAAAAGTTTGCGGAATGAAGTATAAAAAACAGGGGTACTCCGGGAGTGCTGACAGAAGTGAAAATTTGAAAAAAAATCGGCACCGCCGTAATCAACGCCTTGATGTCTTTTACTCCACGGTGTCGGTAAATTGCGTTACAGTGTCGCGAAATCAATGGTTTAGTCCTATCTCAAAAATGCCCAACGCTCCTTTTTTTTTTTTTTGGGTGGGAAATTATCCCAACGCTCCTAAGGAAGTTTTAATTTAAAAAAAACTTGAAAACAATTTAATAGGTGCTTTTTATGCGTTAAACACACTTGAATATTTTACTTTTTACTTCAAGAATCTAATTATTTATTTTATTATTTATGTACACACAGTACACAAATACATTTAGATACAACATAATTATAATTATGTTGTATCTAAATGTATGCCCAACCCTTCGGGGAAACAAGGCGTGATGTTATGTTTAATAATTATAATTTGATAACAAATCTATCTATCTTGCGTGGTTTCGGAAATATTTCATGATAAGTAAGTGGCTTTTTTTGTGGTGTTCGTCAGTTATTATAAACAGCGAAAGTAACTCTGTCTGTCTCTTCAATTTCCCGCCTAAACTACTGAACCAATCATTATGACGTTTGACAGATAGTCAGGGACCTGAAGAAGGACATAGCTACTTTTCATCCTTGATATTTTTATACAAAAATGATAAAAATTTTGTTTAAAATACTGTAACCCGACTACGGAAAAATAAAAGTGATCTAAAAAGTACGAAACAAAAATATTTTTAGCAAAAATAAAGACATAGGTATAAAAATGGTCAAGGTAAAGCCGTCGTCGCATACCATTATTATATTTGTAGGTGTTCCTGGCATCCACATGGTATACAGTTTGCGGATGATATATCCATTCTAGCCTCATGCGAAAGTAATCTTAATCTTAATTGTAAATTAAATTCAATACTTGGCGCTACAACTGATTGGATGATGGAACATAACCTAGAAATTAACTTTAATAAAACAAAAACAATAACATTTCACCCACGACAAAAAAAACCTATACATATAAACTTCAGTTTTCAAAATTACAATTTAGAAATAGTAAATAAATTCACCCTATAAGGACTAGACATAGACACACACATAAATTGGAAGTCGCATATCCAGAAATTAAAAGCAAAATTATCAAAATTTTCTTAAGCCCTTCGGGAAATTAAAAAAACTACAGACATAAATACTGCGTTGCTTATAAATACGGTGTCATATTATGGAGTAATAGTACAAACTCACCCACACTACTCACTCACCCTACAAAAAAACTTATTAGAATTCTAGTCAAAAAAATCCAGGAACAAAAAATTTTAACCTTACCGAGCCTCTACATCTTTAAAATCTGTAAATTTGTATGTAGATACCCGAAATTCTACACAAAAAGAGAAGACATACAAACTAATGACTTTAATACATAAAGATAGATTTAACATACCTACATCCCGATTGAAAATGCACTCCTCAAGTACCTATGTCATGTCGATAAAAATATATAATAAGTTACCGGAAGAAATAAGAAATATAAATAAATACAACATAAAACGTATTTTTCTGTTCCTTTTGTCTTGTCTGTGTACTATTTGTGTGTACATATATGGTTAAATAAATAAATGAACATAATTATTAATAAATTAAAATTATTTCTATAAAACAAAAGCTATTATAATGTGAATGAATACTTAAATGAAAGACTATATATAATTACAATAAATACATTCTTAAATATATATCTACATGTGTATATTTATCAAGAAGATTATTTAGATTATTTCATTAAACATAACATTAGGACTAAATGCACAATGACTAAACTATGAAATGCTACCTACATGAATGAATCTATAAATTGTCTCAAATTGTGATATATAATAAGTAAAACTTATCTCTTTATTGTAAACCTTATAATTTGTAACCTTAAAATATGACCTCTCCTTAAATAAGTGTTTGTAATAATATTACCTGAGTAAATATAACTTTATATAAACGCAATAATAGTTTTTTAAGAAAATAGCTTCCTACTTACCAAAAATATAATTATTTATGTTATTGACTTTTATGCGAATGTAATAATTCAGTTTTCATGTGTAGTTTTGTTTGAATTTTTAGTTTTCTGCGACTTGCATTTTTAACTTTAAGTAGGTAATAGCTATGTATCCAAATCTAGTAATAATTTTTGCTGTGCCCTGACAGGGTCTACTACGGCTCTTAGCTTTAAGCCTTTTGTTAACATCTTGTTTTTACCTTGTAAAACGCAAATAAATGAATATGAATACAATCATACGACCACGACTTTACCTTGACTATTTTTGTACTTATATGTGTTGATTTCTACATACATAGACTACTAAAATCATAACCCATCTTTTTGGCTCTGCCATAGTCGGGTAAAAATACAAAATACACGCAGAGAAACTTGCAGGCAATAGCTAAACCTACTTAATATGGTTAAACTTGAGAATGGTGAAGGCTTTATCAACGAAAACAATCTGTTTTTTTTTATCAATCGAAAAAATCCCTCTGTCAAAAATACTTCAGTTAATCTTGCCCTCTTACAGCTCTAGAAGGCAAGTTCATCTATAACATCACTATCAGCTCCACAGGAAAGGGTCTGGTGAATAAGTTGTACATCACCGCGCCACCGCTCGAAGAGTATTAATAATTCTGGTCAGTGACGCCGTTTGCAACCGCCGTGCATCGGTGTCTGGTCACACTGACAGCGGGGTACTAATAATAATAACCTTTAGAAATGAGTACCTATAAAAAACCGGCCAAGTGCGTGTCGGACTACGCACAATGAAGGGTTCCGTAGTTAAGATGAATTTATTTATCCCAAGAACAAACTTAACATTGTAGTTGAAAAACATGTTCTCCCATACATCCCAACTGCAAATCGTCGCTCGGCATCCAATACCGCGAATGTGAAATTTTTTACGTTTTTTTTTAAATTGCAGGATCACTTATTTCAACGTGTAGAATGAAATAAAACAAAAATCTGATTTTCGTTAAAAATTTCACATTCGCGGTATTAATATAATAATAATCTAAATCTACCTTTAAACGAGCAATTCTTGTATTTATGTACCTATATACTCGTACAATCTGAATCTCGGAAACGGCTTCAAGAATTTTTATTAAATTTAGTATGCAGGGGGTTTCGGGAGTGATAAATCGAGGTTTCATTTATAGATACTCGTAAAGTCGTTCAAAAAAAAATGGACATCCAGATATTTTTCTTTATTCAAGTAACAAGGACTCATTGTGTTAGTAAACTTATGAACTATGTTAGCTTATTTTACCAGGTCACTCAGAAAGTTTTGCGACTAACAGTTTTTGTCAATAGGATACTGGCTAGTTTTGATGTCAATTAAAACTATGACTATTTATTACAAAAAAACATATCATTCCAAATTCGAAATTCCCTCCACATTTTTTTACGAGCAAAATCAAAATACTCTGTCTTACTGAAAACTGGATTTACAACGAGAACATTTTCGCGCGATGATTTTGTACGATTTCAAATGTCGACTAAAACCAGAAGAATCGTTTGAAATACTTCAAATGGTGTTCATAGAAAAAAGCCCTTCTAAAGCGACTGTTTTCCGCTGGTTTAATGAATTTATGTGTGGTCGAGTAATTTTGGCGGACAAAGAAAGAAGTGGCAGCCCTATGACGGTTGTTACATAACAAAACGTGCTGGCTGTGAAAAATGTAATTCAAGAGAATAGGCGAATTACATATGAAGAGGTTCAGCATATAGTGCCGATTGGATCGGGAAGTGTGCATGAAATTCTACACAGGCATCTTCGGTTATGGAAGATAGTTTCACGCTGGTACCGCAAAATCTAACGCAGGCTCAGAAGGAGGTTCGGGTAGAATGGTGCCGAGACATGATAGCAAAATTTGTAGCAGGCTCGTCTCGGCGCGTTTAAGATATCATTACAGGTGATGAATCTTGGATTTATCAATATGATCCAGGTGGCTGTTTCAAAATGAACCAACGCCTACCAAAGTGAAGCGAGCCAGAAGTGCAGGCAAAATTTTGATTGCAAGTTTTTTTTCTTTGCCGGGTTATCTGGTATCAGTACCCTGACGAGATCAAAGGAGCATCAATGCTGAATGGTATGTTACCAAATGTTTGCCAGAAGTGTTTACTACTGCAAGCAGCAAGCGACCGAACACTGGCCTCCGTAGGCTACTGCTTCACCACGACAACGCGCTGGCTCACTCGGCGCTCAAAACAAGGGACTTTCTGGACAGCACACCGATCATCCTCCTTACAGTCCCGATTTAGCTCCGTGCGACTTTTTCTTGTTCCCCAAAATTAATCAACTCAAAGGAAAACAGTTTTCATCACCTGAAGATGCACTGGCTGCATTTGAGAAAGAGATTGGAGAGGTGTCTGATGCGGACTGGAAGACGTGTTATAAAAATTGATTTAGACGTATAAAACTATGTATAAACGCCAATGGAGAGTTCTTTGAAAATATATAATAAAAAAAATGATAACCTGTAGTATATTTTTTTCTAGTATCACAAAACTTTCTGAGTGCCCCACGTAATCTAGTTTAAATTTATTTCACCCCATGGGAGATGGCACTGCAGTGATTGATGTACATGCAATCCAGCCTGCTAGCAATCTTTTTTAGGACATTGTTGGAGCTGGCCCGTACTCTGCGCACCAGGGATGCACACCTCATTCGCATCGTTGCGTAAAAGCAATTAATATGTGCGTCCGCGAACATTCCCGATGCGCTACAAAAACGGGGCAGCCCCACCAATACCCTGAAAGCGTTGTTGTATTGGACGTTGGACAACCTTTGGGTATATCTAGCCCACTGGCTGCACGTGTAAAACGTTGTACAATAAGCTCGAAACAGCAGCGTACAAACTTGCGAGCCAGCATGTTTGCCCTTACCGACAACGCTCTTCGTTCCCGCTCAATATCGAGTCCGTGATTGAAGTCAGGGGTCAATATATGACCAAGATATTTAAACGTAAATACTCTTTGTATTGGAGTCCCATTGAGTAATACAGGTGGTACATAACCCGGTCTACCCCCAGCCTCAAAAACCATGATCTCGGACTTATTGGAGTTATACATCAAACCATGTGTTTTGGCATACTGCTCACATTTGGCGACCAATTACTTTCTGAGACCACAGATTGACGCGCTCAGAAGCACCATATCATCTGCATAGCTAATATTATTTACACAAATACCATCTAAATAGCAACCCACTCTGGTGCTGCTGAGCTCGCCAATCCTGCCTCACCCCGCATTCCAACCTGTATGGCCTGGAAAAAGTTCCAGCCCTTCGTACACTATTAATCTGGTTACTATACCACAATTTAAAAATGTTTACAAGCTCCGTTGGCAACCTATCCTTCTCCATCTTTCTCCACAATACGTCATAAGCAACCAGATCAGAAGCCTTGAATAAATCTAGGACGCTAGCATATATCGGCGTCCCACGCTGTGTATAGTAAGTATGTGATAGTATGCTTAATGCACAACACTGCACTTTCTGTTGACAAACCACGCCGAAACCCGAATTGGTTGTCATGAACACTTACAGTTTTATTTATTTGTGTATTAAGTAGACGGTCAAACACTTTTGATATTATGATATTATAGTAGCTAGAGAGATGGGCCTATTGGATGCCGAGCGACGAAATGTAAGTTTTTACGCACAATATTGAGAGATTTACCATGTTATTTTAAGACCATAGACTTCTTATAGGTTTTCCTGTAATCTATGAGTAAAGAGCCATACTATGTATTTTTTTCAAATTTTTCGGTCCAGTAGTTTCGGAGATAAGGGGGGGGGAATGGTCAATTTTCATTGAATTTATTCAATATCTTTAAAAGTATTTATTTTAAAATTATATAAAAAATATATTTGAGATTATCGTAATAAGCCCTTTCATTTGATATGTCACACGGTACTGTAAGCAAAACTTTTTTTTTAATTTTCTTGTTTGCGCCCCAAAAGTGACCCCTATATTCAAAATTAATTTATTTACGTTACTCATTCGTGTTTGGGTCACAGAAATACATATGTGTACCAAATTTCAACTTAATCGGTCCATTAGATTCGGAGTAAATTGGCTGTGACAGACGGACAGACAGACAGACAGACAGACAGACAGACAGACAGACACACGAGTGATCCTATAAGGGTTCCGTTTTTTCCTTTTGAGGTACGGAACCCTAAAAAGGAAGTTTGTAAGTGGTACTGGTAACTGAAAAGTTGAGTTGAAATCGGTTGTCATGGTATCGGCATGTGATGCGAAGGAATGAGGAAAATGTCGTGAGGAAAGTTTTAATGTGGATGGCTTTAAGAGTAGGGGAAACCAAAAAAACGATGGATGGACTGTGTCAAAGATGGTATGGCTAGAAAGGGGGTGACTATTGAGATAACGACTAATAGAGAAAAAGATATGTTACGCCGACCACAATAAAAAAAAAAAGTTTCCTTACGATTTTTTCCTTCGCCGATGTCAGTGATATCCTTAGAATGTACGTATTAATAGAAAAAGTCACACATACACACCTAATACGTATGAGTATTTCTGGAAGGATCGACGATCTGCGTGGACTGCGAGAAGATAAGTTGATGCTGAGGAGTTTGTTGCGCCACTTCTTCTTCCCAGCTAAAGCACTAGAAAGTGGTGAACGGTGGGCGTTTTGAGGGACTGTCTTATGTAATTTTGATGTTCAAAAAGTGCTGATTCTCAGCCTTGTTTGAATAAATGACTTTTGAATTTGAATTTGATAATATTGTAGTTTTGCTTTTGCATAAATATTGGTTCGAGGAATCTACTTAATAAATATTTATTTATTTATTATTTATTTATGTAGCAACAACGGTTGTGTTAAAACCAATTACAGTAACTAAAATTATAAAAGAGACAATTGTAACATACATTAAAATATACAAAATAAAAACATAAAGCAGGTAACAACACATTCACAAATTACTCTCACAGTACTCCTGACATCAATAAAAACTTCGTCCAACCATCCGAAAACAGGTCGGTTGTTGGATTAGAATCCAAGAGATCACTAAGCGCGGCTAGAGTGCGAGGAATTGGCGACTTAACACGTGCAACAGTACAACACTTAGCACGTGCAACAGTACGACTACTTAATAAAAATCTTAAATTCATTAATTCACTGACAGAAAATGCACAGCTTAAACCACTGGGTTTATGCACAATAGTTCCTTATAAAACTAAAATGAGGAATTAAGAAGAACTTAAAAATTCATCCCCTAAAGGCCAGCGCACATCGACGGACGGCGGGGCACGGGGGCAGAGTATTTTAAATTTACCGACTTAAATTCGTACGTATCTAATGGTAACAAGATATAGATTCCAAAGCTCAAAGACAAATCACGGAGCATCAAAGGGGATTTCTCTCTGCGGTATTGAAGAGCGCGCTGGAGGGATACCACGGCGGGATGCAAAGGAATGCGACGGCATGCACCGAAGTCCGCTAGCATACGATCGCGGAGGAGAGGCAGTGCAAGCGGGGGTGCACTCCACATTTCCCCCGTGGCATACCGCGGGATACCGCGGGATGCCGCGGTATGCTCTTCGACAAATCTTCCTCGATGACGTCCCCCGCCCGTCCACCGGTGTGCGAGGCCTTAAATTAAACAGGGGATGACACTTTGTATGGAAATTCCTCATTTTTGCCCACGATAAATCCCATCAGACACAAATAACTTGTCTCTTAAGAAAACATTCGAAATCAAAGTAAACTAAGGTCAATAACAAATACCGCTTACACTCAATCTTACCTGAGTGCTCTTTCGTAAGGCATTTAAAAAAAAACTCTTTTTCGTGAGAAAAATAGATTTCCATTTAACATTTCTTTATGGGACGTTCTTGATCGGTATGTAAAATGGATTTACATTTAACTTAAGTCATTGATATTTACCTACTGAAGCGGCTCACTCTTTAATTTAGATCGTCAATTTTTGTAAATAGAGGAATTTTAATACTTTGTTTGACGTTCAGTATAAAATCAAAGTATATAATGACAGCTTTGCTAACCTATCTACCTACTCCAAATAAGTGACTTTAGAGGCACCACAAATTGCAAACATCTAACTCTCCAATAAAATTAAAAACTTAAAATAATCCTTTCGCCCAATTCGGACCACAACCCAAAACAGTACATTATTTTCTGTCTTTTACTTGCGGTAAAACTAAGAGAACGGAAAAGACGAACGGTGTAGAAAGGCAGGAATTTTTCAGTACACCGAGAATTGCTAATGCAGTTTTAAAGTGGAAATACCCATCTTAAAGTTTGAGCAGTGAGCAAGGCCCGATCGAAGTATGGTTCACTAAATTAGAAAATTTTGTACAAGCTTAAGTCGATATACAGGTCGGCAGGAGAATTGACGGGGTCCGCTAGGGCCGATGCTTGCTGGGGTTGCGAAGAAGTCCGAAATGGAGATCGTGGGTCCCAGCATAATGGTAACTGAAGGAACACGGGTGGGTTTTAGTCAGTAAGAGTCTGACACGCCCTCCCACTCTGCCCAGAGCGGGAGAAGTTATTTGATAATTTACCACCCCAAAAAAAAAAAAACGGTGTCAGGGCCATCGACGCAAAAACTGTTACCATGGATTCAGTACATGATTCTGAACACCCCTGCATTGAAATTTTTTATTGGTTATTTAAAATAAAATCTGCTGTGTCATAGAAAAGTGCAATACTTAGGTATGTGGTCAAAATGTATAGAACAGCCGATTTTTTTTTAAATAACCGTCGAATAATTTCAACGAAGGGGTGTTCAGAATCATGTACTGAATCCATGGTAACAGTTTTCGCGTTGATGTCCCTACCACCCTGTATATCTACGATTTGAAATATCGATCTTGAAGAGCTTTGAACAATCAGTCTGATGTAAATGAAATTAATATTATTTTTAAATAAAATTCTGTACGGAGCGGACTCCTACCGACTTAAGCTCCACAATGCTCATTGCTTCCAGAATCAGGGAGCGTGAAACGTACTTTCTCGTTTCTGTCACATTTTGCGGTTTGGATTTTATGTAGCAACAAGTGTAAATGTTAATTTAATAGCTACGAAAAAAAAAAAAAAACTTCAACATTTGCTCAAATTAACTTGATCTTTTCAGGATTCATTCATTAATTTTCTGCACAAATCCAGACTTTTGCTTGACAAGAAAGTTTTTATAATATCTACCAGACAATTTTGATAGTTATAACGTAAATCAGGGTCAAACCTTGTTGGGTGAAATGTTCCGTCCCGGTTTGAAAATTACATCCAAATCCGACCCCTTGGGTTAAACGGTGTTAGTTGGGATGTTATAAAAGGTTATCAAAACATTTTGTAGTTCGGTTGACATGGGACGTAAGAATATTGGGTATTTAATAGTGTAAGTAAACTATGCAAGCAATATTATATACGTGGATTGTCTCAATATTTTCGACGAGCTCGTGGCTAAGTCGATGCATCAGGTTAAGCTATGCTTGTCAGGTTTGTTCCATGGATGGGTGACATGGTGATTTATATACCGAGACTCCTTCGTGCCTCTGAAAGCACGTTAAGTCGTTGGTTCTGGCTGTCATTCGTGGATCTTTGACAGTCGTTAAGGGTCGTCAGAAGCCTGAAAGACTGACAACCAGTCTTACCAAGGGGTATCGTATTACCCAGTTACTGGGTTGTGGAGGTCAGATAGGCAGTCGCTCCATATAAAATACTGGTAATCAGCTGCAATAGTGAGCTGCAAAAGCCGACCCCAACATATTTGGGAAAGGCTAGGAAGATTGATTTTGTCTTAGTATTTTTGAGTACAGACTTCTTATAAGTAAATCTGAAGCTACACGTGAAATACCAGGCGAAATTGAAAGTATTAGTACCTACTGAAAACTGAAAACTTATCGTCTCAAAATGATAAAGTCAAATCATTTATTTTAAATGGGCCATTATAAGGCATTTTAGAATGTTAAAATTAACAAAAAAAAACTTTTTACAAAAAAAAACAACCGACTTCCAAAAAAAACACTACAAAGTGAAAAATAACTTTAATTTCGGAAGTCGGTGTCTTGGGTTTTGTGTTTTCGTTTTTTGCCACCGACTTCCGAAATTAAAGTTATTTTTCACTTTGTAGTGTTTTTTTTGGAAGTCGGTTGTTTTTTTTTGTAAAAAGTTTTTATTTTTCACTTTTTAGTTGTGGTACCTACCCCACACACATTCAAATACCACTACCTGCTACCAGTGACAGGAACTTATCATATCATCTACATATTAAGTGGGAAAAAAATACGTATTTTGTAGCTAACTCAAAAACTACCCAAGCAAAGTTAATAAAATTTATATGGGACCAATTTGGGAGCATACCCTTTCAAACAAAAAAATAATTTTCAAAATCGGTCCACAAATGACGGAGAAATCGGTGGACATACATAAAAAAAAAAAAAAAAAAAAAAAAAAAAAAAAAAAAAAAAACATACGCGTCGAACATATAACCTCCTCCTTTTTGGAAGTCGGTTAAAAAAATAGAATTACTTCTAGTCGCCCCTTCCAAAAGGTAGTTTTCGTATGGAGAAGAATGTGCAAGACACTCCACCGTTACTCTTTTAAAATGTTTTATAATATTTGTACATCAATTCTGTACCTTCAGTGAAAAGTTATATATCTTGACCTACATCAGTTTTAATATTCTTACACTAAGTTTAACAGTAAAAAAATGCAATTTTTTGGTCTAATTGGTACCCCTCTACGATTAAAATTGAGCAAGCTTATTTTGGTGTAAAGTGCTCTAACTAAGCATTTTTTACATTTATTAATATGTAATAAAATGTGAACTGAACAAATATTTCAAGTACCTTAATGTATATTAATACAAATGTATGTGACTCTTATTAGGCGATCTATGTGAATTAGTACAAACTGATATATTTACTTACACATAATCATCCAACACCTACCAATAAATAATGTGTAAAATGGTTCAAGTCATTTTAAATTCATTTACACATAAAACGACTTTAATATATGTTGTGTTAGGTGATACAACTGGATTTCTTTTTAAATTATAAAAAACTGTACAAATTAATCTGTTTTTTCTTACACTAAATCGTGCTCTAAGATATTGTTTACCAATGTCAGTAATCAGTACTCATTTTAGTGAAGTAGACAAAGAGTCAGATTTTTTTAAAGTTTTAACATAATTTTTTTCAAAATCATGATTTTCTTTTTCACTGAAGGTACAGAATTATTTATTTACTTACCACTTCATAAATGACAGAAGATGTAAGAAAAAAATAACTGTGTGTATGCATGTGTGTAGATGTAACGAATATTTTTTATGTGATTTACAAATCACTTTATTTAAATAATTCATCAGCTTTCTCCGTATTGCGGAAGGACAATAAACAATGACATACAACTCGCAATCAAAACTGACTTCTGAATAAACAAAGGTTCCTAGTATTCCCGTACATTTCCGTACCAAAAAACAAAACAGTAACAGCACTTTCACAAGAGAAGTTGGAGGGCACTCAAATTAATGAACTTTTAAATTCCAGCGGCCGCGACTTGGTGCCATAACTAACGGAAAGTGCTGCCTTCTGTGTAAAACGCTGTGGCTTTTTATCCAGTTGCGGTCGGAAAGAGGATGATGCTTTGAAAATGTGCATGTTGTTGTTAATACCACTTTAGGCTGCTTGCCTCAGATTAGGAATAAATAGATTCACATTGTTTTCTGTTATATTTGCTGAATTCCATGTACTTCGATTTTTTTTTCGGGTTTTCGACAAAAATCTCAACTCATCACAGATAAAGGCAACAAAATTTGAGTGATTTGTCTTACTGAAAGCCTTAGTGACTGAACGTTTTATCTCTTTGTAGCAACACCTTAGTCAATATTTTTAATCGCTCCTCGTTAGTGTTGTAACTTTGAAAGAGAATAGTATACCATATATACATATTTAAGATTTTGAAAACTTAAGCTAAGATGAAAGTAATTCCTTCATCGCTTTACATTACTTAGGCCCCCGGACCCGGATCAATAGTGTACGTTATGGTATTTTTATCTCACGAAGCAACGCGCGCTTCACTTGTGGTAATGAAGTGTACAAACACGCTGTTAATGTGTGCGTGAAAACAAGTAGCATCAGTACATAACACACACACACTTCCGACTTCGCCATTGTCTCGGACGATACCGAGAGCTCCTGCGCTTACCCACACATTCACAGCGTGTTTGAACACTTGGTAACCACAAGTAAAGCGCGCGTTACTTCGTGAGGTAAAAGTACTTTAGGTTAACAATTACATTTCTTCTACCTAGCCTTTTCAGTCTTACCAGACGCAGCTGAATACCAGTATTTTACATATTATACTGTTATTCAGCTAACAATTAAATAATTAAAATAACCCCAAGATTTATGGACTATTGTAAAAATCCAAGATGACATGTAATTAATTTTAAAGTAATGACTACCTATTATAATAATATAAATTGTTATTGAACTTATTTTAAGTAAGAAATGATAAAATTAATACCAAAACAAAAAAAAAATTGTATATCGTTGTGGTAGAATTACCAAAAAAAAAAACCATACCATTACATAATAAATTCGCATTCTGATTCTGAAGAATCTAAAACTTTAATAAAGGAGATTCTATTAGCAATTTCTTAACGCAAAGTTTGCTGAAACAAGTCTCCAAAGTGAGGTGACAGGTGCGGAAACAGAACCAACATGACGGCTACTTATTTATTCTTTTAACACTGTATAATTAATTTGTAGTCCTATAATTATATCAATCCTGCATATCAATAATTATAGATAACAAATGTTTTTGTTATGAGTTGTATTGCAATTTGTGCTTAGCTAGCGACCTCGACAATTGATCATTATTATTTTTTGCCTGAGCAACCGGCAGCAAGTTCGTCATGCTCCCTTAGATGTCACTGCTTGCGGTAGTTTCGGGGGTCGGATTGACTCCTTCCCTCAAATATGGCGAGGGGGGTAGTGGCTGATCTTTGCCTTATGCTCGTGAATGAGTGCTGCTTGTGGTGACTGGTCGTTTTGCTGATCTTGGTTTTGTTATTGTTACTATTAATAAACAGTTCATTTATTTTACCTTTTATAACTTCAGTTTATCATTTATAACTTCCAATTACAGCTTTATATAACTTTATGTAAGCGGGCACGCCCTTTATGCCTGGAGGCTTTTATTTAGATATTTCGTTCTGTTTACGTTTTGTTTTATTTTGTTCTCGATGTTTTTGGTTGGTATATTGGCGTGTGCTAGCTGACATAATTATGGCCAATAATTTATCATTTAAATTATATTTTGTGTTGCATTACATAAATTATTTTGCATACTATTGTATAGAATTTTTTTTTTCTAATTTGGCGCTACAAACTCCCCAGCAGCTCATCTGTCTGAGATGAGCTGTTGGGGAGTTTGTTGCGCCACTTCTTCTTCCCAGCTAAAGGCACTAGGAAGAGGTGAAGGGTGGGCGTATTTGGGGGGACTGTCTTATGTAATTTTGACGTTCGAAAAGTGCTGATTCTCAGCCTAGTTTGAATAAATGACTTTTGAATTTTGAATTTACTATTGTATAGTAATTTTTTTTTCTAACTTGGCGCAACAAACTCCCTAGCAGCTCATCTGTCTAAGATATTGGGTTTATTTGATAATTCATCGATCACAGCAGGTTACGCGTGCTTGACAATTTGTTGGCAATTTTTTGTGATTATTTGCAGACCAGACACGGCGTTTTAGATCCATCAATATAATTTCTCATGCATTCACACTTGCAAATCCTGTGTGTGCCTCACACGGGATTTGGGTAAGTAATACCCATAATTAAGACCTGTTTCTGTGTGGAAATCCTCCTAGATACCCAGTGTCTAAACCAACGTCTAAATCTTAAATTACATTTAAAAAATAAACATTATATTTTCGTTTTTTAGAACATAAGATAAAAATAGCGTTTCAGCAAAGTAGGTACATACCTAGAGCATATTTCCGCATAAATGAACGTTATCTAAAACGTCTTCATCATCATCGTCATCATTTCAGCCGAAAGACGTCCACTGCTGGACATAGGTCTCCCCCAACCACCACCATCTAAAACGTCAAGTTCACGTAATTTTCAATAAGTATTTACTTCTTCGCAACGTGATTAACAAGTCTAAAAATCTCAAAACAAGCACCAAAACCATACCCAAAAAAAATCATATCAGTGTTAATCTTCCTAAACAAGATGAAAGGTCAATGTAAGAAATTAGGTCGCGCGCCGGGATGAGTGGAATCGTCCTTCTATAAGGTTGATATACAACCATTTTATGTCAGGCCATCGCTCTGACCTGCCTAACCTTACGCCTGGATGCCACTGTAATTTGCTAATTGAATTAAGTAGAAGAGAAGCTAGAATCGTATGTCTTCTTTTTTAATGTTGTAAACAGGTGTATACCTTCGGTCCATTTATATTATTTTTGAAGTGAATACTTCTTTAAGCGAGTTGGGTATTTTTGAGATGGACTATACCATTGATTTCGCGACACTGTGACGACACCAGCTTTTGACCATTAAAAAGACATCAACGCGTTGATTACCGCGGTGCCGATTTTTTTTAATGTTTTCACGTCTGTCGGCACTCCCGGAGTGCCACTGTTTTTTTTCTGTTCAACCTTTATTGTCAGAGGAAGTGGGCTGTAATCTACCACGCGGGCCCAGTGCGGATTGGTGTTGTCACATGTTTTCGAATTTTTGGTTCTAGGACATACCGGTTTCCTCACGATGTTTTCGTTCACTGTTTTAAAAGCAGTGGTGATGAAATTATTTACACAAAGTTAAGCGCCTGCCTGGGTTTGAATCTACGACCTACTACTACTCGTAAGTCGGGGCTGTTACCACTGGGTCACCACCAACTAAAGTAGTGGAAAAAATAGCTAGTCAGAAGGTGTCAATGGGGTAGATTATCCATGAGAGTATGTCGACATCGTCAAGACTACATACTTTAATACAGCCCAGTAGTTATTTTCAATTGTATTTTGATGGATTGCCAACTTAAGAAACAACGTTGAAAAATCAAACTCCAGAACTTCAGATGACCCGTAACGACTAAATATTACACATTAAAATTCACGTCACAAATCATGGGAAAGTTTATTGTTGTGTGCAAAAAATATTCACCCATCCACGCACTAACCCTAGCAACCACAGCTTAACCTCACACAGTCGCAATTACAATTACAAGAATCTGTCAATCTGCCTAGCCTTTTCCCAACTATGTTGTGGTTGGCATCTAGTCTAACCGCCTGCAGCCACAGGTGTTGAGTTCGAACCCAAGGCACACACCTCTGACTTTTCAAATTCATGTGCGTATTGTATAATTATATATCACTTACTTCAAAAACTGTGACGGAAAACATCGTGCGGAAACCGGCATACCTGAGAGATATTTCTCGACGGCATGTGAATTCAAGTCAGAGACCCATGGGCGGCTTTAAAACTCTGACACCAGGTTAGTCACTAACCACTTGAAAAGAAGACCGGATACAGCAAAATACCATTATTTACATGGACCAACTGCCCCTTGGTACACACGATACCCCTTGGTAAGACTGGTTGTCAGTCTCGGGTTGGTTAAGTACAAGAATCCCCAATTTTATAAATACTCCATGCAGAACTCATCAACATCCTCGATTATCGTTTACTAAATGGCACAGCAATTCACTCTGAGGCTTAAGCGGCGTCCATTTGATGGTCCGCATTAAAATGGCGGCTATTCGCATTCAATTTCATTGATTGATTGACGAATTTGGTTTATAGACTTTCAGTATTATAGGTCCATTAAACCGTTTGTGAATTGCAATATTGATAAATACTTTTGAGAGATGGTAAATTTTACCAATAATGGAGTATTATTTTGAAGTCTGCTCAATCGTCTTCTCATTCTCTATGGCAGTATGTTGCTGTCCATTCGTACGCACGTGGCATTTTTGCGACACATTCACACTGTAAGCATTATTTTATTTATTTATTAAACACTATAAATAGTAGGGCTCCATACCTCAAAAACAAAAAAACGGAACCCTTATAGGATTACTCGTGTGACTGTCTGTCTGTCCGTCTGTCACAACCAATTTGCTCCGAATCTAATTGACCGATTTTGTTGAAATTTAGTACACATAATGTATTTCTGTGACCCAAACACGGACGTGTAACGTAAACAAATGAATTTTGAATATGGGGGTCACATTCAGAGGCAAAACGAAAATCAAAAAAAAAGTTTTACCAACTTAAAGTGTGACATATCAATTAAAAGGGCTTATTAATATATTGGAACTGCGAGACTGAGACTGTTGGAACTGCCCCGGACCTTCTGCAGCAGCGACGCAGCTCGCTTACGTCTGATTGCTGCGAATCCATCAGTGTGCGCATCAGCAAACATTCCCGACGCACTGCAGAAGCGTGGCAGCCCCAACAGCATCCTGAATGCACTGTTGTATTGGACTCGAAGAACATTGATGGCTTTCTGCGTACAACTTGTCCAGAGGCTGCACGTGTAGAATGTCTGACAATATGCTTTAAAAAGCGTCAATTTGACTTCACACGTGCAACGAGCAAACCTACGGACAAGCATGTTGCATCGAACCGCCAATGCTCTTCGTTCCCTTTCTACATCGAGATCATCTTTGATGCCCGTTGTTACAATATGGCCGAGATATTTAAATTGTTGAACACGATTCAAGATATTACCTGCAAGTTTTTGCAAGGGAGGAAAACTAATAATATATTTTTTTTTTAATATTTTTTAATAAATTCATTTGAAGATATTTAAGAAAATGGATGAAAATTGACCATTCCCCCTTTATCTCCAAAATTGCAGTGCCTAAAATTTTGAAAAAAATATTTACTGATAATGGAATGAATACTCATAGATTACAGGAAAATCTACAAGAAGCCTATGGTCTTAAAATTACATGGTAAATCTCTCAATATTGTGCCTACAAACTTACATTTGCAGTTGGAATGTATGGGATGTTTTTCAATTACAATGTTAAGTTGGTATTTGGGATAAATTCATCCCAACTACGGAATCCGTCATTGTGCGTGGTCCGACATGCACTTGGCTGGTTTTGTTTAACAGAGGATTGCCTCGTTAGTCTAGTGGTGGCAAGAGCTACTGCTGAGTATGAGGTCCTGGGTTCGATTTCCAGGCCGGGCAAAGTGTTATTGGATTTTTCCATCAGGAATTTCTCAGTAGCAGCTCGGAGTATGAATTTGTATCTGTCTGTTATACTTTCACGCCTTAACGGCTGAGCGGGTTTGGATGTAATTTGGCACACAAATAGACTATAACTTGGGTTAGGACACAGGATGCTTTTTATACCGGTAGTACATTCCCGTGTGATAATTCCCGTCCGCCTCGCGGGCGAAGCCGCGGTCAAAAGCTAGTTCTGTATAATCAAGCGCATTACATCGCTGAAGCATACTTCACATTATAATGCAGCATCAACAAACTACAAGTTAGACCAAATATGAATTGCATTTTCCGTTATTGATTTTCTATACCAACTAGCCGCTGCAGCAGTTAAAGTTATTTAACTTCAAGCTGAACCTAGCTTGAAGTTTTGCAACGCAATGGGGAACTTCCTGAATAGAGGCAAATGGGGCATGAGGCATGTAGAAATTCATAACAAAGTTTATTGATATTTATTTTGTTTATTGTTGATCTACTGTAGGTATTAGGCGTTCCGTGTGTTGATGGGGCTGCCGCGTTTTTGAAGCGCATCTGACATGTTTGCCGACGGGAACCTTGATAGTTTTTCGGCCATCATGCGCAAGAGATGCGCATCTCTGCTACGCCGTGTTTGCGACAGCCCCAACACCATTCTTAGAGCTTTGGCTGATAGTTGGATACGTCTGCACGCAGTCAAGTAGGCATTCCCCTGGATCGGTGTGCCTCACGCAGCTTCAGAATAAAATTTATTAACACTAGTTTCATAAGTTTACATTGTTACTAACAAAAAAATATGGAAGTGATTCTGAAATAAACTTTATTTTTTATTTATTTTTTAGGACTTTTGTGGATTTTGAGCTCTGAAAAGCACTATATTTTGAAACATATTATGAAATCATGCATCATTTTGCGGTGGAATAACATGCAAAATTGGAATAACAATACAAAGTGTTAACTAAGCTAACGATTCTTTCATCAAACTTGCATGCAGTATAAAGCACCATGCCCGCGAAAAAAAGTAAAAATGTGTAGTATTTTCTTTTTTCTAAATATTTATCAAGTGTCTTTTTTATTTATTCATGAACTCATATTCATACACAACCATACAAAGTAACTTAGTAATAGGCCCAGGATAGACCAAAAATCGTTTAAAGTTATTTTGACGATAAAATTTAGGCAGGTCAACAGTTGGAGAATGTGCAATGGTAGTTTGCAAAAAATGGTTTGGTTGTCTTTGGACTGATTCGCCTTTTACAAGTATAAAACTGCCTCGATGGTGTAGTGGTCGCAAGCGCTACTGCTGAGCATGAGGTCCTGGGTTCGATGCCCGGGTCGGGCAAAGTGTTATTGGGTTTTTCTATCTGGAATTTCTCAGTAGCAGCTCGGAGTCTGGATTTGTGCCCGGTTGATGGCAATAGGCTCGCTTCCTATTACATGGGACTTAAACATAACTGGCGAAATGTGGGTGTACCTGCTACAGGGACACCTCTGCCCAACCCTTCGGGGAAACAAGGCGTGATGTTATGTTTATGTGTAAAACTGTATCACGAGCGGATAGTCTTCCTCAACCTTAGAACAACAGATTCCCACAAGGTTCCAGTTACAAGTCACACAGTTAAGCAGACTGATTACATACTGTATTATTGGTAACAAATCATAGTGCAGTTATATTAATTAAGTTACACGATTGCAATTCTGTACCTTCAGTGAAAAGTGATATATCTTGACTTATATCAGTTTTAATATTCTTACACCAAGTTGAACAGAAAAAAATGCAATTTTTTGCTCTAATTGGTACCCTCTAAGATTAAAATTGAGCAAGCTTGTTTTGGTGTAAAGTGCTCTAACTAATCATTTTTTACATTTATGAATGTGTACAAATACATTTTAAATAATATCAATGTGAACTGAACAAATATTTCAAGTACCTTAATGTATATTAATACAAATGTATGTGACTCTTATTACACGATCTATGTGAATTAGTACAAACTGATATCTTTACACATAATCATCCAACACCAACCAATAAATAAATAATGTGTAAAATGGTTCAAGTCATTTTAAATTAATTTACACATAAAACGTCTTTAACATTGTTGTGTTAGGTGATGCAACTGGATTTCTTTTTAAATTATAAAAAAACTATACAAATTAATCTGTTTCTTCTTACACTAAATCGTGCTCTAAGATATTGTTTACAAATGTCAGTAATCAGTACTCATTTTAGTGAAGTAGACAAAGAGTCAGTTTTTTTTTAAACTTTAATTTTCCAGTTACATCACTTTTCACTGAAGGTACAGTATTGTCTGTGTTGTTTTGTGTTTGATAATGGGTATGGGTATATGTAAATGTGTATATTATGTTTTATGTCAGTTTCTGTTGGCGTTCAGTTATGTGTGCCATAGTATTTATGAGCCTTGTTTTCAGTGCTGTTGTAGTCCAGTGTTTTCAAATATTTATCTATAGTTTTCTTGCATGTTTGGCTATCAAGATTTTTAAATTTTAGATCTTTACTTACTTTGTTGTAAGGCTAGAACCGAGATAATTGTGAAATTTGTATGCAAAAGATGTACTAAATTTGGGTATGTTTTAAACTATATCTAATCGTCGCCTATTTCCAAAGTGCGGTTTTAATTTATGTTGTGTCATTATCTCGAGTTTCATGATGAAACATCAGTAAAACAACTATAAAATGATAAGGAAAAAACTTTTTACAAAAAAAAAAACAACCGACTTCCAAAAAACACTACAAAGTGAAAAATAACTTTAATTTCGGAAGTCGGTGTCTTTCTTTGGTTTTGAATTTTTGTTTTTCGTCACCAACTTCCGAAATTAAAGTTACTTACGTTATTAAAGTTAGTTACACTTTGTAGTGTTTTTAGGAAGTCGGTTGTTTTTTTTTGTAAAAAGTTTTTAATTTTTCACTTTTTAGTTGTGGTACCTACCCCACACAAATTCGAAAACCACTACGTAAATAACAGTGACAGGAACTTATCATATCATCCACATACTAAGTGGAAAAAAGTATGTATTATTGAAGATAACTCAAAAACTATCAAAGCAAAGTTAATAAAATTTATATGGGACCATTTCGAGAGCATACCCTTTCAAACAAAAAAAGAATTTTCAAAATCGGTCCTGAAAAATGAATTCATTTATACATTTCTATTGCTCACCAAATAAAATCACTCCAGTGTCTACTAGACCGATCTCCCCCAATCTCCTTTTCTAATAACAATTGCTGGTTGAACAAGTTATTCCAAGGGGTTGTTATAATTCAAGTCTTGCATAACGTTCTGTCAAGTTTTCTCTGTCTGTCGATCTTGAACGATTTCCTACGAGATGAGTGCGCGTCTACGAGTGTAGGGCTAGGAAAATAATTGAGACGAAAATAAAATGCGATGTCATAATCCTAGCCTATTACTGTCCCACAGCACACACATGCCTCCTCTCATACAGAGAAGGCACGAGCATTGATCACCATGCTTGCTCAAAACGAGTTGGCAATTTCAGACTTATATTAACTACTAGCTTCTGCCCGCGACTTCGTTCACGTAGAAGTCGTAAGACACCACAAATTATACTACAATAACAGCCAGTTTTATAAAACTTCCCTGTATACTACGTACGTTTGTAGTTTTGTTCTCAGCAGCCAAAATATAAAATATAGAGAGTGTCAGAACTGGTGACGCGGGAGCAAGCGACATACAGTTGTCTTTGTAAGCCCCTGTGACTTGTTGATTAATCATCGCAAAGTATACGCTCGCAGGGAACTGCACGCGCTTGAACTGGAAGGGGTAATTATGGGGAATGTGTGGTATACGCGGTATAAACACTATCTTGTATTAACTATAAGTCCAGGTTTCTTCATGAAGTTTTTCCTTTACCGATATCAGAAATGTCCAAGAAAAACTCAGAAAGTTCTTGTGATTTGAAAAAGTCACAATGGTGCTTGCCCGGATTTGAACCTCGTGCATGAGAGGCGAGGCCCGTTTTGATGGTTCCGGTTGATGGCCCAGAGGTTAGCCTCTGGGCCATCACGAAAATGCGATGTGGCGAATGGTAGGTATTCAAAAACTTACCGGCACTTTTGAATTGTAAAGGAGTCGGTCAGTTAGTCAGAAAGTTGAATCTAGTAGCCCGTTCCAAAACGTAGATCTCTTTTGAGAAGATTGGGGCAAGAAAATCTATGGATTTTGTAATACATCATTTGATTTAAAAGAGTTTAAATCAAATTACGTATTACAAAATCTTATGCGTATTAAGACTCGTGCATACTGGCGCGACGCCACTTAACAAAACAATTTTTAAGAAAACTACACGGTAGAACAATTACCGGTGTCGCGTCGCGTCGAGCTAGTCTGCACGAGGCTTTATTCTTGTTGCTTCTAAATAAATAAATATTTTTTTATTGCCATAAATTGGTCACACAAAAAATCGGTCCACAAATAACGGAGAAATCGGTGGAAATAGATAAAAAAAAGAAACATACGCGACGAACATATAACCTCCTCCTTTTTGGAAATCGGTTAAAAATTTTGTGTTACTGTTAGCAAGTATATATGCAGTAAAAGATGATTATAGGACTTAAAATTAAGTTTAAAAAAAAAATATTGGAAAAATTAATTAGAATTAAAGCAAATAAAATATCATTAAATTAAAATAAAATTAATAAATGTTAGAATAACGTAAACAGAATCAATTTAAATTTGTGAGTATGTGCAGGGTAATATGAATTTAATTTTTGTATCTGTGTGGGGCCCAGTGTTAACAACGGCTCCAATTTACGAGTTGTAGGTCGTGAGTTCAAACCCAGGCAAGCACTTTACTTTGTGTAAATCATTTCATCACCACTGCTCTCAAAACGGTAAAGGAAAACTTCGTGAGGAATCCGGCAACTCCTAGAATAAAAAAATCGAAGACATGTGACATCTATCAACCCGCACTGGGTCCGCGTGGTACCTAGATTACAGCCCACTCCCTCTTGGAGAGAGGAGGCCTGTGTCCCAGCAGTAGAAATAAATTAAAGTTTTTGTAAGAATACAAATAGCAAAAAAATCTAAGGCCCGTTCGCACCACAAATCACTAAACTGCGTAAACCGCTCTGTCTGTGTCAACTTCAAACGATTGTCAAAAACAGAGTGCCAATTCCCGTAATTTTATGAACGTTCACAGTGTGATCTCAATCTGTCAAAAATACCTCTAATTTACTCACATTCTTGACAAGTTTTGTCTTTGATTGTCGCTGATATGAGATTGCAACTAGATTTTGAGCGTTTTTTTCAGGGAATTGGTGTTCAGCACGACGTTTTAATTACGTTTAGTGGTAAATGTAAGTATTGGATTGATTTGTGATGCAAGCGGGTCTTTAATGATTTTGAGACGGGAGCGGAAACAAAGAAGTATGTAATAACAATAATAAATCCCCGTGTGCAATTATATAGTGTATACAGGGATAATCGTCGGTTGGTCACTCATTTAAAATTGTGTAACAGGCCCCTGCGAGGTGGCTTCGGCCCCTTGTATCCAAAGGTTTGGGACCCCAGGGTCCCGAGATATGTCAAAGGCAATTAAAAAATAATGAAAAATGAAATGAAATCTTTAATTTCCTGATATAAAATCCACATAGAAGTTACAATAAATACACACATAGATAACAAATAATTTATTTGCATAAAACATGGTGAGGCAGTAAGTGGATTTTTTTTGTGAATTATAAAAATAAAACTTTTTAAATGTGGTTATGCTGTCTGTACTATCCTAACAATGTCAAACGCAGTGATTGCTACCACTCAAGTTTAACAGAATAACGAGCACTCACGAACGATTTCTGTCAAAGACATCTCAAACACTTTTAAGTCGTAGATTTTAGAATATCTTGTTGGAAACTAACTTGGCGACTGTTTTTTCTTAAAAACCGGCCAAGTGCGTGTCGGACCACGCACAATGAAGGGTTCCGTAGTTGGGATGAATTTATCCCAAAAACAAACTTAACTTTGTAGTTGAAAAATATGTTCTCCCATACGGAATGTATGGGAAAACATGTTTTTGCAACTGCAAAGTTAAGTTGGTCAATTGTTACTCGTTAACTTGTAGAGCCTACTTAGCTGTGATAGTTTTCCTTTTAATTTCGTTATATCATCTACTGCTGTGATTTTTTTCACATATCCAAAACCAACCATTTAGCTGGCAGGGGGGGGGACACTTGACTCTAACAAAAATTTGCACTTTAAAGCTTAATATTTCGCAAACGGATCTCTGAATTCAAAAATAGTTTAAAAACACTCATAATGTTTTTGAAAGACCTTTCCAACGATACCCCACACCAAAGAATAAAAAAAAAACATTCTTCACTTTACGCGTACGGGAGGTACCTACCCTAAAAAAAAATATTATTCATAATTTAATTTTACCACTTTGTCGGCGGCATGATTAATATGTATACCCATGCCAAATTAAAACTTTCTACTACTAACAGTCTCGGACCTAGACCGCGAACAGACAGACAGATAGACAGACGGACATGGCGAAACTATAAGGGTTCCTTGTTGAAAAAATAAACGTGTTGTTTTTGTTATATGTACTTATATTTTTATGCGAGTTTATTTTGAAACATTCAGTTTTTACTTACTACGCAGCCACTCGCGTGCAACTTCCGAGAGCTCATAAAGTTTTGCACGTACTGTACCTATAAATAATTTGCATCCAACCGTGCTAACGTCTAACTTTATTCTTTCTACATCCTTTTTTTTGGGTGGGAAATTATCAGATAACTTCTCCCGCTCTGGGCGGTGCGGGAGGGCGTGTCAGACTCTTACTGACTAAAACCCACCCGTGTTCCTTCGGTTGCCCTGTTGCCGGGGGCCACGATTTCTCTATCGGTTTTCTTCGAACCCCCGGCAGGCATTGACCCTAGCGGACCCGTCAATTCTGCTGACATCTCTTTGAGGCGCGCGTGGAACACAACGCGCCGCCGCCGTCGACCCGGGCTTGGTCCTTATCGGACGGCGAGCTACCCATTGCTCACCGTCCGCAAGCCCGCGCCTACGGTGGCCGGAAATCGGCTCGCGATTCCCGCCCCGGGCGTCTCCTCCTGCGGCGGTTAGGGGCGTGAGGGCGCGAAATTTGCCTCTCCCTCAAGATGTGGATACCCTAACTTCCTAACTAATATTATAAATGCGTAAGTGAATTTGTTTGTTACGCTTTCAAGCTAAAAATGCTAAACAGATTTGGATGATATTGGCACATGGTATAGACCATGACCTGGGTTAGGACATAGAATACTTTTTATCCCGATATTCCCACGGGATCGGGACTTATGTGGGTCTAACTGCGGGGCGCAGCTAGCTATAACAATATCTTAAAATTATATTTTGATATCATTTTTAAAAGAAAAGCGTAAGTAAAATTTTCAATAACTCGCATCAGGGAATATTTGCAAATGAATGAGTCGACAACTGTAGTGTAATGAGCTTTAAAATGAACATTTTAAAGAAAATGTCTCCTTTCACTCATAAAAGAAAATTTTCAAGGACAAAAAGAAAAAGAAAATTAGTTAGGTTGGTATTTACTGGTTTTTTTTTTTTTAATACAATAATATTTTTTTATGTAGTAATAAGTCTAGTGCGCAAAAAATCTGCTGTTCCATACATTTTGACCGCGTTGGTATTGCACTTTTCTTTGAAACAACAGATATTTTTTTTAATAACCGACGAAAAATTTCAACGGGCTTCAGAATCATGTACTGAATCCATGGTAACTGTTTTCGCGTCGATGTCCCTGCCACCCTGTATACAAATATACACCGTGACATTTTTGTCGTCTTACAAAAGCAGCCCACTTCATGTATCCAATAACTACTAAACATTCATTTAAAAAAAAATATGTATACTTACACCGTGACATTTACAAAGGGCCACTCAATGCACCCGACATAAAATACCTCTAGGAGCAATAAAAAAAAGTTACAATATATTATTTTTAATAATTAATGCTTAGTAGTCATTGGATAAATGAAGTAGGCTGCTTTTGTAAGACGAATAAAATGTCACGGTGTAAAAAATGTGCGGTACTCTTGGACACGGCGCGTATTGTTAGGAGGTTCCTCTCTCAGGAGCCTTGACCACCGGTAGCTGTTCCCGATACCGATGGGCTACTATTTTTTACATTTTAAATATTTTTATAAAAATAATTTAAAAAATACATTTTGCAATTGTATGTCATGCATCTGCATGCCTGACATACAATTGCAAAATGTTTTTTTCATGGCATCTGCATGCCTGAGAGATATTTCTCGATAGCATTTGAAGCCAAGTCAGAGGCCCATGGGCGGCTTTAAAACTCTAACACCAGGTTAGTCACTAACCACACGAGAAGAAGAAGTAGGTATATCAGTTGCTTAAACATTGGTATTATTATACCTATTATACGATTTCTATCAGTAAGGTCAGTATCTTGGCTGCCAACCCAGGTACGCTGGAAATGTACGAAAGGATCATGGCATATTTCGGTAAGTTTCGTTGCAGCGCAAAAATAAAAAAAACTTTTTACAAAAAAAAAAAACAACCGACTTCAAAAAAAACACACTACAAAGTGAAAAATAACTTTAATTTCGGAAGTCGGTGTCTTTGGTTTTGAATTTTCGTTCTTTGTCACCGACTTCCGAAATTAAAGTTATTTTTCACTTTGTAGTGTGTTTTTTTTTAAGTCGATTGTTTTTTTTTTTGTAAAAAGTTTTTATTTTTCACTTTTGGCGGAGTAATAGCGTAACAAAAAAAAAAAAAAAAAAACATACAGACGAATTGAGAACCTCCTCCTTTTGGAAGTCGGTTAAAAATAGTGTTTAGATTGGTCTATGGCTTCATTCCAATACTCTATACTACAGAGGCGCCAGTATAACGCAGTTCCAAATTATCGGGAGATGCAAATCCAGCCGACACGTCTACCTACCCTATTACGAGCGACGGCGGAATCAATTATTGCTAGTCTCCGTTCCAATCAAGACAGCGAATAATTGCATAGAGGTAACTTTCTAGAAGTGAAAGCTTATATTAAGCAATTCTCATACAAAAATCAATCTGCCTAGCCTTTTCCCAGCGATGCTGGGGTCGGCTTCCAGTCTAAACGGAGCTGAATATTAGTATTTTACATGGAGTAACTGCCTATCTGACCTCCACAACCCAATAACTGGGTAATACGATACCCCTTGGTAAGACTCGTTGTCAGACTTTCGGGCTTCTGACAACCCGTAACGACTGTCAAAGAGCCATGAACAATAGCCGGGACCAATGGTTTTCCGTGGCACGGAGGAGTCTCGGTATGTAAAGATGGTCACCCATCCACGGACCAACCCCGGCACGCTTAACCTGATGGATCGACCCGTGCGGCTTACTTAGCCACGAGCTCCTCAAAAACGTCATCATTCTCATTCGTTGTGAATAGAGAAATTAGCCGTGGAATTGAAATATTTCTCTGTTAAAAATGTTGAAATAGTCGAGCCTAGACAAAGCTTTGCCTTGATTGACTTTTTTACACGTAACCGAGTACGCATACATACCCGTGTTGATGATTTTTATGCCTTAATGAGAAAGCGGGCGGCAGCGGCGTCAATAATGGGTAGGTTGTGCGGAAGCTCCAACAGCATCCTAAAAACATTGATCGACAAGGTGGATAACCTCTTTATTAGCCACTGGATGCGGAGGCACGTGCCAACATGTGTTGAGCCACGTAGTTATTAGTTGTTTTAGGTTAGTTTGTAAGTTTTACTAACATAGTTTCTAAGTCTTTGTTACTAATACTAAATTTGAATTGTATGTACCTTTTATGTGTGATCTGCAATAAATGAAATAAATATATATATATATATATAGAGCTACAAGATTGTATTGGCGCGTGGTCAAAATCCGAACTATCACCGCCATTTTTTTTTTTTTCAATACATTTCACAAAACTTTGCACAAAATTTTACCAACAGCGCCACGCTGTCAACGTCATTCGAGCGCCAATATATTCTTGTAGCCATGTAGGTCTTAGGATCTTAGATGTCAAATGAAGCCGCGACGGACAGACGACGGCTAGTATAAGGCAAGTCGATCCATAAAATTCCATAAAAAACACATTCTGGAAATCAACTTTTATGAACATTATCATTAACATTGTAGCGGTTACACTGCCACATATGAATTACGCATCTAAAAGAAATAACGTCACACAAATCCTGCATCGCGCAATTAGAATTTACCGCGCGAACGACATTATAAGACTATCCGACTTAACCGTCGCGCAGTTGCCCACCAGACACAACACCCGTCTGGTCGCAGGATCCTCCCTTTTCTATAGAGGATGAGGGAACTTTTACACCTTGTTCCTCATACCTCTAAAACATCATCTTAAACTACACAAAAATATATTTAAAGACCAGGCAGATTTTTATGTATGTGATTAGTGACTCGCTCTTGCTTTGCACGGTTTTTACGACTTAACAAAATATCGTGATTTCTATATCGGTTTTTTAATTTTTAATTTTAAATTATCTAAATCAGCGATTTATAAAGTGGGTTCCGCGGAACCCAAGGGTCCCGTAGAAAGATCACAAAGGTTCCGCAAATCCGAAATTTAAAATAATCAATACTAATATAATAATGCTGAAGCTATTTGATTGGTTTGTTTGTTTGAACGCGCAAATCTCTAAAATTACCAGCTTGATTTGAAAAAATCTTCTGGCATTTGATAGCCCAGGAAGGTTATAAGCTATTTTACATCACGCTACGGCCCTAAGGAGCCGATTAAAAAGAAGTAATAGCGGGGGCATTTATTTTACTATATTGTGGTGTCTTACGACTTCCACACGAATGAAGTTGCGGGCAGAAGCTTATTAATAAAACAGTAAAAGTTTAAGTCTTTAGGAAAAAATAAATTTTCTGCGAAAAAAATCTTATTGAAAAATTTTCTCATCAGTCCAGTGAAAAGTCCATTGTGACAACAAGACCAAAAAAAAAGTTGCTGTGAAACATCTCTTAAAAAAATTGTTTTACGTCAATTTATGGTACTACAAGTTTATTCCTTATTTGTTGTTATCTTTGAATGTAGGGTTCCATAAAATGAAAGGGATTTGTCGAGTGTTCCGTATCCTTAAAAGTTGGGGAAAACTGCATCGAGATCCGTTGCATAGTTTAGAAGAACAACGCAGTCACACAGGTAGTCACGACATCGACTTTTATATTTTATAGATTCTCTTGCCAACTAATAATGACGAATTAATTCTAAGAACGCTCGAAGTCACTTCTATTCCAACTTTATATCAAACACGTACTTGTTATTTTGTCGCGCTGAGACGCCAGACTATCTGCTATTTTATCATTATCTTTGTTAATTATTCATCAACAGTGTAACTCAGTACACATACAAAGGGGTTTATATATAAACGTTGCTTAAAGATAAGTGACGTTCAAACGTCAAAAATGTATGGTTAAACAGTCGCTAATCAATACTTAACTTTAAGCAACGTTTATAAATAAACCCTAGATTGTATAAAAATACAATTCTATTCATTAGATACTAGCTTCTGCCCGTGACTTCGTCCGCGAGCCTATAAACTTCCTCAAGAATAGGGCTATCCAATACCTAAAGATTTTTCAAATCTGACTGGTAGGTCCAGAGATTACCCCTATATACAAACTTACAAACAAACAAACAAATTTTACCTTTTTATAATATTAGTATAGATTATTAGAATTGCATTTTTGGCTTACTTTACGGAGACGCCAATATTTTCTTTCATTTAATTGGCGATTTTTTTTTTTACTTCTTAATTACTGGGAAGCTCTTGACCTTCATCTCACCTAATGGTAAGTAATGATCAGACCAAAGGTGGAAGCGAGCTTCACCTGGAATCCTCAACCACAGAGAAACTGGCTATCTTACCTCCAGCTGCCGAAATACAACAATGCTGTTAACATTGTTGTTATGGCGACAGACTTAGATAAGATAGTGGTAGCTAGCCAGGAGGACTTAGAACAAGCTTACCACCAACCAAACCAAGCAGAAACTTTTTCCCCCACTGGAAATCGAACGCCGAGCTCTGGGTCTGAGACAGTTGGTCTTACCACTAGACTAGAAACACTAGACTTAAAAGAGCAGTGATAGTCTAGTGATGTTACCGTTAGACTGCCAAGTCATAGGTCTTAAGTTCGAAACCAAGGTACGTAACTCTGACTTTTCGGATTCATGCGCGTATTGTATAATTATCACTAGCTTCAAAAACGGCGAAGGCAAACATCGTGAGGAATCGGCATGCCTGAGAGATATTTCTCGATGGCATGTGAAGCCAAGTCAGAGGCCCACGGGTGGCTTTAAAATTCTGATACAGGTTAGTCACTAATCACACGAAAAGAAGAAGACCACTAGACTACAGAGGCAGTTAAAAACTTAATTTTACATTATTAAGCAGAGTAAAAAATAACAAATAAAACCTTTTTACAAAAAAAAATCAACAGACTTCCAAAAAAAAACACTACAAAGTGAAAAATTACTTTAATTTTGGAAGTCGGTGTCTTTTTGAATTTTTGTTTTTTGCCACCGACTTCCGAAATTAAAGTTATTTTTCACTTTGTAGTGTTTTTAGGGTTCCGTACCTCAAAAGGAAAAAACGGAACCCTTATAGAATCACTCGTGTGTCTGTCTGTCTGTCTGTCTGTCTGTCCGTCTGTCACAGCCAATTTACTCCGAATCTAATAGACCGATTAAGTTGAAATTTGGTACACATATGTATTTCTGTGACCCAAACACGAATGTGTAACGTAAATAAATAAATTTTGAAAATAGGGGTCACTTTTGGGGCACAAACAAGAAAATTTAAAAAAAAAGTTTTGCTAACAGTACCGTGTGACATATCAAATGAAAGGGCTTGTTGCGAGGATCTTAAATATATTTTTTTATATAATTTTAAAATAAATACTTTTAAAGATATTTAATAAATTCAATGAAAATTGACCATTCCCCCCCCCTTATCTCCGAAACTACTGGACCAAAAATTTTGAAAAAAATACATAGTATGGCTCTTTACTCATAGATTACAGGAAAACCTATAAGAAGTCTATGGTCTTAAAAAAACATGGTGAATCTATCAATATTGTGCGTACAAACTTACATTTCGTCGCTCGGCATCCAATAGGCCTATCTCTCTAGCTACTATAATATCAAAATATCAAAAGTGTTTGACCGTCTGCTTAATACACAAATAAATAAAACTGTATATGTTCATGACAACCAATTTGGGTTTCGGCGTGGTTTGTCAACAGAAAATGCAGTGTTGTGTCTTAAGCATACTATCACATACTTACTATACACAGCGTGGGACGCCGATTTATGCTAGCTTCTTCGACTTATTCAAGGCTTCTGATCTGGTTGCTTATGACGTATTGTGGAGAAAGATGGAGAAGGATAGGTTGCCAATGGAGCTTATAAACATCTTTAAATAGTGGTATGGTAACCAGATCAATAGTGTACGATGGGCTGGAACTTTTTCCAGGCCATACAGGTTGGAATGCGGGGTGAGGCAGGATTTGGGCTAGATATACCCAAAGGTCGTACAACGCCCTTCGTGTCCAATACAACAACGCTTTCAGGGTATAGGTGGGGCTGCCCCGTTTTTGTAGCGCATCGGGAATGTTCGCGGACGCACATTGGTGACCACTGAAAATCAGCGCTGTGCTGTGGGTACCCATAGCACAGCATCATGCTGAGTGGAAGCCTTCTTGTCACAGTCATGACGTGCCAGCAGCTGCCGCATATTTCTGTTTTGTGCTCGTGATTATATTTAAATCTATTTTTTTATTTTATTTTATTATTCTTTTCTTTTATGCACTTGTTTCTATGGCAATTAAACTTATTTTTCTTTCTTTCTTTCACATATTAATTGCTTTTACGCAACGATGCGAATGAGGTGTGCATCCCTGGTGCGCAGAGTGCGGTCCAGCTCCAACAATATGCTGAAAATAATCGCTAGCAGGCTGGATTGCCTGTACATCAATCACTGTAGTGCCATCTCCCATGGGGTGAAATAAATTTTAACTAGATTACGTGGGGCACTCAGAAAGTTTTGTGATACTAGAAAAAAATATAATACAGGTTATAATTTTTTTATTATATCTTTTCAAAGAACTCTCCATTGGCGTCTATACACAGTTTTATACGTCTAAACCAATTTTTATAACACATTATCCAGTCCGCATTAGACACCTCTCCAAGCTCCTTCTCAAATGCAGCCAGTGCATCTTCAGGTGATGAAAACTGTTTTCCTTTGAGTTGTATTTTTTATTTTGGGGAACAAGAAAAAGTCGCACGGAGCCAAATCGGGACTGTAAAGAGGATGACCTATAAATTTGACCGGTGTGCTGTCCAGAAAGTCCCTTGTTTTGAGCGCCGAGTGAGCCAGCGCGTTGTCGTGGTAAAGCAGTAGCCCACGGAGGCCAGTGTTCGGTCGCTTGCTGCTTGCAGTAGTAAAAACTTCTGGCAAACATTTGGTAACATACCATTCAGTATTGATGCTCTTTTGATCTCGTCAGGGTACTGACACCAGATAACACGGCAAAGAAAAAAAACTTGCGTCAAAATTTTGCCTGCACTTCTGGCTCGTTTCACTTTGCTAGGCGTTGGTTCATTTTGAAACAGCCACACGGTCGACTGACGCTTCATTTCTGTATCATATTGATAAATCCAAGATTCATCACCCGTAATGATATCTTAAGCGCGCCGAGACGAGCCTGCTACAAATTTTGCTATCATGTCTCGGCACCATTCTACCCGAACCTCCTTCTGAGCCTGCGTTAGATTTTACGGTACCAGCGTGAAACTATCTTCCATAACCGAAGATGCCTGTGTATATTTCATACACACTTCCCGATCCAATCAGCAGTATATGCTGAACCTCTTCATATGTAATTCGCCTATTCTCTTGAATTAAAATTTTCACAGCCAGCACGTTTTGTTATGTAACAACCGTCATACTTCTTTCTTTGTCCGCCAAAATTACTCGACCACCCATAAATTCCTTGAACCAGCGGAAAACAGTCGCTTTAGCAGGGCTTTTTTCTATGAACACCATTCGAAGTCTTTCAAACGATTCTTTTGGTTTTAGTCGACATTTGAAATCGTACAAAATCATCGCGCGAAAATGTTCTCGTTTTAAATCCAGTTTTCAGTGAGACAGAGTATTTTGATTTTGCTCGTAAAAAAATGTGGAGGGAATTTCGAATTTGGAATGTTATGTTTTTTTGTAATAAATAGTCATAGTTTTAATTGACATCAAAGCCAGCCAGTATCCTATAGACAAAAACTGTTAGTCGCAAAACTTTCTGAGTGACCTGGTAAAATAAGCTAACATAGTTCATAAGTTTACAAACAGAATGAGTCCTTTTTACTTGAATAAAGAAAAATATCTGGATGACCATTTTTTTTTAACGACGTTTTCTAAAAATGACACCTAGCTAGATCGATTTATCGCTCCCGAAACCCCCTGCATACTAAATTTAATAAAAATTCTTGGAGCTGTTTCCGAGATTCAGATTATATATACATACATACGAGAATTGCCCGTTTAAAGGTATTAGATTTAGATTATTAAGAAGTAGTGACAAAAATTGAAAAGGGTATGCTGAGATGGTTTGGGCATGTTGAGAGGATGAATGAAAGGCGACCAACAAAATGTATTTACAAGGCTGATGTGAAGGGAACGGCCGGGCGGGGACGCCCTAGGAGGACATATACTGACCTTATTGGTGATGTTCTTCAGAAAGGCCAGGTGCGTAGTACTCGCAACCGGCGTGCGTGTATGACCAGATGTATGAACGTAAACGAGGCAAAAGGAGTATGTAAGGATCGTAGCAGGTGGCGTTCTATAGTTTCTGCCTACTCCCATGGGAAGAAGGCGTGAGATTATGTATGTATGTATGTATTATTATATTAATACCGCGAATGAGAAAATTTTAACGAAAATCTGATTTTTGTTTTATTTCATTCTACACGTTCAAATAAGTGATCCTGCAATTAAAAAAAAAAACGTAAAAAATGTCACATTCGCGGTATTGGATGCCGAACGACGATTTGCAGTTGGAATGTATGGGAGAACATGTTTTTCAACTACAGTGTTAAGTTTGTGTTTGGGATAAATAAATTCATCTCAACTACGGAACCCTACATTGTGCGTAGTCCGACACGCACTTGGCCGGTTTTTTTTGGAAGACGGTTGTATTTTTTTTTTAAGTTTTATTTTTCACTTTTAAGTTGTGGTATTTACCCCACACAAATTCAAATATTGCTATGTAAATATGTAAATAACAGTGACAGGAACTTAACATTATCATCCACATACTGTGGGAAAAAATACGTATTATTGAAACTAACTCAAAAAATGCGCAAGTAAAGTTAATAAAATTTATATAGGACCACCTCTGAAGTATGACCTACAAAACAAAAAATAATCATTAAAATCAATTCATAATTGGCGGAGTAATCGCGTAACAAACACACAAAAAAAAAAACCCTCAGTTGAATTGAGAACCTCCTCCTTTTGGAAGTCGGTTAAAAATAACACAACATTACAAAATATGACACTAGTATTCTCGAAAGACCACAGGAAGCAGGTTCTTCCTGGTGAATGCCGCAGGAATCCGCTGGATGCAAGAAGTATAGAACCGGTCAAAGTGGCGGAGCCTGGGGGAGGCCTATGTCCAGCAGTGGACATCTTTCGGCTGAAATGATGATGATGATTATTCTCGAAAGGGGTATTCAGAGGTTGGTACTTTTATATTTTGCTTGTTTATACTAAATTTATATTAGGTACCTTTTATTATCATTTTGAAAATGAAAAAAATAAATAAATATGAGAACGTCGACTAACAAAATTTACAAGGCCAATGGGAGTGGAAATGTCGGGACGCCCTAGGAGGACAATTATACTGACCTTATTGATGATGTTCTTCAGAAAGGCCAGGTGCGTAGTACTCGCAACCGGCGTGCGTATATGACCAGATGTATGAACGTAAACGAGGCAACAGGATCAAAGGTCGAAGGATCGCAGCACCCCCATGGGAAGAAGGCGTTAGTTTATGTATATATTTATTTATATACATAAATAAATAGCAAAAATAAGTGTAACAATTGAACTTAGACTATTTTAATATTGAATCGTTTTAAAATAAGTATACCTCTAAACCTTACCAGCAAAGTTGTGAATCTATTTTTCTACTTAAATTAAAATCCGATTGAGTTCTGAGCCCACCTTAAAATAGAAATATTGGTTTTCAACTAGCGATTTCTAATACGTTTATGTTAGCAATTTTATCTGAAATTGAAATCATAACAGCTCGCGCCGTCCTATTGAGTTCCACAACTTCGGAATATACATATTCTTTAGTATTCTGAAATTATGTTGGATATTTCAGCAGCTGCTTCCGTATTAGTCTGTGAGATGTAGAACATTGATAAAGTTATGGCTTCGTACAGATAGTTTTTCTAAATGTAGTTATTTCTGATCAGATTTGTGTTTGAAAACACACTTCCAAACAGACTTAACCATAATAGATAATAGGTAATACGGGCTGGTATCCGCAACTCCACGTCAAAGCGCGTATTTTGCGTACGGATGGGAAAATCTGTTATTCGATCCACCCCAGCTCCTCAAAGAAGGCCAGCAACGCCTTGGTGTCACTGACAATCTCACGTAGGGTACCTGGGTTACCGAAGTACTTTGCCCTGTATGTAGCGACCGCCGGGCAGTTTAACAGCACATGGGCTGCTGTCTCGTTGTCCTCCATGCAAGCTCTGCACAGCGGACTGTCTGTGACTCCTATGACAAAGAGGTGTTTATTAAATGACCCATGGCCAGCAGCTGTAACTGTGCGCAGCTGCTGTTTTGTTAATCGGAGAACCTGTTTCGTGAGGCGGCCGTCGATTGTAGGGAGAGCCTCCTTGGCCTGCCTGCACTCACCACGGTCCACCCATAGTTTGTGATGTTGTTCCCTGTTTCGTTTCTTTAGTAGCGTGATGGGTTCAGGCCCTACTGGTGCCATGCTCGACCCCCTTCTGGCAAGTTCGTCGGCTGCGTCATTGCCCCGCGAACCGCTGTGTCCCTTGATCCATTAAATGGTTAAATTATTGAGGTCACCCACCTGGTTGAGGCGCTGGTGGCACTCGTATATCAGCCCAGAATCAACAGTGTGACTGTTTAGCGCTTGCAGAACAGCCATGCTGTCTGAGAGTATTCGTATCGAGTGGTCCTTAACTTCCCTGGCCATGGCTGAAGCGGCAAGAGATATACCCATGCATTCGGCCTGGAACACTGTGCTATGGACACCCAATGGTGTGGCTATGTGTATGTTGAAGCCCTCCGAGAAGATTCCAGCACCTGCGCCAGTACCTGTTTTGGATCCGTCGGTGAAGATTCGCAGCTCCACGGGGCGCAAACCCTCGCATCTGCGGTCCTCGTGGAGTTGGATCCTGTATTTTTTATCGACTTAACCATAAGAAGACTACTTACTGTCTTTTGTAATAATTTCTATATCATTATAACGCATTGTCAGAAAAGTATTACACTGTTGCTACGACGTAGCCATCTGCTACGCATGCTACGCGTGCTACGCTGTCGTAACAAATTAAGGGCGGTGTAACACGGGCGTTGTCTGTGCGTTGCGTTGGCACTGCGTCGACTGAGCGGTGACGCTCCGTGGTTCTACATATAAATCTGAACGATATGCCACACGATGAGTTAAAATGACGGACGGTGACGCAACATACGCGCAACGCACAAGGATAGGAGGGAGACGAGGTGGGGAAGGGAGCTGCGTTGAAACGACGGAGTGGTAGCGCAGTATTTAAGTATTTATTTTGCAGCAACAGATCACGTTTATTCAACTCCATTGTCGTTCAAAGACTGAGATATTCTACACCAATGCTGCGACGTCGGAGATAGCTGCGTTGACGCAGCGCTCGTGTGGCATTGACTGCGTTAAAATCAATGCGTTGCGACGACGCAGCGTAGCCGCAACGCCCGTGTGGCTTCTCTCTAAATGTTTTTAAAAATGTACTATGTATAATGTCAAAATAATTAAGAACACTAATTAGTTTCATTCCCTTCATTTCCTGGCTATCAAAACTTGGATCAAAATGACTTACAAAGTACTTTGAAATTAATAAAGTAGAGGATGTTAATTAACAACTGCCAATATCAGCCGCTGGACGAGAGCAATAAATATTATCGCACTTAAAGGGTATCAGGATTAAACTAGGAACTCTTTAAAAAGGTTAACATAAATCGATAAATCGTGTTTTTGAAGTGAAAACTTCTTTAGGCGCGTTGGGCATTTTTGAGATGGGCAAAAACAATTGAACTCGCAACACCGTTACCGACATCTCATTTTTCTCTTTATTTATATTACGTTACGGATCAATGTTCTATGCAAGTATTTTTACTTTAAAGGTTTTGGAAGTTTTTTTTTTTGTAAACGCGATTGTGCTCTTTATTTAGATAAAGTTACGGACCAATGTCCAATACAAGTATTTTTCACCCACCAAGGCGATCTTTTTCAAGTTTTCACTGCTGTCGGCACTCCCGGAGTGTCACAATTTTATTTTTTGTATGTTTTCAGTCTTTCAGATGGTGTTAAATGAGCTGTTTTAATTCATTATGCGGTCAGCTGCCAATTTATAATTAACTCTTTCTTAATCTGAGTTTTTCACCTTAATTAATCTTAAGTTAACGGCTCATTAACTTAACTGTACATTTGTGAGTGCGATGCTAATGGAAATGAAAATGTTTTAAGAAATAACCTTTTTTTTTGGCTTCACCGCAGTCGGGTAAAAATATGTCATACCTATCGTATACGAAAAATAAAAAAAAAGATATTTCATTCATTTCGTAATATTCCACAAAAAATTAAGCACAATCATACCTCGTTTACTTTTAGTCTGTAATAAATTTTAGAAATACCGGTTTCAAAACTATCCATTTTCCGTTCAGGCCCGTATGTAATGTGTATCAAGATTTATAATAAATTAAAAGTAAAAGTCTTTAATTGAAATAAAAATAAATAATTTATCTAAAACAACATTGTTCACTTATTTGAACCAGAAAGAGATTTTTGATGATTTTTTTTTATTTTTAATAAATAAGTAAAGAGTAAGACATAAATAGCTGACCGTTGATCGTTGTTTGCATACATACATATTTATTTTATTTGTATTAATTAATTTTATTTTGATTTGCAGTGCCCTTACAGGGTGCATGTTTGAAACTTATAATAACCTTATTCCAACCTCTGTACAACATGCTTGCAATAAACTGATTTGCATAAAAAACAAAATGACTATTTCAAAATAAGTACCAATGCTAACAGGTACTTATTCAAACAGGATCGTTACCCGACCGAATTAGAAAGACCTCCGGCATATCTTCAGTATTCTATTTTAAAAAGGGAGACTGGTAAGCAGATGGGCCTATGTAAATTGGTCGCCTCATGTAAAGGAAACTTCCCTGTGAGTTTCGTATAATGTGATCCATTAAACTTGTAAAGTCAAGTACGATGTGCTCTCTAATTTACAAATTGCAAGTTGGTACATACGAGTAGATAAAGTTAGAATTATATGCGAATGTGGTGTCGGTAACTGCTAATTGAATTAATGTTTTAGAGAAATTCAGTTTGGTTATTCGTGATTATACAATGTCGCCCAGCGGCATGTGCTCGTATTTTTCTGAATATTCATGAAAAATTATCACAAAAAATAACTTTAAAAGGGTCTCTCTTTAATATTTTTCATGTTATTATTTTTTTAATGTTTTGAGTAGCGTTTGCCATCTCTCCGATATTATTGGCTCGATTTGGATTCTGTTTATTATTTCTTAAAAGCTTGTGAGTTATTTTATCGCATTAACTAACATTTTTATTAAAATTTGTCGACTATGCAAAAAAAAACGGAGGTGAAAAAAATATTTTAAAAAAACACAAGTGTAAGTTCTTATAATCATAGGGGGATTAAAAAAAAAACTGGCAAAAAATTAAAAAAAAAGTCAAAATATACCCCCCTTTTAAAGTTATTTTTTGATAATTTTTCATGAATATTCAAAAAAATGCGGGCGGGCACATGCCAATGGGTGACATTATATACAGGGTTACTGGTAACTCGACGTATTCCTTATAGGACGTCATAGCAGAGTTAAAATGCAACAAATTAAGCCACCAAATGTTCTACCGAAGTTCAGTAGTTTTTGAGTTAGTTAGATTTTTAGTTTTTTTATGATAATGCCGAGATTAAATAATTTAAAGCCAATTTAAAAACTACTTACGGCGCGACTATACTATAATTTAAGTTATTATTATAGCTGATGACGTAGCAGATCTTTGTTATTAATGAAAAGTTCAAAAATGCCTAAAACTTTGGCAAAGATCACTATTTAAACATTTAATTTTTCGTAATTTTTGTCATTACTTCATAGATAATGTTCTACTCTAAATAAAAAACTACTGAATTTCGGTAGAACATTTTGTGGCTTAATTTGTTGCATTTTAACTCTGCTATGACGTCCTGCAAGGAATACGTCGAGTTACCAGTAACCCTGTATAATTAGTGAGTGCCTCATTAGTCTAGTAGTCGCAAGCGGCACTGCTAAGCACGAGGTCTTGGGTTCGATTCCCGGGTCGGGCAGTGTTATTTGGTTTTTCTATCTGGAGTTTCTCAGTAGCAGCCCGGAATCTGGATTTGTGCCCGGTTTATTGCAATAGGCTCACCTTCTATTACATGGGACTTAAACATAACTAGCGAAATGTGGGTGCACTATGCTGCCCTGCTAAGCCCAAAGGCGGTATCTCAACCGGAGTGAGTTTTGAGAAAATTGACTTTTTGTAAATTGTAATTTTAGGAAAAATGAAGATATCAAAAACTTCTTAGTGGTTTTTTGAATGTTTTAAGTTAGATAGTGCTATTTCGCTTATACCATTAGATGCGAAATTGTTGAAGCTATTAAATGGTATTAAAAAACTAAAAGGGCGTATCTCAGAGATACCGCCTTTGGGCTTAGCAGGGCAGTATGGTACACCTCTGCCTGACTCTTCGGGGATGAAAGGCGTGATGTTTTGTTATGTCAATTCAAATACATTTTTTTTGTTTGTTTTTAAATACTCTATGGGACACCTACGTTCTAGGTCTGATGCCCGTTTTCTCTAACACTACGCGACACCAAATTCAAAGTCAAACAATTTATTTCAAATATACACTAAGACACTTCTGAACGTCAAAATAAAAAAAATAAAAAAGCTACGTATTGACACAACTAACTATTATATATATCATGTACAAGCATGTAAAGAAAAAAGTTAAAAATAAAGAGAAGAGCTCATTGAACGTCAAAAAATTCGTCCGCATCGCTGTCAGCGGGAAAAGTGCCCAAAAGCAAAAAAAATAGTTACCAGTAAGGTTGCTATATTTGCGCCGTTTGAGGTTTTCTGCACCTGCGGCAGTCGCCCCGGCACAGCCCTTATAAACTAATTCATTCTAGTCGCCCCTTCCTAAAGTTTCCACTCCACCGTTACTCTTTTAAAACGTTTTACAATATTTTGTATACATTAATTATAAAATTATAATATGTGAAGACGATGCACCTGGAATAAAACTACTATACCACAATAGGTAAAAATAATTAAAATGGAGTAATAACAGATAAATTAATTATGTGATAGATAAATGGTGCTCCCATATTTACAAACATTGTAAAAGTAAACCTAAATATAATGCCTAATAAATTACGTATCGCGTAGCGTTAGTGAAAACGGGTATTATCTACCTACATGATTGTTAAAACTTTTTATTTTAAGGGCCTGTTTCACCACCTCCAATTAGGTTCTCGTTAACTTACTTGGCAGATAATTTACAACAAATTCGGTTCCTTTTTTGAATTTATTCGGTAAGTAGTGGTTATTCGGACATCGTGAAATAGGCCCTTAGTCCCATAAACAATGGCTACATAAAATTTTAATTTCTTTTAGGCCTGTTGTACACACACGTTTTTCTCGCCGTAAAAACCTACGGTTTATTCGCCGTGTGTAGGCACGGTCGTCAGTGTTGTATGGATCAATATGGAAGCTTGTTGACAGACACGTTTTATCTACGACGCGGTTTATACGCCATACCGTAAAGAAACCGTGCCGTATACACACGGCCACACATCAAGCTATTCATTTCCAGTATAAGCTGACCTCGCATTGTACGGAAATCCTATACAATGCGAGATCAGTGTGGGAAAGAGATGAAGCTCTACAGGACGTATAACTCCATCTCTTTCTCCCACTGAATTAATATTAAAATAATACTGCTTTATGAGCTGATGGTAGGCCCCCAGCATAAACTGGAAATGTATAGCTTGATGTTTAGCCGTGTATACAAAGGGCCTTAATACATTGACTATAACATTAATGGGTACGCGTTTTAGTGTGTCGTGTAGGATTCGAATTAACAAGCTCCAGTATAAGCTGACCTCGCATTGTATGGAAATCCTATACAATGCGAGATCAGTATAAACTGGAAATGTATAGCTTGATGTGTAGCCGTATCTACTTAGTCTTTCAACTTTTTTTCTCAAGTCATGATTTATAAAAAATAAGCTTCTCAAATCTCATTAGTATTTTCTACTACAAAACCAATTTAAATTTTCCAACAAACAAATTCGTTTTCTGATTATAATATTACATAGTAGGTAATTGAATTTTATTTTAACGGTCCCCAAAAAATTGTTTGCTGCATATTTATAAAAATAAAAACATTTTTTTTAATAATATTTCAATGTCGTGTCCTGTTGAAGACGCTCTTGACTCTTATTTAATTAAAACTTTTTTAAAGTAGGACCTAATTCATTATTCAAGCAATTGGTTTTTTTTTCTATTCAATTAAAGTAATTGGTAAGAAAAAATTAAAATGTTTTAATAACGCGTTTCTCAATTAAATTAACTTAATATTTCAAATAAGTAGTGAGTATGTACACATGGCTGATGCCTGTAACTCGCACGAAAGTTTTTTTTTTATAAGTAACGTATGTATTTTATTTATTTATAACATCACGCCTTGTTTCCCAGAAGGGTTGGGCAGAAGTGTCCCTGTAGCAGGTACACCCACATTTCGCCAGTTATGTTTAAGTCCCATGTAATAGGGGGCGAGCCTATTGCCATCAACCGGGCACAAATCCAGACTCCGGGCTGCTACTGAGAAATTTCAGATAGAAAAATCCAATAACACTTTGCCCGACCCGGGAATCGAACCCAGGACCTCATGATAAGCAGTAGCGCTTGCGACCACTAGACCTTTTATAATTATGTATTAAGTTAAAAGCTGTTATTTTGACATTATAATCAGACATTTATTTATTTGTATATATGTATGAATGTATATATTGATGACATGCAAGCTACTTGCATACTTTCGTGCAAGTTAAAGGCTTGCGTATTTGCGGCTTTTATCCAGTCATACGTTAAAGACCAAAGTTAACTTGTAAAAAAAACACTACAAAGTGAAAAATAACTTTAATTTCGGAAGTCGGTGTCTTGGGTTTTGTGTTTTCGTTTTTTGCCACCGACTTCCGAAATTAAAGTTATTTTTCACTTTGTAGTGTTTTTTTTGGAAGTCGGTAGTTTTTTTTTTGTAAAAAGTTTTTATTTTTCACTTTTTTGTTGTGGTACCTACCCCACACACATTCGAATACCACTACCTACTACCAGTGTCAGGAACTTTTCATATCATCTACATACTAAGTGGGAAAAAAAAATACGTATTTTGTAGCTAACTCAAAAACTACCCAAGCAAAGTTAATAAAATTTATATGGGACCAATATGGGAGCATACCCTTTAAAAAAAAAAAAGAATTTTCAAAATCGGTCCATAAATGACGAAGAAATCGGTGGACGTACATAAAAAAATAAAAAACAAACATACGCGTCGAACATATAACCTCCTCCTTTTTGGAAGTCGGTTAATAAAATGCAAGTAAACCAGTCTTATTCAATAATAAAATATACCATTTTTATTTCTTGAGTGACTGTCGTTTTTCGAGTGTAAGTGGCTCGTTGAATATCGGAAGGATAGGCAAGGGAAAATCGTTACCTGCGCTGCCGATTAGTGATGTGACTTGTATCGATAAATCTTTTATCGAAGGTTTATATTATGATTTATGAATAATTCTGATGATCGTTTTAAAGATTATTAACATAATGTGTGGTATGTTTTAGTTTGACCACAGAATACCTCATAACAGCATAAGTACAGAAGATTCACTCCGCAAAATCATTTAAATAAATAGCGACTCTTGCTACGACATAATAAAGTGCAATTCAGGTCGCACAGCGTTAATTACCAGCAGTTAATTCACCTAGAAGTTGCCTCTCTTTTTATCGTGTAACTCTTATATCTTCTGACTACTTTACGCCCACTGAATTGGTTCGACAAGTCGAGCCCGACCTAAAATGCGGAGTGTGCCTAGCCTATTGGTTTGACTTATATTCTGGAGATACTTTGCAGAAATCCATTATAAAATACAATAGACTTGGATATATTTAGTAATGTCTTCCGCTTAGCAATTTCTGAAAAGCCAGAGTGGTTCAACTCTCAACAAGGCATCCTCAGGATGACGATTGACTTATCACGAATCCGAACACGGCGTCTTACTACATAGAGCGTTGAACGCAGAGACACTGCGTTCAGCGCTCAGTATTGTATTTTACATTCTGGAGTGTGTTTCTGTAATTGTGACCAGCAATATTTTTAGCAAGCATAGTGATGACAGTATTAGTCTTTTATTTCATATTTAAATTGATCTATTAATATATATTATGTTAGACGATTTTAGGGTGATACAAACTGACGAATATAATTATTTAAAGCTAACTGTGCTATGAAGCCATGTTACGCCTTTGACAGAAAGTGGCTATTTTGCAGAATTCGATTGAGCAGTTTAATTAAAACCTGAGAATGACATTCAGCCATCTTCTTTACACGTAAGACCGAATTAAAAATATGACACTGACACACTCTGACAATTAAATTAAAATACATTTTATAAACTTTTTACAAAAAAAAAACAACCGACTTTCATTTATTTTGGAAGTCGGTTGTTTTACCTAACTTTTTAGTTATGATACCTACCCCACACAAATTCGAATACCACTACCTGCTATGTAAATAACAGTGACATGAACTTATCATATCATTCACAAACTAAGAGGGAAAAAATACGTATTATTGAAGCTAACTCAAAAACGATACAAGCAAAGTTAATAAAATTTATATGGGACCACCTCGAAAGCATAGTCTTTCAAACAAAAAAAGAATTTTCAAAATTGGTCCAAAATTGACGGAGAAATCGGTGGACATACAAAAAAAAACATACAAACGCTACGAACATAATAACCTCCTCCTTTTTGGAAGTCTGTCAATATTTTTTTCTAAGCAATAGTCTACTTAATACCGTATCTTCAAAAGACAGTATGTGTCCTGCCTGGAAAAGAATTTAAAGACTGACGAAGCTATAAAAGATTTGACTATACTTAAGTCTATACGCACATCACTACACAAGAAGCCGCCTCTAACCTAGTTAGGGAGCGATCTCGTTCGGTCAGCTCTTCAATATCGTGTATAAATCTAGATCCTAGCTTGTTTGTGCTAGCACTGGTCACAGACAACTGTTAGTTCAGACCACACAGCTTTTATTACCTACACACTTATCTTGGTTCACAAACAGAATCTCAAAAGGCTATCGAGTAGATGATGGAAATTGAACGGCTATGGATTCATGTGTAGTCATACCTATTATGGTCGTGTTTGGATAAGGATTTTGTATTTTAAAGAAAGAACAGATGTTTATTTTTGTTGAAAAAACAGACGGCGTAATTTTTTTTTAATAAATCCAAACGTAAAACTGGACATCAAATCAATGTTATTTTGTTATTGATATTGATATCAAGTTTTATCTTACGAACATTTTTTTACCTAATTACATACTAAAAACCAGCAACCGCTAAAGGACCGCGGACGCACCGGTGCGTCCAAGTACCCACGCGGCTTACAACTCTATTTGTATTCGCTGTAATGGCTATTATTGTCTGTGAATTTTTGTGTCTATGGTCGGATAGATATTCTCGTCAAATAAATCGACTAAAAGCAAAAATATTAATAGGCAACATTTTAAAAAAATGTTGAAAATCACGTTCCCGCGCGGTTAAATGTCAGTCAAATGTCACTCCCGTTCGCTGTAATAATTCGTTTTTTAATGGTTTTTGTGTGTAAATCGTCGGAAAGTGGTGATATTTTCATTTTGAAGTAAATATTACATCGTTTTAGATATAAATAACATCATGTTATACCTATTTTGACCCAAACAAAAAGTGTAAACAAACATTTGAATGAAAACGTGACCGTGCTGTGATTTTGTGGTATTTTGGTGTGTGATCGTCGATATTTTATGTGTAAGTCCCATTTTTTATACAAAATATTAGATTTCTAATAATTTTAGCATGTTTTTTCACCTAAATACGGCAAAAAAATATTTTTTTGAAACGGAGAAAATTACGTAAGCACAAGAAATTCTAGATATTAAAAAATCTAGATTTTTAGCATTTTTTATTTTCAATGTTTGTCTCTAAAAACGCTTTTGTTAGATAACATAACTATCCATAATGTACCCTGCAAAATTTCGTATGAATTGGTACGCTAGTTTTATCAGAAATCGTTATCACAAAGAACAAAAGAAATGATAACAAAAGCGGGTAATAAAGATAAGTGAACGTTGTTTACAAAGACTGCAACCATTTGAAACGTATTCCTAATCTATTCGAGTAGCAAAAAACATAAACAATACTACTTGAGACGTTATAATGAAACCCGAGTAATTGTTTATTTAAGTGCGGTCGTAAATCTGTCACGGCGCGGACCGCCCGCGGTCCTTGAGCGGTTAATGCATTTCGGACCACGCACAATGAAGGGTAGTAACAGGGTGGTTCGCAGTTGGGATGAATTTATCCCAAGAACAATCATAACATTGTAGTTGAAAAAAATGTTCTCTCACACATTCCAACTGCAAAATTAAATATGAGTTTGTACGCACAATATTGAGATAGACCGTAGGCCACAGACTTTTTATATAGGTTTTTCTCAAACATGCTTGGAAATTCGAACATTATTTTGACAACCTTCTTCGATATAAATCGAAATTTCTGTACTGTAGTGCTATTCTGTAACTATTTCACCGTATTATCTTAGGTGAAGTGAGCGTGGAGTGAGCTGTCAGTTGCTTAGGATTGACACTATTGGTAGCTCACTTCACCCAAGATATCACGGTGAGATTTTTACAGAATAGCACTACTGGTCAAAAACAAGCGTTACTATGAAAATTCTTGTCTGACGTGTTTAGCGGCCAAATAAATTACTATGAGAACTCATAACTGTCGTGTTTAAAAATGGAACTAACTTTTACTTCGACCCATAGCAACCAAGGAGGTAACTTATCAAAGATTTTATTCCTTAGCAAATAAAGCTGTTAAAGAAGATACAAACGTTTGAATTTATAATTAATGTACTTAGTTTGAATTTCCACGCACTGTTTGAGAAAAGTACTATACAAGCCTTGGCCGCTACCAGGCATTGATCGACTCACATATGTATGTTTTCACGATCGTCCAGTAATGGTCTAATTGATGGCTGCGACAGTAATTTACTATGCCAGTAATCTATGAGTAAAGAACCATTCTCTGGATTTTTTTCAAAGTTTTTGGCTCAGTAATTTTGGAGAATGGTAAATTTTCATCAATTTTCTTAACTTTAAAGTATTTATTTTAAATTGTAAAAGTATTTGAGATCCCCGCAATAAGCCCTTTTATTTGATATGTCACACGCTACAGTATGCAAAACTTTTTTTTTTTCTATTTGTTCCCCAAAAGTGACCCCTATATTCAAGATGCAATTTAATCGGTCCATTAGATTCGGAGCAAATTGGCTGTGACAGACGAACAGACAGAGTCACGAGTGATCCTATAAGGGTTCCGTTTTTTCCTTTTGAGGTACGGAACCCTAAAAATAGCCAAAAAAAGAAGAAAATGCAGCACTATAAGCGATAATCTAATCATTCAATATAATCATTTTGCTATAGGTACTGCACGTATTTCTTGCTATTAATCTTATCCAAAAGGTAAAAAGTTATCAATATTAAACGCAATATTTCTAAAAGAAAAGTAATCTTCAATTTTTTTGAATATTTTTCTAAAAACAGAACTCAAACATTGACGAAAATATCTTTCGCAAAATATACTATCAAAGATCAATCGAAGTAAAGTGGTTTCTGAATTATGTGTCCCCAGTGAACTTCACGAGTAAGTTATTGGTATAATAATATTAAGACTGTGGAGCTAACATATAACTTATATATTATATGCGTTTGAATTATTATTCAAATTAAAGGGTTTTGCGAAACGAGATAATTAAATGTTAGTAAGCGAATTACTTTAGTACGGCTAGACCAATTTGACAATTATTTTTTTTAATGTTCGTATTTCTGGATCAGGTTTTTGTGGAAAGAAAAATAAGAAAAGTTGCTGAAAAATTTTCAAATTCGGGAAAATCTGAACGACCTTTTTTCTATGGGTTTCGTATGAAGTATTGTAAATTGGACAGGTCAGTAAGTTTTATATGACGGGTATAAAAATCAACAATCAATCATTTGTTCTTCACGTTGTTGTTTTTTTTATGTACTGGACCAGATACCTGGGAATCATTTGGTTATGAAGATATTGAAGGTCAAACCAACATTTTTCGAAGTTTTTTTAAAAACACAAGTTATAAATGATATAACTTTACTTTAAATACTCCATCGATCCCTGTAACGTTGCATATTGCATGTACCCATTAACACAATGTTTTGCGAACGGTACATTACGTACACACCGAAACACACCAAAAATTAAAGTCGTTTCCCAGCAATTATTTTTGCACAAAGTAACTTAATTCGATGTACATAAAAACTTAAAAAAAAAAACAACCGACTTAAAAAAAACACTACAAAGTGAAAAATAACTTTAATTTCGGAAGTCGGTGTCTTTGGTTTTTAATTTTCGTTCTTTTTCACTTTGTAGTGTTTTTTTTTTTTAAGTCGGTTGTTTTTTTTTTGTAAAAAGTTTTAATTTTTCACTTTTTAGTGTTGTGGTACCTACCCCACACAAATTCGAATACCACTACCTGCTATGTAAATAACAGTGACAGGAAGTTATCATATCATCCACATACTAAGTGGGAAAAAATACGTATTATTGAAGCTAACTCAAAAACTACCCAAGCAAAGTTAATAAGATTTATATGGAACCACCTCTGAAGTATGATCTACCAAACAAAAAAAGAATCATCAAAATCAATTCATAATTGGCAGAGTAATCGCGTAACAAACATCCAAAAAAATAAAAAACAGTCATATTGAGAACCTTTTGGAAGTCGGTTAAAAATGCGTGGATGACGGCTTCGTGAAAAGTTTTACACTCTGTATTATATTGGTCTTAGATCACGGATCGTGTTGAAATACCGATAATTACCTACTAATCAAAATTCGAAGATAAATTTTAGCGTAATCGATTTTAAATATTCTTCATACATTTCTTTTAATATTGAATAATCTTGTAATTGGTTTTAATTATGTTCTAGCATAGCTTAGGTAAGTATTTTATATTTAGAGTAATGATACAATTCTGTAGTTTCTTCAACAAAAAGCCATGTTAATCTCGGGTTCTTCAGAGAAAACCTACCTAATTTATTTAAGCAAGTACCGAATACATAGGTACTTTTGTATATGTACCTATTTAAGTCTTTGACGTTAATCTAACAAGTCAGCACGTTGTGTTCTAAAAAAAGGACCAAGAAATATTTAAAATACGATTTTGTTAGTAATCATGCGAAAAGTCGAGGGCCCGGCCATTTTCTTATTATTAATCTTTATTTTAGTTTTCCATCGTGTGTTCGTACAAAAGATGTTGGGTCTGCAAAAGGTTTTTCACTCACCCTCGTCACGTTATCGACACTTGTCGATTTTATTGTAGGCCCTTCTCATCAATCATGTGTGGGGAAAAAGATGATTTACGCTTCAGTCAAGTGGTTTAGGACTTAGGAAGATTCTCATCATTCTAGTTGTAGTCTAGTGATAAACAGGCTTGGCTCTGGTCTAACCTAGATTGAAAGGATTTTTTTTGTAACCTATTTTCAGACGCCGATGTTGTGAGTGAAAACGTCGGAAAGGGACACCCTCGAAGGGCATAATAATGCGCACTTGACCTTTCTGAAGAACATCACCAATAAGGTTGGTGATGTTCTTCAGAAAGGTCAGGTGCGTAGTACTCGCAACTGGCGTGTAATGTATGAACGTAAACGAAGCATAAGAAGTCTGTAAGCAGGGACTTGAAACGTTACTCAAAATAACGTTACGTGAAGTTCCGGTAACGATAATGTGTACCGTTCCACCAGGATCGTAACAAAATTAATTCATTGACTATAACGATACTAACAAACGGAACGAAATCTTAAACTGTTTAAAAACATTATTAAAAATATATCGTTATAAATATATCAGTATAACGAAATAATAACGTTATTCATTTCGATACGCAAAATTGCCAAAAAAAATTGTGAACATGACACTATCACATGAAAATAAAAGTAGGTAGGTAACAATAACCATTCATTCACAACACTGTCTTTAAAAAATGAGCACTTTCGTACGAACTTATGTTTGAATACGGCGGTGGCTTACCACCAGCCGGCTGCTGGCCGCTGTAACGGGGGTGGCCGGTGGTGGTGGTGGTGCTGGGCGACGACAGAGCGTTGGTCAGCGGGAAAAGTTCTTAAGAATAACGTTATACAAATGAATCTGTAACGTTATTACAAGTGGATATAAGCATAATGTTACTGATACCTATAACGTTACTTACAATTTTGTTCTACAAAAATGATATTCTATAACGTTTTTTTTTGTAACGTTATTAATATTTTTAGGTTTTAGTATCGTTACAAAATTTGGAGCGTTATTAGATAACATTTTGTGTATCGGAACGAAATTAATTTCGTTTTCAAGTCCCTGTCTGTAAGGATCGTAGCAGGTGGCGTTCTGTAGTTTTTGCCTCCCTCCGAAGAAGGCGTAAGTATATTACGTTAGTTTGTTATGTGTATGTATTTTCCCAAAAATCATACAATATCCATCTCCGTATACGTAGGCGGCTACACAACCTAGATCGAAATGATTTAATTTTTCTGTCACATCAAATACTCATCATCATCATCATCATCGGCCTATAAATGTTCCCACTGCTGGGACACAGGCCTCCTCTCTGTGAGAGGGAGTGGGCCGTAATCCACCACGCGCGTCGTAGTGCGGGTTGGTAGATGTCACATGTCTTCGAATTTTCGGTTCTAGGACATGCCCTCACGATGTTTTCCTTCACCGTTTTGAGAGCAGTGGTGATGAAATAATTTACACAAAGTAAAGCGCCTGCCTGGGTTCGAATCTACGACCTACAACTCGTAAGTCGCGGCCGTTACCACTGGGCCACCACTGCTCTCATCAAATATTATTTATACCTAATAACAATTAGCTCGTATTGTCCCACTGCAGAGCAATGGCCTCCCTTTCCTTTTCCCACTCAACTCGATCCTGAGCCAATATGGACCAATCCCTCCTATAAGCGTCAAGTTTGTCCCGCCATCTACGCCTGGATCTTCCACGATGCCGCTGTTGTATTTATTTTGAAATAATTATTTATACCTAATAATTTTAAAATTAATAGTTTTATAGCGAATTAAGAAAATAGATAAAAATAGACCATTCCCCCTTATCTCCGAAACTACTGAGCCTATTTGAAAGAAATACAGAAAATAGTTCACAGGTCACAGGAAAACTTATGAGAAGTTTAAAATAAAATGGTAAATCTCTCAATATTGTGCGTACAAACTTTCATTTGCAGTTGGAATGTATGGGAGAACACTTTTTTCAACTACAATGTTAAGTTTGTTCTTGGGATAAATTCATCCCAACTACGGAACCCTTCACTGTGCGTGGTCCGACATGCACTTGGCCGGTTTTTAGGGTTCCGTAGTAAACAAGGAACCCTTAGTTTCGTCATGTACGTCTGTCTGTCTGTCTGTCCGCGGTCTAGCTCCAAGACTGTTAGTACTAGAAAGTTTTAATTTGGCATGGGTATATATATTAATCATACCGACAAAGTGATAAAATAAAATTATGAAAAATATTTTTTTTAGGGTACCTCCCCTACACGTAAAGTGGGGATGTTTTTTTTTTTCCCCTTTTTGTGGGATATCTTTGGAAAGGTCTTTCAAAAATATTGTGAGTGTGTTAAAACCATTTTTGAATTTAGAGATCCGTTTGCGAAATATTAAGCTTTAAAGTGCAAATTGTTGTTTGAGTCAAGTGTCCCCCCCCCCCCTGCCAGCTAAATGGTTGGTTTTAGATATGTGAAAAAATTCACAGCAGTAGCTTATATAACGAATTTTAAAAGGAAAACTATCACAGCTGAGTAGGCTTTACAAGTTAACGAGTAATAATCGACCAACTTAAATTTGCGGTTGTAAAAACATGTTCACCCATCATACATTCTGTATGAAAGATTTTTTTTCAACCACAAAGTTAAGTTTGTTCTTGGGATAAATTCATCCCAACTACGGAACCCTACATTGTGCGTGGTTTTCATGCACAACATTACAAAATATATTCCCAAGGCGTTATTGTACGGGCTGCGAATATGGGCCGAAAGGGAAATCGTGGCCCCCCGGCAACAGGGCAACCGAAGGAACACGGGTGGGTTTTAGTCAGTAAGAGTCTGACACGCCCTCCCGCTCCACCCAGAGCGGGAGAAGTTATTTGATAATTTCCCACCCAAAAAAAAAAAAAAAAAGGTTCGAATCTACGACCCACAACTCGTAAGCCTCAGCCGTTACCACTAGGCCACCACTGCCCTGCTTTTTTGGGGGTCGACAACTGCTCGTATTGTTGTTACTTGGAGTATGAGTTGTACAAAATCTGTTTTTTTTTTTGTTTTATTGTGTTAAGATATCCATCACGTCTGCAGTTTCGCCAGCTAATTTAATTTGACCGTGTATATGTAAAATAAAAAAGTGACGGAAATATCAGCCAAAACAATTTATTTTCAAGGTCCCTTCCCGTCCCATAAACGTATTAAGTATTAGGTGACCTTTCCCAAAGGAATGTAAAAAAATCTAGTCACAAGACGGATTGACCTGACGGTCCAACACAACACCTGTCTAGATCCGTACTACATTTGACGAGGGTAACTCCGTTATAGAAAATGAAAATGTTTTTCATTCGTCATGTCCATTTGTTGGACTTGAATCGTGATTTTCAACGGATTGGGGATAAGATGCAAAATATTTTATTTCACATAATCCAACATGGACACTTATGAAACGTCAGAAGCTAGGTGCATGGCTCCAATTAGTCGTTTCCTATGAAGAAGAGTCGGCAAAAAACTCAACGGTTAATCTTTTAAAATAATTGGCTTTTACAATGTTTTCAAATTACACTATAAGTATGGGAGGACGGTGTAAGCCTAGATGTCAGTAAAAAATAAAAACGGTTCTCATTTCCTGCATTACACACGATTTGTTAATTTTTATTAACCGACTTCCAAAAAAGAGGAGGTTATATGTTCGACGCGAATGCTTGTCTTTTTTTTATTTTTTATTTATGTCCACCGATTTCTCCGTCATTTGTGGACCGATTTTAAATTTTTTTTTTTGTTTGAAAGGGTATACTCCCAAATTTTTTCCCACTTAGTATGTAGATGATATGATAAGTTCCTGACACTGGTAGTAGAGAGTGGCATTCGAATGTGTGTGGGGTAGGTACCACAACAAAAAAATGAAAAATAAAAACTTTAAAAAAAAAAAAACTACCGACTTCCAAAAAAAACACTACAAAGTGAAAAATAGCTTTAATTTCGGAAGTCGGTGTCTTGGGTTTTGTGTTTTCGTTTTTTGCCACCGACTTCCGAAATTAAAGTTATTTTTCACTTTGTAGTGTTTTTTTGGAAGTCAGTAGTTTTTTTTTTGTAAAAAGTTTTTTAGTAGGTATGTTTCAGTGGGTTAGTTTATCTTAGCTTAATTATTTTTTCAGTTTTGTTAGTACTTTCTATTTCTACTTCTGCAAAAACCCCAGTTTGGGTGAAGGCCTCTTCCAAAGATGCCATTTTCTCGGATTCAGGATTGAATGATAATCTTGAGTAAAGCAGCGTTGTTATGTTCCGGTTTGAAGTGGGTACTGGTGTAATTAGAAGTAGATGAGACATTTCAGCTTTGTCTCTAGAGGGTAACGCACGTGCGATGCCTCTGATATAAATTGCAGATAACCCTGTACCTACGGAACATACTTCCTGTGTACTGTTTACTAACTTATATCAATGAAATAGAAATATGAATCATTTATTCGCTACAATGTACATATGTATACAGGTAATTTGGATTTTCTCAGAAAATCCCAAATCAAATCTATTTAGTAAATGAGAGTTGACATATATATTTTTTTAAGTGAAAACTTCTTTAGGCGCGTTGGGCATTTTTGAGATGGGACTAAATCATTGATTTCACGACACTGTAACTGAATTTATCGACACCGTGGAGTAAAAGACATCAATGCGTAGATTACCGCTGTGCCGATTTTTTTTTCAAGTTTTCACTTCTGTCGGCACTCCCGGAATGCCACTGTTTTTTTTTTTTGAGTAGCTCCTTTTATTTAACAGCTGCTGTTGTTCATTGATTTTCAAACATTTAAATGGATAGTTCTTTTAAATTTTAAGGCAATTTAAAAAGCTGTATTAAGTCTCCTCTTTCGGTAAGAACTAACATCATGATTGGTACAGCTGTTGAGTGATCTACTGCTGTAGTCGATACGTGTGGCTGATCCGATTTCTGTACGCAAAAATATTTTTAATGGCCCCCAGATTGGCAATCTCTTCAATGTTGAACATATTTATGGAAAAAACCGGCCAAGTGCGTGGTGGACCACGCACAATGAAGAGTTCCGTAGTTGGGATGAATTTGTCCCAAGAACAAACATTATAAGTTATTAGTTGAGAAACATGTTCTCCCATACATCGATATACGTCACGGTCAATTCTTTAACAGCAAATGTAAGTTTGTAATCACAATTTTTTTATATGTAATAAAAATACAAATTATAAATTTTCGGACTTTTTCCTTTCCTTGTGCTGTGAGACCTTGCTTTCTGCCAAATTTCATGATTCTAGGTCTACGAGAAGTACCCTGTAGGTTTTGATTTATTTGCGAGTATCAAAATATGTCACATAAACGGCCGTATTTTTTTGTTGCGTACACTTAGAAGTTAGAAGTTCGTGTACCTGAGAAAATGGGCCTTGACAGACTGACGGACGAACAACGATGTGATCATGTTATGGTTCCGTTTTTTTTTTAGGTACGGGACCCTAAAAACGTAACGTACCCACACAAACACATACACAACAATACACAAAATACAGACTTTCAAACACACACACAACAAAATAAAAACACAACACAACAGTTTTTTTAAACTACCGCACATAACTTGGGACATTCAACAGCCCAATAGTCCAACGTTCATACAGGTCAATCTAGCTATAATTTCCCATCACTTTCCATAATTCTACAGGACAAACTTAATTTCGAACATGCATCAATATAAACGAACGGTCGGCGATAATCACATGTTTCACACTATTACTTTCACAAAGGAATTCGAGGTCTCTGTTATAAGTTACAAGGTAGAAAGTCGATTGTTTTGTGAAGCTGGAAAGCTTGTTGAGACAGTACCTTTATAATGCGTGATAGGATTCGACACTAATACCTAATTTGAATAGCTTATATTCGCATTAGTATTTCGTCAAAGTCATGAATTCAGGTATATAATAATCTGTTTTGGTTAATGGAACCTCGATTCACATTCCTATTAAAATAATGTTTGGCTCATGGCCTGGTATTAAATTCACAAGGTTGCGAGTTCGAGACGTAATCTACGAGTATAGTCGAAATCGTAATATCACCCTAAGGTTGAATGTCGCTTGCACGTCATAAAAAGACAATATCTATTTGTCTGTGACAGTTCGATCATTTTGTACTGAAGTTTCAATTTACTGGGATTTTTTGTCAAAAATGGTAAAGTAAAATAGCCTTTATAAGAGTCCGCGCCACCATTCAAGTCCGATAGACGCAGCGCTAGTGTCTATGTCATTTCCGCGACTTCAGTGGTGGCGCGGACTCTACGAGGTCGACTATACCTACCTACAAATAAAATAACAAAATAATGCCCTCTCTGTTCCTTAATTCTTAGGAACAATCCGATGGGGTGGCAATTCGATACGACCAGAGAAATCTGGCGCAGGACCAACGGCTTTAGACAGGTACCTATGTATCTGCTCTCCGAGGCACGAGAGATTCACACCGCCAACTTCCTAACCCTAGGCTGCTACACAGTTTTTGTCAGCAAAACAGAATAAGCCCTCCTACCTTTTTTATCACGCACCGGATTTTCAACGCACTGCTCAGCGCAGAGAGTTGAATATCCAAAAGGTGTATTAATTATTTTTGACACACTGGGATACACTCTGTTGTATTCTCAATGCACGGTTTGAAAAGCCAAATCGTCGCGTAAAAAAATCGGCTGTGCGTACCTGGGCCAACTCGAATTTTTGATCCAGAGCCGTATTCGCTAGTCACTATGATTAAACAAAAATAGTTTTATCTATTATGTACTGTGATGATGTAACTAATATTTTTTTACAATATAATTTAAGAGAATCTCCATGGAGTTTCTAGCCCGTTCTTCTCCATAGTTTCATTTTTTTGAATGAACAAAAAATTAAATTAAATCATTAAAGGCAAAAAAGACTGTAAATAGTTTAATTGAAATAAATGCTTCGAGTACCTAGGAGTTTTGTAGTTGAAAAAAAAAAACAATTATTCAATAAAAATAAACAATCATCGTAGTTGAATTCTAATTAGGTCAAAAAAATTTAGTTCAAAAACTAAAACCCGACTACTTTTTTTTTTCAAAAATCACGCTCTTACCTCTTAAAAGTTTTGTACCTATGTCTTGATTTCTATCTGAAATAATTATTTTCTTGTTTCATACTTTTTACTGTGTGATTTTTCAGTAGTCGGATTTTAGTTTTTGAACTTAATTATTAAAATATTTTTTTTTTAGGGTTTTAATTTCGTGATAAAGTATTTGTAGAGCAGCTTGAATTTTTTTTTGTGTGGGTTTTATTGTATAATAGGTAGGTATTAATTTTACAGCCGGGCCATACGTAGCAGTCTCACTTTTGCTTGTTTGTAACAATTTAAACATATTTATTTACTTAGACAATATGATATAAATACATATTTGTAAAGTATTCGTCTAGCTCTTTCATTTGATACCTAACCTGGTACAATTACATTTTTTTTTTCTTTTATGACTTTTCGTCGTCTAGAGGGCACCATATTGCATTAAATGTGATGCTACATAGCCTATTACCAGCGGACGGTCAATACGTTTCCAATGATACTTCATTTGTCAAAATTATGATCGGTAGTTTAGAAGTTATGAGGTAACAGATGAACATACACACATACCGGTAAAAATTATAACCCTCCTTTTTGCTTCGCCGTAGTCGGGTAAAAATGGGCCGTAAGTAGGTCTCCTGACAAACACACAACCGGGTGAGTAAGTCAATCCGGTTACGTTTCTATTTCCTTTTGTGAATGACCGTTGCGCAAACGTTTTCGATTGCGTTTTGTCCGATTTATTTTTAGACTCGCCCCGCTTGTTTTTATGTGGAAGCTTTATTGAGATTTACTTGCGTTGCAAAATAACTTGTTTATTTTTAAACAAAATTGTGGGAGAGTGTTGTAAATCACAGTTGATTTAGAGCTTTTTTAAACTTCACTGTACCGTATTATATGCAATGTCACGTATTTATTTTTAGCAAATCCATTTCGTGAGTGTACACGTGATTTATCGCTAAAATAACGAGTAATCTGAAACTACTTTTTAATGATGTGTGGGCAGCAATGTTGCCTGTGGCATACAATGAAATTGAAGTAACAAAACACTTGCATCGTCTGTGTACAGACGATTCAACTTAATTGTTGCTTGAATGTTCAAACTGTGTAACTTTTATTGTTTCTCCAACTTATGGTATACAAGTCTCGATCCCGTAGGAATATCGGAATAAAAAGTATCCTATGTCCTAACCCAGGTCATGGTCTACCCATGTGTCAAATTACATCCATACTACAGTACAGACGACCATTCCACCGTTCACCGGGAAATGGCGCAGCAGCGATTCACGTACGAGTAGCGAGTCAGGATACTGTTGTTGCCGCCCACACCCCACGCACCAGGGACGCACAGCGCTTACGCATTGTGGTAAAGAAACAATTCACATGTGCGTCCGCGAACATCCCTGATGCGCTGCAGTAGCGGGGCAGCCTCAACAGTACCCTGAACGCGTTGTTGTGTTGCACGTGGAGGGCACCGTACGATTTTTGAGTATATAGCCACACGCAACCACAGGCTGCTCGTGTAAAACATAGTACAGTACGCTTTCAAAAGAGTATTTTTTTTTTTACTTATTTTAATAAACGAACAAACAAACTCACTTTCACATTTATAATATTAGTCAGGATATATTATGCCACGGGCAATTAAATTACTCCATGCTAATCCGGCTCAATGAATCATTATTTTGCACATGTCCATCTATATCAATACTATATAATTACTATATAAATAATAATATTATAAAGCGGAAAAAATTGTATTTTTGTATGTATCGAATAAACTTAAAAACTACTGGACCGATTTGAAAAATTCTTTCAGCAATGGGTAGCTACTTTATCAGCGAGTAATATAAGCTATATTTTATCTCCGTACTTCCACGGGAACGGGAACTACGCGGGTGAAACCGCTTGACGTCCGCTAGTACGTTATAAATTAATAATATTTGGCGTCTTTAAAACTCCTTTTAAAGACGCCAAAAAAGTGCCAAAAAGGTAACAAAATCGTAATTAACGCACGCCAAGGTCACGCCTGAATCAATTAACTATCTGTGATTAACGCATTCAAGGACACTGAACGACACACAATAGATATTTTATTGTTATAAATAACTAGCAGCGCCCCTTTTTTTTTTTTTGGGTGGGTTATTATCAAATAACTTCTCCCGCTCTGGGTGGAGTGGAAGGGCGTGCCAGACTCTTACTGACTAAAACCCACCCGTGTTCCTTCAGTTGCCTTGTTGCCGGGAGCCACGATTTCCCTTTCGGCCCATATTCAAATTTCATCCCGTAATGTGTGCCAAATTTCATCCAAATCCGTTCAACCGTTTTTGCGTGAAAGAGTAACAAAAATTCATCCATCCATCCATCCTCACAAACTTTCCCGTTTATAATATTAATATAAGAATACATTAGATTATAATTATAATAATAGTTGGATGTTTTTGGGTTTAGTGTCTCTTAAAGTATTAAGAAAACCCTAAACACAACGGAATTCCAATAAAAAATCATAATGACTAAAATTCAAACTGAAAGCATTTATTTCAATTAAACTAAATGCACTTTTGAATTGTCAAGGAATCGGTCAGTCAAAAAGATAAAGCTAGTTGCTCATTCCAAAGCGTAGTTGTAAAAGTTTATCCAACGCCCAAAAATTAAATTTTCTGTTCCAAAAGTATCTGTTAAAAGTGTAAACAAACCCTGTTCTGGTTAAATTCTTATCCAATCACCCACTTAAGGGAATAAGTAATATAATTCATCTGTATTTAGAAAGTTTCAACTTAATAATTATCTCCCCACTTTTTCCAACAATATTATTGTTTGAGTAACGTAATTAAATTGTTATTAAAAAATCATTGACGGAAATGTACGTTAAAAAATTTAACCTCAATTATCAAATGAGAAATATCTAGGTGATTTAAAATTAGAATTTCCGATCAAAGTATTCAAAATTTGTAAATGTAAGTGGCATTACAAATTAGCATCCACAGGTGCATTTTCTGATAGATAGATTCATTTATTTGCCTGATAAATGGTATTTTACAAATTTTATAACACATACACATTACACAATAGTTCTTCATATTTCGCCTACTAAATTCGGCATGCAAATTTTGTGACAATAATAATAATGATTCTAATTTAATCAATTTAAACAAAATGATTAAATTTCCATCAAGAATTGTCAGCATAATATCAAATTACAAATGTCAATGAAAATCTGATCCATTTGTTGGCATTTTAATCAGATACTTTTGCACAGACAATAGAAATATCTTTACGTTAGTTCTTCAAACATTTTGCAAATGGCCAGCCAACATAGGTACATACTTCTTAAAAACTCAGCAAAGCCAAATTAAACGCCCCAGGTGCGCAGGGAACTATTAAAAAGGATTTTTCTCTAATTGGGGATGAACCAGCAGATTTATGAATGAATGCAAATTACGTAAACATGCTGACACGCCATTTAAAATATGAGAACTTTTATACTCGAGAGATAAATTCATGGCTTTGTGCGGTTTGCATTTGTTTTTTTTTTATGTTTTACACTACAGAACGTTCTCTGTAACTTGTCCCTTGCTGTCATGTTGCCATTATGCTAAATTTGTGGGCCAGGATTTCTTTTTTATGCATGATAATTGATAATGCAAGGGCGTACACTGCAAGAATTGTTCGAGAATATCTGCATGACGTTAGTATCGCAATACTGGAATGGCCAGCAAGAAGCTCTGATGTAAATCCAATAGAACACTTATGGGATGAGCTGAAGAGGCGTGGTCGAGTTAACCAACCAGCTCCAGAAACTTTGCAGGAGCTGAAAACTGCCATCTTGGAAGTATGGGAGAACATTCCACAGCACGTCATAGTGGCATTAATTAATTCCTTGACGGCCGTCGTAAATGCTCTCGAATTTTTTAAGAAAACTTATAATACCTGGAGGTCCTGGAGGATCTCCGCTAATTTTGCCCCTGAAAAACGAGAAAAGACGACTTATTGCAATTGAACAGTTTTTTTTTAGTATTACGATTTCAAATTTGTAACAATGACAAACGGAAATCATAGTGAGAGACTGGCTTATGTTTTTTTTTCTTCGTACCTACTGCCATTATTAAAAAGATATTGAAACAAAAATATGGAAGTGTATATGGTACAGTTCTATATTTGTATTAGGTACAGCTTTTATTGAACCTTGCCAGTTCAATAGTTGGCTTTGAACCAAGGCAAAAAAAAGATACTGAATTTAGACTAACCCAGCTTACTGGAGTAAAAGTTACGCAAACAGATTATACTGTTTTTTAGATAAAACTGTGTAGCATGTAGGTACATATATTTTGAAATCATAATAACATGCATTTTGTCGCAGAGTAAAATATTTTTTTAATTATTTCCATAACTTTGATGGACTGAAGCTTTGTTATGTGTTTCTTTCGGATTCGATGGGAGCGATCAGTTACGAACGGGAACAGAGCTCTTATTTATGTGATTTGAAGCAAGAAAAAGAGCTCCTTTCGAGTTGAAACAAGTAAAGGAAATTACGTAACAAACACATGAGTAAAATCGTACAAATAATAAACAGGAACGTGTTACTTAGCCACCTCGTTTTGTTAATGCACCTTCCATGTTTTTTCTCTGCATCACCCAAAAGTTCACTGGCAGAAAATGTGTCTTGCATTACGTAATTCCGCCTCTGTAAATATTTTTGCGCATACCTATACGTCTATCGAAGTTTATAAAACTCGTGTTTTATTTTGGATCTATTTTAGAAATTTATTTTATTTTTCGACCAAGCGATTGGGTGAAAATAGATAAACATATCATCCAAGTATACTAACGTTGCATCACATTCCCTAGGCGGTGAAAATTGTGAAAACGAATTTTCCCAGTTATAAGACCTAGCTAGATCGATTTTTCAAACCCATAAACTCCTATTCAATACTCAATACTTTATTTGCATTCCACAATGTGTACTTAGGTGGTAAGTTAAATTATATTTGATAATTATGGAACCTGTCGGGCACAGCAAAATATATACTAAGAGAGAGGGAGAATATATACTGAAAAAAATAACTTAGCTGATCAGTCTTCTGAACTAAATCTAATTCCTATATTGCAACTTTTATCGAAATAGTTAGAGCCGTTTTCGAGAACGTGATTACAAATATTGCTCATTGAATAGTATAGGATTGTTGTTTGTACAACAATATATTCCTAAAATAGATGCTCCGGCTATACCTGGTTAATTAATTAATAAAACAATTTAAGTACGTCACATATTGAACATTTGCAACAAACACATCAGGCTTCTCGTCCAATCAGTGCTGAGTAAACTTACTACACACCGATACACAAACAGCGGGACTAACTGGGGCAGCTTTTGTTTGTGCCTGGACACAAATCCAATTTAAATTGTACTAGCATTTCGTTAAAATAATATTGTCTGGTTTAAACATAAACATAATTTTAAAAAAAACAGTGGCACTCCGGGAGTGCCGACAGAAGTGAAAACTTGAAAAAAATCGGCACCGCGGTAATCAACGCGTTGATGTCTTTTACTCCACGGTGTCGGTAAACTCGGTAACAGTGTCTTGAAATCAATGGTTTAATCCCATCTCAAAAATGCCCAACGCGCCTAAAGAATTTTCACTTCAATAAAATCTTTTTTCTAGTAAACAATGTATCTGTATACCAATGTATGTGTGTGTGATGATATGGCTAATAGAGAAGTATGTAAATCTGCATACGTAGCATGACAACCACACAGGATTTGTACGGGTTTTGTCGACGGAGGAATAGAATAAATGACAGATTGTGATTGTTTTTAACCGACTTCCAAAAGGAGGAGGTTCTCAATTCGATTGTATGTTTTTTTTTTTGTATGTTTGTTACGCGATTACTCCGCCAATTATGAATAGATTTTGAATTTTATTAACTTTGCTTGGGTAGTTTTTGAGTTAGCTTCAATAATACGTATTTTTTCCCACTTAGTATGTAGATGATATGATAACTTCCTGTCACTGTTATTTACATAGCAGGTAGTGGTATTCGAATTTGTGTGGGGTAGGTACCACAACTAAAAAGTGAAAAATAAAAACTTTTTACAAAAAAAAACAACCGACTTCAAAAAAAAAACACTACAAACTGAAAAATAACTTTAATTTTGGAAGTCGGTGACAAAGAACGAAAATTCAAAACCAAAGACACCGACTTCCGAAATTAAAGTTATTTTTCACTTTGTAGTGTTTCTTTTTTTTGAAGTCGGTTGTTTTTTTTGTAAAAAGTTTTTTTCTGTCATTTTGTCTATTTTTCCGTCGACAAAACCCGTTTTTATTGTGGTCATGCTAAGAATGCAGTGAGTATGCCATTCATTACTTAAGCATTTAGCAAAAGCTTTAAACTCCTGTAAAATTTCTGCTAAGCCTCGTTCAGTATCTACACGCATCCGGGTTATCGTGTTCTTTATTGAATTTGTTTTCAATCTCAGCTTTATCAAATATTATGTATATTTTTATCGAAGCATCGTTACCGATAGGCTCGAAGGTAAACTCAGTTCCAGTATCTACACAAAGTTTAATAGATTTTATTTTGATTTTACACAGAGCACGAAGAAACTCGGCGGCCGCAGCTAGAGCACTTTCCATACAAATCAAGCGTTTTAACGGAAAAGGTTTACGTGGTGGAGATGACGAAATAAGACCACATAAATAAATTGTCTCACTCTTAAAACGGTGAAAGAAAACATCGTGAGGAAACCGGCATGTCCTAGAACCGAAAATTCGAAGACATGTGACGTCGGATGGATCTACCAACCCGCACTGGGCCCGCGTGGTCGATTACGGCCCACTCCCTCTCACCGAGAGAAGGCCTGTGTCCCAGCAGTGGGAACATTATAGGCTGATGATGAAATAAATTGTCAATGTATAAACATAATTTAAAAAAAAAATAGTAAAGTAAAATTATACAAAATAACATTGTTGATGGTCAAAGCTAAACCGTAAAATTTAGAAGTACAAACAACTTCGCTAGATCAAACAAAATATACAGGGTAATTAATTTATCGCAAGAAAAAATACAGGCTAACAAGGAAATATTTTTGCGTTTTTTGGTATCAATGTGGTTAAAAGTTACGTAAGTGGTTTCAGTCCCAGTTAGTGGACACCCCAGGGGTCCCGAACTTTCCACATGGTTTGTCCTAACATCCAACTCACACGGTACCCAACTTTTTAAATTCAATTAGGAAATACATTTCTTTGGTTTATTCGTGATCCCGTATCCAAATTAATGAAGGCACCGTACGAAAGCGTTGATCACTTTTAAATACTCTCAGACTCGTTTGTTGCCAATTGAACGATGGCTAATTATGTATTAGATACGTCGTTTATAGGCGTAATTTCGTGGTAGCTATTTTCATCCCATAATAAAATTATGACAAGGTTCTAAGTCAGCCTATAAAAACCTTGATAGAATCAGTGAAAAACTATTTAATTTTTTACCTGGCTTAAAAAATATACAAAAGAATCGTGTCCTATCATCTTTCGCGCCTAAAATTCCAGATAAAATGTGGCGCCCATCTTCAATCAATTTTACTATGGAATTTCTGAAGGCCCGTAATAACTTCGGCAAGCAACTTAAATAGCTTATCTGATGTTAACTTAGTACTGAAGATGACGGCAGAATTATAAGTTTTTGACAGGACCATTAATTGTTGACAGAAAACAATCAGAAACTTAAAAGGGACGCTTTGATCTTTCGAATTTCAATCAAAATTTCAATCAGTGTAGGTATGTTTTGATTGAGACTTTTTTGTTTCTTTTCTGAGTAAAATATGCTGGTCAAAATATATTGTATAAACACCCATTTTATTTTACCGTTTTCATTTGTTTTTGGCTTATTTAATTCATGAGGATTTCAATAACGCACATAAGGTAACACATAACCACCTAATCCGGAATTTCCATAAGTGAAATATTTAATTGCTTCTCTTAAAACTTGCTGATCTTCTAATGATGTTCGCTTTTAATAAATGTGCCTCTTTTTAACTTTCTTCGCAGCAACTAAGCTTGACCCCGACCATGAGTTAGGTTAGAAATGTAACAAACCGCGCGCGAGCAGCGGCAGCGGCCGGCGAGCGCTACATCCAAGTTGGTCGCAGTTATTTGGCTATTTAGTATTTCAGGACAACAACATAAGAATAATTTGGGGTTTGACTAAATACATATCTTTCTTTAATTAATTTTCACTTCACAGTGCGACTGAAGATTACATGTAGAGAATACAATCCCGGGATCCCGAACGCTTTCTGGCCCCGAAAATCCCGGGACTGTACTTGGCTAATCTCGGGATTTTCGGGATTGCCACAAACAAGTCTAGTTTGTATTCCGTAGTCCGTTGCGCCTTGAAAATAACCTTGCCTAGATTATTTTAATACATTACGACAAAAAGCAACTCGTACAATACGTAGGTACCCACTATTTACTACACAGGTACAGTCCTAATAATATGTTTGTCGTAGAACTTAGAAGGGACTTCCCCACTCGGAATACTTTAATACAATACTCTTAAGGTAATTCCCCAACGAACCAACAGGGGAATCACCCGATCATCTCATATCATATATTGTTGAAGCAGGCTCGGAAGTCAAACATTGGATGCTTTAATATTTCTGCGATTATATTTTCGAAATTCTAAATAGGTAGTTATTTTGTGCTGTTTTTTAATTTCTTGCAAAAGTATAGTATTTTTTTATTTGTGTTTTTTCTTTTCTTATTATTATTCTGATTTGTGTTGTGCAAAGAAATTAAAGACATTTTTTTTTAATTACTCGTGTTTTTTTTATTTTAGCCCAATTAGAAACCACATAGTCTAATCCCGGGATAGGCCCGGGATCCCGGGAAAAGGCTTCAAAAATCCCGTAAGCCCGGGATTGAAAAACATGCTCGGGATTGTATTCTCTAATTACATGTCAAGACGCTCAGCAGTCGCACCAGTACACGCACAAAACAAATCAATACCGGCTAATTCCGTCCCAAAGGAGACAACCATAGAATGTTTTCGGACTTCATGTTAGTTTGGGACGAAATCCACATGTTTTCCTTGGTATTTAAGCACTTTGAACATAATGCTTTCGGTTCCTTCGTTGTTTCAAATTTGGTTCTTTTAAGTGTTATTATGCACACGAGCAAAATTTAAGAAGTAAAATACACTTTTCACATAAACACGGGTTCCGTTCTCCCATACATTCCAATTGCAAATAAATAAATGTTCTTCCAATTGCAAATAAATAAATTTTCTTTCTTCTTTCTTTCAAATGTAAGTTTGTACACACAATATTGAAAGATTTGCTATATTATTTTAAGACCTTAGACTTCAAAGTTTTCCTGTAATCTATAAGTATAGAACTATTTTCTGTATTTTGTAATTTCGGAGATAAGGGGGTAGAAAATGGTCAATTTTCATAAATAACTTTAAACTTATTTATTTTAAAATAAAAAAATATACAGGGTGACAGGGCCGTCACCTCCTCCTGCGAAGCGGTAATGCTCGCGAAGGAGGAGGCGGAACGCGTGAGGGAGAGGCAAATTTCGCGCCCTTACGCCCTTAACCGCCGCAGGAGGAGACGCCCGGGGCGGGAATCGCGAGCCGATTTCCGGCCACCGTAGGCGCGGGCTTGCGGACGGTGAGCAATGGGTAGCTCGCCGTCCGATAAGGACCAAGCCCGGGTCGACGGCGCGTTGTGTTCCACGCGCGCCTCAAAGAGATGCCTGCCGGGGGTTCGAAGAAAACCGATAGGGACATCGTGGCCCCCGGCAACAGGGCAACCGAAAAAACACGGGTGGGTTAAAACCCGTGTCAGTGTGTCAGGCGTGTCAGACTCTTACTGACTAAAGTCAGTAAGAGTCTGACACGCCCTCCCGCTCCACCCAGAGCGGGAGAAGTTATTTGATAATTTCCCACCGAAAAAAAAAAAAGGTTATGGGTGTCAGACATGTTGCTGGGGGCCACGATATCCCTTTCGCACTTCCTTCTTCCCCCTGCGTTGAAATTTTTCGTCGGTTATTAAAAAACAAAATCTGCTGTTTCATAGAAAAGTGCAATAACTACGTGGTCAAAATGTATGGAACACCAGATTAAAAAAAAAAAAACCGACGAAAAATTTCAACGCAGGGGGCTTCAGAATCATGTACCTACTGAATCCATGGTAACAGTTTTCGCATCGATGTCCCTGCCACCCTATGTTTGAGACTCAAGACAGTAATCCCTTTCATAATAATGAGTCACACGATATAGTATGTAAAACTTTTTTTTTTTTCCGATTTATCCCCCTAAAGTGACCCCCGTATTCAAAATTAATTGATTTACGTTACACGTCCGTATTCGGGTCAAAGAAATTCATATGTGCACCAAATTTCAACTTAATCGGTCCATTAGATTCGGAGCAAATCGGCTGTGACAGACGGACAGACGGATCCGTTTTTCATTCGGACGTACGGAACCCTAAAAAATAAACAAAATTATACATCAGAATGTATCATTTTGCTTATTTTTATTTAAGTACACATTTAGTGTGAATATGGATTAGCCATATACTTAAATCAAGACAATGGCTGGTTTAGATGAAAAATTATATGGCTAGAAAGGTGAGTACCAATATTGCGGTTGATTGAGATTAAGGAAGAAACAGAATTAATTAGAATTACCTGCTCAAACGACGAAGGAAGAAAGGAAAATACATTTACCGGCAGGAGGCTAATAATAAATAAAGTAGATTGTTGAGTAGTTTTCATAAATCTTGTTCAATTTCAGAATTGATTTTCAACGATAGAACCTTTTAAAGAATAATTGGATCGGATTCGAATTCCCGGAGTGAAGGCTTATTATTATGAGTATTCTAATCAGGTCCCTAAACGATCAAGATAGACCGTTTTTATGTCGCCTGGATCTCGATTTAGGATCGTTATTTTATGCACGTAATCGAGAGATTCATGATTGATTTTGGCGGACGGAAATGGACTTTTTCGGCACCTTGTTACATTTCTTTTGTCATTTCCGTGGAGTTTCTTGCCGGCTCTTCTACATAGGAAACGACCAATTGGAACCGTGCAACTACCTTCTTACGTTTCATAAGTGCCCCTGTAGATTAATGTGTTCACGTTCGACCATGATATTTGATCTGCTGTAAGGTTGTGATGCTATAGAGGATGGAATGTTCTTCATCCTCCTTTGAAATGGGAGGATTCTCTGACCAATCAGGTCCATCCAGGGTGACGTGTCTGGTGAGCTATCGCCCGATGGTTATTGTCGAGATGTTGTACAGCATGTATCAGAAAGTGTCAGCTCAAGCAAGTGTAAAAATAATTGACTGGCCTGCAAGAAGTCCCCACTTGAATCCCATAGAAAACATATGGGCTCAAATGATTTTAAATTTAGTCTGAACCGAAATGCGAACTAAGGAAAACTTGGCTGAGAACGTGTTATTAAACATGAGAACATAATGAGACAATGCAATTAGTATTGGAACATGGTGTGTGTACGGTATGCGAGCAGCTTCTATCAAATCAAATCATGTATTACTTTGCAAACATGGGTAATTCTTACATTGATGTTTTATTAAGAAAGTCCTCCATGTTCTACCGTCACATGGGCATGCAAATCATATTAATTTACACAAAATTAAAGACATATTTAATTTAAATAACAAGTAGGAAATTTTTACAATACATAATAAAAATCAATGTCAAATCGTTCAAATTACAGTAAATGTCAAATGTCAAAAAAGGTAGCAGTAATCTAAAAATAAAAATAAAAAAGTCAAATGGATTATTAGCATGTCAATCAGTCAGTGATTCATCACTAAGAAATTCGTCAATTGTGTAATAACTTTTTTCTATTAATATTTTATTTAGTGCCCTTTTGAATTTGAAACCAGTCATATTTTTTATAACATTAGGTACTTTATTATAAATGCGGGGACAAAACCAAAAAAACTCTTTTGCATTAGTGCGGTTTTACATTTTACTTGACACAATTGATTTACGTATTGAGTCCGTATTGGATTCTTTCTTACTGCCGACAATTTCTGAAAGAGATTTGGATTGTTTTTACAAATAAAGCCGTATCTAATATATATAAGTATCTATCTGTATTGTGTGTACTATGGCAGGGTACACCACTACCTGCCCCTTCGTAGAACGGGTGCAACTAACAAGTTGTTGTCTATCAAATTATAATATGATCTTGAGTTAGCGCCATCTATTGTGGTTACTGGTACTACATACAAGAAACTGAAGAACTCTGGACTCAGTGCCTTTATTCCATAGCTATATTCACTATTATGCTAGTCCCCAGTCGGGGGTAAGGTGGTGCTTAGTTGACTCGTAAAAGAACAGATGGCGTTACGTGCTATGTTATATAGCAATAACGCGGTTAATAATGTCACTTTTTGTTTGGAAAACTAGAAGGCGCCCTCTGTCAAGATGAACGCGACGATCGCGTATTCGCGCGTCTACGGTTTTGGTTAGGGCACGGCCATAATTACAGTGTTTCATCGCCAGTTTGGGGTAAGGTGGTGCCTAGTTGACTCGTAAAAGAACAGATGGCGTTATGTGCTACAAAACGTGCGTTATGTGTTATAAAATGACATGTATAAATGTCATTTTTTAAATGTCATTTATTGTTCGAAAAACTGGAAGGCGCCCTCTGTCAAGATGAACGGGACGATCGTGTATTCGTGCGACGATCGCTTTTGGTTTGGACGTGGCCTTAAAGTGTTTCACCTACCGTAAGTACACATGGCTACACATCATGCTATACAGTTCCAGTATAAGCTAACTTCGCATGTTACGGAAATCCTATACAATGTGAAATCATCTTATACTGAAAATGTATAGCTTGATAACTTAGCATCGATCCTAACGATAGGCATTGGCCGACCGTCAGTTTGTATCGGTAAGTTCTCTCCTGACCAATAAACATTTAGCCATTTACACAATGGACGTTAGGGTTGCTAACTTTTTTATATCAAATATAGTATTTTTCGAAGCCATGGCCTGTAAAAATATAGTAGATGGCAAAAAAATATGTAGGTAATAGGTAAAACATGTTTATTCTTTAAATGCATATATTTTGCTAAAAAGTAGCTTTTTAGGGTTCCATACCATAATTGGTAAAAAGGAACCCTTATGGTGCGACTCAGTCTGTCAGTCCGTCTGTCTGTCGCAGCTGGATATCTCAAGAACTACTAATGCTATCAACTGGAAATTTGGGGTACTTTAAGATGACCTTTGCCCAACTATTTTGCAAATAAGAAAGAAAAAATTTTTTTTTTTTTTTTTAAAGTTCAAAATGGAAACTTACATACAATTTTATGAAATTTAACATACAATTTAGGGAGCCTCCTCTTAAGTGCGGCCACTACTACTACTCTTCTAAAAAATCGTAGCTTTACTACAACACTACAAGGTTCGTTCGGCGTGAGGCCAAAGTCGGAACTAACGCCGCCATTTTGTTTTGTTAATACAATTTCTGTGACAATTTCATAACAGTATTTTATGAAACTGTTGCATAATGAGGGGTATTAAAACATGAGGCTGTGTTTAAAAACCAAGCCGTAGGCGAGGTTTTTAATAGTATCACACGAATGTTTTAATACCTAGTTATGTGCAGTTTCATACACTACTTTATCTACTCTCACACATTGGGATTGAACCTAATACTAAATAAAAGACCAAAGTTTTAAAGATCAAGAATAAATTAAAAAATCCCACGAAATTCAGTACTGCTGATGGTGCAGGCGCCATTCATTTGTTTTGTAAACAAATGAATGTCGCCTGCACCAGCACAACACCACACACGCGCTACAGCGGGTGCTGCTGTCCCCCGCTTAAACATTCCATCACAAAAGTTGATGGAAACTCCTGGGTGATATTAACTTCTTGGATTAGTCCTGTATCGTAATAGAAAAAAAATTGTTTTATAGCATTATTTTGTTAGAGAAAAAGTGTTATATTATGATTCTATTTTTAAATTTTGATATTGTGTTTATAAAGTATGTCAATATAAACTCGTTTTGAAGTTTATAATTCGAATATTACGATATGAGAGTAGATAAAATGTATATCAACATCGCTTCGCACCTATGTGATCGGATAGTTAGATGACACGAATTAATTATTCTCAGTTGCCAGTACTCTTAATGGTGGTGGGATGTTATTCCACACCTTAGATGCAGCGTATCGGATAGTGCCTCTGAAAGCTGCTGTCCTATGAAACTGTGTTGAAAGTTGTTGTGTACATTGCCTTTTTTTTTTGTTGCGGTGGGAAATTTTCAACTTCATAACTTCTCCCGCTCTGTGCGAAACGGGAGGGCGTGTCAGACTCTTACTGACTAAAACCCACCTGTGTTCCTTCAGTTGCTTGTGTGTCGGCGTGTTAATTCGCAGATGGAGGTGACGGCTTCCTATGCCTTCTCGCTCCGTACCATGGCCAGGACCAGGGCCGGACGCGAGAGTTTACCGCCGCCGATCACCACTACGAGGACAGGGCCGTGCTTCGCCCAAGCTGGGCAGACCTCCACCCAGCCCCGGATGAGAACCTAGAACTTTTTTGAGGCGGGGCAAAAACTGCCGTCTGCCGCCCCCGCTAATATTTTAAGGGGATGCGCAATTTTTTTTTCTCTTTATTTATAAGGGACTTGCACCATTAACAGGTCATGTCAACCCCATCATTTTCTTAAGTAAGTTACTTACAAAACTTTCTTAAGACTATTAAATATAAACTTTAAATAAACTAAGCTTTATTGCTTGCAGTGTAAGCCAGAATACATTGACAATCGAATGCACTTAATTTTATTTTTTTACATAGGTAAATGTTGCCTTACAAAATTATTGCGAGTACAATCTATAAGAAGGTGTTAGATATCTTCTGGTTTATCACAAATAATACCTTCTGCCGCCCCCAGCCAATCTTTTATGGGGGATACGCTAAGTTAGCCCGCGAAATTCAAATTTTCTCAAAAGGAAAATTTTACCGATTAATAATGCGCTAATCCAACAGGAGCGCCAAAACTGTTGTAAAATAGTTTTTTTTTTTAAGATTACATGTGCTGCGCGTCTCATTTATTGCAAAGTGGCGGTGTGCTGGGTGGTGCACTTGTCTGCTACGCTTGAATTTGTCGCCCCCTGAAATTGGCACCCGGGGCATCGGCCCCAGTTTGCCCCCCCCCTAAATCCGGGGCTGCCTCCACCGTATGCTCTATTGTGTCCTCCGGGCGATCCACACAATGGTGACACTCGGGCGTTTCCTCCCACCTTATCCGGAACAGGAACCTTCCGAAGCATTGTGCACATTATCTGGGCGCACAATCTTGTCTACTAGCCATCCAACTAAGCTTGTTGTATAAATACTTTGGCTTCTTACACTTAACGACACTAATAAAGCAGGCACGCTAGGTGTAACTTTCGTCTCGACTTCATCTTGAGAATAAAGTGTTTGTGGTGACGTGACGTCTAGGGGGAACAGAGTAACAGAACCGCGCACATACATTTTGGACTCTTTGTATATAGTTGTTGTATGCAAAGATGGTGTTTAATTTCGCTATATTATGGATTAACTTAAAAAAGGGATTTGTAACAAGTGCGTTCTTGTTCGAAATACGATAGCTATGCTTAAGGATGAGTTATTACAACAAAACAATTTAATTAATAATAAACATTACTTATTTAACATGCACAAGTAGATAACTCCGCTTAACAACTTTATTAAAAATGTATAAATCTTTCAACAATCGCGTTGCCGCTGCTGTCGTGAAATTGCCTTCGATTGATCTTTCACCATCTTTACCAACATATTAAATCGCAATACTCTTTGCAATGCCTGGGGACTGTTCAAGTTTTGTCTTTGTTTTTCATTTATTGCGTCGGCATTCCTTTCATTATCTGCAGGCCTGAAAAAAATTACATGTTTTAAAATCATATAGCTCACCCAGATGTAATTAATTGAAATTGTTTATTCTATAAAAAGGATATCGGAATCACTTTTACACGTCATATAAAAAAAAAACCTAGATGGAGTCGACATTTCATAACTGACTACTCCCAAAAAAAAATTACGCAACAAATTCAAGCAGGGGTCATTTATCGTTTACAAATATTTTCAATATCAAAGTCAAAGTCAAATAATTTTTTCAATTAGACACAAAAAGGCACTTTTAAACGTCAAAAACAAAAAATAGAATTGATTCTAGTCGCCCCTTCCAAAAGGTAGTTTTCGTATGGAGAAGAATGGGCAAGAAACTCCACCGTTACTCTTCTAAAATGTTTTATAATATTTTGTATACATTTATTATATAATTATATGTGAAGACGATGCACCTGGAATAAGATTACTATACCACAATAGGTAAAAATAATTAAAAATGAAGTAATGACAGAAAAAATAATTATTTAATGGATACATGGTGTTCACATATTTACATGCATTGTAAAAGTAGGTACCTATACGATATTCCTAAAAAAATTACAAGTGATACTAATTAGTCAGTGTGTGAGTTCAAGTAATCACAGAATGTAAAAAAAAATTTATAATATTTAATTACACAATTAAATTAGCAACCAGTTTGATTTTGTCTAGACTCTAAATTGTCCTATGGAGCTAGACCAGCATGCTTCCAAGCATTCTTATCTAGGATATAATCCTCTAATTTGTAATATGCTTGTTTACAAAGAGTACTTTTAATATGAGTTTTAAATTTTCTTTCAGTTAACTGTAATAATTATATCACAAGGTATTTTGTTGTAACATTTAACACAGTACCCCATAAAAAATGTTTTCACTCCTCTTGCTCAAAAAGGCCGTCATTGTAGAGTACCAGAGCGGGGAAAAAGTTGCATTTCTTGCTCTAGGGGAAAAAGTATTTTTTTTTTAATTTTTGTGTTTTCCAACGAGCCTTGAAAAATTAAAAAGTCTTTATTTTTTTGTAGAATAATCATGAGTATGGACTCGACTTATTACTTGTTCACAAAAAAAAGAAGAACATTTTATTTTTGAAAATGGAACTAAATGCGGCTATCTCTTCGGTAGAATGCGAGCATTGCGTTGCGGCTACAGAAGAAATAAAAAAGGCATTGGCGCGAAATCTTTAAAAAAAATCTCAAATTGAATGCTTAAAACAATTCTATTTAATTTTTCGATTTCTGATATTCGACATATTAATTAATCGAGTCGATCAAAATTGAAAAAAAAAATCGTTTGGCATAATCGTTTTCGCACATCATCACAATGAAAAAAAAAATGGTCGGCGATTTTTAACACAAATTGAGTAGTGGTAATGAATTAGTACGTGTTATTGGACCTGTGTTCGTATATTACGTTAAGATCTGGGCATTTTCTAGTTGTGTATAATATTTTTAATAATATTTGTCATATTTTAAAACGTATCTACATGTGTATGTGTGATATTTGTGAAAAGTTAAAATGTAAACTCGCACGATTGGCGCGAAACTTCGACTTTGGATATCAAAAACTTAATTACCACTACTTATTTAACTTGAACAATGGATGAACTCGTCAAATAATTAAATGATGTAGTATTCACTGCCCCTGTGGTGGAGTTTGGATGTTCGAAATCCCCAATTTTTATGTTTTTAGTCTCGACCTCGACTGTCATCAAAATGGCGATAATCGCATTTACAGATTTGAATTTTATAAAGGTAAATTAATATTGTATTGGATTATTTTATTTTCTCGCAATCGTAGTGAAAAGTAGAGTGTAACACACGGCGCTAAAACCCATTATAACTCGGTTTCTATTTACTCCCTCGCTAAAGCTCGGGAGTAAAACTACCTCGTTACAATGGGTTATTTTAGCCCCTCGTATAACAATCTACTATTGTACTTTGGATAATCTGAAAAATGGTTGATCTATTTTATCTTTATTTCTAGTATTAAAATTATGTCTATCACTTATTTTCTTCATGTAACTAGACATAAATATCTTTGCCTATGCCTGTAGCTAATACCTATCTTATTATATTTATGCAAGATTCAAAGAAAATGTAGAATTTAAGACCTGGGAAGGCAGGGGAGACCGCACATCTCGTCATTTGTTGTCTTATCTTGGTCGGCTTATTCCTACATATTATGAATTAAGCAAAAATAAAACATTTATTTGGTAGCTGTTTAATGTCACTACTTTGCAAAAGTACTCTGTGCTACTCTGTCTTGTCTTGATGTGTCATTGTAAACAGTTGTGAATTAGTTTGTTTACCTACTAGTTTTACTTGTTTTGCGGTGAAGTATAGAACACGAGGATTGTATGTAATCCAGGTGTGCAGAGATGATCGAGTCTGAAGTAATAATAATAATATAATAATAAAAATGTTTATTTCATCAACTTATGTAAATTACATTGTTAGGTTTGGATGACTCCTTTTAAGCAAAGATTTGCTTGGATTAGGTGGTTCCGCTCTTCCAAAAAAAAAGTGCCATAGGTTACAGTTGCTGCTATGTATATGTGAAGAGTGCTATGTATGGTGATGTCGACTACATGTATGACGTCCGCTCCGGCTTCTCAGTTATTTAACAAAGTTCTTCTAAGATTCAAATGGAATTATTTAATACAAATGCTTTAAATTGGACAAATTTAGACATTTCTGATTTGTGTTGACATCAACAGATTTTAATGTTTCCATGAAAGCTAAATTCTCCAAAAAACGTTAAAAAGTGGATTTATTTAACTATCGTTAACAATAAGCTAATACATATTTATATGCAAATACAAATAAGCACTGCCTCCAAAGTTGAGCTTAGAATAATACTCTTGTGTTTCAAGGCACAGGAGTCTGCTTCTCCAGAATTACTTAGATTTGATAGGACAGAACTGAGTTATCACAGCAATAATTTTAACGACTTGTCCTGTAATAATCCGAGGTAGTAAAAACCATGAAACCACTACCACCAAAATCCTGCTGATTAGCATAATTATAGAAATACTATATGGTAGGTAGGTAAGGTCTTACAGCACAAGTAAAGGGAAAATTCCAAAAAATTAGAAAATTAAGGTAAATTTTGGTACTTACAAGTTTTCGCGAAAATCTAATTTTGCCCATATCTTTTTATCGTGTTGACTCAGGACCTTGATTTTTATACACCTAATAGGGACTATAGACTTCAGTATTTGGTATAATTTTTAACTTGCTAGGTCCACCCGTTCCTGAGGAAATCGGTGGTGATATACGGACAGACAGACAAGAGAGTGATCTTAGAAGGGTTCCTTTATTTACCTTTTGAGTTACAGAACCCTAACAAGTTTTTTGTTCGGGAAAAGTTTTTGACATGGTTCCTGTTAGAAGCACTTGTAATTTTTTTTTTTGGCCCAGCATCTTTTTGCTTATTACAGGCAAACTATGACTTTTTCTTGACTTTATATTTTCAAAGTAACTTACCCAGAAGGATGGTGTTCCCAAGAAATGTATTTTTCAACTGTATCGTAGCCTCTTTGGATCGGTGGACTGTTGCATAAGATCCGTTTGCTGTATTAAATTATTAGTATATACCCAGTGTATTCATAAATTACCACATATTAATGAACGCTTAATAACCAATAGTACCAACCGAATTCGTATAGTAACTTGTTTATTTTATTTTATTCAAAGATGGAAAAAGCAAAATAAATGAGTATAAGCCCAGGATCGCACGGACGTAATAAAATCGCGGCGAAATAAAATCGCCTAGCGCGATTTTTTTCCCGCCGTCAACAGACTGTACAAACGAGCGTTAAAAAATCACTTGGAACTGACTCTTCTTGCATTGCGGACGTACCTTTCACTTCGAGATTATGTATGTGTGTATATACAAAGTATACTCAGCTTAAAAAAAACACAAATATAACTAATTTACACCTTTTAAGAACAAACATTTACAAATTATTAACTAAACAAAATTTCCATACATAAAAATGACCGTATCTTTTCGTTCCGCAGGCCGATTTTCATGAACTAAACGTGACAAATGGTTTTAAGTTTAGAATTTTCATTTAAGACCAAAACTAGAGAAATATCTTCAAAAACAAAAAAAATGCATTTTCAATAACTTTTAACACTGATCATCATCTGCCTAGCCTTTTCCCAACTGTGTTGGTGTCGGCTTCCAGTCTAACCGAATGCAGCTGAATACCAGTCTTTTACATGGAGCGACTGCCTATCTGACCTCCACAACCTAGTTACTAGGTAACACGATACTCCTTGGTAAGACTGGTTGTCAGACTTTTGGGCTTCTAACTACCCGTAACGACTGTCAAAGATCTACAAATGACAGCCGGGACCAACAGTTTAACGTGCTTTCCGAGGGACGGAGGGGTTTTGGTATGTAAAGGTGGTCACCCATCCACGGACCAACCGCGGCAAGCGTAGCTTAACCTGATCGATCGACCCGTGCGGCTGTTATTACTTAGCCACAAGCCCCTCCTTTTAACACTGATAATGGATCAAAATGAGTATTTTAACACGAACCCAATAAGTATCTAATATGAATCCACCTGAGATCGCAACATAATTACAATTTCTTACTGAAATCTAATTGGACATAAACATTCTTAGGAGTAAACTGCAGTCGTGCGTCGGAGCTGACACACACACTTTTTTTTGTGTTTTTCGGCGTATTCCGCCATTGTTTTATCAAACAACAAAGGTTTCCTCTCGACCTCTAAAATTAAAAGTTCGGTATCCAAATCCCAAGACATCATTTTATCGATTTTACGAGTATCCTTTCGCACTTGCGGCACATCTACACTTCACGAGCGTCGCGCCATACTGATCAGCGCGTGTGATTTTTTCGCGTCCGTGGGAACACAAGTACAGAACTTCGTATGTTGTATTTATTCAACGCTCAACGCTGAGCGTTGAAAATCGAACACCGCGCGATTTTTAATCGCGGCGGGGAAAAATCGCGGTCGTGCGAACAGATGTACCGCTTTCTATTTGTTCCATTTCAAGCGCAGCACGCGATTTATCCCGCGCGATTTTATTACGTCCTTGCGAACGTGGGCTGAGTGATAGGTACTGGTACTTTTCATTGTTATAAAGAGATTTCCCTCGTCATTGTTATATGGCTTAGTTCCATGATCCCAATAAACCTTGGAATAACTGTAGTTCAAGTTCGCAGTAGTAAACTTTGCCAAAAACACTTTTAAAATTCTAGTTACGCTACACTTAAACTATGTAGGATATCAGTTTCAAACAAATTGATAATATGAGGCAGTAAGTAGGGACCAACACGCTCTCAAAACGGTGAAGGAAAACATCGTGAGGAAACCGGCATGTTCTAGAACTGAAAATTCGAAGACATGTGACATCTACCAACCCGCACTGGGCTCGCGTGGTGGATTACGGCCCACTCCCTCTCACAGAGATGAGGCCTGTGTCCCAGCAGTGGGAACATTTATAGGCTGATGATGATGATGATGAGTAAGAAGGGAGGGTAGAATCTTAAATCGCTGCTGGACAAACGCCCCTCTCAAGTTGTGCAAGCACTTGACCAAAAAGTCATCATCATCTACCTTGCTTTTACCCAAGTATGTTGGAGTCAGCTTCCAGTCTAACCGGATGCAGCTGAATACCAGTATTTTACATGAAGCGACTGCCTATCAGACCTCCGCAACCCAGTTATTGGGTATCACGATACCACAAGGTAAGACTGTTACACTTTCGGGCTTCTGACTACCCGTAACGACTGGTCAACGATCTACAAATGACCCAAGTAGCAAAATTCTCCTATAGTAATCGACTTATAAGACTAAACGTCTTATTGGAATCTAATATACGCTTTGACTAAGACCACTGATCTTACAACAACATTTTATAAGACGATCTGCGCTTTTGATACAATAAATGCATTTAATAAGATTGTTTTCTCTTTTTAACGTCTTATTTCATTCTTCTTTAGAACATGCACTTCTATATAAGTCTTAGATACAGGTGGTCAATGATATGTATTATAAGATTGAATTGTCTTAGTCGTGATTTCTAACGGATTATTAGCAGCAAACTAGCATGGCCTCCGATTTTTATAGGTAAGATTCTACTTATGCGTAGGTACATTTGCTTTTACTAGAGTATTCGGCCTAGAATCCTAAAACTTATATATGGCGAAGTAAGTATGTCCTGTAGTCTTAAATTTGACTAAATTGTATTATAAAAGTTCCAATGGTGGTTTAAGTTTTGTTAAGTATTATCGAATAAACAAATCCTTACATATATTATAAAACAAAGTCCCCCGCCGCGTCTGTCTGTCTGTCTGTCTGAACGCGATAAACTCAAAAACTACCGAACGGATTTTCAAACGGTTTTCACCATTAGACGGAGTGATTCATGCGGAATGTTTAAGTGTATAATTCATTAAGGTTTTGTGTAAATTGGCTGAAATTTGAAAATTATTGTTAAAGAAGTCGGAAAAAATCATGCCGACTGGGAACTTTACTGGCGTGCGCTGCCTAAACCAAAAAACATACATCAAATTTATGTTCTACGGTATTGTTCATCTTAAAAAGTTCAACAAAAAAATCCGAGATGGCATATGTCTATCTTTTAAGGATAACGCACAATAACCATTTTTATCTTTCAGAATTTGATAAAAATGTAATTGTTATTTCCGAAGCTTTTTTGACCGGTATAGTATTAATCCATAACCAATAAAATATGTTATTTAAATTGGGCATTTAATTTAGATTAGTATATGCCTTTTAATCATATCATTTAAATGAATAGTTTAAAAGATATTACAGTTTCAACATTACGCGTAGCAACGCGGGCGCAGCGGTAGGAGTCAATGACAATTTCCTCAGTTATTAGGTATGAAATCTCGGTAGTACGTTCCCGTGGGATATTTTCCGACATCTACGCGGGCGAAACCGCGGGCAAAAGCTAGTAGTAAATATGTTTAGTTTTGAAGAGGCATGAAAATATGTTTATTATCATCGAACACTTTTTCAATAAAATTAATTTTGCATATTGAGTAGGCATTATTTACACAACAGTTAAAAGGCAAAAGTTTTATGTTATGCTAATAAATATTATAATGTGGATTACTTTCTCTTTGAAAATAATATGTTTAATAACAAATGCTATAGTAATGGCATCACGCTGACAACTGTTGGATCAATTACATCAGTAAAAGCACCAAATAAGATAATTATCAAATCGAACTGCACTTTACCGGACTGTAAAAAAACGACTATAGGGCGTAAAATTCCTGTAAACTGCGCCCAAATACGGTTTTACAAACGTTTACAGGATTTCTGTAGGACTAAAAACTACATGCTCCTGGGATACTTACAGGACCAGATTTTGCTACTTGGGGACAGCCGGGACCAACGCAACGGTTCAAACATGCTTTCCGAGGCACGAAGGGTTTTCGGTATGCCCAAAAAGTAAGTAACAGTAAATTTACGACTCACCTGTTTGAGAGTGATGAATTATTTAATAAACAATTTAGAAAGGCGGTGTTACATCGTGTGCTTGTATATAAATAGGGTCCTTGGCAATTTAAGTTGTCATCTACTTTGAATACAGAAGCAACACCGATGAGCATTTCATGGCCTCCAACCCAAGTCACAAGTGGCCCTCCGTGATCGTTCTGAAGACGTTAAAATAGAATACGCAAATAAACTTTTTCTAAAAGGTTTCATCCAGAAAAGTCCTACCAACATACGTACTTTTTAACCGACTTCAAAAAAAGGAGGAGGTTCTCAATTCGACTGTATGTTTTTTTTTTGTTTGTTACCTCAGAACTTTCGACTGGGTGAACCGATTTTGATGATTCTTTTTTTTATTTGAAAGCTGGTGCTTCCCGCGTGGTCCCTTATAATTTTTGTTAACTTTACTGCGATGGCTTTTGAGTTGGGTTCAATAACATGTATTTTTTCCCACTGAGTATATGGATGATATGCTGTTATTTACATAGCAGGTAGTGGGTTTTCGAATTTGTGTGGGGCAGGTACCACAACTAAAAACTGAAAAATAAAAACTTTAGGAAGTCGATTGTTTTTTTTTTTTTTGTAAAAAGTTTTTATTACCTAATTGTTTATGTTGAGTACCTTAAAATACACGGTACTAAACAGTTTGCATTTTGATCGTACTTTTAAATACTGACGAAAAATTTCAACGATCTCGGGCCACCGAATCCATGTTAAAAGTTTCCACCGGGTATTTTAAGAAAGCCAAAAAAAGCAATTAATGGTAACCACACAATTTGCAGTTGAATGCTATGATATAAACTTCTACGCTTCTATCAAGTCTTACTACTACATCTGGTTTCCCGCCCTACGGTGGATACCTAGTGAAAAACAAGTATGTTAGCTGTAAGTAGTACTTTTCCGAATGAAGCTTTTTACAAAAATGTCAAATGTTTAACAACATTTAAGATACCTCGCTCGCTACGCGGCCACGACCGGACGACCGGTCTCACGACTAGCCGCAATCTTGGCTGCAGAAGCTTCGACCAAGAAGAAAGTTTCGCTGCTACTGGTCGGACGACCGGTCATGTAAGTGCACTGTTACCAACCTGACAAATTCCATGATTCCGTCTGGTGGTTCTGTTATAAACAGTTCTGTTCTTGTTTTTTAACGAATCACTAGAAGTTTGATTTTTATCCTCATCCCCTCTACGTGTGGCGTCTGTCAGGAGAACTTGAGTGAGTTCGTCATCTTCCAACTTAATAAAAAGGACAGATTTTAAACACTAGCTAATGTGTGTGCTACGTCAGTTATTGGACACTAATTGGTGCCCAAAGGGGTATGGAACGCGCGATATGAGGCAGATAAATAGATCAGTATTAAGAAATACATACAATACACTTGATTCAAAATAGCGTAACACTTTTCTAGAACAAGTGTCTAAAATTCAAATTCAAGTGTTGCCTTCCTGCTTTCTGTTAAGTATTAAATGTACAACTCCCTTTTTAACTCGTAACAGCACGCGTAGTATGACTACTTCTCGCCAGAAGGGGGCAACACCTCTCAAGAGCATTACAATACGACCATACTGAAGTATGATTAATATAATACTGCTTCAAGAAGCGGTGGTAGGGTCCCGTGTGTATTCTACGAAGAATAAACATTTCTCATTCTATCCAACGTGTTATTTATCTTCTTCATTTTTGACATAGTTCCATAGAAAATTTCCTACAATCAGTATTGTGTTTTCGCTATGTTGCACGTTGGTCAAACTACGCCTACTAGCTTTAAAACTAAATAAAATCGTTTTGTAAAGAACACTTACAACTAGACCATCATTGGTCGCGGACGTATTCGCCGACGGTACTATTTCATCGTTTAAAAGCACCACATCATCTCTTTGTACAGTATTATCACATCCGTCTAATAATTTTGGTGGTTTAAGCTCAATAAATTCTCCTTTATCATTAATTTCGCCTTGGTTGAAAGTACAAATCATGTACTGATCTATTAATTCACTCATTTTGTCGTACTTTTCATAGTATGTTTTGCACAATGGTTTGTGAATTATTTTAGAGCCAGCAAATTGCATAAAACGTTCGTTGTAATTGTTCTTGTCACCAGCCTGGAATCATGCAAGCGTTGTTATATTGGTTTCTACATATTTATTTCTGGACTGCTTTTTCGGTAAGGGTTGCGGTGTCAGTTTTCGGAATGTTTCACTTTTTAACTTGCTGTTGCCATGGTTTCATTAATAGAATGTAAGGTTTCAATTTATTTAGGCATAATTGTTGGATCTTTTAGTGGCAACATTAAAGCAATTATTAGTAGGTATTAATATATTTTACAACTTAGTGCAAAATAGTTTCATTGTACTGGCAACACCGAAAGATTCGAAATATAAAATCACGCGACAATAGCCCTTGTTTTGGCCTTCATGAGAGTAAAACCTTCCGAGTGGCGGTGTCAGTTAAAATAAACAATGGTGCCGATTTCCTTGTTCACAAACTAAACCAAATTTAAGTTCAGTGCATCTTTTTCTTTCTATTTCATTAAGAAAAGAACAGAAGAAAAATTTTAGTTTAGTCCTGTCAAATTAATCAGCGCTTGACGCAAATTGACGTAATTTTAGTAGGCAAGTTTTTAATCACGTCTAAACTTGTATAGAGTAGTGACAGACGCTGATTAATTTGACAGGACTAAACAAAAATTTATCTTCTGTCCTTTTCTTAATAAAATAGAAAGAAAAAGATGCACTGAACTTAAATTTAGTTTAGTTTGTGAACAAGGGAATCGGCACCGTTAGCATTTATAATTTTTGGAGATCTACTGTAAAATATGGTAACCTATTAGGTAGTTTTTATTATAAATATTAGAATACTAAGTAAATAGAGTTGTGATTCATACAATCACATCTCATGTGTAGAATATTGAATATCTTAGTGTTGCATATTACGAGTATTTTTGTTATCACTGAAACAGTTAAAATAGTATCGAGACTCGTAAAGGAACATTACTTGTCGTTGTGATCTTATTCTCGTAACTGTAATTATCTATAGTCTTCATTTATTTTTGTTGCTTATATATTTAGTAAGTACATAAATATGTATCTATTATTTAGGATATGTATATATCTGTGACAAACTGACGGCGGCAAGCGTAGCTTAACTTTCGAACGTCTCGTGAGGCTGTTATTATTTAGTCACGATCCCCTCCAATGAAAATATTATGTACAACAAGTAGAATATAACTAGGTACTTTATATACACAAGAGTTAGGGGGATTCATTCCTGCTTCAACATTTATATTAAGCCTTAAGGGCCTATACTACCTCAAATGGCTTAGCATGATCCTCCGTTATATCGAAAATACTGCAGCATTCATTTTGAAATAAATATGTGTTAAAGTTAAGGATTAATGTTAAGTACTATGTTAGACGACAACACAATTCCATAAAATTTTCTCGATAGAAAAAACAAAGTTACCTCCAAACCGAACAATTAACCGCTGTTTTTTAAAAAATATTTCAAATTAGATCATGAAACTTTGCATAATAACTGAACTAACTATAAAACAGCGACAATGTTTTTAATTTTTTTTTAATTACCATTATTTTCACCGTAAAAAGTAATTACCTAAATTATTGGCGCCTCGGAGACGCTAGCACCCCACTCCGTCTCGCTCTCACTCAGTCCGCGAGCAGTATGGTGCGAGCGAGATAAAAAGTGAATTTGAGCTGAGGTAGTATAGGCTCTTAAATATCAATGAATAAATACAAGTAATTCTTACCGCTCGCCAAGATTTAGGGTGTCCCCAACCGTATACCAACGTATCCGTGCCAGGTTTTTGAAAGTTCTCTAAGTAGTTAATATCTATCACAGCTGGTGTGTATGAACACAACGTTTTGAACATTGGGTCGTTCAAGTTATACTCCGATTCTACCTTGACCAAAGCTATGTCTATAAATGACCACTTTTCCACGTTATCATAATTTAATTCATATTCTACAAAACAATAAGACATCATATATTATTTATAAGTTCATTTTTTCTTCACACTCAATTCTACGTCTACCAGCGATATCTCATTGCTCTTGACATCGATGCTCTTGATAATAATATCAATCGGTGTGCAACGACTTGGTTAAATGCATCGTATCTTCTTGAAGGTATTACTAGGGAGTACTAAGTGCCATAGTACGGAGCGAGAAGGCATGGGAGGCCGTCACCTTCTTCTGCGAAGCAGTAATGCTCGCGAAGGAGGAGGCGGAGAGGCAAATTTCGCGCTCTCACGCCCCTAACCACCGCAGGAAACACCCTGGGCGTCGGGAGTCGCAGGCCAATTCACGGCCACCGTAGGCGCGGGCTTGCTGACGCGACGGTGAGCAATGGGTAGCTCGTCGTCCGATAAGGACCAGGACCGGGTCGACAGCGCGTTGTGTTCTACGCACGCCTCAAAGAGCAGCAAAACTAACGGGGTCCTCTAGGGCCGATGCCTGCCGGGGTTGCGGGAAAGTCTGAAAGGGATACCGTGGCCCCTGGCAATATTGCAACTGAAGGAACACGGGTGGGTTTTAGTCAGTAAGAGTCTGACACGCCCTCCCGCTCCATCCAGAGCGAGAGAAGTTATTTGATAATTTCTCAACCAAAAAAAAGGGAGTATTTGTAATTTTGTGGTATTTGCATCAAAAGCCGAACAGGCTTACTTGTTTACTTAGTCGACCAAAATACACTCTTCAATGTGCCGCAACAATGTAGTCACTAGTTAATAGTCTAATATCTACTTACTCATAGGAACACACGTGTATGTCACTCTCTTTTTCATGTCTTTTGTACATTTATTGGTTTCTATCTCGTTGTCCTGGATGTATTCATTGTATCCTGCTATAGCGTACATGAATTCAACATCAGCCACACAGGCTGATGATGTGATTATGAACCACGTAGATACTAAGGCGCCGCCACACAACCATTCGTCGTATTTTTTATTTGAAGTTGGTGCTTTAACCAAGTACACCTGCAAATATATGGTCATTTAGGAAAACAAACTACCTAACTGTGACAGAGGTGGCTAAGAAACGAATCGCGCATCGCGGCATAGCCGTGGCGGTGCGCGCGTCTTCAAATAACACACGCACCTCCCAACGGAGTTGCAGTGCCGTGTGTCAAGATTACCTACAGCCAGTAAGTACAACATTTTGATCACTTCGTATGTTATTTGGCTTAAGGCCCTACGTAAGTAGTCACAAAATCCCGCGGAGAGATAATTTGATGGTTTCATACAATATTTTGAATGGGACTTAACATACATAGAGTGACTGTGTATGTATCCCATTCGATATACAATGTCGCCCATCAACATGTGCCCGCCAGAATTTTTCTGAAAAATTATCGTAAAATAACTTTAAAAGGGGGGGGTTTATCTTTAATAATATCTTTAAAAACACAAGTGTAAGCTCATAAAATAATTTCATCAGAATTTTGAAAAAAAAATAATGAAAAACCGGCCAAGTGCGTGTCGGACCACGCACAATGAAGGGTTCCATAGTTGGGATGAATTTATCCCAAAAACAAACTTAACTTTGTAGTTGAAAAAGATGTTCTCCCATACGGAATGTATGGGAAAACATGTTTTTTCAACTGCAAAGTTAAGTTGGTCAATTATCACTCGTTAACTTGTAGAGCCTATTTAATTATATGATAGTTTTGCTTTTAATTTCGTTATATGTGCTACTGCCGTGATTTTTTTCACATACCCAAAACCAACCATTAAACTTGCAGGGGGGAGGGACACTTGACTCTAACAAAAATTAGCACTTTAAAGCTTAATATTTCGAAAACAAATCCCTAAATCCAAAAATTATCTCCGCAAACTCACAATATTTTTAAACGACCTTTTCAACGACACCCCACACTATGGGATTATTGAGAGAAAAAAAAATCATCGTCACTTTACGTGTAGGGGAGGTACCTGAAAAAAAAATATTTTTCATGATTTTATATTACCACTTTGTCGGCGTGATTAATATGTATTCTCATGCCAAATTACCGCTTTCTAGTACTAAGCGTCTCTGAGCTAAGCCGCGGACAGACAGACAGACAGACGGACAGACGGACATGACGAAACTATAAGGGTTTCTTGTTTACTACGGAACCCTAAAAATGAAAAAAAATTAAAGTCAAGATAGACCCCCTTTTAAAGTTATTTTTCGATAATGTTTCATAAACATTCAGAAAAATGCGGGCGGGCACGTGCCGATGGGTAACATTGTATTCCGCAAAATGCACTGAAAATAGGAAAAGTGCTTATCGCTAACCACTAGCAGCTATCGGGAGTGTATAAATGAGAAACATCGAATCAAGATGATGTTGATCGATGTCGCATGCGCTTGCACAATTGCACTGTTTTATTTTATTTTATTTATTCAGGCGAAAGCGTCATGATTTCATAAAATTACGTCATTTGACACCTTTGCTAACTTATGGAGTTGTATTGCTGATTGTAATGATTATAATTGAGTAAAGCCATATTTGTTACGGCCGCGAATCATATTTTAATCAACATAAAACCTGACACTGACCTACAAAATGCAAAAAACTAAAGAAAATTTGAATTTCGCGGGCTACCTTAGCGTATCCCATAAGGGATAATAAACAAACATAACATAAATTTACAAAACAACTACAACATGTATAATACATAAGGTTAACAAAACTTTAAGTAGTAATGTTACAGTCCACTGCATTACCCGCAGATAAGACATAATTATTTAAAGATCAGTGGTTACCACTAGACCAGCATTACCAAAATTAACAAAGGAATATTTTGAAATAAATAAATAAGTTACTATTAAGCTAGCTATAGCTACAAAACCAAATCAGATCAGAAATAATTTCATTTACTTAAATTATGGAACAAATACATAATAGTAATAAGATTACATTTAAGATATACAATGCAAACATGCAATTATGTCAATATCAATGAGAATTATAGGATTCCAGCATTCTATGAATAGGTCAGCGTAAGCTAGAGTTTGTACGATACAGTTGTATTAATTTGTTAGTATCTTACCACGTATGGTTTATCCATTTCCACCTTTTTGCCATCTGTAATTCGTCTAACGCCATCAGTCACTAAAACAAAATATTTGTGGCACATTTCTATAGTCACACAATTGTAAAACCAAAGGTCTCTTATATCTTTGTTAGTACTAAGATCTTTTCAAGTTTGGCCGCCAAGTACGGTTCTCTGCCTTTCGCATCAGTCCGACCTTCTTGAAGACTTGTCTGACCATCAAAACATGGCCGCTTGATGCTTTCATCCATTGAAGAGTTTAATTCTTTATACAGCTATGCACAACGGACTGAAATGCACGGATTCCGAACAACAACGGAGCTTAAGTGCGTCCAATTACATACTACTAGGTAGATATGGTAGGCACAGGTACCATCTGATATGGTAGGGCCTTACCTCTCGAGCACCTGAACACCTGGCCGAGTGGCTCTGTCTTGCTTCTGTCTCGCCACTATACTAGTTACGTGTAAACAAAGCATAATTATGTCTACAGTAGGTACTCACCATACAAAATATTTATAAATAACAAAACAAACTTTATCGCAACCATTGTAGAAACAGTGTAAAACTAAATAATTGTACTTCGATGGACTGTGACATGGTTATAATGGATTTTTTGTTGAATGATTACTTTTATTGTTTTAATTATTTTTCTCCATTTTCTGATAAACTATTCAAGTATCTTAAGGAGTTTTTCTAAAATGTGGATTGTTTCAAAAAACACCTTTACAATTCAAAAATAAATTTTGTTTTTAAACTTGCCGTCCTTACGAAAAGTGCAATAACTAGGTTAAACCTGATTTCGAGAAAAACGCGGATAAAGATTTTATTTTTGTTTTGTTTGTAGGTAATCTATAACACTATACATGGTATACAAGGCAAATTCGTCATAGATACGTAAAAAGTGTCTGAAAGAATTTATAGATCTCATTCTGCAAATTCCGAATATGTACTTATCTCAATTCGGCGCAAAACTCGAGTTATTGCACTTTTCGAGAGTTCGGTGTTTCCGACTACCCTGTGAAGAAAAACCGAAACAAACTTAGAGGTCACAGTCTGCTTTCCATGCATCTTTGCCCAGTACCCTCAACTAGTATTAAGTACCTATTAAAAATAAATTTAACACAAGTCAAAACTGTACATTGAATATTTTTGAAAAAAGTAATTGCTGCGAGGTCTGGGATCGATTCTAATGCCGAAAACATAATTTTTTGAATTTTTCTGTTTGTCTGTTTGTACAGTTTTGACTTCGCTACGATTTAAATATATCTATAGGTACATATAATAAAATCATAGCGAAGTCAAAACTGTATATTTAATAATTGTTTTTAAAAGTAATTGCTATGAGGTTTGGGATCGATTCTAATGACGAAAATATATTTTTTTAATGTTTGTCTGTTTGTCTGTATGTATGTTCCAGCATAACGCAAATTCTACAGGGCAGATTCTGTTAAAATTTTGCAAAAATATTCCCTATAGGTCTGGTCAAACTGTAGAGTATAATGTATCACGCTATTTGCTATGGGGGATGAGCAATATTACATTAAGTCTTATTTGTATGTTCTAGCATGATGCAAATTCTACCGAATAGATTCTATTAAAATTTTGCATAGATATTCCCTATAAGTCTGGTCAAACTGTAGGGTATAAACTTTCGCGCTTTTTGCTATGGGGATGAGCAATATTATTTTATGTTCGTTTTTTTTTTTAACCCGCCACATAGTTAGGATATTTTAGATGGTTATCGATTTAGCTTTTTAAATTATTATCATCACCTTTATGGAACTAAGCAGTCAATCATGAAATATGAAATGGCTATGTTAGGTATATTTCAACGAAGCAATTAACTCAGCGGTTGGACGATTACTTTGCAAACGTGGAGTTGAAAGTTCGGTTCCCAACTATGTTTTTTTTTTTACATTTTGTAATAACATTTTTTTTTTATTATGTTTATCTTTATAGGTATTTAAATAAATGGTAAATAAATACATATAATAAAATCGTAGCGAAGTTAAAACTGTACATTGAATATTTTTGAAAAAAGTGATTGCTACGAGGTCTGGGATTGATTCTTATGCCGAAAATATAGTTTTTAGATTTTTTGTCTGTTTCAAACTGCAGGGTATAAATATACTATCACGCTATTTCCTATGGGGGATGAGCAATATTACATTATTTTCCTATTTTTCTCCGCAAATTGTCAAAGGTCTCGCCAAAAAGTTAGGATATTGTAGAGAGTTACCGATTTAACTTTTTAAATGATTATCATCACGCTATACCTTTATGGAACTAAGCAGTCAATCATCATGACATAATTATATAGGAACGGCTATTTTAGTTAGATAACTTTCAACAAAGGAAATAACTATAACTAATAACTTTTGTCGAAAGCTTTTAACACAGTTTCTGTTCCCAAACTCACCACCAAATTGGAGCTTCTGGGTATACGAGGCATAGCACTCGACATTTTCAAAGATTACCTAAAGAATCGCTCTCAGCAAGTTAAAATAGATGCGTATCTCAGTAATGAGGAAATCGTGACATATGGTGTGCCCCAAGGAAGCATATTAGGTCCCACGTTGTTCCAAATTGATGTCAATGACCTTTGCAGGATTATGCTACCAAACTGCAAGATCTACGCATACGCTGATGATAATGCAATTATCATCCGTGGTTCCACGTGGGAAGAGGTTAAAACTAAGGCAGAAATAGCTCTAAACAGTATTATGAACTGGTTCCACCAAAATCTACTTACATTAAACTTGGATAAATCTTGCTACATTCCTTTCGCAATCCGACGAAGCACCAAGCCACCGCATAGTTTTGTTGTAACTGCTCACTCCTGCCTGAACTCGTCAACACCGTGTTCATGTCCTACACTAGCTAGAAGTGACTGTGTAAAGTATCTAGGTCTGCAAATAGATGACGGTCTACGATGGGACAAACAGCTAGAAATGATAACTAGTAGGACAATGCGTGTTATTTATGTTTTTAAATCCCTTAGAGAATCGGCTGACATAGCCACATTAAAAATGGTTTATTTTGCACTGTATCAGTCGATTATCAGATATTGCATTACAGCATGGGGTGGTGCTATAAAAAAAAATCCTGAGGGTAGAGCGAGCTCAAAGAGCCGTACTTAAGGTCATGTCTAAGAAACCGTACTTATACCCAACTAAACAACTCTATGATGAATGTAAGGTATTAACAGTTAGACAGCTGTTCATCTTGCAGTCTGTCCTCAGAACTCACAGAGCCATGCCCAGGTCCAACCCAAAAAAACGCACAAATGTTCCATCGGGAGTAACACATAGAACTACATTTGCCAAACGCCAATATTACGTCATAGGTACTTATGTTTATATACAAACTACACAAAATACTCAATATACTTATTTAAACAGACACACGCTAAAACACAAAATCACTCAATGGCTACTACAACAGGATTACTTCACAACGGAGGATCTTCTAGCATTCATCACGTAAAAATGCAATTGCAAAATCCACGCACATATACACTCACATGCACGCATAGACACATACATGCACACGTACTCACACCTACACGCACATACACGAACACTCACTCACGTCCACAATACACTAAGTAACCACCTACACTTTCATAGAATAACTTTACCTTATGTAACATCGACACTGTTTTACTTGTTACAGAATGTCAATAATTTATTGTACCCATATGGCTGAACCCTATCTCTTGAGATACAGGCTAGACCTAGTTTAAGGGATAGAGTCTATATATTTGTGCTTATAGTCTGACAAATGTTAATTCATAAAAATAAAAATAAACTAAGCGGTTGGACGAATACTTTGCAATCCTGGGGTAGTAAGTCCGATTCCCATCTTTTGTTTATTTTTGTAATACATTTTGTAATACGATTATTATTATTTTTTTGATTATATATCTGTCGTGGCCAGATCTTAGAATTGATCATTTTATGAAATGTTCGAACATTTCATGAAATGGTTGCATTTTATGAAACAGACATCGACCGCTGGCCACATCATGATGTTGTCTGGCCAGATCATTGAACGCTTGACGATATTCACAGTTATTTATTATACCAAGCTACGTGACTTTTATGAAAGTCACTTGAAAAACGAGCGCAACGTTAAGAGTTTGGAACGCATTTCACAGGTGAGTATATAACTATTCAAATCTTATTAATTATTATTTTCCTTATGGAATGAAAGCTAATTAAAATATTTTAAATCTCCACTGACCCAGATTACTAAAAGTTAATTAATGCCAGTAATATTTGCATGGATTCCCTACATAATGATATGGCCAAACGTCGACTGACTTATCATTAAACGTTGACGTTTAAACGATATGGTCAATTTTAGCTGGCCATTTCATGAAACGCTTGCAACCATTTCATGAAATAGTCGATCATTTCATGAAATGGTCTATTCTAAGATCTGGCCACGACATACATAACACGGCGGGGAATCCCTTCTGTGCCGTTTCTGACCAGTCTCTGGTGTAATTCTTCGTTGATGGTAGATATAGATAGTTGGTTTTCAATCACACACAACAGTTAACTCAAACTCAAAGCATTTATCAATTAAAACATTTACAGGCACTTTTGAATTATCACTTTATCATTGTTTGACAACTACAATTTCAGTTCTTTAACACAACTTTTCTTGTTATTTTTGCTACCCACACACGCCATTGTGTGTGCGACCTTTTTTTTAAGTGGGCGGACATACCGCGTATAATCATTATAAAGTCTTATTACTTAGTTTGTTCAATAAAACTCACAAATAATGCAAAAATGCTAACCAGTTAATTCTTTATAATCAAACAATCCTAATATTCACAAATACAAAGGTTATTCAGAATTAAAGTTAAATTAGAAGCTTCATTACTTTCTACAACTTTGCTTTTCCTATTTTTGGCAACATTTGATTGAACCTGTGATTCAAGGAATTTAGTCAAACAACAGTTCTCTTTGGTAAATTGCAGTGTAAACTAATCTTCTTACTTTATAATTTGTTTTCTATTATTGAAACTTATTTAGGTCTCGTATTAAATTATTACATTCAGTTATTGATCATAATGTTTGCAATCCGCGCCATTTTCGTCACATTAGATAGCGCTTTAACATTTAAACAAATTTACTATGTCAAATGACCACTTGTAAAATGACTAAAAACCCAAAAATCATTAAATAAATGTTCTTTTTTAATTGTAACTTTAGTTTTAGTTCCAACATCGAAATGAGTGTATTTACTGTTCCAGCAATAAACTGAGTTTGGTTTCACAAACTAGGCAATAGATGGCATAATATGATCTCAAAAGAATCGATATCATTCAGATGCTAGGACTTCGTTGTAACAGTATTACCATGAAGAGCAGGATCTACGATTTTATGGTGAATAACAATTATAATAAATAGTTACGCATAAGATTATGATATAATCTTTACAGGTAGAGGCTTTCGCGGCGACATAACGTTCGTAGAATTCATTAAAAAAGGAAAACTTCGTAAGCTATGGGAAACTGCTACGTTACAAGTACTTTACAGTCACAAAATATTCAAGGTTGTGTTCTGATCATTTTAGAGCTAAAGACTATAAGAATAAAAAGATTTTCTACAGGTCATAGAATAAACCTAATGTAAAAAACACAAAATTTTTGTGATATTTTTAAAAGCAAAAAGCAAAACTGGCCAAGTGCATGTCGGACCACGCACAATGTAGGGTTCCGTAGTTGGGATGAATTTATCCCAAGAACAAACTTAACTTTGTAGTTGAAAAAAAAATTCAAAAATTGTTGTAACACACTCACAATGTTTTTAAAAGACCTTTTCAACGATACCCCTCACCAAGGGATAGAAAAAAAAAAAAAACATCCCCAATTCTCCCCAATTCTGATATTTCTTCATTTATATTATTTTGTGAGTATTCCAGTTTGTCTATCACCTAAACCCTTACACAATTTTGCCTTTCTTTCAGGTCTAAGATGCTGTTTATCTTGGCAGAAAAGTTCCAGTTAGAAAAGGCTGATTTTGGCCTCACCCCTGGGCCAGAGCCGGACTGCCGGCTCTATTTGTCGCGGGGCCCCTGGCATTAGAGCAGAACCGTGACGCGAATCTGCGCTCCGCAAGCGGCCCGGGCAGATCCATCCGATCGTGCGTGGCCGGGCATGTTTTCTAACGGTCCAAAGCTACGCTCTGCAGAGAGCCTCCCATCGAGCGGACCAACAAACACAGTTTACCTGCCTTTTTAACTAATAAGATTGTTAAAAAACTGTGAATTAGGTTCATCGCGATCGATTTCAACACACGTGCTAATAAATTATAACGACACGGAATCAACAATAGCTATTGGTTGGACATCCGCGTCATATCGTACATCATTTAAATTACGTAAACCGATGGACCGAAGACTTAATTAGATTTGACTACTTAATTAGTTTTTTTTTAAACTTACGGCTAGTTTTTTTTAAATCAATGTGTGTTCCGTATTTTTTTTTGTTTTGACCTTTTGTTTTAAAATACGGTGTTATTTTACTCAACTACAACTTTCATTCAATATCCTTCCGTCGATTCCCGGGTTCGATTCCCGGTCGACATTTGACAAGTGGCAAAATCAACTATTTTTGCTACAATAGGTATTAATTCCTTGCTTACTCTGCTGTCTCGGCGTTGCGTAAGATTTTCTATTGAGGCTGCGCCCGTGAAAAGAGTACCTACCTGGAAAGAGCTGGGGAGCTTGATCAGCACAAAAGAACTAGCTCAATTTTAGAATTTACAAACAGATTTTGACAGCAGATTTGTCGTAGCGATTTTAAAATCTGTGTGTGGATCTTCTGGAATCGCTGCCACACTACTTCTTGGTGACAAAATAACGCACGCCGCCGTGTATATGATTCCCATCGATTTAATGCCTGTTTGTGGGGTGTCACGCAACAGTAACAAGAGACGTGTGCTTATCGTATGGGATGAATGCATTATGGCAAATAAGAAAGCAGTGGAAGCTGTAAACAGAACCCTGCAGGACATCCGCAGGAACCAAGACATGATGGGTGGTGTCACAGTTCTGACTGACAAAGTGAATGCTTCGTTGAAAAGGTCGACTCTATGGTCGAGAGTTCATAGACTGCACTAGATCATCATCATGCGAGCTCGGCTTGGCGCGAATTCAAATGCTCAAGAGTTCTCCAATGTTATTCCAAAAGTTGGTGAAGGCAATCTACCAGAGACTCTTGGTAGAGTAGTTCCCACTTTAGAAAATCTTATTCGTCTGGTGTACGGGGACATCAGTCGAATACCGTACCAAGAGAATTCTTGGGCATGTTCCCATTTTAACGCCGAAAATGATCAAGCTGCAACGATCAACCACAGTATTCTCTCGCAAATTGAAGGGACCAAAGTGATATACACCTCCATTAACACCGATGTGGAGGAAGATGATGCCACACTTTACTCCGTAGAATTTCTCAATTCGCTAATGGCAAGTGGGCTTCCGGTGTACATCATCCAGCTGAAGGTCGGTGTCCCGATTATGCTCCTTCAGAACTTAACTCCGCCGAAGCTGTGTAACGGAACCCAACTCAAAGTCGTGTCTTTGCAGAGAACCATCATCGAGGCAGAAATTCTAACAGGTTGTGGCGATGGCGAGACAGTGTTTATACCGCGAATACCACTAATTCCAAACAATTACCAGTTTAAGCGCGTGCAGTTCCCTGTAAGAGTATGTTTTGCGATCAACAAGTCACAGGGGCTGACACCGAAGGCTGAAGGCTGCGGGTGTCAACCTCAGAACTAGCTGCTTCTCCCACAGACAACTGTACGTCGCTTGCTTCTGAGTCACCATTCCTGACTCTTTGTATATTTTGGCTGCTGAAAATAAAACTAAAAATGTAGTATTTAGGAAAGTTTTATAAAAATGTGGCTGTTATTGTAGTATATTGTGGTATCTTACGACTTCCACGCGAAAGAAGTCGCGGGCAGAAGCTGGTGTATAAATAAAAATTACTTAATTAATTTAAACAAATAGGTAATACAGCCTAACAACTAAAAGTTAAAAATTTATAAAACTTTTACTAAACGCGTTGCCGCTGCTGTCGTAAAATTGCCGTGGATTGATCTTTCGCCATCTTTACCAATCGCAATAATCTTTGCAATGCCTGGGGACTTTTCAAGTCCCTTCTATGTTTTGCGGTTGCATTTCTTTTATTATCTGCAGTCCTGCAAAAATTACAAGTTTTATATAATCATCTTTCTCACCCTAATATATTTGATGTGCCGAATAAAAAAAGAAAGCTGAATGAAAAACTTTTTTTAAGGGAAAGTCCGAAACAACCTTTGCGTTTCGAACTTTCCCTTAAAAAAAAGTTTTCAGTTGGGGATTTTTTTGTTATGGTTCCTATAAGAATCAAGTGGCCTTTATTTTCTAGCCCGGCTGCATTTTGATTATCTCAAGCAGTTTTTGATTATTCTCTTTATATTTTAAAACTAGCTTACCCAGAAGGATGGTGTTCCCAAGATATGTGTCTTTCAACTGTATCGTAGCCTCTTTCAACCGGTGGACTGTCGCATATCGCACGTCTGTTGTATTAAATTATAAGTATGTATTAGAGATGCCGCGAATACTCACTATTACGGCGTTACTTGATTTTTTTTTGTTATTCGTCGAATACCGAATAATAACGTCTATTATTCGAAATTCGGCGAATAGTTGTCTCTAAATTAAAGTAAACTTTTAATGAACAAAAAACTGTAGACTTAAAATAATTAAACTTTTATTAATCTTTAAAAACAAAACACACTTAGTATTATTATCATTAAAAAAAGTTAGCTAAAAATGAGTCATGTTGAAGTTAATTAATTAGGCTTTTTAATTAAGAATTTAATATTTAAAGTCTAAAACGGGCAGATTGGGAACAAGTCGGTTGCGCTTTATTTCATAAATCAGACCTACTTCAGAAAATAAATTTGATAAATCGTCCAATGAAAAAAAAACAAAAAATAGCTCTTGTTTAGAACATTTTGAACTCGTTGTTTTTTTTTTTTTTTTTTACTGTTTTTTTCCAACCCTGTGTGCAATCCAGTTAATGGGTATCACGATACCACTTGGTAAGACTGTGTAACGTAACGTTTACCTCGTTGGAGGCAAATGTTAGTTACAGGTTAAAATTAAAGTAGACAATAAGTCGGCAGGCTATGATGGCGTCGCTTGGCGTCACGCCGCTTGACGTCGGAGAGTGTCGGAGGCCTCTCTTGGAGGGTAGCGTCGCTTGGCGTCATGCCGCTTGGCGTCGGAGGGTGACGGAGGCCTCTCTCGGAGGGTGGCGCCGCCTGGCGTCACGCCGCTTGATGTCGGAGGCCTCTCTTATGCCGCTGTATACGTGTGGCGTCTTGCGCCACGCGGCCAGAAGGGTGTAGCGCAGGGGTTTGTTAAATGATATACGAAAGTTCAGACGCATTCAAGGGTTTATTTATTTTTAGACACTGTGAATTAACTAGACAAAGAATTGAGTATTTAAAATAACTTTGTTTAAGAACTAGACTCGAAAACACGGCCTCACTAGCCGCCTTCAGACCAAACTCTCGACCTCAACACCAAAAACTGAAAAATTTGAAGCCCGTTTCTGTCGTTCTGTGCCATTTTTTAAAACGTTTTCAAAGATACATCAAGCAATAGATGGCCAGCACGAATACAAACGGTTTACAGAGAGGGAAGTCTACAAGGGTTCTTATTGCTAGGGTCAGTGTACTTTCCTCTATGGGTCAGTGTATACACTGTCTTTAAGAAAGGTTTAGAAAACTATAAAGTGTACTTGTCCATGGTATGTTATGTCTATGATATAGAAAAATAAATTGGACAGATGACAGTTTAAATTGAAAAAGTCAGAATATAATAATTCTAAGATTTTTTACAAAGATGAAAATTAGTAATATAAAGTAAGTTTTGAATGCTAAGACAATCAGAGAATAATTAAAGGTATACTTTTCAGAGGTAACAATGTTAAAGAGTAATTATAAAAGGTGAGTTCTGTGAGTGTCATAGGATTTTAATATAAGTAATTAGATCAAAAGGTATTTAGTATAAAACATATAAATAGATTCGATTAGGTGGTTCTGCGCAGCAGAATACCACAACTGCTAGACTTTCAGGTTTCTGACTGGGTTCAACCACTAGTTAAGGATCTACAAATGACAGCTGAGACCAAGCATCAAACATGCTTTCCGAGGTACAGCGGGGTCTCGGTATGACGAATTGACCAAAAAGTACGCAACAGTAAAATTTACGACTCACCTGCCTTTGATGTCTGGTAAATCTGAATTAGTTAATATACAATCCAGAAAGGCTCCGTTACATTGTGTGCTGGTATATAAATAGGGTCCCATGCATTTAAATTCGTCCGATACTCTAAATACAGAAGCAACACCGATGAGAATCTCACGGCCTCCAACCCAAGTGACAAGTGGCCCTCCGTGATCGTTCTGAAGACGTTGAAATAGATTAGTCAAGTACACTTTTTGTAAAGGGAATATTTCATCCGGAACAGTTCTACCAACAAACATAATTCTTACTTAAGTACCTAACTATCGGAATTATGTTTGTTGGTAGAAACCAACCAACATAATTCTTACTTAAGTAACTGTTTATTTTGACCAACTTAAAATACACGGTAGAAAAAAAAATCGCCCTTTTGTATGGTAAGTATAGTTGTTTTTTAGGGTTCCGTACCCGAATAGTGCCAAACGGAACCCTATTACTAAGCCTCCGCTGTCCGTCTGTCTATCAGCGGGCTTTATCTCATGAACCGTAATAGATAGACAATTGAAATTTTCACAGATTGTGATTTAAATTAAATGAAGTTAGTAATTAAAAGGGATCCTCATACTAGAAACGTGTTTTTTTCGGCGTATTTTGCTCGATCTTTATACGGTACGGAACCCTTCGTATGCGATTCCGACTCGTACTTGGCCGGATTTTTTTATACTGACGAATAAATTCAGTGCCGGTTTTAGCAATACCGGCGCCCCGGGCGAGATTTTTGTGGCGTCTCTCACTACTCTTGGACAGTAGAGGAGCGAAAATATTTGCTTTTGTTTCGGTTTTAGGAATAGGAAAATACAGGATGCTAAAGCGAGCGAAGTGACCTCAAAAATTTCAACACGCCACAGAAAACTTGGGATTTATTTTATGCAAAAAAGTTTGATAATTCAGATTTCAGAGAACGCAGGGTGCAACAGCGAACTCGACATTTTTTAACACCTCGCTGTGTCTTTTCTTTGACCCACTCATATAAAAATAGTACCTAACCTTTGTCGAATTGTACAGAAAAGTTATAGAAAAACATAACCCTGTATTTGCTGTCCCCCAGTCGAGTAAAAAAAGAGTAAAGTAACAAGGCCAGTGGTTCGCGTTGGGCGCCCCTTCATATCTGGCGCCTTGGGCGGTTGCCCAACCGCGCCCTACCCTAACGCCGCTACTGAATAAATTCAACGCCGTCGAGCCTTGAGTTTATGAACTGAATACATGGTAAAAGTTTTCGTTCCGATATTTTTTCCATCATATATTTTAAGGAGGCCAAAAAAGCAATTTGGTTACTACACAAGTTGCAGCTGACTGTTGGATATAAACTTCTACGCTACTACCAAGTCGCACTACTACTACACCAGCAGTGCTATTCTGTAAAAATCTCACCGTGAACGCTTAGGTGAAGTGAGCTGTCAACAGTGTCAATCCGTAGTATATGGTGGAATGACAGCTCACTTCAAGCTCACTTCACCTTAGCGTTCACGGTGAGATTTCAACAGAATAGCTCTGCTAGTGTCCCACCTTATGGTGAAGTGAATAAAAATGAGTAAATTTCACTTTGTTGTGTTTTTTTTTTGAAGTCGGTTGTTTTTTTTTTTTTTAAAGTTTTTATTTTTCACTTTTTAGTTGTGGTACCTACCCCACACAAATTCGAATACCACTACCTGCTATGTAAATAACAGTGACAGAAACTTATCATATCATCCACGTACTAAGTGGGAAAAAATACGTATTATTGAAGCTAACTCAAAAACTACCCAAGCAAAGTTAATAAAATTTATATGGGACCACCTCTGAAGTATGCCCTACCAAAAGAATCATCAAAAGCAATTTATAATTGGCGGAGTACTCGCGTAACAAACATACAAAAAAAAAACAATGGCACTCCGGGAGTGCCGACAGAAGTGAAAACTTCAACAAGATCGCCATGTGGCAGAAAAATACTTGTATAAAACATTGGTCCGTAACCTTATCTAAATAAAGAGCACAATCGCGATTACAAAAAAACATACTTTCAAAACCTTCAAAGTAAAAATACTTGCATAGAACATTGATCCGTAACGTAATAAAAATAAAGAGTATCATCGCGTTTACAAAAATGAGGTGTCTGTAACGGTGTTGCGAGTTCAATTGTGTTTTCCCATCTAAAAAATACCCAACGCGCCCAAAGAAGTTTTCACTTCAAAAAACAAACAGTCGAATTGAGAACCTCCACATTGCTCGCAGAACGGATGGCCGATGGGGCTGAAAGGTACTGGAGTGGTGACCGCGTACCGGAAGACGTAGCGTTGGAAGGCCTCCCACAAGATGGACCGATGACCTTGTGAAGGCCGCGGGAATCCGCTGGATGCGGAAAGCACAGAATCGGTCGAAGTGGAGGTGCTTGGGGGAGGCCTATGTCCAGCAGTGGACGTCTTTCGGCTGAAATGATGATGATGATGATGACTTTACCGAATGATTTTTTTACAAAAATGTTTAATAAAATAATACTATTATAAGAGACCTCACGCGCTTTGCGGTCGCGACCTCGATTAGTTTCACGATCGGCCGCGATCTTGGCTGCAGAAGCTCCGACCAAGAAGAAAGTTTGGCTGCAAGTGGTCGGACGGCTGGTCCCGCAAATGCAATACTACCAACCTGACAAATTCCAGATTTCCGTGTGGTGGTTCTGTTTAAAACAGTTCTGTTCTTATTTTGTAACAAATCCAAAGAAGTTTGATTTGTATCCTCATCTCTGCGTGTGGCGTCTATGAGGGTATCATGATAAGTGACGTCGTCATCTTCACACTTAAAAAAGACAGATTTTAAAACACTAGCACGTGTGTATGCCACGTCAATAATTGTTGGATACTAATTGGTGCCCAAAGGGCTAAGGAGCGCGCCATAAGAGGCTGATAATTGTAACAGTATTAATAATTACATCGCACATGGATCAAAATCGCGTGACACATTGCAAGAACAATTTAATGTCTTAAATTCTAATTCAAATGTTGCCTACCTAATTTTTATTAAGTATTAAGTGCGCAACTCCCTTTTTTAAATCGTAGCAACACGCATAGCTTGACCCAGAAGTGGGCAGCATCTAGGATTATCAACCATACTTTATAATAACGTATCCTACTTTATTTTCGATAAAGTAATGCACAAAAAAAAAAAAAAAAATTATATGTAATACCAATAGATATAGTATATATATATATCCACCGTGAAATTTGAATCACAGTTTTGTTAGAACAAACGTTGTTCAGACCATGGTCTACTACCATTCTAAAGCATCCAATAAAAAAAAAAACATAATTGGTTTTTGAAAAAACACAAAAAAGACAGTTTAAAATGTCAAAATTATCGTTACTTTCTACAACACAGATACCACGCACGGGACACAGCATTGTCTACAGGGAAATGTACCTCCATAAACGAAATTTTGTAAGCAGTAGATAATTTTGACATTTTGACATTTTAAACTTTGTCTTTTTTGTGTTTTTTCAAAAACTAAGTAGGTATGTTTTTTTTTTATTGGATGCTGTAGAATGGTAGTAGACCATGGTCTGAACAACGTTTGTTCTAGCAAAACTGTGATTCAAATTTCACGGTGTATAAATTAAAAATCTGTGATGCATTAAACGAAACACTTACAGAAGACCCATGGGTAATTACTGATATTTGTCGATACTTTTATGTCAAAAAAGAAAATCTATTAATGATAAAGCATTTTCAGAGAAAAACACTTTTGACAAAAAAACGATCCTAAAAATGGATCTGATCAATTTATCTGATGTGTTCCCGCCACTTCAGCTTCCACTGAGAGCTATTTCGGTAATGAATCTGAAGTTGCGAGAAGAGAAAAACAGATCACAAAATTAATAAAAAAACGAGTTATTTATATCTAAATTTAGGTTGTAAAACTAGCTTTGAAGTTTCAAAGCTAGTTTGGCCTTCTCTTCTCGCGTTTGCTATTAGCAAAAAAAAAAAATGTTTGTTCAAAAAAATTGTTAGCGTTTAGAAAAAATTGTTAGCGTTTGCTAAAACATGTTTTTAAGGGAAGAAAAATACTTTTTATTTCCTATTTAAAGAACTTGAACAGATCTTTTATTAAAAAAAGTTGGCAACTGAAGTAAGATTAAAATAATACTGCTGTAAGAGGTAGGTGGTGAGAGGTGGAGGTGGTACGTCCTCTTTTTTACGACGAATAGGCATATCTCTTTTTATACAACGTAACATTTATTTTCTTCATTTTTGACATCGCGCCGTAGAAATTTTCCTATACTCAGTATTGTGTTTCGTTTTTTCCGTGTCTACGTTGCGCGTTGGTCAAACTACGCGTGCTGGCTTTGAAGCTCAATAAAATCGTTTTGTAAAGAACACTTACAACTAAACCGTCATTGGTTACGGACGTATTCGGCGACAGCTCTATAAAATAATAAAATTCAATTATTTTAGGTAAATAACACCCATTACCAAAACATAAGTTAATAGAAATTTTAGAGATAAAATCAAACAAGATCAAATACAATTAAACTACAACAAATAAAATCAAATAAATAATGTCAAACAAAGTAAAATTAAATCAATTAAAATCAAATTGGGTACATCAAATCAACTCAAATTAAATTAAATCAAATTAAATAGCGTCGCGTAAAAATAAAATTAATGTCTTCTCTCCGACACTGGTACAGCAACATGTCTGCTGGAACAATGCCGGATGAAGGGGCAGTCCAGCCTTCCCGCAATCATCGCCAGTACGATGTTGTTGCTAACCATACCCTATGCACCAAGGACGCGGCGCGCTTGCGCATGGTCGCGTGAAAGCAGTCGATGCGCGCTTTTGCGAACATACCCGAGGCGCTGCAGTATCGGGATAACCCCATCACCGCCCTGAACGCGTTATTATACTGAACGCGAATGGCGCTGTAACTTCTATTAGAGTAGTGAGCCCACAGACTGCATGAGTAAAGCGATGTACAGTACGCTCTAAAGAGCGCGTAGCCTTAACCTCATTAGAGCACCCCGCAAATCTGCGGGCGATCATGTTATCCCTAACAGACAACGCCCTCTGCTCCCGTTCCATGTCTCCGTGATATTTGAGGTCGACAGTCAAAATATGCCCCAAGTATATAAACTGGTCAACCCTTTTCAAAGGAACCCCATTGAGTCTGACGGGAGGTATGCTTCTGGGACATTTTTCCCTAGCGGTCTCGAAGATCATTCATACACTGGCTCTTCTTTACATTATACAGTAAACCGTGACCACAAGCATATCGGTATCAGCTTCCTCAGGCCGCAGACCGAAGCGCTTATCAGCACCATGTCGTCAGCATAACTTAAATTATTGACACATGTACCGTCAATGTGACAGCCGACATACAGGCTGCTGAGTGCCACGATCAGTCCGTTAACATACAAATTAAACATGGTAAGAGATGTTAAGCCACCCTGCCTGACTCCGCATTCGAGCTGATACGCATCCGACATTGCCTCCGCCCACCTAACACTATTAGACTGGTGCGCATACCATTACTGAAACATGCTGATGAGTTCCGGCAGTAAATCTATGCTCCTCAGCTTGTTCCACTGCAGGTCATATACTACAAGGTCGAAAGCCTTGGACAGATCAAGAAAGCACGCATACACGGGTGTTTTACGATCTGTGTAATATTTGACGGTATGCTTAAAACACAGTACAGCAATTTCAGTGGACTGATTATCGGTAAGTGTTACCGATCTATTTAACTGTGTGTTAAGCAAACCGTCAAACACTTTAGCAGTTACAGTGGCAAGAGAAATAGGCCTGTAGTTACTCTTATCAGTAAGGTCACCAGTTTTGTTCTTCACTACAGGCACTACCACTGTTTTCATAAAATCCGCTGGCAAGTAGGAATGGCTCACGCACAACGGTAAAACATAGCCAATACCCTAGCAATGTGTGTTATAGGTGCTCAATGCTGAGACCATCATAACCCGGGGACTTAACCTCTCGAGATAAGCCTTATAGCTTTAGATACGTCGCTAGCCCGGAAGGCAGTCCCCGCCTCCCGACTGCTTACGTCAGCATTGAGCATTTCTGTCGCCGTACCCAATGGACACTTCACTGAAAACTGGTTCTTAAAAAGATTCGCAATCTCCTTCAGGTCATTAACGCCATCGACGCTCACAGGAATTAGGGCGTAAGTTTTCTTTTTTGGTGCCCTTCCAGAAACCGCGAAAATCCCCCTTACAATGTTTCACAGCTAGAGCGTCCATTCTTATTTGGAAACTTGAACACTCTTCTGCTATCGCACATTTTTTTTGTAAAAATCCTGACTTAGGCCTACCACACAACACCCATTCCAGGAACTTAGATTTGGCCACCCTGTGAGCTTCGCTGACGTGTTTCTTCCACCCGGCTATGCGTGGGCCATCCCCGCCCTTCCCCATGCTTCCCCGACTCGCCACTGCCGCGTCTATTTTACCTTTTTTAAGATCTTCTATTAAAGGCAATTCTTTATGACATCCCACATTAGTTTTTTCATATTTCGTTAGAAAATCTCCTTTATCAGTAAATTGGCCTCGGTGTAAAGTACAAATCATGAATTGATCTATTAATTCACCCATATTGGCCAACGTTTCATAGTATTTTTTGCACTGCGGTTTGTCAATTATTTTAGAAGCAGCATATCGCATAATCGGTTGGTTGTAATTGGAATTGTCTTCTGGCTGAAATCATGAAAGCATTTTAATATTGGTTCCTACATATTTATGTAATAAAGAGTTTTATACTAGATTTATGCTTTATTTATGACCATTATCTGTCCTTTTGGTCTCAAAAACTCATAACACTATGAATGTTTCTTTTATCTATCTTTATGTATAAGGAGAAACTGACTGACTGACATATCAACCCACTGTTGAATCTACTGGGACTAGGAATGTGAAATTTTGCACACGGCTCCTTTATAATATAGAGCAAGGGTAGTTGATATAACAAGTAAAATAGAACTACTTTATGTAGGTACCCAAAAGTTTGTGGGATTCGTTCCTGCTGCAACATTTATAGTATTTACCTCTTCCTATTGATTATGGCCGCTCTGACGTTGGACATACAGGAAGAGGCACCCTGGAGCACCCTGTTTGCCGATGAAATTGTTCTTGTCGTTGAAGATGAACCATTCAGAGCAGATTGGAGAAAAGGCAGCAGAAGCTGTGAGAATGTTGGCTTGAATAACAGCAGAACCAAAATTGAATATGATAATTATGTTCTGCGATTTCTCCGGTCTCTCCAGTTCTGAAACCATAGCGCTTGATAGCGCGCTTCTCCTGGTCTGCTCCGACTTTCGGTATCTCGGTTCATTTGTGCAAAGCGATGGCGAAGTAAGATGGAAGAAATTGCGGTCACGGGTATAATCTGCGACTCCTTCATTCCCCTTAAACTTAAGGGGAAGATATATAAAACAATGGTTAGACCTGCTGTCTTGTATGGATCAGAATGTTGGGCCACAAAAGGGATGAATGAAAGGCAATTGCATGCAGCTGAGATGAGAATGATAAGACGGATGTGTGATGTAACACGAATGGATAAGAAATGAACTGTATTTAAAAGAAAGTCTGAAAGTGACACCGGTGACTGAAAAGTTGAGCAGAAATCGGTTATCACGGTATGGCCATATGATGCGAAGGAATAAGTAAAATGTCGTGAGGAAAGTTTTGAGTATGAATATCGATGGCTATAAGAGTAGGAGAAGACCAAAGAAACGATGGATGGACTGTGTGGAAGATGATAAGGCTAGAAAGGGGGGGTCTACCGAGATGACGACTAATAGAGAAGTATGGAATAAAAGACATGTTGCGTCGACCACAAATAAATTGGGATAAGGAAGAAGAATGATGATGAAATGATTGATAAATACAAGAAATTCTTACCTTTCGCCAAAGTTCCAAATGTCCCCAACCGTATATCAAAACATCGGTATCAGGTTTTTGAAATCCTTGTTCATAGTTAATATCTATCACAGTTGGTATGTACGAACACAACTTTTTGAATGTAGCGTCGTTGAGATCATAAGGAGATTCTACCTTGACCAAAGCTATGTCTATAAATGACCACTTTTCCACGTTATGATAATCTATTTCATATTCTACAAAACATTAATACATAATATTATAAGTTCAGTCTTTCATCACCTTTAATTCTACGTGGCACTGATTTAAAGCAGCAGTTGTACATACACCGTGAAATTTGAATCACAGTTTTGCTAGAACAAACGTTATTCAGACCATGGTCTCCTACCATACTACAGCATCCAATAAAAAAAAGCTTAATTGGTTTTTGAAAAAACACAAAAAAACAAGGTTTAAAATGTCAAGATTATCGTTACTCCCTACAACACAGACACCACGCATGGGACACATCATTGTTTACAGGAAAATGTACCTCCATAAACGAAATTTAGTAAGCAGTAGATAATCTTGACATTTGAAACTTTGTCTTTTTGTGTTTTTTCAAAAACCAACTATGTTTTTTTTTTATTGGATGCTGTAGAATGGTAGTAGACCATGGTCTGAATAACGTTTGTTGTAGCAAAACTGTGATTCAAATTTCACGGTGTATAGTAGTTTAGGTAAGTTAAAAATTACAAAATGCATATTTATTAACAAGTTCGGCAGTTAAAACTTAGCAGTAAAGTAAACAAAAATGAGTCGTAAAAAATCATGAAATAACTAAATGGGCAGTTACGAGTGGGCAGTTGACAAATCAGAATTAGTCGGTAAGAAATTTCATTCTAAGCAGTTCTATAAACTACCCACGTTCTAACCTAACCCAAGTGATTCACTAACAATAGAGGGGATCTGGCGCTCGGCGGCTGCTGCTGCGGCATGCTCGCTTCGCTCGCTCGCCTTCGCGCTCTAATGGTCACAGTTCTAACCTAACCTAAGCCAAATGATTCACCAAGAATAGACAATTTCAATCGGTTCGGGTTCGAATGTCTCGGCTCCCTGTGAACTGCCGAACTATTTATCTAACAGTAACTGCCCATGCCATCATTTTTACTAGCCATTTATTTATTAGTCTGCTTACGTATTTTCATTACTGACATTGTAAGACGAAATAACCGGCCAATTGTTTTTTTATTACTATCTGTTTTACTGTCGCACAAATTTACCAACCGCCGATAAAAAATAACTGACCATTATTTTTAATAATAAATAACAGTTCAAAAAATTCGTTCCCATCCTGCGTCTACTACCGGTGAAATATTTTGTAATAATATCCTTTCAAAACATAACATGTAAAAAAATGCAAGTCTCACAACGCAATTCTTCTACCGTAAAAAGATGTGAGATCTAATGTAAAACTAAAGTCTCTTAATTTATTCAGTACCTATCTGTCACCTTTTTAGGGGCTTATGGCTAAGTTCAACAAGCTCCACGGGTCGATCGATCAGGTTAAGCTACGCTTGCCACGGTTGGTCTGTGGATGGGTGACCATCTTTACATACCAAGACCCCTCCGTGCCTCGGAAAGCACGTTAAGCTGTTGGTCCCGGCTGTCATTTGTAGATATTTGACAGTCGTTACGGGTAGTTAGAAGACCAAAAAGTCTGACAACCAGTCCTACCAAGGGGTATCGTGTTACCTAGTAACTAGGTTGTGGAGGTCAGATAGGCAGTCGCTCCATGTAAAATACTGGTTTTCAGCTGCATCCGGTTAGACTGGAAGCCGACCCCAACATAATTGGGAAAAGGAAAAGGCTAGGTAGATGATATCTGTCATCTTTATTTCTTTACTAAATAGAATGACTTGGCCTTCGCACAGCAACATAATCACATACGAATAATCTACTATTTTAAATAGTCCTAATTAAATAAAGCGCAGCGCTAATAATATATTAGGTAGATTTTGTTGTATGTAGAATGTTGATTCTATTGCCGTGTGCGATTACCAAGTCATTCTATTTATTAAATAAATAAAGATGACAAATACAGGTTCAAATTGAATGTAATTTGGGAAAATACCTATCTATACTAAGCCCTCTCGGTCACTAAAAATTCAGGCTTCTAGCACAACGAAGTTAAAGAGACTCGAAAATGTTTTGAATGGCTTCGAGAAAAGATGGTACGACTTTGCCTTTGTGTTTGTTTTGCTCGACTTGCCGGGGGGATACTTCCATGCCACCGCTTAGCCGGTGTGAAACGACTTGGTCAAATGAAGCGTAACTTCTCGTAGATATTACTAGGGAGTATCAAGTATTTGTAACTTCGTGGTATTTGCAACAAAAGCCGAACAGACGTACTAGTTTACCTACTTAGTCGATCAAAACATATTCTTCAGTATGCCGCAGCAATATAGTCACTAGTTAATAGTCTATTACATACTTACTCATAGGAACACACGTATATATCACTCTCTTTTTCTTTTCTTTTGTACATTTATCGTTTTCTATTTCGGCGTCCGGGACGTATTTTTTATATCCTGCTATAGCGTACATGAATTCAACATCATCCACACAGGCTGCTGATGTGATTATGAACGACGTAGATACTAAGGCACCGCCACACAACCATTCGTCGTAATATCTCTTTGAATTTGGTGCTTTAACTAAGTACACCTGCAAATATATGGTCATTTAGGAAGACAATCTAGCTAATTGCAACAGAGGACGCTAACGGCGCGGCATAGCCGTATTCAAATAACACACGGAAAGTTGCAGTGCCGTGTGTCAAGATTACCTTCTGACGCACGGTAAGTACAACATTTTGATCACTTCGTATGTTATTTGGCTTTAGGCCCTACGTTATTAGTCTCAAAATCTCGCGGAGAGATAATTTGAAGGTTTTCATACAATATTTTGAATGGGACATAAGTTACATAGTCACTACCGCTAAATATATTAAAAGTAGGAAAAGTGCCTATACCAACCAAAAAGTGTATATAGCCAACAACTAGCGGCCAGCGGCTATTGGAAGTGTAAAAATGAGAAACATCAAATCAATCTTAGGTTATCATTCATACGGATGGGATTGCACAGTTGCCTGTGTTTTCAATTGTTTTTCAATGTACTAATTTATTGGTCTCTTACCACGTATCCTTTATCCGCGACCACTTCATTGCCATCTTTAATTCGTCTTGAACCATCAGTTACTGAGACAAAATATTAGTAGCACATTTCTATAGTGTCATAAAATAGTGAAAAAAAGGAACACCAAATGTCTCTTATGTCTTTGTTACTACTAAGATCTTTTCGAGTTTGGCCACCAAATTCACTTCTCTGCCTTCTGCATCAGTCCGATCTTCTTCAAGACGTGTCTGACCATCAAAACATGGCCGCTTGATGCTGTCATCCATTGAAGAGTTTAATTATTTATACAGCTATGCACAACGGACTGAAATGCACGGATTTCGAACAGCAACGGAGTTTAAGTGCGTCCACTTACATACTGTATATACTACTTGGTAGATATGGTAGGCACAGGTACCATCTGATATGGTAGGGCCTTACCTCTCGAGCACCTGAACACCTGGCCGAGTGGCTCTGTCTTGCTTCTGTCTCGCCACTGTACTAGTTACGTGTAAACAAAGCATAATTATGTCTACAGTAGGTACTCACCATACAAAATATTTATAAATAACAAAACAAACTTTATCGCAACCATATTGTAGAAACAGTGTAAAACGAAATAATTGTACTTCGATGGACTGTGACATGGTTATAATGGAATTTTTGTTGAATGATTACTTTTATTGTTTTCATTATTTTTCTCCATTTTCTGATGAACTATTCAAGTACCCATGGGCTATTTTAGTAAGGGACTATCTTAGTTTTGGTTTTTTTCTAAAATGTGGATTGATTAAAAAAACACCTTTAGGTACAAGTCAAAAATAAATTATGTTTTAAAATTAGATGAGTTCGGTGTTTCCGACCACCTTGAGATGAAAGACCGAAACAAACTCGGGGGTCACAGTCTCTTTTAAAGTCCAGACATAATTTTGGTCGGGCCATAATGAGGATATAGGCCAACCGCTTAACTGAGTCCATGCCAGAGGTAGCTGCGCGGTGCGGGAAAGGTATGGTAGTGCAAGAGCTCAGTGATTCGTCAACTCGCGACAACTGTCACCCCTACCGCACCGCGCACGGACCCAGTTAAGTGGTCGGCTTATAGATTAATGCCTGAGATGATCTTTTGAGGAAAAAGTGGACCTGTCCAGTTAGTGCATGCATTTGTCAGTAATCGCGCAGCTTAACTCAGAACTTAAGGTATGAATTGGAAAGGTGTTTATTGTGGTATAGAAAATATAGTGTTTCTTGTAACGGAGTTTAAAAACCTATCCAGCCTTCCAGGCTCCGGGCCATTAGGGTTAAAAAAAAAAATGAACTTCTTCACATATTTAAAAAAACTTAACCAAGCCGAGAGTCACTTATTCTTCTCGTTATTATGATTTTTTTTTTGTACTAGACCTCACCTGGGAACTTTTTCGTTATGAGATATTGAAGGTCAACCTTTTTTGACGTTATTAGGAAAACAAGTTTGAAATCCATGCAACACCACGATCCCTGCACACTTGCTACTACTTACTTGCCTTTACAAGAGAGTTTTAATTTTTTTGAAAAATAAGACATAGTCCACAGTATTAGGCAATTATTATTTTTTTTAAATAAAACCTATTCAGTTAAAAGGCACTGTTTGCAGGCTCATTCAAGGCAAGATTCAAGGCATTCCTGTTGGAAAGATGTTTCTACTCATAATATGATTTGTAATAAGTATTCTTATTAGCAATAGTTTATATGGTAAGAATATTTCAGTTCAATAGTTTAGTTCAGTGTCCTTCAACCGATTAATTTTATTCTTGTCAGCAGTTCAGCCTTTAATTTACTCCCCAGTATTTACCTGTTAATTACAGCATTATCTCTTCTCAGCCAGTCGATACGATTGACAAGTGTAAAAGAAGTCAAATACTTATTGTTTCTTTAGCCTTAGTAATTTTTTACTAATGTTCGCACGAATTTACGTTCTCTAACACTAAATTTCTAGTACTGTAAGTGTTTTACACATGTACTTTGAATAAGTCGTTATAGAACTGCTCTAGAACCAAAAACTTGTCCTTCTCATGCTCGGGAAATACCTCACATGCAACAAAAAGTTTTTCATAACTTTCTTTACACTCAAGTTTTAGTTTTGGGCTACGAGGTATTAAATAAATCGCATTTGCAACGATTTTATACTGTTCAGAAAGGTTTAAATGTACGGCTATGAGTAATTAATCCATAGCTTATCAAAGACTCGACGAGAACAAAATAAATCACACATAGTGTTTTCGTACTCAACGGTGTTTTCAGCATATAGAACTTACTTAACACGCTTTGTAACAATAATAATAGTCCTTCAGACCGTATTTCAGCAATGGCGGCCAATCTTAACGGAGACCAGCCTTCGGGAGGTAGACTGCACAAGTGTGTGCGTAGACACAGGTGCACTCACTCATCCCTGTGTCCCGCAGTCCGACACGACCAAAGAGAGATCAGGCGCAGGAACAACGGCTTAAAGTGCTTTCCGAGGTACGAACGTAACCTTTGTACACACGTGGCAACCTGCATGTCCAACCAATTATGTTTGGACACAGTTACTTAGTTTGATGTATAGAAAGGGTCTACCTTTTATGGTAGAACTTGTTAAGTCATAATATTATTTTACACAACAACGGATTGCATAATCTTCATTTCGCAGAAAATTGTTAGCATACACTCATTTAGCATGGGTTATATCTGGCAGAATCTTAAATAAAAAATATAATACTTTCTTAAAAAGTCAATATTATTGTGCTACAAAAGTTAGTGACAGAATCTAATCGCTGCAAAACCGACTCCACGTAGTCTTGTGTGCCCTATCCCTAGAGTGTAGTTTAAGCCTGCATAGGCGCAGAGGGGCGTGGTGGCTCGCGAGTTGAGGAGCAGATGATTTTACGGCGACGATAAGCTCGCATGGGACTGCCGGAGCCGTGACAGAAACCATGCCTGCTGCATGTTGTATGCTTGCTTGCATGCTGCATGCTTGCTACATGCATGGTGTATACTTATTTGTATGTTCGCATGCTGCATGCATGTGATAGGTGAGTCTTTCAATTATTATAGATATTAAATGTATGCCAAAAGACGATTTTGACTGTGAACTTTCTGCGATATGATGGTTCTACTTTTTTATTATTATGGATATGAAATTTGTGCCTAAAGATGATTCTGACTTACAAAATTATGAGTTTTGAATGTATGATAAATCAGTGTTTACCTAACGATTTTCTGCGAAATGAAGTTAATGCTATCCGCTGTTATGCAAAATAATATTATGACATAAAAAGTTCTGCTATAAAGGATAGACCCTATTAGACATATTGCCATTTCTATAAAATAGCATTTTCAACCTTAAATTAAAATTGAAATACCGTAGATTTTGTCACATCCACGGCAAACTTACGAATCCGCATTTTTAGTGAAATCGATATTTTGATGAAAAATTGTACCTAATGTGGTAATTTACGAACTACACACCGTGGAAAATTTACGAATTTTTATCTCTGACGGTTATAAAATTCAAATTGTTCGATTCTGCGTTTTATGTTAATACACCCATAGTAAATTCACGTAGGATGATTTAGCATAGTAAATTTAAAAAGAAGTTAAAAGATATTTAATCTTACCCTGGCACACTTACGAAAGTAGCACTTACGTAAGTTCACCAAAGTTTAAATTGGATATTTTTATTATGTTAGTATAATTTAGTAACGAAAGTACAACTTTCACAAGTTTGCCAGGGTATGAATAAATCCATTAACTTTTATGTATGATGAATTGATGATGTAAAGTTACGAATGTATATTTATTTCTGATCCTTGTAGAATATTGACAATCCATTGATAATATAAAAAAGTACAATTTTGAAAACCAAATGTACCGCGGTACCTTTACACCTGCTACAAAAAAAATAGGTTGATGTTTACTTTCAAAACGCTCCCCTGTAAAATGCATTATCTGCAGATTCGCAAGTTTACCGTAGAAGTGACGATTTGATTCATTTTCTGAATCGTAGCAGGTTGCAACAAAAAAAAAAGGATTTAAACAAAAATGCGAAATAATAAAACGAAAACTTATTTAATTTTAACAAGTAACGTCAGTGTAGAATTAAATAATAAATAAACTTACTACTTAGATATCTATTAATAAACAAAAATACGACTCGTATTTTCACGGTTTAGGCAGTATCAATCTATTCAATTCTTGAAATGGTAGGAAATCTTTAGTTGTACATATTTTGTTTTAAAAACTTTCCTGGTCTGAAATACAGGGTGTTTGGTATACCTACAATTTTTTGACGGATGGGGGGTGTCATTTGCTAGTTTTTATTTATAAAATACTAGCTGCGCCCTGCGGTTTGATTCCGTGGGAATATCGGGATAAAAAGTATCTTATGTCCTAACCTAACCCAGATCATGGTCCACCTATGTGCCAAATTTCATCAAAATCCGTTCAGCCGTTTTAACGTTAAAGCGTGACAAATAAACAAAAAAACTCGCTTTCGCATTTGCAAATTGTTTACTTTTCGTTTTTTAAATTGTTTCAAAAGTCGAAATTTTTCGTGCCTCAACACAATTTTAAAACTTAAGAATCCAATCGTACATAAGTGTCATTGGTGATAACATCAAAAATGATTGTGTGCTATAATACAAGCACAAAAAAAGTTGTGACGATAATTTGGGTAATTAAAAAACAAAATTATTATCTCAATTACCTACCGTGACACCAAAGACACAGATTTTATGGTTGAAAGCTAAGATATGACGCTCTCTATCCCTAAGAAAATTGTGTTGGTCCTTCTACCGAATACCGTGTACAATAGATTTTTTCTTCGCGAGACCTTGGTTACGGAAACGGCTCCAAAACTTTTCAATTTTTCCATACGGTTTGTGTTTTTTATCATTTTCTGTGGTAGTCGTCGTAGCATTATCACCCTCATTAGCTAAAGTTACATTTTCTGCAGCCCTACAAAAAAATAAAACACTTTATTAAAGCCAAGAACATACTCCTGGAGGCATGCAAGAAATATTTGCGTTTTTACAAATAGGTATTAAGAGGCAGTGCACGAAATCGACTGATTTTGATCAATTTTGTTCATTAGTTGTGAGAAAGGGAAAAAGAATTTAAACAAAACTATTTGTGTTGAAAAGTCGAGTTCTTTGTTTTGCATGTGGCTGAAAGGTATTCTTTAAATAAGTTAAGTATTCATGGAAAATCTATTTATAATATTCTATCTATAGAATATTCGCAACAAGTTTTCCTAAAGATGACGCGAGACTGACGTTTGATCACTTTTTTACAAGAAACTACTTTTGATTTTGAACATTAAAAAATATCATCAATATTGTTATATGGTCTACTTGCATGTGGCTGAACCACTTTTTTCAACTTCGTTACAAAATATAGCAGAAAAATTATGTTGAATTAACATTTTTTTAAACCCTGTCAGTAATGTATTTTTTCCTATTATTTAGCAAACCATATTAAAAATGTTAAAATCACACATTAGTATGAATTTTGTTTTTTTTTTTTTTTTTTTAGATTTTACAATAAACCTTCGTGAAGTTTATCAAAGGCGAAATAAATCACATTTTCGAGAGCGCAAAAGTGATGCTACTATTAACAGGTGCTGTGACTGACACAAATGATTTTACTCAAAAATGCATGTAATGTGGTCATTATTTTGACAACCTTGTTTGAGCAAAGTCGACCTTGCCGTTCTGTTTCAAGGAGCGGCCGGCAAAACATTGCCGGCCGCTATTTTGACGTTTCAACGTTTTAAAAAATCAAATGCAAAAAGATTTTATTTAAAACACAGCTGTTTGTATTTATAGAGATAGGTACAAAAAGATTTTATTCCATATTTGGCTGTATAGTTCCAAATACCATTGTTAAAAAAAAAAACAAAGAAGTAACAAAAGCGCGGTTCAGCGAAAATTTTATTTTTATTTAGTGACTTTTTTGCGTAATAAATGAAAAAATAATACAGCAGTCAAACACCGCATTAAAATTATCGCAAACTATTAGTAATATCAAACCGGGAAAGTCGGTGTTGAATTTTAGTAACTGTACTTTTCATAAGTGTCATTTTAATTAAATTTCTAGTTAATTAATATATATTTTATTGAAATTACTTGCTGGTTTTATTTAGATTAGGTACTTGCATTTTTGAGTAAAGCACTATACAAGCCTTAGCCCACTATGACTGCTTCGCTGGTCACGCTATAGGCGGTCATTATAGACCGCGGCAGTAATGAACTATAGCACCACGAAAACTGTACTTTTATACTTACATAGACTTAATGTTTCAATTATTTCAAGCTTTCTTACAATTAGATAAGTTATTGACGAAAAAGGGTTTTTTCGTGCACGGAACCTTACCTACGAATAAACTCTAACTTCAAGTTTCCATTGATTTATAGACATTTATAAGAATATATATTCACGTGAGTGAAATCGTAGGCACACGTAACACTAGTTAGGAATAAAAAATATAAATAAATAAAAAAATATAAAAAAAACACAAAACTGTGAAAACTGGCTGAACTTGTGTTTCTCCAACCACCTGCGACGCGGCGCACAGTGGGCCCATACTGAAAATTAGTGGACTTAGGCAACAAAGTTCCAATATCGATGCGATTTTTTTTTAAATGACGTGTTATGATATTCCTGACAACTTTTACTCTTATAAAATTTCTTCTAAAGTTGATAGTTTGTCTTGAAAAAAATGAATTAGATTTTTTTGTATGGACCGAATCACGTTTAATTTTTTTTCTGAATATTCTGCGCCGGCCATCCGCGGCAGCGCGAGTAATCAATCGGTAAAAAAAAAATTGTTTTGTAAGAATTTTTTTGCCATTTAAAATAAATTCAAAGTACATTTTTGGCTCATTTGGCTGTTTTAGCCTTCTTTTTAGTTAAATATATAGTTTTAATAGCGCATAGGTACTTATAACTAGTAATTCTGGTAGAGATTTTGTTATTATTGCATGTTATCGGTAGCACTTGCATTGTGATTAATGACTCATTTGTTTGTGCGCTCGGCTAAGCGCATAACAAACGAGTCACCGAAAAATGCTTGTCTCTGATGGGCTGTGTTATTTTTTTAACTGCACGTGATCTATTGTTGAATAAATATCGTAATAAGTTTCAGGTTATACTAATTTTGTTAATGATAGGTGAAATAATTTAAATTTGTACGGGCAAGTCGTTGATAATTATCGATATAATCAAGCGTATGTATATTATAGTATAAGTTATCGTACGTTCGATCAATATGAAACTTTGAAGTAATTGTAGCCCTGAAAAGGGCTGTTTTTCATATTCCTAGCCCTGATGGGCTTTTGTGGGAATAATCTAGAGCCGGATCACATTATTTCTTGTTCCAGAAGTGCTAGTGGGTCCGGCAAATTTTCGGACTCTGCTGTGAGGCATTCTTCTTCCTCCATAATCTCACTGTCACAGGGAGGCTCAGTAGTCTGTAACAACTGAATTGCTTCAGGCAACAACTCATTATGAACCTGTTTCATTATTTTAGGCCTTATGTAGGATATGTGGGGATCAGAGCTTATTAGAAGTCCATGGAGGATGTCTTCGTTTGTTGCTATTCTCCCCGTTTTTCGAGTGTGCCTCTCCCTGACGTTTCTGAAGTCCTTATTACGGGCTTCCGAAGCTTCTTCAGATAAGGTACTTAAAACGAATAAGTACATACATTTTAATTTCAAAACGCAATCGAGTCAAATAATACATCAAACTATATTTATTTTTTACTTACCGATTGGCAAAACACCAAAGTGGTTACAGATGTCTGCACCGTGCATTAGAAGTTTATGTACACTAACTGGCATGTAGTACCACGAATAGTGTTGCACGTACACATCAGCTGTTTCTCTACAGTATCTTCTAAATTTTTCACAGTCAATGTTTTTGCCTGATGATATGGCTTGTAGAATAACGGAAAATCTGAAAATCAGATTTTCGTCAATTCCCGTTATTCTGGATGATCTTTTGTAATCTTGGAAAAAGCGCCTCGCAGTATTCCCGTCATTTGTAGTTCCAAAACCCTAAAATGGGAAAAAAATACTGTAATATACAATACATAGAGATATAATACACAAACAACATAAAAAGAGCGAAAATTAAATACATACCTGCTTGACTATATCAATCAGCAGTCCAGTTTGCTCACGAAACTCTTGTTGCGTAGTAATTTTTTTAACTTGTTTCAAAGCCTTATGTTCACCTCGAGCAGTCCATCGTTGAAAATCCAGATTATAAGATATATGGAGAAGACATTCCATACACCGAATCTTCAGATGCAGTGAAGAAATTCCTTGTTTGTAAATTTCTTCACGAAGTGGTTTGGAAGTCAAAGCGTCTAAATTATTCATTTCGCTCGGTTTTGCCAAGCAAATGGGACACGTTGCATATGATGGTACTTCAGCAATAATATTGGCCACTTTTCCATCAATCATGGTCATATGCAATTCATGTGATACAATAATATTTCCACACTGTGTAGATATTAGTTCATCAATTTGTTTTTTCATCTCAGACTCTTCAGACTTTATAAAATCAGCTGTCTCCGAAGTGAAGGTGATCTTCACTGGTCGACAGTACAGAGTTGAGCAAGGTGTGGGGTTCTCCCAAACTATATTTTCATTCCCAGATGATGGGCTAGTAGACACTAGCCGAAGAGGGACGATGCTTATCATGACTACTGTTGAATCATCGAACTCTGTAGCTGTGTTTGATGTTTTCTGTTTATAATTACTCTGCGACGAAGAACCATCAAGTCCCCATTTCCAGGTCAACTTGAGTTCTTCATTTTGAGACCTACCAACAGAATTCATATCTAGTAAAATCCTCTCCACAGTGTGGTCTAATAGCGCTTGCAATTTAATCTGAGCTCCTTTTTCGGTAATCTCCATACTCTCTTGTGGTGGGTAACATCTTTTCTTGGCATTTACAAGCTTTGGATAAGATGGAAAGGCAGCACAGTTTTCTTCTTTCAGAAATTGTCGAAGAGCTAAGTACTTCCATTTCGAGAGCGCAACTGATGTATAAAGAGCTAAACACTTATCTTCAGAGACAGTACTTAAGCTCTGCTTTTTGAATAGTCGCTCGTCTACTTCGGATAGTGCATCTGGATTACTGGAAAGGTATTCGACCACTTTTGCCAGATTCGTTTTGCCATTGTCTTTTAATTTTGTTATGTACCAGTGCTGCAACTCTTCCTCGGAATTTTCTTCTACTATGGAAGTAGAACGTCTTTTTTTTTGCTTATTTCTTAACTCTTCGAACGGTTTTCTGTGCTCCTTTTCTGTAGATGTTCCCGCTTCCGCAGTACATATTGCAAGAGTAGGAACATGGGAATCTATATCCACAGGCTCAGGTAAGGCTGCGTCCGAAAAGCCCATCTCTCTCAGGTCAACACTGTCACAAACAGGCCAGTTGATGTTTTTTGATTTCTACTTGACTCCATCCACTTTTTATTTGGATTTACACAAAAAGTCGACAGAACTCCTTGATTCGGTTCTTGTCTTCTTCAGAAACTTCGGTAGTCAAGACAGAAATGATACTTTCATATAGAAACATATGATTTTTTAGATCACCGCCACTTCTTAACTTCACAAAAAGATCTAGGTTGGTACAAAATCCAGCCATAGCTCTAATGTAAATATAAAAATAAAAGTATTTCACTGTGTTCACAATTAAGCGACAAGAGCGAAACTAGATGGACTTATTTTTTTTTTTTTTTTTTTTTCGGAATGGCATCTTACAGTTGGTTTTGAGAAACCGTCACTGTTTAACCGGTCAATCCTGTGGCTGCCTCAAGCTACTACACTCAAAGCCTCCAGCCAGGGCACATATATAAAACTAAGCTAAAAAGCTTAGGATGAACGCGCACTAAGGGCACCCCCTGCGGGGTTCGAGCCTTGGCTTAGGGCGTTATCCGGAGGGAGGACATCAAAAGATGGGACGGGCTGGATCAAGAGGTTTTGATCATTATTATTAATCGGGGAATTTAAAGCTACGTGCACAGCTGCAACAACTGCTGGCACCTCGTTTTCGAGCAAGGGTCGGGGGGGAGTATCATTTACTCGGGGGCGCGGCGGTCGGGAACGCAAAGGACCTCGGCGGCGAGGTCGGAATGACGGGAGGCGTCTGTGTTTGTACACTGTGCTTGTTTCCCTATTGCTCTCCTGGAGGAGGGTTATGGGGTCATCGGGGTCTACTAGAATATGCCTTGGACGGCGAACTTTACTGATTCTACTCGGGACATAACTAGCGGCTTCGACAACCAGAGGGTTGCGATGTTTGGCCGCGGACTCAAAGAAACGCTTTGAAAGGCGTTTAAGAAACTGGTGGATTGTGGGAATCTTTAGGTCGAGGTGGAGAGCCTCGTTCCTGATGAACCATGGGGAACCTGTCGCCCTACGAAGGAATCTATTCTGCACCGTTTGCAGCCTATGTATATGACGGGGTTTTGCATGAGCAAAGACGGCACCCGCATAGGTCATGATAGGTCGAATGCACGCCGTGTAAACGCGCAATTTGCACCTAAGTGACAATTTGCTACGTGCATTCACTATGAAGAAGAGTCTACCGAGAGCGAAAGCGGCTCGCGAACGAACCATCTTTATGTGCTCTGCGAAGGTCAAATGATGATCGAGAACGACACCAAGATATTTGGCTCGCTTCTCCCAAGGGATCGGCTTGCCGAACATGGTGATCGGTCGGGGGAGGGGGTATCTGAGCCTTTTACGCGAGAACCGCTTGGCTTTTATCTGGATTTACTTCTATCCGCCACTTTGTAAACCATGCGGCCAGTCTGTCGACTGCGCGTTGGAGAGTGAGGCGAATAGAGTCAGGGGATCTAGATTTGCAATAGATGGCAGTGTCGTCTGCGAACAGACCCAACTGCGAACTACGGCAACCTTTAGGGATGTCGCTAGTGTATAGCGTGAATATGAGGGGGGACACCACAGAGCCCTGAGGGACACCTGCGCGGATGGGACGGGGAGTGGATAGCGCTCCTTCGATGCGATAGCGGAAGACGCGATTCGATAAAAAGTCTCGTAAGATGAGCACGAGACGATCTGGCACACCGAGCTGGTACAGCTTGTATATTAAGCCGTTGTGCCAGACTTTATCGAACGCTTTCGCTACGTCGAAGAATACTGCACCGGTCATATAACCGTGCTGGAAGCCAGCACTTATGAATTCTACGATCCGGTGGGCCTGATGCACGCTAGAGTGCTCAGTTCGAAAGCCGAACTGTTCCCAGGGGGTTGAAGCCCTTGGTCTCGGCGAAGTCTCTGAGGCGCTTATAAATAAGCCTCTCATAGATTTTTCCGAGAACCTTGAGCAAACTAATGGGACGGTAACTGGTAGGCTCGGTTTTGGGCTTGCCGGGCTTAGGGATACCGATGACGGTGGCTTCTTTCCACGACTGTGGGAAGATATTGTTGCTTAAGGCACCATTGAAGATGGTGGTCAAAAGCATTATTAGGTGGGCGGGGAATAGTTGGACCACCCTATTGGTGATACCATCTGAACCGGGGGCTTTACGGGCTTTAAGACCTTTGATGATGTCGTGCACCTCGTCCGGGAGGACGGGGGGCAGCGGACAGTCAGGGTCATCAACGGGAGGGAGGGAGGCTCTACGTTCGACTTCCGCGTCGACCTTTGACAGGTGAGCTTGGTCTACTGGTAGGGAACTGGGAGTGCATTGGGCCTCGAGGCTGTCTGCGAGGCATTCAGCCTTTTCGGCATCGTCGAATGCAATGGATTTATCGGGACGGGTCAGGGGGGGCATACCGGAAGATTGGGGAGACCTGAGTTTCCTCTGGAGCTCCCAGAAGGCCTGATGGTTTGGCTCTAGTTCGCCGAGTAACTTTCCCCAGCTCGCGTCCCGCAGCTCCGCTATACGTTTCTTTACAGATCTCTGTAAATAGCGCATATGGGCTTTGTTGGCGTTACAGGGAAAGCTATCGTACGCACGTATGGCCGCGTTCTTCTCAGTCAGTAATGCACGCACATCGTCCGGCAAGCGCCAGCGACGGTCGTCCGTCGCTGGCACTTCCCTTGAACAATCGTTCAGGACGGATTGTACGTGATCAGTGAGTGAGTCGATCGCGGCCGTGGTGTCGGCGACAGAGTCAAAGAGATCGGGGATAGAGTCTAACTGAGGGGACGTGTTGGATTTCAGCTGTGTGCTTACTTTCTTCCAGTCCGTGATCCTCTTAGTGATAGGGGGGGCGTTCGGGTCGGGGAGACCTATGCGGGGGTCTAGTCTCATGACTACCGGGCGGTGATCAGAGTCGAGCTCTTGCACCGTTTCTATTGACTCTAACTTTAGGTTGACGTTCTTAAGGAGCGCCACGTCTAAGATATCGGGGGTATGATTTGGATTTATGAGAGAGTAATGAGTGGGAGTCATCGGAGCGATGACGTCAAAAGTCAGGGAATTTGAGAGGTCGAACAGGTGTTGACCTCTGGGGTTGGTTATCGAACTATTCCAAGAGGGATGTTTGGCATTTAAATCGCCCGCTATGATGAGCGAATTACTCATAGCGAGTAGGATCGAGAGATCGTGTGAGAGGGATTGATAGTGCCCCGGGGCGTTATCGGGGGGATTATAAGCCGATACGAGAGTGATCGGCTCGTGACCTGACATACCTAGGCGACAGGCGGAAACTTCTAATACCGAGAGGGGAGGAGGGTCTAATGGGATGCAGTGAAGCTGCTTTTTATAATATATAAGGGTGCCACCCTTGTGACAACGAGACCTGTCATTGCGAACAATCCGGTAGTTGGCAAGTGACGGGTCTCGATTGCAGGGCTTTAAGAACGTCTCTTGGATTAAGAGAACGTCAATATCGTGATCGCGGAGGAAGAGCCCTATCTCTGCCCTTTGGGTTTTTAAGCCATTGGCGTTAAAGAAGCCTATTGTTAGGGATCGGGGTTTGAGCCTAGCTAACACCGTATTATCCATTGAAGGTTTTAGGTGTGATAGCTAGGCTATCTAGGACTTGCGTAATATCCGGATACGCATTATAAATAGACTGTATCTGAGGGATATTGCCTTGAGCGGAGATGATTAGGTTGGCCATTGCCTTCGCGCGCGGGGAGACAAATGCCATATAGGTCGAGGTAATTATATTGAATGAATCAAGACCTTGGCGCTGCGCGGTCGCGGGACCGGCAGTCGGGGGACGCGGGGCTTGAGGAGCGGGAGCGGGCGCGGGTTTAGCGAGGGGCGCAGCGGGCGCGGGGGGCGCAGAGTGCGCGGGGGGCGCAGAGGGCGCGGGTGGCGCGGTGTCACGGAAGCGGGGGTCCCTAAGGTTGAGGGGGCGGGGGGGCGGGGGGGCGGGGGGGCGGGGGGGCGGGGGAGGGAAATGACCGTAAGAGGGCACCAAGGCAGGGAAAGACTGCTGGTGGTGGAGATAGTTCCACGGACTAGGCCTCTGAGGGCTTAGTCTTTGGGGCATAAGGGCGGAGGGGATCCTGTAAGAGGATGAGGAGGGAGTTTCCCTTTGCTGGCGAGCGCCGGAGCGCTTCCCAAGCTTGGGAGAAGATGCCTTAGGGGCTTTAGAGCAACCCCGGTAGTTAGCCGGGTGGCCCTCTTTGCCGCATAAAACGCAGCTGGGAGGTACGGTACAGAGGGTACGGTCTTTGGGTCGCGAACAGTCGGAAGTGCTATGCTCGCCCAGGCACTTTACGCATCTGGGTGTAGCATGGCAATTCCGCTGGGAATGGCCGTATAGCTGGCAACGGTGGCATTGTCCGACAATGCCACTCTTTTGGGGTTTCTCAATCTCGAACCCTGTGAGATGACACAGGGAGCGAATTTGGAAAATCGGGTGATGGCCCTCAACGGGCGGGCATATAACTAGGACCATGTCGTAGAGGTCACCGCCTCTAGAGCGGTGCATGCGATGGACCTCGTCTACCGGGACGTTTTGCGACTGAAGGTCGGCTAAGATATCGGACGGGAGGATCTCCCTGGGGATGCGTTTAATTACTACGCGAACTTGTTTCTCTTCCGGGAGGGAGTAGGTGTGGTATGACACACCTCTCGCTCTCAGGAGACGGGTTAGTTCCCTATAATCTCGCGATGTAGGGACAAGGATTTTAATACCCTGTTGGGTGTTTCGGGCCGAGGTGAAGTCGATCTTGTGATCGACGCACCATTTGGAAATGTCCGTCCACTTCCCTTTGTCCTGAATGAACAAGGGGGGTGGAGGGGCAATCTTTCTCGCGGGGGGGCGCGGGGGAATCCTTCGCGGAGGATGACGCGGTCGGGGGGGCTACGGGAGCGGGGGGCGCGGGGTATCCTTCGCGGAGGATGACGACGACGCAATCGGAGGGGCAGTAGAGGTAGAGGGGACGGGGGCGGGGGGGGCTACGGTAGCGCGAGTCGCGGCTGTAGCGCGTGGGCCGGATTTAATGGTGACGGTGGACGAAGAGGAGTCAGAGTCCTCTACCGCGGCGACCTTACTGGCCTGCGCGGAGATCTGCTTCCTGTTCTTCCTCTTTCTCCCCTTTCCTTGGACGGCTACGAAGCCATCGTCGGAGGGGGAGGAAGAGGTAGAGGAGGCGGCAGCGGACCTTTCGTCGTCTTCCTCCGAGTTATGAGAGTACGGGGTGGCGGGCCGCTTTGAAGAAGCGGGGGCGGGGAGGGGGGCGTCGGTGTCCATTGACACTGACGGAGGGGGGGAGGGGATCTGGGTGACTCTACAGTGGGACTCTACAGTCTAAAACATCGCTGAAAGTAGCGATGCTGGGGTCGGGGTCGGGGTGACTTTTAACTAGCTCTAGGACATAAGCGAGATGGTCTCCGAATTGTCCTTTGAGGGAAGGCTCCTTATCGAAGCACATGTCAAGAAGCTTGACGAGCAACTTGACGACATTTTTGTAATTTGGCGGGGTAGCCATTTTAGGGGGGGGAGGGGGGGGATTTGCCTAAATAATCCTATCTCCCCGGTGGGTATGCCGGGGATGTGTAACAATCCCTCCCTGTCGGGTAAAGACAGGGAGGATGAGTGCCTATCGGTGAACCCTGAGCTTGCTTTGGCCCGTTGCCTATCTTAATGTGCAACGGGGTCCTATCAGTCTAGTGCGCCGGGTGTAGACACACCCGACCGACACAGGGTGTGTAGCTGTGAAGGGAATACTGTCACCACGTGTTGGCTAGGAGATCCCCCAAGGCCAAACACTGGGACCCGGCCAATTAACTGCCTCACCCTGAAGGGGATCGGCGGGTGTGTTGGGTCAACACCCCACTCGGCTTCGTTGGCACCGTATGGTATCCACCGAGTGACCACGAAACTGTGGTTTTACCCAGAAGGGGCCTAGTGAAGCTACACACAAAATGTTCTGTTAAAGAAACTAGATGGACTTAATGAATGTCTTTATATTTATAGTCAGTGTTAATTACTCAGTGGACATAACAGTGAGTGAAAATTATTCAGCCAATCAGAGACGAGCATTTTTCGATGACTCATTAGTTATGCACTTAGCCGAGCGCACAAACAAATGAGTCATCAATCACAATGCAGGTGCTACCAATAACAAGCAATAATAACTAAATTTCTACCAGAATTACTAGTTATAAGTACCTATGCGCTATTAAAACTATATATATTTAACTAAAAAGATGGCTAAAACAGCCAAATGAGCCAAAAATGCACTTTGAATTTATTTTAAATGGCAAAAAAAATTCTTACAAAACAATTTTTTTTTTACCGAATGATTACTCGCGCTGCCGCGGATGGCCGGCGCAGATTTTTTTTTCGTGGATAGAAAATAACTCTTGCTATCATATATTCACGCCACATACCCAACATATTCGCACAATTGAAGAAAAAAAAAATTAAATGTGATTCGCTCCATACAAAAAAAATCTAATTCATTTTTTTCAAGACAAACTATCAACTTTAGAAGAAATTTTATAGGAGTAAAAGTTGTCAGGAATATCATAACACGTCATATAAAAAAAATCGCATCGATATTGGAACTTTGTTGCCTAAGTCCATTAATTTTCAGTATGGGCCCACTGTGCGGCGCGGCTCTACGAGCGCGGAGATGCATTCCCTGTTCCAACGACGGCTTAAGCCACGCCCATCGAGCTACGCTTTATTTCGACGTGGGGTCTTAAGGGTACACTAGTCGGTCATTCTTCCATACAAACGATTACTCGATATGTTATATTATTATTATAATATTTAATATTAGCAATGTTTGCTAAATTCAGGGTACACTAATGATATTGACTTGACTACCTAAATTATTGACAATCATAATTATTATTCATATTTGCTAACATGTCTGAACCAGTACTTTTTTAATGTTATCCTGCATGCACGTTTTTATTTATGTACGTGTACACATGTTTGAGCAAATAAATATATCTTATCTTATCTTATCTCGTCTGTTTGACGGTGTACGTTTTTAGTTTTGAACGTGATAATGATCAGGCTCTCTAAGGAAGCAAAATTAGGAAAAGTATTGGTTTGGAAGTTTTGAGCGTCGATACTTCCATATTTCAACACTAATTTTAACTCGTCTTTGGGCGTAAATAAATAACGTATGTAGTATGAAAATGACAAAATACAAACCGTACAGGGACAGATTATTTATTGAAAAGTTAAAATAATTTTATTTTGAGTATACGCCCAAAAGTCTATTCATAAAATTTTACGCGCTCGTTTGCGTTATAAATCATCGTCTATTTCACTAAACTATTTGCATTTAGCCCCTTAATTAATTTGTATTCAGTCGTATTTTATTTGTTGGAGCTTTGTTTAAATGTTTAAATCTTACTTTTAGTTTATGAGCAGTTTCTGTCCAATGTTGTTATTGCTTAAATGTTATGTACACCTATAATTTGTGTATACATTAGCAGTAATACCTTTCCTAATTATTATTATTACCTTTAATCCAATTATTGAATGCTGGTGGTGTTCTTTAATAAATAAATAAATGAAAAATAGAATGCATATTAGCCACGCCAGCAACAGCGACTAGTGGAACCTTAAGGGGGATGCGCCACGGTAACCCGCAAAATTCAAATTTTCTTAGGTTTTTTTTCCTGACTGTATATTTTCGCTGCTGAGGCAAAAACTACAAACGTAATATACAGGTTCGTTTTATAAAAATGTGGCTATTATTTTAGTATAATGTGGTGTCTTACGACTTTCACGCGAACGAGGTCGCGGGCAGAAGCTAGTCATCAATAAAATTCTCTAAGTTCATATTAATAACTATCTCATGAAATAGGTAATTACATTAGCGGCCAATTTTAACACATGAGACAAAATAAGGGAGGTTTATTGGTGATGTTAATAATTATAATTCTGTCAATAGGTACAGTATTTCTATTTTCTTAATCTCCCTCCCTAAAATTAAAACTTCGTGTTTCGTCAGTCGTCGGATTTCTATTAGTTGACCTTTGCACTTGGTGCAGACCGGACGCTCTCAATCAACTTGGAAGTATGTAGAGTTGTTAATACTCTTTTAACTTAATGTAATTGTTTAAAAAGTGGGAGAAAAGCTGCTAAAGTTGCAGGCACGACAGATAGGAAAATAGTTTTACAGCTCTTTATAGTTCACACGGAAATCAAAACAAAACACCAGTACTCAGTTCTGAATTCAAATTATTAAACACGATAAATCGAATAATTCATGGACATGGAAATTAGTATTTTGTATTCGGAAATGCGATGATTCCCGAGAGACATTAAGAAAATAGAAATACTGTACACATTTATTACATTCGTGAATCATATTTTGATCAACATACAACCTGACACTGACCTGCAAATAGCAAAAAACCGTAAGAAAATTTGGATTTCTCCGGGTTCCATGGCGCTTTCGCTTTAAACGAACATTGCTCGATGTTGCTTATGAAATTAATCATCACCATCATCATTTCAGCCAAAAGACGTCCACTGCTGGATATAGGCCTCCCCCAAGCACCACCACTCCGACCGGTTTTGTGCTTCCTGAATCCAACGGATTCCTGCCGCCTTCATGAAGTCCTCAGTTCACCTTGTGGGAGGCCTTCCAAAGCTACGTCTTCCGGTACGCGGTCGCTACTCCCGAACCTTTCGGCCCCATCGGCCATCTGTTCTACTAGCAATGTACCCTGCCCATTGCCACTGAAAAAACTATGAAATGAATACAACCTTTAATTCAAATTACTTACTGTACATTTCTAAGCAACCCGGCAGGATGATGACTCCAAGATATGTGTTTTTCTACTATATCGTAGCCCCGTTGGATCGGTGGACTGTCGCATATGCTCCGTCTGTTGTACCTACTGTTTTTATTTTTTTATTAGACAGTTAAGGTAATATCGCTGGATTCATTCGAGATTGTAAATACGTAAGATCTTATAAATAATTTCCAATTCAATACAATACAATACTGATTTAAGAATTCATGCACTAACAAGGAGACGAAAATACGACAACAAATTAAAATGCTTTAATGACGTTCCCAGTCCGCCTAAATCCATAGTCCATAGAAAATATCCACAGTTGACCTATTTAGTTTGTTAGTAAAAATCACTTTTGAATGCTAGAATTTATTTGATATTTTCAAAATACTCCTATCATGTATTAGTTAGGCCAGTGTTTGCATTCATTGTCGTATTGTCGTTGTCACATCATCATCATCATCATCATTTCAGCTGAAAGACGTCCACTGTTGGACATATGCCTCCCCCAAGCACCTCCACTTCGACCTATTCTGTGCTTTCTGCATCCAGCGTATTCCTGCGGCCTTCACAAGGTCATCGGTCGTCGTCATATTGCATAAAAAATATAGTTACAAGAATTAAAACCCAACTGCGACAAAAACGCCAACTAAAAAGGGGTAAACAAGACATAAGTACTTAGTAACGAAATAACATCGGTTTCGGTTTTCGTATAACCGGAGTCACATAATCTGTATGATTATGCCTTAATAACATACAGGGTAGCAGGGGACATCGACGCGCATCCTGTTAACATAGATTAAGTGTATGATTCTGGAACCCCGTGCGTTGAAATATTGCGTCGGTTATTTAAAAATCTGATGTTACAAACGTTTTGACCGCATATACAGGGTGTAAGGGACAGCCCTCCGCAGACTGATGCACAGTGGTCCGGATTTTGAATATGGTGGACTTAGAACCCAAGGTTAATATTTCGCGCTGAAAAAAATCAAGTGGACAGATAAGTAAACGTTCATCAACGTTTGTTCTAGCGGTTTTTAAGAAATTGTTTACTTTCGCGATAAAAAAATATTGAAAAAATAAATGTATGGAGCAAAACTGAAATATATTTTTTTCTCGAAATGTTCGAAAGTGTTAGCAATGAAACCTTTTGTATGTTATTGCATTACACTTATTGGATAATTCCACACAGAATTTTTTCGCATTCACTTGCAGCCTTGGCCGAAATAATCATCGGAACTTTCAATGTTTTTATTCCAACTATTTGTGACAATTAACGGTTTTTATTCATTTATAGTCATATAATATATATTTTTAATATCTTAAACACTAAAATTCATTACTTTTTGACTTTGAATGATTTTGAAAGATAGATACAATTTAATTTCATATTTTACTTCTTAGTGGTTAGCGCTGTTACTCAAAGCGCAGTTAGTGACCGAATGACGCATTGTCTGCAAATTTTCCCCTCCCATTCCCTAATATTGCTATCTCTTTCATTTTCTACTATTGCTGTCTCTTTCATTCTCTATTGCTCTCTCTTTTTCTCGTTAAGACTCTTGTTAGTTGCGCGCTTATGAATCAAATAAAACAAGCGGAGCTCCTGCTAGAGCGTGTCATTAGACATTCAACCCTTGAAGAGTCAACATACCTGGAAATTTTAACGTGAAGAAAACTACCTACTTAATAATGGCTGGATTTGGTATTTACCTGGACATTTACGTGTTTCTACGAAAAGGGGACCTCAAGGACTACAAACGACTGCATCAAGCAATTTTGGACTGCATTTTGCTTGAAATTTCGCAAGAAGATTCTGAAAAAATATTGAATTTTGCAGGAACTCTCACTGTGAACTTAAATCGTCGATGGACCGAAGCACACAGGGTGCAAAAAACATTCATGAAAAAGCATATGAGCTGGTTAGAAACAAGAGTTAAGTGGCCTGAATGTGAATCTGTGAATCTCTCCAAAATTTTTGAAGAGACCGAAAATTTAGATCATCATTCCACAGAAGAAGAAGCAGATGTTGTACCTTTTGCATCTACTTTGAAGGCGACTAGTGACATGGGCACTTCTACAGAGATCGTATCAAGGAAGCCATTTGAAGACTTGGGAAACAAGCAGAAGAAAAGGCGATCGGTTACATTACTCGACTATTCGGAAGAGGAACTGACTTTTGCTTTTGTCACAAAGCTTAAGTCTAATGGGAAAGAAGTTCTTGCTCGCATCATCGATCATTTTATGAAGAAATCTGAAAATATTGAAGATGTCGAATCATTTTTATTTATGAATGAAAAGAAGGAGACTATTCAGGAAGATCAAGTTTTGGCCCTTACTACTTCATTGGATCTGTCAAAGTGGAAGTACCTCACCTTAAGGTCTGCATTGTCACAACAGTTGAAGTTTCCGTCTTACCACAAGTTGTTAGAAGCTAAGAAAAGGTGTTATCCAGATGCCAGAGATATTATAATATCAGAAGATGGAGTGAAGGTGAAACTACAAGCACTATTAGATGTCACAACTCGAAGGATCCTGCAAGTCGTTGGTGATGATTTAAATATTTTCAGTGAAAACTTGAAGCTGACCAGCAAATGGGGATTCGATGGTTCATCAGCACAGAGCAACTACAAGCAAAGAAGTGAAATGGCAGAATTCGACGACTCTTCTGTGTTCATGACGAGCCTCGTTCCTCTGAAGCTAGAGGCTGGAAATGTTGTTATTTGGAATAATCCAAAGCCATCTTCAACATTTTATTGCAGACCTATTAAATTTCAGTTTGCGAAGGAAATAACTGACTTTGTTAAGCAAGAACAAGCGGCAATGGAGGAAGAAATACGAAATTTGACTATTTCCAGTTGGGGAAACTTGGAAGTTACTCATGTGCTGCATGACAATGATTGATGGGAAAGTGACTACAATAATTACAAATACTCCATCTGCAGCTACTTGCAATTGCTTTCTCAAATGTTTTCAAGACCTGTGCGGGAAGATGTATATCAATATGGATTGTCAACACTCCATATGTGGATTCGAAGCATGGAGTGTCTTTTACACATTTCGTATAATTTAGATTTTGAAATGTGGAGTGCACGAGGTGAAAACAAGAACCTTAAGAAGTTTCGAAAGGACATGGTGCAATCGGAGTTCAAACAACAGATGGGACTTTTGTTTGATGTTGTGAAGCAGGGCTTTGGAACTACAAATGACGGGAACACGGCCAGAAGATTTTTTCGGGAATACGAAAAGACAGCTCAAATAACAAAGATTGATACTGATTTGATATAACACTTCGCAGTCATATTGCAAGTGTTATCTTCTGTACAGGCTGTCAATATCGATGGAATCCGTGGATACTGCAAGGAGACTCTGAGCTCTTTGTACATCACTATCGCTGGTACAACATGCCTTCCAGCGTACACAAAATGCTGATACATGGCGCTGACATATGCAAACATTTATCTTGCCTTCCTATCGGAATTTTGTCAGAAGAAGCAGCAGAAGCAAGAAATAAGGACTTCCGAAATACCAGAGAGCGCCACACGAGGAAAACAGGAAGATTGCAAAATAATGAAGACATTATGCACAATTTTTTTATATCTTCAGATCCTTATATATCTCATCTTAAACCTTAATACACCAATTTTAAATTACTAAGTATGTTTCCAGAAGCTTTGCAGTTATTAAGAAGAAGTAATAGAAGTTGAAGAAGAAGAAGAAATAGAAGTTGATGAAGAATACTCCAAAAAATGTGCCAGATCCTTTGGAATGATTTTTAAGTTTTCTTATATAATTTATTAGTTTGTATTATTTTGTATGGTCAATATACATGTTCAATTTTATAATATTTTTATTATTCTTGGTTTCGTGTACTATTTTTTTTAAATTTATTAAATTTAATTCAAAATGTAAACCACCTTCTATTTATTATATTGTTCTGTAAGAATTATGCAATAAACAATTTTCAATCATTATGTTATTTTGTAATTTGATGTCTGTGTTGACATAATTTTTTTTATCTTAGAATTATACTTTCTCGAAACCACTTAACAGACCAAATAAGTAGTGTTTTTTTTTTTTATATTAAATATTTAAAGTTAAACTGCGCATAAACGCCAAAGCTGCAAGTTCATGCAAAAAATTTATTTGTGAAATAAACAAATAAATGTAATACAATAATTTACAAAAGGTTTCATTGCTAACACTTTTGAACATTTCGAGAAAAAAAATTATTTCAGTTTTGCTCCATACATTTTTTTTTCAATATTTTTTTTTCGCGTAAGTAAGCAATTTCTTAAAAATCGCTAGAACAAACGTTGATGAACGTTCACTTATCTGTCCGCATGAATTTTTTTAGCGCGAAATATTGACCTTGGGTTCCAAGTCCACCATATTCAAAATCCGGACCACTGTGTGATGGGGTGAATTCAGTATATCATACTAAGATGACCGGTACATGAAATTATTTCAGGAACGCTATGAGAATCCAATAAACCTGATCTGTTTTATTACCTTACACGCAATGTATCGCTACCGTAGCAAAACGCACGTAGCGAACGGCAGCGCAGCAAGCTTTCGGACGCCTTCCCCGCCACCCCGTCGGCAGGGAGAGCAGCCGCGCTCGCGTGGCGCCCTGGCGCCGTGTAAGTTTTCACCATGAAGTGTTCTTCCGACGCCTTCCTGATTGGGAACTACGTTTTCTAGCACGCGTTGATAGATATTGGTAATTATTCGGGAGTCTGATGGATGCTGACGGTCAGGATACCTATCAATGTAAGTTTTGAGCACTTCCCTAGCATTTCTCCGAGCTTCCCCGTAGCACATTATCATTTTTCCATACTCACGAGCACTAAATGTAGCCATTTCTCACATACAAAAAACACCACAACAAAAAATAAATCCAAAAGTGTGCGTAACGTATGTAACTTCACAACGCGACTGCGCTCGCGGTACACACAACAACGACACTGCGGATGACTGCGACACAAACCAACTGCTGTTGGGAGGGGAGTACCCCTCCCGCCGCACCGCATACATACTAAAGTATGTGTAGGTATGAGTTCGAAGAACTTGAGCTAGGCAGAAATTTAACAGCTGATTTCACGCGTCGTTCGTTAGAGAATTTCAACATCCATTGCTATTTTTTGTTAATTTAGCCGTTTTATTTACATTAATGGAGTAGTAAAGTTTAGTACAGAGAATGTTATTTTACATTGAAATAAAAAAATAGTAACCGAAAAAACGATTAAAAAAAAATTAAAATTTTCCTGAGAAAATTTTCGGCGGAAATTATGAGTCAAAATAAGAAGCTGAATGCACCCTGTTAGTTTGCAGAGGGCTGTCTCTTACATACTATATTGCACTATTGTAGGAAACAGCTGTTTTTTTTTTTATAACCGTCAGAAAATTTCAACGCAGGGGATCCAGAATCAGAGGGTCATGGCCATTCGGCTGGCCCGAGGATACCGCACGGTCTCCTGCGAGGTGGCGAGCCTCCTTGCCGGACTACCGCCATGGGATCTGGAGGCAAAGGTCCTCGCGCACATCTGGGAGTGGCGCGAGGAGGCGAAACGCCGGGGCTTAACTCCGATGCCGCAAGAAATCGCGGCACAGCGGACAGAGCTCCGGCGGGATCTCATGGCGTCATGGAGGGTGCGATTGTCGCAACCCCGCGCTGGGCACCCTCTTTGAGGAGTGGCTTGAGAGGCGTCACGGCGTCCTCACCTTCCGCCTGACGCAGGTCCTCACCGGACACGGGTGCTTCGGGAGGTACCTGTTCAGAATTAGGCGGGAGGAAACACCCGGGTGTCACCATTGTGTGGATCGGCCTGAGGACACGGTGGAGCATACGGTGGAGGTCTGCCCGGCTTGGGCGGAGCAACGCCGTGTGCTCGTGGAGGCGATCGGCGGCGGTGATCTCTCGCGTCCGGCCCTGGTTCAGGCCATGGTACGGAGCGAGAGGAAATGGCAGGCCGTCACCTCCTTTTGCGAAGCGGTAATGCTCGCGAAGGAGGAAGCGGAACGCGTGAGGGAGAGGCAAATTTCGCGCCCTCACGCCCCTAACCGCCGCAGGAGGAGACGCCCGGGGCGGGAATCGCGAGCCGATTTCCGGCCACCGTAGACGCGGGCTTGCGGACGGTGAGCAATGGGTGGCTCGCCGTCCGATAAGGACCAAGCCCGGGTCGACGGCGCGTTGTGTTCCACGCGCGCCTCAAAGAGATGTCAGCAGAATTGACGGGGTCCGTTAGGGCCAATGCCTGCCGGGGGTTCGAAGAAAACCGATAGGGAAATCATGGCCCCCGGCAACAGGGCAACCGAAGGAACACGGGTGGGTTTTAGTCAGTAAGAGTCTGACACGCCCTCCCGCTCCACCCAGAGCGGGAGAAGTTATTTGATAATTTCCCACCCAAAAAAAAAAAAAAAAAGGGGATCCAGAATTATGTACTGAATCCATGGTTGCGCGTCGATGTATGTAAAAATTTACAAATATGCAAAATTCGTTTGTCAAAATACGACGAGGATTTCATGAGTTAAGAGAGAACAAATGAACATACAGTCTGTTAAAATCATAACCCACCTTTGGCTTTGTCGTAGTCAGGTAAAAACGGTTCGCTATGCAAGCAGTGCAATCAACCCACAAATTGCCTTCACATTTTTTCTAAATTTTGCAAATTCAGTTTTGTAGCAGAAATTTAAAAGTGTTTTCCATCCTAATAGGTCGTAGTTTGGCCTATTGGCTACTAAACAACATAAAAATGATGCATGAACGCATCAAGGCTTGTGCAGACCAGCGCGACTTGTCGCGCGACACAAAGACACCGCTCGTCGCGCGACGAGCGATGCCTTTGTGTCGCGTCGCGTGTCGCGCTGGTCTGCACGAGCCTTCATCTGAGTTCGCTGTTAAGTATTAATGCACTTTTTTACTTTAAAAAACCATTTGCCCAAGTGTACTCTCTGTGTGTTCACTGTATTTAGTACACCTGGGTTATCAGAAAGGCAAAGATGCCAAACATTATAGACAATATCTTTTCTCAAAACCTCAAGTCGTGGAACACTTTTTCAATTAAGTATACAAATAATTATGAAGAACTCACACTAACACACAATCTAAAAAGGCGCTGTTACAATGTGTACTCGTAAATAAATAGGGTCCTTCACAGGTCCTTGATTTATCATAAGCTTTGAATACTGAAGCAACTCCGATGACAGCCTCCGATTCACCCACCCAAGTGACAAGTGGCCCTCCATGGTCATTCTGAAGACATCAAATTGAATTATTCGCGTTTTGCGCCGACTCAGCGGCACTGGCAAGCATCGCAAGACACAAGACTCAGTCCACTATCAACCTCCGGTCTCCGGAGGAGAGTGGTGTGGCGGCATCTACACTCCATTTGAAATACGATTAGACATTTAAACAAACCTTTTTTACAGTCTGTTCAACCGATTTTGACTTCTATACCGTAGGCATAAGGATGGCATTAAAGGCAAAAAAGTGGTTAAAATACCAACTGTTTACTGCAGCTGCCATTTGTCATGCCACCATGGCAATAGAAGTCAAAATCAGTTGAACGGACTGTAAGCCCAGGCACGCACTAGCGGCCAGGTCGCAGTGGCCAGCGAGATAGTCGGTGAGGCCGCTGGCCGCGTGCGGCCAGGTGCGCGTACTCCATGGCGACTTCATATTAATGTATGTATCTCGCTGCATGGCCGCTGCGACCTGGCCGTTAGTGCGCGCTAATCTTATTTCAATGGCAACGCCACATGCGAACTACGCATCAAAGAGTTGGGGAACGGGAGTTATTGGCCCCTACATAGTTATTAGCCATTTCGACATCGGTATTGAAAAACTAGCAACCCATATTATTAAATGGTAAATTTTGAAATGCATTATGACAACACGATTGTTGACTGTCAAAAGTTTCGGCAAAACGCCTCTAGGTGGATTCGTTGAAGTAGTCCGCTAAGAGCATCCGTCCGAATAGCACCTGCGCGAATAGCACCTAGCCTAGTCCACGAAGAGCACCCAGGTGCTATTTTTCATTTTTAAATGCCGCCCAGAAAAATTTCGTAAGTATGTGTAACTAATAAACATTCTTATAATTTTTATCGATATCTTTCATTTAATAACGTCCTGTAAAACAAATACATCCCAGCAGTAGGCAACTGAGTCGTAGGTGCTCTTCGTGGACAAAAATGTAAAAATAAATTTTAATCCACGAAGAGCACCTGCTCTTCGTGGACTAGGCTAGGTGCTATTCGCGCAGATGGTATTCGGACGGGTGCTCTAAGTGGACTACTTTGATTCGTTCTCCGAAAGGGAGATCGTTGCCCCGGCAATATGGCAACTGAAGTAACACGGGTGGGTTTTAATCAGTAAGAGTCTGACACGCCCTCCCGCTCTGCCCAGAGCGGGAGAAGTTATTTGATAATTTCCCACCCAAAAGAAAAAAGGTGGATTCGTTCTTTTGTAGCCTGTGATTTTTTCGTGCCGGCACCGAAAACTGGTAAGTTTGTTAAAAAAATGTTAAAATCAGACAATTTTTTGATGTGACACTTTGGAATAAATTGACATAGTTCAGTGATAGAAAATCCGTAAAATATATAGAGTAATACGCATATTACGCGTATTTGAAGTGTAAAATGGCAAAATTTTACCAAAAAACTTAAAAAAATGTAGTGGCTTATTACTGCACCAATAATTTAAATAACATTACAGAAATTGGCCCCCCTATGCTAATTGCTACATTATTTCATACAGAAAAAAAAAGCGTTCATAGTAAATAAATCTCTACCGGCTGTTATAATAAGCATTATATTTGTTTGTCACTCATTTTAGGGGTGTGTTAACAGTTATTGGCCTAGACCAAGTACTATGAAGTCTGGCATAATTTTCAATACGAAAAAAAAAGTAGTAACTATATTAATATTTTTTTTATGGACAAGATCATTCATGCTTATTTTTCTATTCTATCAGGTTAAATTACAAGATAATCATGCCAAAAAGACCTCAGTACACCAAAGAAGCCCAAGGAATGTGAATGTTTTCTAACGCCTCTTGCGTTAGAAAACATTCACAATAATAGTAGTTTATGAAACTGTTGCATAATGAGGGGTATTAAAACATGAGTGTGTGGTTTTAATAGAATCACACGAATGTTTTAGTACCTAGTTATGTGCAGTTTCATACACTACTTTATCTACTCTCAAACATTGGGATTGAACCTAAAACTAAATAAAAGATCAAAGTTAAAGATCAAGAATAAATTTGAAAAATCCCACGAAATTCAGTACAACAAAACAAATGAAAGTCGTCTGCACCAGCACATCACCGCACAAATGCGCTACAGCGGGTGCTGCTGTCCCCCGTTTAAACGTTCCAATGCAAAAGTTGATGGAAACTCCTGGTGATATTAACTTCTTGGAATAGCCCTGTATCGTAATAGAAAAAAAATTGTTTTTCGTACCACTTGCTCAAAAAAGTGACATTCTATGCCACAAAAAGCGAACATAACAATAGTCATTTTTAATCTGTTAAAAACAGGGAAAGAAAATTGTACTGAATTTCATTCATCCTCTAGGGGGAGAATGTGATTTAAATTTGGAATACTTACCGAAATTTTCATTAAGAAAATAGAAATACTGTAGATACATAATAGGTTGGTTATGAAGTTGAAATAGTTACGTAGGTAGCGCTTTTCCGATGAAACTTTTCACATTGAGTAGTAGAAGCAGAGAGGTCTGTTTCTATTTTATTAACTAAGGGCAACATAAAAGAAACTTTACTTATTTGGCACTTTCTTTGATTGAACATTATTCCTGTCACTACCACACAACTGTCAAAAAACAAGAGTAAGGCCCGTTGTCCACGGCACGCTTTCTTTTAAGCCCTTTTTATATACACATTTTTCTTGCCGTGAAAAACTACGGTTTATTCACCGTGTGTAGACACAATCGTCAGTGTTGTAAGGATAACTATGGAAGCTTGTTGATGGACACGTTTTTTCTACGGCGCGATTTATAAGTACGCCGTACCGTAAAGAAGCCGCGTACAAAGGGCCTTACTGATGAACGTGCCTAAGTGTTCCACGTACTTGACAAATTCCATACGAATTGCTTTCTCTTCTTGTCGTGTTGAAAACAGTTCTGTTTTCTATTTCAGTTGTAGAATCATTTGAAATTTGGTTTGATCTCAGACATCCCTCTTTGCGTGTCAAGTCAACCACGAGCGTATCTTCATCATCGTTCTAAAATAAAAACAATTGCGTCAGTCCAACTTCCATTCATTTAGACGGTTTCTATTATTTTTGTAGCTAGAAATCCAACGCTGGTTCGTACAGGTGCTATGGCGACTTGTCAAAACATCAAGATTTCTGTGATATACCTAAGTTAAATATTAATGTTTTATGCACATAAAACCTCCACAATAAATGCTCATAATGATGGTGAAAACCGCATCAAAATCCATTGTGTAGTTTAGAAGATCTAAACGGTCACACTGACAGACACGAAAACGGCGTAACATATACAGGGCGACTTGTAATTTGACGTATTCCTTCCAGTACCCTAATTGCATATTACAACACAATCACAATCTGTTTCGATTTGAAACAGATTGCTAATCCATTGCTTCATAAGTTGGAAAAAAAATCTACTCAACAACGTAAATAACGCAATGAATGTTGTTGAACAGTCAAAATGAAACAAATTAGGCATACCTAATTGTTTAAGAAAATAAGTCACGCAATTAGGGTACAGGACGTGAAAGTGTGACCTATTTGCAACAGTTAAGCACCCCATAAAGCCTAGGCGAAAATACATGGGATTCGAGAAAATAGAAAATGAATTGTTGAATATTTCCCAGAATTCGTCACTAATAGATACTATCACTTTTCTCCAAAGTCTCAAATAGAAAGTCGAACAAAAAAAAAATCCGTTGGAACATGTCTGTTATTTTTTTCACTTTTCACTATGGGACCAAATCTGTAGGGCCATTCCCTGCGCTGTTAGATGAGCTTGAAAAATACTGTTTTCAGTATTTTTTAGTTAAAAGAATAACAGTAATCTAATTATAGTAATAGCTTTACAGTTATCGTCTTTTACTGTGAAACATTCGCATTTAGCCCAAAAATGTATGGACGGTGAATGATCTCATTTAGCAAGTACCAACTGCTTATCCGAAAATACAATTTGCGAGATAACTCAAAATATAATACTGTGGTGGTTTGAAGTCGTTTAATGTAGCGTTTTGCTGCGGCTGAAAATTCAACTATTATGACTGATATACACAGTGGCGTGCACAGGAATTTCAAAGAGCACGAATACGAAAAATATAAACTATCTATTCTACCTGTATCAAAAGTTTGGAACTTCAAGCAGGATTCCAGATGTTAATCTGAAGAATCGTGGTTAGCAGCCGTTTTGTAAAAAATATTTAAATCTAAATATCCGTTATAGGTCCAAACATTCTTTTTATCTTGATTTGTAAATAAGATGCAACAAACAGAAAATAAAATGTGTTTGTAATTTACACAACATGTTAGACAGTAATAATAATCATAAAACTTTTTATGAAAACAATTAGTTAAATTCAACCGGGATACACTTTTTCCTAAAAAGATAACGTCGAAAAAGCGGGAGTTTTTATTTAAACACACTTCGCCAGCATAAGTATAATTCTATTTTTAAAAAAAAACTTACTAAATAATTACTTGACAGTCAATCACTTGCGCAAGAAAAACAATCGAAACATTATGGCGAAAAAACTTTGCAATTACGAATTATTACTGAACTAATAAATTAGTGTGGAATTAATGAATCCGAAAAAAATGGGTCGATCCTCTGCAATCAACAATTAAGCGGTGCTTTTACGGCTCCTTAATTTGGACGGGTTGTAATATATAAGCTGTTGCTATGCTTCCAAAACTCAAACACGCGCGCACATTTTCACGCACACAGTCACACATTTGCTGTGTACTACACGAGATGTGTTGTATGAGGAATAAGCAAGGCTTAGTACTGCTTTTGCTCGCGAGTCACGGGAGCGCTGCCTGCGTGGAGAATAGGCGGCGCACGTTAGCGAGTGTTCACCGCTCCAACAAGTTAGTTCCAAAAAAAAGTTATAGATGGCGTTAATGATTTTTATTAATTTATAGTTATTTATCAATTAGATTGGCATGTGTGTATGGGCAGAGCTTATTTGCATGTATGGAGTGTACGCCACTGAATATACATTGATCCAATATTTCAATCCCACGCTGGAATCCACCGGCACTAGATCGAAATTACTGTATCAATGTAAATAACCCTTTAGTTACTTACACAGCTGTAGAGCTAATTAAGATCAATGAAAAAATTATACTTACAAGTATTTCTTGGATGGACAAGAATTCTGTTTGTGAACATCCTCTTAGTTTGACTGGTTGGTTTTCGGGACCATAGACGATTTTTCCTTTATCATCTAACAGACCTTTTCCAGAAGTACATATCATATATTCGTGAATCACCTGATCCATACCGGGATACATTGAATATTCTTTTTTACATGATTCTTTTTCCATAATCTTAACGGATGCGTAATTCAATGTTTTTTGGTTGAATTTCTTTGTTTCCTTTGGCTTGAATGAAAAAAAAAAAAAAAATTATAACCAATAATTATGTAAATATATTGAAAAAAGTGGTCAGAACGCGGTCTGGCATTTTCAAAACAGCCACAACGCGAAATGCGTGTTTTGGCCCTTATAAAAACGACCAGAACGCGTTCTGACAATGAAAGAAACCGGCCAAGTACGTGTCGGACCACGCACAATTAAGGGTTCCGTAGTTGGGATAAATTTATCCCAAAAACAAACTTAACTTTGTAGTTGAAAAACATGTTCTGCCATACAGAATGTATGGGAAAACATGTTTTTGCAACTGCAAATAGAAGTTGGTTGATTACTACTCGTTAACTTGTAGAGCCTACTTAGCTGTGATAGTTTTCGTTTTAATTTCGTTATATAAACTACTGTTGTGATTTTTTGACACATCCAAAACCAACAATTTAGCTAGGGGGGGGGACACTAGACTCTAACAAAAATGAGCACTTTAAAGCTTAATATTTCGCAAACGGAACCCTGAATCCAAAAATGGTTTCCACACACTCCAATGTTTTTGAAGGACCTTTCCAATGATACCCCATACTATGGGATAGCAAAAAAAAAACATCACCACTTTACGTGTGTAGGTACCCAAAAAAAAATATTTTTTACATAATTTTGTTTTACCACTCTGTCGGCGTAATTAATATGTGTACCCATGCCAAGTAACAGCTTTCTAGTACTAAGAGTCTCGGAGCTAGACCGCAGACAGACAGACAGACGGACATGACGAAACTAAAAGGGTTCCTTGTTTACTACGGAACCCTAAAAATGCCACGACGCGTTCTGAGCCTTTTCGATGCAACCAGGACGCAATTGTATCTTGCTGACGCTCATACTGCATGATGGCGGCTGGTTTTTTAACTCAATGAGCGTTTTCGGTTTTTGACAACCAGAGAAACTGATCACAGTTTCGCAAATTGACCATCAGCTTAAATTTTCCGTTTAATCTAATCACAATCATTGTTATTCTTTGTCAGTAGTAGGTACACAATGGCTATATTGTACAATATTCATATTTAAATTAAACAAGTTAGCAAAAATTTTAAAACGAGATGGGTTGGGGGAAATTGATTTGATTTTTTTATTGGGTCACAGACCATAGTGGTAGGTGCGTAGAGAGTTCTTCAGCAAGCATATTCGGGTCTAGAACCCAAGGCATGCACCTCTGACTTTTCGGATTCATGTGCGTATTTTATAATTATCACTTGCTTCAAAAACGGTGAAGGAAAACATCGTGAGGAAACCGGTATGCCTGACAGATATTTCTCGACGGCATGCGAAGCCAAGTCAGAGGCCCATGGGTTTAAAACTCTGACACCAGAAAAATACAATAGACGTGGATATATTTTGTAACCTGTTCCGATTAACAATTTCTAAAGAGCCATAAAAATCTCTTTAAAGAAATCGACACGTGTTTTATCTCTCAACAAGGCATCCTCAGGATGACGATTGACTTGTCGCGAACCCGAACACAGCGTATTGCCACACCGAGCGCTGAACGCAGACTGATTTTTAAGGCTCTTTAGAAATAGCTAAGCGGAACAGGTTACTAAATATATCCACGTATATTGCATTTTATAATGGATTTCCGCAAGGTCACGCCTGAATCAATTAACTATCTCTGACACCAGGTTAGTCACTAACTACATGAAAAAAAGAAGCAAGTATATTCAGCACGTTATGAGACTGCCAAAAATATTTTTGAAAAATTTCAGATAGGTGCCCTGCGGGTAGGTAGGCTTTCAATTTAAAAAAAAGGGCTATACGTAATGGGATGTTTAGAGCCGCTGATTTTCACTTCATCGTACCTCTCCTCACTCAAAACGACTTACATAAGTAAATCTGACAAAGATATTGTGGGCTTTCACTAAATCGGATGACTCCGAAAAATTTAATTTGGACATTTTTTAAAAGGACATTCAACTCGAACGAAATTCGAGCGTTATTGTCCCTGATAGTGCTCGTTATTCTGATAGTGTTATAAATACCTAACGGATTGATGGAGCCTCTTGGCAAATCTGATGAGGTGTCATAAATTCAGAAAAGTACCCAAAAGTAGTCATAATTTTACATTTATATCTAAACGAACCTCAAAGCTTTCATTCAATTTTAATTTGAAGTAGACTCTTTTTGAAGATTTAATTTTGTCGGTATTCAAAAGTTTGAAAATACTCCCTAAACATAGTTCACATCAAAAATGAACCCTGTTTGCTTCTTGATATAGTAAAATATTGAAATACAATAGTTTACCATGACAACTCGTGTGTCTATCTGTCTGTCCGTCTGTCACAGCCAATTTGCACCGAATCTAATGGACCAATTGAGTTGAAATTTGGTACACATATTATGTATTTCTATGACCCAAACACGGACGTGTAACGTAAATATATAATAATAAGCCTTTATTAAACAATCTTATAAAACACATATTTCTTATATAGTAAATTAAATATTTAACATAGACACTAGTTTTGCGAAGATTGTCTTGCTACTTAGCATAGGCCTCCCCTAAAGCTTGCCATAAAGTGCGGTCTTGTGTCTTCCTTCTCCATGTGGCGCCTGCTATTCTATAGCGTAAATAAATGAATTTTAATTATCTGGGTCACCTTTAGGGGGCAAATAAGAAAATAAAAAAAAAACTTTTGCTAGCTGTACCTACCGTATAACATATCAAATGAAAGGCCTTGTTACGAGAGTTGCAATTTTTTTTCTAATTTTAAAATAAATATTTTTAAAGATATTTAAGAAAATCGATGAAAATTAACCATTGCCCCTTATCTCTGAAACTACTGAGCCTAAAATTCTTTACACATAGATTACAGGAAAATCTATAAGAAATCTATGGTTTTAAAATTACATGGTGTAAATCTCTCAATATTGTGCGTACAAACTTAAATTTACAGTTAGATTGTATGGGAGAACATGTTTTTTAACTACAATGTTAAGTTTGTTCTTGGGATAAATTTATCCCAACTACGGAACCCTTAATTGTGCGTGGTCTGACACGCACTTGACCGGTTTTTAAGTAAGCATGGGTGGATAATTCCAGAACTATAAGTATTGAGCTCATTATGATGAAAACTAATACCGCATTATTACATTTTTAATACTGTTTTTTCCTGGCTAGGACTCGAACTAGTTGTTTTTTTTTTCCACTATATTATATTTTTTCTATAACACTACTTCCGATATAAGCCGCCATTTTAAGTGACGTCATAATAGCCTATAAACAAGGAACAACATGATGCTTCCAACAATACCTCATTTGTCAAAATACGACGAGTTATTTATGAGTTATGAGGGAACAGCTGATTAACATACATACATAGCCTGTTAAAATCATAACCCTCCTTCGGCTTTGCCGTAGTTGGATAGAAAAACAATTTAGTACAAGGATTTTTGTTGGACACGGCTACACACGGCTACACGTCAAGCCATGCATTTCCAGTAGAAGCTGACCTCGCATTGTACGGAAATCCTATACAATGAGAGATCAGCATAAACTGGAAATGTATAGCTTGATGTGTAGCCGTGTGTACATTCCTATTAAGGCCTTATTGGGCCTTAAAAGGCTGATGACACAAATATATCTTACCAGTCGCCATACGTCCTTATGTCCCCATCCTAAAACAAAGGCATCTGTACCTGCGCGATTAAATTTTTCTTCATAGCAAATAGGTATCACAGTTGGTATGTATGTACACAACTTTTTAAACGTATCATCTTTGAGGTCATACGGTGATTCGACCTTGGCCAAAGCTATGTCTACATTTGACCACGCCTCCAATCGACCATGATGTAATGCGTAATCTACAATAAATTGAAAGAGGACCATTAGTTTTCTGTTTAACCAAGACTGTTTTAAGCAGATAAAACAAGATTTACGAGTTATTGCAGTGAGATAATACTAGTTATAATCTCAACAAATAACGTTCTTTGACTACGTCATCATCTGCCTAGCCTTTTCCCAAATATGTTGGGGTCAGCTTCCAGTCTAACCAGATGCAGCTGAATGCCAGTATTTTACACAGAGCGACTGCCTATTGGACCTTTATAACCCAGTTACTCGGTAACACGATTAGAATTTCGAGCTTCAGACTACCCGTAACGACTGATTTACAAATGGCAGTTGGGACCAACGGCTTAACGTGCTTTCTGAGACACAAAGGGGTCTTGGTATGTAATGGATGGTCAGCCACCCGTAGCCTGACTTCAGCTGATATTTTTTAGCCACCAAGCCCTTCTACGTTCTACTCAAACTCAAAGCATTTATTTCAATTAAACCGTTTACAGGCAATTTTGAATTGTCAAGGAGTCGGTCAGTCAGAAATATGAAGCTAATTGCCCATTCCAAAGTGTAGTAGGTACTATGGAGAAGAATGGGCAAGAAACTCAACGGACACTCTTTTAAATCAAAATTATTACAAAATATTGGTTACATCATTCATGTTGAAATTATACATGTGAGAACAATGTAAAAAGACGAGCACGTTTTAAAAGCGTCTGTAATAAAAAGATAATAATTCTAAAATTAAAATAAGCCATTACAGCTAAGAGATGACCAGTCCCAACTAACGGCGCCCGTTCACGAACATGGCACATGGATCAGCACCATTCAGTTAAACCATTTTGAAGGGAGCCAAATGATTCAACACACGCGCCACCATCAGCGAGACATCTTCATTTTAACGATCTTTGACATTTGTGAGGGTATATTAATAAGCCTTCATCTGGAACGCCTGTCCTCACATCTTTGTATTCCTTGATACTAAGCTGCCCCTTGAATGTCATGTTGATCATATTGACAAAAATACAAAGCCCCATGATGTCATTGGAAAGAATTATACAATCAGGAAAATTAATTATTAAGCAAACTGATACCCTACGCCAATATATCGTGTTATAGCCATTCCATACAACTGTCAAGGAATGACAGTTGTGATTTGAATATAAGGACAATTTAAGTTGATAGTCAATTTGATTTATTTTATTTTATTTATTTTATTATATTCGGGAAACTTACAGCTAACTTACACAGTGTTCTTAAATTATATAAAATTGAAGGCCATTTACAAGTTTCCACTGATAAACACGTGACATAAAAAAGTGAAAAAAAAGGTCGGTACAAAATACCTACCCATTAAACATAAATTAGGAAAAAAAAAATAGCACACGATAAATTACATACTAAAAATCAGTTTTGCTAACTGCTACTTTTCCGTAAAGAAGCTTTTTACCAACAAATGCTTAAGCCGAGAAACACTGGTGTTGAATATATCCAAATTATGTTCACCAGACAGTTTATTGAAACGTCTGCACGCACGGATTAGAAATGAATTCTGCCTGTACGCGGACTTGGAATGAGGGACATGCAACAAACTAGGTTTGCGAAACATTTTGCAGTGTGTTACTAACCCTAAACTACCTAACAGCTCAGGGCAATCTATGGTACCATTTGCGATTTTAAGTAAATACGTCATATCTGCCATGCGTCTGCGCTCATGAAGTGGTAAGATGTGAAACCTTTTACATCGCGCTGTATAATTGGGAGTATATTTCCTAGTTTTGTACTGCAAAAAACGTAGGAACCGCTTTTGAATTCCCTCAATTCTGTCTATATAAATATTATAATTAGGGTTCCACACTTGCGAGGCGTACTCCAAATGGCTGCGGACAAAAGCACAATAAAGAATTTTTAACGTTTTTACGTTTTTAAAATCAGCCGATAACCTAAGTATAAATCCAAGTGCTCTGGAAGCTAGTAATTTCCCTGACTTTTCGTGTAGGTATTTGTTAGGTAGTTCATTACATACTTTTACTTACCAATAGGAACACAGGTGTAAATCACTTTCTTTTTCTTTGCTTTTGTACATTTATCAGTTTCAATCTCTTCATCTGGAACGTATTTCCTGTATCCAGCTATGGCGTACAGGTATTCAACATCATCCACGCAGGCCGCTGATGTGAGTATGAATGAAGTAGATACTAAGACGCCACCGCACAACCATTCATCATATTTTTTTACCGATTTTGGCGCTTGAACTAAGTATACCTGTAAAAATTGTATTGGTCAATTAATAGAACAGAATAATCTTTATTCAAGTATCATATGACTCACAAATGACATAAACAACACACACAAAACAACAACACTTACAAATTTATTACAAAAAAAAAAACTGACACAAAAGTAGTGTATCACTGCTGTGACAACCCATGTGAGATGGCACAACAGCGAGCCACGAAAACACAGTCTAGGCGACTTGAAATCATGCTTAGGATACTGTTGGAGCTGCTCCACACCCTGCGCACCATGGAACCGCATCTTTTGCGCATGGTTGTGTAGAAACAATCTACATGCGCATCCGCGAACATCCCCGATGCACTACAGAAGCGGGGCAGCCCCACCAGCATCCTAAACGCGTTATTGTACTGAACACGGAGAGCGATGTACGATCTTTGCGTATATCTAGCCCACAGGCTGCTCGTGTAAAAAGATGTACAGTAGGCTCGAAAGAGTGTTATCTTAACAGGAAGTGAGCATCGTGCAAACCTGCGCGCCAGCATATTTGCTCTAACCGACAACGTTCTCCGCTCCCGTTCAATGTCGTCATCGTCTTTGAGATTGGGGGTTAATATGTGATTAATGCTCAGGATCTGACCCGCCTGGATTTCACACGGTAGTGAAAACTTGAACAAAATCGGTTTAGGACTTTTTAAATGAATGAATGAATGTTGGATGCTCTCATATTTAACAAACTAGAAAAAGGAGAAGGTGTTCGTCTATATGTATTTTTTTTTTGCTGGTTGGTCATCTTTACTTTCCCCAATATGGTACTTGATAACTTAAAAAACACGCATTAAAGTTGGGGAGTGGGGGCTCTTTACGTCACAACTCAGTATTAAATCCAGCAAGGCGTGACGTCATGCCACATTTTAACTCAATCTATCGCCGTAATCTTTTGATTACGTCAAAAAAGAAAAAAATACGTATTCAATATTTTTTTATAAACTACAAGACGGACACAAAAAAATTTGAACACAGGCCTATTGTGAACCGATTTTAAAAATGATTTTCCTTTTAGCAAAGAAAGCTTGCGGGGTAGTCCCATATAAATTTTATTAACTTTGCTTGGGTGGTTTCTGAGTTAGCTTCGATAATACATATTTAATTGACTCTGTGTATCTTGATGATGTTGTAATACTTGCTGTCACTGTTGTTTACATAACAAGTAGTAGTATACGAATTGGTATGGGTTAGTACTAGTATGGGTTTAACTAAAAAGTGAAAATAACAAAACTTAAAAAAAAAAAAAACAGCCGACTCCCGGTTTTTACTTTTCTTAGGTAAACCTTTTCTATATTTTGGTATCTTACCATGTATGTTTTATCCGTCTGAACCGGTACACCGCCTTGAATTCTTCTTACGCAATCAGACACTTAAACAAATATTTAAGACATAAGTATTTCAATAGTGTCAATAAAACTGATAAATTAACATGTAGGAAAACAAAGCCAAAGGTCTGTAGCTGTTACACCGCCACAGACGCACTAGGCATCAAAAAGACATGACGTCACACAAATCCTGCATCGCGCAAAGAGTTTACTGCGCGAACGACATCAACCGTTGGGCAGTTGCCCGCCAGACACGACACCCGTCTGGTCGGAGGATCCTCCCTCTTCTATGGTGGATGAGTGAACTTTACACCCCGTTCTTCATAACTCTAAATCGGTGACCCCGAGTATGAAAGTTAACGCAGCCTTCGTGCAACTACTTCAGCGTGACGTCATCATCATCACTCCCGCAAGCTTTCGTGAGGCGAGTCACTCAGCCAACCGGCACCCACGACTTCAACGGGTATCCTGACCACCAGCATGCAGCGAAAGCGCATTCCTGGTCATCACCCTCAGCCTCATCACCAAGACTCACTGGGTAATCACAACAATCACTACAAAAAGTTCCAACCGACCGCGAACTATGCGGCACCCGGTTCCAACGCACTGGAACCACAGCTGGCACTGTGAAACATCGTAAGATACAAGACTCAGCTCACTATCGACCTCCGGTCTCCGGAGGGTAGTAATGTGGCGGTTGCACCGCCACATAATCGATCGATCGCCAATACGCACTAAGCATCAAAAAGACGACGTCACACAAATCCTAAGAATCAAAAAGACATGACGTCACACAAATCCTGCATCGCGCAATTAGAGTTTATCGCGCGATCTACATATATAAAACTATCCGACATCAAACGTCGGGCAGTTGCCTGCCAGACACGACACCTGTCGGGTCGGAGGATCCTCCCTTTTCCATAGATGAGTGAACTTTACGTCCTGTTCCTCATGCCTCTAAAGGTCCTAAGATAGTTTCGTAAATACACTCGTATAGTTCGAAATACAGCTCATTCATCAAACGAACACCTTCATGATTTTCAACTATTCCAAACTCAGAATTCTTCTCCCGAGTTTCACCACCTCAAACGATTCACTACCTTCCATATCAAGTGTGACCCACTTCACCTTCTTCAGGTTATGTTAAATCATCAAGACGGAGACGGTTTACACAACATTTGTTTTACTTGCCTGTATCGGCACATCGTGGACATTGCGATGCATACCGGTGCACACTCTTTCATTTTATACTGCTTTCATTTTATGGGCTCAGTCAAACCATGGCAGGTTTGACTGAGCCCGCACTGAGCCCACGTGGTGGATGATGGCCTACTCCCTCCAAAATAGAAGAAGCCTGTATCCAAGCACAGTGGTAACATTATAGGTTGACTAGCAGCGTCCCGCGGTTTCACCCGCATAAGGCTCGATCCCGTGGGAATATCGGGATAATGAGTCTCCTATGTGTTAATCCAAGTTACGATACGAATGTAGGAGTTGGAGGATCCTCCCGTTTCTATGGAGGGTGAGTAAACTTTACACCCTGTTCCTCATGCATCTATACGCTCACTTCACTCCAACACATTTCGGTATAAGACTACCAGGTTCTTTTTGCGTGTGGCCAAAATCGGAACTAACGCTACCATCTTGTTTTTTCAAGACATTTCACAAAAAATTGCATACATTTTTTTTAACAGCGCCCCCATTTTAACATCATTCGAGCGCCAAAAGATCCTTACTGAGTAACTAGTTGATTGATTATCACTTTGATAAGAATGCTGAAAAGCCTACTTTTTTACTAGTATGGAGTACGAATGCCACTCACCATAAAAATTATTTAATAATAATAGAAAAATATCTAACTTTATCGCAACCATAGTAGAATCATTGTAAAACCAAATAATTACGAGTACATCTCGATGAACATGGTTATAATAGAATTTTAGCTCGACGTTTCGTTCGATAATTTTTTATTGTTTTCATTATTTTTCTGATAACTAAGAATTCAAGGCAGAAAATAATGGCTTTTTGAAATTGACTGGTAACACGTTGGTAAATCAGAAAACAGTAATAGATACAAGTTATAGACTTCCCGGTTCCGGGCCGGCTCGACCGTCTGGATGGGAAAAATGGCTTGGAAACAGTTTGTAGACTCTTGTAACATTGACACCGAATGTAGGAATGATCTGTGTTATTAAAGCGAGTGTGTGTGAGATAGAAAGAGGAAGTAGGGGCATTGTGGTGAGTACGTTACTGTGAAAAGACGTTAGGAGATTGTAAGACTATTTAAAATTAAATTAAATGGTTACGTTACCCATCCTAGTGCTTAATTTCCCACAATTCACTTCATACAAACTGTTTGCAAGACATTTGCGGGCAGAGCTATAATTTTGCAATATTCTTAATATTTTCAAACATTTCAGGAGGTAACAAGAAATTACATGAACCAAAAATGAATTTGCGAAACCAACTTTCATCAAAAAATGTACTTTTAAGGTAAGCGAAACCTATACACAGTCTACACTATCCCAATTATGGGAAAAAAAAACTAGGAAAAAAAAGTTGAAATTGATTATTCACTATCTTTCCAACTCGACATAGTTGCATAGTTATTTTAAATTCACATTGTAATTATATATATTGTAGTGATATTTATATTTATTTTAGAAGTATGTATGTAAGTATATTCTCATATTGTATGTTGTTTAAATTGAAATTAGTGAATTGTTTTTTATTTTCTCTTATACGGTTACACACGTTGTCTACATCTCTTTTTGTATACTTTCCTATCGCAGGTATGCTGGAAGAGATTTCTTTAGAAATAAGCATTGCCTTTGTACGTATTTTTCTGTTCCTTTCTTCTTGTCTGTTTATATGTGTGTGCATAAATGGTTAAATAAATAATATTATTATTATGATACATTTTAAAATTATGTACATTATTTCAAAATGCAAAATGTTACAACTCAACATTGGTTGAAGGTGCATGCTATTTTGATCTTTGTTAACAAGTTATTAAATACAGTGTTCTTTGCAATAGTCTGTTCAGCTTCAAAGGGCATGTGACGGGACTTGATAAAGGAAATAATTTAAAAACTGACGAAGATATAAAACACTTTATTATACATGCCGTCAGGTTCCATGCTGTCACAGCGTTCATTTGATAATCCTTTATGGTATTTGAAATTTGCAGGAAATCTTAAAATTGTTCCCACAATTTTTAGACCTAATTGTCCAGCGATTGGGTTAGGCATACGAAAAAAACATAGCTTTTTTCAGAAAAAAGTATTTTCTGAAAAAAGCTATGTATCTTTTCGAAAGCTTCATAAGGTACCGAGTACCACAAACGCGTCAAAAAAGAAAAAAACGCTTTTTTTCCAATTTTTACAGATCTTTGTTACAAATGAGCTCTTGTATAATTTATATTAAACCAATTAAAACAAAAATAACAACTGAGAGAGACTGATTAATTTATTTTATTTTATCAGGTAACGCCATCTAACAATAGAAACATAACAAAAATGGAGCTTTCATTCTTCGAGAGGCTGCTGCAGTTGGATCGCAGTTATTTGTTTATTATTTAGGCATCTAATATTATTTATTAAGGCGAAAGCGCTGGGGTCACTCGCGAAATTCAAAGGAGATGGTGTCATTTTTAACCCAGTAATCGATACGAATAAACAACGTATGTACTTTATACTACTGATTCCTTATAATGACATAATCCTACCTAGTTTGCAAACCCCAAATCCATGAGGGTTGGGAAAAAGGGTGACAAAGTTTGTATAAAAAATCTTAATGCGTGATCAGATTAACCGTATCTATTATTAGGCTTTTGGTCCATACACAGTAAATCTTCTCCTTTTGTTACGTTTTTTTGCAACTTGCAGCTCAGTGTCAGGTGTTTTAGTAATTTAAAAAAAAATCTGCGATTGTAACAGATGTATCTACACTGGATGACGATTTTACCGTTTGGAAAATAATATGGTGTGTTGTGTAAGTAGTATAAAACCCATACACGAGTATATTTGCTAACACAACACACCATATTATTTTCCAGATAATATTTTTTTTATTACCAAACAACTTTATATTGACCTGCAAATTGCAAAAAGGTAAGGTACAGAATTTCGTGGGCTACTTTAGCGCATCCCCTTTAATTGCTTGATTTTACATTTTGTCGTTCCCAAAACGTTTCAAGTCGTATTAGCTCTTCAAATGCCTTGGATATGCTTGCGGTCGCGTTTGTTTTACTGTTTAGTGTATCGCCTACGTATTTTACATTAGCTAAGGCATCATTATCTGCAGCCCTGCAAGAATAAAAATAAATATTAAAAACTACTAAATACTACATTGGTTTTTATTGCAAATCGCTATGAAAGAAGATGAAAGATCAAATAGGTAGATATACATGGCTAGATATCAAGCTATACATTTCCATTATAAGCTGATCTGTCATTGTACGGAAATCCAATACAATGCGAAATCATCTTATACAGGAAATGTATGTAGCCGTGTGTGCTCATAATTGAGTGGCAAACAATTAGCCTATATTTTGTTACGAAGCTGATAAATGTGCGTTGAAGTATGGAGTTTCATACAAAGTATAGAGACATGAGGAACAGGGTGGAAAGTTCCTCACCTTCCATAGAAATGTAGGATCCTCCAATCAAACTCAAACTCAAAGCATTTATTTCAAATAAACCATTTACAGGCACTTTTGAATTGTCAAAGAATCGGTCAGTTAGTCAGAAAGTTGAAGCTAGTTGCCCATTCCAAAACGTAGATCTCTATGGAGAAGAACGGGCAAGAAACTCCAAGGCCACTCTTTTAAATATAGATATTACAAAATTCTGGGTACAGTATTCTTGTTGCTTCTATATGTGAGAACAATGTACAAAAAATAATCAAAGCAGTTGAAAATATATGATTAAAAATAAGCCCTGGCAGACAAGAGATGACCAGTCTCAGATCAGACCATCAGAACCATCCAGATCAGACGAGTGTTATGTCTAGTGGCCTACTGCCTGGATACTAAAATCGCGCGGATGCGTGACATCAGTACCCTAATAGCGACCACACTATCAATCCCAATCTGAATGATTTTGAAGGATATCGCAAACCATTGCTTCATCATAATCAGCTTATAATGTTCCCACTGCTGGGACACTTGCCTCCTCTTGGTGAGAGGGAGTGGGCTGTAATCCACCACGCGGGCCCAGTGCGAGTTGGTAGATCTCACATGTCTTCGAATTTTTTGGTTCTAGGAAATGCCGGTTTCCTCACGATGTTTTCCTTCATGGTTTTGAGAGCAGTGGTGATGAAATTAAATACAAAGTAAAGCACCTGCTTGGGTTCGAACCCACGACCACTCTTAAGTTGGGACCGTTACCACTGGGCCACCACTGCTCTTCAATCCATTGCTTCATATTTTCGAAAAATTTGTCTGCTCAACAACGTAAATAGCGCAGTGAATGGTGTTGAACTGTCAAAATGGAAGCCATTGCTACTGTGTGTTACGCAATAACCATGTGTGATGCGTAGTCTGTATGTGGCGTTGTAAATGCTGCCACGAAAGAATGTCGATTGGCTCGAGTTGTGGCGAGGCTGATTCAGTGCCGAGCTGATATGTGTGCGTTGAGCTTAACGCGACAATAGGGATGATGTCAAAAAAAATATGTTTTGCCCTTCATGTAGTGTAGATTATAAAAAAATATTGGACACGTGTTTTTTCTTTTTTTACGTTATCAAAAGATTACTGCGATACATTGAGTTAAAATGTGCCATGACGTCACGAGTATATAGATTTTATACTTACTTGTGACGTAGCGGCCCCCGATCCCCAACTTTAATGCGTTTTATCTAAATATTTTTTTATAAATATAAAGTTAAAAATACGTGTCTAATTTTTTTTTTATTATCTGTCTGACGGACTAAATATAATTTCTTTTTTTTTTACCCAGGCATCATCCCTATTCTCTTGCTCTTATTTTAAACAATAAAACTAACCCAGCAGGATGATCACTCCAAGAGATGTATGTTTCAATTATATTGATGCCACTTTTGATCGGCACGATGCCGCTTTGGACTGGTAGACTGCCGCATAATATGCTCCGGCTGTTGGCCCTATCGAAATATTAGTTTGTAGGTATTCAGTCTGTTCATAAATTAGCCCCTATTACATTTCATATTAGCCCCTATTACTGAACTCGCAGTACACAATCTTATGACTCGAAAACTGAAGTTAAAAAGGTTACAAAAAATCTACTAAGATGAGTTGGACTCGCGCACTAAAGCTACGGTTTTCTAGAAGAGCGTTGGCCACCACATACTCGTAGCGTCCGTAATTTATCATTTTCCATGCTTGGCATAAGGCTTATAGACCGAATCCCAAACGTTGAGATCCGCAGACGTACGAAAATTTTCGCTATCGGTAAACCAGTTATGGAACTCAAATGGAGTAGCGCAGAACACCTGACAAGGCGCGGTGATGACAGGTGGAGTAAGGCAGTGACCAAGTGGCGTCCAAGAACTGGAAGACGAAGAGTTGGTCGTCTGGCGGCGAGGTGGGTGGACGACATTGTTACCATCGCGAGAAGATCTGGATGAGGATGGAACAGGCACGTTGGGATTGGCGCATGAAAAGAGAGGCTTATGCTCAACAGTGGGTGAATTTTGGCTGTGGATAGTGATAATGATGATAAATAATAATGATAAATCCGTCTCACCTGTTTTTCAAAGGTTGCCAACCTGAATTGTTTGTTAAAACACAATCTATAAAGGCAGAGTTACGCTGCGTGCTCGTGAACAAATAGGGCCCGATGCATTTGGCATCATTCGACACTTTGAATGTAGAAGAAACTCCGATGAGAACCTCCTTGGACCCCACCCAAGTAACAAATGGTCCTCCGTGGTCATTCTGTAAACGTTAAATAAAATGGCTTATTCCAATTCACTATAAAAATTATGCCTTTAACGACACTTAACAGCTTGTCATATCATCACTTGCCTAGCCTTTTCCCAACTATGTTGGGGTCCAGTCTAACCGGAGGGAGCTGAATACCATTGTTTTACATGGATCAACTGCCTAACGGACCTCCACAATCCAGTTACTGGGTACCCCTTGGTAAGTCTGGTTGTCAGACTTGTCAAAGATCTACAAATGACAGCAAGGACCAACGGCTTAACATGCTTTCCGAAGCACGGGTGGTCTTGGTATGTAAAGATGGTCACCAATCCACGGACCAACCGCGACAAGCGTAGCTTAACCTGATAGATCGACCCGTGTGGCTGCTAATACCTAACCACAGCTTGTGATATAATAAAAGTTATATTTTAAATTATCAGCTGTCCCACACAATCTGGGTCGAGTAGGTATTGAAGTTTTGTATGAGACAGCTGGTTAGTGAATTGATTCAGGCGTGACCTTGCGGAAATCCATTATAAAATACAAGAGACGTTGATATATTTAGTAACCTGTTCCGCTTAGCTATTTCTAAAGAGCCATAAAAACCCTGAAAGAAATCAACACGCAGAGACTGCGTTCAGCGCTCGGTGTGACAACATGCCGTGTTCGGGTTCGTGACAAGTCAATCGTCATCCTGAGGATGTCCTGAGGATGCCTCGTTGAGAGGTGAAACACGTGTCGATTTCTTTCAGGGTTTTTTATGGCTCTTTAGAAACAGCTAAGTGGAATAGGTTACTAAATATATCAACGTCTATTGTATTTTATAATGGATTTCCACAAGGTCACGCCTGAATCAATTCACTAACAAGCTGTCTCATACAAAATTTCACTAAAAAATAATACCAAATATATACACGTCTATTGACGTGTGTTGATTTGTCACATTAATCGACCAGTGCTCTTCCTCCTCTCTCCTACTTGATCTGTGCTGTGCCCGACAGGGTCCATAATTGTGACTAATATAATTATTTCCCTACCAACTATATACATTATGGTACGCAATAAAGAATTTGAGATTTGATATATTTAGTATCATTTTTTTGCGATAACGATGTTGGTCCCAATGTTTTCAGTTTGATGGTCTATACCACAACCTTTAATATCACCACACATTTCTGATATACGCTGTATTTTTACATAAATTGCTAAGTAACGAGTTTAGTGTGACAAAGTCCAAAGTGAACAACGTGTTCAACCTACCTGACAAATTCCACTCGACGACAAACTGCGTGGTCTGCTTGTCTGGTTGACAAGACTTCTGTTTCTGATCTCAACCACAGAATCATTAGACGTTTCATTTGATCTCAAAACACCACTACGTACTTCATATTCTTTACACTAAAAAAAAAGAATAAGTACGTGTTTACCAATCGTCATACAAATCAACCTGCTATTTAGCTAATAATTTTTAGGTTTCTGCCAATAAACCAATAGGTGGCTATCGGTAAACACAATACTAGTCACAACACTCCATGTCCTAACCGAAGCAATCGGTCCCGCGGATACGCGAAAGTCACATTCATATTTCACTCATTTGTTCAGAAACCCGAAAGGAGCTCTCTCTCACGAAGCGGTAAGGTTCGCTAAACAAAATGAACGTGACAGTCGCGTGTTCGCGCAACGATCGCTTTTGTTAGAACCTGACCTTCCCCGTACATTATCTTCGCTCCGAACTCCTGGTCCTTTACATCTAAGTTTTTCAGGTGATGATGATGGTGATATCATAATTTTCCCTTCTTCATTGAGCTGGCCGTCCTCCATGGTACATATCATATATCTTTCTATCACCTCACCCATCAAGGGGTAACGTGCATAATCTAATTTGCACTTGTTCTTTTCCATTATTTTAATGGGTGCATATCGCAACATTTTTTTATTGTAATTTCGTGAATCAAGCGGCTGGAAATAAGCAACATTAATTGAAAACAAATTGTAAGTAGGTATATAAGTTTTAAATGTCATGTGTTTGCTGCAAATTCCATTCTGTTATGTCAAATACGAAGCATGTGTTTCGAATGGTAAGTCATGCATAAATGTTGCAGTCCACAGAGTGTCTGAATGCATCTTTATTACCGTTGAAAGTCATAAAAACTCAACCCCAACTCGCCTCAAAGTCAAGCATTGAGAATTATTATAATATGCCTCTCCGTCAACAATTTTCTCGTTATCATTGACGTGATTATGAAGTCATCGAAATCATTTAAAAAAAAAACGTTAATTATATAGTGGGAATTTCTTAAAATCGAACATCATCATTTGTTCAAGAATTCGTGAGATACCTACCACTAATATTTATATCGCCCAAAGTTACTCTAAAGGTACAATTCCGTAGCCGACCGCAGGCAGCAGCGGCGTGTCGCCACAAAACGACTGGTTTCTATTGTATTCTTATGTATTTCTATGAACGACGTGTCACTAGCTACGAAAGGTATTTCATAGAAATAAATTAATATAATTAATTTAAAAAATATATGTATATATATCGGAACCGGTCATTAGTACGGACACGAAACGTATCGCAAGCGCGCCGCTGGCGACAGGACGTGATCAACCCACACCTAAAGCGCGTGCTTCTACAGAGTCGTGATGTTTTAAGGCCACGGTGAGGGGGGATTCAGCCTCGGATCGCATCGGAGTCAAGACGTCGTGGAACTGTTCTCGATTCGTGGTGCTCAGTTATTGTGTTAGTTGTAATTTGTGATCATTGTGTTAATTGGTGATTTTAATAAACGCTGTCACACCCAGTGTGTGTATAATTTAGCTAGTGTGATTACTTTGATAGCAAATTATAATGTGATCTGAACTGCAAACTGTTTTTCAATTGCGCATTAACCAACACTACCCACACTACGCCCACAGTAGTTAAAATATGCCTGAAAATACCGAGAGTCACATACCCGTCTCCGACATACATATATAATTTTACTTAAGAAGACACTGAGGGGCTCTTGCAACACATAGTTTAACCACAGATAATATTATTATACGTAGTAAACTGACCCGTTTCTCTCTACACACACACTCACGCACAAAATACACACAAACCCGGGGAGGGTTTGTGTGTATTCCCCATACACATATTTACTATCACGTGAATAACCCTATTCTGTTCTTTTATGTAAAATTATCTTGCTATGGAAGAGCGGAGTTTCCTAATACAGGCATTTTTTGCTTAAAAGGAGGCTTCAATCACCAACCTGTTGTCATATTTTTTGGTTCAGAATTTTTTTTTTTTTTTTTCACGGCATCAAGTCGCCTGCAGTTGCCACCGCGGTCAGCTACGGAATGGTAACTTGAAAAATCTAACAAAGCTTTTGCCCGCAACTTCGTCCGCGTGAAATTTATCCTATGACACTCGGCAATACTGTAAATTCTCATCTGTGAAAGAATTTTCGGAATCGGAATTTTACCTCTTTTTAATATAAAAGAAAATGTTAATAATATAACGAGGCGGAAATTCTAACAGGTTGTGGCGTTGGCGTGAGAGTGTTTATACCGCGTATAACACTAATTCCCCACAGTTACCCCTTCCAGTTTAAGCGCGTGCAGTTCCCTGTGAACGTATGCTTTGCGACGATTATCAAAAAGTCACAGGGGTAGACACTGAAGGCTGTGAGTGTCAACCTCAAGACAAGCTGCTTCTCACACGAACAACTGTACGTCACTTGCTCCTGCGTCACCAGTCCTGACTCTCTGTATATTTTGGCTGCTGAGAACAAAACTACAAACGTACGTAGTATACAGGGAAGTTTTATAAAATGTGGCTGTTATTGTAGTATATTGTGGTGTCTTACGACTTCTACGTGAACGAAGTCGCGGGCAGAAGCTAGTTAATAATATAATAAGTACAGGAAACTATTACTTACCTGTCGCCAATTACTCGTATGTCCCCAACCCAATACAATGCCATCGGTACCAGGTTCTTCAAATCTTGGTTCGAAGTTAATAGGTATCACAGTTGGTGTGTAGGAACACAATATTTTAAATGATACGTCATTAAGATCGTACGCTGATTCAACTTTGGCCAAAGCTATATCTATACGTAACCACTCTGTCTTGTTGTCATATTTAATTTCGGAACCTAAAAGTAGATAAGGAATTTGAAATAAATGCGTAGATAGAACCAACCTCAAAAAAAGAAGAGGTTTTATGTTCGTCTATATGTATTTTTTTAAATGTTCATATGTTCATCGATAGCTGATGGTGGCGAGTGTGTTGGATCATTCGGTTCCCTACAAAATGCTTGAGCTGGATGGTGCTAATCCACGCGTCATGTTCGTGCACGGGCGCCGGCAGTTGAAACTGGTCATCTCTTATCTGCCAAGGCTTATTTTTAATCTTATATTTTCAATTGCTTTGATTATTTTTTGTACATTGTTCTCACATATAGAAGCAACAAGAATAATGTAGGTACCCGGGATTTTGTAATATCTATATTTAAAAGAGTGTCCTTGGAGTTTCTTGCCCGTTCTTCTCCATCTATGGAAAAAAACGATGACGTAGATCTCTAGATCTACGTTTTGGAATGGCCAACTAGCTTCAACTTTTTGACTAACTGACCGATTCTTTGACAATTAAAAAGTGCCTGTAAATGGTTTAATTGAAATAAATGTTTTGAGTTTCAGTTTGATATTTTCATCTATTCAGGACAGATTTAAAAAAAAATCTCTTTTAATATAGTAGAAGAAGCTTGGGTAGTTTTAATAATAACAATAATACGTATTCAATCGACTTAGCGTATGTTCATGCTGTTATAGAACTTGTTATCACTGTTGTTTACAAAGCAAGTAGTGTTATACGAATCAGTGTGGGGTTAGGTACCACAGCTAAATAGTGATATATAAAATACTTTTTGACAAAAAAAAAACGACCGACTTCGAAAAAAACACTATAAAGGATTGAATTCGGAAGTCGGTGTTTTATAAATAGAACACCCACATTTCGCCAGTTATGTTTAGTCCCATATAATATGGGAGGCGAGCATGATATCCAGATTTGTATAGCCTAAATCGGAAGATATGGATCGCACGGCTCACCGACATTTGGTTCCAACAAGTCACACAGCACATGAAACAATGGATCTTCTGCACGACAAATTCGAAGGTAAAGTGATCTCACGTTTCAGCGACGCGACGTCTACTGATTTTCTTTAAGAACTTTCTATAACTTATTTACGCGAATAAATGATTTTGATTTTTAGGTGTAAACGATAAACAAAAACAGTAGAAACCACATGTAGATATACATGTTTTATACCTTTGTGTAAACACGGAGTTGGTTCTTTACTTACCTTCTGGAAACCAAAAGTAAACCACTTTCTTTTTCTTTTCTCTTGTACATAGATTTATTTCAATATCTGCATCCGGAACGTATGTATCGTATCCTGCTATGGCATACATGTACCCAACATCATTTACACAGGCTTGTGCCGTGATGATGAACCAAGTAGTGACTAAGGCGCCACCACACAACCATTCATCATATGGTTTGTCTGATTTTGGTGACTTAACCAAGTACACCTGTAATAAAGTTTAGCTTAATTATATGATGGTCAGTCACAGTTGACAGTGCTAACAACTAGTGATATTCGCGAGCATCCCATGTAACATAGCACAAGTACAAATCAATCTATTATGGTCTCACTGCTGAAACACAGGCATCCTTTTTGCAAGTGTGCCGAAATTCAAATGCCGGTTTCCTCACGTTGTGTTCCTGAAGGAACACAACGTGAGAAAACCGGCATTTGACCGGCATTTTTTTTTGGAAAAAAAATCACAAAATTACACAAAGTAAAATGCCTGCCTTGGTTCGACCCTACGACCTACAATTAGTAAGTCGGGACCATTACCACAGGGCCACCACTGCTCTTCACATCATGCCACACACCACATGTGAGAGTGTCCACATCGTGGTGCAATTTTGCCTGAAGCGAGGTAGGGTGTTGCCTTCCTCATCATCACAGTATAAATATGGAAAGTATGGAAATTAGGCCTATTTGTTAAAATAATTACCTACCCACCATTTTTAAAAAAAACGCGGTGACCACTCGTCTCGACATGGCACCCACAACTGTCAGAACCGCGACAGTCGTTTGGGGTGTCGTCACTGAGCGCGTCTGCGTGAGTGTTCCGATTCGAATGTTTACTGCGTAGTTTTTGTACTGTCCATATTGATACTGTGTCATTGTTCAAGACTGATGCCCTGTTGCCTACGTTTTACGTAATTATTAATTGGATTCTTACCATGTAACTTTTGTCAGAATACACCTGATCGCCACCTTGAATTCTTCTTACGCAGTCAGACACTAAAATAAAATAATATAACAGGCATATTTCAATGGTCAAAATTTTTTTTCTACTTCGTAGAATCTTCTTCTTAATGTCGATGGCAATCTAGATTGAGTCAGCCCAGAATTTGGCCGAGTTTGGTGGCTGGAAAGAAAGAAGAAAGAAAGAAAAACCGTTGCGTCACATCCACGCAAATCGGCTATCGCTCAATATTATGCTGCGACCCTATGCAAGACAGAGCCCCAGCGCCGGTTTTCAGCGACAGCCGGTGCTGACGTAATGACGTCGACCGGTGCAGCACACAAATATTAAGACGCTGTACCAGTACAGCGTACTTAAAGATAAATAATTTATTATAATTAAAATGTGATGACAATATAATACTAAATATATAAAAAAGATAAAAAGAAATAGACATACTTTATTCTATGTTACGAGAATATCATCCACAAAAACGTTTTATATAATGGCAACATTACCACGCGTCCTATTTGACGTGCACCCAACATGCACCAAAGAAATTGTGATACAAATGTAATAAATTACTAAATAACAATATGGCCAATGATGCAATGTGTTATTATTATGCAAAAGTTATGTGTCAGTGCTTTATGCGTTTTCAGTAGCGTCTATTATTTTCTGTAAAATGCAGACAATAGGGCACGCAGGACACGAAGTGTTCTGTCGTTTGTGGAACAATACCATATTTACAGTCAAGGGGGAAGTTGCCAATTCTCAAACGGACATGTCGAAGGAATGAAATCAAGAAATGAATATTTTGTGAAGAAGAGAATGTTGGAAATCTTAGTATGAATGTTACTCACCATAAAAAATGTTTAATAACAACAAAAGCTGTATCGCATTCATTGTAAAATCGTTGTAAAAATAAATAATTGTACTTCGATGGAATGTAACGTTATCACGTTACAGTCCATCGAAGTACAATTACTTGCTTACAATAATCATGGAATTTTATTTAAATGGTTATTTTAATTGTTCTTTTTGATAACTAATCAAAAATTGTGAGTTTATGGTCTATAAAATACCGCGAGTTAAGGGTACACTAGTCGGTTATTCTTAGCCCTGTATGGAAGCAGAATTGGGAAAAAAGAACTGGTTTGGAAGTTATGAGCGTCGAAACTTCCATATTTCAAAACTAGTTTTAACTTATCTTTGGGCGTAAATAAATAACTTATGTAGTATGAAAATGGCAACCGTACAGGGATAGATAATTTATTTAAAAATTCAAATAATTTTATTTTTAATAGATACATACAGTAGTTTTTCCATAACACACCCAAAGGTCTATTCGTGAAATTTTACGCGCGTGTTTTCGTCATAAATCATCGTCTATTTCACTAAATAAAAAAATTAAAACTAAATAAATTTACTATAGTTTGTTTTTTTTAACAAACGAGTACTGAGGTATGTCTCTCGCACATTTCCGATATTGACAGAGTGAGATGGGTCATGTCGGTACTCGTTTGTTAAATAAACAGACTATAAATAGCATGCATTAGCCATGCCACCGTCGGGTTCGAACCGTCGACTAGTGGAACCTTAAGACCAGTTGGTCTATTCGGTAAAAAGAAGAGAGCTGTCATTAAACCGGTGCTGTAATTGATACTATTGACATCTTACTTCACGCTCACTTTCTACCTAAGTTTTTACGTTGAGATTTTTGTTGAATAGACACGGACAGACCTGGGAAGTATGGCACAAAAGGGAGGAAGCTAGCCTGCGAACTAGGTGGAACTAGGCTGCAAAGATGATGATAATGATGAATAAAGAACTCACTCTCTTGGCTCTTGGTTCTCTTCTCTTGAATTTCATAGGCGTGCATTTTTTAGACCTTTTAGTTTAGCGAGTATATGCAAACTGAGCGTTGTCTTTCTGAAGAAACCCCTGTTTTTCTACAAAAATTTAGTATGCTATGGTAGTGCCGTAAATTGAAGACTACCCGCTTTCTCCCGCTTTTTATCTGGTCTTGGTGCAAATAAGCTGTATTATCTCTATGCTATGTTACAGGGAAATTCGGGTGATTTTAAATTTTATATTTTGAATTGTTTCTTTTATATACCTACATTGTTCTCACTTTTAGAAGGAACAAGAAGAATGTAGGGTAGGGTGGGGCTGGTTGAGCAATTGTTCACTTGATCAGTCATAGCTCCTTAACGATAAGTCTTAAGGGGTTGTTATGCATACTGTTGGGTAAGTATTTTATCCCTTTCCAAAAATGTCCATTGTAGTTTATTTCTAACAAATTGCATTTAAGAACTACAGCCGTTTAAGTGAAGAAAGTCAGAGATGCTCAACGTACCCCATAGGTGAGGTAAGTTGAGAACGGGTATGGGGCAAATTGAGCAGTTAGAAATTCTCGCCAAACCAATGTTTCACTATATTTACTAGACATGAATTAAAAATTTATATTTTACTCTCAGCTTTTATTTATATACTTTTAGTTATTTATATATTGTCTTTTATTTATAGTCTTTATTTTTGTAAAAAAATAGAATCAACAAAAGGATAGTTGAGCAACTTTTGCTCAATTAACCCCGACCCGAAAATTTTAAACAAAAGCGAGTTTACGAACAAACTGTTAAATTTATATCCAAACCCTGTATACATATCAAACATATAATAAATTTATGAAAGTTTAACACTTAATTGATTGAAAACGACTACGACTGATTTGACTCGTACAAAAGAAATATTCCCATTCAATGTTTTTTTTTTTACTTTTTCGTCGTAAAATAAACAAAGCGCCCGTGTACCTACTTCACTCGATCGACAAGTTATTACTGGTGGTCGCGCGATGAGTTTCCTCGCGTGACCACTTCTTTCCTCTATTTGATGCGTTAGCATGCGGTGTGCAGTTTCTGAGATATTTCGATTGCCCGACTTACCCATATGCTCAACTAGCCCCACCCTATCCTACCCAAGATACTTGCCCATTCTTCTCTATAGATATCTACGTTTTGGAATAGGCAACTACATAACTTCAACTTTCTGACTAACTGACCGACTCCTTGACAATTCAAAAGTGCCTGTAAATGGTTTAATTGAAATAAATGCTTAGAGTTTGAGTTTTAATTCGATTTAGCCACTTGCATCCGTCAAGAGGATGATTCGAGTACAACGAACCCTTTCGCAAAATTTAAAACTTTTCACACATGCATCTAAATCGTGTGTCTAAAAACTGTATAGGAATTTGTTTTTTTTCTCGCAAATCGGGTGTGAGTAACTTACGAAATAAAACAAATTACACATTTAGTATCAAGGCCGTCTTTATCCGGGGGTGCAAGGGGTGCGTAGCACCCGGGCGCAAGGGCTTAGGGGCGCAAGCCGATCGAGTCGATCGATTTGTTTTGAAATCGAACGTAGATTTCAAAATGGATAACACAATTTCATTAAAAAGTTTGTTAACTTAAAAGCCAGAAAAATTTAATTTGATGTTTGAAAATGTACCTCATTTTATTGTGGAGTAAGTATTACTTAAAAGAAAAATGTTACAAAAAAATTTAGTTTTTTTTCATTAGCGAGGGGGGCGCAGGCTAATTTTCGCACCCTGGCGCCCAATATGGTTAAGACGGCCCTGTTTAGTATGACGGGTAGAACCCCTTAACGGATGCAGGTGACTTAATCACCACTCCGTATAGTGTCAATTATAAACAAAAATGCCAACTGATAATAATAAACTTATTTAATTTGAACAGGTAATTTGCAACTAAAAGTACTTAACAAAAATGGAGTTAATTTTATTTTCTTTTATTGTTCGAGAGGCCGCTGCGGTCGAACTGCGATCGTTTCATCGTCGAGTTTTATGAACCCTTCTAATGCATTGGATAGTCCTGGCTTCGTGTTGAGTTCATCGTCTACTACCTTTTTATCACTGACCAAGACTTCATTATCAGCAGGCCTAAAAAATAAAAAATAAACTCGCTCTGTGAGAGCAGTGGTGGCTCAGAGGTAACGGCCGCGAGTTACGAGTTGTAGGTTCCAACACAGACAGGCGCTTTGCTTTGTGTTAATACGCAGATATATATATGCCAGTGACCTTGAATGGTTAGCTTGCGTGTTCTGTACTGAGCTCACGCAATGCGTCGTATGTCCAGCCAATAATAGGACTCGCCCATCAAGGAGCGCTGTCCCAAATTAGACGCTCTATTAATTTATTATACATAAAACAAAAGGTATTTTAATAAAACACGTTTAATAAACGATCAATAATTAAATTATCTTTAAAATGGTGAAGGTTTCAGAAAAAACACGCTTGATCTGATACATTTTGCGTGATTCTCAATTTTTTATCCGCGTTAGACATGACTTTACAAATTAATTTCACTATGTAATTAAACATAATCTAAAATATTCCTATATTAAGTTATTAAGAAGATGCTTTAATTTAACATATATTTTTCCCAAATCATTACACAGCTCGTTTAGACGTGATCTTCAGTATAAAATCATCATCAAAAGTCAGTTATCGTCGCCGTAATTATATCGTTACCACTGCTCTCAAAACGGTGAAGGAAAACATCGGGAGGAAACCGGCATGTCTTAGAGCCAAAAACGAAGACATGTGACATCTACCAACCCGCACTGGGCCCGCGTCGTTGATTAAGGCCCACTCCCTCTCACCAAGAGGAGGGCTGTGTCCCAGCAGTGGAAACATTATAGGTTGATTATTATGCTAAACTCGCTGTCGAAGAGTTACCTCTTCCATAATAATGGTAAAGACCTTTTACACTTATTTAACCTCTGACAGCAGCGACCCAACAGCAACCTTATTGTAACGATAATAAAGATCACTGAGATTTTGACATTGATGCAAAATCAGAAGTAAAATAACTGAAAGGACTGTAGTGCCCATTTCTTCTTCTTCTTCTACCGGAATACTTTAATTAATATGTTGGCAGTTTTATTTAACAACATTTCTAAATATAGAATTAAATAGATATTAAAATCTAGTCAAATCAATATTGATGTGAAAAGGCACAAAAGACTGACAGACTTTACAAATCATCTGTTTTTAGTTGCTGTGAGATTAGTTTGTGTTGCTTTAGATGTCTCCTTACATTAGGCATCATGTAACTAGGAATTGTTTAACTTGACGTAAGTGCAAAAGTGGATTATTCAACTATCAAGCGCTTAAGTGTGTGAGGGCAAAATTGAGCTTATTGGGTGGGAATCAAACATCAACAGTTAGTAAAGTGGTCATCGCCGCCCAAGACATCCACATTGAATAAGGCATGAGAAAACTTCTAAATTATCTAAGATTTAAATCGTTAGATTTGCCCTCACCCTACTTAAATCACGTGAAAATGTGTGTACTAAGAGTGAACTCACACATTCCTCAGGGATTGAGAGATACGATTTTCGGTATGAGTGAGCGAGACAATACTATTCAAATGTCAATGTCAACGAAACAAACTTGACCATCTTTTGACGTGGTCGGGTGAATTTAACGATTTATATCTTTGATCTACAATGCCAAAGGCATCGCAGATTTGTTGGTACCACAGAGACAAAGCTGAGATGTATTTTGTGCCTGTTATTAGTCCACTAGCTATCAACTTACCCAGCGGGATGATCTTTCCAAGATATGTGTTTCTCAATTGTATCGTAGCCTCGTTGGATCGGTGGACTGTCGCATATGTCCCATCTGTTATATTGAATTATTAGTATGTATCCAGTCTGTACTTAAATTAGCCCCTATTAATAATAACATTTTATTCAATAAATCAAGCAACAAGACTCATAATGTTAGTAACTTACAAAATACGTTAGTAAAACATTAACACAGAAACAATTTGTGACATCACTGCTGCAAGGTGACAGGCCTAGCCGATACCTTTCAGCAGTGGTTCACAAACGCACAATCTAGCCTGCTTGCTATCATAGACAGGATGCTGTTGGTGCTGCCCCGCACCCTACTAACCAGGGATGCGCACCGCTTCCGCATCACAGTGTAGAAGCAGTCAACGCATGCTTCAGCAAACATCCCTGATGCGCTGCAATATCGAGGCAACCCCATCAACACCCTGAATGCGTTATTGTATTGGATAATGAACTCGTCGTGCACAGCCTTATAACTCGAAAATTGTTTGACTCAATTGAAATACTGTGTCCGAACATAGAAATCCAGCGCTCAAAAGGCGTTAGTAGGTGCTACAAACATATAATTTTGCATTATGATATTCATATTGTGCTACTTTCTGATATCCACGCGGACGGAGTTTCCTGTTCAACTAGTAGGTCCCCAACATTTCTTTACTCGTCCTCGACAAAAGCCTTTCCAACTTGATTTTGTTCTACACTTAGGCCCAGTTGCACCATAAATAATATTATCATCATATCATTTTGTCTCCGCCGTCTTCCAACGAATGACAAACAGAACTGAGTTTTAAATTCGTTTAGCACTTAACGTATTTAGTTATTTGTGGTGCCACTGGGCTTTATGCGCGCTCTACACTCCTGAACAAATCTTGCTGTGAAAAAAAAAAGTTTTCCTCCACACTCGCAAAGTTTCACAGTTTCGTTCGCGATGGACGACGATTTGGTTATTGTTGCTGCTGTGACGATGTACTGTAGCGTACTACAATTATGATTATGAAGTCGGTGTCTTGGGTTTTGTGTTTTCGTTTTTTGCCACCGACTTCCGAAATTAAAGTTATTTTTCACTTTGTAGTGTTTTTTTTTGGAAGTCGGTTGTTTTTTTTTTGTAAAAAGTTTTTATTTTTCACTTTTTAGTTGTGGTACCTACCCCACACACTTTCGAATACCACTACCTGCTACCAGTGTCAAGAACTTATCATATCATCTACATACTAAGTGGGAAATAAAATACGTATTTTGTAGCTAACTCAAAAACTACTCAAGCAAAGTTAATCAAATTTATATGGGACCAATTTGCAAGCCTACCCTTTCAAACAAAAAAAGAATTTTCAAAATCGGTCCACAAATGACGGAGGAATCGGTGGACATACATAAAAAAAAAAAAAAAAAAAAAAAAAACAAACATACGCGTCGAACATATAACCTCCTCCTTTTTGGAAGTCGGTTAAAAATAACAAACAAATAAAAAAGAGATGGAAAAACTGAAGATGGTGGGTGACGAAAATGGGGAACGGCGCGAAGCGTGTAGGTATGCGAAGGCGTGAAACCATCTACACTCGTGTTTCACGGCTTTCATAGACGTTCACGCCGCGAGTGTAGAGCGAGCATTAGAACAACAACAGAAAGCAAGAATATAATAATAAATATACATAAATTATTCTCACCTTGTCTTATCTGGCAAATCTAATTCACGTAACACACAATTTAGAAAGGCACCATTACACACCGTACTCGTATACAAATAGGGTCCGACGCATTTTGAATCATCCGTCACTCTGAATATGGCAGCAATTCCGATGAGAACCTCTCTGGCACCCACCCAAGTGACAAGAGGTCCTCCGTGGTCATTCTGAAGACGTTAAAATGGGATTATTCCAAAACACTGTAAAATTTTCGTATGAGTTCCTAAAATTTAACTAATTTTGCATACAAAATGTACTCGTATCTACAGATTCGTACTAAAGCTTTATTTTTAAGGAAACTGAGCGGTGGTGCAGCGTCTCTTGCTGTGGTGGTGCGCAATCGAGTGAATCAAAATCTTGTAGAGATCCTCTAATTTAAAACTGCACGCCTCTCCACAAACATTTCTAAAAAACATTTGAAATGTGTATGCAACAAGCAGTGGAGGGGCGTGAAATTTTGAATTAAACGATCTTTACACGATTTACGATTGTAAACGATTTTTACCGCTACGATTTTTTATCGCGTAATGCATTTTCAACTCTCGGTTTTGAGCCCAGCATTGAGGATCCCACAGAAAGCATTCCAGCGCTTCAAAAAAATACACTGTTGGATTTCATCTCTCGGCGCTAAATAGTACGTTGAAAATCTGGTGCGCTTAGATTATCAGTTGAATTTTGGCACATGGCATCGTAAATCCAAAAGAAAATGAGGCGTATTATAGCAACATCAGCTTATAACATTCCCACTGCTAGGACACAGGCCTTCTCTCTGTGAAAGATAGTGGGCTGTAATCGATCACGTGGGCCCAGTGTGGGTTGGTAGATGACACATGCCTTCGAACTTTTGGTTCGGTTCGGAGATTATTGCATGATTTTAATCAGGGGGCCTAAAACGGCCACATTAAGCAATTCCTCTAAAAGCAATTCATTTTCTGAATTTCCAGCAATTCCTCTATTTTAGCTGAATCAAATTCAATTCAACTCATATCAGAATCATATTTGGTGTAAATATTGCCGCATGAAAAAAATGAAGAGCATAATTTTAGCGGATAATTTTTCTTTACAGTTTTTATTAAATAGATGAGATTTTTATTTTTTATTTCTACAGTTTAACACTTTAACAGCCAATTATTTTAAAAGCAACTTTCCAAGGTATGCCAGCGATTTTTGCCGATATTGTAAGCCTTATAAAATAAAATATTAACTATTTGTGATATATCTATATTTTTTTTTATTTATGCATTGGTCTTATATATTTTTAGGATAGGAATAAATAGTAGATTGTTTACCAAGGGAGCAAAGAACTATTTTTAAGGCGAGAGTGTTTCTTTGAATCCAGAGCGGAGCGAAGGATTCTAGAGTAGAATCCCGAGCGTAGCGAGGGATTCTAAAGTAGAATCCTGAGCGCAGCGAGGGATTCAAAGTACGCCACTCGAGCTTAAAATAGTGTTGCTCCCGAGGTGAACACTCTACTTTTTATCACCCTCTATGAGAAAAAAAAACGTGTATGATCCGACCCCCGTCAGGAACAAAGTTCCTTCGCAAGTAAAATTAAAAAAAATATCACTGCCACCATCGTGGATTTACATTGTGACCTCACTATAGACTTAAGCACCTTCGAAAGCTATGAAAACGATACCCATGATGAAAATTTTTAAATTATTCGCAGCTGCCATCTTGGATTTACATTTTGACCTCACTATCGGTTTTAGCACCCTCGAAAACTATGAAAACGACACCCATGACGAAAAACTTGAAAATTTTCTTAGCTGCCATCTTGGATTTTCATTTTGACCTCAGCATCGGCTTTAGCACCCTTAAAAACCATGAAAACGATACCCATGACGAAAAATTTTAAATTTTTCGCCGCCACCATCTTGGATTTTCATTTTGACCTCACTATCGGCTTTAGCACCCTTAAAAACCATGAAAACGATACCCATGACGAAAAATTTGAATTTTTTTGCATCCGCCATCTTGGATTTTTATTTTGACCTCACCATCGGCTTTAGCACCCCTAAAAACCATGAAAGCGATACCCATGACGAAAAATTTGAAATTTTTTGCCGCCGCCATCTTGGATTTTCATTTTGACCTCACCATCGGCTTTAGCACCCTTAAAAACCATGAAAACGATACCCATGACGAAAAATTTTAAAATTTTTGGATCCGCCATCTTGGATTTTCATTTTGACCTAACCATCGGCTTTAGCACCCTTAAAAACCGTGAAAACGATACCCATGATGATAAATTTGAAAATCTTCAGAGCCGCCATCTTGGATTTACATTTTGACCTCACTATCGGCTTTAGCATCCTCGAAAACTATGAAAACGACACCAAAGACAAAAAAATTGAAAATTTTCTAAGCCGCCATCTTGGATTTTCATTTTGACCAAATTCACACTTTCTCTTGCCAGCCTGTTACTTGTTCATACAATGTTCGTGTTTGATCTCTTTGGTAATTGGAACTTTTACTAACAATATCTACATTCCAAATTCAAATCACTTTTAATCCCTAGGGATTAAAAAGCTATTTTAGTCCCTGTTTACGAAGAACGAATTAGCTCTTTTTGAATAGATGTGATAAAAAAACATGTAAATTATTTATTTTTAAAACAAAAAACTCTGAAGTACTTTTTATCATTTTGAATTTAATTTTTATTTTGTTTTAAAAAAAAAAAAAAAAAAAATATTGTGCGACGAAAAGTAGGTATATTTAAACAAAAATAGACGTATCCTCGCGTTATAAGCGTGGGAGCGAGTGCGCCGCGCGACGCTAGATCGCTTGTCCCGCCCAAACCCCGCAACTCCCATCCGTGAATCAACTATGTATGAATAGCTTAAAATGATACTTTACACGCCAATCACGGACCACTGACGTGATTTTAAAACAAATACAAGCCACTCCATGCCGTACTGAGTACGTGATCGGCGTCCTGAAACGTTTTATTACGTAATATGAATTGAACACAGATAATTTTAAAGTTTCATAATATTATTATATATTATGATTCTGCCAAAGCGGCCGTTTTAAGCCCCCTGCTCAACCGCACACCGCGTTTTGTGTTGGCCAAAATATTCTACCTATTTACCTGACAAAATCCAGTCTCGCGTATTTCATTTGTCCTTTTCAAAAGAGTTTTGTTTTTCATTTTAATATTGGAATCATTTTTGGTAACATTGGAGTCATTAGTTGGGTTTGACTTCAAAACCACTCCACGCCGTTGTTGGTCCTCGTCGCACTTTGAAAAGAACAGATTTAAATAAATAACTTCGAGAAAAGAATAATTAGATAAAAAGAAAAATAAATCAAAAACCGGCCAAGTGCGTGTCGGACCACGCACAATGAAGGGTTCCGTAGTCGGGATGAATTTATCCCAAGAACAAACTTAACTTTGTAGTTGAAAAACATGTTCTCCCGTACATTCTGTATGGGAGAACATGTTTTTGCAACCGCAAATGTAAGTTGGTCGATTATTACTCGTTAACTTGTAAAGCCTACTTAGCTGTGATAGTTTTCCTTTTAATTTCGTTATATATGCTACTGCCGTGAATTTTTTCACATACCCAAAACCAACCATTAAACTTGCAAGGGGGGGGACACTTGACTCTAACAAAAATTAGCACTTTAAAGCTTAATATTTCGAAAACGGATCCCTAAATCCAAAAATGGTCTTCGTAAACTCACAATATTTTTGAACGACCTTTTCAACGACACTATAGGATTATTGAGAGAAAAAAATCATCCTCACTTTACGTCTAGGGGAGGTACCTGAAAAAAAAATATTTTTCATGATTTTATTTTACCACTTTGTCGGCGTGATTAATATGTATACCCATGCCAAATTACAGCTTTCTAGTACTAAGCGTCTCTGAGCTAAGCCGCCGACAGACAGACAGACAAACGGACAGACAGACGGACATGACGAAACTATAAGGGTTCCTTGTTTACTACGGAACCCTAAAAATGGATAATAATATAATAATTAGGTATTTTATTTTAAACTTGAACCACTATTTGCAACAGTAGTAATTGGAAGGTTTGTAAGCCTTTGGTGTGGGATGCAACGTATGTCCATACCCTTGCATCCCACCTTCCTAGCACGGCGGGCTGTGCTGGGGCGGCTGCTGCAAATGCGGAAAACCTCAAACGGCGTAAATACTCCAATCTTATTGGGACTTATATGTTTGAGCCGTTTGGGGTTGAAACACTAGGTCCGAGTGCCCACTTAATTTTTCAAGACATCGCCAAACGGTTATTCGACTCTTCACGTGACCAGAGGACTGGCTTATTCTTTGACCAAAGAATCAGCATTGCCATACAACGTGGCTGCCAGCCTTTTGGGCACTTTTCCTGTTGACAGCGATGCCGAAAAATTTTTCGATGCCCTATGTCTATTTCCCTCCTCCTTTTTTATTTAATTGTACTTATTATTGTTATTATTTTAAGTCTGTCCCAGATATGAGACACCTTATTGCAACTTTCATCGAAATCTTTAGACCCGTTTTCGAGAAAGTGATTACAAATATATATCTACAAATATTGCTCATTTAATAGTAAAGGATAGGATAAGACAAAAGTGACCCAGCAAAGCGAAATCTTCGAAAGAGATTCTATATCTCCTTGTCCGACAAAACCTTTTTTTCAGTTAAACTAAGAACTTGTTAACCAGAAATTAGGGTTTTGCCTTTTGTCCTACTTAATATTACAAGAAAGTTTGTGTGGTTGGATGTTTGTTACTCAATCACGCATTAACTGCTAAACGGATTTGGATAAAATTTGGCACACAGATAGTTAATAACCTGGATTAACATAAAGGATACTTTTTATATCGGTAGTACGTTCCCGTGGGATAGTTTCCGACATCCACGCGGGTGACGCCACGGGCGAAATCTAGATCAAAATAAAAATTTCACCCATTTAAGCGGATACTAGACTTAAGCTCAAGTGGCATACTGCTTGGAAGCGCACTAAATGTACAGTAGCCCATAAAAACTTTTCGGATTTGAGAGCTAGCCTTAAAACACGGGTTGCACTTGCTTATACATCGTATACCAAAAGGATCGAAAATAATAAATAAATCTATAAAAAAAAAACTTACAGGTTCATTATCGTAGCCCAATAATCTTAGTCCTCCTGCACATCCATCTACTTTAGGTATTGGATCGCCAACCAAGGCAATTTTCCCATTTTCATCAAGCTCACCTTTTTCTGAAGTACATATCATATAATTTTCAATAATGTTGATGTCCATATTCGTATATTGTTTGTAGCGTTGTTTGCATGCCTCTTTGTCCATTATTCTAACGGATGCATATCGCAAATATTTTTCGTTATAATTTTTTTTATCTTCTGGCTGGAAACATTTACAAAAAAAATAGTTATAAATTAAGGGTTTTCTGCATATTCCAAACGGGCCATTCACACAAGGAGAATTTTTTTTTGTCTAAACTCGTAAAGATAGATTTGGGGAAGACTTATGTCATGTGTGGAACAGTTTAGGGTTAAAAGAAAAACACTAAAAAGTTAAAAATAACTTTAAATTCGGAAGTCGGTGTCTTTGGTTCTATATTTTCGTTTCTTGCCACTGACATAAACCCAGATGATCGTATACATATGCTCAAGAATGAACAGGAGGCCTACCACAAGCTCATAAAGTAGTAAGTAGCTCAGTAAGCTCTACAGGACGTATAGCTCCATCTCTTTCTCCCACTGAAGTTATTTTAAAATAATACTGCTTTTGAGCTGGTGGTAGGCCCCCTGACCTATTGAGTGCACATTATATCGACTCAACCCTCAACGTATTATTTCCAGTATTAATAAGCTAGTTGACAGTTTTTGAGAAACCAATTAGTAATGTTCCTTTTAGTTTATCTTCCTCAAAATATGAATATTTCAGCGAATTATGAACATTAACAATACTAGTTTATATTTTTATAACGTAATTTAATATTGATTGTCGGAGTCGGCTTGAGTGATTTTATTAGTTTCAGTCTACCTACCAAATCTGCGAGTTTTTTTACAGTGTTACTCGCACATTGAGTTTATTTATTACCTCAGATTTTTCGGATTCGTGTGCGTATTGTATAATTATCACTTGCTTCAAAATCGGTGAAAGAAAACATTATATGCTGATTTTCCTCCCCCTCTTTCCAGTCAACCCCCTGGTTCGGTAAAAATCACGAATTATCACGAGGATGTAGTGAGATATCACATGTATTAATTTTTACGTTAAACGCGAATTTCTAAACCGAAAAGTGGTCCTCCAAATAAAATGTTTTTCTTTCTTTCTTTGTATTTAAAGATAAAATATTCTGTAATTTCAAGGTATTTTGCACCAAAAAATTACACGTGACTTTGGATAGGGGGGAGGGGTTAGTCCAAAACCTCACCACGTACCTCCAGGGTGGAGGGGGGGTTAAAAAGTTGCAAAAAAACATCACGTAATTAATCGACGACCCCCAATCAGTGTTGTTCCTTTCGTGATCATTCCTTAGTCAGTGCTCTGCATAATCTGACCCCTCTTCCCTTTATCTTCGTAAGAGGGATCAGGTAATGCAGAGCACTGACCGTACGTCTATCGGTAATGCAAAAGAAACTTAATGTCTGATGCATAAAGTTCTAAGTTTCTATTTACTTTGAAACTCGTCGCCTGGAAGTTGTGACGTGCGCGTTCTGATTCAGGTTCAATGTCACGTGGCCAATGTCTTTATTTTAAATTACGAAATTATTTCTCAAAAAATATTAATGAATCTAAAATCATTTACAAAAAATTAAGTTGATTTTTTATATTTTTAGCTCACAACATAATACAATATTCATGAGGTATTTTTCTTACTGTCAACTAGTATATTAGCCTGGTATTGTAGTGTTCGAGTAATGTTTAATATTTCTATTTTCTTAATGTCCCTCGGGTATCATCGGATTTCCGAATACAAACGAATGCTAATTTCCATGTCCATCAATTATTAGATTTATCGTGTATAGTAATTTGAATTCAGAACTAAGTACTTTATTGTCGTTTTGTTTTGATTTCCGTGTGAACTATATAGAGCTGTAAAACTATTATCCTATCTGTCGTGTCTGCGACTTAAATGGGTTTCTACATTAAGTTAAAAGAGTATTAACAACTCTATATACTTCCAAGTCGATTGAGAGCGTCCAATCTGCACCAAGTGCAAAGGGCAACTGATAGAAATCCGACAACTGACGAAACACGAAGTTTGCCGAGGGACATTAAGAAAATAGAAATACAGTACGTATTGTTTGTTTTACTTTTTCAGTCATAAGTTCCCCTGACTTACTTGAGTAAATTACTTAGATATGTTATAAATAATATCCAACACAAGGATTAATACGTTCATTACATAACCTGCTACATAATTGCATAACACATTTTCGGCAAATGATTAAGACTTATCTGTTTCATCTGACAGTTCAACAACATTCATTGCGTTATTTATGTTGTTCAGCAGATATTTTTTTCGAACTTATGAAACAATGGATTTGCAATCTCTTTCAAAATGTCATTGATCGTGTATTTCGCAATTATAGTGCTGTAAAGGGTCAAAAAAAGTAACCACTAATTGTATTTAAATTATTACCTTTCGCCAGTTTTCCGTATGTCCCCAACCTAGTACCAAACCATCCATACCTGGCTTTTGGAATCTCTGATCGAAGTTAATAGGTATCGAAGATGGTGTGTACGAACAAAACTCTTTGTACGTTTCGTCATTGAAATCATACGGCGATTCTACCTTCACCAAAGCTATGTCTAAGAGTGACCACTCCTTAGTATTTCTTTCGTATACTGTAAGCAAATATGTTTACATTTTGGTGTATGGTTATATTTTTAAAAGATCAAATACCCACATTTCGCCAGCTATGTTTGAGGCCTATGTAATAGATAACAAATAGGAAGTGAGCATATTGCAATCAACCGCGCACAAATCCAGACTACCCCCGTGGCTAAAAATGAAGTAGCTAATGAAAATGGCTGAAAGGTAGGTTAGGTTAGAACTGTGACCACACAACGCACGAGCCGAGCGAGCGAAGCGAGCGGTACCGCGGCAGCCGCGCGGCTGGTGAGTGCTAGGGTCAGTTTAAGCACAAGAGAATGTAATATATATATACATAGCGCGCTCGAGTCGTTGCGAACGGATGCGTCCACAATTGTTTTTCGCAAGAAATATTAAATTTACAATTTTTCTCTTCATTGAATATTACACCTTATTACCGGAGTTCTAGAGTTTAAAGTTGTCGCGCAGTTTCAAAGTCGTAGTGAATTCCTTCTTATCGCTCTAGCCACAGACCTGCGAATAAATAGACAGTCCAACAGTCAAAATGGCGGAATCCCCAAGCAAACATGTGAGTTCCGTCCCAGATCTTTCTATGGACAAATTGGCTGAGGAAGCAAGAAAAAAAGCTGCTCGTCGCAAGCGTGGACATGATGACAAATTGTATCAGGCATTTGATGAGTTCATTAATAAAATAACGAAAACGCTGAACGATTGGAAAACGGATCTCAGACAGGATATATCACAAATTAATTCCACGCTAAGCAATTTGAACGTAAGCACCCAGGAATTAAAGTTAGAAATAGCCAGTATCAGAAAAGAGTATACAGAAATTAAAAAAAATGTTCAAAATTCGGAAGCTAGAGAGACTAAGGTAGAAAAAGAACTTGCAACACTTAAAAAGTCGATGCAATTCCAAAGCAATGAATATGAAGACATAAAGAAGAAACTTGAACGTTACACTAAAGAAATAAAGGATCTGAATCATCTTAAAACTGAACTGGCGGAAATCAAGGTCCAGAACAAGAAACTAAGGTCTGACGTAAACGCAAATGAGCAACGGGAAAGGCAATTGAACATTGAGATCGGCGCGGGCTTGCGGACGGTGAGCAATGGGTAGCTCGCCGTCCGATAAGGACCAAGCCCGGGTCGACGGGGTGTTGTGTTCCACGCGCGCCTCAAAGAGATGTCAGCAGAATTGACGGGGTCCGCTGGGGCCAATGCCTGCCGGGGCTGCGAATATGGGGTGAAAGGGACATCGTGGCCTCCGGCATCAGGGCAACCGAAGGAACACGGGTGGGTTTTAGTCAGGAAGAGTCTGGCACGCCCTCCCGCTCCACCCAGAGCGGGAGAAGTTATTTGATAAATTCGCACACAAAAAAAATAAAAAAATAGAAGAGGTACTACAAATTGCAATTTGAATTTCGCGAGCTTCTGAGGCCGCGTAATGCGTTCTATCTCCAACCTTGTGTCCAAAAGCGATGACGCGTTTGTGTTAACGAGCAAAATGAACGCGACGATCGCTAATATTAGGACTTGGTTTGGTTTCATTTACACATGATTTTGGTCACGTCGCGCGTCGCTTCATTGCAAGACAATTTCGCTGTGCGATCTAACCTTTATCTCGAACTTTTAATGATGTCGTATTCGTCACGATACTAAACTGTCCTTTGAATATAATGATGATACAAAAATGTTTTAACTTGCATAAAAGCAAGCCTTGCGGCAGTTTTTGTCAAAGTTGTAATGGCAATTGTGTCATTTGGTTTCAATAGATTTTTATTTTTATTTAGCTCTTATAATAGATAATTTTCTATTTTGTGAATTTGAGAACGTTGCAGGCTTAGTGAACTGTAGATTTGTTGGCCATTTTCTCTTTTGTTAAGTACCTGGTACTTGTTGAAAGACCTACACTATCCACCCATATCTATTAACACTGTTATTTGAAAATAAAAAGCCAATTATTTTTTAAGAGTAACCGTGGAGTTTCTTGCCTGCTCTTCATAGAAAACGACCAATTGGAACCGTGCACCTAGCTTCTGACGTTTCATAAGTGAATAATAGACAATTATTACAAGATAATATTTAGGTACATAATATAAGCTATAGGCATGAGGTCCTCTTTTTTTTCTTTTTTGGGTGGGAAATTATCAAATAACTTCTCCCGCTCTGAGTGGAGCGGGAGAGCGTGTCAGACTCTTACTGACTAAAACCCACCCGTGTTCCTTCGGTTGCCCTATTGCCGGGGGCCACGATGTCCCTTTCGGCCCATATTCGCAGCCCCGGCTGGAGCATGAGGTCCTGGGTTCGACTCCCGGGTCGGGCAAAGTGCTATTGGGTTTTTCTATTTGAAAATTTCTCAGTAGTAGCTCGGAGTCTGTATTTGTGCCCGGTTGATGGCAATAGGCTCGCCCCCTATTTCATGGGACTTAAACATAACTGGCAAAATGTGGGTTTACTTGCTACAGGGACACCTCTGCCCAACCCTTCGGGGAAATAAGGCATGATGTTATGTTTTATGTGTTGTAATATAAGCTAACAGAAGTAAAATAATAAGTACCTGGGCGACGAGGTCTGCTCTGGTGAAAATAGAGAATGCTCAATTAATAGTATAGGAAAGTTCATACTAATCCATGTATAGTACCTACTTATTCCATGCTGCCATTATATTAGGTACTTACTAATTCCATTCTAATGTCATTATTTTCATGTAATTATTCATTATCTTGTTCTAAACTTTGGGCGACCGAGCTCTGTTCGGGTGAAAATACGGAGAAAACGAATTTTCCCAGATATGAGACCTAGCTATATAAGTGGGTTTCACGGGCGATAAGGCTCAGTCTGCACTCAGCGCTCGGTGTGGCAACACGCCGTGTTGCCACACCGAGCGCTGACGAAGTCGAGCTGTTGAGTTCGCAACAAGTCCATTGTTATCCTGAGGATGCCTCGTTGAGAGGTGAAACACGTGTCGATTTCTTTCAGGAGTTTTTTATGGCTCTTTAGAAATAGCTAAGCGGAACAATTTACTAAATATATCCACGTCTATTGTATTTTAAAATGGATTTCCGCAATTTTAAAATGGATTCACGCCTGAATCAATTAATTATCTTGTACCTACTCACGTTCTCGAAATCGGCTTTAACGATTTCGATGAAAGTTGCAATTTATTGGTTTACCGATCTAGCTAGGTCTCATATCTGGGAAAATTCGTTTTCTCCGTATTTTAGGGATGGCGATTCTTTCCGAAAAAGATCGATTTTTAAATCGATTCGAATCGTAAGCAGATGTATCGATTCACAAAAAAATCGAGGTAAAAATCTATTCTTTTTCAAGTTTTCATTTATAATGTGAATATAAACCCATTTTATGAAAAACAAGAAAGATACCAGAATAAATGATCTCTTATCAGTAAAATCAGTTTTTTTAGTTCAGGGAATTCGATAATAACAATTATTTTTATTACCAGATCAGGTATGAAAGAAGACACTTATTTTCAAAATGTATTTATTACATGAAAAACTTAAAATTCCAAATGCTTCATATCTAAACTTTTCAAAAACAAGTCTGTCAAGTCTACTGGGATCCAAGCGGTTCCGCTCATCACTTGCGATGTTGCCGGTAATTGAAAAAAGGCGCTCACAAGCCGAAAAAATCGAATGGCGATTTTCAAGGGTGAAATATCGATTCACTGAATCGATTCAGTACTGCATATCGATTAAAAAAATCGATCTTTTGGGCCTGAAAAATCGATTCTTCGATTAATCGATCTCAGATCACCATCCCTAGGAACAAGTTACTAAATATATCCACGTCTGGTGTATTTTTTAACGTGAGTACAAATGTATATACAAATATTGCTCGTTTAATAGTATAGGATAGAATATGTACAGTAAGCGCTCAAAAGTGCATGAGCACGCTAAGAGTCATATTGCTGTGAACACGCGGTATAGCTCGTACATTTGTATGTGTAAGCAACACGATACACACACCACAGATAACGCAGTTTTGTTCTACACGAAACAACAATATATTTCCGTCGCTTTAAACATGCTAGCACACACGCACAATGCGCGTGAACTTGACCAGTTAATGGCATTGCTAAAATTCGATATTAACTTAACAAGTGCAGATAGCAGAAAGCGTTAAGCGTTGGAATGGAACTCAAACTGCCTCAGGTTCTAATCTCGTAAAACACAGTGCGGTTTTTTGCAAATATTATTATTTTTGTTTTCGATAATAATATTTTTTAAATATTGCTGCTTTTTTATGTTGTTATTGCAATAAAGGTTTTAGAATAAAAAATGCGTGATATATGATAACAAAATTAAAAAAATATGTTTATTCGTTATATTTATTTTACATAAGTTAACACACTGCTACAATTATTTATCATTACTTCAGCTGAATAAGATGTGAAATAGATGTCAAGAAACTAGAAGCAGTTTGTATTATTTTGACATATTTAAATTATGAAATATTTTAAATTTTTAATGGATTTTTTCACCATAAACATTAAGCTTTGATCATGGTCGAAGTAATTAAGTAATAAATAAGAATATTAGACTACTTAAAATGTAAAAAACTACTTACAGAATAGGTAATTTTAAGGTTAAATATTTGTTTATATTTTATTTGTATTAATTATTTTACATTTTATTTGACTTTAGTAAATATTGGTTGTTATTGAGGTTAAAGCTTAAGTATTCATTTTCTTTACGAAAAGAAGATTGAAACTAAACCTCAAATTTTAATCCTAAAATAATACTATTACTAAAATAATATTAAACAATTTCGGTATATCTGCAAGAAATACGACAAACACCCTATTGAAACGTGCTTAAAAAATTCGTTACCATAAATTCATGCAATAACGAATCTGTTGTTTATTAAGTTGGTACGGTCAATATTTTAAGGTCAAAAACGGTTTTCTAGCTGGTCTTCAGTGATGCAAGCCTTCAGAGTGCACGGCGAACGGTTCATAATGACGTGTTTTTAATAATTCAGCAAAATATCTCGTTGGTATGAAACCATTTGTTTCATTCACGATTTGACGTCGCTGCTACTCAATAATAAGCCCCTTCTTCATATCTCTTAACCCTCACAGTATTTCTCTAGAACAAAGAAAAACATTGTTTTTATTACACATAATACCTTATTATTTATTATTCACTAATCGAATTAAACCTCACAATGAATTTAAAACTTTAAAGGCATCTTCTGTCTCAACAATACCTCTGTTCTATCAACAATACCCTTGATTAAGATTTATGTTTAGTAAAATATGAAATATATAAATGATAACACTCACACTTAGTCCGGTTTCATTAGATATTCACTTCACTTTTACGCAGCGCAATAATATTCTCTGATCTGATCTGATCTCTTCAATATATTTTATGCCTGCTTTTTGATAATAATAACCACAACACTGCGCTAAATACTCGTCACCAATATTATCCACGAACCAAAAAAGTTCTATTAATTAAATACTCGTAACAAACTGCATCTACCCCACAGAAATCGAAATAATTTACTTAGTTTTTTGTGGTCTACCTGCTAAACTTTAATATTTATGTGAACAAGACGAATGAAACTAAAAACGAATGATGATTATTGAACTAGTCATTGGTTGCAGAGAAAGTGAGTGTGTGTGTGTAATGTGCGTGTCTACAGTATTGTAACAACTTATAGAAGAAGGTCACAAGTCAAACCGAAGCGTCAGTCTATTGCTTTGTGAGATTGCTCATGGACTTTTGGTCGGCACTGTACATGTATGTAAAAAGGAAGGCAAAGAATCATTGGGCATCAAAAAATTCGTCCGCATCGCTGTCAACAGAAAAAGTACCCAAAAGCTGGCAGCATTGCTAGCGATGTCTTGAAAAACCAAGTGGGAACTCGGACCCCATGGCGCCAGTGTTTCAACCCTAAACGGTTGGAACATATAACTCCCAATAAGATTGGAATATTTTCCCCGATTGAGGTTTTCCGCACCTGCAGCAGCATGGTGTATTACACCTTTGTGTAAACGCGGGGTTAGGTGGTTTTATACATACGTTTTGGAACACAATAGTAAACCACTTTCTTCTTTTTTTTTCTGGTACAAATATCTACTTCAATATTCGCATCCGTAATGTATGTATCGTATCCTGCTATAGCATACATGTATTGAATATCATTCACACAGTCTTGTGCCGTGACGATGTACCAAGGATTTACTAAGACCCCACCACACAACCAATCTTCAAAAGGTTTGGATGATTTTGGTGATTTAACCAGGTACACCTAGAAATAAAGTGTTGTTTAATTATGTGTCCCACTGCTGAGATATTCAGGCCGGACTGTAATGACCGCTTTTCCTCACGTTCTGTTCCTTCAACGTTATGAAATAAATCACACAAATTTAGTGCCTGCCTTTTAAGCTATTGCATAGCTTTTATCGCGGGCTTTGAGCGCGGCGGCCGAATTAAGAAATTCCGTAACGTAACGAAAATAAAACCTAACACTCCGCCTATCATGTAATGACGGTTCCCAAGACAACGTGATGTTGTCATGGGAAACGTGATGTTGTCATTTGAACGTAATTTTTGTTTTATGTCATCACGTCATCATCCCAAGTGTAGCGTTGACAAATAGGAAGTATGGAGGTTACAAATGCTATGCAATAGCTTTACCGCGGCAGTCCCCGAGAGCCACACGTTTTCTTCTTTTTTTTTGTGTGGGACATTTTCAAATAACTTCTCCCTTTCTGGATGGAGCGGGAGGGCGTGTCAGACTCTTACTGACTAAAACCCACCCGTGTTCCTTCGTTTGCCCTGTTGCCGGGAGCCACGATTTCCCTTTCGGCCCATATTCGCAGCCCCGGCAGGCATTGGGCCTAGCGGACCCCGTCAATTCTGCTGACATCTCTTTGAGGCGCGCGTGGAACACAACGCGCCGTCGACCCGGGCTTGGTCCTTATCGGACGGCGAGCTACCCATTGCTCACCGTCTGTAAGCCCGCGCCTGCGGTGCACCGTGCTTCTTCCCCGGGCGTCTTCTCCTGCCTGGGTTCGATGCATACAGCTTTCAAGTCATAACCATTACGCCTACATTTTACTTTACTATTTTGTAAACTGGTTTCTTACCATATAACTTTTCTTAGAAGTAACCTTATGGCCGCCTTGAATTCTTCTTAAGCAATCAGACACTAAAATAAATGTGAGAGGCATATTTCAATAGTGTCAATAAAATCTAGAAATGTATTCTGTATCTGCCTAGCCTTTTCCCAACTATATTGGGGTCGGCTTCCAGTCGAACCGGATGCAGTTGAATACCAGTATTTTGCATGGAGCGACTGCCTATCTGACCTCTACAACCCAGTAACTGGGTAATACGATACCCCTTGGTAAGACTGGCTGTCAGACTTTCGGGCTTCTGACGACCCGTAACAACTGTCAAAGATCCACGAATGACAACCGGGACCGACGGCTTAACGTGCTTTCTGAGGCACGGAGGAGTTTCGGTATATAGAAATGGTCACCCATCTACGGACCAACCCCGGCAAGCGTAGCTTAACCTGACAGATCGACCCGAGCGGCTGTTAGTACTTAGCCACGAGCTCCTCCTACTTAAATCAAGAAATGAATAAATGTAAAGATTATACTGGAAATCCAAGTAGTAAGTCTAAGAATGTTACTCACCATAAAAAATATTAAATAACAACAAAAAATGCTGTAACCTTATCGCATTCATTGTTAAATCGTTGTAAATTCCAATAATTTGTACTTTGATGGAACGAAACGTAATCACGTTACAACCCATCGAAGTACAATAATTATTTGGTTACACTATAATAGAATTTTAGTTGAATGGTAATTTTAATTGTTTTAATTATAATTTTTGATAACTTATCAAGAATTATGGGTTTGTGATCTACAAAAGACTGCGGGACCGCGGAACGCGCGAAGCTGGTCTATTCTATAAAAAAAAATCCACGATATGTGTAAACGTTGCTATCGAAAAAGGATTAAATGCGGAAAAACCCCGACTAAAATGAAGTAACGAAAGATAAAAATAAAAAAATCGTCAGGGGCTGCCATTCTTTGCCCCGAAATGTACTAAAAGTTGGTTAGTTATAATTACGTTGGTTACGTAAATAAATGTAGTCACTAATTGATATAAATTGCTGCATCTCTACGAGACACTCTCATCATCTGTTACGACGCCTCATTGAGGTGGATAACAATTAAAATTCTATTGTGTCTCGTTAATGACAGTTGAAAGGCTAATGGCTTTTATATACTGCTATGCTTAAATTTAAATCTGGAACAGCGATGCCAGTGGCAGCCCAAGAATTATTTATTTTTATCTTAACTCGTTCGTTCGTACGAGTTAAGCTAAAAATAAACTCGTTACTTACTTCATTTGAGTCGGAGGTTTTCCGAATTTTTTATTTTATTTAAGATGTTTTTCGGAAATAGCTGTCAAATATTTACCTGTTTTGATTTATTTGGCAATATTTCTGTATGGAACTAGGGAACTAAAATATTGATTATGAAATGCAATAATTATTATTGTGACACCGAATATTTAGTTTTAGATGAAAAAAAAAGTATTTGGAAACTTTCCAAATGCCTTTTTACACCTAAAACGGTTACAATATCAAATTCAGTGTTATAATATTGCAATTCATTATTAATATTCTAGTTCGCTAGTTAGCCACATTTCATATTTCCATACAGTAATATTGCCAAATTAATCAAAACAGCGAAATATTTGACATCTATTTGCGACGTTGCCCACTTTCGCACCACGCGTCATGTTCGTGAACGGGCGCCGTCAGTTGAGACTGGCCATCTCTTATCTGGCAGGGCTTATTTTCAATCTTATATTTTCAATTGATTTGATTATTTTTTGTACGTTGCTCTCACATATAGAAGCAACAAGAATAATTTACCCAGGATTTTGTAATATCTATTATTTAAAAGAGTGTCCTTGGAGTTTCTTGCCCGTTCTTCTCCATAGAGATCTACGTTTTGGAATGGGCAACTAGCTTCAACTTTCTGACTAACTGACCGATTCTTTGACAATTCAAAAGTGCCTGTAAATGGTTTAATTGAAATAAATGCTCTTAAATCTTTTTCATAAACGATAAGCTTTGTGCCTGTAGATAATATACATATCTTGAAATCAGAACAACTGCCATCTGACCTTCACATTAGAGCCAAATTAATGCAGCATATCCAAATAGTTCACGGAAGTATGAGGACGGGCAAAAAAAATGTATAACCGTAGACGTAGGTATAACTAAGATCGAATCACAAATGCTTTTAAGGCAAGAATGGCCTCCCTAAATAGCAGTAATAGGTAACTCTTTTTTCACCGACTTACCTGAAAAATAATATACCGCTCCGAAGTTCAACTGAAAACCTGCCTTCAAGGCTTTGCTCACACTTACACTAAAACTTCTGACATTGCCAACTAAACTGAATGTAAACGCTAGCAGTCAATAATCAGCATAATGTTGTTGTACTTTATTCATGAACTAAAGAGCTTTTGTAATCAACTAAGAGCTTGACATGGTTTTCAGGTATTTGTATATATTTTTAGCTACTACTGAATAAATTGCATCAAAACAGATTGTTTTAAATAGCGTTCAGTTTCTGCAGTCATCGGTACGTTTAGCTGTTGTATTGTGTTAGTCTCGCGACTTTTTTACTATCTGCGGTAACCAATCAAAGATTTGTGCAGACGAATCCTTGATTGAAAACGGTTGTTGCAATTGTTCTTTCGGCAGGCACAGTAAAATATTCTCACTGCTACTACTGCTTGCTAACTGTTTAAGCAGTCAAATTCAAATTCAATTTAATTCCATAATATTTTTTTCTGTCATTGCTTCATTTTTAATTATTTTTACCTATTATGGTATAGTAATCTTATTGTAAAAGTAGGTGCATCGTCTTCAAATATAATTATACTAGCTTTTGCCCGCGGCTTCACCCGCGTAGATGTCGAAAAATATACCACGGGAATGAACTACCGGGATTACATACCTAATAGCCGAGGAAATATCATTGACTATTACCGCTGCGCCCGCGTTGTCGTCAACCATAATTATGTAGTTACGCGTAATTTTGAAACTGTGATATCTTTTAAACTATTAATTTAAATGATATGGTGTACAGACATATTTTAATCTAAATTAAATAACATATTTTATTGGATAAGGATTAATATAATACCGGTCAAAAATAATGGATCATCCTTAGAAGATAGACATTAGCCATCGTGGACTTTTTTGTTGAACTTCTTAAGATGAACAATACTGTAGAACATAAATTTTATGTAACTATTACGATTCCCGCGGCGCCAATAAAGCTCCCGGTCGGCAAGATTTTTTCCGACATTTTCAACAATAATCATCAAATCTCAGCCAATTGACACAAAAATTCAATGAATTATACACTAAAAGCTTTCGCATGAATCACTCTGTCCATTGGTGAAAGCCGTATGAAAAGCCGTTCGGTAGTTTTTGAGTTTATCGTGTTCAGACAGACAAACAGACGCGGCGGGGGACTTTGTTTTTTATTAAGTAGGGATAATAAATTAATGTATACAAAATATTGTAAAACATTTTAAAAGAGTAACGGTGGAGTTTCTTGCCCATTCTTCGACTAGAATCAATTCTATTTTTTGTAAATTTTGACGTTCAAAAGTACCTTTTATGTGCCTTATTGAAATAACTTATTTGACTTTGACTTTGAATTTGAGTCGGTAATACTGGTGAAAAGATACCTAGCACCAATGTCCAATTTTTTTTACTGTCCGTATTTTAGATTATTAAAAAATATTGAGCACGTATTTTTTCTTTTTTGACGTAATCAAAAGTTGGAAATACATTGAATTAAAATGTGGCATGACGTCACGCCTTGCTAGATTTACTGCGTTGTGATGTAGCAAGCCCCCACTCCCCAACTTTAATGCGTGTTTTCTAAGTTATTTTTGATTAATATGATAAAGAAAAAAATACGTGTCTAATATATTTTTACTATCTGAAAGACGGACTAAATAGAATTTCTTATTTTACCAAAGCAACTACCGTATTTGTGAACATATCAGACTTCAATTCACTATTATTACTTTCTAAAAAAATATTTGAAAAATTATAGAAAATAGAAACAGAAACTTAAAATTTATTCATTCTTTTCTGCAGAATAAAAGTAGACTCGTTGTCTGACGCAAAGTAAAATACCTTAAGACTTTATACCTGGTCTACTATGAAAGTAGGTAGGTAACTAAAATCAGAATCGGATATGGGTAGGTTGCTTAATATGACAATATAGAATCACCCCTTAACGGATGCAGGCGACTAAATCACCACTCTGTATAGTGCCAATTAGAAACAAAAATGCCAACTGTTAATAATAAACTTATTTAATTTGAACAGGTAATAACATTGGAAACTAAAAGTAACAAAAATGCAGTTTATTTCTTTTTCTTTTATTCTTTGAGAGGCCGCTGAGGTCGAATTGCGATCGTTTCATCTCCCGAAAATTTTCCAAGTTCCATGAACCGTTCTAATGCTTTGGCTAGTCCTGCCTTCGTGTTGAGTCTATCGATTACGAACTTTTTTTCATCGACCGAGACTTCATTATCAGCAGGCCTAAAAATTAAAAAAAAACTCGTCAAGTTTTCTCTTGAATGTTACTATCGTTTACTTTACCTGTGATAACAGCGACCCAACAGCAACCTTATTGTAACGAGAATAAAGATCACTGTGATTTTGACAGTGATACAAAATCAGAGGTAAAATATCTGTGAATGTGTCTTCAGTGTTGCCCGCACACAAAGTTCATTTATTACTTATGTCAAAATATTATAATATAGTCAATATAGTCTCTTAATATAATGTAAATCTTCAAAGCAGGCAAACAACTAGAAAATGGCCAAAAGATACTTCGCGAATCATCTATTTTTATTTGCTGTGAGATTAGTTCTTGTTGCATGATCCTTAATGTTAGGAGACAGCTAGTCTGCTAACATTAAGCATCACTTAACTTGACGTTGCTTTACTTGAGGTTAGTACTGAAGGAGATTATTTCAACTATAAAACACTTATGTGTGAGGGAAAAATTGAGTTTGTTTATTTATTTACTTGTTATTTTATTGGGTGGAGATGAAACATACGGCCCATCAACAGTTAGTAAAGTGGTACCGCCCAAGACATCTCCATTTAATTAGATAAAACAAGACATCTAAATTATCCAAGCCTAATTATAACCAGATAGGATGTTGTTTAATGTAAATCGTTTTTCAGTTTCCAGTGCGTACAACAGGTATGGTGGTACCTTGATATTATGTAATAGTTGTTTCAGATATAAGGAAAGGAAGGATATCACTGCTTGCTCCTCGGTTGATCGCTTATGTGAGGTAGCATGTGCAGAGGTTGAAGGCCATACTTTCTTATGTGTTTATAGACCACCAGCCTCAAACTTGTCATCATTTTAATCATAATGGAAGAAATACTAACTGAACTTTTGAGAAATAATAAAATAGTTTTTGACAATAATCAAACATATTTTAGAAAGATACAGTTTATAGCTTTAATATTTTGTAAAACAAGATGATATAGTTAGTTTGAATAAATTAGTTTTGGGCTGTGGTAACCTAAATATTGATCTATTAGTAAATTCACCAGGAAAATGAAAACTTATCTCATTTCTTAAATATTAACACTACGGAATGTAATATGCGGAAGCGTAAATTTTCAAATTTTTCGTCAAGGGTGTCGTTTTCATAGTTTTCGAGGGTGCTAAAGTCAATAGTGACATTAAAATGTAAATCCAAGATGACGGCTGAAAATATTATCACATTTTTCATCATGGGTATCGTTTTCATAGTTTTCTATGGTGCTAAAGTAGATAGTGAGGTCAAATTGTACATCCAAGATGACTGCTGTGAAAATTTTGATTTTGCTTTAAATCATTCGTGAACTACGTTACTGACGGAAACTGTGCAGCTTCTGACGTTTCATATATGCCCATGTAGGTTTATGTAAAACAAAATATTTTGACATTAAGATTTAAATCGTTAAATTTACCCTCACAGTACTTAGATCGCGTTAAAGTGTATATATTGATAAGAGTGTACACATCCTGCAGGGAACGATACACACGATTTTTTGTATTTGTGAGCGAGGCTACTATTAAAAAGTCAATGTCAACGAAACAAATTTGACCATGTTTAGACGCGGTCTGGCAAATCCAACAACAACACAAACCTACGATGCCTCGGTTTGTTGCCATCGGAGACAAAGCTTTTGTGCCTGTAATTAGTCCAGTAGCTATGAACTTACCCAGCGGGATGATTTTTCCAAGATATATGTCTCTCAACTGTATCGTAGCCCCTTTGGATCGGTGGACTGTCGCATATGTTCCGTCTGTTATATTGAATTATTAGTATGTATCCAGTCTGGGGGCCTACCACTAGCTCAAAAGCAGTATTATTTTAATATTACTTCAGTGTGGGAAAGAGATGAAGCTCTACAGGACGTATAGCTCCATCTCTTTCTCCCACTGAAGTAATATTAAAAAATACTGTTCATAAATTAGCCCCTATTAATGAACTCGTTGTGCACAATCTTATAACTCGAACTTTGTTGGACCAACTGAGTTACAACATAGAAATTCAGCTGCTAGATGACGTTAGTAGGTTAAGTATTAATACAAAGTCGCTATGATTTCATTACATGGCCAAGATAATGTTGAATTAAATTATAAGCTTCTTCTGCCCGCGATTTCACCCGCGTGGAGATCTTTATTTTTTTTATTTATTTGAGATCGGTAATCATCCTACAGGAACTTACTACTGGGATAAAAGTATCCTTAGTTCTTAAACAGAAAATAGTCTACCTGTATGCCAAATTTCATTCAAATCTGTTCAGCTATTTAAGCGTGAGAAGGTAACAGACAGACAGAGTTACTTTGGCACTTATAATATTTGTATGGATATAGTAGGTACTAGCTTTTCGCCCGAAATTTCGCCCCCACTGAGACCTCTAGGTCTAAGACAGGTCCTCGTGGATGCGATCGGCGGCGGTGATCTCTCGCGTCCGGCCCTGATTCGGGCCATGCTACGGAGCGAGAGGAAATGGGAGGCCGTCACCTCTTTCTGCGAAGCAGTAATGCTCGCGAAGGAGGAGACGGAGCGCGTGAGGGAGAGGCAAATTTCGCGCCCTCGCGCCCCTAACCGCCGCAGCAGGAGACGCCCTGGGCGTCGGGAATCGCAGGAAGATTTCCGGCCACCGTAGGCGCGGGCTTGCGGACGGTGAGCAATGGGTAGCTCGCCGTCCGATAAGGACCAAGCCCGGGTCGACGGCGCGTTGTGTTCCACGCGCGCCTCAAAGAGATGTCAGCAGAATTGACGGGGTCCGCTAGGGCCAATGCCAATGCCGGGGGTTCGAAGAAAACCGATAGGGAAATCGTGGCCCCCGGCAACATGGCATAGGAAGGAACACGGGTGGGTTTTAGTCAGTAAGAGTCTGACACGCCCTCCCGCTCCACCCAGAGCGGGAGAAGTTATTTGATAATTTCCCACCCAAAAAAAAAAAAAAAAAAAAAAAAAAAAGGTCTAAGACAGGTGGTCAACGTATATGTTGAAAAAAATTATATCATGGTGATATAATTTTTTTGGTGTTCATTTATTTACTCCTCCTCAAGAAAAACCTTTCTCTAGTTTGTTTTATGCTACACTCATAACTACAACAGAAAGCAAGAATATATAATGATAAATGCGTCTCACCTGTTTTGCTTTTTATTGACTGAATTAGATAATATACAATCTATAAAGGCACTATTACACTGCGTACTCGTATACAAATAGGGTCCCATGCATTTTGATTCTTTTGATACTTGAAATACTGAAGCAACTCCGATGAGAACCTCCTTCATACCCATCCAAGTGACAAGTGGTCCTCCGTGGTCGTTCTGAAGACGTTAAAATCCTTTTTTACAAAAAATACAACCGACTTCCAAACTACAAAGTGAAAAATAACTTTAATTAAAAGAAAGGCAGCTGGGTAAAGGATTTTTTTCACTTTTTAGTGGGTTGGTTTGTAATTTATCTAAGTTACAATAGCCTTATGTCAACTGCTCATCAAAAATACCCAAATCGTTATAGATGTGCCTATAATATTTGAAGAGTTCCCTCGATTTCTCCAAGATCCCATCATCAGATCGTGACAATGGGACCAACTTGAAAGTATACCCTTTCAAACAAAAATTGAATTTTTGAAATCGGTCCGGCCGTCTTCGAATAATCGGGGAATCCGGGAATCCCGACGAATGGAGAACCTCCTCCTTTTTTTTAAGTCGGTTAAAAATGGGCTTGTTCCAACGCACTGTAAAATTTCTTATGAATTCCAAAGATTACAGCGCTGTCCCCGGCGAATAATATGGTAATGTGCTATTACGATAGTTTTAACTTTATTGCATATTCGATATTAATTAGAGATCTGATTACACTCTGTCAATTTTTTTCATTCATTTCCTACGGTTATTTCAGAAGTTACGAGGTTTTAAGGTGTACTGTAATGAATGTAGAAAATTACTTTTCTTTTGGTATTTGATTCATTCCGCCATACATATTAATTAATAAAATATTCACAAAAAATTGTTTTTTATTTTTCCTGGTTTTTACGATTACGATTTTATTCGCCGGAGACAGCGACAGGTTTGTAATAAAAGGTTATTTTATAAGTAAACTGAGCGATGCACAGCTGTCCTTACTGCGGCGGTGCTAAGTCGACTAGATCAAAACATTCCTTCTTGGGTCATCAGTTGAATGGCACATGGCACCGCAAATATGAACAAAGGCATAGCATAAGCATAATCAGCATATAATGTTCCCACTGCTAGAAAACAGGCCTCCTCTCTGAAGGTGGGCTTTAACCCACCAAGTGGGCTCAGTGCGGGTTGGTGGATGTTACATGTCTTTGAACTATTAGTTCAATTTTTTTATTTTAATCCGCTCGACCGCAAATCGCATTTATTATTGGGCAAAATGTTCTACCTACCTGACAAATTCCACTCTTGCGTGACTCGTTTGTCTGGTTAACAAGAGTTTTGTTTTTCGTTTCAATATTGGAATAATTTTTGGTAATATTGGAATCCTTAGTTGGGTTTGACCTCAAAACCTCCCTACGCGTCAGGTCATCTCTGCACTTTAAAAAGAACAGATTTTAATAAATAATATGGACAACGAAATGTAAAATAAAAAACAAAAAGAAATAGGAAATATAATAATCAGGATGTTTTATTTTATTAAACTAGGACCACTATTTGCAACCCTGGTATTTATTATTATCTATTTAGTAGCAATCCACTAAATAATAATAATAAATACCAGGGTTGCATTTTAAATATAATACACATAATAATAATTAGGTATTGAAAAATATTTCACAAATTTATACAACACAACAAAAGTGACGCAACAAAGTGAAATCTTCGAACGATAAACTACATATTTTGAAACATTGCTGTACAGTAGTTTCAGCTCATCTTGATTGACCGTTATTAAGGTTCATAAAATCATTATTTCTTCTGGGTCGAATACCTACTGAAGGTTGTTTATTACTAACCTTCCTTAGAGGGCTTTTTAGTCTAATGTTATGAATAAACATGGTATAGTTTAAGATAGTTAATTGATTCAGGCGTGACCTTGCGGAAATCCTATTATAAAATACAATAGACGTGGATATTATTTAGTAACCTGTTCCGCTTAGCTATTTATAAACCACTTGCCTTTGACGGGCGATAAGGCTCAATCTGCGTTCAGCGCTCGGTGTGGCAACACGCCGTGTTCGAGTTCGTGACAAGTCAATCGTCATCCTGAGGATGCCTCGTTGAGAGATGAAACACGTGTCGATTTCTTTCAGGAGTTTTTAGGGTACATATTTGAACGTCGAAAATTAAAATACCTACGGGTAAAATTTAAATGTTCAAAACATCGAAAACTTAAATATCGAATGACTATATAACCGAAAATTAAAATAACGTAAATTTACAATGTCGAATGGTTAGATAACCTACGTCTAATATATCTAAAATCTAATTATCTACAAAAGTGACATCGAAATATTTAGGTATTTCGATATTATCGAAAGTACAGACTATCGAATGTCCTAAATATCGAAGTACAGAGTATCGAATGTCCTAAATTTCGATATTTATTTATAGGAAATAATAAAGGTACCGAAAAAAAAATTACTTTCCAAAAATCTATGGTTGACTGAAAAACTAAGTTTCAAAAAAAAAAAATTTACAAAGTTTCCGAAAATTCAATATGTTGTGCTACAAAAGTTAGTGACTCCACGTAGTCTTGTCTGCCCTACTCCTAGAGTGTAATTTAAGCACGCGTAGGCGCGGAGGGGCGAGGCTGCCCGCGAGCTGAGGAGCAGGTGGTTTTATAACGCTCGCCACTCGCGGCTGAAGCCGAAGCTGCGGTGGTGAGCGTTAAAACCATCTGCAACGATAAGCTCGCGTGGGACCACCGGAGCCTCGCAGCGCCGGAGCCGTGACAGAAAACATGCCTGCTGCATATTGCATGCTCGCTTGCATGCTGCATGCATGGTGTATGTATGTTTGAAAAATATTCGTCATATTGCAATTTCAAATCTACCTACATTTTCTCCACTCATAATATACCACATAATCAAAATTTGTTCGATATTTTAATCAGTAGGTATTTTTAACGTAAATATAATGAACTTAGGTGTATTAAATGTTGAAATTTTGAACTTAGGTATACTGACTATCGACATTTTTAATCACTCGGCATTTTAATCTTAGTCATTTTAAGCTTAGGTTTAACAATTTTCGATATTCCGATACAATCCATATTTCAATTTTCGATGTTTTGAACAGTGATATTTTACCCGAAGGTATTTTCATTTTTGACGTTCGAATATGTACCCGTTTTTTATGGCTCTTTAGAATTAGCTAAGCGGAACAGGTTACTAAATGGGTAATTCTACCAAAACACAAAAATTTTGTTCGCTTCAAATATGTATATCGTAGCTCCGTAAATTTCAACTAATTTCAAAATCAAATTTTTCAACTTGTTAACGTTATCTAACATCTCAATTAACAGTTTTAATATTAATTTACAAATTTTCTTTATTTTTAGCGATGAAAACCTCAGAGATAGCACTTCTAGCACTGATCTAATATGATAATATAAACACACACATACTTTACTATAATTTACATAATATCACATTACAAGTGGCTGTATGTTATGAAAACAGACAGTTCTCTTGGGAGCATCACCTATAAACCACTTTCTCTCATAAAAGGCTTATAGGATAGCACATTGTCTCGACGAAATATCGGATTCCAATTTTTTCGGAGAGCTTTCTCCCACAGTTTTCTTCTTTTAATATCTTTGGCAAATACATGGGGCCCCGTATTTTTGCAGTAAACAGCTGCGCAACTGGGCTCAATAATTAATTATGCGTAAAAGAAGTCGCTTGTTTACAAAAAATGTATGGCTAGCTGTCAAATTATAAGACGCTGGAGATCAGCGCCATCTGAAGTGAGCAAGTGGCAGTTTTAGACCCCATTGTAGACTTTTTATTTTTCAAGTAGCAACATTATTTTCTATACCTGGCAACCCAATACGATGTAATATCATAATAGTTTCGGCCATAATTTCGCAGTTCAGAGATTTTGAAAGTTAAAAAAGCGTTCTACATCAGTGTCAAAGTTCATTCCTCACTCCTGTACTCAACTAAAAAAAGTAAGTAAACAATTTTAAAAATCTAGTTTGCGTATGGCCTCATTAATAAGTTGGTTAACCATCTAAATCAAGTGAATTCAGATTTCATAACCTCAAATTTTGCACCGGTTACGTATTTTTTATGTGAAAACTTCACTTCTGTAGAACTCACTCCTGTCGATGTAGCTTGTGATTTATTTCTACAGAAGTGTTGATTTGCTGGTTTTCCTTATATATTTTTTCTTGTTTTTTTAGAAATACACACTTACGCTTATAATTTAACTATCGTATATTTTTTTTTATTACGCTGGTATGATTTTCTACACTGCACTGCTTTTTTATTATCTTTATCGACAGAAGTGACTTGTTCTCTACAGAAGTGATATGCACAGCTTTTTTGCTTTTACAGTTATGGCGGGTAAAAGGCGATCAGAAAAAGAAGAAAAGAGCGTTTGAAACAGCAAAAAAAGGCCTGGATACGAAAGAAAAGACTGAAGCCGAACTGGAAGAAAGACATCGAAAAGATAGAGAACGGTACAAAAACAAAAAAGAAGCAGGGAAAATAACTGTGTTCTACAGCATCTTCTAGAGCATCCTTGGGTAGAAGATTTGCAGAAAAAAATAGGCGGAGACTTAAACTAGAAAATATATATCTCAGGCAGAGAATTTTACAATTAGAAAATTCATTGGGTAATAAAAGGATGAAATTGATACGCTCAAACCAACGTAGTGATAAAATTACTGCTGAACTAACTGTTGAACCAACTGCTGAATTAATGGTAACAAGACGTTAAAAAAAACAAGCAGAAGTAAAAGTAGCTGTTCGCAAGTTCTTCGAAATATATGAATCTAGTCAAATCTGTTGATTCTACAGAAATGTTCTGACTGCGTCATTTCTGTAGATTTTTTGTTAATTTTTGTTATTACTTTATAACTTGATATTACGATTTGTAATTGACATATTAAGACTGTTGGCATCAAAATCAATTCGAACTGATTATTATTTTAAGTAAGCTTAAATATTAAGTTAGTAGTTTTAGGAAAACTGTCACTTATAGACCAGTTGGGTGCTGTTTCAGAGTGGACGCACGTGACGTAACGCAAAATTTTTTTTTTCAGATTCTTTATATAATAGAGAATATAGATCCGTGGGTCGCGCCCCCTCGAAGCTACCCGCTTCATTGTTCAAATCAACAAAATATGATTTTTATATGAAAAATGCGTATTTTTTTTACGTTTGCACGAATTACTTGGAATCTGAGGGTTTTAGGCCAAAATCTCATTTGACAAAAGTTGTTCGCAATAAAAAAATACACAAGATATGCGGGTTTAATACCCCGTTTTTTCAATTAACCATGTTAAAATGGTTACTTTTTATTAAAAAAATCGAAGAAATGATGTGAAAGTTATTAATCATCATCTTAGCTTAACAAAACTTTAGCTCAAGTTACCGCAATATATCATAAGTAAGCCATAAAATTTTCAGGGCGATCGCTCATGCGGCTTTTGTTTAATTGTTATGAGAAGATGGCAGTGCATGAATGAGTACTCCCTGTGTCAAAAACAAAATGTGCAATTTTTTATAATATTATTGTGATTGATCTCTGATTCTATTTTTAAAATGATAATTAGGTTAAAGCTAAGCTAATTAGGTTAAAGCTATTATACTAAGAAAATAAAAGTTGATATTGTAAAAACGAAAAGATATTTAATTTTTTATTCATTCGGTAGAATGACCCAAATATATCCACGTATATTGTATTTCATAGTATAGTTTGGCAAGTCGTTGTCCAGTAGACACAACCATTTTTTTTAGAACTTACTTAATTTACTAGTTTACCAGAAATAACGGTTTTGCCGATAATTCAAAATAAAGATTTCATGCATCTATGCGGATAAGCATTCTTTATATAAATAGTAGATTATTAACCAAGGGGATATAGCAGTGTCTTCTGTCTGATTTAAGACGAGTCCTGAGTGTAGCGAGGGATTTAAGTTCACCCAAGACAGCTTTATCACCGAGGAAAATACTCTACTTTTCGTACCATTTGCGAAAAAATTAACACAATAATAATATGAGATAAGCATTTATTAAAAATAATGACAATTAAAAGTAAAAGTTAACATTCGAAACATTGGTCCAATTATTGATAGAGAGAGTTACATTTTTATTTGGTACATTTATTGTTGATGAGTTGATTTGAGTATTTCTCTGTTCTTGCGTCTGAGTAACTTGCGTTTCATTGTAGATAGTATACGTCGAAGATAGTGGTGGTGGTGCATCGTGAGTTACGGACGAAGATAAGATGCCGGAAGTTGATGGTTGTGGCTCTGATGGATTAAGTTTAAAATTTTTGTTAATTTGACTGCTTAATATGGTTTTATTCGCCATTGAGCTTTCGATATAACCCTCAGCTACTCTATCAGAGCTCCAACCACCGTGTCTTTTTACTGACGTAATATCCGCCCCTGAATCCGCCAAGAAAGTCGTCGTAGTTCTTCTAAAGCAGTGACCGGTGTAGAGTTCAACATCTTTAAGTTTTAAATATTTAGCAATTTCCTTTGGCACATTGCTAATTTTATTTTTGCCGATGGCTTGTCGAGTACATTTCCCATTCCGATAGTTTATAAAAAATCTATTGTTTTCCATGTTGGTGGGACGTAATGCTTGGTATTTATGAATGATTTTAGTATATTGTCCTTGTAGGTACAATGAATGACCGATTTTTCTTTGTCTTAGTTTCCTTTACATTAATCAGCAGTAACTCATTGGAATGATTTTCAACGTCCTCCACCTTTAAGTTTACAAGTTCACATCCGCGACAAGCCCATTGAGTCCAAAAATTAAGGCCACCTATAACAAAGATAAAAAACAGGTAAATATATAGAATAATTACCATTACTAAGATACGAAATATTCATAGTTAAATCATGTATACTTACTTTTGTGGCCAGAAAAATTTCGTCAGGAGCTTCATTAAGAAATTTTTCCACATTTTGAGTCGCAAAAATGTTAGACTTCTTTGCGCAATGCCCCTCTGATTTTCTTTTTAAAAAAGCCAGTAATTTCGTGAATCTATTTATTTTAATGCTGTGTTTGATGCTTATTGTAGCTTTCAGTTTTGAGTACATGCACCAAAGTGTATTCGGATTCTTTGTCTTGGATAAATAATCAAAATAGACAAGAAGTACTGATTCTGAAATTAATAGGCGTTTTGCACTTCTCCACGTTGAAAATTCTTCATAAGTTTTAAATAATTTTCCTTGGATTTTGTTGGAAGCAAATTATTTATAATTGCGGCAGCATTTGCACTGATGGAATCCGACAATTCACTGTCACTGTCGCTTTGATTTAACATCGTAACGTATTTTTAGAACATTAACTTATTTATAAAAATAAATTAAAATAAACTTAACGTTTATATATTTGAAGAAAACGAAAACGCGGCAAATCCCTAGACTAATATTTTTTTGTCGGAAAAGCAAAGGCATCAAGCTCATATGGCCTCGTCGGTTTTCGTAATTTTATTTAATAATCATCACTGCATAATAAATGCGTATTCCTTTTTCAAAAAGATGTATAATGCTTTATATACAAACTCAATGGTGTAAACACAGATGTAGTTCAGTATAAATTTCGGTAAGTATTCCAAATTTAAATCACATTCTCCCCCTAGAGGATGAATGAAATTCAGTACAATGTTCTTTCCCTGTTTATAACAGATTAAAAATTACTATTGTTATGTTCGCTTTTTGTGGCATAGAATGTCACTTTTTTGAGCAAGTGGTACGAAAAATTACTTACAGGTTCATTATCGTAGCTCAACAATCTGAGTCCTGGAACACATCCATCTAGTTGGTCTGGTGGCGTGCCAACCATGGTAACTTTCCCTTTATCATCAATCACACCTTTTTCTAATGTACATATCATATATTTGTCAATTATGGCGTCCATATTCTCATATTTCGCATAGTGTTGTTTGCACATCTCTTTATCGAATATTCTAACGGATGCATAGTGCAAAAGTTTTTCGTTATAATTGGTTGAATCACTTGGCTGGAAACATTTAAAAAAATGTGGCTGTCATGGGACGCCCGGCAGATGTGAAACATGGCGGGAAGGGGGTATGACGGAATAAGAGAGCGTCATGCCGTTTGCCATCAAGGCTCTCACAAACAGCCGCGACGCGACAGCGCGTCGCGACTCTAATAAAACAATAAGGAAACTTCATGGTGGAACAATTATCGGTATCGCGTCGCACCTGTATGCATCCTTTACGGCATACGAGTCGGTTTTACTCCCAAAGCGAGCCTATGTTTCATATCAAAATGTAAATGACTTACAAATTAAGGGTTTTCTGAATATTTCAAATAATTACAGGCCATTCATACATTGAGGTTTTTTCTAGGATCTAATCTCATAAAGAAAGATTTGGGGGAGACCTTTGTCCATCAGTAATGGGCTAATAATAAAAAAGCTTATAAACGCCAATGATCGTATTCACACTCTCAAGAATGAACAGACCAGACCACACTATATCGACTCCACCCTCATTGTATTATTTCCAGTAATACGCTTGTTGACAGTTTTTGAGAAACCAATTAATACCCTTTTGGTTTATTTTCCTCAAAATATGAATATTTCAGCGAATTATGCACATTAACGAAAAATTTTTTTCGTTTTTGTAACGTAATTTAATTTTGTTTACCAAAACCCGATATCCCGATATTCTGTCATGGCGGCTCGAGTGATTTCATTCATAGATGTATTATTAAAACTTTTCACTACTTTCACTTTGTCAAATCTGCGAGTTATTTTATAGTGTTGCTCGCACATAAACGTTATTTATAACTTCTGCCGGAATATTTTAATATTCGGTAGTTTTAATTAACAAAGAGTTTAAATTAAAAAGAAAACAGACAAATAATAATTTGTATTAATGTCGCAGGTAGATGATTTCCATTTTCAAATTTGAATGAGCCCACACCAAATACGACCGAAGACTACTAATTAAGTAAATTCATAATGAACACTGCCACATTTTGCGAGAGAGACATGCTACGAATCAGTGTCACTCCTTTCGAGATCATTCCTTACGTACGTCTATTGGTAATGCAAAAGAAACTTAAATTCTGATGTATAAAGTTTTTTTTCTATTTGGTATCTGAAACAGTCATCTGAACGATTGTTCAAGGGAGGTTCCAGCAACGGATCCCCGTTACTTGAAACTCCCTGACGATGTGCGTGTTCTGCTGACTGAGAAGAGCGCGGCCACCCGTGCCTACAGTAACTTTCTTTGTGACGCCAACAAAGCCCATATGCGCTACTTGCAGAAATCTGTAAGGACACGTATAGCGGAGCTGCGTGAAGCGGGCTGGAATAAGTTGCTAGGCGAACTCGAGCCTACCCACCTAGCCTTCTGGGAACTCCACCAGAGGAAACTCAGGTCCCCTCAGACAGCTTCTATGCCCCCTCTAGTCCGCTCCGATAAGTCCATCGCCTTCGATGACAGCGACAAGGCCGAGTGCCTAGCCGATAGTCTAGAAGCTCAATGCTCCCCCAGCTCCCTACCAGTAGACAAAGCTCACCTCAAAAAGGTAGACGCCGAAGTCGAACGTAGAGCCTCCCTCCCTCCCGTAGATGACTCTGATTTTCCAGTGCCCCCCATCGAACCAGGTGAGGTGCACGAGATCATCAAAGGTCTTAAAACCCGTAAAGCCCCCGGCTCAGACGGACTCACCAATAGGGTGGTACAGCTCTTCCCAGCCCACTTGATTATGCTACTGACCACCATCTTCAACGGTGCTCTAGGCAATAACATCTTTTTCCAGACGTGGAAAGAGGCCACTGTCATAGGTATCTATGAAAGGCTTATTTATAAGCGTCTCAGAGATTATGCCGAGACAAAGGGCCTCATCCCTCTGGATTCCGCGATATCCCCCTCATTTTCACACTATTCACGAGCGATATCCCTAAACCCGGTAAGCCCAAAACCGAGCCCTCCTGTTACCGCCCCATTAGTCTGTTCAAGGTTCTCGGCAAAATCTATGAAAGGCTTATTTATAAGCGTCTCAGAGATTATGCTGAGACAAAGGGCCTCATCCCTCAGGGTTCCGCGATATCCCCCCTCATTTTCACACTATTCACGAGCGATATCCCTAAACATAGAAAGACGCAGTTGGCTCTGTTCGCAGACGATACGGCAATCTACGTAAAGGCAATAGTTCCGCGATGCTCCAAAATCTACAGCAGGCTGTCGACAAGCTCGGCGCCTGGTTTAGAAAGTGGAGAATCGAGGCTGATCCCGACAAAAGTCAAACGGTTTTATTCTCTAAACCGCGGTCCAAAGCCCGTCCCCTCCCCCGTTCAATCACCATGTTCGGTAAGCCGATCCCTTGGGAGAAGCGAGCCAAATATCTCGGTGTTATCCTCGACCATCATCTTTCCTTCACTGAGCACATAAAGTCGGTTCGCGCACGAGCCGCTTTCGCTCTAGGTAGACTTCATTACGTTTTGAATGCACGAAGCAAATTGTCACTTAAGTGCAAATTGCATATCTACACATCGTGCATTCGTCCCATTATGACCTATGCGGGCGCAGTATTTGCCCACGCTAAACCTCACGCCATCCATAGGATGCAGACCCTACAGAACCGTTTCCTCCGTAAGGCCACGGGATCCCCCTGGTACACGCGGCTACACATCAAGCTATACATTTCCAGTATAAGCTGACCTCGCATTGTACGGACATCCTATACAATGCGCGATCAGCATAAACTGGAAATGTATAGCTTGATGTGTAGCCGTGTGTACGTCAGAAACGAGATCCTCCATCTCGACTGTAAGATTCCTACAATCCAACAGTTCTTAAAACGGTCAAAACTGAGAGATGCCCTAGTAAAAAAAAAAAGTATAATAATAATCTCCCTACTGCCGTATCTCTACGTTGACGTCGTGGTGGGGCTTGCGTGCTCCGAACTCTAGGCCTTAGCCAGTAGAGTTTACTTTGCCGGAACAGGTCTGGAATGAGGAGCCAGACCAAGAGAGATACAAAAACCCGCAGGGCAGCATGTGGCGAGCTGTTGGGCAGTAGCGACCCCACGGACCCTATCTCCCGGGAGAAGTCTTGTTCCTCACCACTGGCTTGCCTTTATTGGCCGGCTAGAGTGAATACTGACGAGGAATAGAGCTCCCACCTCATTCTTGCCTTAATTGGCCGGCTGGAGTGAACACTGACGAGGAACGGAGCTCCCACCTCATTCTTGTCTTAATTGGCCGGCTTGAGTGGAGAGTCGCAAGAGCAAACGTGCTCGGAGGAAGGAAATATTCCAGTAAGATGCTGGTAGGGATCTTGACCGTACTTCCGGGATTGTCCTGATAGCCGTGGAATACCTCTCCACTCCTTATAAGCACCTCAGGACGTGTTGCCTCCTTGTCGCTACGACACTATGTGCTAGCGACCATTTTCAGGGGCTCATTATTGAGTGTGCAAGTCACCCCCTGCCATTTTATCCGTGTGCATATAAAACATAGATCAGGCAGGGGCCATAGTCCTTCCATAGTTCCAGGTGACCAGTCCACTTTAGCAACCCAAACCCATAGTCCGATATCTTTGTTTCCATATCTTACAATAGTCCTACACCAACCGGGGGTTGTCCTTGGCTGCACTTGCATAGATAGTGCGAACAGGGATAATCGTCGGTTGGTACCTCATTTCATTAAAAACGTCTAAGGGGCCTCTGCGAGTTGGCTTTGGCCCCTCGTACGCCTTCCAAAGGTCCGGGACCCCTGGGTCCCGAGAAATGTCAAAGACGTAAAAAATAATAATAATCTGGAAGTTGTGACGTGCGAGCTCCGATTCACGTTCAATGTCACGTGAACAATTGCTTTATCTTTATACTCAATTATTTCTCTAAAATATAAATCTTTTATAAAATTAAGTTGAATTTTTATAGTTTTAGCTCACAACCATTCCACAATAAAAAAAACACTTTCGTATTTATATTTAATATTGGGCAGGATATTGAAGGATAGCACATATAACTAAATATGCTAATTATAACTCACACACTACACACCCTCACTCTTCACACTCTCACCCATACTCACACGTAATCACACGTAAACGCGCGACTTGGCCCTTTTTCTATGCATAACGCTCATTCATTTGCAAATCATTCACTCTTTAATTTTTGTATAATTTTAAGTTACCCATTTATTTAATTTTTCTGCATGTTTACATTGTCTACATTCAATTGCTAAGTGGAAGCGCGGAGTCTCCTAACACAAGCAATTCCTTGCTTAAAAGGTGATCTCCAATATTATTGTGCCTAAATGCCTTTTGTAATTGAAATAAACAATTTTATTTATTTATTCATTAACTACTTTTATTTAAATTATTACCTCTCGCCACTTATTTGTATGTCCCCAACCTAGTACCAAGCCATCCGTACCTGGCTCTTGAAATCTCATTTCGTAGTTAATAGGTATCCAAGATGGTTTGTACGAACATAACGTTTTATACGTTTCGTCATTGAAATCATACGCCGATTCTACCTTCACCACAGCGATGTCTATGAGTGACCACTTGTCCAGTTTATCATATTCTAAGTTGTATTCTGTAAACAAATATGTATACATTATGGTTTGTGTTTATATTTTTAATAGTTCAAACATCCACATTTTACCAGCTATGTTTAAGACCCAAAAATAGGGGGTAAGCCTACTGCTATCATCCGCGCACAATTCCAGACGCCAGGCTGCTACTGAGGAATTAAGGGAAAACCTAGTAACTATTTTTAGGGTTCCGTACCTCAAAAGGAAAAAACAGAACCCTTAAAGGATCAGTTCGTTCTCCGTCCGTCTGTCAGTCTGTCAAGACCCATTTTCTCAGGAACGCGTGGAGATCAAGTTAAAATTAATATCAAGTACGTATATCTATGTTCCCTAGACGTTCTACGTTAAAAATCAAGCTTCTAACTCAAGGCAATAAAAAAATACGGCCATTTATGTGACATATTTTGATACTTGCCAAAACCTACAGGGTACTTCCCATTGACTTAGAATCATGACATTTGGCAGGAAGCAAGATCTCACAGCACAAATAAAGGAATGAGTCCGAAAATTGTTAATTTGTAGGTTTATCAAATACATTTTTTTTGCCGTTACAAACTTACATTTGCAGTTGGAAAATTGACCGTGACGGATTTCGATGAATATGTTTCTCAACTAAAAAGTTAAATTTGTTTTTGGGATAAATTGATCCCAACTACGGAACCCTTCTTTGTGCGTGGTCTGACACAAGGCAGGTGTTTTTTATTAAATGCATTCATTGGCAATTTAGTACGTACCGACTTAATTAATTTGTTACTTACGCCGAGGAACACAAGTGTATACAATTTTCTTTTTCTTTTCATTCGTACATTTATCCGTAAGAATCTCATGATCATTAACGTATTTATTGTAGCCTGCTATAGCGTACATAAATTCAACGTCATCTACGCAGGCTGCTGATGTGATAATGAAGTAAGAACTCACTATGGCGCCACCACAAACCCAGGCATCATATATTTTATCTGACGGTGGTGCTTTAACTAAATACACCTAAAAAATCATCTTCATTAATATTAATACAAACAAAAAAAAATAAAGGTAGATTCTGGCCACGCTAAGTCTGCAATGGAATAAATGGGTAACCCCAAAAAGTTTTTTATATGATATACTTTTATATCAGGCAGTTATGTCAATTTTGGGGTTATAAGTAGATCTAATGATTCTGATATTTTGCCTTTTGATTTTTGCTTAATAGATTATGTGTAATAGACTATGTCGTACCTATGCTCTACCTCCATACGATGACAGAACTGTATCAAATCCACACTGCATCGTGCTGAAGTGACTATTCTTTACCAGGAATAAATCAGAATATAAACAAAATAACGGTTTTCTATTGTGTTCCCTTATCTTTTTTATCCATAATCTAAAGTGCCTTAATGTTTTAGTCCTAATCTTCATTTGTCCGAATGATAACTTGCCCGAACTTAATATTACAGGCCATAAAATTGAAATCCCTAAATACAATATGTCCTAAATTTGTTTGTCATAAATATTACAATCCATAATATTATATAAAAGACTTAAAACCATTTTCAATAAAAGTCCTAAATTTAAATGATTTAATGTTTATTTATTAGGATAAATTTAGAATAATAGACATTAAGTAACTAAAGAAAATGTAAGGATGCTAAAGCAATATGGCTTTTGTCACGGCTCTGGCGCTGCATGTATTATTAATCAATAAAACAGTTGATTGTGAGCTGTGGTTTTTATTTCCCTGTAAGAAGCATGCAAACAAGCATACACCATGCATGCAGAAAGCATGCAGCATGCAAGCGAGCATGCAACATGCAGCAGGTATGGTTTCTGTCACGGTTCTGGCGCTGCGGGGCTCCGGCGACCCCACGTGAGCTTATCGTCGCAGATGGTTTAACGCTCACCACCACAGCTTCGTCTTGCTGGCCGGCTACGCCCGCCAGCCTCAGCCGTGGCTACCTGCGTTACAACCACCTGCTCCTCAACTCGCGGGCCGCCTCGCCCCTCCGCGCCTACGCGATTTTAAATTACACTCTAGGGGTAGGGCAGACAAGACTGCGTGGAGTCGGATTAACAGCGATTCGTTTCTGTCACTAAATTTTAGCAAAAGATTTAGGACTAACAATTTTATTTGAACATTCGGAATAATACACATTATATAATAATAGGATGGGGAAAAAGTTGCTTCGCATTTTTTAAGAAAATTCAAAAAAAATGTAATATAAACTATATTAAAAAATGTTTTGAATTAATAATTTACATTTAACTAAAGTATGTAGGTACCATTTTGTTCGATAACTTTTTGCCATCTTGTAGGTAGGGACATGATCCCATTGCTATAGAAATTTTGGGACTTTTGATCAAAATACCGCGACAAGTGGTTTTGGCAGTCCTCTCGTGATGTTAACCTGACACTGCCTAAAGAATTCTGAAGAGTCCGAAACAGGAAATCTGAAGGTGCAAGGTCACGGCTATACGGCGGATGCATTAACACCTCCCAGCCAAACTCTCTTAATTTTTGCTAAGTGGCTATAGATGTGTGAGGTCTAGCGTTATCATGATGAAAAACCACACCCCTTCTGTTGATTAATTCCGGCCGCTTTCTCTCAACTTCTTGCTTTAATCTCATCAGTTGTTCGCAATAGAGTTCAGAATCGATGGTCCTGCCTGATGGTAACAGCTCATAATGAATAATGCCCTTCCAATCCCACCACACACACAGCATCACCTTGTTGCGAGTTAACCCGGGTTTCGCCACAGTCTGTGAAGCCTGACCGGCCTTTGACCACAACCTTTTTCGCACGTTCTTGTCGTACGTGATCCACATTTCATCACCAGTTATCAGCTTCTTCAAAAATGGTTCGGTTTCATTACGTCGTAATAAAGAATCACAAATGAGTACACGGTTCATTAGGTTTCTTTTAGTGAGCTCGTGAGGTACCCAAATATTGAGCTTTTTTGTGTACCCAGTTTTTTTCAAATGCGCCAAAACTGTTTTGTGGTCAATTCCCAGTTCTTCAGCTACGTCGTAACTACTGATATGCCGATCTTGCTCCACTTTTTCAAAAATGGCATCCATTTAATCCGTAATAGGGCGACCAGAGCGACGTGCATCTTTGACATCAAAATTTCCGGATTGAAAACGCTTAAACTAAATTTGTGCTACTCACAGACACTGCACTAGGTCCATAAACATCGCAAATTTTTTTCGCGGCTTGCATTGCCTTTTTACCTTTTTTGTAGTAAAATTTTAAAATGTATCGAATTTCTTCATTAGATTCACTCATCTTGACGGTACGAAAAACAAATGAAAATCACACATTTTCCTAATTTGAATTTGGAATTATGTTCTTTAAAATTTAAACTTTCAATGATACCAAAACCAGCCAGATACAAATAGTAAAGCCAAAGAGATTTTATTACAAGTTCATACAAAAAACGCGAAAAGACTTTTTCCCCAACCTAATACAATACTTAGGACATTATGACTTTATTTCATGCAAAATTAGGAGATTAAATTATGGAAAATAATAAAGCTTCCGAAAAACAAATTAACTTCCGACGATCTGTGGTTGACTGTAATACGATGTGTTAAAATGAATTACTTACCGAAAAATTATTACAAAATTAATCGACAAAAAATGTTGTATTTAAAAAACAAACATGAGCTTATTCAAAATACAATTCTACGAAAAATAATCTGTACTTTCAAATAATAAACTAAATTTCCGAAAAAAATACTAAGTTTCCGAAAACGTATGTTCTGCTAAAATAATACGTTCGTTCATGTTTTTGTTTACGTTTTGCTTTGAAAGGTAGGTTAGGTTAGGTTAGAACTGTGACCACACAACGCACGAGCCGAGCGAGCGTAGCGAGCGGTGCCGCGGTAGCGGCCGGCGAGTGCCAGGGTCCGTTTCGGCACAAGAGAATGTAAAACACCACATTTCCAAAACATTACATTCTCTTGTACCTAAACGAACCTGGTCTTTGTTTGCGCCACAGTTTATAAAATGTGTAAGGTTAATTCTAAATTTATAATAGGTGAGTTACGATAAAAATGACTAAATGAATATTACGTCAGTAAATGCTGTATTGATTTTACAGAATTTTCAGTTTTTTTTTCGGTGGTTTCTTTATTTGTATTCGCTTAAAAGTTGTCGGAAAATTAGTATATTAAGCAGTCAATTTCATATTTTGAGGATGCTCATATTCTGATTTTTTGTCGGAGGTTTTATTACTATCCTTAAATTATTATAGTACTCGATATTATGACAGAATAGTTTTAGAAGTAAAGATAATTATGTAAAACAAAATTTTATGAAGTCTATAGCAAACGTGTTATAGATAATGATTTTCGGATAAACAATTTTAGGAGAAGAAAGGGAGTACCCAAAATAACCTATCAAAAACAAAAAGACAAACAAAGTATCAAATTCTTTTTTCGTAGGACAGGGTGGTGTTGCCGTCTATAGATTTTTAAATTCCACTTTTTTTTTACTTATGCAGACTTAGCGTGGCCAGACTATATTATATATAAGAAAACACAAAATGAGATTCCACTGTACGGAGGAATATATCGATACCATCTTTCAGTTTATAATTTTAAGTTATTGGGATATACCTATTGTATTTTTTTATTTTAAATATTATTTGTGTTATTCTAAACATTGTAAATATAAATAATAATATATAGTTTCTTACCATATAACTTTTATCCGTAGACACTGCTGCTCCACCTTTTATTCTTCTTGCGCAATCAGACACTGAAATTAATATAATTATCATAGTTATACACGCAGGCAGGCGCTTTACTTTGTGCAAATAATTTCATCACCACTGCTCTCAAAACGGTAAAGGAAAATATGGTGAGGAAATCGACATGTCCTAGAACCAAAAATTCGAAGATATATGACATCTACCAACCCACACTGGGCCCGCGTGGTGGATTGCGGCGCCCGCTCCCTCTCAAAGAGAGGAGGCCTGTGTCCCAGCAGTGGAAACATAGGCTGATGATGATGACTTATAGTACCTACATAATATTATTTGAATAGTATCAATTGAGAATGAATAAATAAGCATTGCAATGTGTTGAAATTATATATCACAATGCAAATGTTTGAGTCGGTATATCACAAGGTGGACCGGTGACTTAGTAAAAGTCGCGGGACTTGGCTGGATGCAGGAGCTACAGAACCAATCGTTATCGCTATGCTTGAGGCAGGCCTATGTCCAGCCCGGGTCGACGGCGCGTTGTGTTCCACGTGCTCCTCAAAGAGATGTCAGCAGAACTGACGAGGTCCCATAGGGCCGATGCCTGCCGGGGTTGCGAAGAAGTCCGAAAGGGAAATCGTGGCCCCCGGCAACATGGCAACTGAAGGAACACGGGTGGGTTTTACTCAGTAAGAGTCTGACACGCCCTCCTGCTCCGCCCAGAGCGGAAGAAGTTATTTGATAATTTACCGCCCAAAAATAAAAAGGCCTATGTCCAGCAGTGGACTACTTTTGACCATATATTATAATGATAATGACAACTACTAGTCGTTAGCTGAGTTTATTGAATGATTAATAATACTACTCACCATAAAAAATATTTAAAAACAACACAAGATCTAACTTTATAGTAACCATTGAAAAATCTTTAAATCTTTAACGAAGTATACTACCAAGTAAATTGTATCTTATCTTAATTGTATCCTTGAAATACTGAAACAGAATAATGAAGTTGCACTTGGGTACAAAACTTTTATTGATTTAATTATTTTCCTTCATTTTCTGATAAACTAATCAAGAATTTGAATTCTTGGTTAGCTCTATAACTCGATTTTTCTAACTGTGCACTTGGAGCTGTCAAAGTCGTAGATTGTTAATATTGAATTCACCCGCCCGGTTACCTCCTCAGTGCCCCGACGCCTCTTAGGCCCAGACTCCACCAAAGCGGAGACGAGGCGAGAGGACAGATGTGTTTTAAACAACCAAAAGAATTTCGTTATTCACACATCTCGTCTCCTCTCAGCTCCAGTGAAGACCACTGAGCGGAGATATATCATATTTGTATGGCGCAATCGAAGCGGAGATGTGGGCTGTGCCTTGCCGAGAGCTGGGCGGCGGTAAAAAGCGGAGATGTGAGCTGTGCCTCGCAAGCTGGCGACGACGCGCAGCGGAGACAAGAAAAGATGTGAGCGGCGCCATAACAGTTCCGCTCTAGCCAGCACACATCTCCGTTCTAGCCAGCACACATCTTCGCTCCAGTCTAGCCAGTACGCATCTCCGCACAGCTTCAGTGGATACACCCTAGTTGAAAAACATCTCTTCTCGTCTCCGCTTCAGAATCTCCGCACATCTCCGCTTTGGTGGAGTCCGGAGCCTTAATACGGTCTACAAAACTCGTGTTGTCTCGTAGTATTCTGTCATATAATTCGTTAAGCCGTTATTGTTATTATTAAAACCTACATACACTGTAATATTTTGGCGTTGACAGGCGCAGCGTATTTCCAATCTATACAAGGCCAGAACGCAGCCATAGGAAACTGCTCGCGTATACATTGTAATGCTGTTTTTAAATCTGTGATTACAATGTATACACGAATTTTGCGTATTGCTGGTGTATAGTTTGTAACGTGGACAAGCGCGTCCTGGTTCCAAACTATACTACATCACTTACGTCTGATAAGAGTTTTAAAGATATAGTCTATAAAAAAAAGAAAAGAACAAAGGTGTGAACTGGGTGAAATGACTTAGGTTAGGTTAGATTAGAACTGTGACCAACCACGCGCGAGCCGAGCGAGCGAAGCGAGCGGTGCCGCGGCAGCGGCCGGCGAGCGCTACTTCCAAGTTGCTCGCAGCCAGGTAGGCTATTTAATATTAGCGCAAGGTGCATTACCTCGCAAACAAGTTGGTTACCTGTCCACAATTTCTCGCAATCTAAACTCGATTAGTCCGTATGCGTACTGGCACTGTATACTATGGAATGAGGTAGTTAATTTGGTCACTACGAAGTATACGCGAGTATTTGCGTACTACTCTTGTATAGATTGGAAGACCTTAGTAAAAAAGTGATTTCCAATCTATACGCGAGCAGTTTCCTATGGCTGCGTTCTGGCCTTGTATAGAATGGAAAGACGCACAGGCGCACAGTTAGAAAAATCGGATTATAATAATGTTTTTTTTTTATATTTTGCCTTTATACTGGACTTGTGACTCACTAACTTTAAATGTAGGTAATTCTTATCCAGAAAAAATATTAGGATTCTCATTGATGATTTCGAGCTACAGTCAAAACCGTTTATTTAAAACGACATCTCTTAAAACGACGTACCGGTTATTACGACGAAATTTTGAGGTCTCAGCATTTCTGTTTGCAGCTCAAAATGGTTCATGTAAGATAACACATATGGGTGCGTCGTCAAACTTGGCTTAACACACTTTCGTGTGTCTAGAGAAATGTGAAATGTAGAAACGAAAGGCGAACCGAACGAATGATTTCTTTGGCGTGAAATGTCTAAAATAAAGAAAAGAAATGTCACTTTGTGTAGAAAGAGCTATTGCCGTCCCCGGAGAATAAAATGATAACTGCCACTATAATAGTTTTAGTGTTAGGTAATTTTTGGGATCTGTGGGTGGTAATGCGTCTGCTAAATTTATGACAACCGTAATCCGACGGTCCCTTCGAAGTCGTGTTAAATGGTTTTTACTGTACTTTCAATAAAAGTAGCTCGAAATAGTTCAAGTAAAAAAACACATGTGGGTGCGTCGCCGAACTTGATTTGACACACTTTCGTGTGTCTAGAGAAATATGAAATGTAGAAACGAAAGACGAACCGAACGGACGATTACTACGGCGCGAAATGCCTAAAATAAAGAAAAGAAATATCACTTTGTGTCGAAAGAGCTAAGTCTATTCTGCATAGAGTAGAGATAGAAGTGGTCATACTACATTTGCTAGTTTTAAATTTGACTTCAGATTTACTGTTGTAAAGTTGAGGAGTTTTCAGGCAGTGGGCCTATCATATTAACCAATGAATGTAATACTTTGTAATATAGAGACTGATCACATGAGAAAAGTAGCATGGATAGAACATGATCATGAAAAAATATATTAACATATACCGTTCTGGTACAAAAATAACATTTAATTACTCTTTATAAATGTGAAAATATAACTGCAAATAACTGACTTTAAAATAATAGACAACTTTAGACGTTGGTTTCAAATATGGATAGAAATTTGCGGTCGCATTCAAAGCTTTCCTTCTTTATTTTGAGAAGAAGAATCTCTTTTTTTCTAGTTTGCATACTTGTTGTCTGGTTCGGGCCTGTTATTTTGTTTTGTGCAGACCCGTATTTCTGTGCAGGTCCGTGGTTCAGTGCAGGATTGTTGTTCGTCGCATAGTAGTTCATTTGGTCAGATTTCTAGTTTAGTGCAGGCCAGTTGTTCTGTGCAGGTTTGTTGTTTGGTGAAGGCCCATTGTAAGACGCTGGTCCACTGTTTAATGCAGGTATGTTGTATGGTCTATGTTTATTATTTGCTACCATAGGTACGCCTGGTGCAAATTGGTGATTTGCCACATACTTGTTGTTTAATGCACCATTCTCATTGATATTTGGAGCATTATTCTCATTTGGTACATGCTTGTTATTTGCAGTATATCTCTCATTCGGTGCATTATTAACATTTACTGAAAATTTCTCATTTAATGTATACCTTTTATTTGGTGGATTCATCTTTTTTGCTAGATTTACACTCCTCTCACGTTCATTTACTTTTTTTTCATTAATTCCTGGTGCTCGTTCATTTACTTGAGAACCATGTTTTCCATGCCTTTCATGATCTGCAGCCCTGCAATTGCAGCAATTGCATGTTTACCATTTTTATGTTTAAACTATAATGATATTGAATTTAATAATACGATGTGCCAATATATAAATCCAAAAAAAACTTACCCAGCCGGATGATGTAACCACGATATATGTCTCTCAACCGTAGGATGGCGTTTATGATCTCTAGAACTTCTGCAGAACGACCGTCTGTTTAAAAGAAAAAAAATTGTTAATTAATCGTTTCCAGTTAACTGCTTCGTTGGTCTAGACGTTGCAAGCGCTATTGCTGAGCATGAGGTCCTGGGTGATACCGTGCACGTTTACCGTGACGGTGTCGTAGTATACCAAACTTTCCAAAATCCTGCTCAAGTGGCGCCAAACGTCCACGAAATGTAAATGGAAAAAAACTCATTTATAGTGAACGTTAATATCAACGGTAAAATCGTAGACGTTGACGTCCACGATAACGTGACGTATATAATTATAAAAGCTCACATTGGAAAGAAAGGAAATTCAATAAAAAAACAACTCACCTAGTGTTATTAAAAACAATCCCAGTGTCTGATGATCTTCGAAAGTCAAATTTAGATTTTGACAATATACAATCCAGAAAGGCACTGTTACACTGCGTGCTGGTATATAAATAGGGCCCCGTGCATTCATATTTATCCGTAACTTTAAACACAGAAGCCACTCCAATGAGAGTCTCGTGAGCTCCCACCCAAGTGACTAGTGGTCCTCCGTGGTCATTCTGTAGATTTTAACATAAAAACCTGAGTATCAAAATATAGGACTCGTTTTCGATCATAAATGATAGCCCCTGGGTCTTGTCTGTGAACCACAATAAACGTATCAAGGCTATTGTTAAACCACGTTTCGAATGAGGTATAAGAGTTTCAGTACGAGGGAAAGAAAATAAAATTGTGAAATTAACAAGGTCTCTCAATTTATAATTTAAAACTGCCCATAGTTTTACCGATTAGCAAATATACGAGTGACTATTAGAGTACATACCTGACAAATTCCATACCTTCGTGTATTTCTGACGGTTCCGTTAAAAACAACAGTTTTGTTAGATATAAAAGGTTTCTCAAATGAAGCAGTTCTACTGATCGATGCAGTTCTATTGATTGAAGCAGTTCTATTTGTCAATGCTGATCTATTTGTCAGACCAGTTCTACTAGGTACAGCTCTTGTTTTGTTACCATTATTTTTATTTATAATTTCAATCATTGAGTTATTAATAGAATGTTTAGATTTTTTTATTTCTCGACGCGTTTCGTCATATTTATAATCTTCTTCACAGTCCTAAAACAAGCACAGAATTTTAATTTTCTCATTTGTGTCGTTTTATTTTGAGATGGATCTAGCAACTTTAAAAACAATCTTTAGATGATGATGATTATGTACTTTTAAAATGAAATTCACAAATATTGTCGGAAAAATAGTATAATCTTAAACTTATATTGGAAAGAGGTAAAATTGGATGTGTATTGAAATGAAATGAAATTGTTTATTCTGTAAATAGGATATTAGAATCACTTTTATACGTCATATAAAAAAATTAGCTAGATGAGTTCGGCGTTTCCTATCTGACTACTCTGAGAAGAAAGGCCGAAACAAACTCAGAGATCGCAGTCTCTTTTAAAGTCCAGACATAATCTTGGTCAGGCCATATGAGGACCATGTAGATTAGCGTCTGAAATGGTCTTTTGAGGAAAGAACCACACAGATTTTAGTGGACCTGTCCAGTCAGTGCAAGCATTTGTCAGTAATCGTGGAGCTCAACTCGGAACTTAAGGTGCTCAACTCGACGAACAATACCAAAGAAAGAACATTTGGGTAGGCCGCATAAACTACTCAAACTGCCAGACCATCACTAAAACCAGCAGATAAATAAAAATAATATCCACATAGTCCTCACATTCACAATAATTAAAATAATAATTATGATACTTTACAAAGTAATCATGTCATTTTGAATATAATTTTCAACAATGTCAATGTGTATATAAAACTGGTATATGTTGATTTTACATAATAATTAAAATGTCTAGTTTTATGGTTTTATCACAAGGCTTAGCAGAGCGAGCAGTTCAATCCCAAGCTTTTCTATCTTCTAAATAATCTGAAATTGTGTAGTACCCTTTTTTACAAAGTTTGGTTTTGATAGAGATTTTAAATCGTTTAATGGGTAAGTTTCGAATGTCAATGGGAAGTTTGTTGTAAAAGCGTACACATTGACCCATGAATGAGTTGCCTACATTGTGGAGACGTGTGCGATGTACAGTAAGGTTGTGTTTATTCCTGGTATTTAAACTATGAATATCGGACATTTTCTTAAAATTTTATATATTTTTGTGCACATACAATAGGTTTTCAAAAATATATTGTGAGGCTACAGTCAGAATATTTATTTCTTTGAATTTTTCTCTAAGGGAATCTCTTGGACCTAGGTTGTAAATGGCTTAAACAGCCGTTTACTGTAGAACAAAGATAGTATTAATGTCCGCACAGGTTCCCCAGAGAAGAATCCCATATGACATAAGACTATGAAAATAACTAAAATAAACAATTCTGGCTGTATCTACGTCAGTTATCTGTCAATTTTTTTTAACAGCATAGGCAGCCGAACTTAGCCTTCCTGACAATTTTTCTATGTGTGGGCCCCATTGTAATTTACCGTCAATAGTGATTCCAAGAAAAACTGTCGACTCAACAGGGTCCAACTCTGTTCCATTAACTTGAACATTGGGAGATAGCTGCCTGACATTTGGCATTGAACATTAACTTGTTCAAAGTTGACTAACTGACGTTTGATTTTAAAAATGAGGGAAGTGTCATCTGCGAATAGCACGATCTTATGATTATCTCTTATGTGGTAAGGTAAGTCATTTACATAAATAAGAAAGGACCAAGAATTGAACCCTGCGGAACGCCCATGTTGACCGCAGATCCTGCAGATCTCTTGCCATTAACATCGACCCTGTGAATTCTGTTGTTCAGATAAGAAGTCAGAAGGTCAAGAGCCTTGTCCCTCATACCATAGTGGTACAGTTTCCTGATGAGTGTATCATGATGTACGCAATCGAAGGCCTTGGACAAGTCGCAGAAAATGCCAAGAGCATCTTGCGACTCCTCCTAGGCCTCGAATATGTTCTTTAGTAATTCAACTCCTGCATCTGTAGTTGAACGACCCTTTGTAAAACCAAACTGTTTCAGAAGAAGTAAATTATGTGCATTGAAATGTCCAAAAAATTTTGCTCAATGTAGGTAATATCGAAATAGGCTGAAAATTTGTGGGATCAGTTGTGCTGCCAGATTTGAACAGTGGAATCACTTTGCTAAGTTTCATCAGATCAGGAAATACACCAGATGCAATACAAGAGTTAAAAACGATTGCTAAAAAGGGTGAAATAACATAAATTATTGAAGACACGGTATGTACTGATAATCCCCAAAGGTCAGCAGTTTTTTTTACATCAATATTTTTAAAAGATTCTACAACGTCTTTAGCAGTAATATTTGTGAATTCAAAAAGTTTGTCACATTCTGGTACACATTCTTTAAGTAATGAGTAAGCAGAAGTGGAGGACGACGATGACAGAGTTTTGGTTGTTAAAATGGGAATATTAGTGAAAAAAAATTCAAACTCAGTTGCCACCTCCACGTCTGCCTTAATATCTACATCATTGATTTTTAGATGGAAGTCACGATTCCGTTCTGTCGTTCTTCCCGTTTCCGAATTAATAATATTCCATGTTGTTTTAATTTGCCTGAAGATTTTATTTTATTTTTAATGTTTATGGCTTTTGCTGAGGAACAGGCTCTTTTAAAAGTTTTAGAATATTTCCTAACAAATTCTTTAAAAGTTTCGTCATGGTTATATGTTTTTTCATGATACAATTCAAATAACCTCTGCCTACTTTTGTAAATACCTGGTGTTGCCCAATCACTAAATATAACGCGGTCACAAACAGGCAATGTTTTTGAGGTGAAAACCTTCTTAAACTCACAATTGATGAGGTTAAATAGTAAAGTGTAAGCTTGATCCGGGTCGTTTTGATAAGGCAAACCTGGTAGTATTTCCATTAAATTATTTTTAAATTGTCCTAAGCTACTTTTATTTACAGGAACAAAACTCACAAGTTTTCTTTGAGCTCTGACTGTTTTCTGAGGAAAAGTGACTAACTGGCCACAATGATCAGAGTCCAACTCATTTATAATTAAATGACTAGAAAGTCTTAAGTTTGTAAAAATATTGTCAATACAGGTAGCACTAATGGCAGTTATTCTAGTCGGCTCAAAGAATGTATTGTACAAATTATATGACTTTAATAAAGTTATAAATTTACCTACTACAGGTACACCTCTGCCCAACCCTTCGGGGAAACAAGGCGTGATGTTATGTGTTGTGTAAATTTATTTACTACAGTAGATTTTTCCAGTATATTAATGTTCAAATCTCCACAGACAACAACTGTTTTATTACTGTTACAAGTCTTTAATAATACAAAAAAAATATCATATCGAGGGGTGAAAGGCTATTTGGTTTAAGCGACATCTTGGGCGATATTGAGTTATATACATATTCGGAATCAGCAATTTTTTCTCCATCGGATGATGCCGGATTCATTTAAATCTGAGCACTTTTTTGGCGCTTCAAACAACTCTATTTTTGGGTTGTTTCCAAAGTGGCAGTGGAAATTTTAAACTTTAAATGGCTCTCCTGTAAAGTTGCAAAAATGTCGCTTAAACCAAATAGCCTTTCACCCCTCGATATGAAGCACATGGGGGCCTGTACACGCTCATTACAATGAACTGCTCAAGCTCAATGCAAGCTATTTCAATAACTCGCTCAACAGAGAGGCTCACAATATCCTTACGTTCTTTAAATTTCATATTGTTGCGAACAATTATTATTAGAAGGCCACCACGTATCATATTAACTTTGCTGAATGAGCTGGCCACCCGGTGGTTGTTAAAGCTGAACATGAACTGGTGGACTTTCAACCAATGTTCAGTTACACATAAAATGTCAATATAACTATAGTTCATGAACAGCTCCAATTCTAATTCCTTATCTATCACACCCTGTATATTTTGATGAACAATTTTTAAAGTATTATTATTACATTTATTTAGATTATTACAATTTAATGAGTGATATATTAAAGACGAACTTTTTTTAACATTTCGATGATGTAAACCAGTATTTAAATTTTATTCATTTATTAAGCAAAAGGTTTCCTCTATTGTCCTAATATCTAATTTAAATGATAATTAATGTCATCGGTGATGTTATGATTTGAAGTCTGAAGTTCTGTTATTTGGCTTTGAGCCTCATGTAGCTGTTGTTGTAATAAATTTTTGTGACTAAGAGCTTGTTCATACTCTATGCTAAACTGGCTGAATCCGTCCACAACAAGTTGAAGTCTGTCCCGTTCTTCTATGGCATCAGTGTGTTGAGTATATATCTGAGCCATTTCAATTTTCAACTTCCTATTCTTTTCATGGGCACCTAAGAGCACCCTTTCATTGTCATCTATTTCCTTATTAAGTTGGTCACAAGACTCCTTTGAAGCCTTTAATTCGCTCAAAGCCTGACTAAGTTTGGACTCTTCGAGGCGAGCACGGGCGCTGTGAGTCATAATCATGATTATAACTTTAATAAGGAAGCGACAAGAAATTGGAAGAGAGAAGATAGTTGTGGTAGTAGTTTAAGAGATGACTAGTTTAAAAGGAAAAAATAAATTTAGATGTAAATAAAGAAGTTCTGTCACCAAACCAAACTAAGGTTATGTTTACAATTAAAGGTCATTGGCATCAATAAGCAACCTTATTAAAAATGAACTATGTAATTGCTGGTGAAGTTCAAGTACGTAAACAAATGAATAGCAAGTAAAATATAAAGAATTGTACCTGATATCAAGATGACAATGCAAAAATTCACTTGCAAAACTGTCACCGATTCAGATTGAAATATTTACACTTATTTTGCCCTTGTTATGTGAATCTAACACAAAATACACACTATTGCCATATTTACTTGATGAGTAGTTGGAAATAGGCCTTAAATGCAAAGTAATTTAATAATTAAGATTAAAATTACAATAGCAAATTCAAATCAGCTGTTAGCAGTAGTGTTGCCACAGGAAGGCAAAAGATGGATGTTTGTAAAAGGTAATCTCCAGTAGTACAGGTCTGATTACAAAAAATCTTTTACACATAGAATGCTACACTATCGTTAAGTGCCATAAGATAATTATGTTTGTCAAAACATGCGAACGAAGTCGCAGGCAAACTCGTAGTCTATATACCTATAAAAATCTGTAACGATGCAGTCTTCTTCTTCGTTTCGTGTGGTTAGTGACTAACCTGGTGTCACATGCCGTCGAGAAATATCTCTCAGGCACGATGCAGTGCAAAACAACATTATATAATATAGTATACCTACCACAAATCACTTACCTCTATAGCTTCATCTGGATTTAAAGATTTTCTTTTAACACATCCATTTACTAACTGTTTCGGTTCTTGATCTTCCGGTCCCTTCCCTCGCTCCCCAAAGTCATCTAAGCTGCCACCTCCTAACGTACATATCATATAAGTGTCTATCACGTCACTCATTCTTCCATGTTCTTCATAATGCTTCTTGCACTCCGTTTTGTTTATTATCATCACGGGGGCATAATTTAAATTTTCTTGATTGTAATTTGCTAAATCATCTTGCTGAAAACGTTGGTGGTTTTATTTGAAACACTAGTTAAGTCATTGTCATTGCAGGATTGATTCTAGCAATAATCAGTGTGGTTTTGTCCATTAAATATTGGTTTCTTAGATAATCTTAGACTTTACTGATAGCTAATGAAAAATTGTATGAAAATCTCGGCTTGAAACGGTCTGCACTTGCCAATCTCACACTGGAAAAGTGTTACAGATGAAACCACTTTTCCGTTGTTATGTAGTGTGACAATACATGACAATTTGATATACATGATTATAAATAAGTTTATTTATAATAATCCTACCTTTCGCCATTCAGACTTATGTCCCCATCCAAATACAATAGCGTCGACCTTAGGCTCTTGGTATTTAGTATCGTAATTAATTGGTATTATACCAGGAATGTAAGAACACATCGTCTTATACGATACGTCCTCGAAATCGTACGGTGATTCCACTTTTGCTACACCGATATCTATTAGCGACCACAAATCTAGTTGGTCATACCTCAGTTCATATCCTGAAAGTAGGTAAGAAAATAAACAGATACTGGAATAACGCGTCCAGATGCGCGCTGGTTTACTAGTAGAACTTATGGAAGGAATCTTGTCAATAAATGAAGTCAAATTATGGAAAACACGAGGAAAGCAAGTAAATCGTGGAGAATGGCAGAAAATAACAAAAGGTCACTTAGCAGTGACTGATTTTGGACAAAAACGGTGATAAAGTGATTTACCAAAATTGTTGTCTCATAACTTTTACTACTAACCTTCAGGATAACAAGTGTATATCACTTTCTTTTTCTTCTTGCTGGTGCACGAATCAAGTTCGAGTTGATCGTCAGTAACGTATTTTTTATATCCAGCTATGACAAATAAGTAATCAACATCTTTAATGCAGGCGGCCGAAGTAACCACAAACTCACTTGAAACTAACGCGCCGCCACATAACCAGGCGGTATAACTAATTTTTGATACTGGTGCTTTCACAAAGTACACCTGCAAAAGATGTGTTTAATGTTATATAATTTATTCATCGAACAATACGAAATTCCATGCAAACTATTTACCCCTTTAGGGGATGAATTATCAAAAATGCTTCCATAGTGCTCACTTTCATTATACACGCTGAAATGTTAATGGTTATTTTCTCGCGGCAGAACGATTTGTCCTAATAGAGTTAAACTTAAAAAGTTTAAATGTATTTGTTTCCAAATTGTTAAAAAAATATGCAGAAACTCGAAAGCGTGCGTGCATAACGTAGGTACTACTCAAACCGCATGCGTGGCTGCGCGCTTCCGACAAAGCGAAGAGCGATTCGTAAATGTTCAGACCAAAATAAGCTGTCGCACGTAGTGACACGGCATAATCTAGTCCGCACGCATGCGGCGGCGGCGAGCAATTCCCCGCGCACCCCTGCCCTGCGCCACCGGCACCGGCTCTCTAAGTTGACCCGCAATCGTCGTATGACGCGTAATGCGATATCGTGATTTGCAAAAATGGATCGACATTACAGTTATTCCAATTTGGAGTATGTCGCTATGGAACAACCCTGTACGCTAGGGCTGGTTATAACTTTACGCGGAGCCACAACACTTGGAGTCGCTCCGTCTTCGCGGGGTCTGAACCCCCATGTCATACCCGGACGATAAAGTACACGTATGGCTGCGGCTAAGTTTGACGTAAGCCAATACTACCTCTGGAAAATACTCAACTGTGAAGTGTGTGTGAATTGTGCATCCCGATCATTTTCGTAGAGTTCATGCACTCCACGAAAACGATGCGCCGCGTCGCGCCGGAATTGGTTTTTGTCAGTGGTTGATATAAAATCGTAACCGGGAAGTGTAAGTACCTACTCGTACCTTTGTAAATAGCTAACAGTTAAAAGTAGGTTAGTAATTAAAATCATTATTAATAAGTTGAATACATTTTTTTTAATACGCCTTGAATACTTCATTAATTAATTCAGAAAATAATTTTAGGTAAGATAATAAACTTGCTTTCAGTTTCGTGTTTAGTAAATTGTGGGTAAAATAGTAGATTGTTATACGAGGGTCTAAAATAACCCATTGTAACGAGGTAGTTTTACTCCCGAGCTTTAGCGAGGAAGTAAATAGAAACCGAGTTATAATGGGTTTTAGCGCCGTGTGTTACACTCCCCAACAAACAAAAACGTCATATAAGTCTTGACTTATACGACATAAAGTTGGATAGCAGTCTTATAATGATAGTGAGATGACTACTAGGTCCTTTAGACGTCTTTAATTTAACTTATTAGTCGTGCGACGAATATGTCATAATAAGCTGGTCTTAGCAACGTTGGTAAGACTAAACTAAACGACGTTATATTACAGTCTTAGCTAAAACGTTTGTACGACAACGCCATAGTCATACTAACGTTAGAGTCCATTAAACGTTTTGAACTGACCAAATTAGGTCTTTGAAAAACCTTTATATGACATTTATATAACGTAGCAGTTGTATAGACGTTTTCACAGTGACGTTTATATAACGATCACTATCCTGTTTTACAGCGGTCAATTGGAGACTCTTAAATGACTTGGTTGTTTATTTAATACTCAAATATAACCTGTATATTACATGATGTCCGTTTAATGTCATGCCCTGACTTTAATCAAACTTGTAGGCGCATTTAAGTCAGGTTTTGACTTTAAAACGTCTAGGCCGCCATATTTACGGAACTTTTGATTAGATTTACTACGAAAAATGGAAGCAAAAAATTCGTGGAGAAGACTTAAACGTAGTGGAACTTTCAAAAGGAAAGTAAATCGAGATTTCCTTTTATTAAAAAGTACAACGCCAACAACGGTGGCATTAATAACAAATGTTGAAGAGGAAAAGTGTACAACACATGAACAACAAAAAGGTTCAGTATAAATATTTATTTTATTTCTATAAAAAATTGTGTGTGATTTCTTCCGATATTGAATTCGTTATTTATCAGTAAATGTTGTGTTAATTGATACGTTTTTAATCAGTAAATTTTAAAATGATTAATCTATACCTACAGGTTGTAAAAAAAATTGCCAGCAAAACATATTAAAAAATTTTTTTTTTTTTTTTTCATATTTCGACCCATGTTTCTTGGGGAAAGTGCTTCAGTTTCTTGGGTAGGTTCACCCCTGAAAGTTATGCCAGCAATTTTTTTTACATCCTATACAATTATAAAAATTTATTTAAAATTATGAGAATTAATTTTTGTTTACAGTTGACGTTGTTCAAAGTGTACGTAAGTAAAAAAAAAAGTTAAGTGAGAACTTTTGAAATTGAAGGTATGATAATACTATTTTTCAATTCCTTCAGGAACTGAGTAGAAACAATAATCACATTCATCTTGCAAAAAATGATTGTACACAGTAAAATTTAAGCAGTTGTGGCACCAAAAATCCTTAAAATGCAATAAATCTCTAATTTTGTTTTTATTTGATATAATGAAATGAAATGGCCGCAGTGTATGAAAGTCAATGATACTGTGGCAACCATAGCACTTTTCCGATTGTATAAAATGAGTGCTTTCCCATGGCCAAATCAATCTATTAAGAAGTCTAAAATCTGCTCTCGTTAGAAATTTATCTATATCCAAATATTGAATGATCATATTTTCAGATAAAAATTTACTTCAATGTTAAAATGTTTTGAAATCTGCACTGCGCTTTTACTGTGACCTGCAATATGAAAAGGGTTTTAAATTTATGAGGAACCCTAATAGCTAACTGATGGCGTATTGCATGGTCTTGAAATAACCTTAATACGACTTTATGTCTTTACAACGTCGTAAAGAGATAAGTGTGTGACAAAAGCAACATGTCTTACATTTTTATAAATAAACATTGTTTTATTAATAAAAATATAATAATTTAAACACAAAATTGAGAGGGGGCATGAAAATTTGAAATAAATACACATAGGTATATTATCATATAACTTTAATACCCAGTCGAACTAAACGGCATGAGAGACAGATACAGTTATTAGCGAGATATATAAATATAAGTTAAATAACACTCATCTTTTATTTCCTTGTAATTATTTATTTTGCACTCAAATCTCGAAACAAAACCACAAACACGTGTCACTAACAAGAAAAATCAATAAGTCTTACAGGTGTTGTTCCTTGACTCAAATAAAACGTTTTAGTCATTCAAAAACACCTGTATGACGACAATACAACAAATGAGTCGTTGTAAAGTTATGATGCGACTTCTGCGCGACGAAAGTGGTAATTCCATAGCGTTCATACGACTTTTGAATGACGTTAACGAAGTCAGCTTGTGACTTTTGTATGTCCATTATACGACAATGTTGGTTGTATAACTGGGGCCATTTTCGCGTTTAGTAAACGTTATTATAACGTTAGTGCGACTTGGGTATTACGATCAATGCAATTAAGATAACGTTTATAAAACTTTTGAACGACGTTAAATTGTTAGTTGGGTCTACTTTTCACTACGATTGCCAGAAAATAAAATAATCCAATACAATATTAAATTGTTTTATTTAAATGTACAATTTGTACAATTCTGGATATTTAACGAGATGTTTTTTCCGGGAACTTAATTTCAGTCTTCTGTGAAGATGTTCTCACTAGATGATGACATTTTCTCTGTTGACATTTTCACCAATTAAATTCGTAATTAGAAAAAAATTCTAAAGATTTCGCGCCAATGCCTTTTTTATTTCTTCTGTAGCCACAACGCAATGTACGCATTCTACCGAAGAGATAGCCGCATTTAGTTCTATTTTCAAAAATAAAATGTTCTTCTTTTTTTTGTGAACCAGTAATAAGTCGAGTCAATAATCATGATTATTCTACATAAGAATAAAGCCTTTTTCGTTTTTCAAAGCTCGTTGGAACAGACAAAAATAAAAAAAAAAAAAAAACTTTTTCCCCTAGAGCAAGAAATGCAATTTTTTCCCCGCTCTGGTACTCTATAATGACGGCCTTTTTGAGCAAGAGGAGTGAAAAAGTATTTATGATGGTCCTAAGCCCGTAATAGTTTAGATAAATAAATTCTTTATTGCCATACAAAGATTACAGAAAAATTTGAGACCCTGGCTCCAGAGCTAAGTTAGAGAACCTGTATTTCAGGAGCCAGTGACTTCTTCCATTTGTGTTACTGTTAGCAAGTATATGCACCAAAGATTATTATCTTACTTAAAATTAAGTTAAAAAAAATAGAATTAGAGTATAAAGGGAAAATTGGAATAACTTTTAGGTAAATGTGTTTCGTTAGCTCAGGAGTAGGTAGTTATCAGCTATAGCGCGAGGGTCAACGACCACGCGTCACTTGCACCAGCCTCACGCAGTCGGTCGCTAGCGCTATATTACTATTTGTTATAGGTCGCTTTCGACTTTTGTTTTTACCAATTCTAAATCTACCATTTTTGAATCCGTTATTTTTATTTTTTAATAAATTTATTAGACTACGCTGCGGAAAAACAATCATTAATATTTCAGCGTGTATAAGGAACTCTTGTGCAAAATTATTTTTTTTTCAACACAGTGGTTTAGGCTGTGCGTTACCTGTCAGGGAATGAATGAATTCAAAATTTTCAAAACAGTCTCGCTTTTTCTATTTTGTCTTTAGAAGTAGGTTTTGAATTTTTTTTTGTATTTCTGGACATTACTCATTTGCTAGTGCGCATTTCCTTTTATGAACACCTAATTTGATTAGGTAGGTAGACTACTACATAGAAAAAAAAAATTGAAAAAAAAAAACTAATAAGAAAAATACAATTCACTTATAATTTCTATACTTATTTAATAAATACTTATAGATACATATTGTTTACATTTTTAAATGTTTTCATAAAAAAACATTTAAAAATATAAAACATAGTATCGGGAACAGGGCCCAAGTTGCCGGTGGTCAAGTCTCTTGAGAGAGGAACCTCCTAACGATACGCGCCGTGTCCAGAAGTACTGCTTTCTGTATCAAGCCCTTATTATAATTATTATAAATCGGGCAAAGTCTTATTGGGTTTTTTATCTGGAATTTCTCAGTAGCAGCCCGGAGTCTGGATTTGTGCCCGGTTGATGGCAATAGGCTCGCCCCCTATTACATGGGACTACAGGGACACCTCTGCCCAACCCTTCGGGGAAACAAGGCGTGATGTTATGTTTATAAATAATTTAATATTTTTTTATTATTTAACTATATTTTTTTAAATTAATAAATTTGTTTTTTTTTTAAATATAATATAACTATAATTCTTAATGAAAAATATAGTGGTAAGATCTACTGATCTAAGCACTATATTTTTCATGAACTTACCACGTAGGGTTTTTCAGCTTTCGCTTCTATACCGGCTTGAATTCTTCTTTCGCACTTACACACTAAAACCATAATAATTAATTTTAGAAAAAGCTTCAACAAGCTTCGCCTCGAATCTCTTCGCGCTCTTAGTTTTTGGGTTTTGAAAACATCATACTTGCAAATTTTTCTTTGTTTACGTAGCGCACAATAGTGAGATAAAAAGAAAATAGCTTTCAAAAGTTATACATACCTTGTATAAAAATGAAAAACCACACAATACCTGACTTTTTCACGAACATTTTAAAAACTGTCCTTGAATTATTGCAACGAGATTATAAAATGTAATTTTAATTTAGCGGACCGTGTAAATTGTAATTTTATTGAGTTTCGACGATTACTTGACTTTCTGATAAACGAGATTTTGTATGTTAGGTAGAACTACACGTCAACTGTCCAGTGTACTGAATACAGTACACGCCGCGTGGGTCCATCACGTTCATGTACCGTAAACGGTACACGCACCCCTGTCTCGTTCTATGAGCTCTAACTTCATGGACGTGTGAGTTAAGTTGCTCTATTTGTCAGGACTTGTCAACAGAACTTAAAGACAAAATAATTTAAAAAAAAAAATTGGACAATGGAGTTATCGAAAAATGTTGTATGGGGACAGTTAACGTGTTAAACAATTTGCTTCCATTTTGCTGTTTATTTACAGTCAGGGAAGTATCTTGTTATTCCTACGTTTTGCCGTGTTACAGCCATTTTATACGATTGAGAAAGAATGGCTGGTGTCAATAATTGACGGTGAGCAATGGGTAGCTCGCCGTCCGATAAGGACCAAGCCCGGGTCGACGGCGCGTTGTGTTCCACGTGCGCTTCAAAGAGATGTCAGCAGAATTGACGGGGTCCGCTAGGGCCGATGTCTGCCGGGGTTGCGAATAAGGCCGAAAGGGACATCGTGGCCCCCCGGCAATATGGCAACTGAAGGAACACGGGTGGGTTTCAGTCAGTAAGAGTCTGACACGCCCTCTCGCTCCACCCAGAGCGGGAAAAGTTATTTGATAAATGACCAACCAAAAAAAAAAAAGATATCAATAATTAATTTAATATAAAATATTTTGTTTCCATGTTTCGCAATCCTTTTTTTTTTCTTTTTCTGTAAGGTATCTCATAGCTGACCTCTGAGTTCATGACTATTTGACCGGGCTTTCCTGTGGCTGCCTTAAGCTACTACACTCAAAGCCTCCAGCCAGGGGCAAAAAACTATGCTAATTAAAACTAGACGAGCGCTCGCTAAGGGCACCCCCTGTGGGGTACGAACCTCGGCTTAGGGCGTCGCTGGAGGGGAGAACATCAAGGATGGGACGGGCTGGATCAAAGTTTTGATCATGATTATTAATCGGGGAATTTAAAGCTACGTGCACAGCTGCAACAACTGCTGGCACCTCGTTTTCGAGCTAGGGTTGGGGGAGTTTCATTTACTCGGGATCGCGGTCGTGGAGGACCTCGTCGGCAAGGTCGGAATATCTGTGTTTGTGCACTGTACTGGTTTTCCTACTAGATTCCTGATGAATAGTAGTGGAGTCATCCGGGTCGGTGAGAATATGCCTCGGACGGCGGATCTAACAGATTCTATTTGGGACATACGAGTAATTGGCGGCCTCCACCACAAGATGGTTGTGATGTTTGGCCGCGGACTCAAAGAAACACTTTGCAGTGCGTTTAAGAAACTGATTAATAGTAGGGATTTTGACATCGAGATGGAGGCTCTTGTTCCTAACGAACCAGGGAGAACCGGTAACCCTACCTGGGGAGGAATCGGTTTTAGAGAGTTTGCATCCTATGGGTTTTGCATGAGCAAAGACGGCACCCACATAGGTCATGATTGGGCGAATGCAAGCTAAACTATCCGCTATTTGCACTTAAGTGACAATTTGCTACTTGCATTTAAGACGGAATGGAGTCTACCGAGAGCGAAAGCGGCTCGCGAGCGGGCCTGTTTTATGTGCTCTGCGAAAGTGAGATGATGGTCGAGAACAACACCTAGATATGTGGCTCACTTTCCCCAAGGGATCTGCTAGCCTAACATGGTGATTGGTCGGGGGAGGTAATTTATATGTTTGATGCGCGATTTGCTTGACTTTTGTCGGGATTTACTTCAATCCGCCACTTCCAAAACCAGGCACCAAGGTTATGCAGTTTGGAGAGTGCGGGCTGTTATCAGAGCTTCAACCTTTATAATAGATGGCCGTATCGTCTACGATCAGAGCCAACTGCGCATTTCTACTTTTAGGGATATCGCTGGTAAATAGCGTGAATATTAGGGGAGCTAGCACGGAGCCCTGAGGGACTCCTGCACGAATAGAACGGGGCTCGCAATACTACACATATAATACATTATATATCAACCGGGGGTTGTCTTTGGATGCACTTGCATAGTGCATAGTACAAAAAAAAAACTAACCTATTTTTTTTTTTTTACAAAATTATTATTTCATTACCTAATACAAATATAAACGTCAGGTATATAGCGTGCGGAACTTAATTAACCACGAAGAGAAGTTTGAGGTCGTATTTGTATTGCTCGCTGAACAACAGAGCTTCGTAGGCTGGCTGTGGGGCTTGGTTTACTTTCGAATCTTTTCTTCACAATTACTTCATCACTCTTAAAATTTAGAATTTCATCAAATGCAGGAGGCTCCATTTGGGGTAGCCATATTTCCGGTGTAGGCCTTATTATTGGTGAAGGTCTCATTTCTGACGGAGCCCTTATCATTGGTGAAGGTACCATTTCTTGTGGGGGCCTTATTATTGGCGGCGGTTTCATTTCAGATGGAGGCCTTAAGATCGGCGGACTGTTCATTGGTGGGGGCTCCATTTCTTGTGGAGACCCAATGATTGGTGGTGGCTCCCGTTTTGGTGGAGGTCTTTTTCTCGGTGGATGCCTTTTTCTTGGTAGAGGCATTCCTGGTGGAAGGCCTATTTTTAATGAAAACCTATCGTGTGTATCCTGCTCGGGTATTTTCGAATCTTCTTTTACATTTGTTGCATACCGGTCTTTCTTCAGATTCGGTTCTAATTGACTACGCAAATGCTTTTCATTATCTGCAGGCCTGTAAGTATTTAATAATTATAAATGAGGCACTTTACCAGCAGCGGCACAATACGGGCTAATTTATCATCACAATCATTATTTCAGCCAAAAGACGTCTACTGCTGGACAAAGGCTTTCTCGCATCAGCGGCTAATTAGATAGATAGAATTATGAATTTTATTCACTCTTTCATGAATGTACTTGTTGAAAGACCTACACTGTCCTCCCATACATATTAACACTGTTATTTGAAAATATTGTATGACCCAATATTTTTAAAAGAGTAACCGTGGAGTTTCTTGCCGGCTCTTCTCCATAGGAAACGACCAATTGGAACCGTGCACCTAGCTTCTGACGTTTCATAAGTGCCCATCTAGGTTTATGTGAAATAAAATATTTTGATTTTTAAATGTTTTTCTGTAAAACAGTACATAATAATATGTTTGGTTAATGCGTCTTGTCTTGTGACATATTTACCTAATGTTTTATTTTTATTTTTGACAGCATAAACACCAATAGGAATATTACTAAACGCATAATAATTATTTTGGTATGTACACACGGCTACACATCAAGCATTTCTAGTTTATGCTGATCTTGCACTGTATAGGATTTCCGTACAATGCGAGTTCAGTTTATACTGGAATTGTAAAGCTTGATGTGTAGCCGTGTGTACTTAATCTAACCCCAAATAATTCCCATATTGCTTTCCTAAAAATATGAATGCAACTCTACTATTATTATAATTAATGTGCCTCTTTTAATGAACCTTAAATAATTCAAATTTTATTGTCCTAAAAATACTGAATAGCCAAGTAACTGCGACTAACTAACCCAACTGGTTCAGTCGGAGCACCCTAGCTTAGTTACTGACTCCGGGAAAAAGTTAAAAAGAGGCTCATTTATTAAAAAAGTGCGTCATTAAAAGCCCAAAAAGTTTTTTGAGATTCATTAATTAAACCTAGGGTGATTGAGTGTAGTGAACCTACATCATTAGAAGGTTCATAAGTTTCTTTCATAACTAAATATTTCCCAATTATTTTTATAATGCTATACTCACTCAAGAATTTATGGATAAAAAACGTTGACGTGACATTTGCAAATACTAACCGTAAAATTTTTGCATTTTTCAAATACCCTCTAATTTTGCATGCTATGTTTTATCCTGGCTAAACATGTTTGGGCCATTATAATTATATTTTAACATCATTGTATACCATGTTTTATGCAAATAAATGATTTTATTTATTTATTTATTTATCAAATGACAATATTGAATCTCAGAATTTTTTTATTCATTTACAAGGCTGATGTGAGTGAAAACATAGCATCGGAGGGGACACCATAGGAGGACATTATTGGTGATGTTCTTCAGAAAGGTGAAGTACTTGCAACCAACGTGCGTGTATGACCAGAAGTATGAACTTAAACGAGGCAAAAAGAGTATTTAAGGATCGTAACAGGTAGCGTTATGTACCTACTTTCTGCCTATCCCCATGGGAAGAAGACGTAAGTTTCAGTATGTATTTTTGTAAAAATATATCAGACTAGCAGCGCTTCGCGGTTTCACCTGCATAAAAGTATTCTGTGTGTTAATCCAGTTAATCCAAATTTCATCCAAATCCGTTCAGTGGTTTTTGCGTGAAAGAGTAACAAACATCCATCCATCCATCCTTACAAACTTTCGCGTTTATAATATTATTATTAAATATTTATAAATACAATAATGAATAACAATAAAAATAAATGTAATATAATATATAAGTTAAGTAGGATTGGAAAGGAAGGTGGATTATTCGTGTTCGACCGTATTTATTTTTTTAATAATTAAAAGTACTTACCCAGTAGGGTGGTCCTTCCAAGATATATAACTTTCAATTGTATCAAAGCCCTTTACGCTAGGAGGACTGTCGCAAAACAGTGCCTGACTGTGAAACAGAAGATTTATAAGTTAGCTTTATGTCCAGTATTAGTAAATCAGGAACTGACAAGAATACGTTCAGCTGTATGAGAGTTCAAACCAAGTGTGTTTACAGGCTGACTGATTCAACGATGGACATATAAAAATCCAATATCAAAACCCAGTTTCCATACGATTCTCGTTCCATAAAAAAAATAAGAACTAAGGTACCTGTCCCACCGCCGGCGATCATCGAGAAGCGAGTAGAGGTAGCCACTGAAAACGAGTTGCCGAGCAACGAGCAGTGATTTCGCGACTGCAACGAGCGATTACTTGCTGTTGTGCGTATGTACCAAACGCGAGTCTCTTTAGAGGGCCCTTCCCGGTCCGTCTTTTCTACGTTTTTTATGCGAGAAAATCGTTGATAGCTAGTCGCTTCCTTGTCGGTTGTGGGACAGATGCCCAATATTTTGAACTTATAGTCCAATAATCCAATGGAATCCTTACATATTATAAAACAAAGTCCCCCGCCGCGTCTGTCTGTCTGTCTGAATGCGATAAACTCAAAAACTGCCGAATGGATTTTCAAACGGTTTTCACCAATGGACGGAGTGATTCATGATTCATGCGAAAGGTTTTAGTGTATAATTCATTAAGGTTTTGTGTAAATTTGCTGAAATATGACGATTATTGTTGAAGAAGTTGGAAAATATCATGCCGACTGGGAGATTTACTGGCGTGCGCTGCGTTAATCGGAAAAGATACATCAAATTTATGTTCTATGGTTTTGTTTATCTTAAAAAGTTTAACAAAAAAGTCCGCGATGGCATATGTCTATCTTCTAAGGATGACCCACAATAATCATTTTTATCTTTCAGAATTTGATAAAAATTTCATTTTTATTCCGAAGCTTTTTTGACCGGTATAGTTTCCTTTTTCAAAAAATATGTTATTTAAATTGGGCATTTAATTTAGATTAATATATGCCTGACATCATATTATATAGCGTATCGTAGCAACGCGGGCGCAGCGGTAGGAGTCAATGACGTTTTCCTCTGTTATTAGGTATGAAATCTCGGTAGTACGTTCCTGTGGGATATTTTCCGACATCCACGCAGGCGTAGCCGCGGGCAAAAGCTAGTGGAATATAATTGAATGTACAAGGTGGGGCAAAAATAATGTCATAATGTGACTATGCCATAATTTTTGCAATTGGCGTCATAATGTCATTGTGATTTGACACATATGTTGTAGACAAATAGAGAATTAGTTGACAATGCAAATCAAGCAATGACGGAGATTTTGAAACACCAGTTTCTGGGCCGTATAATATCTCGTTTTGGTAATTTGAATTAGCTGGCCAGATCGCTAGTGACGGCGCCAGACTTCTTCCTTTGGGGCTTTTTGAAATCTCGCGTTTACCAACATAAACCACAAACCTTGAAAGTCTTGAAGGCCAACATTGAACAATAAATCACGAAATTGGAGCCAGATTAAATCAAAATGCCATAAAACGAGAACAAAAATGTGCACGTTTGCTTTATTTTTTTTTCTTAATGTCATCAATTTTACACCTTTAAAGAAACTTTCCGTAAAAACGGTTTTTTTTTTAGTAAAGTAGCAGCCAATTCACTTTATGATATTAATTTTGCCCCACCTTGTGTCAAGATGGACATTGGCCCAGTTATATAGTTGACAATAGACTCTTTAAAACCGGGAATTTAAAAGCACTCTGTTCATAAAGTACAATATTAATTTATTTAATAAAAGGGTAAGAGCACGACATGCAGGCAAACTATGATGGTATCTTGTGAAACCACGCTGATGCACAAAAGCATATTCTGCAAGGCTCCACATATTTATAGTAAGTCCAGTCAAATTAAGAAAAATAATAGTTTAAAAAAAACTAAAAAACACGCTTTTTATAGAAAACCGAACTAAAAAATAGAAAATAAATTTTAATAAATTTAAATTAAGAATAGTGTTAATTTTTTTGATAAATATAAATTAATAATAGTGTAAATAAGAAAAAATATATTTTTATTTTAAAAAAATCGTAGGGTGCATGGTGTCAATAGTTATATAGTACATTACACACCTAGGGCAGTAAAGTAAGAAATGTCTCGGATTACAGGTAATTGTTGGCCGAGGCGAAACCGAGGTCAACAAACATGTGATCTGTGGCTTTCTTATTTACTGTCCATGGTGTGTATACTATTTTTCTCCTCGACGGAGGCGGAAAGCGGCAACTTCGTTTAGCGCAGCGGGGCTAAATTTGACGCTTTACGTCCGGAGGGGAGAAAAATATTTTATTGACAGATATGAGTAGAAGTATTATCATTTGGATATTATTTTAAAAAGCACCCCACGTTTTTTTTAAATATTTTTTTTTTATCTTATTTACACTATTATTAATTTATATTTATCAAAAAATTTAATAGGTACTATTTTTAGTTTAAATTTATTAAAATTTATTTTCTATTTTTTAGTTCAGTTTTCTATAAAAAGCGTGTTTTTTAGTTTTTTTAAACTATTGTTCTCTACTTTTTAGTTTGGTTTATTTATAATAGCATTAAAGATAATGATTAGAAATTATAATTAGCATTAATTCCTGCCTTATCGACTATAGATAAAAGTTATATAAATTAACAAATTTTATTCCGCAAATTGAAAAATGGAATAATCTTTCCGCTACACACTTTTTGCTGCCTAACAGCCACGGTACGGCTTTTCTCTACGAGGATCTCAACACGACTGCCACTTTGTCCGGTCCCAAGCCGGAATTCCACACCAAACGCACCTTACTCATTCACTACTTCAGCCAGACTGCCTCTCACAGTACCCCCACTACATTCATGATACATGCGCTTAACTGACTTTTACGCTACTCCCAGACATGCATACTCCCAGATTCATTCCCCCTTTCACACAGCTAGAGCCCGAGACCTACCAGTAATTCTGCTCCCCTGGGAGCTTGGACAGTGCTCGCAACTACCCTCGATAACTCTCTCATACTTTCCGCTACACATTTATCGCAACCATTTTATTTTAATTTATCGCTGCCTAGCAGCTACGGTACGGCTTTTTTTTATGAGGATCTCAACCACGACTGCCACTTTGTCCGGTCCTAAGCCGGAATTCCACACCAAACGCACCTTACTCATTCACTACTCCAGCCAGACTGCCTCTCACAGTACCCCCACTACATTCATGATACATGCGCTTAACTGACTTTTACGCTACTCCCAGACATGCATACTCCCAGATTCATTCCCCCTTTCACACAGCTAGAGCCCGAGACCTACCAGTAATTCTGCTCCCCTGGGAGCTTGGACAGTGCTCGCAACTACCCTCGATAACTCTCTCATACTTTCCGCTACACATTTATCGCAACCATTTTATTTTAATTTATCGCTGCCTAGCAGCCACGGTACGGCTTTTTTTTATGAGGATCTCAACCACGACTGCCACTTTGTCCGGTCCTAAGCCGGAATTCCACACCAAACGCACCTTACTCATTCACTACTCCAGCCAGACTGCCTCTCACAGTACCCCCACTACATTCATGATACATGCGCTTAACTGACTTTTACGCTACTCCCAGATACGCATACAACCAGATTCATTCCCCCTTTCACATAGCTAGAGCCCGAGACCTACCAGTAATTCTGCTCCCCTGGGAGCTTGGACAGTGCTCGCAACTACCCTCGATAACTCTCTCATACTTTCCGCTACACATTTATCGCTGCCTAGCAGCCACGGTACGGCTTTTCTCTACGAGGATCTCAACATGACTGCCACTTTGTCCGGTCCTAAGCCGGAATTCCACACCAAACGCACCTTACTCATTCACTACTCCAGCCAGACTGCCTTTCACAGTACCCCCACTACTTTCATGCTACATGCGCTTGAATGACTTTTACGCTACTCCCAGACACGCATACTCCCAGATTCATTCCCCCTTTCACACAGCTAGTGCCCGAAACCTACCAGTAATGCTATTCCCCTGGGAGCTTGGACAGCGCCTGCGACTACCCTCAAGCATACCGTAATCGAGGCCTGTCATCCGCAAGCCACCGCATGAGCCTGACCCAAACTCCGTGTAAAAGCGTGTAATAAAAATCGTGTAAAAACAAATGACAATATATGTGTTAAAAAGCCACTGCGAATTTTACTATTACATAAATAAACAGAAGAGAAGACAAAAATACTACTAGTTCTGTGAGCGCGAGAAAAACAAAGACAAACAATGGATAATATTTCAATAATGAACTGAATGACATTTAATTGGAAAAAAATTAAGACGTCGGTGAACTGTATGCGTGCACTGTGTAAAACAGCTTTTTATACAAGAAACGTATTTAGACCCACATGATTGTGTATGTTCCTATGTAATTGTTGTACTAACATAGATTTTAAGTAATTTGTAATACCAACACGCTATGGGCCTTTGAAGCCTGTTATTAAAGTTTATGTTATATTATATTATTAAATGTTATTACTCAAATAACGAATATTTTGAAGACACCTAGACTCTTACCTTTTACTATATGTACCTATTCCTAACTTAAATATTTTTCTCGATTTGATATTTATTCCTCAAAAATAATACAATTCACATAACATGAGAAATACAAGTTAATCTTAATACCAAAATACACGAATATATGAGAACGGTAGTTACTCGTAAATAATGTAGTAAGTCTGTAGTAGAAGCAATTTTTTTTTACGTTGCTCTGGGTAACAATATAGGCAGCAAAATGAATTTGTCTTGGTAGTACAATAGATATATAAAAAGATTTTTTATAAATATTAAAAAATTACGGATTTAGAATTGTGAAAAACAAAACATGAAAGCAACCTAGAACCCATAGTATCTCTACAGCGCGATTGACTGACTGTACCTACGAGACCGGCGTGAGCGACGCGCGGGCGACACGTGGTTCTTGACCTTACCGCTACAGCTGATAACTCCTTTACCTAAAAGTTATTCCAATTTTCCTTTCATAGTTTTACGGGCTTAGAACCGCCATAAATACTTTTTTACCTACAACTTGCTGAACACAAAACTAAAAAAAATAAGTTTATTTTCATACATAAAATTATTTTCTGAATTAAAATAATAAAGTATTTAAGGCGTATTAAAAAATTGTAATCAACTTATTTACAACGATTTTAATAACTAACCTATTTTTTTACTGTTCGCTATTTATAAAGGTACGAGTAGGTACTTACGCTTTCCGGTAACGATTTTCTATCAATCACTGACAAAAAGCAAATGTGGCCGCTGCGGCGCGGCACATTCGGTTTCGCATTCGTTTTCGTGGAGTGCCATATGAACTCTACGAAAATGATAGGGATGCATGCACAGTTCACAGTCACACACATTTCACAGTCACACACATTTCACAGTCACACACACTTCACAGTTATTGTACCTATGTGCCGACATCCCAGGTTCAGAACTTCTCCTCGCGCACATTTGGGAGTGGCGCAAGGAGGCGAAACGCCGGGGCTTAACTCCGATGCCGCAAGAAATCGCAGTACAGCAGACAGAGCTCCGGCAGAATCTCATGGTGGCATGGAGAGTGCGATTATCGCAACCCAGCGCTGGGCACATCACAATTGCGGCGATAAGACCCCTCTTTGAGGAGTGGCTAGAGAGGCGCCACGGCGTCCTCATCTTCCGCCTGACGCAGGTCCTCACCGGACACGGCTGTTTCGGGAGGTTCCTGTTCAGGATAAAGCGGGAGGAGCGGGCGGAGCATCGCCGTGTCCTCGAGGAGGCGATCTGCGGCGGTGATCTCTCGCGTCCGGCACTGGTTCGGGCCATGGTACGGAGCGAGAGGAAATGGGAAGCCGTCACCTCCTTCTGCAAAGCAGTAATGCTTGCGAAGGAGGAGGCGGAACGCGTGAGGGAGAGGCAAATTTCGCACCCTCGCGCCCCTAACCACCGCAGGAGGAGACGCCCTGGGCGTCGGGAATTACAGGCAGATTTCCGGCCACTGTAGGCGCGGGCTTGCGAACGGTGAGCAATGGGTAGCTCGCCGTCCGATAAGGACCAAGCCCGGGTCTACGGCGCGTTGTGTTCCACGCGCGTCTCAAAGAGATGTCAACAGAATTGACGAGGTCCGCTAGGGCCGATGCCTGCCGGGGCTGCGAATAAGGCCGAAAGGGAAATCGTGGCCCCCCGGCAACGTGGCAACTGAAGGAACACGGGTGGGTTTTAGTCAGTAAGAGTCTGACACGCCCTCCCGCTCCACCCAGAGCGGGAGAAGTTATTTGATAATTTCCCAAACAAAAAAATAAATAAAAAATTGTTCAGAACTTCGTGAAAACGGAGCGACTCCCAAGATTTGCGGCTCTGCGTAAAGTTATAACTAACCCTAGCGTACAGGTTGTACAATAGCGACGTACTCCAAATTGGAATAACTGTAACTCAGACGAATAATGTCGATCCATTTTTGCAAATTACGATATCGTATAACGCGTCATACAACGATCGCGGGTCAACTGAGAGAGCCAGCGGCGCGGGGCGGGGTTGCGTGGGGAGAGGCTCGCCGCCACTGCTGTGGCCGCCGCCACCGCCGCGCCGCCCGCACGCGTGCTTGCAGACTAGTTTATGCCGTATCACTACGCGCGACAGCTTATTTTGGTCTGAACATTTACTAACCGCTCTTCGCTTTGTCGGAAGCGCCCGACACACATGCGGTTCGAGAAGTACCTACGTTATGTCTAGTGATACTATTGTTTCTCACGCTTTCAATTTTATGCATTTTTTTAAATTATTTAAAAACAAAAACATTTAAATTTTTTGAGTTTTACTCTATGATTCAATAGTACTACTAAGGGCAAACCGTTCTACCGCGGGAAAACAACCATTAAAATTTTAGCTTGTGTACTACTCGCGCGGAAAACGCTGCTTGCGCGATTCAGGATTTTGCGTGACGTCAGTGTGATGTGTAGTTCTTAAGTGGCAATGTAGATGCCGCCACATACTCTCTAGTGGTATGTTATAGAGATACTTTTGACCAACTTTATTTGTTGACCACCGACAGCAACAATAAGCAAAATTCTATTATATTCGGGATAATTACTTTTATCCAGTCATTCATATATAACTATACGGGTCAATGTATCAGACATAACCAAATACAATATTATATGACTCACCTAGTATTTACACTCGTATCTTTCCCTCTTAGAACATTAGCTTTTCTATCGCCTAACAAACAACCTATAAAGGCTCCATTACACATTGTACTGGTATACAAAAAAGGTCCAATGCATTTATTTTTTTCTGTTATTTTGAAAACAGAAGCTACACCAATAAGAACCTCTCTTTTTCCCACCCAAGTGACAAGTGGGCCTCCATGGTCGTTCTGAGAATGAAAAGTTTGATCAAAATAGCGCTACAAGGTTATGGCGAGTGGCTAAAATCGGAACTAACGCCACCATTTTGTTTTTTTTATACATTTCACAAAAAAATTGCACAAATGTGCGATTGTGCAAATGTGCAACAGCGCCCATGTCAACGACATTCCAGCGCCACAAAAAAATCCTTTTACGCCCTTGTTGTGACAGACGTCCGACGCGCGCATCTTGTACGCAGCGTTTTGGGACTCAATAAAATTTCATGTATTTATATGTAACGAATTACATCAAGTGCTGCCGTCCAAGAGCGCACGTCAATTAATTCGTTACATAGAAATTCATACAGTTTTATTGAGCGCCAAGACGCCCGACTCGGACGTCTTTTATAACTAGAACCTTAGCAGTGTAAACGATACGTATGTCTAATAGCTAATGTGCTATATTGATTCTGGATAATTTTACTTTATGGTTAGATAATTAAAGCGTCGCACCGTTCAGGACAGGCTGATCAACAGAAACTAAAAAGTAACTAATATGCTGTCAAATCCAAGTTAAGTGCTGTAATCGATTTTCCAAATAACAACAGCCAAATGAATTACTTAGCATCGGATTTGTTACTTAGCATCGGATTTGTTACTTAGCATCGGATTTGTCATCAAATTAAATTATACAAAAACCGGCTTACTGTCCCTTAACCTATGAAGATCTTACTTGACAAATTCCGTTTCTTCGAGTGAATTTTCTGTTAAAGTAACCACTAATGTTACCAAAACCAGGTTTATAAATGAAATCAGTCCTGTCAATGGAATCACTTCCATTAACAATATCAGTTCCATTAGCAATATCAGTTGCGTTAACAATATTAGTTCCGTTTACAGTATCAGTTCTGTTCACAATAGCAGTTCCGTTATCATTATCAGTTCCTTTCACAAAATCTGTTCCATTTACGTGAATGTTTGTTATATTATTGCTTTTTTCGTTTAAATTCATATGTTTGCGTGTTTCATCTCCATCTAACACCAGGTGGTTAATTAGTGCTTGCTCTGGTTGTTCTGTTGTAAGTTCAACTTTACACTAAAGAGAGAATTGATTTAATTACAAAACATTTTTTTTGGAAATACGTTTTTTTTGGTGAATGATCACCGCCGCCTGAGGAGAATTATTGCAAAATATCAGAGACAAAGCGGTTGCGTCGCCACCCCAGACAATGCTGAATGGTCTCATTTTCTACTACACCGGCCTTCATACCTTTGAAACCGGAACACTGCAACACTGCTTGACAAAAAAAAATACTATGTTGGGGTAGGCTTTCAGTCTAACCGGATGCAGCTAAATACCAGTATTTTACATGAAGCGACTGCCTATCTGAACTCTACCAACCCAGTTACTAGGTAACACCGTACCCCTTGGTAAAAATGGTTCGAACTTTCGGGCCTCTGACCACCAGTTACTACTGTCAAAAATCTATAAATGACAGGCGGGACCAACGGCTTTATCCAACCAATACATATTTGTTTACAAATTACTTACGAGTACACCTTGCAAACCCATTGACTTCTGTTGTTGAGTAATACAACCATGCCTCCCAGGATTATTCTTCATCGAGTATGGCACCCCGTGATCATTTAAGTGGCCAGGGTCCATAGAACATATCATATATTTCTCTATTATGTTTGTCAACTCCTGGTATTCTTTATATTCTGTCCGACACTTACTTTTGTCGAATAACGTTGTAGAACCAAAGCGTAAGAAATCCTGGTTGTAATTTACGTGATCCCCTTCCTAAAATTAAATACGAGGTTGATGAGAAAAAAGAAACGAAGTGGCACTCACTTAATTACAACTGCTAATGACAATAAAAACAAAGGCTTATTCCAGTAGGGCCACACATTAGCATAATCTATTTTTCGTGTCAACGGCACTGTGGTTTGACTTGTTTACATTGTTTGAGCCCAGTAGGTGGCTATCAGCGTATTAGCACAATGTCAGTTGATGACACTAGATTGGTTGACGCAGATTTTCAGTTACAACTCAAAATACATCATCAATCGTCATGATTCTCTTGCCCTTACACCAATTTGTTTTGAGTCGACGTAGCATGTCCTTTCTTCAGTACTTCCCTAGCCATCATCTCAGTAGTCACCCCCTTTTTAACCGTATCATCTTTCACACAGCCTACCCACAGTTTGTTTGGTCTTTCCGTATTCTTCCAATTACATTCATACTCCGATCTATTCACAACATTAGTATATTAGAGAAAAAATAATATTACCTGTCGCCAGTATTCTGTATGTCCCCATCCTAATACAATAGCATCCACATTGGTTGCTTGACGTTTACTATCATAGTTTATAGGTATTATACTTGGTACGTACGAGCATATTAGTTGGTATCTAGCGTCATTAAAATTGTACGGCGATTCCACTTTGACCAATGCTATATCTATGTACGCCCACTTTTCTATTTTATTGAAGTTGAATTCGTAGGCTGTAAAGAAAGTATATTAAACACCCTAATAAACAGCGCGTCCCAGAATTGTGTAGCAATAATTATTTAAGGGTGTGGTACAGGCGATATGGAAATTATTATTATTTCTTAGCTAATTTGAATGATGGTCTGGCAGTTTGAGTGGTTTATGCGGCCTACCCAAATGTTCTTTCTTTGGTATTGTTCGTCGAGTTGAGCACCTTAAGTTCCGAATTGAGCTCCACGATTACTGACAAATGCTTGCACTGACTGGACAGGTCCACTCAAATCTGTGTGGTTATTTCCTCAAAAGACCATTTCAGACACTTAATCTACATGGTCCTCATATGGCCTGACCAAGATTATGTCTGGACTTTAAAAGCGACTGCGACCTCGAGTTTGTTTCGGCCTTTCTTCTCAGAGTAGTCAGATAGGAAACGCCGAACTCATCTAGCTTATTTTTAATATGACGTACATTATGGTAAAGCAATAAAGATATTGAGTATTGAGTAAAGTTATTCCGATATCCTATTTACAGAATAAACAATTTCTTTTCATTTCGATCAAACTAAACAACTTTCTCCCATATAACTTCAATACGTACTCGACCCAAATGTATGAGACAGCTGATATTTTTTTCGAGATTACGACGGTTGATTCTGATCGATTGAATAGTAGTAGTAATTATTGGCTCTTTGTGAAAGAGGTCGCCCAGGGTAAATGAGACTAAAAAACCTTACATATTTCTGCGGCCAAAAAGCGCTTCTGTGTTCCGGCACACCCGGGTGTGGTGAGTGTAAAAAGAGGCACATATATTAGAAATGTTTGCTTTTTTTACAAGCTTTATATTAACTTGCTTTGTTAGTGTGTTAGTTAGTTAGCAAATCTTGCAAGCTGAATTAAAACCACTTCCTCTTATTCTACGGAGTTGAAATTTTACACGTTGATTCAGTTTTGAAGACAATGCATTTCTTTATGATATATGACCTGATTCTACCCCCAGGATAGGCTCCAGATGAAGGAACTCATAGTGTTAGTAAACTTATGAACTATGTTAGCTTATTTTACCAGGTCACTCAGAAAGTTTTGCGACTAACAGTTTTTATCTACGGGATACTGGCTGGTTTTGATGTCAATTAAAACTATGACTATTTATTACAAAAAAACATTACATTCTAAATTCGAAATTCCCTCCACATTTTTTACGAGCAAAATCAAAATACTCTGTCTAACTGAAAAGTGGATTTACAACGAGAACATTTTCGCGCGATAATTTTGTACGATTTCAAATGTCGACTAAAACCAGAAGAATCGTTTGAAAGACTTCGAATGGTGTTCATAGAAAAAATTATGCGTGGTCGAGTAATTTTGGCGGACGAAGAAAGAAGTAGCCGCCCTATGACGGCTGTTACATAACAAAACGTGCTGACTGTGAAGAATTTAATTCAAGAGAATATGCGAATTACATATGAAGAGGTTCAGCATATACCTACTGCAGATTGGATCGGGAAGTGTGCATGAAATTCTACACGGGCATCTTCGGGTAAGGAAGATAGTTTCGGGTGGAACAGGTTCGGGTAGAACGGTACCGAGACATGATAGCAAAATTTGAAGCAGGCTCGTCTCGGTGCGTTTATGATATCATTACAGGTGATGAATCTTGGATTTATCAGAAACAAAGCGTCAGTCGACCGTGTGGCTGTGTCAAAATGAACCAACTCCTACCAAAGTGAAGCGAGCCAGAAGTGCAGGCAAAATTTTGATCACATGTTTTTTTTCTTTGACGGGTTATCTGGTGTCAGTACCCTTACGAGATCAAAGAAGCATCAATGTTGAAAGGTATGTTACCAAATGTTTGCCAAAAGTATTTACTGCTGCAAGCAGCAAGTGACCGAACATTGTCCTCCGTGGGCTACTGCTTCACCACAACAATGCGCTGGCTCACTCGGCGCTCAAAACAAGGGACTTTCTGGATAGCACACCGGTCGAATTTATAGGTCATCCTCCTTACAGTCCCGATTTTGCCCCGATTTGGCCCGGTGCGACTTTTTCTTGTTCCCCAAAATAAAAAATCAACTCAAAGGAAAACAGTTTTCATCACCGGAAGATGCACTGGCTGCATTTGAGAAGTTTACTGAATAATCGACCACAAATGGTGTTATTTGCTGATGACACATCACTGATTTTTAAAGTAGACAGACATGCACAGGAGCTTGACGACGTAAATAACGCTATGCTTACCGTCCATAATTGGTTTACTGTAAATAATTTGGTATTAAATGAGAAGAAAACTAAATGCATAAGATTCGCGTTATCGAATGTTAGAAGTAGTGAATGTCACGTTGTATTGAATAAGGAGACACTAGAATTCGTCGAAAAGACGGTTTTCCTGGGGATAACGCTTGACTCCAAACTACAGTGGGGTCTTCACATAACATCACTTGCAGGGCGGCTAAGTTTAGCCGCTTACGCTGTTTGGAAAATCCGCCAACTAACAGACGTGGATACCGCGAGACTGGTCTATTTTAGTTATTTTCTTAGGACAATAGAGGAAACCTCTTGCTTGATAAATAAAGAAATTTTAAATACTGGTTTAAATCATCAAAATGTTAATAAAAGTTCTTCTTTGATATCTCACCCATCAAATTGTAGTAATCTAAATAAATGTAATAATAATACTCTAAAAATTGTTCATCAAAATATACAGGGTGTGATAGGTAAGGAATTAGAATTGGAGCTGTTCATGAACTGTAGTAATATTGATATCCTATGTGTAACTGAACACTGGTTGAAAGTCCACCAGTTCATGTTCAGCTTTAACAACCACCAGGTTGCCAGCTCATTCAGCAGAGTTAATATGATACGTGGTGGCTCTCTAATAATTGTTCGTAACAATATGAAATTTAAAGAACGTAAGGATATTGTAAGCCTCTCTGTTGAGCGAGTTATTGAAATAGCTTGCATTGAGCTTGAGCAGTTCATTGTAATGAGCGTGTACAGGCCCCCATGTGCTTCATATGATATTTTTGAAAAATATATGGAAGAAGTATTATTAAAGACTTGTAACAGTAATAAAACAGTTTTAGTCTGTGGAGACTTCAACATTAATATACTGGAAAAATCTGCTGTAGTAAATAAATTTATAACTTTATTAAAGTCATATAATTTGTACAATACATTCTTTGAGCCGACTAGAATAACTGCCACTAGTGCTACCTGTATTGACAACATTTTTACAAACTTAAGACCTTCCAGCCATTTAATTATAAATGAGTTAGACTCTGATCACTGTGGCCAGTTAGTCACTTTCCCTCAGAAAACAGTCAGAACTCAAAGAAAACTTGTAAGTTTTGTTCCTGTAAATAAAAGTCGCTTAGGACAATTTAAAAATAATTTAATAGAAAAACTACCGGGTTTGCCTTATCATAACGACCCGGATCAAGCTTACACTTTACTATTTAACCTCATCAATTGTGAGTTTAGTAAGATTTTCACCTCAAAAACATTGTCTGTTTGTGACCGCGTTCTATTTAGTGATTGGGCAACTCCAGGTATTTACAAAAGTAGGCAGAGGTTATTTGAATTGTATCATGAAAAAACATGTAACCATGATGAAACTTTTAAAGAATTTGTTAGGAAATATTCAAAAACTTTTAAAAGAGCCTGTTCCTCAGCAAAAGCCATAAACATTAAAAATAAAATAAAATGTTCTGGAAATAAAATTAAAACCACTTGGAATATAATTAATTCAGAAACGGGAAGAACGACAGTACGGAATCGTGACTTCCATCTAAAAATCAATGATGTAGATATTAAGGCAGACGTGGAGGTGGCAGCTGAGTTTGAAAATTTCTTCACTAATATTCCCATTTTAACAACCAAAACTCTGTCATCGTCGTCCTCCACTTCTGCTTACTCAATACTTAAAGAATGTGTACCAGAATGTGACAAACTTTTTGAATTCACAATTATTACTGCTAAAGACATTATAGAATCTTTTAAAAATCTTGATGTAAAAAAAACTGCTGACCTTTGGGGATTATCAGTACATACCGTGTCCTCAATAATTGATGTTATTTCACCCTTTTTAGCAATCGTTTTTAACTCTTGTATTGCATCTGGTGTATTTCCTGATCTGATGAAACTTAGCAAAGTGATTCCACTGTTCAAATCTGGCAGCACAACTGATCCCACAAATTTTCGGCCTATTTCGATATTACCTACATTGAGCAAAATCTTTGAAAAATTAATTTTAAAACAAATGTTAGGACATTTCAATGCACATAATTTATTTCATCTGAAACAGTTTGGTTTTACTAAGGGTCGTTCAACTACAGATGCGGGCGTGGAATTACTGAAGAACATATTCGAGGCCTGGGAGGAGTCGCAAGATGCTCTTGGCATTTTCTGCGACTTGTCCAAGGCATTCGATTGCGTACATCATGAAACACTCATCAGGAAACTGTACCACTATGGTATGAGGGACAAGGCTCTTGACCTTCTGACTTCTTATCTGAACAACAGAATTCAGAGGGTCGATGTTAATGGCAAGAGATCTGCAGGATCTGCGGTCACCATGGGCGTTCCGCAGGGTTCAATTCTTGGTCCTTTCTTGTTTTTAATTTATATAAACGACTTACCTTATCACATAAGGGATAATCACAAGATCGTATTATTCGCAGATGATACTTCCCTCATTTTTAAAATCAAACGTCAGTTAGTCAACTTTGAACAAGTTAATGATGCACTCTCTAAAGTTGTGCATTGGTTTAATGTAAATAATCTTCTCCTGAACGAAAAAAAGACTAAACTCATAAAATTTTCAATGCCAAATGTCAGGCAGCTATCTACCAATGTTCAGGTTAATGGAACAGAGTTGGACCCTGTTGAGTCGACAGTTTTTCTTGGAATCACTATTGACGGTAAATTACAATGGGGCCCACACATAGAAAAATTGTCAGGAAGGCTAAGTTCGGCCGCCTATGCTGTTAAAAAAATTAGACAGATAACTGACGTAGATACAGCCAGAATTGTTTATTTTAGTTATTTTCATAGCCTTATGTCATATGGGATTCTTCTCTGGGGAACCTGTGCGGACATTAATACTATCTTTGTTCTACAGAAAAGGGCTGTTCGAGCCATTTACAATCTAGGTCCAAGAGATTCCCTTAGAGAAAAATTCAAAGAAATAAATATTCTGACTGTAGCCTCACAATATATTTTTGAAAACCTATTGTATGTGCACAAAAATATATCAAATTTTAAGAAAATGTCCGATATTCATAGTTTAAATACCAGGAATAAACACAACCTTGCTGTACATCGCACACGTCTCCACAAAGTAGGCAACTCATTCATGGGTCAATGTATACGTTTTTACAACAAACTCCCCATTGACATTCGAAACTTACCCATTAAACGATTTAAAATCTGTATTAAAACCAAACTTTGTAAAAAAGGGTACTATACAATTTCAGATTATTTAGAAGATAAAAAAGCTTGGGATTGAACTGCTCGCTCTGCTAAGCCTTGTGAAAAAATCATAAAACTAGACATTTTAATTATGTAAAATCAACATATACCAGTTTTATAAACACATTGACATTGTTGAAAATTATATTCAAAATGACATGATTACTTTGTAAAGTATTATATTATTTTAACTATTGTGAATGTGAGGACTATGTGGATATTGTTTTTATTTCTCTGCTAGTTTTAGTGATGGTCTGGCAGTTTGAGTAGTTTATGCGGCCTACCCAAATGTCCTTTCTTTGGTATTGTTCGTCGAGTTGAGCTCCTTAAGTTCTGAGTTGAGCTCCACGATTACTGACAAATGCTTGCACTGACTGGACAGGTCCACTCAAATCTGTGTGGTTCTTTCCTCAAAAGACCTTTTCAGACACTTATCTACATGGACCTCATATGGCCTGACCAAGATTATGTCTGGACTTTAAAAGAGACTGCGACCTCTGAGTTTGTTTCGGCCTTTCTTCTCAGAGTAGTCAGATAGGAAACGCCGAACTCATCTAGCTTATTTTTAATATTTTTTTATATGACGTGTAAAAGTGATTTCGATATCCTATTTACAGAATAAACAATTTCATTTCATTTCATTTCATTTCATCATGTCTTACGGTATTTTGCTGTGGGGACGGGCTGCAGATATTGATTCTGTCTTTATTCTGCAAAAAAGGGCCGTCAGAGCCATCTACAACCTCCGCAGACGCGAATCTCTAAGGGAACTGTTCAAGAAAATTAACATCATGACGGTACCTTGTCAGTGTATATGTTACGGCTAAAACCCGAATTGCGGCTACACCTAGTTTTAGCCGGTTACAACTAGGTGCGGCCGGTAGCAGAAGTGCGGCTACACCTAGTTTTAGCCGGCTAGAACTAGGTGCGGCCGGTTGCAGTTGGTTAAACTTGCCTAAATGGATCCTGGCACTCGCCGGCCGCTGCCGCGGCACCGCTCGCTTCGCTCGCTCGGCTCGTGCGGTGTGTTATGTGGTCATAGTTCTAACCTAACCTAACCTACCTTTCAGCCATTTTCATTTGCTACAACTAACTATAACCAACTGCTAACCGCACCAAGTTCTAGCCGGCTAAAACTAGGTGTAGCCACACTTCGGGTTTTAGCCGTGACATATATATGAAAACATTATGTATGTTTGAAAAAATCTACACCTTTTTGGTAAGATAAGTGACAGGCATAATTTTAACACTAGAAATAGGAACAAATTAGATCAACCACGTTTTAGATTGTCTAAAGTTCACACTTCTTTTATGGGGTACTGTGTAAAATGTTATAATAAAATACCACCCGATATTCTTCAACTAAATGAGAAGAAATTTAAAACATACATTAAACGCACACTATGTAGACAAGCATATTATAAGTTGGATGATTATATCGTAGATAAAAATGCTTGGCTTAATGCTGGTCCTGCTCCACAGCCACTTGGGCTTACTAGTTAAAATTTTAATATTTGGAAGAGTTGCTTTCCCTTTTTTAAATTCTGTTTTTGACATTACAAACATAATGTTTTTTTTTTTTTTTACCAAGTAAATTGTTTAATGCTCCAATTAGATAATAATGATTTTCTTACTTTTTGGTAGTAAAATTCTATTAATTTCTTAAATACATCGCAAACTATAGTTTTGTATAATTTAGAAGCATTTTTAGATTTTTTGTAAATGTGTGTACCATGGAGCCGTTTATTTTATTATGTTATTAAGATGTATGCTGACTTGAAAGAGCATGGCAGTTGAGAGAATATCAAGCTCACTTAAATGTCTCGCTGATGGTGGCGAGTGTGTTGGATCATTCGGTTCCCTACAAAATGGTTAAGCTGGATGGTGCTGATCCACGCGTCATGTCCGTGAACGGGCGCCGTCAGTTGAGACTGGTCATCTCTTATCTGCCAGGGCTTATTTTTAATCATATATTTTCAACTGCTTTGATTATTTTTTGTACATTGTTCTCACATATAGAAGCAACAAGAATCATGTACCCAGAATTTTGTAATATCTATATTTAAAAGAGTGGCCTTGGAGTTTCTTGCCCGTTCTTTTCCATAGAGATCTGGGTTTTGGAATGGGCAACTAGCTTCAACTTTCTGACTAACTGACCGATTCTTTGACAATTCAAAAGTGCCTGTAAATGGTTTAATTGAAATAAATGCTTTGAGTTTGAGTTTGAGTTTGAAGGAGATTGAAGAGGTGTCTGATGCGTACTGGAAAATGTGTTATGAAATTGGTTTAGACGTATAAAACTGTGTATAGACGCCAAACTTTCTAAGTGCCCACGTAATCTAGTTTAAATTTATTTCAACCCATGGGAGATGGCACTGCAGCGATTGATGCACATACAATCCAGCCTGCTAGCGATCATTTTTAGGATATCGTTGGAGCTGGCCCGCACTCTGCGCACCAGGGATGCACACCTCATTTTCATCGTTGCGTAAAAGCAATTAATATGTGCGTCCGCGAACATTCCCGATGCGCTACAAAAACGGGACAGCCCCACCAATACCCTGAAAGCGTTGTTTTATTGGACACGAAGGGCGTTGCACGACCTTTGGGTATATTTAGCCCACAGGCTGCCCGTGTAAAACGTTGTACAATAAGCTCGAAATAGAGTAATTTTGACTTTTTAAGTGAGCAGCGTGCGGTAAGGGCGAACATGCTGGCTTGCAGGTTTGCAAGCCAGCATGTTCGCCCTTACCGACAACGCCCTTTGTTCCCGCTCAATACCGAGTCCTTCATTGAGGTCAGGGGTCAATATTTGACCAAGATATTTAAACTTAAATACTCTTTGTAGTGGAGTCCCATTGAGTAATACAGGCGGTACATAACCCGGTCTACCCCCAGCCTCAAAGACCATGATCTTCGACTTATTGGAGTTATACATCAAATCATGTGTTTTGACATACTGCCCACATTTGGCGACCAACTTTCTGAGACCATAGATTGACGCGCTCAGAAGCACCATATCGTCTGCATAGCTAATATTATTTACACAAATACCATCTATATAGCAACCCACTCTGGTGCTGCTGAGCTCGCCAATCCTGACTCACCCCGCATTCCAACCTGTATGGCCTGGAAAAAATTCCAGCCCATCGTACACTTTTGATTACCATTATTCTAATTATCTGGTTACCATAGGTACCATTATTTAAAAATGATTTTAAGCTCTGTTGGCAACCTATCCTTCTCCATCTTTCTCCACAATACGTCATAAGCAATCAGATCAAAAGTCTTGAATAAGTCGAGGAAGCTAGCATAAATCGGCGTCCCACGCTGTGTATAGTATGTGACAGTATGCTTAAGACACAACACTGCACTTTCTGTTGACAAACCACGCCGAAACCCGAATTGGTTGTCATGAACATTTATAATTTTATTTATTTGTGTATTAAGCAGACTGTCACTGTCAAAAGTGTTTACTTTTGATATTTTGATATTATAGTAGCTAGAGAGATGGGGCCTATTGGATGCCGAGCGACGAAATGTAAGTTTGTACGCACAATATTGAGAGATTTACCATGTTATTTTAAGACCATAGACTTAGACTTAGATTTTAAGACATAGGTTTTCCTGTAATCTATAAGTAAAGAACAATACTATGTATTTTTTTTTTTATTTTGGTCCGTTAGTTTCGGAAATAAGGCAGGGGGAATGGTCAATTTTCATTGAATTTCTTAAATATCTTTAAAAGTATTTATTTTAAAATTATATAAAAAACATTTTTAAGATCCTCACAATAATAAGCCCTTTCATTTGATATGTTATACGGTACTGTTAGCAAAACTTTTTTTTTTTTTGCCCCCAAAAGTGACGCCAATGTTCAAAATTCATTTATTTACGTTACACATTCGTGTTTCGGTCACAGAAATACATACGTGTACCAAATTTCAACTTAATCGGTCCATTAGATTCGGAGTAAATTGGCTGTGACAAACGGACAGACAGACAGACACACGAGTGATCCTATAAGGGTTCCGTTTTTTTCCTTTTGAGGTACGCAACCCTAAAAACGAGGTTCGGTTTAGCTTCGGTTTCGGCGGCAAACCTGCCGAAACTACGACTGAATCTGAAACTGCATTCGGGAGTTCTCGCGTTGTGATCGGTCATGTTCAGCGCGTTAAATTCCATGCAAGCGAGTAAGCGACGAAGACATTTTGCCGCGCCCACGTGCCTAATCATGTCATGACTGGCTTGTGTTTGCAGCTCGTTTTGTTTGTTGTGAGTTTTCGTGTGATTTTAGTGATTTATTTTGAATTTGGTAAGTTTTATTACGTGATATAGCATAAGAGTAGGTAGTAAATATAAAAAAATAATTCATTATAACAAACTAATACATAGATTATCGTTTTCTTTATTTTTTCCTCAAAACATGATCCTTGTAAGGAATTTTCGATTTCTATTTCGGTTTCGGCCGAAACTGAGACTGTTGCCGAAATTAGGTTTCAGTTTTGGTCGTAAAAACCAGTTTCGATCGAACACTAGCAAACTCAGTAATCAATAGAGCCAAATGTCAATACTATAACGACTAAGATTTCTTACGAGAGCCAATCCTTTCTGTGTCCAAACTGTCTCAATACACTTTTCTTAATCCTTAAAACTCCCATCCTCTTTCACTCCACAACTCTTCCTATTACTATTACTTGCTAAGAAGTAGGATGCCTTCAAAATCATCATCATATCGGCTGATAATAATAAGGCATGTTACTTATAATAATTAACAAGTTAACCTTGGAAAACTTTGCAAGGTCTCGTACCGAATGATGAATTTTCGATGATCTGTAATTTTTTTGTGAAAATACTTCGGAAATAAATCTTTGAAATGTATTTGAATTTTGAATAAAACTTGATATCTCACTTAATGACCGAAACGTTGGGGTTTTGGAGTGCGAGCTTAGATACGAGGTTTGGACCCCCTGATGGACATTTGTACAGAGCGACACTCGAATTTGGAGTGCGAGGTTAAATACGAGCGAGCTTTGGACCCCCTCATGGACATTTGCACAGAGCCACACTCTAATTCGGAGTGCGAGCTTAAATAAGCGAGGGTTTTGGACCCTCTACTGGACATTGTTAAAGAACCGCACTCTGTAGCCGATACGGTTTGCCGACCATTATGCTATACTGACAGCTATTAACGGCCGCTAACCGTGCACTATTAGTTAATACATACTTACAGATAGGAACACATGTATACACAATTTTCTTTTTCAGTTGTTTGGTACATTCATCTATTTCTAGGTTTTTGTCATTCACGTATTTCCTGTATCCTGCGATCGCGTACATATAGTGCACGTCTTCAACACACGCTGCAGATGTAATGATGAACTCTTTGGATACTAAGGCACCACCACACAGCCAAGAGTCGTACTCTCTCTCTGACATTGTTGCTTTTATTAAGTACACCTGCAGTCATAAAAATAATGTAATAATGCCACTTTTTACTAAAGGATTTATTGCAGGCTAGCTTCTGCCCGTGACTTCGTATATAACCTTCCTCAAGAATTGGGCTATCTAAGATAAAAATAATTTTTCAAATACGACTGGTAGTCCCAGAGACTACCCCTATATACAAACTTACAAAAAAACAAATTTTATCTCTTTATAATATAATATTTTTATAAATATATAATATTTATATATATTATTATTAGTATAGACGCGCGACAATCCCAACACCATCCTGCGCGCGCTGGTGGACCGGTGGGACTCTCCGATGCTGACTCGCTGGATACGGCTGCACGCAGTCGTATAGTGATTTATCACCACCATCGGGGAGTCCACCCGGTCCAGCCACTTACTGTGTAATTGAAGTAAATAAGATACAATAAAAATGCAATAATTAAATTATTATTCTATGTCATTTACTATGAATTATTACTAACACTAGTTTATAAGCTCCCAATTGTACTAACAAATATGGATGTAATCGTACTTAGATGAATCTGAATTAAATGATTATTTATTTAATTTATTCATTTATAGATCCTTTATATTGGTATATTAGTATAGACAATTTATGTATAGAAGTATAGATGATTGCTACTTTTTAAAAGGTGACAACGGGACACATTATTAAGACACCGTCTTTCTGTTACAGGGTCGTATAGCTTAACAAGTATCTTTTGGCGCGTGCTCAAAATCGGAACTAACGACGCCATCTTGTTTTTCAATACATTTCACAAAACAATGGATTTTTTTTTACCAAAAGTGCCCTCCTGTCAACGTCATTCGAGTGCCAAAAATGATCTTTTTATTTTTAGTTTATGTTTTTAACCGTATTAGCATAATCCGCATAAAATGTTCCCACTGATGGGACACAGGCTTGCTCTCTATGAGAGAGAGTGGGCCATAATCCACCACGCGGGTCCAGTGCGGGTTGGTAGATGTCACATGCCTTAGAAGTTTTAGTTCTAGGACGTGCCGGTTTCCTCACGATGTTTTCATTCACCGTTTTGAGAGCAGTGGTGATGAAATAATTTACACAAATTAAAGTGCCTGTCAGGGTTCGAGTACAAGGCAAGTAATAAAACAAAACCTTTTTTATAAAAAAGAAGACTTACCACGTATGATTTTTCTGAAGTTACTAGTTCGCCTCCTACTATTCTTCTTTCGCAATTAGACACTAAAATTAAATTGTTAACTTGCTTTATTGATATTATATTAAATTAGACTAGTACACTAACGAAATCTTACAAAAAAAACTTGTCAATTAGCACTTCAATGCTTCCCAATCCACAAATATTTAATTTTGGACAATTAAGTTGAACTTTTCAATCGTCTTACCACTTTCGTTTCATCCTTCTCTATTCAACAAATATAAATAATGTCACTAACTTACCCTGAAAAATTGTTATTAATAACAAAATATAACATTTTATTTTAACCATTTTTAAATCTAACCTTGATCATAAAACATTATCAACTCTGGATTGTCAAATTTCAATTTGACGGTCTGCGACTGCGCAATGAAATGGTAAATGAATAATATTTTTATTATGTTTGTGTTTCCTGATTGGGTGAATGTAGTTTTTTAATACTAACTATACAATTATACCTACAATGGGTTTTCTTGATGCTGAAAATAATTTTAATAACACACTAGACAATGTAATTAGTTTTTTTGAAAAAAAGAAAACTTGAGATATCCTTTCGTAACCTAAATAAAATTCTAAATTTACTATCTTTTGATTCTAAGAAACAAATTTTGTGTGGAGATTTCAACATTGATTTACTGAATGTTTAGAACAATTCAAATATCTCTTCTCTTAACTCTTAAGTTCAAAAAAAAAAATTCCAACTCGATTAAGCAGCGGTACCTGCATAGATAATATTATTCACAATGTGCGAGGATCTAAGGGTGAAGTCTTGGAATTAGCAGTATCTGATCATACAGCGCAACTTTTAAGATGCCTAGTTAGACAAACTTGCATGTTAGATTACTGGTTCTCCACCAGATGGGAATACTCAGAAGAAAATATTAAAAAATTCAAGGATTGCATCAAGAATATCACTTTTACTGATGTATATGAGGAAACAGATCCCAGTAAAGCATTTAAATTGTTTTATGACTTGTTTAAGCTGTTGTATGATTTATGCTTACCAAAAATTAAAATACGCATATCAACTAAAGCAAAACCAAAGTGGATTAGCCGTGGCATTAAAATATGTAGTAAAAGAAAAAGAAAATTGTTGTGGAAATACAGGTTAATGCCCAATGAGCAAAATAAAGCAAACCTTAAATAGCTCTCTAACCGGTTAAAAAAAGTTATTAATCTCACGCAGAAAGCCCATAATAGTCGTTTCATTAATTCAGCGAAAAATCTGTACAAAGCCAAATGGAAATTAATAAATAAAAAATAAACATAACTAACTATATAAACATAACTAATAAACATACCGAATGACACTATGATGAAAATTAAATCAAATGACAAAATAGTGACTAATCCTGCTGAAATAGCACAAGCTTTTAACAATTTTTTTTTTAGATCAAGTGAATCCAATTAATAATAAACATTTGAATAATAATACACCAATAAATAGTATGAATGCATCTATGTTTATGTCACCTACAATACTACAGGATATTCATCTAATTACTATGTCACTAAGGAATACGTCTAGCACTGGGTATGATGATACAAGCACAAAAATTTTGAAAAGTGTTTCTACAACGATTGCGCCTGTATTAAGCCATCTGATTTATGTGTGCATAGTTCATGGCATTTTACGGAAGAATTAAAGGTTACAGTTATAAAACCGCTTTTCAAAAAAGGCAACAAAGAGAACATGTCGTGCTACAGGCCTTATAGCCTTGGTACCCATTTTTTCAAAAATATTTGAAATAACAATGTATAATAGACTTAACATATACTTTGAACAAAATAACCAAAAAGGCTTTAGAAAGAACAAATTTATTGACATGGCCATTTACGACTTTTTATAAATAGTTAGCCGCAGAGTGGATAAGAGGCTACCAGCTCTAGCGCTTTACATGGACATGTCAAAAGCTTTTGACCGTGTTGACCATAACATACTTATACATAAACTGACTGCATACGGAATAAGAGGAAACATATCTAATTTAATCGAATCTTATCTCCGTAATAGGCAGCAAATAACAATAGTTAATAGAATATGTAAACAAACCGAAATAACGTATAAATCTAGCCAAAGGACTGTATCATATGGAGTCCCACAGGGCCTTGTACTTGGGCCGCCCCTATTCATTATCTATATTAATGACTTTCCAACAGCATCAACTTACCCAATGACAATGTTTGCAGACGATAGCACTTTACTTTTTAATAGTGACGAATTAAGCACTTTAGAGACGAAAATTAATTCTAACATAAAATCGGTCGTAGATTGGCTGCAAAATAATAATTTAATAATAAACTTAGACAAGATAGTAATCATGAAATTCCAACAAAGACCAAATCATAACTTAGTATTAAATATTAGATATAATGACAAAATTATTAATGAGACCAATGTGACACAATTTCTTGGATTAAATATTGAAAACACGTTAAAACGGCATACACAGATCGATAAAGTATGTAGTAAACTTAATCAGTATTTATATGCCTTGCATGTGTTAAGCAAAACGGCAAATAGAACAACAGTCTTAACAGCATATCATGGTCAAGTCGCCTCAACATTGAGATACGGCATTATATTTTGGGGTAATGCCACAGGCAAAGATATGGTATTTAAGTGCCAAAAAAGATGTATAAGAGCTATTTGTAATCTGCGAACCACGACAGTTGCAAGCCTTATTTTAAAAATATGAAAATCGTTACTATGCCCTCCTTACACATATACGAAACAGCTATGTTTGTTAAAAATAACATGTATAGATTTTCTAGAGTATCAAGTCAGCGTCGATGTGACCAGTTAAATTTAGTTGGATCTAGAACCGCATTATTTAAGAAAAGCATTTTTGTAATGGCTCCAAAAATTTATAATTAATTACCAAAATGCATAAGAAGTGTAAAAAATGTTGGCCCATTTAAAAGTAAATTATTTTTATTTCTAGTAGAGAAGACTCCATAGAAGATTTTTTTAATGATAATATAAATTAACGGCTATTGACATTTTATTTTATTCTTTGACATTTATCTACATTATATTATATTAGAAATTGACTTAGATTTTTGAAGTCATTTACTTAATCTTAATTAATTCTTTTGATTATTATCATTGCATGTATACCAATTGCATTGGTAGAACATTGAGATCACGCTAAAATGTATATTTTTAAGACCTTTCTGTACTCTATGTTTACAAATAAAGTTTGATTTGATTTGATTTGATATTTTTTCCTTGCCATTGAAAAAACTGAATTAAATTTTTTTTAAAGAAATTTTCGGAAAATATAACTTTCTCTTTTAAAACTAAACTTTTTCAAATAATTCATTAAGTATTTATTATATTTAGGTATTCATCTATATGCCTGTGAACCATTTGTATTAATGTAGATGGGTCACTCCGTAAAATCATTTATATAAAGAGCGACTCTTGCAACGACAAAATAAAGTGCAATTCAGGTCGCACAGTTATATTCACCTAGAAATTGCCTCTCTTTCTATCGCGTAACTGTTACGTCTTCTGATTACTCACTGAATTGGCCCGACAAGACGAGCCCGCCGCGTACTTCTAGCTTCATACTTAATATGTGGAGTGCGCCTTCTGTACTATTCTGTGCTATAAACCCGTCACAGACGTAGATACTCAACAGCGTCTCTCTGCAAGTGGATATCTTTACATGCTATTAGCGGAATTCCGGAGGGTGATACTTAACATATTTATTGTCCTCTGTATGACTTGTGCCACACAGTGGACATTGTGACCACATTGCTGTATTGGGTTGAACATGTTAAAACAAATGTAAGTGTGAATAGTAAGTAAAATAATAAATAATAATAATAACCCCACCGCCGTATCTCAACGTTGACGTCGTGGTGGGGCTTGCACGCTCCGATCTCTAGGTCTGTGCCGGAAGAATTTACTTTGCCGGAACAGGTCTGGGATGAGGAGCCAGACCAAGAGAGATACAAAAACCCGCAGGGCAGCATGTGGCGAGCTGTTGGGCAGTAGCGACCCCACGGACCCTATCTCCCGGGAAAAGTCTTATTCTACACCTCTGGCTTGCTTTTATTGGCCGACTGGAGTGAACACTGACGAGGAACGGAGCTCCCACCTCATTCTTGCCTTAATTGGCCAGCTTGAGTGGAGACTCGAAAGAGCAAACGTGCTCGGAGGCAGGAAGTATTCCAGTAAGATGCTGGCAGGGATCTTGACCGTACTTCCAGGATTGTCCTGATAGCCGTGGAATACCTCTCCACTCCTCATAAGCACCTCAGGACATGTTGCCCCCTTGTCGTTACAACACTTTGTGCTAACGACCGTTTTCGGGGGCCCATTATTGAGTGTGCCAGTCAAGTCACCCCCAGCCATTTTCCTGTGCATTTTATATAAAATATTGGTCAAGCAGAGGCCATAGTTTTTTCCATAGCTCTATATAACCAGTTCATTTAGCCACCCAAACCCATAATCCAATATCTTTGTTTGTTCCACATCTTGCAATAGTCCTGTACCAATCGGGGGTTGTCCTTGGGTGTACTAACACAGTGCAAACAGGGATAATCGTTGGACGTTGCCTCATTTCATTAAAAACGTCTAACGGGCCTCTGCGAGTTGGCTTCGTGCCTCGTACACCTCCCAAAGGTTCAGCACTCTAGGGTCCCGAGAAATGTCACAGACGATAAAAATAAAAATAATAACATCTTCTTCTAAGAAGTTTTTTTTTTTTTTGTGTTTATATTTATGTAATTATATGTAAAAGAAAATAAATAAACGAAATAATAATAAAAAACTGGCAACACCAAAGTCAACAAACGCCTTGAAATTTTACTTTCTGATTTTTCACCTTATTTAATATGATTAATTTCGACGCAGTATACACGCAGTTTAAATAGTTTATAATTAGTGTAAAAAAGAATCCAGAAACAAACCTGAAACCCCATGTATTTAAAAAAAGAACAAAATACATGAACCAAAAACTGCCAAACAAGAGGTGACATCAGCTGTCATGTCACCTCCGTCCGATAAAACAGAAAAGAAAGAAATCAAGAGAAATGTTGACACGATCTGCCACCCGTAAAGCACGCCCATCACCTCCGGACTCGTCGCTCAGCTCCGTCTCGCCGCCACCGGTATCCAGCCCCATTGTCAGTGTTGTGACAACACCGACTGCGGTAGTTACGTCGAGCTCGAGCGACGAGTATTTCTCTCCGCCCACAACGCCACCACCTGCTCGTCGCCGGGGAGGACGCTGGCCACCGGACGGTTTAGGACCTCGAGGCCCACTGGCCTCTGATAGAGTCCCAGGTCCCGGGGAAGTGTGCAGCGCATGAGATGGACACGCTTCATCAATGAAAACGTAATGCGGTCATACTATGGGGCTACAGATGGAGGAAATAATCTGACCACGTACCGTGTTCGGATGCTTTCTCTTTTTCAGGTGCTTGAGCCAGCTGTCAACGTTTCGGCACAACGACTATCGGATCAGGTGCGGGTCATCCAGCGTAATCATATGCTGGACGACACTGCACTTGATCGCCTACGAGTTGAAATGCAGAGTAGCCATGTCGTTGCTCCCCCGTCGCAGACTGTTGCAGTAACACCACGGTCCAACACAAGCCAAGCTGACGAGGGAAGTGACAACAGGGCTACAATCATAAGTACCCAATGCAATGAGGAATTGAGGAGTGCTTTGGAAGGTGCGATTTAGGAATATCGATATATGTCGCCCGAACTTAGGCCACGCTTACCTCGTTTGCCCATGCATAACAAAAATAGGGTGCTGGTGACGGTTATGGTTTCGCAGTTATCAAATTATTTTAATGACTGCGAAGACCTCACTGATACTCACTCGATTCTGCACTGCGCGGCTGTAGTGGCATGTCATGTAGCTCACTTCAAGTTTGCTAATAGTTCTAGAGCTACACGACCGAAACCAGCCATACCAGCTTGGCAATGCAGAATTGAGCGCCGTATTGGTGAGGCCAGAGCGCTCATCGGCAAAATAAGCTGCTTCAGGGAGGGAAATGTGAAGAGTGATAAAAGGTGGGTTTATAGGGCTTGGGAGTGACTGGACCAAGGTGTGGCTGACATGTGCCTACCGGATGATGATGCCATGGATTCCTTCTGGCGGAGTATCTGGTCGGTGCCTGTCAGTCATACCGAAGGTGACTGGACTCGGGAAGTCGAGCGAGCCTGCGATCCAATGCCAGAAATGGGGGCTATTACCATCTGCCCCCAAGATGTAGCACGTGCAGTTCGTCCGCTACCTAACTGGAAGTCTCCAAGGCCGGAAGGGCTGCACAACTTCTGGATCAAATGGTTTTTGAGATCGCACGCTAGCTTGGTGGCTCAGTACCAGACTGCTTTGGAGTCTGGGCCGCTACCCCAGTTCCTAACAACAGGAGTTACCCACCTACTCCATAAATCTGGTAGCACCATGGAACCCAAAAATTATAGGCCGATCACGTGTTTACCGACGGTCTATAAAGTTCTTACATCCATTTCTAGTGCTAAAATTAACAAACATATAGACACCAATTTCATCATGTCTGCCTCTCAAAATGGATGTAGGAACAGCTCCCGTGGTACTAAAGAGCTACTCCTCATTGATATGGCTATTAACCAATAGGTGCGCCGTTCCCGAAAGGATCTGTCAACATGCTGGATAGATTATAAGAAGGCCTATGACTCGGTGCCACATACATGGCCCATGAGGGTGTTGGAGTTGTATAAAGTAGATAAAGTATGAGGTAATGGAGGACGGTCCTTCGCTATCGGTTTTGCGTAGCCCTGAATCCTCTAAGCACACTGCTAGAGGATTCAGGTCTTGGCTATTGGTTGAGGTGAGGTGGTCAGGCTATATCTCACCTCCTATACATGGATGACCTAAAACTCTTTGCCCCCAACAATTTGCAACTGATGGAGCTACTGAAAGTAACTGAAACTTTCAGTAGCGCCATCAGGATGGAATTTGGTGTGGACAAATGTGCGGTCATGCATGTAAAGCGAGAGGTGATCGTAGAATCCGTGGGAACCCAACTCTCGGATTCCATAAACCTTAGAGCCCTCTCCACATCCGAAACCTATACTAAGTATTTGGGGATGTCGGAAACGTTGGGCATCAATGTTACTGACATGAAGCAATCGTTGAAGGAACGCTTCCTTGGCCGCCTGAAGAAAGTATTTAATAGTCTTCTATCAGGTGGAAACAAGGTGCACGCCTTCAACGGTTGGGTCATGCCGGTTTTGATGTACTCTTTCGGCATACTCAAATGGACTCAGACCAAACTCGACGCTCTGGATCCGGACCCTCCGTCCGTACGCTGCTGACTGCATATCGAATGCATCACCCACGGTCATCGGTAATGAGACTGTATATCCCGCGAAAATGTGGAGGTCGAGGCTTTTTAAACGCTAAGACCCTCCACAATCGCGAGATATGCAGTCTTAGGGAATATTTCCTAGAAGCCGACGTGAGGATGCATCGAGATGTGGTCGTGGTGGACAAGGGTCTTACCCCGCTCTCCTTGGCTAAAGAGAACTGGCGCAAGCCTGTAGTGCTTGGCACTAACGATCGCAGGGAGGTATGGCAGAGTAAAAAGCTTCACGGATGCTTTTTCCGGGCCCTACATGGACCCGATATAGATTTACTAGCGTCCGTGACCTGGCTACGTTTTGGTGACCTCGTTGAGGTTTTATCTGTGCAATTATGGATGAAGTTATCATGACGAACAATTACCGGAGATTTATTGTGAAGGATGGCACGGTTGACATCTGTCGATACTATCTCCGGGTGTTCTCGTCTAGCTAACGAAGAGTACTTGCATAGACACAACCTTGTAGCCAGAATTATCCATCAGCAACTTGCTCAGTAATACGGCCTTGTGGAATCGGAAGTGCCGTACTACGGGTATGTGCCCGACCCAGTTCTCGAAAATGGAAATATCACATTGTACTGGGATCGATCCATTATCACTGACAGGACTATTTTTGCCAATAAACCTGATATAGTGGTGGTCGATCGAGTAGAGCGGCGCACAATGATTATTGATATAACAGTCCCGCATGACGGCAACCTCGTGAAAGCTGAGAAAGACAAACAAATCAAGTATCTCGACTTAGCACACGAGGTTTTTGACATGTGGAATGTGAGCTCGGCTATCATTGTGCCGATTGTCGTAACGGCTAATGACCTGATGGCCGAAAGCCTCGACCAACATCTCTCGAGGCTCTCGTTAGGCGGTTGGATCAAGCGCCTGATTCAGAAGGCAGTACTCCTCGATACGGCTCGCATTGTGAGGAGGTTCCTGTCTCTGCAGCCCTAACCACCGGTAGCTTGGACCCTGCTCCCGACACCGGCGGAACTCTATTTTTTTATGTTTTTAAAAAAAAAATTATCCTTTTTATTTTAAGAAATATTTAAAAATGTAATAGAATAAGAATTAAAATGAATAAACGAATATTATAATACCCACTCGATCTTGTACTGTGCAGCTGTGGCGGCATGTCGTGTAGCTCAAGTTAAATTTGCCAACAGTGACAGAGCTCCACGACCAAAACCAGCTGTACCAGCTTGGCAGTGCAGGATTGAGCGTCGTATTGGTGAGGCTAGAGTACTCATCGGCAAGCTAATCTGCTTCAGGGAGGGCAATACTCGCCCTAGAGTGATGCGCTTTGTGAAGCGGGCGTTCTCGGGAACTGAAATTAGTTCTCGAGATTATTTGACCCGCGTCACAGAGCGTATCAACTTCCTGAAGCAGAAGATCTGTGCATGGGCAAATCGCATTCGACGGTACAGGCGGAGAGTGGAGCGGTACACTCAGAATCGCACATTCCAGAGCGATGAAAGGTGGGTTTACAGGGCTTGGGAGCGACCAGACAAAAGTGTGATTGACACGCGCCTACCGGATGATGACGCCAAGTGCTCGTTCTGGCGAAGCATCTGGTCGGCGCCTGTCAATCACACCGAAGGAGACTGGACTAGGAAGGTCGAACGAGCGTGCGAACAAATACCAGAAATGGGGGCACTCACCATCAGCCCCCAAGATGTAGCTCGTGCAGTCCGTCCGTTACCTAACTGGAAATCACCAGGGCCGGACGGGCTGCACAATTTTTGGATAAAATGGTTACAAAGGTCGCACGCCCGTTTGGCATCCCAGTTCCAGTCAGCTTTAGAGTCAGGGTCGCTGCCCCAGTTCTTAACGACAGGAATAACCCACCTGCTCCATAAATCAGGTAGTACTGCGGAACCCAAAAATTATAGACCGATCACTTGTCTACCGACGGTCTATAAAGTTTTTACATCCATTTTGAGAGCTAAAATTAACAAACATATAGACACCAACTCCATCATGTCTGCCTCTCAAAATGGATGTAGGAACGGGTCCCGCGGTACTAAAGAGCTACTCCTCATCGATATGGCCATTAGCCAGCAGGTTCGGCGTTCCCGAAGGGATCTGTCAACATGTTGGAAAGATTATAAGAAGGCCTACGACTCGGTGCCACATACATGGCTCATGAGGGTGCTGGAGTTGTATAAAGTAGATGCAACTCTACGCACCTTCCTGATGTCATGTATGGGGCAATGGAGGACGGTGCTTCGCTATCCAGGATGTCGACATATCCTGAGGAATAGCGAACCGATAAGGATCGAGCGAGGTATATTCCAGGGTGACAGTTTGAGTCCACTTTGGTTCTGCCTAGCCTTGAATCCTCTAAGCACACTGCTGGAGGATTCAGGGCTGGGTTATCAATTGAGAAGAGGTGGTCAGGTTATATCTCACCTCCTTTACATGGATGACTTGAAACTCTTTGCCCCCAACAATTTTCAACTGCTGGAGCTACTGAAGGTAACCGAAACTTTCAGTAGTGCCATCAGGATGGAATTTGGTGTGGACAAATGTGCGGTCATGCATGTAAAACGAGGGGAGATTGTGGAATCCGTGGGAACCCACCTCTCGGATTCCATACACCTAAGATCCCTCTCCTCAATCGAAACCTACAAGTATTTGGGTATGTCGGAAGCGTTAGGTATCAACGCTGCTGACATGCAGCAATCGCTGAAGGAGCGCTTCTTTAACCGCCTGAATAAAGTATTAAATAGTCTTTTATCAGGCGGAAACAAGGTGCGCGCCTTCAACGGTTGGGTCATGCCAGTTTTGATGTACTCTTTCGGCATACTCAAATGGACTCAGACGGAACTTGACGCCCTGGATAGGAGGGTCCGCACACTGCTGACCGCAAATCGGATGCATCACCCACGTTCATCGGTGATGAGACTGTATATCCCGCGGAAGTGCGGAGGTCGAGGTTTCTTAAATGCTAAGACCCTGCACAACCGTGAGGTATGCAGTCTCAGGGAATACTTCCTAGAAACCGACGTGGGGATGCACCGAGATGTAGTCTCAGTGGACAAGGGCCTCACCCCGCTATCCTTGGCTAACGAGAACTGGCGCAAACCTATAGTATTAGATACTAATGACCGCAGGGAGGTATGGCAGAGCAAAGAGCTTCACGGGCGCTTTTACCAGGCCTTACATGGGCCCGATGTAGACCTGTTAGCGTTCGTATCCTGGTTGCGATTCGGTGACCTCTTTGGGGAAACCGAAGGTTTTGTCTTTGCGATTATGGACGAAGTTATGATGACGAACAACTACCGGAAATATATTGTGAAGGACGGCACGGTTGTCATCTGAGAATCAATCCGACACATTATTTCTGGCTGTTCTCGTCTGGCTAACGGAGACTACTTACATAGGCACAACCTTGTAGCCAGGATTATCCACCAGCAACTTGCTCTGAAATACAGTCTTGTGGAATCGGAAGTACCGTACTATAGATATGTGCCCGACCCAGTCCTCGAAAATGGCAATATCACGTTGTATTGGGATCGATCTATCATCACTGACAGGACTATTGTTGCCAATAAGCCAGACATAGTGGTGATAGATCGATTAGAGCGTCGCACAATGATTATTGATATAACGGTCCCGCATGACGAGAACCTCGTGAAAGCTGAAAAAGATAAACAGATTAAGTATCTTGACCTGGCTCACGAGGTTGTCGACTTGTTGGATGTGGATACAGCAATCATTGTGCCGATAGTCGTGACGGCCAATGGCATAATAGCCAAGAGCCTCGACCAACACCTGAGGAGGCTCTCGTTAGTCAGCTGGATCAAGGGCTTGATCCAGAAAGCGGTACTCCTGGACACGGCGCGTATTGTTAGGAGGTTCCTCTCTCAGGAGCCCTGACCACCGGTGGCTTGGACCCTGTTCCCGACACCGGTGGGCTACTATTTTTTATATTTTTAAATGTTTTTTTAATAATTTTTAGAAGAATATAAATAAAAAAGAATAAAAATGTAAATTATATGTTTATAGATGAATTAAAGAAAATATTAATATGTTTTTTTTTGCGTACTTTTTGGTAACGTACTAGAAATTTATATTATAGCTCCGTCTGATGTCGCTCGACGATTACTATGGAAAATATATCATAATATGTCTTGCTATTATATATATATTATAGCTACGTCTGTGATGGGCTATGTAATAAAATAATACCAGCCTATGATTGTCCCAGTGCAGGGCAAAGGGTTCTTCTCATACAGAGAAGGCACTAGCATTGATCACCACGCTTGCTCAAGACAGGTTGGCGATTTCAGACGTATATTAACTATAAAGTCCACGTTTCCTCACGATGTTTTCCTTCACCGATGTCAGTAATATCCAAGATAAACTCAGAAAGAAAGCGCTATAAGATGGGCTATATGTGACAAAAAAAATTAACCAAGGGTAGTGAAAGAATGATAAGCAGGTAAAAGCTCTGAACGAGAAGTAAGAGAAAAGGGTTTTATAATAAACAATGTATTTTAAGCTTAACAATAAACTTATACAAATCTAACGCTTGTATTGTCATTTATAATCGATACGGATACATAGAGTTTAAAGCTTATTGACATCCATGACGCTATCACCCTTGAGTTTCGTTAAGGTCCAAACTTTGCTCCAAGCCGTTCATTTTCTGCAGGACTGAAAAGTTAAACTTAATTTGTTGATAACAATTAAGGTAAGCGGCTGTTATCTTCAACGTCGGGTTTCATTGGGAAGCGGTTCCGTCATATATTATAATGGCCGTCATAAAAATATATAATTTTCATCAGTATTTGACTTAAGGTGTCAAAAAAACGCTCTATAATAATATATTCTTTATTTTGGACTACACATACATTTAGTACCCACAATCCATATTGTGACAATGACTTAAAAACTATGTTTGTAAACTTTTACAAACTAAAACTGACGTGGCCCAACAGATGTTGGCACGCGTGCCTCCGTACCCAGTGGATATATAAAGCTTCAGCGCGCGGAAGAGAACAGTGTCAATAATGGTATTGACGCTGTTCTCTTCCTCATAATACCATGAAAATCATCAACACGGGCTTCCGCGAACATCTGCGAAGCGCTACTGAAGCACGGAAGCCGCATCAACATCCTCAGTCCATTATTATACTGTACGCGCAGGACGTTGTAGGCTCTCTGAGTATATTTCACCCACAAGCTGCACGTGTAGAACGTTTGGCAGTATGCCTTGAAAAGCGAGACTTTTACGTCCTTACTACAAAGCGCAAACCTGCGGGCTACCATTATTGCATCGAACCGCCAACGCCCTCCGCTCCCTCTCTAGATCAGCATCGTCAGTCTTCTGTAACTACATGCCCTAGGTATTTAAACTGTGTGACTCCTGTTGTTAGACAACCGTTATTATGTGACCGTTGTCCGCTTTCCCAGGAATCCGAACTTCAAAGTATCGTTTGTTTATTGACAATAACGATAATTATATTATCGCTTGGGGTTTAACGAACTTCATTTCTGCTTTTGAAATGAAGAATTCTAGAATCCGTAAATAATTAGGTACAACAAGTAACAAGTATAACAATTATATTTCTTACTAGTTGTGCCCCGCGGTTTCAACCACTTCAGTCTCGATCCCATGGGAATATCGGGATAAAAAGTATCCTATGTCCTCCTAACCTAGATAATGGCCTACCCATCCGTTAAAGGACATGACCTGTGGGGCTATGGGCGCCTGCCTAAGTGTCAAAATCAATCAATCTGCCTAGCCTTTCCCTAACTATGTTGGGGTCAGCTTCCAGTCCGGATGCAGCTGAATACCAGTATTTTACATGGAGCGACTGCCTATCTGACCTCCACAACCCAGTAACTGGGTAATACGATACCCAATGAAAAATTAAAAATCGAAAATCAATGTGCAGCAAATATTGTTTTATTTTTGCAATTGATGTATTCTATAGTTTACAGATAAAAAAGTTTTACGAGTCTTTAGGTCAGGAAACAGAAAAAGAAAGATAAATTTTCACTAAATAAATCTGCTTTTTGATATGAGATGGCGCCATGCGTTGTGGTTATCGAGTTATAAATTAGATTTTAAATCTTAGTGTAAAAACTGTAATCCTGCACATGTTCCCGAATCCGAAGGCAGGAACTAGTCATGTCCTTTTAGCTTCAATGCGTAACAAACAAACTCACTTTTGCATTTATAATCTTCTTCTTTTCGTGTAGTAAGTGACTAACCTGGTGTCAGAGTTTTAAAGCCACCCATGGGCCTCTAACTTGGCTTCACATGCCATTTATAATATTAGTTATGCCGTGGTGGTTACCGTGGAGTAGGTATAGGTACTTAGTTATAATTTGTTCACGTGGTTTGACAAAATTACCCTTAGTATCCCGCCTGATCCAAGTTACACTAGCAAAATTACTTACCCCGCTGGATGATCTTTCCACGATATCTGATTCTCAACCATATGAAAACCTCTTACGTTTGGTGGACTGTCGCATAAAGAAAATTGCCTACAAAAAAAAAATACAGGGTGTAAAAAGATCTATCTCATAGACATTATCTACACATTCTGAACATCAAACTAAGTAGGTAAGGTTCACTCCACATTTTAGGTTTGAAGCTACAAGTTCGCGGCAGGCTCGACTTGTTGGGCCAATTCAAAGAGTGTAACCTAGTCAAAAGATCAAAAGCCAGCACAGCGTTAATTACCTACACTTATATTCACCTAGAAGTTGTTTCTCTTTCTATCGCGTAACTTTTAAGCCGGGTCTTTTGCGCGTGTTTTTCGAAACATTACACAAAAATATCGCATCAAAGTGGCGTGAACATTCACATTTGCAAAGACGATGTTTTGTATGAAAACAAATGTTTACGTGTAAAGTTTTTTGTGTAATGTTTCGAAAAAACACGCGCAGGAGACCCGGCTTAAAAGTTACGCGATAGAAAGAGAGACAACTTCTAGGTAAATATAACTGCAGGTAATTAACGCTGTGCGACCTGAATTGCACTTTATTGTGTCGACGTCGTAGCAAGAGCTGCTTTTTATTGAAATGATTTTGTGGAGAGAACGATCTGTATTAATCTGTGGTGATGAGCAAAAATGATTGTTTGAAATCGCTGTTTACGGCAGCTAGCAATGTAAGGCACAGAAAACATTGTGTATTGGTGCATGTATCGTTACAAGAGTTGTGAGGGGGGGTTTAAAGTTAAGTTATAACATTGAAAACTTGTTTTCGTGAAAAGTAACAAACTGATGGAACTTTGACCTTCAATATCTCCGTAACCAAAAAGTTCCCAAGTATGGTCCAGTACAAAAAATAAAAAACTGTATTACGGGGAGTAGGTAAAGGTGACTCTCGACTTCGAACCACTATCTTCTTCGAATACTACTACAAGATCTCTCGTGCTTGTAAAACGCCCTCTGTCTTGCGTTTTCTTCGCCGCCATTTTGCTTTTTATGTGACATTTCACGAAACAATTGCACAAATATTTACCAAAAGCGCCCTCCTGTCAATGGCATTCCAGCAACAAAAGATCTTTGTAGCAGTTTACCTACTATTGTTTTAAGAACACACTCACGCTTTTTTTCCTTTGTTCCAATCATTTAAAACACAATTTATGAAGTCTGCATTACTCCGCGTACTGGTATGTAAGAAAGGTCCAATGCAGTTAAAGTGCTCATCTATTTGGAATACAGAAGCAATACCGATAAGGACCTCACTAGTCCCCACCCAAGTGACTAGTGGCCCGCCGTGGTCATTCTGAAAGTAAGCTCAAAATAATCATTATTTATTTATTTAAACTTAAGCAACTTTTAGGGTGCAAAGGTCAACCAAGGGTGGCGGAGAGACAACATGGCAGTTGTATGTTTGAATTTGGAAAACAGAAAATAATACAATAATTTGATAATACTATGGTTAATTTTGGACCAAAACTATTTTAAATACCATTATCTCATGGTCCACACATTTAACTTTAATAAACACAAATCAAAATAGAGTGTCAAATTTTGAAAAAAAAACGGCTTTGTAGTATATCGTCGTCTCTATCGCTCTTGCCTGTGTGAGTTTCTTTAGACTACAAGGATCTTTTGGCACTTGAATGACATGGACAGGGGGGCATGGTTGGAAAGCATAAGCATAGCATACATAGCATGTTTACCGCAAATAAAATAAAATAAATTCTTTCTTTCATACAGGATGTTTTTTAACCAGTTTACTCATCATTATGAAAAACTTTTACTATGGGTCCAAACCTGAATCGCTTTTACACAGAAAGATGTCCAGTGCTATACCGCGCCGTCTGGCGATGGCCACCGCTGCCACGTGCCGGCTTGCACTATCACGCGCCGACCGGCCAGCCGTGTCTGGTGCGCCGGCCAGCCGAGAATATAGTATGCAGAAATGTCGGAGCGAGCCGGTGCGTGCCAGCGCGAGCCAGCGCGAGACATCGCGAGTCAGCGCTTGATGGAGAGAGAACATGCGGGTCCTCGATGGCCGGTGCGAGATTTATATATCCGTTTTCTAAATTAAATAAATGCTCTATTCATACAACAATAAAGTTCAATATTGTACTAACAAATGTTTCAATTATCGCCTCGCACAACCTCGCGCATCTATACCTTTTATATCAAAAATGGGCAGGGCGTGGATAGAAATTTTGCCACACAAAGGAGATGGAAAATGTTGGGCCCAAGTGTAATAAGTTGAGATATGATCTAAAAATTAGTCATATTTTTTTTGTCCTTGAATATCACAAAAATCTGCTCAATTCTTTGTCTAGAAGCGGCGAAATATGATAAAGATAGTTTTCATGAGATCATCGATTATAGTAATCGATTACACAACTACAAAAAGAAAACCTACCCACTAGGTAGCACTAGGTAATATAGTTAACTCAAAGTACCTAATTAAATGCACTATTTATACTTTTATACAATAGAGTGCATTTAATTTAAATAAAACATCATTAATTACTGAAAAACCAAAATAATGATTATCAATTTCATATCGATTAAAATTAGTTTTATTTTTTTGTCTATGTCACTGGCAGTACATATTCTGCACTGGCAGACTGACATTGACAATTTGACACAATATTGGTGGGTCATTCTCGAATTTTTGGGGGCCGAAACCGTTTTCCCGACGACGAAAACCGTTGCAGAAAACGGTTAAATGACGAAACTTATCCAACATGGAATAGAATTGCCTTTTCGTCGAGCGCAGTTTCTTAAAACTATCAACGATTTGAAATGTATGAAATGGTTTTTTCCCATCACGAACGACAGCATTGACAACTGGCAATACATTACTGACTGTATTTCATTTCGAAGAGTAAATTTTTTAAGAGTTCACTTTTTATTGGAAGGACTGTTTTACGAGTGTGATAGATAGTTGAATCATTGTACCCGACTGTATTTTCTTAGATGTAAAAATTGCACCAAGTAATTCAAAGACTGGTTTGTGCAATGAAGACTGTTTGAAGTTGAACTCAGGACGTAAAACGGTTTCATCATCACAAAACGGTCTTTGTAAACGGTTCGTTGTCGCAACGCCCATCCCTACTAGAACTAGACAGCTGTTACTTATTTCGTGTTTTCGGATGTGTTTTGAGTGCTTTCCCAATTATTTTTCATTTTCAACGATCACTGCTTTGATTTTTACGGATTCTGACCCTGCCTACTTTGTACGACCCTTGATTTAACACTGAACACCGAAGATCGCTCACACGATTGACTTGGAATTGATTTTACCGCCGCTTTGTGGATTGGATATTGTTGAAATTATGGATCGCTATGTGAATTGTGGGATAGCAACTAGTCACGTAATCAATACACTAATGTATGTATGAATCTATAAATTCATACCATTTACATCTCGTTACTATTCAGGCCCAAGAGTGCATGTAATCGTTTCAATCTCCTTTAAATTCTCGCCCATCCCATTCACGCCTCGTCTCGCCGGTGTAAAACCACCTTCATGCTAATATAAATCCCACAGCAGATTTTTTGTGTTTCGCGTTTTCAGGTTTGGTCCCATAGTAAAAGTTGTTCATAATGATGAGTAAAGTCACGTGTTTAAGTTTGCGCACTGATTAAAAATGTTTCCTGAATACAGCGTATATTTAAAAAATAATAATTTTAGTATAACTTACAACTATACATTTTAATATCTATAGACAGTAGGCAAATATTTAATAAGTCCTCTCCTTCACGATTTTCGTAGCCATCTCTTCTTTATACCTAAAACTGGTATGTATGTGTTCCTTGTACTCTGTAAAACACGAAACTGCTGGTTTTAAGACGAGGAAGTGGGGACGCGCATAGCTGTGACGTCACAAAGATGGCGGCCGACCGTTTCAAGTTTTTGTTCATTTCTCGAATTCTATTGCATCAATTTCGTTGTTTGATATGTCATTTAAAAGGTTATTAAATGTTCTATGATTGGTTTATAAAACATATTTAGTAACCTCTGTAATTATTGAAATATTTAAAAAAAAAAATTTTTTTTTCATTTACCTTTGCACATTATGAGAACAATGACCAGTTTAACTCAATAATGAGATACTTTGGCATAATATGTCATTATTAAAATTAAAGCACGTTTCCTTACCTTATCAAAAAGGTAAATAACTTCGTTATACGATAATAAACAAACGATTTGTGACCATTACAGTAAAGCTAGTGCACGCGCCGCGCGCGGTCATCTAACGTCTGATGCGCCAACGATGCCGCTCGACCGCTCGCAAATTCTGTCATTCTCGCGCCATATTCGGTTCAATTTGGACGTGGTTTGTTACTTTTCTAGTGAAAGTTAAAATAAATGTTTTTTTTATCGTGGGGACGAGTATTGATTGCACCCATTTACTTCTCTATTCGACCAAAACAGGCAGCTGAGACAGAGCCCTAAATCTGTTTTGGCAAAAGTTTTAATAGACAAAACAGAAACACGGGTATCGCTGTTTTATGAGCACAAATCAAAAACTGCAGTATTACTAGATGGCCAAGCTTTAATCCAAGCAATTGGAAAACCTAAAAATGCCACCACTTTTGGCGATTTAGCAGGTGTATTTTTGAAGATTGTCATGTCTCAATTTAAAAAAGAGGAATATCAGAGTGTACATATACTTTTCGATTATTATTATGAACAGTCCATAAAATCTGGAACGAGGGAAAAAAGGAAGCAATCAGTCACTCCTGTGGAATTTAAAATTGCTGATTCTGGTATTCCTTTACCGAGAAAATGGAATCGTTTTATACATCACTCCGGCAATAAGGCCAATCTTGCCAAATTCATTTCCGAAAGTATAGTCCTGCATGCAGCGAATCTTGAAGGTGATTTTGAATTATTGACTGCAGGTTGGGTTTGAAGATCCCCTCAAGGTAACGACAAATGTGAACCGAGACATCCATCATTTAATGTATAATCACGAAGAAGCAGACACAAGATTTGTGAGACATGGGATAGATGCTGCCCGAATGGGTTATGAGAGGCAGTAAACAGCAGAGACACTGATGTCATGTTATTGTTGACCCACTTTTATGAAAAACTACCGTCTAAAGTTTGGGTGCAATTCGGTACAGCACAAAAACCAAACTATGTGCCTATCCATGACATAGCACAATCGATGGGACCAGAAAAGAATAATTTACTTGCTTTTCATGCTCTAACGGGCTGCGATAGTACAAGCTCACTGTCAGGTTTTACAAAAAGTCCAGTTGGAAGGTGTTCACCGAATGGCACTTCTTGACGAATTTGGATCTGAAGGGGAACTAACAGAACACGTCATGAGGAATGGAGAAAAGTTTATAACCACCATTTATTGTGACAAAAAACCTACACTTCAAGCCCTAGACAGCATTGATGATCTAAGAGCCGCAGTTTTTCTAAATGTTAAGAGCCTAGAAAAATTACCACCTTCTAGAGAAGTACTGAAGCACCATCTTTACAGAGCTAATTACCAGGCTTTTATTTGGAAAACTGCGAATCTTCCGATCCAAAACATACCCTCACCAGAAAACTGTGGCTGGAGATTAGATAACAAGTCTCTGATTCCGATTACTAGCTTGAAACCTCCGATATCTCTGCAAGATATAGAACTTATATCGTGCCAGTGTCAGACAGACTGTCGAACAGCGAAATGTGGCTGTGCACGCATGAAGCACAAGTGTACGATAGGAGTATGCCATATTGGAAAAGAATTATGTTTTAACCAACATAACTTTGACGATGAGTAATGTGCTACTCTGGTCTGGTCACTATTTATATTTTGTACAATGTAATTTATGCAAAATAAATAATATATATAAAATAAATATATTTCGACACTTAGTAACTTTTATTACAACTTGTGGGTACTTTTTATTTGGACTTTTATTATAATACCTTGTTTTGTTTATCAATTATACTAGCTTGGCAAGTACTTCTAATTTGCTTGACTTGTGATATTTGTGTACTTGTATTTGTAAAAAGTACGATATGTAATTTGAAATAAATAAAACTATTTATCTCAAATACTTATTATCTTTTTCGTTATTTAATCTCGTAGTCTCAAACCTTAGAAAAACAAATGGAAAATGGAGGTAATAATCACGGAAGTCAAGTATGAGGTGGTACTCTCTTTACGGAAATGGTCACAACTTGTTTGTTTATTATTGTACCACAATGATGTTTATATTTTTAGTAAGGTAAAGAAACGTACTATATTTTTTGTAATAAACTTACGCTTATGTTTCTCTTATTTTAGTTATAGCGGTAAATAAGAAAATGTTTACGAAAAAAAAAACATATTTTTCTTAATAATTTAACAACCACAAAACTTAATTAGTAGGTTTTAAAAAGGTATCATAGACAATCAAATAACTTTTTAAATGACGTATCAAACAACGAAATTGGTGCAATTATAGAACTTGAGAAATGAACAAAAACTTGAAACGGTCAGCCGCCATCTTTGTGACGTCACAGCTATGCGCGTCCCCACTTCCTCCTCTTAAAACCGGCAGTTTCGTGTTCTATAGAGCACAAGGAACACATACATACCAATTATAGGTATAAAGAGGAGATGGCTACGAAAAATCTCAAAATGCTTGATTGCCTCCTAACTACTAGTACAATGTGTAAACGATGGCCAATTACAGTGCGGGTTGCTTTGATTTTTTTGTTCTAGGATATACCGATCTCCCTGAAGCGAAAACTCATCGATATTATTCTGCCCGTCCTAACCTAGCTCAGACCTGGTCGCTTACCGAGTCTCAAAAATTCCGCCTTGGGGTTTGCCAAAGAGCAATGGAGCGCAGCATTCTGGGTGTAAAACGAACTGACAGAATACACAACACCACGCTACGCTCCAAAACGGGGATCTTAGACGTAGGCAAAAAGGCTGCCAAATTAAAATAGGATTGGGCGGGTCATGTCAACCACATGCATCGTGACCGTTGGGCAACAGTCTCCACACGGTAGGTGCCTGAGGATGGACGGCGGCGCCGAGGCCGGCCCAGGAAGAGGTGGCGAAACAACCTAGACGTGTACCGCAAGGGTTGGATGGAGGTGACCCTGGAAAAGGATGCTTGGAAGGATTTGGGGGAGGCCTTTGTTCAGCAGTGGGACAGTTCAGGCTAAAATTAAAAAAAACCGGCCAAGTGCGTGTCGGATTACGCACAATGAAGGGTTTCGTAGTTGAGATGAATTTATTTATCCCAAGAACAAACTTAACATTGTAGTTGAAAAACATGTTCTCCCATACATTCCAACTGCAAATCGTCGCTCGGCATGCATTACCGCGAATGTGAAATTTTTTACGTTTTTTTTTTTTTTAAATTGCAATATCACTTTTTTGAACGTATAGAATGAAATAAAACAAAAATCAGGTTTTCGTAAAAAAATTCACATTCGCGGTATTAATATAATCCTTATACTTACATATTATAAAACAAAGTCCCTTGCCGCGTCTGTCTATCTGTCTGTCTGAACGCGATAAACTCAAAAACTACTGAACGGATTTTCAAACGGTTTTCACCAATGGATGGAGTAATTCAGGCGGAAGGTTTTAGTGTATAATTCATTAAGGTTTTGTGAAATTGGCTGAAATATGACTATTATTGTTGAAGAAGTCTGAAAAAATCATGCCGACTGGGAGCTTTACTGGCGTGCGCTGCTTTAACCGGAAAAGATACATCTAATTTATGTTCTACGGTATTGTTCATCTTAAAAAGTTCAACAAAAAAGTCCCCAATGGCATATGTCTATCTTCTATGGATGACCCACAATAACCATTTTTATCGTTCAGAATTTGATAAAAATTGAATTGTTATTTCCGAAGGTTTTTTGACCGGTATAATATTAATCCTTATCCAAAAAAATTGGATTTATTATTTAAATTGGGCATTTAATTTAGATTAAAATATGCCTTAAATCATATAATTTAAATGAATAGTTTAAAAGATATCACAGTTTCAAAATTACGCGGAGCAACGCGGGCGCAGCGGTAGGAGTCAATGACGTTTTCCTCTGTTATTTATTAGGTATGAAATCTCGGTAGTACGTTCCCGTGGGATATTTTCCGACATCCACGCGGGCGAAGCCGCGGGCAAAAGCTAGTAATAATATAAATCTAATACCTTTAAACGAGCAATTCTTGTATATATTAATATTATTTATTTATTTATCAAACAAGTTCATAAAAATCTTAACTTAAGAACAATGCCCCGCAAAACTGTTTTCACGGTTTTTCTGTGGGAACAGAACAAATAAAATCATAAATCAGGTTTATTAGTGCGGACACTAAATTTCCACTTACTGCATGCACATCTATAGTAACAAACGAAAACATCCTTACATCAAATGACTTATATCCCGTGCATAAGCACAATTATATCCCGTGTGGCTGGGAAAGAGGCGGATGTCGAATTGGGTGTGCCTACTGGATCGGTGTACGGCCTTGTAGGATATATAATGCATGTGAACAGTGTATCAAATGTCGTACGTAGTTGTGAGGTGTTCATCTATGCTGACGATATGTGTCTTGTTTACGCCTCCAAAGATATGGCTGAGGTACAAAAGTGTATTCAAGGTGACTTTGAAAATATTAAAAAATGGGCACACGACAACGGAATATTATTAAGTCTCTCAAAAACTAAATGTATGCATATACACTCGCCATATAATCGAAACGCTAGATCTGTAAATAATGAGTATCTCACAGTGATAGGACATACATACGTATGTTTGCATAGAAATAAATGTAATTGTAACTGTGCAAAATTGGAGTATGTACATAAATTTAAATATTTAGGTCTAACAATAGATAAGAACTTTAACTGGAAATTACACGTAAATGACATTTGCAATAGGCTAAGATCGGTGCTAAGTAAGTTATACCTATTAAAAAATGTATTGAACAAACAGAAGTTAAGAATTGTGTATTTTGCACTTGCTATGGACTCCTTGTGTACGGGCAAACCTTTATTACATATTTAAGAGATGTTAAAGACATACAAATAAGACTGATAAAGTTTCTGGTCAGTAAAAATGTTAAACATAAGTGCAACAAAGAGTATGATAAGCTATTTCCCATCTGTAAAGTTTTACCCGTTGATAAAAAAGTAGATTATTTGGTAGGTCTTTAATATTATTATAATGAAGAGTATAAAGTTAAATGTTAACAACAAGTACAACACACGTAGGGTTAGAGAGAACAAATTGGTTCAACCACAGATAACAAATTATTATGGTAAGAGAACATCTAAGTATTTGGTACTCAAGTGTTTAACAAACTAGATTTATTAAGAGAAAAAGTAAAAATAAGTAAATCCTTTACAAATTTTTGTCACTTAAGACAAAATTAAAAAACATTATACAGGATAGCAGATAAAATTAAAAACATTGTTAATTTACGAGTAGTAGGTATGTGTGTAAGGTGGTGCATTGTTATGTAAAAGAGCGCCTCTCGCCATCAAACGTACAAGATTAGCGAGTTTAGAATTAAGTAACAAGTAAATATATATTTATCACGAAAACAAAATAAAAAATAAACTACCAAATCACTCATCTGCTCTCCCTCAACCATCTGCAAACCATTTTCCTAAGAACATCGCTTACAAACTCCTGGAAAAGAACCGTTTAAGTAACTTGGCAAATTTTCACTTCATTTCCTGACTTCTTATATCAGCAGGCTGTTGGTTGAGAAGGTATGGTACTCTTTTATCAAGCGTTCGGTCGCCAAAATAATTCCTTATTCTAGGTACAGTAAGCGCTCAAAAGTGCATAAGCACGCTAAGAGTCGTATTGCTGTGAACACGCGGTGTAGTCCGTACATTTGTATGTGTAAACAGTCAGACGTCTGTGGTGTGTGTCGTACACACACCACAGAGAACGCAGTTTTGCACTACACACTGTCGTATCGTCACGGTTCGCGGGCGCCGCACTTATATTTCCATCACTTTTGTTAGCATGCATCATACGCGTAACCTTGGCCAGTGTATGGCATTGCTAAAATTCGAAAGTAAATTATATGCGCAGATAGCAGAAGGCGTTAAGCGTTGGTCTTAGATTCAAGATGGCTAAGGTTCTAATCTCGTAAATCACAGCGCTGTTTTTGCAAATATTATTATTTTTGTTTGCAATAATAATATTTTTAAATATTCCTGCCTATTTATTAATGTTGTTATTGCAATAAAGGGTTTAGAATAAAAAATGCGTGATATGTGATAATAAAAAATAAATAATATTTATTCGATTTATTTTACTTAAGTAGGTATACTTAGTTAACAAACTGCTACAATTATTTATCATTACTTCACCTGAATAATATGCGAAATAGATGTCTAGAAACTTAGAAGCAATTTGTATTATTTTGACATATTTAAATTATGAAATATTTTAAATGGTGTTTTTTCACCATAAATATAAAGCTTTGATCATGTTCGAAGTAATTAAGCAATAAATAAGAATATTAGACTACTTAAAATGTAAAAAAATCTACTGACAATATTGTTGATTTTATGGTTAAGTATAGGCAGTTTGTTCATATTAATTATTATTTTATTTGGCTTTAGTAAATATTGGTTGGTATTGAGGTTATAGCTTAAGTATTCATTTTCTTTATTAAACTTGAAACTAAACCTCAAATTTTAATCCTAAAATAATAATATTACTAAAATAATATTAAACAATTTCGGTCTATCTGCAAGAAATACGACAAACACCTTATTGAAACGTGCTTAAAAAATTCGTTACCATAAATTCATGCAATAACGAATCTGTTGTTTATAAAGTTGGTACGGTCAATATTTTAAGGTCAAAAACGGTTTTCTAGCTGGTCTTCAGTGATGCAAGCCTTCAGAGTGCACGGCGAACGGTTCATAATGACGTGTTTTTAATAATTCAGCAAAATATCTCAGTGGTATGAAACCATTTGTTTCATATTCATTCACCATTTGACGTCGCTGCACCTCGATAATAAGCCCCTTTCTCATATCTCTTAACCCTCACAGTATTTCTCTAGAACAAAGAAAAACATTGTTTTTATTACACATAATACCTAATTATTTATTATTCACTAATCGAATTAAACCTCATAGTGAATTTAAAACTTTAAAGGCATCTTCTGTCTCAACAATACCTCTGTTCTATCAACAATACCCTTGATTAAGATTTATGTTTAGTAAAATATGAAATATATAAATGATAACACTCACACTTAGTCCGGTTTCATTAGATATTCACTTCACTTTTACGCAGCGCAATAATATTCTCTGATCTGATCTCTTCAATATATTTTATGCCTGCTTTTTGAAAATAATAACCACAACACTGCGCTAAATACTCGTCACCAATATTATCCAAGAACCAACAAAGTTCTATTAATTGAATACTCGTAACGAACTGTATCTGTCTACCCTACAGAAATCGAAATAATTTACTTAGTTTTCTGTGGTCTACCTGCTAAACTTTAATATTTATGTGAACAAGACGAATTAAACAAAAACGAATGATTATCGAACTAGTCATTGGTTGCAGACAAAGTGAGTGTGTGTGTGTGTACTGTGCGTGTCTATAGTATTGTAACAATTTATAGAAAAAGGTCGTAAGTCAAACCGAAGCGTCAGTCTATTGCTTTGTGAGATTGCTTATGGACTTTTGGTCGGTACTGTACATCAAATTTATAATCTGAATATCGGAAACGGCTCCAAGAATTTTTATGAAATTCAGTATGCAGGGGGTTTCGGGAGTGATAAATCGATCTAGCTAGGTTTCAATTATAGAAAACGTCGTTCAAAAAAAAATGGTCATCCAGATATTTATTCAAGTAACAAGGACTAGTAAACTTATGAACTATGTTAACTTATTTTACCATAATCTAGTTTAAATGTATATTTCACCCCATGGAAGATAGCACTGCAGTGATTGATGTGCATGCAATCCAGCCTGCTAGCGATAATTTTTAAGATATTGTTGGAGCGCATCGTTGCCTAAAAGCAATTAATATGTGCGTCCGCGAACATTCCCGATACGCTACAAAAACGGGGCAGCCCCACCAATACCCTGAAAGCGTTGTTGTTTTGGACACGAAGGGCGTTGCACGACCTTTGGGTATATTTAGCCCACAGGCTGCACGTGTAAAACGTTGTACAATAAGCTCTAAACAGAGTAATTTTGACTTTTAAGTTAGCAGCGTGCAAACCTGCGAGCCAGCATGTTCGCCCTTACCGACAGCGCCCTTCGTTCCCGCTCAATATCGAGTCCGTCATTGAGGTCAGGGGTCAATATATGACCAAGATATTTAAACGTAAAAACTCTTTGTAGCAATGTGCCCTGCCCATTGCCACTTAAGTTTGGCAATTCTTCGGGCTATGTCGGTTACCTTGGTTTTCCTGCGGATCTCTTCATTTCTGATTCGATCACAGAACATTGATCTGATTGCTCGCAGAACGGATGACCGATGGGGTCGAAAGTTTCTGGAGTGGCGACCACGTACCGGAAGACGTAGCGTTGGAAGGCCTCCCACAAGATGGACCGATGACCTTGTGAAGGCCGCAGGAATCCGCTGGATGCGGAAAGCACAAAATCGGTCGAAGTGGCGGTGCTTGGGGGAGGCCTATGTCCAGCAGTGGACGTCTTCCGGCTGAAATGATGATGATAATGACTCTTTGTAGTGGAGTCCCATTGAGTAATACAAGTGGTACATAACCCGGGCTACCCACAGCCTCAAAGACCATGATCTCCGACTTATTGGAATTATACATCAAGCCATGTGTTTTGACATACTGCTCACATTTGGCGACCAACTTTCTGAGACCATAGATTGCCGCGCTCAGAAGCACCATATCGTCTACATAGCTAATATTATTTACAGAAATACCATCTATATAGCAACCCACTCTGGTGCTGCTGAGCTCGCCAATCAGCTCGTTTACATACAAGTTGAAAAGCGTGGGTGAGGTCAACCCGCCCTGCCTCACCCCGCATTCCAACCTGTATGGCCTGGAAAAAGTTCCAGCCCATCGTCCACTATTGATCTGGTTACCCATACCAATATTTAAACATGTTTATAAGCTCCATTCGCAACCTATCCTTCTCCATCTTTCTCCACAATCCGTCATAAGCAACCAGATCAAAAGCCTTGAATAAGTCGAGGAAGCTAGCATAAATCGGCGTCCCACGCTGTGTATGTGATAGTATGCTTAATACACAACACTGCACTTTCTGTTGACAAACCACGCCGAAACCCGAATTAGTTGTCAGATCAAAAGCCTTGAATAAGTTGACGAAGCTAGCATAAATCGGCGTCCCACGCTATGTATAGTATATGACAGTATGCTTAAGACACAACACTGCACTTTCTGTTGACAAACCACGGCGAAACCCGAATTGGTTTTCATGAACATTTACAGTTTTATTTATTTGTGAATTAAGCAGACTGTCAAATACTTTTGATCTTTTAATATTTTGATATTATAGTAGCTAGAGAGATGGGCCTATTATTGGATGGCGAGCGACGAAATGTAAGTTTGTACGCACAATATTGAGAGATTTACCATGTTATTTTAAGACCATGGACTTCTTATAGGTTTTTCTGTAATCTATAAGTAAAGAGCCATAATGTGTATTTAATTCAACATTTTTGGTCCAGTAGTTTCGAAGATAAGGGGGAAGATGGGGGGAATGGTCAATTTTCATTGAATTTCTTAAATATATTTAAAAGCGTTTATTTTAAAATTATATAAAAAATATATTTAATAAGATCTTCGCAATAAGCCCTTTCATTTGATATGTTACACGGTACTGATAGCAAAACTTTTTTTTTAAATTTTCTTCTTTGCCCCCAAAAGTGACCCCTATATTCAAAATTTATTTATTTACGTTACACATTCGTGTTTGAGTCACAAAAATACATATGCGTACTAAATTTCAACTTAATCGGTCCATTAGATTCGGAGTAAATTAGCTGTGACAGACGGACAGACAGACAGACACACGAGTGATCCTATAAGTGTTCCGTTTTTTCCTTTTGAGGTACGGAACCCTAATGGATATTGTTGTTCTTCACGATGTTTTGTTTGTAAACATTTGTGAAAATGTCACAAAAACTGTATTGCCAAAACAACATGGCGGCGTTGTTTCCGTTTTTGGCCACGCGCCAAAAGAACCTTGTAGCGTTCTATAATAAAGCCCGATGTGTCTCATTTAAGCTTTGGTTTCCTAAAAAAATGGTGAACGTTCACACAATAACGTTTGTCCAAATACAGAGCGTTTTTTGACACCTTTTGTTGGGTGGTAATTTATCAAATAACTTCTCCCGTTCTGGGCGGAACGGGAGGGCGTGTCAGACTTATACTGACTAAAACCCACCCGTGTTCCTTCAGTTGCCTGTGTGCATCGGCCCTAGTGGACCCCGTCAGTTGTGCTGACATCTCTTTGAGGCGCGCGTGGAACACAACATGCCATCAACCTGGGCCTGGTCTTTATTGAGCTACCCATTGCTCAACGTCCGCAAGCCCGCGCCTACGGTGGCTGGGAATCGGTCTGGGATTCCTGACGCCCAGGGCGTCCCTTGCGGTGACTAGGGGCGTGAAGGCGCGAAATTTGCCTCTCCCTCACACGTTCCACCTCCTCTTTCGCGAGCATTACTGTTGACACCTTAATGACAAATACCGGAGAAAATTACAGATTTCCATGACGGCCGTTACAATATGACGGAACCGCTTTCCTAAGAGACCAAGGTTTAACGGACAGGCAATATAAAAACCTACCTGACAAATCCCGTTCCTTCGTGTTTGGTTAGAACTTCTTTCACGAACAGCTTTTTTTATATAATCACGCGTTGTATAATTGTAAAATGTTCTATTAGTCTTTTGAACCTCTCTTCGTGCATTCATATTATAGTCTGTACTTTGATTTCCATTATTTTGTCCATAGCACTGAAAGGGACTGATATGATTAATGCATAGTTCACACGAGCATTGTAAATAATGCTTGGTATTTGTGACTTTGAACTTGTAAGTATGCTGCATAAAGATGCCGTCTTCAGCAGCCCACAGTTAAGCTACGCACGCACCTACTTAGCTGCGCTTGTATGAAAATTAAGGCGGGACCGTCCGTCGATCGTCACGTCAGTTAACCGTCCATGCTACACACATGAGGACATCGCCCATTATAATAGCACCGCTCCAGTACAGTAACACCTCGGCATCGCCATAAAAAAATTGTCGCCAACGCGCCGTAAGCAAGGCGACCGCTAGTCCCCAACGCGCCGTCAGCAAGGCGACCGCTCGCTGCCAGCACGCCAAACGGTGAGGTGACAGCTTGTTGTTCATTCACAAACGAGGCATCACCGCGCGGCCGGCGAGGCGTCAACGTACGGACGACGAGGCGCATACGGCATACCGGCTGCAGGCGTTTCTGCACTGGGGAACGGGCTCCTCGCTTAAAGCGTGCTGTCGGCGCGACGTGTGACGGCTCGCGGGTCACTAACTGCCCGCGAGCCGTCCACTATTCTGTATAACCATCGTAAAATTGACTTTAGTGCACTTGACATAGAGTCCTAACTTGAATGACAAGTTATTTGCCGTGTCGGAGCGGTGCTGCTATAATCAGCGATGTTATTCGTGCAAACAAATGAACCGCGCAACTAACGTGGCATAACTTTCCGTGCACGTCCTACGTAGCAGTGGACAGTCGACTTTAAAGCTTAGAACATAATACTTACAGATGAGTTTTGTTGATCCATTCTCCTTCCGGGTGGACACTCGTTTAACAGTGTATACGTAGATGGATCAAAAACCTTTTCTTTAGGCTGTCCTGCATCATTTATGGCGCCCTCACCTGAAGTGCATATCATATATTGTTCTATGATTGGTTTCATTGCGGGATAGTATACATATTCTTCGATACATTTTTTCTTATCCATAATTAGTGTAGGTGTATACATTAAATTTTCGGAATTGTTATTATTTGTATCAGTTTTCTGAAAACATAAAACATTTCGGCTGTACATGGTGATATGCTGCACATTGAGAGTTACATAAGTATAACTATGGATAGCTCCGTGTCCTAATATAAGGTAATTTCGCGTGATTATGCGGTCGTCGCGCTCATTTTGTTCAGCGAATCCGAACGCGTCTTCGCGCAGATAGAGAGCGCCTTCCGGTTTTCTGAACCGAATGACAGACAATATTATCGTGTATTCAAGCGATGATTGCTAATGTTAGGACACGGAATACGTGCCTACTGAGCCTTTGCCGTAGTTATTTATGCAACTGTTGTATACTAATAAGGGGTATTAAAACACGAATGTGGGTTTATCACACGAGGCAAAGCCGAGTGTAATAATTGTATCACATGAGTGTTATAATACCTAATTATGTACAGTTGAATACAAGGCTTTATCTACACCCATGATAATTACAAATCCTCTATAAAAGGTTCTGAAACCATAGGGTTTTGTACAATATGTTTTCTCGAATTTTCTGGTAATAATTAGTTAGAAATGTCTTTTGCTGCATTAGAAATATCTGGCGGTGTATTATCAAAGTTTGTATCACTCATTTTTGTAAACAACAAAGTAATAAATATTTGCAATACTATTATCGAACAAAAATGGCGGGATACGACGTGAATTCAAAAACCTATAAGTTATTTTTTTTTAATTACGGCGCTGTGGTAGTGAAACCCGCGTGCATGACAATGTTCTTTTTTTGAAATTCGAGTTGCATAATGAAATATAGTACAACATTGTACTCATTTGGATGATATTATGGTTACCATGACACTAGCTGTTTTAATGTTGGCAATAAGCTAACTGTTTCAGAAACTTTTATAGAGGTTTTATACCATGGGTTTAGATAATATCTTAAAGAGAATTTTTTAAAGATTTTTTTTTATTAGGTATACCTACTTAATTTAAATGGTTTACAATAAAGAGTACTTATGCCATCTATTATTCCCATTGGGAAATTGAGGTTAATTAAACATTTATACCTCTGTCTACCAGTTCGGGGAATACAAAAGTGATAACTAATTCTTCTTTCTTTTCGTGTGGTTAGTGACTAACCTGGTGTCAGAATTTTCATGCCGCCCATGGGCCTCTGACTTAACTTCACATGCCGTCGAGAAATATCTCTCAGGCATCGCCGTGTCCTCGTGGAGGCGATGGTGATCTCTCACGTCCGGCACTGGTTCGGGCCATGGTACGGAGCGAGAGGAAATGGGAGGCCGTCACCTCTTTCTGCGAAGCGGTAATGTTCGCGAAGGAGAAGGCGGAACGCGTGAGGGAGAGGCAAATTTCGCGCCCTCGCGCCCCTAACCGCCGCAGGAGGAGACGCCCTGGGCGTCGGGAATCACAGGCAGATTTGTTGTCAGGGCCAACCGAGCTACAGAGTTTGAGTTTAGCAATAGCCTTAACTACATCCGGTGGGGTTAAAAAGGGAAGAGGAATACTATCTCTCTCACTACTCACATTTAATTTTCTAGGGTCCAACTCAGGTGTATCAGGCAGAAACACACTAGCAAAATACTGAGCAAATACCTCGGCCGCTTTGACACTCGAACAAGTCTCACCATTGTACACCACGTTTGGTTCGAAGCCGCCCTTTGATCGCAGGCTAGATACGTGCTGCCAGAACTGTCACGGATTTTTGCCTATGTTATTTTCTAAATTATTACAGTACAATCTGTAGGCGTCCTGGGTTCTTACTGTAAGATCCGATCGCAGAACACTAAACTGCGCGTAATTAAGATCACAACGTGAAAGTTTCCATTTCTTATGTAGCTTGGTTTTACGCTGAGTATCGTTTATAATATCTTTAGTAAACCAGACTGGATACCGCCTATTTCCAGCGATCATTCTCTTCTTCTTTGGAATGGAAGAGTCAAATAAATTATACATTATTTCGTTAAATGTACCAGCAGTGGAGTGTGCATCATTGCAGTGAAGAACGTCTTGCCATGGAGCAGAACGAATAAGGTCGCTTAAAAATGCGTAGTCCCCTTTTACGAAGTTCCAATCCCTACTGCGATCAATGTTGCTGGGGTCCAATTTTTCACTATCCATAAGCAGTGAGATGGAAATCGCAATATCTAACGGAGTTTGATACAAGTCGATTGGAACCAGCTCTGTACCTATGACATGCTCGCAGTTTACTTCGGTACCCCCCCCCCCCCCGAGCCAACACTACGTCTAACTTACTCCCACGCATATTCACCACTTCATTCATCTCAGCCAGCCTACAAAAGCTTAAGAAATAAGAGTAATAATCATTAACATTGACAGATGCACTTTTGAAGTTAAGGTCACCTAAAATCATTATCATTCCGTTCAAATTAGAGATGATGCTCTCAACCTTGCAGAACCACGTCATTATATTCGTCGTCCGTTGCAATGGGCTTTATGTAGACAACACAAACAGATATATTAAAGCCGTAAACTGTGATCGTAGCCCATAAATCTTCGCCACGGTCAGTCTCGAGATCATGCCTCCTCTTCATAGTGATGCGGGGGCGCGCAGGAAGCAACACGCCGCCACCTAGAGTCACTCTGTCTCTGCGCAGAATGCTCCAATCTCCGCTTGACATTTCTTAATCCTCTACTGAATTGTCCAGATTTGTCTCTGTTACGGCTATTAAGTTATGCTCGGAGAGCAACAGGCTTGATCTCCATGTAGGTAACTTGGTTTTGAGCCCACGCACATTCTGATATAGTACACGCATATAGGCAATGCGATCAGTACAGGCGGGTAAGGCAGAAACGTTGAAGTGCTTACTGAGTCTCATTAATTCGACCATGAAAGTTACGGCGCCATGGTTTGATGCAGATATCCTCTGCCCAGTTTTGAGCTGCCATAACGCGTTCAGCCAGTTTTGAGGGCACACCCAACTTGAACAAGGCGTACTTGCCACGGGGATTGAGCGCTTCCACCGTGCAAACGTCAGTTTCACAGATAGTAATTAGGTGTTCACGTACCTGGCTATCAGATGTCCCCTGCTTCATATAGAATAGGTGAAAGTATCTCCATCTTTCCGAGGCACCTGGCAGCAATTGGTGCCAGGTGCCGCTGTCCCATGCAAAACTTTGCCGAACGGACGCCGGGAGCGCCTGTGTTGAACTTCCGTCCAACCATAATTCAATTTTACATCCTGGTCTGTGTCGCCCATCGTAACGTCCACTGCAGCTGCAGGCACCGGCAAGAAGACACGGGGTTTGGGAGCTTGGCAGGTAGCTAGCTGATGATACCGATTTATCTTTGTGGCGTATGTCCCGCAGTTCCATGTCGCAAATTTCTTTATCCACAGCTTCCACCCCTTCTGGCGCTATTGATATGAGATCGCTTACTTCCTCAATATCGTTCAGTGGGGCAGTTAGTAGCTGGGAAGGTGCCGAGCGTGACTGGAGTCACGAGATTTTCCTGGTCGCATTTCTCCTGATCCTTCCTGGTTTTTTGAATGGCTGCACACTGTATTTTGATGTTGGAAACGTCCTTAACCAGGGCAGACAGCATAGCGTCATGCTCGGTCCTCCACTTAGTCAACAGTTGCATGAGGTCACTTTTTCATTCCCAACATGCACAAGATGTGTCCATCACCGGGTTGTTGGGTGAGTCATTCATACACGGCCACTTGGGGCAAGCGGCCGTGTTTGAGTTACATTTGCACTGGACTCATTCTCTTCGCATCTGGAAGCCATAGTAATGTCTGGAACAGATTGCGATTGTCCTGGTTTGGGGGTCTTCGGGGATTTAGGAGGAGTGCGTTGCATTTTATATTTTATGCAAATCCAATATCAATATACAGGGTGACTGGATCTGGACCCACCATAGCAAATTCGCAAATAGAGGAGGTCATTTACTAATTATTGAACCATACTTTCCCTAGCTAAAGTTTTATAGTTTAGGAGATATGTCAATTTTTATACTTTATTGAGATTTTTCCAAAATTTGACCTTCAAGCATTCATAACTTCAGTTTTTTCATTATTTTAGTATTTTTTAAATTTTTTGTTGATAGTCATAAACATTTGTGATTAAAATACGTCGGAACTTCGCTCAAAATAGGGTTTAAAAATAAGATACACGCTCAAAAAATAAAAAAAATACTTTTAAAAAACTTTACGATCAAATTCGACCTGAAATTTCAAAAAAACTACGGTGTTTCAATAATTAATCTTATCTACTCTCATAGCGTAATATTCGAATTATAAAATTCAAAACGAGTTTATATTGACATACTTTATGAACTCTATATCGAAATTTAAAAATAGAATCATATTATAAAATTTTTTCATAAAACAATTTATCAAAATAATGCTATAAAACATTTTTTTTCTAATACGATACAGGGCTATTCCACGAAGTTAATATCACCAAGGAGTTTCCATCAACTTTTGCATTGGAACGTTTAAACGGGGGACAGCAGCACCCGCTGTAGCGCATTTGTGCGGTGATGTGCTGGTGCATACGACATTCATTTGTTTTGTTGTACTGAATTTCGTGGGATTTTTCAATTTTATTCTTGATCTTTAACTTTGATCTTTTATTTAATATTAGGTTAAATCCCAATGTATGAGAGTAGATAAAATAGTGTATGAAACTGCACATAACTAGGTATTATGCAACAGTTTCATAAACTACTATTAATCTAAGTTAGTTTTCTAGTCCACCGTGTCTTCCGGGTGCTCTACACAGTGGTGACATCCGGGCGTTTCCTCCCACCTTATCCTGAACAGGAACCTCCCGAAACAGCCGTGTCCGGTGAGGACCTGCGTCAGGCGGAAGGTGAGGACGCCGTGGCGCCTCTCTAGCCACTCCTCAAAGAGGGGTCTTATCGCCGCAATTGTGGCGTGCCCAGCGCTGGGTTGCGACAATCACACTCTCCATGACGCCATGAGATCCCGCCGGAGCTCTATTCGCTGTGCCGCGATTTCTTGCAGCAGCGGAGTTAAGCCCCGGCATTTCGCCTCCTCGCGCCACTCCCAAGTGTGCGCGAGGACCTTTGCCTCCAGATCCCATGGCGGTAATCCGGCAAGGAGGCTCGCCGCCTCACAGGAAACCGTGCGGTATCCTCGGGCCAGCCGGACGATTTCTACCGTTGTACCGTTGATATACTGTTTTTTTAAGTTTGCGTTTTTTATAATACAAATTTAGTACCGTTGGAAAGGTGATAAACTAGAGAACTGACTTAGATTAAAATTAATTATTGAAACACCGTAGTTTTTTCATAATTTCAGGTCGAATTTGATCGTCAAGTTTTTTTTTAAGTATTTTTTTTATTTTTTGAGCGTAATATCTTATTTTTAACCCTATTTTTAGGGAAATTCCGACGTATTTTAATCACAAATGTTTATGACTATCAACAAAAAATTAAACTTTGGAAAAATCTCAATCAAGTATAAAAATTGACATATCTTCCAAACTATAAAACTTTAGTTAGGGAAAGTATGGTTCAATAATTAGTAAATGACCTCCTCTATTTGCGAATTTGCTATGGCGGGTCCAGATCTAGTCACCCTGTATATCAACAGGGGCCGGCGAGTACTCCAGTAGCGTAAAGGATGTATAAACGCCTAAAACCTTATGATGTACCATATTCTAGCAAATAAATACTTTTGATTTGATTTGATCTTAATTAATACCACATTAACAAAGCAATGCTTGAAAACTTGTTATTTTTATTTCTGTATTATGTATTAAAGAAATGTGATTTAAATAAAAATCATAAATTTCAAAAAGTAAATTCAAAAGTGAGATTTGAACTCGCGATACTTTACGCATAACCCGAAGTTATTACACCGCTAAGTTGAGTTAAACTTGTGACTGAATTTGGTAGCCGATATCGTCTTATGCGAATCGTTATGGTAAGTAGGTACGTAATTAGCATTCGAACAGTTTCTTTTGTGTTTACTGACGAGTCCAAGGTCCAAATTAGATAAAGTTTTAAAATTTTCAGTCCGTTTAGGTGTTAATTTTGGTTTTTAAAGATGATTCACTTGGTATTTCACTTTAGTTTTTTCACAGTTTGTCACTGGTACACTGAGATTTAACATTGTGGGTTTATATTTTATAAAAAAGCTTAGAAAAATGATTTAAATGTTCGGAGAGATCTAGTAGCACGTCCGTTTACAACTGTCGTATTACTGACATAATTATGTTCTCTACCAATGTAGAAATATGTACTTATTATTATAATTAGGTACCTATATTTACTATTTTCAGAATACTCCATTGATCTGGAAACACTTCAAAATAGATGTTGTCAGATGCTGAACTAAGAGAATACGCCGCAAAACTGCAAAACTGGCTACACAAATTAAATGACTAATTCAAATGCCTTTACAACGCAGTTAAACACAAATCAAGTAAGTATGATATTGATGACCCACTTCTTATCGAGTCTATGACAATTTAGAATCTAGACCGGTGTCAGTTCAGAAATTTGGCACTAGGACGAGGAACATCCATTACTTCTAAATAGTAGCTTTAATAAATCTCTTGTCTTAATTAATCTTATCAGTAAATTGTTACATGCATATTATGTACCTAGTCAAATAATAATTGTTAATAAATAGGCACATCTACCTATTTATTTTACTGCTCTTAGTATGCCCATTGGTTAACCGCTAAAGGACCGCGGACGCACCGGTGCGTTCAAGTACCCACGCGGCTTACAACTCTATTTGTATTTGCTGTAATGGCTATTATTGTCTGTGAATTTTTGTGTCTATGGTCGGATAAATATTCTCGTCAAATAAATCGACTAAAAGCAAAAATATTAATAGGCAACATTTAAAAAAAATGTTGAAAATCACATTCCCGCGCGGTAAAATGTCAGTCAAACGTCACTCCCGTTCGCTGTAATAATTCGTTTTTTAATGGTTTTTGTGTGTAAATCGTCGGAAAGTGGTGATATTTTCATTTTGAAGTAAATATTACATCGTTTTAGATATAAATAACATCATGTTATACCTATTTTGACCCAAACAAAAAGTGTAAACAAACATTTGAATGAAAACGTGACCGTGCTGTGATTTTGTGGTATTTTGGTGTGTGATTGTCGATATTTTATGTGTAAGTCCCATTTTTTATACAAAATATTAGATTTCTAATAATTTTAGCATGTTTTTTCACCTAAATACGGCAAAAAAATATTTTTTTGAAACGGAGAAAATTACGTAAGCACTAGAAATTCTAGATATTAAAAATTCTAGATTTTTAGCATTTTTTATTTTCAATGTTTGTCTCTAAAAACGCTTTTGTTAGATAACATAACTATCCATAATGTACCCTGCAAAATTTCGTGTGAATTGGTACGCTAGTTTTATCAGAAATCGTTATTACAAAGAACAAAAGAAATAATAACAAAAGCGGGTAATAAAGATAAGTGAACGTTGTTTACAAAGACTGCAACCATTTGAAACGTATTCCTAATCTATTCGAGTAGCAAAAAACATAAACAATACTACTTGAGACGTTATAATGAAACCCGAGTAATTGTTTATTTAAGTGCGGTCGTAAATCTGTCACGGCGCGGACCGCCCGCGGGCCTCTCAAAGAATGAAAACAAGCCCTAAAGCTCGATGGCTTTTTAGCTCGATGGTCCTAGTTTATCATTTATAACTTCCAATTACAACTTTATGTAAGCGGGCACGCCCTTTATGCCTGGAGGCTTTTATTTAGATATTTAGTTCTGTTTACGTTTAGTTTTTATTTTTTTTAATTCTGCTTGTTCTCGATGTTTTTGGTTGGTATATTGGCGTGTGCTAGCTGACATATGGCCAGTAATTTATAATTAAAATAATGTTTTGTGTTGCATAATAATTCTGCATACTATTGTATAGAATAATTTTATTTTTCAAACTTGACAGACATCTGTGCTGCTGGGGAGTTTGTTGCGCCACTTCTTCTTCCCAACTAAAGGCACTAGGAAGTGGTGAAGGGTGGGCGTTTTTGGGGGACTGTCTTATGTAATTTTGACGTTCGAAAAGTGCTGATTCTCAGCCTAGTTTGAATAAATGACTTTTGAATTTTGATTTTTTTAAATTTAAATGTAAATCAATTGTATCTGACCGCCTGTGATATTTTTTTACAATTTAGCTTTTTACTCATTTACAAACCAAATTACTAGGTATTGTTATTTAACAAAATTTTCATTTTTCAGTATATAATGAAGATGAAATGGATATGGTTACTATGACCAGTCTACCATTTTTGATGAACACATCGAATGCGTATGAGTCTTCAACTGCAGCCGTTTATTATGGTAGTTGGATCAGAGTAGTCTGTCATGAATGATGACAACTACCCTTAATGTTATAGGTATATTTTAAATTAGGTAAGGATTTATTTTATGTCAAGTCAAATCCACTATAATAGGAATTCGCACTATTGTATTGTTGAGATGTGAAAAAGCTGCATCGTGGAAGTTCTTTATATTTTGCTGGTCAATCTGCAGTTTGTGTTGTTGGTGCCAGCCCACAATGGACAGCAGAATATAAACCAAACAATAATATTTTTTCACACATCTTCTCCTAAAACAATAATACTAACAATGCAAAGTTACCCGCGCCATGGCAATAACTTGTGTTCTGCTAAATCTTGATTCAAACTATAAAATAGAATTTGATGAACATTTTTTGCCTACGAGCCGAGCAGTTTAAAAAAAAAATTGAACTATTCTTGTCCATGATGTTAGTGGAGACTGTCATGATTTTAGTGATGTTATTTTTAAGACCGTTATTCAAGTGTTTATGTATAAAGAAAACAGAATTATTTTGGAATGAATAAGAAGATCATCTGTATTTCTTTATTTATGTTAAAAAATAAATTGATAGTCCAATTCCGCGTAACTAACATTGTTAAATACCGCGTATGTACACTTTCGCTGATTTTACAGGAGAGTCAAAAAACTAATTTTCTTAAAATCTAATCGGCCGAACTTTGAACGAACTTAAGTAAAGAACCGTTTCGTTCTCCTTAATCTAATGTACTATTTTTAACCGACTTCCAAAAAGGAGGAGGTTATATGTTCGACGCGTATGTTTGTTTTTTTTTTTTTTTTATGTATGTCCACCGATTTCTCCGTCAATTGTAGACCGATTTTGAAAATTCTTTTTTTGTTTGAAAGGGTATGCTCTCGAGGTGGTCCCATATAAATTTTATTAACTTTGCTTTGATAGTTTTTGAGTTAGCTTCAATAATACGTACTTTTTCCCGCTTACTACTTATGTGGATGATATGATAAGTTCCTGTCACTGTTATTTACATAGCAAGTAGTGGTTTTCGAATTTGTGTGGGGTAGATACCACAGCTACAAAGTGAAAAATAAAAACTTTTTACAAAAAAAAACAACCGACTTCCAAAAAACACTACAAAGTGAAAAATAACTTTCATTTCGGAAGTCGGTGACAAAAAACGAAAATTCAAAACCAAAGACACCGACTTCCGAAATTAAAGTTATTTTTCACTTTGTAGTGTTTTTTGGAAGTCGGTTGTTTTTTTTTGTAAAAAGTTTTTAAAGTCAATATACCCAATACTTTATTTACAAAGTCACTTACGCTGTATAGTTTCAAATGATTCTGGATCATAGACAGTACTTACGCGAAATTGTAAATTAAAAAATATATACCACAACCTCAATCAATCATTTATTTAAGTATTAATTATTAAGTTTAATCATAGTATTATATGGTTATTAAAGAATAAAAGATATTTACCAACAAGTATGAAAATTTATCAAAAGTAATAAAAAGTCGACATTATTTCTTCTATAAACTAACTCAGCTTATAAACAGCAATATCAACTATGCAGGACCATTTTGGAATATCAAATAAAAAATTTAATTATTAAATAAAATAAAACTTTTTAGCAACTAAGAATGAGCTGATGCCATTATCATTTAATGATTTAGGAACAAATCAAACAGTCTCAAAATGATCACCTTTGACTAAAAAAAATTTAGAAACAGTCTGTAAAGTCTTCTCTTCTATAATAATTATCTTTGTAGTTAACAAATTGACTTAGAGTAATGATACTTACATTCTGTAGAGCTCAGATTTCGATTGAATGTTCTAGATATGGTTTTGTGCTAGATTGACGACAGTAGTGTGATGGTAACTTAGGTAAATTATTCAGTTAACTTTTTACGGAATGTCTTAGTCTCAGTGCAGTTAAGCGAAATATTTGAAATTTCGTCATCAAGCCGTCTTTGATTTCTATCTCCTAGCCAATAGCGGACAGTCCATTCCTTAATGACTAGTGTAGAGAGAAATGTTTTAAGAAAAACTCTTTTTTTATACCATTTACGTGCTGGTGATACTCCTTACTATGGGCACGCTGAGAGGTATTTGCCGTTATTTTCCTCTGAGTGGTCTTTATGTCCGTCATAGAACATACAAATACCTTCTTCTCTTTCCATGATCGAGACCAAACAGTTTCAAATATTTCCTGTCTCTCTTCTTCACTGATTTGCGCGCAAAACAGGTTTTTGCTGCGCAGAAATAATGGCGAATTACATTTAGGACCTAAATCCTATCCTTTTAGGTTTTGGGGCATTTTGGACGTACCTAACATCATATTTTTTTGGTTTTTAATTTTCATCCTATTCTGACGATCAGCTTTACGTCTTCTGGTTCTGGACGCACCTGCAACTTCCGGCTCAATATTTCTCTCAGGAAACCAATCGACATCAAGGTTATCTAAAGGCTGCACGTTAGTGATATCCGAAAGGGGAAAACAATTTTTACCCGGAGCGTCACATAAACATTGCATACACTAATACAAATTGGTGCCGATACGCGGCTTTCGTGTCGTAACTTGTTCGTCTTAAGATCTACTCCTCTTCGTACGGGTCGATTAAAAAAATTGTCGTACGGGTCGACGCTAATCACAATCAGTTACCTAACACCGCGAAATCTCATTTTTGCTTTTTTTGTACATACGCGGTTTTGATTAATGTTAGTTACGCGGTATTGGACTACCAACGACGATAACCGAGTTTGGACTACCAATAGCAGTTTAGCAGTAGTTATGTTTTCACTATTTTTAGGTAACTAGTTGTGAAAATTTTTGTTAAAAATTACTCAAAAATTTTTTCAGTGTATCAAATAACTTCTCCCGCTCTGGGCGGAGCGGGAGGGCGTGTCAGACTCTTACTGACTAAAACCCACCTGTGTTCCTTCGGTTGCCTTGGTGCCGGAGGCCACGATCTCCCTTTCGGTTATCTTCGCAACCCCGGCAGGCATCGGCCCTAGTGGACCCCGTCAATTCTGCTGACATCTCTTTGAGGCGCGCGTGGAATACAACGCGCCGTCGACCCGGGCCTGATCCTTATCGGACGACGAGCTACCCATTGCTCACCGTCCGCAAGCCCGCGCCTACGTTGGGCGGAAATCGGCCTGTGATTCCCGACGCCCAGGGCGTCTCCTCCTGCAGTGGTTGGGGGCGTGAGGACGCGAAATTTACCTCTCCCTCACGCGTTCCGCCTCTTCCTTCGCGAGCATTACCGCTTCGCAGAAAGAGGTGACGGCCTCCCATTTCCTCTCTCTCCGTACCATGGCCTGAACCAGGGCCGGACGCGAGAGATCACCGCCACCGATCGAGAGATGCGTGACTTGGGTTCGAACTTGAGACCTATGACTTGGCAGTCCGATAGTCACACCACTAGGCTATCACTGCTGTAACTAATAATTTCATGTCTCATAAAATATTACCTGCCGCATCTTTTTATCATGTCCCCATCCCATAACCATACAATCAGTGTCAGGTGTCTCATATTTAGTTTCGTGGTTAATATATATTCTAGTTGGTATGTATGAGCAATATTTCTCGTAATCAGTGTCTTGAAAGTCATAGGAGGATTCCACCCTAACCAAAGCTATATCTATCTGCGCCCATTTCTCTATTCGATCAAAGTCAAAGTCGTAGGCTGAAAATAATAAAACACAATATCAAAAAAGAGAAAAATACTATTATCTATAAATAACAGAAAATGTGTTTAGTTTAAATGATTATTTTAGGAAATCTATTATTTTTAGAGTTTTTACTATTACTCAGTTACCCATCACTTCTCTAAAGTTTCCTTAATAAATTACAAATTATCCTGTACGTCGACCCATCAGGTTAAGCTAAGCTTGTTGCGGAGTTGGTCCGTGGATGGGTACACATACCGAGACACGGAAAGCACGTAAAGAGCGTTTATTCTGAAAGTGGGCAACGTCGCAAATAGATGTCAAATATTTCGCTGTTTTGATTAATTTGGCAATTATTATTACTGTATGGAAATATGAAATGTGGCTAACTAGCGAACTAGAATATTAATAATGAATTGGAATTATAACACTGAATTTGATGTTGTAACCGTTTTAGGTGTCAAAAATGTATTTGGATAGTTTCCAAAAACTTTTTTAATATCTAAGACTAAATATTCGGTGTGACGATATTGATAATTGCATTACATAATCAATATTCTAGTTTGCTAGTTAGCCACATTTCTTATTTCCATACAGTAATATTGCCGAATTAATCAAAACAGGTAATTATTTGACAGCTTTTTGCGACGTTACCAACTTTTAAGATAAACGCTCTTAAGCCGTTGATCCCGGCTGCCATTCTTGGATCTTTGACAGACAGCCTGAAAGTCTGACAACCAGTCTTACCAAGAGGATTGTATTACCCAGTTACTAGGTTGTGGAGGTCAGATAGTCAGTCGCTCTATGTAAAATACTGGTATTCAGCTGCAACCGGTCAAACTGGGAGTCGACCCCAACATAGTTAGGAAAAGGCTAGGCGGATACATATATATTATATCTAGCTTGTTTTCCTCCCTTTCTCCCCTTTCCTCTCTTTTACTCAACTATCTCAGTAACCCTCTCTTGCCGTTAGCCCAATTTATTAGAGACTGGCACAGCATTTCTTTTTCTATCATACATCTCTATCAGTCGTCATCTTAGTAATTACCCCCTTTCTAGCCATATCATCTCTCACACAGTCCATCCAAAATTTCATTGGCGTTCCCCTACTTTTATAGCCAACCACATTCATGCACAAAACTGTCCTCATGACATCTGATCAATCGCATGCAAATAAAAAACCGGCCAAATGCGTGTCGGACCACGCACAATGAAGGGTTCCCCTAGTTGGGGTGAATTTATCCCAAATACAAACTTAACATTGTAATTAAATACTTGCTCTCCGATACATTCCAACTGCAATTATGTAAGTTTGTATGCACAATATTGAAAGATTTCCCATGTTATTTTAAGACCATAGATTTCTTATAGGTTTTCCTGTATATGGGTAAAGAACCATTCTTTGTAATTTTTTCATAATTTTAGGCTCAGTAGTTTCGGATATAAGGGGGGAATGGTCAATTTACATCAATTTTCTTAAATATCTTTAAATGTATGTATTTTAAAATTATAAATAAAATATGTTTAAGATCCTCGCAACAAGTTCTTTCATTTAATTGTCACACGGTATAGTTTGCAAAACTTTTTTTTTTTTTTTCTTATTTGCCCCCCAAAAGTGACCCCCATATTCAAAATTCATTTATTAACGTTACACATCTGTATTTGGATCACAGAAATACAAATGTGTACCAAACCTTCAACTTAATCGGTCCATTAGATTCGGAGCAAATTTGCTGTGACAGACGGACAAACAGACAGACAAGCAGACACACGAGTGATAAGGGTTCCGTTTTTCCTTTTGAGGTACGGAACCCTAAAAACGTGTGTAGAGTCTATTTACTAAACCTTGTTTCCAATTGATGTTATTTCCACTTAAACAAACATCAACTTTATGAGAGTGTAAATTAAGTTGATTTTAGGCTAACTAGTACCGTTTAAAGTCATAAAAATACGAAACAAACTGAACCTTATGTGTAGGCATTACAGTTGTTTTTTTCCTAGTGATAAGGGTTCCGTTTTTCCTTTTGAGGTACGGAACCCTAAAAACGTGTGTAGAGTCTATTTACTAAACCTTGTTTCCAATTGATGTTATTTCCACTTAAACAAACATCAACTTTATGAGAGTGTAAATTAAGTTGATTTTAGGCTAACTAGTACCGTTTAAAGTCATAAAAATACGAAACAAACTGAACCTTATGTGTAGGCATTACAGTTGTTTTTTTCCTAAAACTCGTGTTTGTTTACAAGTTTGGCAAATAAATTGCGAACGCAGATTAGGTAGGTTACTTACACTTGGGCACACAAGTGAATACAACTTTCTTCTTCATTCTACTAGTACATGGATCTTCTTCAAGTTGCTCGTCTGTGACGTATTTATTGTACCCTGCTATCACATACAGGTATTCCACATCTTCAACGCAAGCTGCTGATGTGATTACGAAGTCACTGTTTACTAAAGCACCGCCACACACCCAGGAGTCGTAATCTCTTTCTGATAATGTTGCTTTCACTAAATACACCTAAAAACAAATCATAAAGCATATCATAACATCAATGCTGCTACTCCCCGAAAAAAAGGTTTTTGCCAAACATTGCCGTAACTGGTGTATGTATCTGTGTAACATAACAAGATCTTTTCTATCTAGCTTATGGATGTTTATACTTTGTTAGAGAGAGATACAAACGAAAATGACTTTACCTACATAATGAGTTCGAATTTATAATGCAGGGTCGAATTAAATGAAATTAAATGAAATTTTATTTGCAAGAATTGTAGTATATTACACTTGGTCGGGTTTTTTAACAAGTTTTAAAACAATTCGTTAAAACTAGCATGCAAAATTACATGAATTAAATAAATGTAATAAGAAGCTAATATTTAATATACGTAAAATGGGGTGAGCAGGGATTGAGAGGTGAATAGGGATAAAACCAAGAAAATATTTCGACGCTAAATATTAATTCTAAATTCGTAACAAATTCTTCCATTTTTTGTGGTGTAATAGTAGAATGTTGAAAGTTCTCATGGCAACACTGAATGTGCATGACATTAGCTGCTAACTGTAAAAAATCTCATTTGAAAATAAGTTCTTTTAAATCTGTAAATTTTTGTGTTAGAAACTTTGCTCTCTTAAATTTATTTGCATTTTTTAGAAGACAACTGTGATTTAAAAACGTTATTTAGTGTTTGGGCCATCATATATATTAAAGGTAAATCTCAGTTGTTAATTTATTTTAATATTTTTTGATAAATTAGAAATACGTGTAAAATCTGTCGTTTTTGGGGTGAATGGGGGACGTCTCAGGTATGAATAACAACGAAAGAGGGGTCAATTGGGATGAGAATAAGTTGAATAGGAACGACATAAGTATGACTAGGTACAGGTTTTTAGGGTTGTCACTAAGTAGTTACAACATTCTTTTTATATGTATAGGCAAGAATTTGGTTTATTCATGATGTTTTTGTCAAGAACTTTTATTTCATTATTAATTACTGCAGTGTTATTATATTGTGTAGCAAATATTAACAGTTACGTATTGTTTTCCATTTTTAGATATGCCTCGCGTGTACCTATCGAAAATTTTAAAGCCTCAAAAGAGATATGATCCCTTAATAATAAAAACTGCAATAGAAGCTTATGAAACTGGAAATAATTCTATAGTTGAAATAGCTAAGCAATTTAATATAAGTAAGTCGGTTTTGACAGACATGTAACAAGAACAATGAAAACTCAAGGTGGACAGAAATGTCTAAACGAAGAAGCTGAAAAATACATTAATATAATATATTAATATTTTTTCAGAGTGAAGGTATCCACTTGATACTTATGACAAGTTAATTTAAAATATAAACCGTTGGATTCATGTGTACTATTTTATTTCATCATCTGATAAGAAATTCAAACAAAATTAATAGATAACTGGAAATTGATTATTACAACCAAGAAGTGCCAGCCCTAGCAAATTTCTCTATTGACATTATTTTCGTCCCCATTAACCCCAATTTCCGGGTGAATAGGGATAGCATCTATTTTGCTTTTTTTACTTAAACTGGAATGCTAATTGCGTAGTTTTAAATCAAAGATACCACCAAGACTCAATCATTTTGATCCTGATATAGCAATATATCTATTCACAACTATCTTAAAATTATTCATAAAGTTGGAATTTGTCCCTATTCACCCCGTTTTACGTACACAAACATATTTACAACCTTACTGGTAGCTATATTTTTGAGCCGTTTAGGGTTAAAACACTAGGGCTCACCGAGTATTCTGAGACATCGCCAAGCGGTTGGTCGACTCTTTACGTGACCAGAGGGCTGGCCATTTTTTAGGCCAAAGAATCAGCATTGCCATCCAACGTAGCAATGCTGCCAGCATTTTGGGCACTTTTCCCGCTGACAGCGATGCAGGCGAATTTTTTGACGCCCAATGAGCTCTTCTCTTTATATTTAACTTTTTCCTTTAAATACTTGTACATAATATATATAGTAGTTAGTTGTAAATATGTTTGTGTTTATTAAATATTAGCGATTTATATTATAATATTATATGTAAAAATGCAATAGAAGCTAATCAAATTGGAACATACATCATAGTTATTATAAATGTCAATCATTTGCCAGTGTAAATTTTAAAAATTTAGGTAGGTACTCTTTCACAGAATAGAAAAAAAATTCTATAAGCCATTTAAATAACGCTGTTTTAAAACGATTGATTGGCAGTTCCCTATATGATTTTGGTAATTTATTATAATTATATCCTTTTATCCATTGGAAAGCTACTTCTGTGACATAAGTGGCTGTATGTGTAAACAACACGGTACGCACACCACAGAGAACGCAGTTTTGCGCTTCACTAAACTAAAATATATTTTCGTCGCTTTTGTTGGACACGCATCATGCGCGTGACCTTGGTCAGTTTATGGCATTGCTAAAATAAAGGCGTTAAGCGTTGGTCTTAGATTCAAGATGGCTAAGGTTCTAATTTCGTAAATAACAGTGCTGTTTTGGCAAATATTATTATTTTTGTTTGCAATAATAATATTTTTTAAATGTGCTGCCTTTTTATTCATGTTGTTATTGCATTAAAGGGTTTAGAATAAAAATGCGTGATATGTGATAGCAAAATTAAAAAATATTTATTCGTTATAATTATTTTACTTATAGTTAACAAACTGCTACAATTATTTATCATTGCTTCAGCTGAATAAGATGTGAAATAGATGTCTAGAAACTTAGAAGCAATTTGTATTATTTTGACATATTTAAATTTTGAAATGTTTTAAATTTTAAATGGATTTTTTTCACCATAAATATTAAGCTGTGATCATGGTCGAAGTAATTAAGCAATAAATAAGAATATTAGACTACTCAAAATGTAAAAAAAACTACTGACAAAATAGATGATTTTAAGATTAAGTAAGGGCAGTTTGTTTACATTAATTATTTTACATTTTATTTGGCTTTAGTAAATATTGGTTGGTATTGAGGTTATAGCTTAAGTATTCATTTTCTTTACGAAAAGAAGATTGAAACAAAACCTCAAATTTTAATGCTAAAATAATAATATTACCTACTAAAATAATCTTAAACATTTTCGGTCTATCTGCAAGAAATACGACAAATACCATAGGTATTGAAACGTGCTTAAAAAATTCGTTACCACAAATTCATGCAATAACAAATCTGTTGTTTATTAAGTTGGTACGGTCAATATTTTAAGGTCAACAACGGTTTTCTAGCTGGTTTTCAGTGATGCAAGCCTTCAGAGTGCACAGCGAACGGTTCATAATGACGTGTTTAATAATTCAGCAAAATATCTCGTTGGAATGAAACCATTTGTTTCATATTCATTCACCATTTGACGTCGCTGCTCCTCGATAATAAGCCTCTTCCTCATATCTCTTAACCCTCACAGTATTTCTCTAGAACAAAGAATAACATTGCGTTTATTACACATAATACCTAATTATTTATCATTCACTTATCGAATTTAATTAATTTAAAACTTTAAAGGCATCTTCTGTCTCAACAATACCTCTGTTCTATCAACAATACCTTAGATTAAGATTTATGTTTGGTAAAATATGAAATATTTAAATGATAACACTCACACTTAGTCCGGTTTCATTAGATATTTGTGTAAATTACATTCACTATTACGCAGCGCAATAAAAAATTTATATTTTTTCAATATTTATACTTGACTGCATTTTGAAAATAATAACCACAACACCGCTAATAGCTAAATACTCGTCACCAATAATAACCACGAATCAACAAAGTTATGTATATTAAGTGAATACTCGTAACGAACTGCATCGGTCTACCCCACAGAAATCGAAATAATTTACTTAGTTTTCTGTGGTCTACCTGCTAAACTTTAACACGTGAACAAGTCGAATGAAACCAAAAACGAATGATTATCGAACTAGTCATTATTAAAAATAACAAAAACTATGAATAGTAATTATTAAAAAATTACAAGCAAAACGCAGGTGAGATTTGATCCCTCGCTCGGCTCGCCATAATCGTACATATAATGTATTGTTAGAAATTATGAACTACTATGAGTTGCAGACAAAGTGTGTGTGTGTGTGTAATCGTTTCGTTTTTAAAAAAGCAGCGTCGTAACGAACTTTATATTTTGTCACATCAACAAGAAGACCTATTTCACAAGCTCTCATAGAATACATCGTGGCTTGCATTGTACCAACTACGACTGCGAAGTAACGAGTCGCGAGTTCAAACCTCAGCAATAAAGTTGACTTTTTGTATTTTTAAAATTTGTAACATACAAAGTTTCCGGCTCACCGAAATAATAAACAGTCCATAAACATCAGTTACTTATCAAAACAGTAAATAATAAAATGGAAAACCGACATGGAAATATATTACGAGTATTATGCGAGGGATGCCACCAGTATATTTCTAATGAAAACTTTATAGAATGTAGTGAATGTGGTCGAAACTACGATCTAGAATGTGCGAACATCTCAAAAAAACGACTTTCTAGTATTGCTGATCTCAAGAAGATATGGAAGTGTCCTGTTTGCACAGCCAAAAAACCAAAAATGGACAATAAGAATATGCCAGCTTGTTCTTCTTCCATAGAAAACACCGAAACAGTCTCCCAGGACTCTAATGTCACAGTGAGAAAACCCAACCTATCCGGCAGGCAACGATCTGTCGGACGGAAAGAAAATGACGACTCCTCGTTATATAATATATCTAACTTTGATGAGAGCTTCTTGGGAGACACGATAAACACCCAGGCGGTGCTATCAACCCAAGAACGGGTATCCACACCCACATTTACACTTCACCAACTCAGCCAACTTTTAGACAATAAACTGAAGAACAACGAAAATAAAATAGTTTCATTGATCAAAACTGAGCTAAAATCTCTCATACAAGAGGAAATTAAGAATTTTATGGCGAATTTAAGCATTGAAATAACAAACAAACTGAATAATGTAACCACCGAACAACACAAACTACTCGGTGATATACAAAGCTTATCAGGGAAAATAAATAATTTAGAAAAAGAATGTAATCATCTAAACACTGAAATAAAATTACTACACAACCTCTGCAGCTATAAACACCAGCCAAGCTACAATAGTAGCAACAACACAAAAAAACTAGTTCTATATGGGCTAGAAGAATCCAATGGGAGACAGAAGACCAGCTCTATGACTGCATCCTAAATATCTTTTATGATAATATGAACGTGAACTTAGAAGGATATATTGAAGACCTAACGCGACTAGGAAAGCAAGGATACCGCAGACCAATCGTAATAGAGTTAATAAGCAAACAAATGACCAAACACGTCCTTCAAAATAGACAATTTCTTGTGGGATCTGGAGTTATGATTGGCGAGTTCCTAGAAAATGAGGCACTTAAAAAACGAAATGAACTAAGGAAAATGCTATATGAAGCAAGAAAAGAGGGACACTATGCGGTGATCAGAAATGATCAACTTATAATAAACGGTCAAATTTACAGTAAGTTGGGAAATGAAGACATCGGAAACAACCTACAAAACACAACAACCACGGTTCTTCCCGGGAAAAATCAAGTAAACATTGAAGGAAATATGACACCTATGACGCCGACTAACACGAGAAACGATTTCAACAACTCCTTCAGTAACAATACATCCCAAAACTTCAAAAAACATTCCTTTCGAAACTAAATACAATATCATACAACAAAATGTACAAAGCATAAAAAACAAGACCCACTTAATAGAAAACCTACTGCAAGAACAACAATACCAAGCTATATGCCTAACAGAAACTTGGATAACTGAAAAACAACGCCCCTACGTGCAAATCGACGGCTACGAGACAGCCGCAGCATATTGTCGTCAACAGCGCCGCGGCGGAGGCGTCGCCATCCTGCTGCCAACCGGAACAACGTATACTGAGAGGTCAGACCTTACCGAGTTAACTATAAAAAATAATAAATAAATAAAATAAAATCTTTTTATTTCAGACACATTTGGCCCATAATGTTGTTAGTAGAAACGACTTACAAACTATTATTAGTTAAATATATTATAATACTATATTAGTTAATTAAAATTTAATTCAGGTACTTGCCGCCCACTGGGGCCCCGGGCACACGCACTTGTGCTTGAACCCAGTGCCCCAGAAGGGGGCTGTCCAGCTTGTGACTGAGCACGTTCAGAATGGTGTTGGCGCTTCCACGCGTGCGGAACATCAGCGAAGCGATGCGGCGCCGCAGCACAGTGTGAAAGCCGTCTGTGTGCGCGTGCGCAAACATCGCAGACGCACTACAGTAGCGCGGGAGCCCCACCAGCACTCTGAACGCGTTATTATATTGTATTCGGAGAGCGTTGATGGCCCGCTGCGTGTAGTTGACCCACAGATTGCAGGTGTAGAGAGTTTGGCAGAATGCTTTAAATAAAGTAATCTTTACTCCTAAACTACACCTCGCAAATCTGCGTGCCAACATGTTACAGCGGACCGCCATCGCTCTCCTCTCCCTTTCTAAGTCTCCATCGTCTTTCAAATCCTCGGTGACCACATGGCCGAGGTATTTAAACTCTCTCACTCTTTGAAGAGCGACAGCGTTAAGCAGCACAGGTGCCACTTCCCCCAGTTTACGACCCCTGGCTTGAAAAACCAAGAGCTCACTTTTCTGTACATTGTACAGGAGACCGTGTACTCTCGCATACTCCTCACACACGCCCATCAGCTTTCTGAGCGCAGCTATTGATGGGCTGAGCAACACCATATCATCCGCATAACTAATACTGTTGATACAGTGACCATCGATTGAGCATCCTACTCCAGTGTCACTCAGCTCATCAATCAGCCCGTTCACGTACAAGTTGAAGAGTGAAGGAGATGTTAACCCCCCTTGTCTCACTCCACACTCCAACCTGTACTCATCAGAAAGTGCGCCAAGCCATTTGACCTGGTTAGTTTGGCGGTCATACCAATATTTAAAAATATTAATTAACTCACCCGGCACACCTGTATCTTTCAATTTACGCCAGAGAATATCATACCTAACCAGGTCAAATGCCCTGGAAAAGTCAAGAAAGGCTGCATACACAAGCGTGCTCCTATCTGTGTAATACCTGACAGTCTGCTTGAGAGACATAATCGCACATTCTGTCGAGAGTCCCGGTCTAAAACCGAACTGTGCATCGTTTAAATTAAGGTGTTCTTTAAGCTGTCTCTCAAGCAGGCCATCAAGCACTTTAGCTGTGGTTGTAGCTAATGATATCGGGCGGTAGTTGCACTTGTCGGAATAATCTCCAGTCTTGTTTTTAGTTATAGGCACTACCACCGTCTTCATCAGTTCTTCTGGCAGGTAGGAATGCCTAATACAGAGCGTAAATAACAGTCCCAGGAGCCTCGGGAGGTGTGGCCCCGCATGCTGAAAATGTTCGATGCTAAGATCGTCGTGTCCGGGCGACTTCCCTCGAGTCATGCCCTTTATTATTAGAGCAACTTGTTTTGCTGTGACACGCTCGGGCACCGCTGACACGACGACCCCCACATCCCTGGTCTGCTCACCCTTCAGCGGAGACTCCACTTGAAAGTGACATCTAAACACATTAGCAATGTCTTTTGGTTCGCTGATACCACTGACACTCACCGGGACGCTAGGTTTTATATAGAATATGTCATCGAATGTTGTGCAGTAGAAATTAAACCTAATATACTTCTCATTATTTTGTACCGAACGGACCGTAAAATAGACCAATTTTTTACCTTTCTCGAACTGTTACTCACTAAACTAAAGTCTTATCACTATAAGAAACATATCATCATTGGAGGTGACTTTAATATAAATGCAATTCAAAGATCAATACACTATAAAAAACTAATGGCAAGTATGCTTGAATATAACCTACACCAAGTTGTCAAAGAGCCGACTAGAGAAACGCCCACGTCATCAACCTGCATAGACCTAATCTTCACAAATAATAAAAACTTCTCGGTATCTGTTAATGATAAAGGAATTTCTGACCATAAATGCGTAACTTACGGTTTTGAACTATTTTCTAGGTCACAAAATAAACCCATCTATAAAAAAGTCCGTCTAACAAACCATCCTAAGTATTTCATACCTTTCAAGCTTAAACTGAGACAAATTGCTTGGGATAACATCTTAATATCAGAAAATAATGTAAACAATAATTACAACCTCTTCGAAAACAAATTAAAAGAACTTTTAGACGCCTCCATCCCACTTAGATGAATAAAAATATCTATTTTTAAAAACCATAACTATTTAACTAAAGGAATAAGTAAATCGTGTAAACATAAACGACTTCTAAAAACACTAGTTAATCAATCTAAAAACAAAGTATTAAAAAAACACTACAAAATTTTCTCAAAAATTCTAAAAAAATGTGTGAAATTTTCCAAGAAACAAAACTATTCACAAGAAATGGAAAAATCCAAAAATAAAACGAAAAAAATGTGGCAGATAATAAAACGTATTACTCAAAAACCCAAAAACATTTACCCTGAAAATCTAAAAATAAACATAAATAACAACCTAACAAATTGTCCCTACACTATTGCTAACACATTCAACCAATACGTTGCGTCCGTAGGTTCCCCAAACATGCAGAACAACAGCTCGCAAGCACCCATCAACCATACAGTTATTACGCCTGCCATTAATTCTATGTTCTTAGAGCCTGTTACAGAAAAAGAGATATTTGAAATTATTCAGAACATCCCTGACAAGCGCAGCTGTGGCATCGATGAGATACCCCCTACATTAATAAAATCATGTATCCTGGAACTAACTACTCCGCTAACATACCTTGTAAACCAATCCCTTGAGGAAAAAACATTCCCGTCTCGATTAAAAATAGCAATAATCAAACCTATACCTAAAAAAGGTGGGAAATCCAATGACCCTAGTCAATACAGACCAATAGCCCTTCTTCCAGCATTCTCAAAAATATTTGAAAAAGTAGTTACGAACCGTATGTGTAAATTCCTGGAAAAATATAACTTACTCGACAATAATCAATTTGGATTCCGAGCAAACCGATCGACAACCCTAGCAGTCTACAAATACACACAGGAAATCCTTACATACATTAAAGACAAAAACAACGCAATAGGCCTCTTGCTCGACATGACTAAAGCCTATGATAAGGTATCACACTCAATCTTGTTAACCAAATTAAATGGGGTTGGCATTAGAGGAGACGCACTTAATTGGCTTAGATCGTATCTTGCTGACAGGAAACAGTACGTACAGATCGAACACCTGGATGGCGACAAATGTGAGTTACAAAACGTGCGCTCGGATACAATAACCACTAATTGGTCTATCCCTCAAGGTAATGTGATAGGATGCATACTTTTCCTTATATACATCAATGACCTGCCAAAAATATGCGATCACCTATGTGTGTTATTCGCTGATGATATCTCTATACTCTTTAAAAGCCCTACAAACAGCTCAGAATATAATACTCATTTAATTGAAACATTTAATAAAATAAAATCCTGGTTACAGAGCCATAATCTAGAAGTAAACAATAAGAAAACCAAAATAATACAATTCAAACCCTACCAAAAGCAAAAAATTAACTTAAAAACCATAACTAATAATATCAAAATTGAAGAAGTCGATGAATTTAACCTATTAGGTATTACATTAGACACCCATTTAAATTGGAAGAAACATGTGGACAAAATTAAAACAAAACTATCACAATTTTTATATGGTCTTAGTGTGCTCAAATCAAACACAAAAAAAGACTGTGCTCTCACTGCATACTATGCGTATGCCTACGCATGGCTACGTTACGGAATCATCCTGTGGGGGCACAGTGTAGATGCTAAAGACTTATTTATTGCCCAAAAGAAATGTCTAAGAATAATTTATCACATAAAACCTAGAAATAGCTGCAAACCCCACTTCATCAAGGGAAAATTCTAACGTTACCCTCAATTTATATTCTAGAAATAGCCACATTTGTTAAAAAGAATATACAACTCTTTAACTTTGATAAGAATGAACGCCGCAAAACTAAATTAATTCTACCAGCACCTAGACTACAGATGTATAAAAATAGCCCAGAATACCGAAGCATCCAAATATATAATAAGTTACCTGAACACATAAGATCAACAAAAACGCTATGCATATTTTTTAGACTTAAGTCATTACTTTTAGAAAAAAGTTATTATAGTATCAACGAGTTTATGGAAGATAAGAAACTAAAATAAAGCACCAATGTTGTCTAAGTATAAAATGATTTTATTAATGTTACTATACTCAAATAACTTTAAATAATAAAATATGTCACAAATAGATTATATATTAGTAATAATAATGAATGTTGTGATATAGATATCTAATAAGTATGCTATATAATGTTAACTTCTGAATATTTAACCTAGTTATAAGTTAAATGTAATAAAACTTGCTGCGCCCTAACAGGGTAATGTACTCATAAGTTTAAGCCTAGCCTGTAACTGAGTGTACATTATGCAAAAATAAATAAATAAATAATGTGCGTGTCTATTATAGTATTGTAACAACTTATAGAAAAAGGTCGTAAGTCAAACCGAAGCGTCAGTCTATTGGTTTGTGAGATAGCCTATGGACTTTTGGTCGGTACTGTACATACCGGGAACAGTTAACATTTTTAAATCTTTAAATTAGCTAGGGAAACTCCACAGACGTGATGCCTGATGGGTTATCGATATTTACCGAATTAAAAGAGTAACGGTGGAGTTTCTTGCCCATTCTTCTTCTCCATACGAAAAATACCTTATAAAAGAGGCGACTAGAATCATTTCTATTTTTTGTTAATTTTGACGTTCTAAACTGCCTAATTGAAATGAATTATTTGACTTTGATATCTAAACACGACAAAATAAAAATAAAAACGAAGCGATGTTTTTTTGGGGTCAGTGACCGCTGGTAATTGATATGAGTTGATAAATAGTTCTTTGTTTTTTTTTTGTTTTATCGTATTTAGATATCGATACCCATCCACATCTGTGTAGATTACAAAAAAAAACGATTTTTTAAAACAGATGTTTAAAATTTTCAACTACACTGCGGTTGCTGACCCCAAAACACCTCATCAAATTATTATTTTTATTTTTTTGTTTTATCCTATTATTTATAACTGTACCTAATAGGGGGCAAACTTTTTGCCACAAATCCAGATATATAGTTGTTTGATGCACAAAAAAAAAAAATCGTTTAAGTTTAAATTGATGTCCATAAAAAGTTATTGATAAAATTAGGCACGTGAACATGTAATTAGGCATAAAAAATTACCAATTATTTTTTAACAGTTAAACCACTTACTACGTATGGTTTATTCGCTGTCAATTTAAGGCCACCTTCGATTCTTCTTTGGCAATAAGAAACTAAAACAAAAAAAATCTTCAAACAACTTTAAAGTAATTTTTGCAACAAATTTATTAAAAAATCACTTCTTTCTTTTCTGTCATGAGCAGCCCCAGTTTGTAATAAAAAAATAAGAAAATCTGATCGCAAATGATTGTCGTTCGAGATAAAAGCACTAACAATGAATTCCTACTTACCATAACAAATAATTAAAAACAACAAGAACTTTAATTTTACAACAAACATTTTGAAATCGAGCCTTGATTTTTAACCACAAACCAAAAATAAATTGTGACTTGATGGCGTGTAACAGTAATAGAATTTCCATTCAATTAATTTTTTTTTTTATTGTTTTCATTATTTCCAACGATTCTTATAAACTCGTCTAGTATGGTGCTTTCAGTGTGATGCTGTTGAGTTGTGCGTAATGTTTTTTCTCGATTTATTGAAGGTTTAAATAGGTACAACCCGCTTTTTTTATTTCAATAGCACCATTTCTTCTTGCAACTTTTGATGAATCTAATACAATGAAAACAATCTGCCTAACCTTTTCCCAACTATGTTGATACCAGTATTTTACACGGAGCACAATACCCCTTTGCAAGACTGACTGTCGGACTTATGGGCTTCGACTACCCGTAAAGACTGTCAAAGATCTACAAGTGACAGCCAAAACCAATTTATTCTGAAAGTGGGCAACGTCGCAAATAGATGTCAAATATTTCGCTGTTTTGATTAATTTGGCAATATTACTGTAAGGAAATAAGAAATGTGGCTAACTAGTTATTAATAGAATATTAATAATGAATTGCAATTATAACACTGAATTTGATGTTGTAACAATTTTAGGTGTAAAAAAGGCATTTGGAAATTTTCCTAATACATTTTTACATCAAAAATTAAATATTCGGTACCCATTACGATATTAATTATTGCATTTCATAATCAATATTTTAGTTCCCCTGTTAGCCACATTTCTTAATTTCAAAGAGTAATATTGCAAAATTAATCAAAACAGGCAGGCTGGGAAACGAACTTTTTGGATAAACACATGCTTTCGGAAGAACGAATTTGATGATTATGTAATGGATGGTCACCCATCCACGAACTAGCCGCGGCAATCGTAGCTTAACCCTTCGATTGACCTGTGCGGTTGTTATCATTTAGCCACGAACGAAAATAAAAATATACTAGAATATTAACAGAAACCAACATACAATGGTAAAAACCCATTTTAATAAGGAATTGTATATCGGATAAAGTGCCGCTATTTGCGGCATAGGTAATAGAGGCGCTGCCTCGGCCCGGCTAAAGTGCCTTAAGCATTGCATTGTCATTGTCACTCACTGTAACTGCCACTTGTTATTTTGGTTAATTCGCTGCCCTTTGATCGTATTTGTTTTTGATAATTATATCAAAAGATGAATTTATTTTTAACCGACTTCAAAAAAAAGGAGGAGGTTCTCAATTCGTCGGGATGTTTTTTTTTTTATTTATGTTCCCCGATTACTCGAAGACGGCTGGACCGATTTGAAAAATTCTACTTTCAAGTTGGTCCCATTGTCATTTGGTCACGATCTGATGATGTGATCTTGGAGAAATCGAGGGAACTCTTCAAATATTAAAGGCACATCTATAGCGATATGGGTATTTTTGATGAGCAGTTGACATAAGGCTATTGTAACTTAGATAAATTACAAATCAACCCACTAAAAAGTGAAAAAAAAAAACTTTTTACAAAAAATACAACCGACTTCCAAACTACAAAGTCAAAAATAACTTTAATTTCGGAAGTCGGTGTCGAAAAACTAAAACACTGATCCAAAGACACCGACTTCCGAAATTAAAGTTATTTTTGACTTTGTAGTTTGGAAGTCGGTTGTATTTTTTGTAAAAAAGTTTTTTTGAGAATGTAAAACACCACATTCCCAAAACATTACATTCTCTTGTGCCTAAACGGACCCAATATTTATTCACTCGCTTTGCTGGCTCACTAGACCCCGCCATCCCATTCGTGGTTTTTTAACCATTTAGAAATAGGAACCTCGACTAGCGGGGCTCGGAAGACTATTGCTTGCAAACAAATTTAGACCCACTGAGTGATCTTCCCCAACCTTAATACTCCCACTATACCACAAATCGTGAAAGAAGATTTTTTTCTCAATTTTGCGCACTTAGGGGTTTTCAAATATACAACAAAAAGGGTCTAATCTATCAAAAAAAAAGGTACTATAAAAACCGACAGGTTATAAAATGCAGTGGTTCCCTGTCGTTCCGTACTATGTTTCCCCTTGCGTCTTAATTAAATAATGTAAATACTAGTGTGAGCCTCTTCACTGACTCACAACTAAACTGGGCGGTTGCTGGTCGTGTGAATGAAACAGCATAATATGTTGTTCCCAGAGAGTGCTTCCTTTATTTACTATTTACTGTAGCGGAGCTAGAGCTGAACTGACACTTTGACGTGATCTGATGAACTATTTTCTATAGGTATGTTTTTTTTATTTAACTCCGGCCTCTCGCAGTTTTGACCACTAAGGTCTTGGCTGCTTAACTGGACTTTCCTGTGGGTGCCTTAAGCTTCTACACTTAGAGGCTCCAGCCAGGACCAAGTAAACTATTCTAAATTAAAATTAAGCGAACGCTCGCTAAGGGCACCCCATGTGGGGTACGAACCTCGGCTTTGGGCGTCGCTGGGGGGAGGACAGCAAGAAGGGACAGGCTGGATCAAAATTGAAGTAACATCATGATTATTATGCGGGGTATTTAAAGCTACGTGCTCAGCTGCAACAACTGCTGGCACCTCGTTTTAGAGCAAGGGTCGGGGGGTTTCATTTACTCGGGGGCGCGGTCGCGATCGCAAAAGACCTCGGCGGCGAGGTCGGAATAACGGGAGGCGTCTGTTTTTGTGTACTGTACTGGTGGACCTATTCTGCTCCTGGAGGAGTGTAATGGGGTCATCTGGGTCGGAAAGGATATGCTTCGGACGGCGGATATGACTGATTCGGGATAGGGTATAATCGACTGCCTCGACAACCAGAGGGTTGTGATGTCTGGGAGATTTTCTATGGGCTAAAATTCGCTCCTTTTATACAACTAAATTACGGTCGCACACAAGCGCATTACACAAACTCCAACAACAGCGCCTTCGTATTGGTCGTAAAATAAGGGTGGTGATCCGGCCGAAAAACTGCAGGCGGGTTCATCCCGAGTGCTATGTGGCCGGGTGTGGGATCTGCAGGCGGGTTTTTCCCTAGTGCTATTTCTACAGGTCTATACCACCCGCTGTTCTTAGCATTACAATTTTACTAACATTAATATTCATACAAATTTACGATTATTCTTAACTACACATAACTACGATTCTATAATAGTCGCGAACAACTAGTATGTCGCAAACTGACGGCACTTTATCCGATAGCGATAGAATGCCGTTAGCGGCATTCTATACACTGCCGTGATAGAATGCCGCTTGCGGCACTTTATCCGATAGGTATAGAGTGCCGCTAGCGTCACTCAACTCACTTCAATTATTAAAAGGCAGTGTATAGAGTGCCGCTAGCGTCACTCAACTCACTTCAATTATTAAAAGGCAGTGTATAGAGTGCCGCTAGCGTCACTCAACTCACTGCAATTATTAAAAGGCAGTGTATAGAGTGCCGCTAGCGTCACTCTATACACTGCCTTTTAATAATTGAAGTTGGAACCGTTGTGAAAATTAACTGAATCCTCTCAAAGTTATCTCAAGCGATATAAATCCTTAATGTTTAATACACATGATAAAACAAAGTCGCTTTTCGTGTTTGACTGTGTGACCACGTTAATGGATTATTATGCGGTTTTTACCATCATTTAGACTCTAAATGATGGTAAAAAGCGCATAATAATCCATTCCAAATTCTCTAAATTTTAGAGCATTTATTCTAGGAGGTTTATGTGTATAATACATTAAGAGCAGGCTCCCTAAATTGTATGTTAATTTACATTAATATTCTGAAATAATCACAGATATAATCTAAATGGAACTTTAGTATATGATTTTTGAATCTTTTTCTTTCCATGTACAAGACAGTTACGTAATCGTAACATTTTCAGTCGATCCATTTTTTATTCGTGAATCATGTCTTTTTAAAGATTATTAAAAAATAGGTCAAGATAGCTCGGCTTTTATGTCTAAAATAAGTACTTACTTACAGTAAGAAAATTTAGTTTAGTATCCAGCCATAAGATATTTTTCTCTAGATCAACTATAACTTTAGTTATAAACTAAATAAGAATTAAAACTTACGCCATTTGACCCAGGCTTTCGATTACATTAATCATGACATTCTCCTCCGTAAACTAGAAGGTTATGGCGTTAGGAGGCAGTATACTAAAATCTCATAGAATCTTATCTGAAAAATCGCAAACAATATATAGAAATTTCTAAAATAAACATTAATACCAAAAAGAAGAAACATGCATCAAAAAAACGTATATATAATACGTAATACAATCAGTTCAATAATTACCTGGTTAGATAACAATAATCTCAAAATCAATTTTGAAAAAACAAAAATTATGTTCTTCAGTCAACGTTTAGAAGCACCAAATATTAATGTTCAACACAAGTTAACTATTATAAAAAATCTTTTTTAGAAAAAAAAACAACCGACTTCCAAAAAACCACTACAAAGTGAAAAATTACTTAAATTTCGGAAGTCTTTGTCTTTGGTTTGGTATTTTCGTTATTTGCCACCGACTTCCGAAATTTAAGTTATTTTTCACTTTGTAGTGGTTTTTTGGAAGTCGGTTGTTTTTTTTTTGTAAAAAAGTTTTTATTTCTCGCTTTTTAGTGGGTCAATTTGTAATTTATCTAAGTATAAAATATTGCTTTTCCCGATGCAGGGACGTTCATCGTTGAGGAATTCTCCTGGTACTTCACCATCAGCTCCACTTCTCCATATGCATTGTGACGGGCATAAATTGCATTGCAACCATATTAAAGTAATCGGATCGCAACCGATGAAATACTTATAATTGAGTAATTCCGGTGGCTATTTGTGGTTTTCATTATCAGTTTCACTTAACCAAATGGTGCTTTTCAAGAGTAACTATACATTTAACCAAATGGTCGTGTATTTGCCTATAATATTTGAAGAGTTCCCTCGATTTCTCTGGCCAATGCCATCATCAGATCCTGGTTTTCTTATCAAGGTATTATTATATTAACCACTCTTGGAATATTTTCTTTTCAACAAAAAAAGAATAATCAAAATCGGTTCATAAACGACGAAGTTATCCGCGAACACAAAAAAAATACGTATATATATATACGGTCGAATTGAGAAACCTGCTATTTTTGAAGTTGGTTAAAAAAGGGTAGATACATCAAAAATTCTGATGCGTAAAAGTATTTTTTGTTTAGCACCAATCATTTATAATAAAATCCCTAAATTTATTAGACAAATGCCTACTGCTCTGTTTAAATACATAAAAAAAAATATCTCATCGGCTATCGGAATTTTTAAATGACCGCAATTATTTAAATAGATTCCTATAATTAAGTACTACATTTTCACAATTTGACCCTCAAATCTGTAAAAAACAATATTTTATTTTATTTTTATATTTTTTCCCATTTTTTAATTTAACATTAGGATTAAGTTAATCTCATAGTTTGTTGTGTAGACTCAATTTTTTTTAATGGTTTATTTAAATCAAAAATATCTTGTTTTGTACGCCATAAATGGCAAAACATGCAGATCTACATGCTATTTTAAGACCTTGCACATATTATTTGATGTATACTCATGTTTTACAATAAATATATTCTATTCTGTTCTTTAGTTCCGTGCTCGAACACAATCAAAGAGCGCACGCGATATTCAACTTTATTACAGATGTGTTAACGTTTAGCACATATCGGAGTGGCGGAGTGCATGGGGGCGGAGCTTGCGTGGAAATTGTCTTTAGTGTAATTACGTGCCTGGTCATATTCAAATTAGTTATTGCACTTATATGCCGAAGTTTTGTCAAGTCGAAATATCCTTGCGAAGTAGGGTGGGTCACTAGTTATTTATAATGGAAAAATAACTTTGAATCGTTCAGTAAAAACTTATCTATTTAGCTTAAACGATAACATTAGACTTTTAATATAAAAGTGTTCAATTTCGGAGAGGATGTTGAGGTCGCACTGCAATTTTTGATGGCATTTTCATTGGATTTTTAAGAGGTCCCTCACTAACTGGATACTTTCCAACTACTAAGTACTTTTGATTTACTGGGTGCCTTTGATTTACTGAAGGGCTTTGATTTGTTGGATATCTGTCATTTGCTGGGTGCCTTTCATTTCCCGGGTACGATTGTTTTCCTGGGTACCTGTCATTTACTGGGAAACTTTGCTTTCCTGGAGACCGGGCATTTACTCGGAAATTTTCCATTCCTGATGTAGTTTTGTTTTCTGGATGCCGTTCCTTTATTATAAACCTTTCTTTAGTTCCATAACTAACAGCTGCTGGAGATCTAGCTGCTAGATACATTTTATTCGATTCGTATTTTGATTCTTCTTGATGCCCGTTACTTACTGGGTCATTTTCGCCAAATACTCTTTTATCTTCTGGATTCCTATTCTTTATTTGAAACCTTTCTTTTGGTGCGTTACTTATTATGGCTGGATTTTGATTAGCTGGATTCATATTATTTGAATCATGTTTAGATTCTTCCTGATTTTTTGAATTTTCTACATTCATTATATTTTCCGCATAACTATATTGCGATGGTTGATTATTATTAGTTAAATACTTTAGACCAGCTGAAATTTTTGATTTGGGCATCCTTTCGATGTTTTCAGCCTTTGCAGGTCTGTAAAATTAATTTTGTATTAATTAGGAGTACCATAAAAGTGTAGATAAATACAGAGACTATATTATGTATTTTTATTACCCCGCAGGATAATCCTTCCACGATATTGTGCGTTCGATAAGATCATAGCCTCTTTCACTTGCTGGACCGTCACATAGATCCGACCTGTGGAATAAAATCATAGGTTTTAATGTGTGTAACTTAAAACCAGACAAGCACGAGTTATACTGGTGTGGTGAGGGTTCCGTACGATAAATATGTTATCTACCATGTTTTTATCCCAAGAACAAACTTGACATTGTAGTTGTTAAACATGTTCTCCTAAACATTCCAACTGCAAATGTAAGTTTATATTGGGAGATTTACCTTTCCTGTAATCTATACTCGTAAGTATAGAACTATAATTTTTTTTTTTTTTCAAAAAATTTTGTCAATAGTTTCGGAGATGAGGCCCTCCCTTTATTTTTAAAGGTCAATTTTAATTTATTTTCTTAAGTTTATAAAAAATACACTTGAAACCCTCACAGACTCACAGTAAGCCCTTTTATATGGTATATCAGTGTACAAAAATTAAGAACCTACAATCTACAACTCATATGACAACCGTGCCTAATGTATGCCATACATCTTAGGCCTCTGCCTCGAATCTTGCGGGCAGCGGGGCGGCGGCGGCGGCGGCGGCGTGGGAGCGGCGCGGGCAACGCAGACCCGTTCTCGAAACCAGCAGGTAGATCGCGCGGCACTATAGCGGCGTAGTGTTGTGTTCGTGGTTGTATCGTCGAGATATTAAAATTTGTTTTTATTCGCGAACGAAATGTCGGAACAACGGCGACAACATCTTTTTAATTCAAATTTATTCCTAACGCTCGATTTATTGTGGGCAAAAGAAGAAGTGAATCCCTTTTTTTTTTTAGGTGGGAAATTATCAATTAACTTCTCCCGCTCTGGGTGGAGCGGGAGGGCGTGTCAGACTCTTACTGACTAAAACCCACCCGTGTTCCTTTGGTTGCCCTGTTGCCAGGGTCCACGATTTCCCTTTCGGCCCATATTCGCAGCTCCGGCAGGCATTGGTCTTAGCGGACCCCGTCAATTCTGCTGACATCTCTTTGAGGCGCGCGTGGAACACAACGCGCCGTCGACCCGAGCTTGGTCCTTATCGGACGGCGAGCTACCCATTGCTCACCGTCCGCAAGCCCGCGCCCACGGTGGCCGGAAATCGGCTCGCAATTCCCGCCCCGGGCGTCACCTCCTGCGGCGGTAAGGGGCGTGAGGGCGCGAAGTTTGCCTCTCCCTCACGCGTTCCGCCTCCTCCTTCGCGAGCATTACTGCTTCGCAGAAGGAGGTGACGGCCTGCTATTTCCTCTCGCTCCGTACCATGGCCTGAACCAGGGACGCAAGAGATCACCATCGCCGATCGCCTCCACGAAGACACGGCGATGCTATGCCCAAGCCGGGCAGACCTCCACCGTATGCTCCACCGTGTCCTCCGGGCGATCCACACAATGGTGACACCCGGGCGTTTCCTCCCGCCTTATCCTGAACAGGAACCTCCCGAAGCAGCCGTGTCCGGTGAGGACTTGCGTCAGGCGGAAGGTGAGGGCGCCTTGGCACCTCTCAAGCCACTCCTCAAAGAGGGGTCTTATCGCCTCAATTGTGGCGTGCTCAGCGCTGGGTTGTGACAATCACACTCTCCATGACGCCATGCGATCCCGCCGGAGCTCTGTCCACTGTGCCGCGATTTCTTGCGGCATCGGAGTTAAGCCCCGGCGTTTCGCCTCCTCGCGCCACTCCCAGACGTGCGCGAGGACTTTTGCCTCCAGATCCCATGGCGGTAGTCCGGTAAGGAGGCTCGCACCCTCGCAGGAGACCGTGCGGTATCCTCGGGCCAGCCGGATGGTCATGACCCTCTGGGACGCGTTCAACCGGCGGACTGGCCATAGCCTCAATGAACGCGCCCACACCGGTGCCCCGTAAAGGGCCATGGAACGCACGACCCCCGCATAGAGCCTCCGGCAGGAAGCGTTTGGACCTCCCAGATTGTGCAGGAGCCGCTTCAAAGAAGTGAATCCCTACTATAGGGCAAGGAAAAGAAAAGGCGAGTTTTATCGAATTTATGAAGAACAGAGACAATGTCCTGACAAATTCTACGACTACACCAGAATGAGTGTAGAAACATTTGACTATATTTTTGAAGCTATCTAGGGCGATTTTGAGTCTGGAATTAATCCAAAACAATATAGAGGTACTTATTTTATATTTAATTTGTTCCCATAACTGGTTAATTACTCTTCTATTTTTATGGTTCACATCTTTGCTGTTCCATATCGGTGTCCTCTCAAAAATTGCTGAAATAATTTGCTCTAGCACGTCCGACAACATTTCGACACGTCACAAAAATAAATTGCACAACTACAATGCAGAGATTACTACAATGCAGACGTGCAGGCTGTTTTCGAGGGCCGGTCCATTTTATTTTACGCATTAGATCCTGCCGCTTCCGCGCCGCCGCCGCCGCCGCCCGCTGCCCGCAAGATTCGAAACAGAGGCCTTACGGTCAACCGTACTATTACAGTTTCCCAATGATAAGGAAAACCCTTAATCTATATATAAAAATCAATTGCCGTGCATTAGTCTCGCAAAATCTCGAAAATAGCTAGACCGATTTGAATAATATAATATTTTTTTTTTGTTTTGTTCGCCTCGATACAGGGGTGGTTTAGGAAAACCCAAAGGAACAGCCGAAAAATCGTAAAAGAAATTTTGACAGGACAACGTCTGACGGGTCAGCTATAGTTTGACCAATACCGCTGTACCGCGCCTTAGGAATACGCGGCGAGGCGGGAGGCAGTGTTGACCAATGAGCGGCGGGCGGGATGCCGTGCGCCGAGAGCTTTGACGAATTAGCGGCCTGCACTGCTCCCGCACGGTACAGCGGTATTGGTCAAACTATGGTGATCAATAATAATCGATCACTGCACCACTGCCTGCCAATCCCGCAGCGCGCCAGTCTCTTCCTGATCACCGAACCTCTACCATCTCCGTTTATCGTTGTGTCTGCCAGTTTTGACCTAGTGTTAGCCGAAAACCCCAAATTAAACTATATATTTCTTTTCATGTAATTCAAAGTGCTTTTTTTTACCGATTTCAAAAAAAGGAGGTTATCAATTCGACACGTATGTTTGTAAATATTATTAAAACTACAATAATTATTATACATTATGTAAAAAAACCCTGTCCGATCCGAAAGGGGCACAAAGGTACTGCAATAACATTAATAAAACGTTTAAAAAAAAAACAAAATTACCCCAAATCCATAAAAAAATTATAAATTTTTCGACATGGGTGATAATTTATGACTAGTAGACCCGCTAAACGACGGCAGCCCGCGCCCCATGTATTGTGTGTAAAGAAAGTGGCGAATTATATTTCTTTTTTCTTGAAAATTACCACATAAAGACTCTCTCTAACCTAACCTAACAACACCCTCACGGAACGGACAGGGTTTTTTTACATTTTGTATTCACATCTGTTAAATCTAATAAGCCTTCCAAACAAATATACAATTTTTTATAGGTGTATATATGTTTGTTTGTTTGTTTGTTTGTCCACGCATTTCTCCGAAACTTTGAATTTTGAATTTATCAATCGGATTGTGTTATTTTTTGTTTTATTGGCTTACATTTATTTAAAACAATGTTTACATGGCCTCACGTAACAGTATGGTCTGCCTGTGCAGTTGTGCCTCCGCAGGTCGACCGGCGTGTCGTATGTTTCAAGAAGGAGGGACAGACAGTCCGCTGTGCAGAGCTTGCATGGAGGACGACGAGACAGCAGCTCATGTGCTGTTAAACTGCCCGGTGGTCGCCACATACAGGGCAAAGTACTTCCGTAACCCAGGTACCCTACGTGAAATTGTCAGTGACACCAGGGCATAGCTGGCCTTCTTTGAAGAGCTGGGATGGATCAGATAACAGATTTTCCCACCCGTACGCAAAATACGCGCTTTGACGTGGAGTTGCGGATACCAGCCCGTATTACCTAGGTACCTATGTTCTAAGAACTGCACAGGTATATTCAAACTCAAACTCAAAGCATTTATTTCAATTAAACAGTCAAGGAGTCGGTCAGTCAAAAATATGAAGCTAGTTAACATTTCAAAGCGTAGTAGGTACCTATGGAGAAGAACAGGCAAGAAACTCCACGGACACTCTTTTAAATTAAAAATTGTTAGAAAATTTTGGTTACATTATTCATGTTAAAATTATACATTAATGTGAGAACAATGTAGAAAGACGTGCACGTTGGAAGCCGTAATAAAGTCCGTAATAAAAAAAGTAAACAAAGAACAATTAAAAAATTAAAATAAATTAAAAATAAGCCATGGCAGTTGTATGGTAAGAGAGGTAGACCGTTTGGTGTATGACCGCCATAAACAGTACCCTTAAACAGAAAAGAAAAATAAAATAAAATGATCAACTTGCCTGCGTTTCGAAAATTCGTTCGAGTTCAAAATACAATCCAAAAACAATCCCGTACATACTGTGCTTGTATATAAGTATGGTCCCATGCATTCATAACCTTCTGATACTTTGAATACGGATGCAACCCCGATAAGGACCTCACGAGAACCAACCCATGTGACAAGCGGCCCACCGTGGTCGTTCTAAAGATGTTAAAAAAGAATCATAATCATCATCTGGCTAGCCTTTTCCAGTCTAACCGGATGCAGCTTAATACAAGTATTTTACATGGAGCGACCATCTATCTGACCTCCACAACTCAGTTACTGGGTAACACGACACCTCTTGGTAAGACTGGTAGTGAGACTTTCGGGCATCTGATGACCCGTAACGACCGTGCTTTCCGAGCCACAGAGGGGCCTCGGTATGTTATGCTAAAATAGTTATTTATGCAACTGTTATATAATAAGAGGTTTTAAATCACGAATGTGGGTATCACATGAGTGTTTTAATACCTAATTATGTACAGTTGCGTACAAGACTTTATCTACACCCATGATATGAATCCTCTATAAAAGGTTCTGAAACCATAGGGTGTTGTGCAATATTGTTTTCTTGACTTTTCTGGTATTAATTGGTTAGAAATGTCATTTGCTGCATTAAAAATATCTGGTGGTGTGTTATCAAAGCTTGTATCAACTAATTTTTGAAAACAACAAAGTAATAATAAAAAAAAAATTTGCAATACTATTCTCGAACAAAAATGGCGGTATACGACGTGAATTCAAATAACCTAAAAGTTTTTTTTTTTTTTTAATTACGGCGTTGTGGTAGTAAAACGCGCGTGCATGACATTATTCTTTTTATGAAATTCGAGTTGTATAATGAAATTTAGTACAACATTATAACACTGATTTAGTTACTATGACACTGGCTGTTTTAATATTGACAATAAGCTGTTTCAGAAACTTTTATCGAGGTTTTATAGCATCGGTGTAGATAAAATAATATAATCAGCCTATGATGTTCCCACTGCTGGGACACAAACTCGTAAATCGCGGCCGTTACCACCGATCCACCACTGCTGTCAACAACTACCGTAAAAAGAATGTCATGAAATAATAACTGAAACTACAAAAACAAGGTACTTCATTAACTTTTGACGTGTGATAGAAAATTATAAACCAGCTGATGCCCACATTTTCATTCACGTCATAGGTGGATAGGTACCTACTTCAAAACCCAATACTTAGTTCATTTTATCAAAATTTGTTCAATTTTATTAAGAGCGTTTATTCTGAAAGTGGGCAACGACGCAAATAGATGTCAAATATTTTGCCGTTTTGATGAATTTGGCAATATTACTACTGTATGGAAATAAGAAATGTGGCTAACTAGCGAACTAGAATATTAATAATATTTCCAAATTAATCAAAACAGTTAAATATTTGACAGCTATTTACGACGTTGCCAACTTTTGTGTCATATTTATTAAATTGACACCCTACGTCGATTTGCCGTTTTAAGCCATTTCATATGTCACAGAGTGACAGTAATTATTTGAATCATCATCATCATCATTTCAGCACCACCATTTTCCACTGCTGGACATAGGCCTCATCCAAGCACCGCCACTTCGACTGATTCTGGGCTACCCGCATCCAGCGGATTCCTGCGGCCTTCATAAGGTCATCGGTCCATCTTGTGGGGAGGCTTTCCAACGCTAATAACGATATATTTTCATTTCCCATGCATCCTAATAATCCACACTAATATTAAATTGCGAAAGTAAATCTACATGTCTGTCTGTCAATCTTTTACCATTTCTCACCTAAACGGCTGGACTAGCTATTGTTCTTGTACTTATGACTATTTTGAAAAATACGTCTATTTATTTCGTTTTGCAAAACGGCTGAACGGGTTCTGTTGAAATTTGGCACACAGATTGTTTATAACCTGGATTAACACAGAATACTTTTTTGCCGGTAGTAAATTCCCGTGGAATAATTTCCAAACCCCACGCGGGCGAAGCCGCGGGGAAAAGCTAGTCATTAATAATATGTGAGTGTTTATCATTATACTTAATTACGTACCTGGCATATACCGTTTCTTCTCGCCTGTGTCTCATTGAAGTCACTCACAGAAACATTATTCGTTTTGTTATACCCCTTGTTGTGTCTCCGTGTGTCATCATCTTCATAGGTTTCTTCTGTACTCTGCTGTTCACACTAAAAGGGTGCAAATATTATTTTAAATTTTATTCACAGAAGGAAGAGGTAGATAAATAATAACTCACTTACTTATTATCTAAACTAATATTAAAACAAACAGAAAAGATTTGATTTTTTGTATGTTTGTTTGTAATGGATAAATTCAAAAACTATAAGACCGATTTAAAAAATTATTTCACCAGTAGAATGCTATATTATCACTGAGTAAAATAGGCCATAATTTATAAAGATATCCCGCGGGCCAAGCCGCTGGCGGAAGCTAGTATATAGTATATCTATACTATATATAATATTATAAAGAGGTAAACTTTGCTTGTTTATTTGTTTGTTTGTATGTAGGGGGTAATCTCCGGAACTTTTTTGCATTTGATAGCCCAATTCTTGAGGAAGGTTATATGCTCACGGACGAAGTCGCGAAAAGAATGTAGTATATAATAATATAATAGTTTATGGACCTAACGCACTCGGCCACAGAAAGGTCGCAGAAGCTTAGGCCAATATTGCGGACGTTAATACTAAAGAACCCAATTTGGCATCTGGGACGCGTGGTTTTACGGCCAAACTGTCGACTGCGGCCGGTCGTGCGGCTAGTCGTGTTCTTGGGTTAACGCATTATTTATTGGATTGTGTTCCTGTAGCAGGTACACCCACATTTCGCAAGTTATGTTTAAGTCCCAAGTTATAGGGGGCGAGCCTATTGCCATCAACCGGGCACAAATCCAGACTCCGAGCTGCTATTGAGAAATTTCAGATAGAAAAACCAAATAACGCTTTGCCTGACTCGGGAATCGAACCCAGAACCTCATACTCAGCAATAGCGCTTGCGACCACTAGACCAACGAGGCAGTCCAAGCTGGTCTGAGGTGTTCACGAACTGTTGCCAAATAAATATTATTCCTTCTTTCTTAGTGCGGAAAGTCCCTAAGTAAAACTTGGCACTTGAAATAGACGCCTGTCTTCCGTTGGTTTCCGATATCGATTATTTTAATTTAGCGTGTGTAAAACATGACTACAAAGCAACACTTACTGAAACACCTTCAAAACCTAACAACTTTTGTTGTTGTGAGGTACATCCATTCTGTATCGGTGGACTCTGCAGTATAGTTTCCCCTGCGTCGTTTATGTTCCCTTTGCCTAGCGAGCAGATCATGTAAGCTTTGATGACAATGCTCATGTTCGCGTAATCTTCATAATGCTCAATGCAAGTTTTTTTATCCATTAACAGCGTTGGAGCATATTTTAATGTACCTTGATTGTAATTAGTAGTATCTCCTGGCTAGAAACATGGACACATTTCAAGTTATTAGTTTAATAATAAAAATTACAACAAAATATCGTAACTTAACTAAATGTATTAATTCCTCCGCATTATTCCATACATTAATTCTCAATTAATTATAATTTCTTATTTATTACTTAGTAAAACTAAGTTTAAAAAACATAATTCATGTCACACCTTCCGAACATTCTGCTTTTTTTTCCGCCTTTGTCCCATGTTACGTGGTGTCGAGGTCGACGCAAAATGTTTATTTCTTCCAATCTCTGACAATCGTCATGATATAATTCAATACCGTTTCATTCATATCATTCCTCACACAACCTATCCATCTTTTCTGTAGTCTACCCCTCCCTCTTCATCAATCAACATTTAATCTAAAGCTATCACTCTTTCTTCTGCACTTAGTAAGCTATTAATAGACGTATGACCTACTTTGCGTACTTAGGCTCGACGATCTTTTTTGTGTCACTCTAAGGCACGCGATCATCGCGCGAATATCCAATCGTCGCGCGAATACACGTTCGTTGCGATCATGTCACTATTTTTTTCGGTGAACCATAACTGCGTGGTCGTGTCGACAGAAAGCGCCTTCCGATTTTCCGAACACGGCTTTGAGCGACACGCGCGACTTAGGTGACATCAAGGACTTAGTGAACCGAGCAAAGTACAGTGAAAGTGTTAGTTATTTCGAGTCATATGTACGTGTAACAAGTGACAATATCAGTGTATGGACCCTAAGTATTTACGTCATAATCTTAGTTTCTGTTATAGGTTTCATTATACAGATGGGACTTATTTAACATTTGTAAACGAAATTCCCTAAAGACCACATAGTTGCCTTTAGATAATTTCTCTCTTAGGGAGGGAGGAGTTAAGTGTGGTAACCCTACTACAATTAGCTTTGTCAGCTTCTTCCAAATCTAGTGAGTAAGTAATTATAATGTAGGACATTGTCGTCACGCAACAATTGTCGTCTTAGCATAATTTAGCTATAAGTACCTTGTATCTTTAGGATTAGATTATTATTATCTTCACTGTCACTCTGTCAGTTAAATAAAGTTATTTTTATAAACTCTCCGACTGTCGTTTACTTAATTCGCGCTTCACTTATGTTTCGTCCGTCGCTACGCAAGTCGCATCGCGGTGATTCGTGTAATCAAGCGTCCTATTTAAAAGCAATTGTCGCACCGGTGAACCTGAACGCGTGGTCGCACTGACAGAGGGTGCTTTCTGGTTTTCCGAACAAAAAATTACATATGCTCGCGACTGATTGCATATTCGCGCGACGATCGCTTTTAAAAAGGAAGCTCATGTTCTAAACAATTTCTTGCATTTGTTTTCAGTTCCTCGTACCTATCACAAACATCTGTGACCTATGTATTTCCAAAGGAGTAATACCAAGGAGTATATAATTAATTAATGTCATAAATACCCCAATAATAATACAAACTATAGATAAATGTATGATTAATGTAAGATTTTATTTTATCGTAATAGATATTTGCACACCTAATAAGGTAGGATATGGTTTAAAGATCTTCTGTTATGTACCTACCCATATTCAAGCAAATAAATGATTTGAATTTGGATTTCCAAGGTACTTTAAGCAAGCGATAGTGCATCCTATTCACAAAGGGGGAGACAGAGGGAGTGTGAATAATTACAGACCTATATCTGCCCTTCCAGCGCTGTCAAAGATTTTGGAAAAAGTCCTTAACAGTTGTCTCGTCAACTTTATGGAACTTTTTCAACTAATCAATACTCTTTTCGTAAAAACAAACCCTGCGAGGACGCTGTTGCTGCCTTTGCTGATGATAGTGCTGTAAAGGTACTTGATATAAGGTCTAAATGGCATGGTTTTCTTAGACTTATCTAAGGCATTTGACACCGTCTCTGTCCCTATCCTGTTGTTTAAATTAGAGAGAATAGGAGTGAAGGGTTCGGCACTAGCAATCCTTAAGAGTTACCTCTCTGAGAGGACACCGTGTATCAAGATTGGCTCATATGTCAGTGTCGAACACTCATTATCATTTGGAGTTCCCCAAGGCTCAATTTTGGGACCTACCCTCTTCTTAATATATGTAAACAGCCTATGTAATTTATCCATCCCATACTGCAGCATATATACTTATGCGGACGAGACGGCTTTGCTCGTGCATGGACTGGACTGGAGAGAAGTCCAAGAGCGAGCGGAGTTTGCTCTGGGCATCGTGATGTCTTGGTTAGGAGCTAATATTCTTACACTAAATATCGATAAAACAAAATACATCCCGTTTTCAATTAAATCTTGTACCCAGCCGGATGACTTGTTTGATATCAAGGCCCACACTTGCAGTGAACTGTTAAACCAATGCCTCTGCCGTCCCCTAGTCAGAACAACACAAGTCAGATACCTTGGTATCATAATAGACAACCTGATGTCCTGGAAGGTGCAAATTGATGAAACGTCTGGCAAAGCGAGGAAACTCATAGCGATTTTCAAGAGTCTGCACCATAGTGCAGACTTAGAAATACTTCGGATTGTCTACTTCTCACTCTGCCAGTCAGTACTCTCATTTGGTATTATGACTTGAGGCGGTGCTCCAAAAAGTTATATTCTTAAACTGGATAGAGCGCAACGAGCTGTCCGTAAAGTTATGACTTTTAAACATTTTAGGTATAGCACCATACAATTGTATCAAGACTGCAAAGCTATGACTGTTAGACAGATCTTTGTACTCAATACCATCTTGCGCAGGCATGGTTCTCTGAAATACAATACTGGTCATCTGGCAAATAAAAGATCTAAATATATCTGTCCCATAGAACGTTACAGAACTAAATTGGCTGAAAGACACTTTCGTGTATTAGGTAGTCGAATTTATAATGCAGTGAACAAACAATGCAATATTTATGGCTTAAATAAATTCGAGTGTAAAAAGAAAGTGAGTCAATGGCTCGCGAGTCTCACATACGAGGAGGTAGAAAAGTTACTCGAAGAGCATTTTTAACAGTTTCTGCTTTCTTGGACCACTCACATACTCGTATACACCACACACATATACGATACACACACGACACATACACATATACTTACCAAATTCACACTAGAGAGAGGCCTTACATTTTTTTTTAAGTTTATTTTGATTGTCCTGTTTCTTTATTTTATTAACTTTATTTTCTTTTTGTACTCAACAATAACTCCTTACCAATAAATTTAAAAATGTATTAATAGAGAGAGCCCTGGCACCCATAACACAAGTTTAATCGTAGCTTGGGTGCCGATGGAGATAGTCAGTGAGTTATGCAATTTTAATAACAATATTGTCATTAGTTTAACCTATCCTATGTAAATTGCAAATTTGGAAATAAAGTTATATTCTCTTTTATTATATAATATTTGTCAACACGATAGCTAGCTAGAGTATCCGACAAGTTTACGGCACAGCGGGTAGCCGGGGTAGCTGCAGCAGCTATGTTTAGTTACGCGAACTTCGTTTCGATAGATTTTTGACAGTTTTTACTTTTAGTTGGTATTATAAAATGATAATAAGGGAAATCCATTCAACCACAAATCGCCGGCTAGCTGCGCTATTGAAATTTTGGTCAGTTATCCATCACTAGCTTTCAGTACGCGTACTTGCTCTTTTGCTGTCTACCGGGGCACTTAAATATTCTTACCCTACGCCAACTTGTCTTGTGACCCCATCCCAGCACCAAAGCATCAGTACCAGGCTCTTGATATTTCTCCTCATAATTAATAGCTATCGTAGCAGGCTTGTACGAACATAGTTTTTCGTAATTTTCGTCTTCGAAGTCAAAAGGTGTATCCACTTTGACCAAACCTATATCTATGAATGACCAGTAATCTAATTCTCCATACTTTAGTTCGTAACCTGAAATCAAATTAATTTTAGGGAAAGTGGATTTTGTTATTATCACTTTAGCTACTTCGTGAATTTAGTGGTCGCATGTGTAACTGCTGAACTTCGAGTTCTTGGTTCGAACCCCAAGTCGGTAAAGTGCTATAAGAAATTTTCAATGGAAAAATAGGTTTTTCCATTGAAAATTTCTTTCTATTGCAGACGAGTCCTTGAGTGGAAACCGCGTATCGGCAAGCGTAGCGTGATATGCCCCCAACTAGATGGACTGACGACCTTTTAAGAAAGTGGCTGAGACAGACTGGATGCGGATGGTGGAGAACAGGGTGCTGTGGCGCAGCTTGGAAGAGGCCTATATCCAGCAGTGAACAGCGATAGGCTGAGTTGAATGAAAATTTCTTAGAGCCCGTAGTCCGGATTGTGTCCGGTTGATGGCAATACGCTCACCTGTCACCCCTTATAACATAGCCAGCATAACCTGACAGGCGAAATATGGTTGTACGAGTAATACACCTCTGCCCAACTCCTTCGATGATTGAAAGATGAATTCTGGCGAAAATATTTAAAGTGAGTTTTGAAATAGATTTTTGAGTACTTACCTTTAGGAGAACAAGTATATATGGCTTTCTTTTTCATATCTTTGGTACACTCATCTAATTCGAGTTCACTGTCAGCAATATACTTGTTGTATCCAGCTACAACGTATATGTACTCCACATCCTGAACGCATGCAGCCGATGTTATGACAAACTCGCTAGTGACAATCGCACCTCCACACAGCCAGGTGTCATATCCTGCTATTGACTTAGGCGCTTTGACCAAATATGCCTGAAAATATTATTTACAGAAGTAGGATTGTCAAATAAGATTGTTAGGTAATTTTTTGCAAGCGCAATGACGTAGGCAGCCATGTTCCACCGCAAAGAATTCTTTTCACTGATTTTCTTCTTGAAGACTTATATCTCAATTTTCTCATATTAATAAAAGTTTATTTATTACCATGTATTTTCTGTCTTTTGTTACTTCTAAACCATCTTTAATTCTTCTTTGGCAATGAGATACTAAAATAATATTAATTATTATTGTATTAAATTAACAAGATTTATTCGCATACTCAGCAATGTCATGTTAGTACACAATGCTTACGTATTTAATAATTTTATTCACAAACTGTACACTACAAAAGATTAAAAAATCGTTGGCATAACGTAGAACAATCCAATTAAGTTTTAACTGTCAACAGAAATTATAAATGTTCGTTTTGTCTAGGGTTAAGTGGTCACTAGCTCTAAGGGATTAACCAAGTTTTATTACTTACCAGAAATAATCATAAAAAATAACACTGTTACTGACTTTATTGCAAACATTTTAAACCTTGGTCATGATTGAGGAAAAGTGTACCTAACAATTTGACGGTATGTTTCAAAATAATTAAATTACAGTTGGACAATTATTTTTATAGTGTATTTTCATTATTTTGCAGCATTTACTGAGAACAAATCTTGAATATGTTTTCTGTCTTTGCTATATTTTGACGTATTTTTTTTTACAGCTTAATGTCTTTTAGAATCGTCTAGTGCTTTTAAAACACTTAGAACTCATGAAGCTATTAATTACTCTCTGGCGCTACTTTTCCAAAATCGTTTTACGTAATCCTAGGGTTGTTATGGATCAAATAGAGAATGACAAAAAAAAGCAAGCACCTATAACTAAATACTTACAATCTAGCTCATGTAAATATCAAAATTTAGACAATTATTTTTATTTTAATAAGGTTTTTTTTCACACCGTGTTTTGTATTTTCTTTTTTAACCAGCTGTTTTAAGTCTGTAATCTGTTTGAAGGTTCCTAAAAACAAATTATTTGAAATGGTGTTATAAATTCCCTTTAAAATAAATAATGATGGTCAATGGTAATTTTTCAAGTTTAGGACATAACAAAGAAATAAAAATATTCTTATGCTGGGGCCGCACTTGCGTCTAACGTGACAAGGCAAGCGAATCGAAGCTTCGTATGTTTTCAAAGCTATTGCTCTAATGCGGTGGTCACATAATTTTAACGAATTATCGTCAAATATGGCTCTCCATTGTTTCGACAGAGTGTCTACGCAGTCCGGAAACAACAGTCGAAATTACCAACTAGCCCGACCGCGCGCCACGCTAATTAGCGCGTTAAGACCCTCTGATGTACCACCACGCGAGCGGTAAGTACTACGCAGCCCGAACTTCAGATTATTTAGAAGATAAAAAAGCTTGGGATTGAACTGCTCGCTCTGCTAAGCCTTGTGATAAAACCATAAAACTAGACATTTTAATTATTATGTAAAATCAACATATACCAGTTTTATAAACACATTGACATTGTTGAAAATTATATTCAAATGACATGATTACTTTGTAAAATATTATATTATTTTAACTATTGTGAATGTGAGGACTATGTGGATATTGTTTTTATTTCTCTGCTAGTTTTAGTGATGGTCTGGCAGTTTGAGTAGTTTATGCGGCCTACCCAAATGTCCTTTCTTTGGTTTTTATTTCTCTGCTAGTTTTAGTGATGGTCTGGCAGTTTGAGTAGTTTATGCGGCCTACCCAAATGTCCTTTCTTTGGTATTCGTCGAGTTGAGCTCCTTAAGTTCTGAGTTGAGCTCCACGATTACTGACAAATGCTTGCACTGACTGGACAGGTCCACTCAAATCTGTTTGGTTCTTTCCTCAAAAGACCTTTTCAGACACTTATCTACATGGTCCTCATATGGCCTTACCAAGATTATGTCTGGACTTTAAAAGAGACTGCGACCTCTGCGTTTGTTTCGGCCTTTCTTCTCAGAGTAGTCAGATAGGAAACGCCGAACTCGTCTAGCTTATTTTGTTTTATTTTTTTATATGACGTGTAGAAGTGATTTCGATATCCTATTTACTGAATAAACAATTTCATTTCATTTCATTAACTATCACGACAACAGACGATAATGGTTGGTCACATCTGCATGTATATTATCACTTTGCGAAGTTTCGTCACGATAGACGCAGGTGCAACCTCAGTATTAACGAAGTGTCGAGATCACGCGCCAAGTGACCTACGCCGTAGCCGTATCCGAGCTACGCCGTAGCTCTGCGTAGTTCTGCGTAGCTGACTGATTTGTTAGCTAAGTAAATAACAAAAACTAGCTATGAAATCCTTTCCGTTTGTGCAATCAAGTCTTTATTTATCGATCAGTCAATTCAACGGTTGAAGGCTCACTCGAAATTGTGCCTGATATTTTATATAATGGAAAAATGATTCAATGTCGCTACGATGCTGAAGTGTTTTTACATATTGATTTGGATAACTGCTTTCAAGTGTTAGTACTGTCTTTATTTTTAAATAGTTAATGACTGTGCCGTGTTTGCTATTTTTTTTTATAATTCCTTTCATTTCAGAATTAAAGTTTACATCATGTCAGTATTCCACCCCTTTCGGCCTAAAAAGATGAATATGTAAACTTTCGATCCGTTCATTATCATCCTTCTAGGTTTATCCCAATTTCTTACCGGTAATCGAAACATGTCTTCTTCTGCACATCATTCTCTCACATTTACATGCTCTTTGATAAGGTTTCGTAGCTTTTTGTATGAGACACTTGAACTTGATTAATTGTTTGTTGTTGTTTTTAAAATACTTCTTTTTTCTGTTTTTATTATAATATTAGTGTAAATGTCATGCATGAACAGTTCACCTCCTAGTGACTTATTTATTAATGGTAATCTGTGAACAATGCTGTGAGCTAATTATTTGATGTTCCTATTAAATAAAATCTCTATTAGTATTCACCTCGTTTCTAGCCATATCATCTTTTACTCAATTCATACGTCGTCTCTTTGGTCCTTCCTTCCTCTTAAATCTATCGCAATACACATGAGTACTCAAACCTTTCATATAATTTATGAACTGATAATAAATTGAATTATTCGCTTCAGTGTGTTTCTGTCAACGAAGAATGGGACTCGGAAATGAGAGTGTGATGGGAAAGAAATACCTGGTATGTGTATCTTAGATGAATTGCAATTTAAAAGGATTGGCGAAATTTACCAAACGCCAACCGGATCGTTCAACTAGTGATGCGTTCAACTGCATGCGAGAATCACTTAACCGGACGCTGTGGCGATTCTTGGAGGAGGCTTATATCCAGCTACAGCCGTCTTAAAGCTCAATTATGATGACAATAAACCTCGGCTTACCTAATTGGGCATACGGCTTGATTTAATGTAATGTTTTCAGGTTTACTTTGTCCAATCTCCCTATTCAAATTCCGATGACGACGCTTGGCTATGCGCGGGCGCCATTGTAACACCAACGCAGATATTGACAGCGGCGGCGTGTCTTGTCGAGATGAATAGAATCTATGCAATAGCTGGCTATAAAAAGTATGTCCACGCCAGAAATATAGAAAAGGATAAGTGTGCCAACATGTGGAAGAAAAAAGTTGTCAAGATTTCTGTCCCGAAAGGTAACTAGAGCCAGCGTGCATTACGATATTTTATCGCGCGATTATTTTGTCACAGGCGAAGCTCGAGGCTAAGTAATAACAGCCGCATGGATCGATCCATCAGGTTAAGCTAGGCTTGCTAGGGTTGGGTGACCATATTTACATATCGAGACTCCGTGCCTCGGAAAGCACGTTAAGCCGTTGACCCCGCCGGCATTCGTGGATCTTTGACAGTCGTTACGACGGGTCGTCAGAAGCCCGAAAGTCTGACAACCAATGTTACCAAGGGGTATAGTATTACCCAGTTACTGAGCTGTGGAAGTCAGATAGGCAGTCTTTCCATATAAAATACTGGTATTCAGCTGCATCCGGTTAGACTGGAAGCCAACCCCAACATAGTTGGGAAAAGGCTGGGCAGATTGATTGATTTATTTTGTCACAGACATGGAACGTATCGGTGACATTTTGCTCGTGTATTTCCCACCCCTATTTGGCAACGCCTACGTGTACCCGGGCGTGGAAATGGCACAACGAATTTCAGAAGCAGAATGTGACACAAGTTACATCTTGTCCCGGAATTAACGCACACGACCAAACACTGGTGCCGATTCTCTTGTCACAAATGCCTCTAAACTAAGATGGCACTGAGATATATTATAATTTAGTGAAAATGGCAATTTTGCTATTCTGAATTTGACGTTTTTCACCTAAAATTTTGATTTTCTAACTAAATCTGACTATTTCTAATCGCGATTAAAAACGTGTGGAATAAAACTGGTTGGTTGTCATGAACTTAAAATTCACACCAACACCTCGACTTCAAGTGCAAAAACAGTACCGTATTTTTTTTTTTCTTTTTCTTATATCTCGAAAATGGTGTGTCTAATCACAAAAATAATGAAAATTTCCATCCCCTTTTTAAAACCCTGAAACCCCTAACACTCAAAATGTAGGTGATAATTTTTCTTATTTTCCATACAAAAAGTGATTAATTCCATATAAAAGACGTCGAGGCTGCCCAGCGCGCCTCCGGCTCTAAAAAAATTCACGTGGTGGGCATCACGTTTGGAGTCGCGATTGTCAAATTCGATTTAGATGTGTCAAAATTATTTTTAAATTTAGAGAATTTATTTTGCAGAATAGCTTTTGAGATTCTCATAGTCAAAAGTAAGGAATTCTTGTGATAGTTTAATTCGGTATACAAGAGAATCAGCACCACTGTTTTATTACTATTATTTTTAAGTACCTGGTCGACCGAGCTCTGCTCGGGGGAAAATAGAGAATGCTCATTTAATAATATGGAATAGTTCATATTAATTCTATGTATACATACTAATTCCATGCTGCCATGTCATTACTATAAGGTAGCCATAGATGTATTATTAAGGTAGCCATCTTGTTCTAAACTTTGGGCGACCGCGCTCTGCTTGGGTGAAAATACGGAGAAAAAGAATTTTCTAAGATATGAGATCTAGCTAGATCGATTTTTTCTTCGATTCGATCAAAGAACGCTAAGCGAAAACAAAGTAATAGCGCGGGCAGGAAATCTGGCTGTTATAGATAGTGCAATCCATGAAGACGCGCCCCACTCCGCGATTACTGTACTGTAAGCTGAACTCTAGTACGGCGCGAAGCGGAGTGGAGCGAGTCTTCGTGGATTGCACTATCTATATTTGAGTATATAGTGGTGTCTTACGACTTCCACGCGAACGAAGTCGTGGACAGAAGCTAGAGTATAATATCAAGTGTATTTGTTACAGAATACACAACATCTACCGACAAGGAGCTGGAATGGATGAATGTAGATATTGGTGTAGCGACTGTTCAGGAACCATACGATTTCAATGACCAATCATATCTCACTCATTGTTCTTACGTACCGGAGAGTATTTTGATAAATTACGACACAAATAATGAATTGGAGAATACTCGTGCCATAGCGTTAGGATGGGGAGGAAAGAAATGCGTAAGCAAACTACATCTTTTCTTTTCAGGAAAGGTTTACACGAATTTGGTTCATTCTATATGATGGGTCCCTCAATCCAATTTGAAGCCCAGGTACTATGTCTATAAAGGTTGGGTCTATTTTAGGCACCAGATTTTCAAAACTCGTTTATATACTGCAAATCGCAAGTATCCACACCTACATACATCAACTACATATTTTAGATCTCTTTATCTGGTTACAATATTATGAGCATATGTAGCATCACGAAATGTATCGAATGAATAATTTTCAATACATAACAACGATATTACTGTTCTATTTTTATCATGCGAGGAAGATGCAATTTTTGTAATGACTTTTTATTTCACATACCATGTAAATCGCTCAGCCCAAGGAGTTACCAGAAGAGACACTAAAATGGAAGTTACTTCAAGAAGCAACCACGACTATAATCGAAAAAACATTTTGTGCCAATCTCTTGCCAAAAAACGGATCGAAAGAAATCGTATATAAATATCTACTGTGTGCATCTGGGAATGGTTTTTTGGGAGAAGACGGTGAAGAAACTACATTGGACCCCATCTTTGAAAAGCAGTCAACCAATAGCAGTATTTTCCTAAACAATGCTACAAAAAACATAAACCAAAGTAATGAGATGAGTTCAAGAAAGTCAGCATTGGTAGAAACATGTCAGGTAAACAAAAGTAAAAGTGGATATATTTATATGCATCATAGTTTACACAATTCACTCACCCAAGAATTGCAATGAATTCAAAGTCAGCCCGTATATTTCGTAATATTGATTTTCTGTGCCAAGTTGTCAATCATAGGAGGACCTCAGACGGTCATCAGTTCAATTTGGTCAATCTGATTGAGACAAATCAAAGTGTATGGAGATTTAACTTTTATGTTTTTTCGTCTAATATTCCCCACATGATAGCTAATATCAGCTCAATATTTTTAAGAATGATCATGGAGGTCCTATCATCACGTGGGTCGGCAACCAAGAGATGATCTTAGGAGTGGCGCTGAACGGCATTTGCAACCCAAATTTTGACTGCTTGGGTCCCCGTATTTATGTCAGCACAGCATTAACAGCCCAAATAATCAAATGCCTACTGGAAACTAACGATACAAGGTTGGTTTTATTCCGTTTTTGTTTTTATTAAGTGATTGGTCGATTACTTACGTGACCTGAGGGTTGGCCTGTATTTCAGCCAATGAATCAGCATTGCTATTCAACAAGGCAATTTTAAACTATAATACATGTGTGCTGTCGGAGAGGCTTTTGTGCAGCAAAGGATTGCTATAGAATAATGATGATATTGTTAATTATGATCCAGATGTAATAAAACTGGCCATTAGTTTGTAAAATATAAACGAGTGGAGAGTTGAGAAAGCTAACATATAAACCATTTAACCATTTAAAGAAATTGAAATAAATTATTTGACAATGAATTTGATTTCATAGGCGTAAAACCTGCAATAACCAAATGGGCGATAAACTATATCAAGTCAACGATATAGAAATTAAATGGCCCGAAGACTTAAAAACCAATTCAACACCCTCACTAAGTATCCAAAAAATTCCATCGTTTCGACGACAAAATAACGAAGAAGATACTCTTCAAGCGCGACCAACTAAGGATCTAAGGACCTTTAATGAGCAAAATAATCCAAAAGAAAACCCACAGGATAAGTCATATGAGAAACTGCACGAGAATCCACGTAAGAACCGACAAGAGAACCCAAATCAACATCCCTATAATGAGCAGCAGCAATCATACATGAGTCAACAACAAATAGAATCACAAAGTCAACCAGAAATAGACTCTTTTAATCAACCACAAATGGAATCCCAAAATCAACCAGAAATAGACTCTTTAAATCAACCACAAATGGAATCATATAATCAACCTCCGCTGGATCCTTATTATAATCAACCACCAATGGATTCTTATAATAATCAACCACAAATGGAATCAAAAAATCCACCGGAATCAGAGTCGTATAATCAACCTCAAACACAATCAAATAATCAAAAACGAAAGGTTCCATATCAACCACAAATGGATTTGTTTAATAAACCGCATAAGGCATCACAAAATCACCCTCAACGACCATTCAACAAAGATGAATTGAAATCAAATCAACCACTGAATAATACACCACCACCAAAACCACCTCAAATGAAATCATTAATGCCATCGCAAGTTCATTTATATAATCAACCACAAATAGAATCATTTCAGCAACCACAAGCAGAATCATTTAATGAGGGACAAACAGATCAATTAAAATTTTCACCATTTATAAAACCACTGCCTAAGCCGTTCAATAAGCCTGAAGCAGATTCATTTAATAATTCAGAATTAGGATCACTGAAGTCACCGCAATCAAATGTAGATCCTTTAAGTCAATCACAATATTCTTACAAGGAACTACAATCACCATCCAGTCATTCAAAACTTGAATCAGTTGAAACGAAACCGACAGAATCATATAATCCACTAGATATAATCATGGCAGATGACGATGATGCATCTAAACGTCCAATGGGAGACCCATATATGTCACCGCCTGCGGCAATACGTAATCAACCAAGTGTTGATTCAGACATGCCACAACCATTTAAGCCAGAACTGGATAAACCATTTGAGCAACCACATTTGAGTCAAAAATATCAACCACAGTCACCGCATCACGAGCAACCTTTAGGACAGCCAGTTGAACAGGCTCCAGCGCAACCATTCGATCTAGGTCACCCGCTGAACGCTTTGCGTAACCGGCCGCAGGATCCTGTATCGAATCCTTCACAAGGCGGCTCACAAACATTCGAGCAAATGTTTTCACAACTTCATGCAGGACCTGACCCCTCAGCTTCAGTCCCGCCACCAAACGAAGAAACTTTTGACGAACTGTATAAAAATCTTCATGTTGATGAGCCACGACTTGACCAACCAATTGAGCAGGAGGTTGAACAAACAGACACCAAGGTAGTGAATGAACCTACGGAAAATGAACCACAGTAAGTACTATTTTGAAGAATGAACATTAGCCTGATCCTCTGCAGTTTTATCGAATTTATAGTATTAAGTTCCACAAAACTCTTTTTTTTTTTGCTGACCTCTTGATTTCACCTGATTATAAGTAAAATACGTTTCTTTTTCAGCAATGATGTCCAGGTGCGTCATCAGATGCCTTTAGAATATCGAGATTATTAAAGTTTATAATTAAATGGTTCTTCATTTAATTATAAACTTTTTTTCTTTCGTGTAGTGTTCAAGTGTTTTATAAATTATAATTTAGAAAGATATGGTATTAAACTGTAAAAGATTTTAAAAAATGTAATAAGATTATTTATAAATTAATTAATTAGGTTAACTTGCAGTGGAATGAGCTGCATGCATCTTTTGTCTAAATGATATTTATTGTAATATATTTTGTAGATCTACAAGCATCGAGGGATTATATATTTTTTTTTTATCTAAAAATATATTGTTTATTATCTTTATTTTATACTCTTGTATCTAAAGAGTAAAAACCCCAAGTGTTACCAACATCACAAAACTTACGGAGCGACAATATTCACAGGGTGGCGGCTAGCAACTGACGGAAGTAGCATGTGAACGACTTGCAATAGGAGAGATCTATGTCCAGCAGTGGACTACCCACTATAGGGTGATATTGAACAAAGAATTCGCGAACTCACGAACACATTTACTTGTGTAAGTGTTGCCGTGTAGTGTTTAGAGATATTTATCAATTAATTTTGTCGGAGATACCGTTTAGAACTCACAAAGAATTCAAATCATTACTCCCAAACCTAATTTGGCATTCTTCTTTTGTACATAATAACTAGTTACGACTGTCATTTCCAAAGAAGCAATAACAAAAGTTTTAAACAATAGTTTTTAAACATTTAATAGAAAATATTATTAGAAATAAAATAATATGATTAACAATAATAACAAAATCGTCGTAATAAGTAGTGCTATAAATTATAAACATTGCAATGTAAATGCTTCGTAACACGATCGGAGTCGATATGTGAAAGTAGATTATCACAGAGCATGGAGACGCCTCGGCAGCCGCAGCTGGAGACGGTATTGCTAATACTTTCCATACAAACCAAGCGTGTCAGTGTGCGGCACAGTTTACTTATAGAAAATGATGGCCTGTGGCAATTCTGACACTACCTGTGATAGCCGAATTTGCGCTCTAATTACGCGAGTACGAAAATGATTAGTACTCGTAATAGAGTCCCTAGTCGCTGCCGGTGCGGTGATTCCTTGAATTGTGGTTTATAAACAAGTGAGTTTCGAATGCGCTTTCGAATTTTCGTGCGGTCACTTGGAAGCTCGGAGCGAACTTTTCAAAATAGCACAACTGTTTTCTTATCACGACCATACCCATGGCACTTTTGTGCTTGGCAGTCAGTATGGTAGTCATATATTATAATTTGGTCCATAATATTCCAATCCAATATTAATATTTGGTCGTGTGTACTGCATTCCCATATAAAAATTTGGTCGTGGCCGTACTGGTATAGGCCGTACCAGTTGTACGGGCCGTACCGGTTGTACCGAGCGTTGACCCTCTCTGGAATAGGAAATCGATTATGTTAGGTAGTCACGAACACTAAATATGTATACAATTCAAAATTCAAAAGTCATTTATTCAAACTAGGCTGAGAATCAGCACTTTTCGAACGTCAAAATTACATAAGACAGTCCCCCAAAAACGCCCACCCTTCACAATGAATTCTACCAGTTCTCAGTAAGCTGTTTGAAAAGTTGATGCACAATCAAATCACTTTAATAAAAATTCCATCTTTCATGAACAACAGTACGGTTTCACCAAAGGACGTTGTACCACTGCCGGTGTCACTCTAATAAAGAATATTTTTAATTCCTGGGAGGAAGCACAAGATGCCATTGGAATCTTTTGTGAATTCTCAAAGGCGTTCGATTGCGTAAACCATGAAGCTTCTGCTGAAACTAGAGCTATGTAGCTATGGGATTAGGAATACAGCTCTTGATTTACTAAGATCATACCTGAAAGATAGAAAGGTTAAAGTTCAAGTAAATGGCGTAAACTCATTAGGGTCTAAAATGGCAATGGGCATTCCTTAAGGTTCGATATTGGGTCCATTCCTCTTTTTAGTTTTCATTAATGATTTACCCCAATTACTTCAAAATCAACCGAAGATGGTGTTATCTTTTAAATAGACCGACGCGACGGTCACAAAATCTTGACGACGTGAATAACTCTATTCTTTAGGTCCAAGATTGGTGTACGGTGAATAAATTGGTACTACATAAATTAAAAAAAAAACAAATGCATTCGATTTAAATTACCAAATGTTAGAAGTAGCGAATGTGACATCATATTGAATGGAGAAAAACTGGAATTTATTAATCAAACGATTTCCCTAGGAATCACGCTAGACGAGAAATTGCAATGGCGGCCTGATATAACATCTCTTGCGGGGCGGCTAAGCTCGGCCGCTTATGCTGTTAGAAAGATAAGATAGTTAATAGATGTAGAAACCGCACGTTTTGTCTATTAGGTACTTCCACAGCATTATGTCGTATGGTATTTTACCGTGGGGACGGGCTGCTGACATTGGATCCATCTTTATTTTACAAAAGAGAGCTATCAGAGTCATTTATAATCTACGTCGTCGCAAATCTCTCAGGGAACTATTTAAAAAAATTATATTATGACGGTACCTTGCCAATTCATCTATGAAAATATTATAGATGTAAGAAAAAATGTACATCTTTTTAACGAAATAAGTGATAGACATAATTTTGATACTAGAATTAAAGATAATATAGATCAACCATTTTTTTCAGATTACATACATCCAATGATATACATACATCTTTTGGGGTACAGTGCAACAAAATACCTTGTGATATATTAACTAAAAGAAAATTCAAGTTCACTTTGTAAACAAGCATATTACAAATTACGAGCGAGCTACCCATTGGTCACCGTCCGCAAGCCCGTGCCTACGGTGGCCGGAAATCGGCCTGCGATTCCCGACGCCTAACCTTTCTAATAAGTAGGTATAACGTGGTCAATGGTTACGTGGTATTACAAATTAAATGGTAATAATTCTTTGTATGTTTGTTTGTTTAAATGTTTGTTAGTTTGTTTGTATTTTTGTTTGTATGTTTGTTTGTACGAGTATGTTTGTTTGTATGTTTGAATTTTTGTTTGTTTGTATGTTTACTTGTATGTTTGAATTTTTGTTAGTATGTTTGTATTTTTGTTTGTTTGTATGTTTGTTTCTTTGTATGTTTGTTTGTATGTTTGTTTCTTTGTATGTTTGTTTGTATGTTTGTTTGTTTGTATATTTGTTTGTATGTTTGTGAGTATGTTTGTTAGAATGTTTGTTAGTATGTTTGTTTGTATGTTTGTTTGAATGTTTGTGTGTATGTTTGTTTGTATGTTTCTTTGTATGTTTGTTTGAATGTTTGTTAGTACGTTTGTTTGTATGTTTGTTTGTATGTTTGTTAGTATGTTTGTTTGTATGTTTGTATGTATGTTTGTTTGTATGTTTGTTTGTATGTTTGAATTTTTGTTTGTTTGTATGTTTCTTTGTATGTTTCTTTGTACGTTTGTTAGTATGTTTGTTAGTATGTTTGTTAGTATGTTTGTTTGTATGTTTGTTTGTATGTTTGTTTGTATGTTTGTATGTATGTTTGTTTGTATGTTTGTTTGTTTGTATGTTTGTTTGTTTGTATGTTTGTTTATATGTTTGTTTATATGTTTGTTAGTATGTTTGTTTGTATTTTTGTTTGTATTTTTGTTTGTTTATATGTTTGTTAGTATGTTAAACAATACAATCTGTGAACAATACCATCAACTAAAATCCGCACACTGCTAAAAGAAATCGTTTGTGAGTGCGCGTAGAAACTATTTCGCAGTTTAATAATAGCAACGATCAAAATTCGTAGTGCGCGCTTAGCCTAAGTTTTTTATATCTATTTCAACAAAAAGGGTCTTGACAGACAGCGAAGTCATCCTTTAAGGGTTTCCATTTTTCATTTTGAGGTTCGGAACCCTAAAACAGATTTACTATCTGTCTGTTACAAATCTGTTCATGCTATAAGGACTGAACAGATTTAGATGAATGGTATACGGATTGGCCATGACCTAGGTTAGATTATTATGATAAGTACTTTGAATCCCGGTAGTACTTTCCTGTGGAATGTTTTCCGACATTTACGCGTGCGAAGCCGCGGGCAAAAGCTAGTGTAGCTATAAGTATGACGTGTTGCTAGGAGTGCTGATAGATGTGAAAACCAGACTAACCAAAATAACGTTAATAATTTAATTTACAAATTATGGCATTTTAATTTTAGAAACCTATTACAATTAATTTAAGAATAATAAAAAAAACACTGTTATTTCTTCAACTATAATATTATTTAAAGTGCGGTCACCTCTCGGTCCCTCAGTTACGAAGACCGGTGCAGATTCCTGCTGTGAGGGAATGGAACCGGTAATATTTTTCGGCTAAATCGGTCAGAGCTATAATTAAAAACATGAGTAGAGGCAAATCTATTACGCCTGGACGGGACGGGACACTGCTCGCTAAACAAACACTTCCACACAATAGGCATAACGGACAGTCCTCTGTGCAGGGCGTGCATGGAGGCTGAGGAAACCGTCGCGCATGTGCTCTTTGAATGCACAGGCGTCACCCAGATTAGAACAGAAACCCTCGGGTCACCCAGATCTTTTACAGACGTTCTGAACAGACTAGGAGTTTTACTTCTGGAGGGAGGTGGGCTGGTTGGAATAACCACCAAATGGCCGCCATGGCCCACACACAATGGTCCACCTTACGGACTAACTGCGGAAACCAAAACCCCTTAACATAGACATAGAACATAGAGGCAAATCTCCCGGACACGATATGCAGGTGTTCATGTGCCAAGGGTCCTGTCCTTATTTTATTCATTGTGCATTAGTCACTTATACCTATCAGCTGAACGAATGAAAACTATAGTAGTACCCTACCGATAGTCAAAAACGGGACAGGAGCTATCTCGAACAATGTAAATTACCGACCAACCTCTCTTGCGACAACCATTGCAAAAACATTGGACAGCATGCTTCGTGCTTGAAAAATCATCTATGCTTACACGATGCACAATTTGGGGTTCAACATAACTTTCAACGGAAAGCGCAACCCTATGCCTAAAAAATACTATCCAATATTATACTGATTGTAAAACGCCTGTTTCCTGGATCTTTCCAGAGCCTTCGACCTTGTGTCATACGATATGCTGTGGAAGAAGTTGGGGGACAGGAATATATCGTCAGTTCCTAAAATCTTGCTGTATTGGTACGCAAACCAAACTATCAATGTAAAGTGGTCCAACACACTGTCTGGAACGTATAGGCTGGAGTCCGGTGTAAGACAAGGGTGTTGTCACCTCTCTCTTCAACCTTTTTGTTAATGACCTCATAGTGGAGTTCTGCAGCATGCGTGTCGGTTGTCGGGTTGGTGGTGTTAATATTAACAGTATCAGCAATGCGGGCAACATGGTGCTGCTGGGTCCTACTGCAGGATCCATTGTAGAGATGTTGAAAGTATGCGAGGACTATGCTGCTGCACTTGAGCTCGTGTGGAATGTAAAAAAATGTGAGTACATGGTCTTTATGGCCACCGGTAAATGCACAGACTATGCATCTAATCTTACCCTAAATGATTTGAACATAAAAAGAGTGAATACATTTAAATATATGGGTGCAGATACTTACCGACGACCTTAAAGATAATGTAGATATTGAGAGGGAGCGTAGGGCATTGGTGGTCCGAGGTAATATGGTAGCACGAAGATTCTTCCGCTGTACCGACCAGGTCAAAATAACATTATTCAAGCCATATTGTCAGGGTCTGTAAACAGGGGGTCACACCAAAAGGTCGCTAAATGTCTTGCGCGTCCAATATAATGATATTTTCAGAATGCTCTTGAGGCTGCCCCGTTTCTGTAGTGCATCGGAAATGTTTGAACAGAATTAAACTGACGACTTTCATGCGATCATTGAAAAAAAAGTCGCATAATTAGTAATTTAGAACACGGACCAGTAGCAACAGCATTCTGAAAACAGTGTCAGATAGTTTCTATTCTCCGATTTTGAGGCATTTTGTGGAAAGGATGGCCAAGTGAGAAATTTGTACCTTATTCTTGGTCATCTTCTGTGCAGAATGATTCAAACTCAAACTCAATAATAAAAATAATCACCACCGCCGTATCTCTACGTAGATGTCGTGGTGGGGCTTTGCGCGCTCCGAATTCGAGGTCTGTGCCGGATGACGAGCCATACCAAGAGATATACAGAAACCCACAGGGCAGCATGTGACGACCTGTTGGGCAGTAGCGACCCCACGGACCATATCTCCTGGGAGAAGTCTTGTTCCTCACCTCTGGCTTGCCTTTATTGACCGGCTGCAGGTCCGTTCCTCGTCAGTGTGAACACTGACGAGGAACGGAGCTCCCACCTCATTCTTGCCTTAATTGACCGGCTTGAGTGGAGATTCGCAAGAGCAAACGTGCTCGGTGGAAGGAAGTATTCCAGTAAGTGCTCGTAGGGATCTTGACCATTTTCCGGGCTCTAGGATTGTTCTGAAAGCCGTGGAATACCTCTCCACTCCTCAAGGATCTTAGGACATGTTGCCTCCTTGTCGCTACGACCCTATGTGCTAGCGACAGTTTTCTGGGGCCCATTATTTTAAAGTAATTAAGTTTATTAATCAAAAATTAACAATACCGCTAAATTTAGCGGAATTCGGTAAGACACAAACTAAGCATCGCTGTGTCTTGTGGCTCGTATTGAGTGTGCAAGTCACCCCCTGCCCCCTGCCATTTTATCCGTGTACATATAAAACATTGATCAGGCAGGGGCAAAAGTCTTTCCATAGTTCCAGATACTTAACTAGTCCACTTTAGCCATTTAAACCCATAGTCCAATATTATCTTTGTTTCCATATCTTGCAATAGTCCTACACTAACCGGGGGTTGTCCTTGGGTGCACTTGCATAGTGCATACAGGGATAATCGTCGGTTGGTGCCTCATTTCATTGAACCGCCTAACAGGCCTCTGCGAGTTAGCTTCGGCCCCTCGTACGCCTTCCAAAGATCCGGGACCCCAGGGTCCCGAGAAATGTAAAAGAAATAATAATCATAATATTACTACTTACACTAGCTATAAGGTATTTCTAAAATTATGGATCTTTGTTGGCCGAATAAAGAAATTTTTATTTGATTTCATAGTTTTAAGTTTCACTTCTGTCGGTAGTCTCCATGACTGATAAGGAAAACATTGTGGGGCGGTTTCCCCACAATGTTTTCCTTCGCATGTCCTAGAACCAAAAATTCGAAGGCATGTGGCATCCACCGCACTGGGCTTGCGTGATGTAATAGGTACGGCCCATTCCCTCTCACAGGAATGACGCCTCTGTCCGAACAGTGTGAACAGTCTTCTTCTTTTCGTGTGGTTAGTGGCTAACCTGGTATCAGAGTTTTAAAGCCGCCCGTGGGCCTCCAACTTACATAGGTTCACATGCCGTCCAGAAATATCTCTCCAGGCATGCCGATTTCCTCACGATGTTTTCCTTCACCGTTTTTGAAGCAAGTGTTAATTATAAAATACGCACATGAATCCGAAAAGTCAGAGGTCTTGGGTTCGAACACTAGACTGAGTGCGAACAGTATATAAGCTGATTATGCTATGCGTTTGCTATTATCAAACGGAGCAATTATGTACACTGGCAAATAAAATTACACAATAATTTTTGGAGTAAAACTATGACGTCATAGCAATTCATGGCATCTGTCCCACCTTCGACGAGGAAGCGACTAGCTATCGACGACTTTCTCGTTCAAGAAACTTACAAAAGATTTTAGGTCCCGTGTAACTAGAAGAGTTGATCTCTGACTATTCACACGCCGGTGAATACTCGTTTGTTGCAGCGACAAGAGCTATCAAAGAGAGTACTGGCTCAGTATTTTTTTAAATACTGTTAAATTTCTAGTCATATTATTTACTGCCTCTCTGCCGGCAGCGTACAATATTACAACAACAAATAACTGATGGAATTCATTCATTTGTGGTCGTGGTGAAGAAGAATGTAAAATAAGGGAAAAAAAGTTAGTTAAAAATCTTAGGTACTGCTTGGGATTTATTTTATTTTATACTTTTTTAAAACAGCCATTAGGTCTAATAGACGCTATTTTAAGGTTATTTATTCTTTACCGGACACCCTTTACGAGTATATACGCACGTCATTGAACCAAACCATAATTAAACTCTTACCCATATGATATTCATAGCTCTTACCTCCTAGTTTATTGTTCAGACGGCCAGTCGACATAATGTTCTATTCTCTCATAATTCATAGAGTAGCATTTTTTGCGCCTGTAAAGCACATAAAATATCATCTTACGGAAAAGGTCAACGCTCACGTATTGCACGGGATCAACATCGTGTCAACACGAGCCGTTCAGCAGGGTTAACATTGCTAGCGCGAGAACGCTCTCTCTCACTTTGTTGAAAGTCTACAATTCCGACGTCATCTTTGTGCTTCTGTATGTTGTGCTATGTCTTTTATGTGCAGCAAATAAACGATCTATCTATCAATCTAATCCTAATGCTTAGCATGACCACCAAGCTCGAGTAAACTCGTTCAGTATAGAACTTCGTACCGCAACGTACACTTATAAGCATCGTGACGGCATCGCCTCCGCTCGCGGGATCAGCTAGTAATCAGCGGTCACCGAGCTTACGGCGCGCAGGCCGACGATGTTTACGCGGGCACCGCCTGTATTTCAAGCAAACGCGTGTAAAATCGCTTCTCCGTAAATGCTCTCTTAAAACGCCATTAATGTTTGAATTTAATGCGGGCCGCGCTGCCCATCGTAACGCGCGACGCCCCGCGTCTTCATAAACAAGGCCTCAGATCGATCGGATCGGATACAATTCTTCAGTTTTATCCCTCCTTGAATTGTAATTTTAAGAATGAAATGTGGTAAGTAAAGCTTTTCAGTATCTCCTAGTAACAATATTACGGCGTATTTTAGGCTAAGAACAGCTAATTATTGTGATCATCATCTGACCAGCCTTTTCCAGGCTATGTTGGTGTCAGTAGGCAGCCAGATGAAACCGTATTTTATATGGAGCGACTGCCTATCTGACATTCACTACCCAGTTACTGGGTAACACGATACTCCTTGGTACGACTGGTTACTGGTTGTTGTTGGTTGGTAAGTAGCAGCAAATTATTCTGTATTCGAAAAAAATCTTGCACTTACTTTTCCTTATCGGTAGTAAATAAACATTTGATGAGATTTCCGGATCGAGCCGTGCTGAGGTACAAAAAAGGGCCTTCACACTCGTACTTTTTATCATAAACACTGTTCAAAGCGACTCCTACAACGACTTCTGTCCGGCCTGCAAATGCGATTAAGGGTCCACCATGGTCATTCTGCAATGTTAAAACTCTGCAGTAAATAGAAATAATAAGGTGCAAAAGATCAGGCCGAAATCTACGCATTTTTGTAATTGTACGAAAATCCTAATGGAAACCGTTTGTCAGGGGAGATTGAAGGGTTATGTCGGATTTCTACCGGCTAAAACCCCACGGCTTGCTTCCACTACCATGAGTCGAGGGTCCGGGAGATACTCGTACATTCAAGCGCATGCCTGACTACTATTCATCTCACAAAGTAACATTGAGCAAAAATAACTACCTAAAACAAATATCTTACCTGACATATTCCTCCAAAATAATGTCCTGGTACTCCTTGTTTTCTCATTGAATCATTTAAATCCAATTTATTCCCATTAAAAGTTTTATTATTATCATTAATCTCGTCGAACGTACCAGAGCCATTCAAGTGCAAAGCTTCCCAGCTAATTGACAATTCGGTGCTATCCATATCAACGCACTGAAATCGAATCCTGTTAGCAGTTTTATCTGTAGCTAAGTAGGTTGATCTATAGAACATAACATAATAGTATCACACGGTATTACCCGAAGGTGTTGGGCCGAGGATATAGTACACCCACATTTCCCTTGTAATAGGGGGCGGGGCTATTGCCATCAACTGGGCACAAATCCAGGCTGCTACTGAGAAATTTCTGATCGAAAACAGCAGCTGTAGTGCTTGCGACCACTAGACCAACGAGGCAGTCAAAGGAACAAAATCAAAAGAACATAATCCTATTATTATTATGTAAATGTTTGGAAGTTTGTGATTCCTCTGTGCCTCGGAAAGCACGTGAAGCCGTTGATCCCGGCTGTCATTCGTGGATCTTTGACAGTCGTTACGGGTCGTCAGAAGCCCGAAAGTCTGACAACCAGTCTTGCCAAGGGGTATCGTATTACCCAGTTACTGGGTTGTGGAGGTCAGATAGGCAGTCGCTCCATGTAAAATACTGGTATTCAGCTGCATCCGGTTAGACTGGAAGCTGATCCCAACATAGTTGGGAAAAGGCTAGGCAGATTGATTGTTTGGATGTTTGTGAGTTTGGAGTTTTTTTAAGCCTTCACGGCTGAACGAATTTAGATGAAGTTTGGCACACGACTAGACCATGGCCTCGATTAGGACAGAAGATACTTTTTATCCCGGTTAACTCCGATGTTCATCCTGGGACATTTTACGGACCTCCTTGCGATTAAAACCTCGGGCAAAAGTACAGGGCAAAAGCTAGTTTTAATATTTTTTTACTGACCTCAGCGGGTGTGTCTTTCGAAGCCTTGCCACCGTTGCCACCACATCTCCACCCAATCGACTTTCCTTTAATATATTGTACCGGTTTTCCGGTTGACGATGTTCTCGATGAATGAATTTTTCTTTGATTATTTGAGGAAGTGGGTGAAATAATTTCTCTTTGACTCTTTGAGGTAGATGATGAAATAATTCCCTTTTCTTTCTTTACAACTCTTATTTTAATAACGTCATTGAGCCCGTGGGTGCACAAAAATAAATATTTAAAATTTTTTGGAAATTGTTTTCGGCAATAAGAAGTATTCGTTATTATTGCTTGCGCTTGCATTAGGTATTCTGAATTTAAGTCCGCAACCATTCCGGGCTGTAAATGATAAAACTTACTTTGAATTCATAATAATTATGCAATCTTTCAGCAACTTTTACTATGAATTTTAAATCGCAGTGTTCGCAAAGAATCAGAAGCAATTCCCGTACCTATTTTGTAAACATACTAGCTTATGCCCGCGACTTCATCCGCATGAAATTTCTTGTACCCCCGACCCACCATTGCATCGCCTGCCCGCGCTATTAGGTAGGTACTCCGTTTTTGCTAAGTTCTTTGTTTTTTTCTTTTTACTCGTCTCCTGAGGGTCCTAGCGTGATAATTAATTGATTCAGGCGTGACCTTGCGGAAATCTGCACTCAGCGCTCGGTGTGGCAACACGCCGTGTTCGAGTTCGCAACAAGTCCATCGTCATCCTGAGGATGCCTCGTTGAGAGGTGAAACACGTGTCGATTTCTTTCAGGAGTTTTTTATGGCTCTTTAGAAATAGCTAAGCGGAACAAGTTACTAAATATATCCACGTCTATTGTATTTTTCCTAGCGTGATGTTAAATGACCTATAGCCTTCCTCAAGAATTGGGCTTTTATTTTACCACTTTGTCGGCGTTATTAATTTGCATACCCATGTCAAATTACTGCTATCTAGTACTCAAGAGTCCCTGATCTAAGCAGTGGACTGACAGACAGACGGACATGGCGAAACTATAACGGTTTTTTGTTGACTACGGAAGGCAAAAAATGCTGAGATCAGATAGCGACCTGAATTTTTTTATGTACAAGAAGTGGTTGATGGGCCGCAGGCTGTTTTGCCACTCATTGAATTAAACTTACTTTACGACCTTTAGCTGCCCCCCAACCAAGAGCTATGACATAAGAAATAGGTGCTTCCATTCTTGGATCATAATTAATTGAAATAGCCTTCGGTTCATAGGAGCAAACTGTACGATAAGAAAAGTCAGAGAAGTTATATGGCTTCTCTACAACACCAAGACCGACGTCATATTGCATCCACATTGATTGATTGTACGCTGTGAACGAAATTAAGTTATTTTGATAAAGATGTACCATCGGGGTGTAAGCATTTTGAAAACAAAATCCCGTGCACACGACCCTTTTTTTTTCGTAGGTAAGCTATACTATAGCGGCCGAGCGCTGCAAGCAAGAATAGTCCTTACAGTGTACAGATATGCGTTTCTTCGAAACTACCTAAATAATGTAAGCCAAATACGCTACGGTCCACCGGAAGAGTCTATCAGTGCAGGTGTGCCTGCGCAGTTCAACCCCTATCGCCCTTCTTTAATATCCTTAATTTATTAAATTAGCACAGGTCGCCTGCACTGTTTCAAAAACTGCACCGGTCTCACAGGTATGTATGTGTAATTATAATCATCATTTCAGCCGAAAGACGTCCACTGCTGGAAATAGGCCTCCCCCAAGCACCGCCACTTCGACCGGTTCTGCTTCCCGCATCCAGCAGATTTCTGCGGCCTTCACAAGGTCATTGGTCCACCGTGTGGGAGGCCTTCCAACGCTACGTCTTCCGGTACGCAGTCGCCACTCCAGAACCTTTCGGCTCCATCGGCCATCTGTTTTGCGAGCAATATGCCCTGCCCATTGCCACTTAAGTTTGGCAACTCTTTGGGCTATGTTGGTTAAAATGGTTGACCTGCGGATCTCTTCATTTCTGATTCAATCATGTAGGGAAACTCCAAGCATAGCCCTCTCCATTGCCCTTGGATGACTTTTAGCCTTCTAATAAGGCCCATTGTGAGCGACCACGTTAGTCGCCACGTTAATGCCATAGGTCATCACTGGGTACACGCACTGGTCAAAGACTTTCGTCTTGAGACACTGCGGTAATAACTACAGCTTCTTAATTTAGATATAGCACACGCGCTATTAAATTTTTTGACATGTCGCCATTGCACCCGAATGAAGCAGGGGCGAGGACATATTAATTAATGAGCAGCAAATAAATTATGTGCTCACCTTTTGGAATAACAATCTTGACAATTCTTTGTTTCCTCGTCCAAGTGCACTCGTCATCGTAAATTTTATCGCCACTGACGTACTTTTTATACCCGGCTATCACATATATGTGACTGACCTCAGTCAGACACGCTGCTGACGTAAGGACATGTTTCGTAGAAACCAGAACTCCACCACATAGCCAAGCATTTGGTTGATTTTTAGAATAAGCCGAGTTGAGGAGGTACACCTGTATAAAACAATGGTTAGACCTGCTGTCTTGTATGGATCATAATGTTGGGCCACAAAAGGGACGAATGAGAGGCAATTGCATGCAGCTGAGATGAGAATGCTAAAAGGGATGTGTGGTGTTACACGAATGGATAGAATGTGAAATAAGTATATAGGAGGAAGTCTGAAAGTGGCACCGGTGACTTAAAAGTTGTGTGGAAATCGGTTATCATGGTGGAATGCGGAGGAGTGAGGAATATGTATGTAGTGAGGAAACTTTTGAGTATGATTGTGGATGGCTATAAGAGTAGGGGAAGACCAAAGACATGATGGATGAACTTGAAAGATGGGGAGTGACTATCGAGATGACGACTAAAAGAGAAGTATGGAAGAAAAAGATGTTGCGTCGACCACAAATAAATAATTAAGATACGGACATGAGAATGATGATGAGGAGGTACACGTAAACAGAATTTCTTAAATAAATGGAACTGACGGACTCTAACAAGCTAGGAGACGGACATAGGTATCGCATAACGTAAGATAACATCACACGCGTTTTTCCCCGAACGGTTAGGCAGAGGTACTACTGTACATAGTACCTACACCCACATTCCGCCAGCTATGTTTCAGTCCATGTAATAGCGGGCGAGCCTATTGCCATCAACCGGACACAAATCCGGGCTGCCACTGAGAAATACCTGAAGATTAGTTTTAACAATTACCTAGTAGGATTAAAAAACAATTTCAACTTCTGAAAGAGAATCTAAGCTGTAATTATGCCCAAATAGGTATATGACAACATTCCAGAACTCTTTAACCTTTCCAAACCAGAAAAACGAAACTAAGACAAAACCTGTAAGATTATAAAATAAAAAACTTTTTACAAAAAAAAAAAAAACAACCGACTTCCAAAAAAAAAAAACACTACAAAGTGAAAAATAACTTTAATTTCGGAAGTCGGTGTCTTGGGTTTTGTCTTTTCGTTTTTTGCCACCGACTTCCGAAATTAAAGTTATTTTTCACTTTGAGTAGTTTTTTTTGGAAGTCGGTTGTTTTTTTTTTTTTGTTAAAAGTTTTTATTTTTCACTTTTTAGTTGTGGTACCTACCCCACACACATTCGAATACCACTACCTGCTACGAGTGACAGGAACTTATCATATCATCTACATACTAAGTGGGAAAAAATACGTATTTTGTAGCTAACTCAAAAACTACCCAATCAAAGTTAATAAAATTTATATGGGACCAATTTGGGAGCCTTTCAAAAAAAAAAAGAATTTTCAAAATCGGTCCACAAATGACGGAGAAATCGGTGGACATACCTACATAAAAAAAAAACAAACATACGCGACGAACATATAACCTCCTCCTTTTTGGAAGTCGGTTAAAAATACAGTTTACAACTTCCAACTTACCATATATTTTTTTCCGTTTTCAACGACTATTCCGTTTGTTATTCTTCGACCACACAGACAAACTGTACGTTAGTAAAAATATGTTAAAAATATAATAATAGGTATGGAGCAGATATTAGCACAACTCGCTAATTTACATGTAATGGTAGATGCTATTACTGATGGTACAGAACAGAACTAGCCAGGTAGTACTTAAACTTAGCCCAAGATATTGGTTTCATCATCAGCCTTTGGCAGTTCACTGCTGGACATAGGCCTTTCCAACAGCCCACCATTGAACTCATTTCTAGCTGCTAAGATATTGGTTTATCAAATCGTATTAACACTTCGTTTTCTTTGATCTTCCATCATGGCCAAGATCAAGTGGGTTAATCATAGATTTACGGTTTCGAGCGATGCGACTTGCGGCAATACTTGCGTCAAGCGACTCGCGGGAGCGTCACGTTTCCAGCCATTGCTCCGCAAGTCGCGTCTCGGTGACTCGTGGCATACTCTAAACAACTTCTTCCATTTATTTTCTCCGCAGGCGCTGTCGCAAGACGCGTGTCACTTGAGCATGTAACTCGTGACCACGGGGTTAGGATATTAAAATGTTGTTATCTAAGTTCTAATTCATACATTCAAATAATACTTAACTTTAGAGCTCACTACACAAAGGACGAAGTATGTTAAACATTTATACAGCATGACTTTTTCCAATAATGCCGGGCTCAGTCACATAAAAATTTACTGAAGAAATATTTCTACACTTAATTTAACAGTGCAGTCAACCAAAGAATGAAGTGATTAGGTACTTATTCAAACATATTTCTATTTTTTATTTGTTACTTTGGTGACGTGTTGGGGCGACAAATCTTTTGTATATTTAGGTAATGATAAAGCTATCAGATATCACTGTTCCAATAATGCAAAGTTAAGCAAATATTAGTTATTGGGGTGTGTGAGTAGGTAATTGTAGGTATAAAACTCATTCGCTATAACTACTCACGATTTTATTGAGCAACACGCACAACCATTGGCGGACTAAGGGGGGGGGGATGACAAAGGTGGTCCGCCCCGGGTCCCCGGTCCTGGGGAGGCCCCAAATCTCGAGAAATACTTTGCAGTCAAATCCCAAACAAGACCAAAATTATGTTAGTAAGTAAAAGGCAGTTTGTAGTTGGAGGCAGGGTACGAGTACGTATGCTAAATACATAGGTACATATTATAAACGTAGGATGCTAAAATTTTCGAGTTCGCTATTTCATACTATATTTTTTTGAAGTGAAAGCTTCTTTAGGCGCGTTGAGTATTTTTGAGATGAGACTAAACCATTGATTTCGCGACACCATGACGACACCTCATTTTTGTAAACGCGATTGTGCTCTTTAATTATATTACGTTATGGATCAATGTTCTATGCAAGTATTTTTACTTTAAAGGTTTTGTAAACGCGATTGTGCTCTTTAATTATATTACGTTATGGATCAATGTTCTATGCAAGTATTTTTACTTTAAAGGTTTCGGAAGTTTTTTTTTTTGTAAACGCTGTTTTTCTCTTTATTTAGATAACATTACGGACCAATTTTCTAAACAAGTATTTTTCTTCCACCAAGGCGATCTTGTTCAAGTTTTCACTTCTTTCTGCACTCCCGGAGTGCCACTGCAATTTTTTTTTACTTCTGTGTAAGTTGACAAAGTATATAAGTTACTCCTGTTTATATGTGAATGGAGAAAAGAAAACCTAGCCTTTTTGAGGCACGGTGCAAATAACTCGACCTCGCTCTTGTATTCTACATTCTACCTACTACTTCTCAAAGTTTTCTGAATACCTAAGGGGTGGGGGAGAAGCATTTAGTTTTGCCGCCCGGGCCCCTGACAGGCTTAGTCCGCCACTGTACACAACAAAGACAAAACAGTGCGATCGATTACGCACTACGTCCAATCCGAATCAGAATTCAATCCGAATTGGGAATGTTCTAAATTCGAACGGACAAAGATTGGATCTAGTGCGCAACCCCGCATACAAATAGTACTACGGCTACTTCGGACCGACATTAATTCTCGGATTCGGATCGGACGTACGAAAGGCCTCAATAGAATAAAGTCAGTATGGATACCACATAATTATTTATTATTTATTATTTTTAAACTAAATTGGTTTAACCAAAAATCCACAAATAGGTAATATTCACAAAGTACTTATATACCAGCGACTGAAAAAATATTGATAAAATATAAGTACGGGTTTAAATATGAATAAATAGACACTGTTTATAACATCTCATTAATTATTGATAAAAATCAGTTCTTTACTGACTGTATTAAAACACAAACACTTTCAGTAGACACACTATAAATGAAACTCTAGCTCAAAAACTGTTTCATGAAGCGATCAAATATTTTCAGGCCGGGTTCGTTAACCTTCTGGTACCAACTTTCTTTCTTAAGTCGAGCCCACCACTTATGAAGCTTCACATATTTTTTATCAATGGGCAAAATACAGTCTAAAGAAGAAAGAGTTGCCACACACGAAACATCTGCTAGGGTCAATTCATCACCAGCTATATACTCCTTTCCTAGATACTTCTCAGCTACATCATAGCATTCTATAATATCAGCAACTTGCTCATCCGTAGGTCCTGGCGCTCTGAATTTCACTACACTGTAAATGACAGACCTTAATCTCGGAAAAAGTATTGTCGCGTCGTAGAATAAGCGTTGATCGACTATCGCTCTAGCAGTCACATCCATAGGGTACAAAGTCTGTTGTGCTTCTCCATATTTTGATACCAGGTACATGATGATTGCATGGCTGTCAGAAAGGACCAAGCCGTCGTCTTCTAACAGCGGTACGGAGTGTAGTGGATTCTTCTCCAAATATTCAGGTTTGAATTGGTCTCTACTAGGTAGGTTCACTTCCCGAGTTTCGACTTCAAGCCCAAGTAGTTCCACAACCATCAAAGTTGCTCGGGCTGGAGGACTGACATCAGTTTTGTGAATAACTATCGGCATGATGCGGTCGACTATCGTTTACTATGGCTTATTATTAACTGGAGTTGTTGCCACTCTAATAACACCTCTTTATCTGATACGGAGATATATTATCTACATTATAATCTCAATAGCACTAGTCGTTTATTGGTCACCGTGCGAATGACGTCACTCGACACGAATTATTTATCACGACATCCTCTATTTTTATGAACCTCAAATAATTCCTATTTTTTTTGGGTCTTAAAAATATTAAATAGCAAAGTAACTGCGACCAACTAGGATGTAGCGCCCGGTGGATGCTGCCACGCCACCGCTTCCACGCAGTTGGTCTCAGTTCAAACTTAACCTAACCCATTTTGTCGGAGTGCCCTAAGTTTAGTTACTGCGACCATCTCGGCGTGTGCGTTACGTCAGCGGAATGTTGTCGCTTTTCAGGATTTCGGCTTGACAGATAATTAATTATCAATTATATTGGTACCTCACCTCGTGTAAATGTGCCCGAAATTTAGAATTTGTGCGTCCAGCCGATCCAAAGATATTCAAGAAAAACAGATTCCGCTGGAGTAACGTTACCCCAGCGGCATGTTTTTTAACCGGTGGTCGTAGCTGAGTACAAACAAGCTACTTAGATAGATCACATTTGTGCCTAATTGTGCCCAAAAAATGAAATTTGTGCGTCTTGAGGTTTCAGTTATTCAAGATGCCGCTGGGGTAACGTTACTCCAGCGGAATCTGTTTTTCGTGAATATCTTTGGATCGGCTGGACGCACAAATTCTAAATTTTGGGCACATTTACACGAGATGGGGTACTAATTATCTGTCAAGCCGAAATCCTGAAAAGCGACAACATTCCGCTGACGTAATGCACACCATCTCGGCTCGCGCGTGGGTGCTCCCTGTTCTAACCGAACCTCTTTGGTTGGGGTATTAGCTTAGTTACTCCGACCAACTGTGAGAAAAGCCCAGATAGTTAAAAAGATACAATTATTTAAAAAGTGTGCAACTTTAGAAGCGCAAATAGTTATTAGAGGCTCAGTTAAATATTTCCCTTTTATTACATAACTGTATGTATTACTTCGATGCTATTTTACAATGATTATTCGGCCAGAAGCATGATAATGAAATAATAAAACGATTGATAGCTAATAACGAAATTTATTTACACGTTAAAATATCATATACCTATCACTTATAACATTTTTTGAAAATAGCTATCATAATATTCACCATTTGCAATATACAAAATCTATGGGTATGTGGGTACACTCATTACCTTTACAAAATTTACAAACACTCAACGTTATACCTTATCATTAAAAGAATGCTTAAAAATCTAAAGTGTTGGATATAAAAATTATGGAATCTTTTTAAAGTTTTATTTTTTATTTAAAGTCATAGATTAATATTAAGATCGTAGACCGTAGCGTGGGGACAGAGATGTGGTATAGACAAGATAGCGAATTGTCAGTGTCATAGACTACATTTCTGCCACAACACTACGCCATACTCAATAAAGTAATGACCTAAAAATTCAATCACACAATAGTATTCTTAAAAATATACTTTTCGAATGTCCCTAACTAATCTATAAACAAAACGATTTCCATTATTTATTTTGGGGCGTCGAAGTTTTGCTTGCAGATGCCAATAACTTTATTATAATGCCATAATTATTTAATATTATTATTAAAAATGCCATGTTCATTCAACAATTAAAATAATATCATGGACGAGGCGGATTGTGATGGTCAAGTTTCTTAAAAAGTATGAGGAGTTAGGAAGACAATGATTTTTAAAACTCAGAAACATATATTTTTGATGGTGGTTACAGACGATTAAAGGCCTCTTATTCGATCAAAATGGTTCACTGAGCTCTTTTTGTAAAAGGCGAAAATTTTCAAAACTCCTAGACACACTACATTTGTTAAATCGACTATTCTGCGAATGGAAGACAGATTCTTCGATGAAATTATTACTTCCTACCGACACTGATAAAAAGCCAGTATTTTTTATTCATAATGGCGTCTGCAAGCATTACAACATGTTATAATAAAACATGTAGCAACAACATTAATATTTAGAGAGCTACCTAACAAAATATGGAAATTCCTTACACGAAAATTTATATCAGTCAATATGAAACAAACCATACATATATTTATATAACACCGCTATAAACAAGTTTGGGGTATGTATGCAGTGTATATTTGAATTCAGAGCCATTTTATACTGTTTATATGCCAAAAACAGTAAAAAATGGTTTACTTGGCCAAATATCGGTACTGTTACAAGATAATAAACAAAAGACTATCCAAGCAAACTTTTTTCAAATATAAACCTTGTACGAAAGTTATTAAGTGTATTTTAGAATAATATTTCAAGTATAACACGGGTGATTATAAAAAATACACTGTATTGGACGAAATATTGAATATAAAGGGAGAATGTTAATGTCATAATATATTTCGAACACAATAACACATTTTGTCTGATAAATAAATTGCTATATGTATAAAACAAATCAGATGAGGAAAATCACCTTTATACGTAAGAATATAGAAATTTCTGGTGTTAACAACGTTTTTATAGTGGACAGAGTTGATAGAAGAATGGCATCTAAAATACTAACAACACATTACGCGGTTTCTACTGAAGCGGAGCGGGGATTAACGCGAAATGGATTTCAACCATTGTGATTCAATTTCAATATCTATATTCAATAACAATTCATCGAATATAATCCAGCATTAAATATAAGTATTAGATGTACAAATATATTATTAAATTAAATTAAAAGTATAAAATAATGTTTATATAAAAAATAAAATACAAAAATTAATTACGAAACCAATTTAAAGCTTAATGGTAGATTGGTAGATTCCTGCACGTCTCTGCTTCACTCGTCTCAGCTTCAGTGAAAACGGACCCTTACACGGTCTGACGTAATAAATACCCCGTATCAACTATATACATATTTTCCATGCCGATATAAAACGAAGTTAACACTAGAAAAAGTATTGTGATAACAACTTGTGTCACTATAGTATGTTCTTAGACTCGCTGGATACATAGCTATGGAACGAAGGTGGGAGCAAGACAGACACATTAGAACACGCCTTTCAAAATACCGGTTTCTGAAAAGCCAATAAATATCAAATCTCGAGTTGAATAAAACCAGCCAGTCTTACTTGACATGAAATTTGAGTACAGATTTTTTGAAGTGAAAACTTTTTTAGGCGCGTTGGGCTTTTTTGAGATGGGAAAAAATAATTGAATTCGCGACACCGTTACCGACGCCTCATTTTTGTAAACGCGATTATGCTCTTTATTTATATCACGTTACGGATCAATGTTCTATATAAGAATTTTTCGTCCACCAAGGCGATCTTGTTCAAGTTTTCACTTCTGTCGACACTCCCGGAGTGTTTTAACAGGTTTTCAAAAACCGGGCATTTTTATTTTAAAAAAAACCTACAATTTAATTTCAAATCTGACTGGAATCCGGCCTTTTCTGGCTCAAATCATAAATAAAGTGTTGTTTTCGATTCTGATGTCTTACTCCATTTGTGCTGCGCATACAGCAAGTCACAATCTATACTATAGTAAAAGATTATTGTACAGATCTAACACTAGCTACCCTAAACAAAGTTATTGTGACCGTTAAAGAGTATAAACGTCAATTGTGAGATATACATTTTATTTATTGCCTTATTTTTTAACTTGTCTGCCTTCCCCGAGGAGAGGTGTATAGTTGTAAATTATACTTTCGCCACAATTCGTGCTAAGTAACGATTATTATCATTCTCAACCTCAATATTTCTCTTTGCTGGATCCTCGTCAGTTACATACATTGACGTTTCTACTCGTTAACGACACCCACAAGTAACTTTAAACGGGGTAAGCGAGGATAGTACAAAGTTTCACCGGTGTTGTTGCGAGGTCTGCGGCCTGCGACAGTGGTTGGCTATAGATCGGAAGCACTCGTCACAAACCCGTACGGGTTTCAGTTGGCCATAGCGCGGCAGTGGTATTGAGTTTGAGCTGCATGATGCACAGAATACTTTGCCTGAAAAGTAAATGTTTGGTGTTAATTTGGTTGTTACATCTTATACTATTAAACGACCAATATTTGTACATATATTAATTTGATTGTATATAGATTTCTAAAGAAAATATTGTTATTGAAACATGAATTTCACTTGTATACGGCTTATTGGAACAAAGTCCTTTAACGCGGCTTGCGGTGGGACTGGCAGAAATCGTCACGTAACGAAAAAGCGTTATTCTCCTCAAGTTTCAAAAGTTTTTGTTTGTTGTAAATCATACGTGGAAGAACTTCGTTCTGGACGGGGGTCCCCGACCGCACACGTTTTTTTTATTCCACGACTATGTCACAGTATAAATATGAACAGTACAGAAACTACGTAGTAAACTTTCGAAGCGGCACACTCACACAGACGTACTCATTGACGAGATCCCAAGCGATTGTCGCGGTGCTGTGTCGAGACGAGTAGTCGTCGCGATATTTTTTAATTGGAGCGTAGGTAATAATTTCAAGATATGAATATAACAGTGTAGTGTACCGACCACAGTTGCGACAGTGATGCCTGCGCCGGAAGGCCGTGAAGTGCGCGGCGCAGCGCATGCAGGCGGGCGCCGCGATGTCCGGCACCCACTCCGGCGCGCGCTCCGGGCCCGGCGCGCTGCGGGTGGGGTGGGAAGGGTTATATACTGATCTCGCATCATATAGGATTTCCGTACAATGCGAGGTCAACTTATACTGGAAATGTGTAACTTGATGTGTAGCCGTGTGTACTACCAGAAAGGATAGCAGTACTACTATTCTGTAATAATCTCACCGTGAAAACTTAGGTGAAATGAGTTGTCAATCTAGCGTCGTGGAATGACAGTTCACTTTAAGCTCACTTCATCAGTTTTTACACTTATTACGGATTTTTTTTTACAGAATACACTGGCAGAAGTGTATGATTAAATATGGTTTGTTCCAAAAGTATAAGACGAAAATCTAAACAAAATCGGAAAACCTATGTATATATTTTTGTGCCCATTACAAATTGAGTATTTTAATTAAATTCACAAATTGAAATTCAATTATATTCAAAGATTTTTCAATAACAATTTTAAATGTTATTCAAACAATAATTATTGTTTATTATCATGTTTAAAAAAGTGCTGACTCAAATAGGTGTTTTATTTTTATTTATTTATTTTTATTTTTCAACATCTACGCATAGTGCAACATACCTATAGGTGAGATCCCCAGTGGACACGGACGCCTGCAGGTTGCCGGGCGCGTCGTGCGACTTGCGACGCACCTCAGTCGCGACTGGCTGGTCGCGTGCGTTCACTGTGTTGCGTCTCGCCAGTCGCGTGGACCCGTCTGACGTGGAATCCGAAGTACTGTCCGCGTACACTTCCTCTGCCGAATACACGCTGTCGAATGAGCTACCTGCAAACGTTACATCTATTTTGAGGACCACCATTTACTCTTGGAGAAGTCTCGTGTGGTCGAAGAATCAGTATTGGGGCTTTATAACCCCTTGCCAGAGATTGTTCTTTCGGTTCCCAAAATTGGGGACCGGCCATGGGGTTCCTTCCCCTCCCCCTCCTCAGGAGAGGGAGTGCTTTAATGCACACCTAGTCGCTAACGGAGCTGAGGGGTTTACCTCAATGGGCACACCCCGAGACATACTTCGAGCGCTACTAAAGTCAAAACTTTAGGAGCGCCCGAAGTGCTTCACGACGCCCGTCCGACTAGGCCTCTCATCATCATCGAGTGAGATCCCTAGTTCTCTTGGAGGAGGTTTGAATGAGTTCATCTCCTATTATGCACAAACACAACGGCTAAGAAGAACTTCTATAAATCATTCAAAAACATCCCCTGTATGAGAGTCGAACCTGCAAAAAAGGGGTCAAATATACTGAGATGACAGATAAATAAGAGGTCAAATTAAATAATCATATTAATAAAAAATTACTTAGATAAAACGCATTAAAGTAGGGAGTGGGGGTTACAAGTCAGTATAAATCTACATACTCGTGACGTCATGGCACATTTTAAATCAATGTATCGCCATTATCTTTTGATTACGTAAAAAAAGAAAAAATACGAGTCCAATATTTTTGAATTTTCTATCAGATGGAAAAAATATTTTTTAGTTATCCCTATTCTACACTGCGTAACGCCGCTTCAGCGCGCGGTGTCCGACGTCTATGCGGAGACGTATTCCGCTGATAGCTTTTTCAAGGATCTATCCACAACATTGGCTCTCGTGTACACTATCCGGTGCATAATTATGCTCATTTGGATGGGGCTATGATTGTCAATCAATCTGCCTAGCCTTTTCCCAACTGTTTATTGGTCTGCCAACGCCGTTTAGCGAAGGCGGCGTGATGATCTACCCGGGCGGAACGCGGCGCGGACGGTGGCGCCCCCTCGGCGACCGACAAGCGTGCCGGGTGTAGAGAAGTGCGCGCGAACTATTTTGAATTATCATGGTGGTGGACGGAACGGTGGAGCTAGTTTTTAACCGACTTCCAAAAGGAGAAGGTTTTCAATTCGACTGTATGTTTTTTTTTTGTATGTTTGTTCCGCGATTACTCCGCCAATTATGAATTGATTTTGATGATTATTTTTTTGTTTGATAGATCATACTTCAGAGGTGGTCCCATATAATTTTTATTAAGTTTGCTTGGATAGTTTTTGAATTAGCTCCAATAATACGTATTTTTTCCCACTTAGTATGTGGATGATATGATAAGTTCCTGTCGCTGTTATTTACATAGCAGGTAAAAAGTGAAAAATAAAATAATTTCCGAAGTCGGTGGCAAAAAACGAAAATTGTAAACCAAAGACATCGACTTCCGAAATTATTTTTCACTGTGTAGTGTTTTTTTTTGGAAGTCGGTTGTATTTTTTTTAAAGTTATTGTATTCATCAAAAACTATTGTAAAGCCATGGTAAAAGTCGCAATACAGTATATTTATAATTATTGCAGTATTTATAGTCGTTACTAATTTTCCTGCACCTCGCACACACTCATCGCATAAATATACGAGTTTCAACAAAACCAAAAAGAACGCCTAACATCCATCTTAGTTCGTGCTTCATGGAAGTCGCAGGGCTTAAGAAGGCGCCCTAACACCAACTATGTTGGGGTCGGGTTCTAGTCTCACCGGATGCAGCTGAATACCAGGTTTTTTACATGGATCGACTGCCCATCTGACCTCCACAACCCAGTAACTGAGACTGGGACTGTCTATGATTGTAAGTAAGCTAAATCACAACTTACCGTTCTGTATAACCTGATCCTCAGTCACCTCATACTCGATCGCAGGTGGTTTATCTTCCACTGGTTCTGGGGGGTCGGGCGACTGGTTCATAAGGAATACGGACTTCAGAATGTTTCGGAGATCTGCTGCGAAGTTCGTCTGTAGCTGGTCTGCTACGCCGGCGATGCAGACGAACAGGCGGTGGATTAGATCTTCGCTTGATCTGGAAGATTTTTAATTAATAATTAACATTATTTTATGGATAGCACGAATTCCAGAAGTAATCATAAAGCTTATAGAGCTCGTGGTTAAGTAATAACAGCAGCACGAGTCGATCCATCAGGTTAAGCTACGCTTGCCGGGTTGGTCCGTGGATGGGTGACCATCTTTACATACCGAGACTCCTCCGTGCCTCAGAAAGCACGTTAAGCACGTCCCGGCTGTCATTTGTAGATCTTTGACAAGTCGTTACGGGTACTTAGAAGCCCAAAAGCCTGACAACCAATCTTACCAAGGGGTATCGTGTAACCTAGTTAGGTTGTGGAGGTCAGATAGGCAGTCGCTCCATGTTAAATACTGGTATTCAGCTGCGTCCGGTTAGACTGGAAGCCGACCCCAACATAGTTGGGAAAAGGCTAGGTAGATGATGATGAGGCTTACAAAGCTTATTACTCCCAAACCCCCGTAATATTTGTAACATCGAAGGTGGCCTGCCAAGAATAGAATACTCTTTAATATGTCGACCGTGCCAAGGTACAAATATATTTTAAAGTTTTCTTTAGCCAGAATTTAGCTCATTTTGTTTGACTGTTTGGTTTATAAAAGCATTATGCGGTGTAAATAGTGAAAATTGTTTTACAGCTCTATATAGTTCACACGGAAATCAAAATAAAATAACAATAAAGTACTTAGTTCTGAATTCAAATTATTATACACGATAAATCTAATAATTGATGGACATGGAAATTAGCATTCGTTTGTATTCGGAAATGCGATGATTCCCGAGGGACATTAAGAAAATAGTCAGACCGTACTATCTACTATCTATCTATAAATAAAAGAATTTTATTTATATTTTCAAATCGGAGTCAACCAGTTGTAAAATGTACTGGTTTCAAAGCTTTATGGGCTCGAAGGGTTGGGCAGAGGTGTCCCTGTAGCAGGTACACCCACATTTCGCCAGTTACGTTAAGTCCCATTTAATAGAGCTGTATAGGCTTTATTTAGAGTCATAAAATAAAATGCAGCTTACGTACTTGAACTTTCCGCGCGCGTGTTGCCTGGCCGCTAACTCCTGCGCCTGTAACGCGAGCGCTATTTGTTCGTCGTCCGCGCATTCTGACGCGCCGCATGATGTGCCGCTGAAAACACACAGTAATTGTATTATCAATCAATATACTAACAAGCTCGTTTCAGTGTATGTATATATCGGAGAACAAATGGGGAAACAAAGTGGTAGCGTACTGAATATTAAGGCGGTTCCACATTGGTGAAGTATTTGAAAAAAGTTCATTTTGTGATAGAGAATTCAAACGATATTGAATTCTCTATCACAAAATGAACTTTTTTCGACTTAAATAGGGTATGTTTTTTGTTGACCAAATACGCCAATTAAGTGCCACCGTAACTCTAATCTGTCACGAGTTTTTGAGAAAACATTCACTTAAAAAATCCGATAACATTCTCTTCGCGATTTAATTTAATTGCAAGTAGATTTTAATCAATTTTCAAAATGGAAGTTTGTCATTGGCTTAATCTAAATAAAATGCAAGTTAAAACTCACCTCTCATCAACAAAATGATCCAAATTCAATCTCAACGGACTATTCTGGTTTTGCGCCGACCGGTTATCGAGTATCACCATACCAGGCGACCATATCTTACTCTTTTTTTTTTTACTCTTGGTATTAGTCTTCCTGCTTTTCTTCGGCCGGCTTGACTGCGACGGCCCCACATCGGCGTTAGAACTAACATTATTGTCTTCTTCAACTAGCGAACTAATCTTTTTATCAGCTTCTCTATGCCTTCTCAGCTCAGTGATAACTTCGTCAATAGTTCTGTACTCCTCATCGCCAGCATTCGCTCCCCACTCTTGCAACACTCTCCTCGCTTCACTATTTACATTGGTCGCCTCGTTCAACCCTTCCTCGTCAGAACTTAACCTATTTATAACCTTATCCATAACGGACGATGATCCCGCCTCACTCTTCGTACTATCATCTTCTACGTAATTAATATTTACAGTAACGTCATTATTTACATCTGAAAAGGAACTTTCTAGAGTGTTTTTGGTGTGTTTATCATCGTCTATTTCTGCGTCCGGACTTTTTAGTACCCTGTTTTGTTGCATGAAGTGATTGTCTCTGATATCTTTGATGTCTTTGTTTTGGTCGGTGTCGGGCGATCTATCTAAGCTAGTGTTTTCAGTACTGACGCCCGAGTCGACCGCGGATTCATGCTCGCTTTCATAACCTAACATAAACTTAACTCTCTCATCTTCTCTATCTAGCGTCATTTTTGCCGAATGGAAACTTGTGTTATCACCGTCTGCCGTTTCTTCTGCTAAATGATTGTATTCCTCGTTGGTTAGTAGCAGTGAACTTAAATTGGCGTTGGCTATTGATATATTTGTGTTTACTATGTCCGCGTCAATATTGTCGGGGATGATGAGCGGGAGATCTGTTGAGTTGAGCATTGCACTGTTGATGTCACTTCCTGCATCATCTTCTTGGTTGAAGACAGCAGAATTATTGTGTGACAGAGAGGATAGAACTGCAGGATCGTGACTAATCGCGTTAGGTATCAAATACCCGTGACTTGTCGAAGGTAGACAACTTAACTGTTCATTCCTCGGTCCGGCAAACCCGTACGCCTCCGCATCATCAGTCGATATCAACGTGGGCATATCGTTTGTTGAGAAGGAGTGTATTTGATGATCTATGATATCCACATCGCTGGCGGCAATAGACGAAAGACGATCGGCAATTTCCGTGACTTGTTCGTTCAGTGACGTCACTAGATCTTGATCAGGTATCTGTCTGTTTGAGTCACTTGTTGAGGCGTTGATGACAAGCGGATCAAACATCATCAAACCGTTAGTTGATAAGTTTCTCAACGACGAAAGATCAGAACTCTCAGTTTTGCTTGTTTTTCTGGCTCTTTCTATGTATTCTCTGCTGTCATTGGTTTGGAATGTGTCAGTGCTTGTCGTGTCTGTGGAGTAGTGTCGGGAGGTTGTCTTAATGGTGTCGTGTTCGGATTCGTGGCCTTCGGTGTCGACCGTTCCTTCGGACAGACGGCGCAGTCCGTCTATTATCGGAGTCATCACTTCGATGTTGTCTGGGAGGTAGTCGCCGTCTGTTATTATTGGATCTGTTGAACTGTGGGGACAAAAATTTAAGACTTTAATGTCAAATTAACTTCAAGATAATCAATTTACCGGAGGGCCGATTTTTTAATCTTCAGATAACTGATATCTGAGGAATAAAAATTACAGCTTGACATAGACATAGCCATATTTTATTTTCTGCAAATTTAAGTTATCTGACCAATGAATAATCAGCCCTAAAGGAATAAAAGTTGCTGTACAGTATTTTTATCTCACGAAGCGACGCGCGCTTTACTTGTGGTTACCAAGTGTACAAACACGCTGTGAATGTGCGTGTAAGCGCAGGAGCTTTCAGTACCGTTCGAGACAATAGCAAAGTCAGAAGTGTGTGTATAGCGTGTTTATACACTTGTAACCACAAGTAAAGCGCGCGTCGCTTCGTGATATATAAATACCATATTTATGTGACACAGTGTCCTGATAAGCAGTATTTACTTTCTTCTACAAAAAAAATAAAAGAGAAACTGATTTTCGAGTAATTCTCTGCCAGGTAAGTTAACTTACTATATCAAACCAATAATTGAACAGGCCTGTTCCAACCATCACTTCTTGCGTGCAAGTAATTGTAACAAGGCTTTCTACAAAAAAATATTTTTGAACAATCTAATTGTTTTAGGATAAGTAATTTTAAATCATTCATGATAATTACCTTTGGTGTGAGTATAAATCCCGGCAGTTGGCATGGTCCGCGTAGAACCTTGACACAAACTCTCCCAGGTCTGGGTACGGACACGACCAGTCGTTTGGCGATTCATTCGTGTCTGGAAAACAACAACAACCTTAAGTTTAATAAAAGAACACTGGTGATATCACTAGGAATATTATTTATCTAAAGTCTGACGAAAGCCGACGTATCTATGTACGTTTATTTCTATTTTCTTAACGTCCGTCGGGTATCGTCGCATTTCCGAATACAAACGAATGCTAATTTTCATGTCTATCAATTATTAGATTTATCGTGTATAATAATTTGAATTCAGAACTAAGTACTTTATTGTTGTATTGTTCCGTGTGAACTATATAGAGCTGTAAAACTACTTTCCTATCTGTGGTACCTGTGGCTTTCTAATTTTTTTAAATAAATTACATTAAGTTAAAATAATATTAACAACTCTATATACTTCCAAGTCGATTGAGAGCGTCCGGTCTGCACCGAGTGCAAAGGGCAACTGATAGAAATCCGTCAACTGACGAAGCATGAAATTTGCCGAGGGACATTCAGAAAATAGAAATACAGTATATTCGGTTAGGATTTCATGGTGATCGGAATAAAGTCATATCATGGGTTTCAAAGCAAACAAATTGGATCGTGAAGCAAGTCACAAGTGCGTTTAGTTTATGACAGTCGTATCAAGTTCAAAGTATCAAGGCGTCAGTAAGCGTCGAAAGTGCCAATTTTTATACCTTACTAGCAGCGCCCCGCAGTTTCACCCGCAGAAGTCCCGATCCCGTGGGAATATCGGGATAAAAAGTATCCTATGTGTTAATCCAAGTAATAGACTACCTGTGTGCAAAATTTCATTCAAATCCGTTCAGAAGTTTTTGCGTGAAAGAGTAACAAACATCCATCCATCCTCACAAACAATCACATTTATAATATTAGTAGGAATAGGATGTTGAAGGAGCTGTGTTGCAATTTTGATGTACAATAAAGTATACCAGCCGTACGTGTCGATCGACTAGGTTAAGCTACGATTGTCGTGGTTGATCCGTGGATCCATCTTTACCAAGACCCCTCCGTGCCTCGGAAAGCACGTAAAGCCGTTGGTCCCGGCAGTCATTTCCAGATCTTTGACAGTTGTTACGGGTCGTCCTAAGCCCGAAAGTCTGACAACCAGACTTATCAAAGGGTATCGTGTTACCCAGTAACTGGGTTTTGGAGGTGAGATAGGCAGTCGCTCCATGTAAAATACTGGTATTCAGCTGCATCCGGTTAGACTGGAAGCCGACCCCAACAAACTTTAGGCAGATGATGAATGAAGTACACATTTCATGTTTAATTCTTTACGTACCAGCGGGCAAATGTCGCGTGAGGTTGGAGATGTCCTCGTTGGTGCACAGGAGCCGCTCGAGAGCCATCAGCTCGCGCCGGTCGAGCGTCCACAGGAGGGAGCGGATCTTGTGGAGCAACGTGCGGAATGGACGGAACATGTCCGACATTTCTTCTGTGGATATAATAATAATTTAATAACTGAGCAGTGGTGGCCCAGTGGTAACGGCCGCGACTTGCGAGTTGTAGGTCGTAGGTTCGAACCCAGACAGACGCTTTACTTTGTGTAAATTATTTCATCACCACTGCTCTCAAAACGGTGAAGGAAAACATCGTGAGGAAACCGGCATGTCCTAGAACGGAAAATTCGAAGACATGTGACATCTACCAACCCGCACTGGGCCCGCGTGGTGGATTACGGCCCACTCCCTCTCACAGAGAGGAGGCCTGTGTCCCAGCAGTGGGAACATTTATAGGCTGATGATGAACTGAACAAACATAAATAATACTTATAGAGCCCAACAGTCAGACCACAAAAAAAAACTCCGCAATTTTATCAAAGGTAGCTTGGCTGCCTCGAGACTATTCACTATAATACACCTTGACATACATTTATGACTGCCTCAATCGAATCGTCGCCACTCAAATGGTCGTCTACATGAAAATCACGTCTGCTGGACTATGCAAGCGAAACTAGGCATTTCGTCGCCACATACGGGCCTGATGCTGTACCGTATGTCTATTGCATAGGTCTTTCAAGGGTCTGAGGAATTGAATCTAAAAACAATTTGTTGTTACGGGCGCTGAGATAAAGTCAGAAAAATTATGTTGAGACAGAGATGTTGAGTACTTGTCAAATATCGAAATCAAGTAGTTTTATTACGAAGTCAAGACGTAGCACACCTGGAGCTTGATACTCAACAAAGGAATGACGGATTCTGTAGGAGACATGAACTCAATTCTCAAGGCTTAGGTTTTTGCGAACAAGATCACATGGGATCTGACTGGCTACTGGCTAAACACACACTTAGGCGAGCAGACCACCGCGAGCTAAACTAAATTAGTTTGCAGTTAGTTTGCATGTATGAAAAACTGGCGAGCTAAACTAAAATAAACGCCAAACTAACTTAGTTTTTCGACTTTGAGTAACACGTGTGATCTGAATTTCGCGGAAGTTAAAATAATAATGAATTACCAGGTGGCTTATCAATGCTGAGCGGTCCGCTGGAGTATATCAGCAATCCGCTGACTATAGCCAGCCGCGGCACCGCGAACATTAGCGCCGGGTCGTATGAGTCCACCTGGAATTATACAAAGGGAATGTTTAGAAGATATAAATTACCTCTTATAATTATCTTTCAGTGTGCCAAAGATATACAGGGTTATTGGTTATACGTCGGCAATCCGTTAAGGGAGAGGTCATTTGCAACCAAATTACCCCTGATGACCCCTATGCCAATGTCAGCCATTTTCGAGTAATTTGACGAGCAATTTTTTTTAATGTATGAAATAAAAAATATAAAATGTACCCAAAAATGGTTATACGTAACCATTTTCGAGTAATTTGACATTTTATATTTTAAAATGTATGAAATAAAAATATAAAATGTAACCCTGTAATAACCCTGTACACAGTAAGATAAGTGACAGGCATAACATTAATACCTACTAGAAACTCAGACAAAAAAAAAACGTACGGCCCTTTTTACCTGATTAGTTCTAAAGTTTTGTTTTTTGCAATAAATAACATTCTGACTCAGAAGGTTAAGCTGTATTCTTATTAGAAGACAAGAGCGAGCGAAGCGAGCTAGTTTGAAGAATCCTGACTTGGATAAGTTAAGTTATTATTATGACTTTACTAAGAGAAAGCAACAGCTTGAGAATAACTCCGCGCCTGTAGATTGAAGGCTTTGTAAGTCATAAACAAATTACGTAATTTTTCATAAGGTATTCATTAATTTCGGGACTTTTATCTTTAGTGCAGTGGCGTAGCGAGAGGGGGGGCGGAGGGGCGGACCGCCCCGGGCGCCACCATTAGAAGGGCGGCAAAAAAATATATTTTGTGCAGTCACTGGCGGTCAGTCAGACAATTAATTTTTCAAGAAGTTAGCTTTTACCCACTTGCACATACTAAATGTCCCTCCCGCCCAAAACAATTGTTGCAAATCACGAGTGCGGTCGGCCCTTGTTTGTGTTTCGACGTGTACATGCATGGTGTTAATCTGAGCGCGCGGGGCGTATGCGGGCACGCACACTGTCACACCATGCATCTACACGTCTAAACACAAACAAGGGCTGACCGCGCTCGTGATTTGCAAGAACTATAGGTACGTCCCTTCAAGGAAGTACGTGAAGGTTTGACAATTCAAAGAAAGTTTTTTATTTGTTTTTTTGTTTTTTTAATGCAAAATAATTATGACTGTTCTTGCTGAAAAGTTCTCTAGAATTAATGTATAGTATGTATATGTTACCGTTAGAATACGGAATACGTTATTAAACGCATTAACTAGATAATCTGCAAATAACCGGGAACGATCCGTTAAGTTTAAAATTTTACTTAAAGTAGTAGATATATGCATTCTATCTAGTTGATTAACTGCATATTAACGAATGCTACACCGTTAAATCGCGGAAGACAATGAGCGAAAAACTTCTTTCTCGTTTTTTGCTAACGTAATATTTTTCAAACATGCAAACAAGCATACACCATGCATGCAGCATGCAAGCAAGCACGCAACATGCAGCACGCATGGTTTCTGTCACGGCTCCGGCGGCGGCGGTCCCACGCGAGCTTATCGTCGCTCGCCGCCCGCGGCTGAGGCTGAAGCTGCGGTGGTGATAAAACCACCTACTCATCAGCTCGCGAGCCGCCGCGCCCGTCCGCGCCTACGTGGGCTTAAATTACACTCTAGGGGTAGGGCAGACTGGGCACGCCACAATTGCGGCGATAAGACCCCTCTTTGAGGAGTGGCTTGAGAGGCGTCACGGCGTCCTCACCTTCCGCCTGACGCAGGTCCTCACCGGACAGGGCTGTTTCGGGAGGTTCCTGTTCAGGATAAGGCAGGAGGAAACGCCCGGGTGTCACCATTGTGTGGATCGCCCGGAGGACACGGTGGAGCATAGGGTGGAGGTCTGCCCGGCTTGGGCGGAACATCGCCGTGTCCTCGTGGAGGCGATCGGCGGCGGTGATCTCTCACGTCCGGCCCTGGTTCAGGCCATGGTACGGAGCGAGAGGAAATGGCAGGCCGTCACCTCCTTCTGCGAAGCGGTAATGCTCGCGAAGGAGGAGGCGGAACGCGTGAGCGAGAGGCAAATTTCGCGCCCTCACGCCCCTAACCGCCGCAGGAGGAGACGCCCTGGGCGGGAATCGCGAGCCGATTTCCGGCCACCGTAGGCGCGGGCTTGCGGACGGTGAGCAATGGGTAGCTCGCCGTCCGATAAGGACTAGGCCCGGGTCGACGGCGCGTTGTGTTCCACGCGTGCCTCAAAGAGATGTCAGCAGAATTGACGGGGTCCGCTAGGGCCAATGCCTGCCGGGGCTGCAAATAAGGGCCGAAAGGGACATCGTGGCCCCCGGCAACAGGGCAACCGAAGGAACACGGGTGGGTTTTAGTCAAAGAGTCTGACACGCCTTCCCGCTCCACCCAGAGTGGAATAAGTTATTTGATAATTACTCACCCAAAAAAAAATATGGGTAGGGCAGACAAGACTACGTGGAGTCGGTTTTGCAGCGATTCGTTTCTGTCACTAACTTTTGATTTTTGGAGCTAACCGTATGCTTGGTCGTTAGTCTGCAGATTACCTAAGAAGTCTACAGATTTATCTGTTAATCTAAGAACTAAAACAATCTTTTCCACTTTATCGGACTCGACCAGTTAATCTATACTCTAACAGATTTACGCACATTACCGGTAACATATACATTAAATTGAAATACCTAAATAAGAGGGCGGCAAAATTGTCTTCCGCCCCGGGCGGCCGACACCCACGCTACGCCGCTGCTTTAGTGGTATGAGGAACAGGGTGTAAAGTTCACTCATCCACCATAGAAAATAGAGGATCCTCCGACCAGACGGTTGTTGTGTCTGGCGGGCAACTGCCCATCGGTTGGAAGTTGAAATCTTGTATGTATGTCGATCGCTCGGTAACTGCGCGATGCAGGATTTGTGTGACGTCATGTCTTTGATGCGTAGTTTGTATGTGGCGGTGTAACCGCTACATATCAATAAGAATTAGTATGTGGATAACATTTTACGATTTTCGTTCGGGAGCGTTCCTTGTAGCCCGGGGGCCCGTATCGTTTATACGGCTAACGCGGCGAAAGCTACGTCTCTGGGAATGCCAAATAGGCCCACTGGTCATCGTCCTTTAAGCGTGGTAATACATAAAACAAAAATGCGCTTTACTTGAGAACCTTCTCATTTTCTTCGGTTAAAAATGATACAATCACTACACGAACCAATAGCATCGACATCTACTCTAACCCTTTACGACAATTCCGATCGAGACTTCTAACCAGCTCGGAATCTTGAGTCGTCTGTGCAACACGAACCGCCTATTAATTATTGTATTTACTTCATTCCCTTCTTTGTAAGCGATTTTTTTTAGTTTTTTTTTTTTTTTTTTTTTTTTTCAATATTTTTGTATTTCCGATCGTATTTGTGACCATAGCTCATCTTTATTTAATAACTCATATGTAATTTATCTAACGAACGATATCTTGCACGTACTATTGATTTCTCTGTTAGTGTTGTGCACTTCTGTAAGTCACGAATTCACAATTCCTAAAACAGTATGTCGCTGTCCCCGGCGAATAATATGGTAATGTGCTATTACGATAGTTTTAACTTTATTGCATATTCGATATTTAGAGGTCCAATTACACTCTGTCAATTTTTTACATACATTTCCTACGGTTATTACAGATGTTACGAGATTTTAAGGTTTATTATAATGAATGTAAAAAATCACTTTTCTTTTGGTATTTGAACAATTCCGCTATGTATATTAGTCAATAAGATATTCATAAAAAACAGTTTTTTATTTTTCCTGTAAAGTTTGGTTTTTACTATTACGATTTTATTCGCCGGGGACAGCGATGTGATTTTTGCTTGTATATGTCTTAGTGAATAAGTCGTTGAAGTGCCATAACAATAAATAAATAAATACGAGCAAGTAAAAACGACTAACCTGTTCCTGTGTGAGCAAGTTCTGTTTGAGCGCCCTCCACAAACTCTCCGAGAACAGCACGCAGATGAGTTGCTGAGCTTCAAACTCGTGCGGCGTCTTCACGTTCACCATAGCACTGACATAGCATAGCTCGAACTCTGCGAACAACCTGTAATGAAACCAAATGTATGTTTAGACCAGCTTATCTTTAACCAGAGACGGGACAAGTAAATGAAGTGTGGTGTAATGTTGTAGAGGTTTTGTTTGCATGGCTTTGCAAACCGACCTCCACAACTGTTTCAGAAGATAATGGCATGTTTTAGAGATAAACACTATTTCATATTTAGAAGAGTAAGAAAAGAAGACAGAGTCCTCTCGGAGAGCTGACAGCACTTCCCAACTATGTTGGGGTCGGCTTCCAGTCTAACCAGATACAGCTGAATACCAGTATTTTACATGGAGCGACTGCCTATCTGACCTCCACAACCCAGTAACTGGGTAATACGATACCCCTTTGGTTAGACTGGTTCTGAGATTATTGTCATTATTTAAATTATGTGTGTTTTAAATGTTATTATTTAAATTATTTGTGTTTTTATTGTTATTATTTAAATTATGTGTGTTTTAAATGTTATTATTTAAATTATTTGTGTTTTTATTTTTATTATTTAGATTATTATTATTTAATTACCTTGTAAAACATTCAGAAACAATGTAAATTGTTATTGAATAAATTAAATGAATGAATGACTGGTTGTCAGACTTTCGGGCTTCAGACGACTGTCAAAGATCCACGAATGACAGCCGGGACCAACGGTTTAACGTGCTTTCCGAGGCACGGAGGGGTCTTGGTATGTAAAGATGGTCACCCATCCACAGACCCACCACGGCAAGCGTAGCTTAACCTTATTGATCGACCCGAGCAGCTGTTATTACTTAGCCACAAGCTAATTAGCCACTTTCTTGGCCACAAGACAGCGCCCGTCTAATGTAAAAGTTATTATCCAGGAATCCTTTTTTTTGTGTGTTTCATTGGAGTAGCTTACGAGTTTTTACGATCCTTAAGGTGAACGCACACTTATCCAAACCGAACACGTCGAAGAAATCGAAATCAACGAGAACGCTAGGTACGGTCTTCCAGATTCGGACGAATCGACGCGGGCAGGTGTGCGAGGTTTCATAGAATTTCATATAAATAATTCTAAAATTCGTTTGGTACGGTTCGTTCGACGCGAATCAATTTGATAGACTAGCGAACTAGAGGGTGGTGTAGTATCTTTGGATACGTATTTGCCGGTCTGTTGTAGCCGAAAATGTTTGACCAATCTCTAATTCCGTGGCCTCGGGTTATGCTGAGAATTTTTATTTCTCTGGTTAATTAAATAACAAAAAACAGAGCTCGTATTTTCCATTTTCCGCTGTGTGAAGGTTATTCTCATGTCGTGGTCAAGGTAGGCCTTTACACGCGATACAAGGCACCTGTCCCACTGCCAGCGATTAGTCGCGAGTACTCTCTTTAAAATAGCTCTTGTCACTGCGACAAACGAGCACTCGCCGGCGGTGTGAACAGTCAGCGATCAACTATTAATATATGTATCTTTTTTACTTACACGGGACCTGCAATCTTTTGTGCGTTTTATGAGCGACAAAATCGTTGATAGCTATTTTAGTTGCTTCCTCGTTGGCGGGCAGCAGTTGTTGCAGCTGAGCACGTAGCTTTAAATTCCCCGACTAATAATCATGATTAAAACTTTGATCCAGCCCGTCCCATCCTTGATGTCCTCCCTCCGGTTGACGCCCTAAGCCGAGGTTCGTACCCCACAGGGGGTGCCCTTAGCGAGCGTTCACCTAGTTTTAATTAGCATAGTTGAATAACCCCTGGCTGGAGGTTTAAGTGTAGTAGCTTAAGGCACCCACAGGAAAGCCCGGTTAAGTAATCATGATCTCAGAGGTCAACTACGAAAGTCCCACCTAAAAAAAAAAAACCTCGTCGGCGGTGTGACAAGGTGCCTCAGTATACAGGGTGGCAGAGACATCGACGCGAAAACTGTTACGATGGATTCAGTAAGTACATGATTCTGAACCCCTTGCATTGAAATTTTTCGTCAGAAATAAATGTACTGAATCCATCGTACCCACAGATATAGATATATCTAGATAACGCAAGTATCACGATCTGTATGAAAACCAAGCGTGCCATTTTTTGACTGCCTACTATGACGTCACAAGCACTAGGAAACGTTTCTTTTATTTTTTCTCTTCGCATTTGCACAGTTTTTACAATTTATAACAGCGTAATTAACCATTTTCATTTTTTTACTGACTTCCGACAAGCGCGGCACCGATGCAGACTGAGCGCGAAAGTGGCAGCTTACGATTATTGTACGTAAGCTGGGCACGAAAATGGCACGCGAAGTAGTTGCTCTTGCGTTATCTAGGTATATCTATATCTGTGATCGTAAAAGTTTTCGCGTGGATGTCCCTGCCCTGTATAGTAAGCAAGGAGCAGCATTACCGCCTCTGGACAGAATTATTAACTGCGTTTACTTACATTTGACTGATGAGTATACACGGTGTAAAAAAGCCCATTACATAGCCGTTATCTACGCATTCTGTACATCAAACCTAATAACAATCAATCAATCTGCCTAGCCTTTCCCCAGCTATGTTGGGGTCGGCTTCCAGTCTAACAGGATGCAGCTGAATACCAGTATTTTACATGGAACGACTGACTATCTGACCTTCATAACCCTGCAGTAACTGAGTAACGCGATACCCCCTGGTATGACTGGTTGTCAGACTTATGGGCTTACTGACTACCCGATGTGTACTGGCTGGTCAGCGATCCACAAACCGACCGCGGCAAGCGTAGATTAACGATCGACCTGACTGTTATTTTTGGTGTGAAAAATCGCTGTTTACAGCAACGTAACGCTGTTTACAGAAATGTAACGCACCTATGAGCATGACCCATGAGCATACCCCCACAACTCCTACAGAAGATGTGAATACTTAAAGTTAAAACTTGATTTCGTGAAAAAAAGTTGCAAAATCGACCTTCAATACCTCTGTAACCAGATGGTTCCCAGGTATAGTCCAGTACAATAAAATGATCATAATAACAGGAAGAACAAATGACTCTCGGCTTCGGTATTTTTACACCCGTTATATAAAACTAGCTGACCCGACAGACGTTGTCCTGATAATTCATAGAAATCCCCTAGAAGAAAGGACATTCTTTTTAAGGCTCGTGCAGACTAGCGCGACTTGGCGCGCCAAGCGACACCGGTAATTGTACTACCGTGAAGTTTTCATAGAAATGTTTTGTTAGTCGCGTCGCGTCAGTTTGTACGAGGCTTTACTCGTCTCGTCTTTTTACACCCGTTATAGCGTATGTCCTGTAAGCTTCACTTTCGCTTTGAACTAAATAGTATGACGTCATCACCTGTCGAATATACGGAGGCTCTCGTGTAGCATGTCGTCGTGCTGCGACAGCGCCATGCCTCGCGGTCTGAGGCACTGCTCCCGTAGCAACGAGCGAACAGTCTCGAGGCTGCGTGTGAGCGCCTTTGCCAGCGGACGCATGGCCGCCGATTCCTCCTCGCGATTCATTATCGAGGAGCCCGCGGCTAGGCACTGAAAAAGGGGAAATGGATACGTTGTACTCAACCATATTATGTAATATGTATCTGTCTAGCTCTATTGCAAAACAAAGACACCTCTCTCGTTTTATTACATTAGGAGGGGACAGAGGTAAGTAAAGGCACAGATTAACACAGTATTTATATTTTCTTAATGTCCCGCGGGAATCATCTCATTTCCGAATACAAACGAATGCTAACTTCCATGTCCATCAATTATTAGATTTATCGTGTATAATAATTTGAATTCAGAACTAAGTACTTTATTGTTGTTTTGCTTTGATTTCCGTGTGAACTATATAGAGCTGTAAAACTATTTTCATGTCTATCGTGCCTGCGACTTTAGCAGCTTTCCTCCCATTTTTTTAATAAATTACATTAAGTTAAAAGAGTATTAACAACTCTATATAATTCCAAGTCGATTGAAAGCGTCCGGTCTGCACCAAGTGCAAAGGGTAACTGATAGAAATCCGACGACTGACGAAACACGAAGTTTGCCGAGGGACATTAATAAAATACTGTACAGATGGAACATTCCGCAAAATCATTTAATTAAAAAGCGACTCTTGCTACGACACAATAAAGTGCAATTCAGGTCGCGCAGCGCTAATTACATACAGTTACATTCAGCTAGAAGTTGCCTCTCTTTCTACCGCGTAACTCTTATATCTTCTGACTACGTTACGCCCACTGAATTCGACAAGTCGAGCCCATCGCGTACCTACTAGTAGCTTCATACCTAAAATGCGAAGTGTCCCATTTGTATTCATCTGAGGTAAAGGTAACTATTAAAATAAAATTTATGTTAAGAGAAAATGGACGCGAGAGCAAACAGTTGAAATCGTTTTCATGAATCATCTTTCTTTCAGAAATATCCGGCTGTATTTATAGCCGAGACTTGTATTGTGAGCTAGGATGAGTAGTCATAAACGTTAAAGAAATTATCTAAAGCTTCATATCCATAATAATATGTGAAAGATTATAAGCGAGCCGAGTATGTTATTATTGTTACGAACATTGTCAAATGGCTTAACGATAACATTGTTCCTACATAATATTAAATAAGGCACAGCTGTTTTACTCACACGTATGTATGTCAAACATTATCATAGCAAATATTCTGCAAACGGTCTGAGTCGTGCGTCCTAAAAATAAACGTTTTCTAACCCAAATATGAGAGAATAAAAGTCAATCAATAGCGAATAGAAATATTATTGTTTCTTATTTTCTTCTCTTCAGGGGGCCTACCACCAGCTCATAGAGCAGTATTATTTTAATATTACTTCAGTGTAGGCCCCCTGGTCATAAATTATATTAGAGTAGCTATTGTGGGCAAGTACAATGGATGAGCAAAGGTTGGCTCTGAGAACGTTTGCATAACCTTTCTATGGAATATTCGACCTAATTATTAGCGTGGAATTAGGTCGAATATCGTTAAAGAATTAGAACAGCATTTCAAAAACAATCTCTTTGGTTCTTATCATCATTTTAAATACAGAACAGCGATGATGTTACCAAAACAAACAGTCTAGTAATAATTATAATATAAAAAAAAACAGTGGCACTCCGGGAGTGCCGACAGAAGTGAAAACTAAAAAAAAATACTTCCAAAACCTTTAAAGTAAAAATGCTTGCATAGAACATTAATCCGTAACGTAATGTAAATAAAGAGCACAATCACGTTTACAAAAAAACTATTATATTTTAAACTATTATATAAGTATTAAATACTAATTATATTACGTTACGAATCAATGTTCTATGCAAGTATTTTTACTTTAAAGGTTTTGTAAACGCGATTGTGATCTTTATTTATATTAAGTTACGGATCAATGTTCTATGCAAGTATTTTTACTTTAAAGGTTTTGGAAGTTTATTTTTTTTGTAAACGCGATTTTGCTCTTTATTTAGATAAGTGTTTTTCTTCCACCAAGGCGATCTTGTTCAAGTTTTCACTTCTGTCGGCACACCCGGAGTGCCACTGTTTTTTTTCAAACGTCATTTTCGCTCGTTGACCGACGACCGTCCTTTACCATACGTGTTAGCAGGCAGTTTTAAATACACATTATGTAAAATATTATAACTGCGTGTTTGTATACCTAAGCGTACCTATTCGCACAAAGCTTGCGTGACTCCTATATTAATTACCTACCCACCTACCCACAAATCAAATTATGTATAACGATAGCGCCGCCATTTTCTTACAGCTCGAGCGTAAAGAATCGGAAGCCTATAAGGTTAAGCAGCGTTCCAGTTGATGAGTCATCAATGTTATGGTTATAATGTGATAGTACAAGAAACAACATTACATCTAACCTTGGATAAACATTCGATGCCTATTCACCTACTACTTAACTACCTTACCTTATCTTTAGCTGTGTATTTTATGTTTTTTTTTTGTATAATGTGCATTTTGTTTGTGCAGAATACATTTTTCATTATTTTTTCTTTCTTTTTTTAGTATTGTCCTCTTCACCGTATCCGGCGACAGCGACCCAGACTAATTTTCTTTTTTTCCTTTCGTGAGCTCTCTGATGACTAGCAAAACCAAATTTGGTCTTGAAAACCCGGTCACACCGTGTGCAGAAGAGCTGATCAGCATCGTTGTATGTGTACGCATACGAAGGCTTTGGGCGACTTTTGCGTGTTTGGCGCTTTTTGTCCAAGTCTTCAAGACGACTTGCTTCAAAGCATTCAGTTGCTTTGTGGATTGAGGTGCGCCATCTTTCTCGGTAAGTATTTTTCTACGGCTTTGTTCGACTCCATCCAAAAAGCTGTCAAGCCACAGATGAATACAGATGGGACACTCCGCAGTTTAGGTACGAAGCTACAAGTACGCGGCGGGCCCGTCTTGCTGGGTCAATTCAGTGAGTGTAACGTAGTCAGAAGATCTAAGAGTCACGCGATAGAAAGAGAGGCAAATTCTAGGTGAATATAACTGTAGGTTAGCCCTGTGTGACCTGAATTGCACTTTATTATGTCGTAGCAAGAGTCGCTTTTTGTTTCAATGATTTTGCGGAGTGTCCCATATGTATTAATCTGTGGCCAAGCTCAAATGGGCCTGTGCCGGACACGATTGCCGCATGTCGGATATATTATGGGCTAAGACCACCACAACACCACCTGAAATAGTCCAACGACATCGCGGAAGACCAAGGCGTAGATGGCGGGACGAACTTGACGCTTATAGGAGGGTTTGGTCCATATTGGCTCAGGATCGAGTTGAGTGGGAAAAGGAGGATTTTGCCCTACAGTGGAACTGTGGCGGCATCTACATCGCCACATACGAACTACGCATCAAAGACCTGACGTCACACAAATCCTGCATCGCGCAATTAGAATTTACCGCGCGAACGACATAAATATATGACTATCCGACATCAATCGCTGGGCAGCTGCCCGCCAGACACGACACCCGTCTAGTCGGAAGATCCTCCCTTTTCTACAGAGGATGAGTGAACTTTACACCCTGTTCCTCATACCTCTAAAGGACAATACAGGCTGATTATTATTATTGTTCGTATAAATGGTAATGGATATTTACATAGGAAATTAGGAACGGAGTGAGATTAATGTTTGTATTGTTTTTTCGACTATTTTATTTGACTAAAGGCCGCCGTATATGGAATGGCTGACCTGCCGCAATTTGGATTGAAGCGGTACGATAACATACATTCTCTCGCGACAATAAACGTTAAAGTGCTTACGAAACGGCCAGTTAATATTGACTGGCGTTTGAGACTTCAGTCGTTACAGGTTTACGTGGATTTTATCCAGTACAGAAAATCATAAATGCCACTATTTATATCCCTTCAAATTCCAACACAAGTATTGGAACAGTTTCTAAAAGCCTCCTCAAGGCCCTAAGCTGTTAATCTGTTGCGGTGGGTAACCAAACGTCATAACTTGCTTGCTTGTCATTTATTTAGCACCTAGTTAAACTTATTCTAAATCCAAAATATTTAGTCACATTAATTTTATTAATACTTACCTAACTATTAGTTTTATTATTTCGTTTTAAAATAAACTTTAATTACAATTCTAACAGTAATTAGGAGATGTGCTCGGCTAGAGCGAAACAAACGGAATGGCTTACGAATTACTATTGGTACATATTTTATAAAAAAAAGGTTAATCTAAAAAAACAATATTTTTTTGAATGAACCACCAGGTAAACGTTAACTTAAGTGTTAGAAAAAGGTGAAGTGTTCGGAAAAGATGTAGAATAAATAACTGCAATCAGTGACTATTTAACTAAGAAACAGGGTTTTGAGTTGTTGAGTGATTTTCTACTATGGGAACTGATGCCTGGTATGCATAACTAGATAAGTAATTTTTTAATAAGTAGTAAACATTTTAGATGGAATAAATCACTACAGGTTTTAACTTTCAGAAACCGATATCTGCAATCAAATAATGCCCTACATTCTTTTGGTACCTCTTGTACGCCATAATTTTCTCAAAAAGAAATAAGAATAAAACCTCCAAGTTACCAACCTCAGCACCGAACCAGAGCTGTCCCGCCAGGTTGTCTTGCAGCACATCCTCGGGGAATTTGACCCTGAAGCCGCGCGCCACTCGCTCGTCACCCAACAGCTGGTCCATTATCTGACTCGTGATGTTCAGTACGCGGTCCTGCGGAGAAAGAAATATGGGGTTGAGTAAACTCAAAGCATTTATATCAAACTAGCTTCTGCCGGCGACTTCGTCAGCGAGCCTATAACCTTTCTCAAGAATTGGGATATCCAATGCAAAAATATTTTTTCAAATGGGACTGGTAGTTCCGGAGATCCCATGGGCGGCCTTAAAACTCTGACGCCGGGTTAGTCACTAACCACACGAAATGTAGAAGAAGTTCCGAAGATTATCCCCTACATACAAACTTACAAACAAATGTTACCTCTTTATAATATTATTAGTACAGAAGTTAGTTTACAGGGTAAGTTTTTAACCAGTGCGCAAACTTGAACACGTGACTTTACTCATCATTATGAACAACTTTTACTATGGGACCAAACCTGAAATCGCGAAAAAATTATCAGCTGTTCCCTACATTTACGTTCGCAACCAATTACAGGCATTTTTAAATAGTCAAGGGGTCGGTCAGTCAGAAAGATGAAGCTAGTTGCCCATTCCAAAGCGTATTAGGTTCCTATGGAGAAGAACGGGCAAGAAAATCCAGAAAAAGAACCAAGACATGCGTTACGGCTGGTTGTGTTTGTTTATTTCATTATGAGGCATGAAAGCTAACATCATGAAAGCATGACTCGAACATTTCTGCGTCGCAGAAAAAACCTTTACGGTATATCTACTACAGGTTTTCCTTTAAAGACAGTTGATTCCCGAAGACGCACACGATGAGTAAATGAAATATAAGGTAGGTAAGTACGTACAGTTCGCGTCAAATAACTTTGCCGCTCTGAAGTAGGCTACAAATGACTGCGCTGTAGTCAATCTTACATAAAAAACAGTAGCACTTATGCGCAGCCTAGCTTCAGAAAACAAAGTTATTTAAAGGCTCTTTCAAACAGGCGCGACACGCGACGCGACACAAAGGCACCGCTCGTCGCGCAACGAGCGGTACCTTTGTGTCGCGTCGCGTGTCGCGCTGGTCTGCACGAGCCTTAACGCGAACTGTACTTGATGCAAAAGAGGAAAAAATTACAAAGCAATCGTATCGGACAATCATATGTAGGGCTGCGGAGTTTTGCTAGCTAATTCAAATTGACCCTGTAGATGAATACTGAATTAATTCTTAGTTTGTACGAAGATAGGACAAACTAATAGTTATTTATGCAACTGTTGTATATTATGGGGGGTATTAAAACACGAATGTGGGTTTACTTATCACACAAGGTGAAGCCGAGTGTGATATTAATATTACATGAGTGTTTGAATACCTAATTATAATAGTTGCATACAAGACTTTGTCTACACCCATGATATGAATCCTCTATAAAAGGTTCTGAAACCATTGGGTGTTTGTAATTCAAGATCAAGAGTAAAAAAAATCCCACGAAATTCAGTAGGTACAAGTGCACGTATGTATGTCGCCTGCACCAGCACATCACCGCACATGCGTGCAGCGGGTGCTGCTGTCCCCCGCTTAATCTTTGAAACGAGTTGCATAATGAAATTTAGTACAACATTATAACACTCATTTGGATGAGATTATGGTTACTATGACACTAGCTGTTTTAATTTTGGCAATAAGCTAACTGTTTCTGAAACTTTTATAGAGGTTTTATAGCATGGGTGTAATAAAGAAAGTTACAACTGCAACAATTTAAGCTAACAATAACAATAATAACCTGAAGATCAACGAAAGAATATGCTTTGTCTTCGAGTCCATAACAAGCATAATTTCACGTTTTTATGCGCCAAATTTCAGAATAACTAGACACGCCAATAAAGTGAAGTTTATCGGTCAAATAAAATAAAGTGCTAAGGTTACATCGTCTAGGTAGGTAGGGTAACAACCTGTCACTATGCAGTGTGCACGCGACATTAGCACGGATAGAGCGTCGCAATAAAGGTCAGGCGTCAAATCCGGTCACACGTGGAATGGAACATGTGTTTTAGGCTTAACTGTTATTTGATCCAGTGTGATAAACAGTAAAAATTTTCCATTGAACTCATTTTGGCATGGTACACACGGCTACACATCAAGCTATACATTTCCAGTATAAGCTGACCTCGCATTGTACGGAAATGCTATACAATGCGAAATCAGCATAAACTGAGAATGTATAGCTTGATGTGTAGCCGTGTGTACCAGCACCTTTCTAAAAAAAAAAATATGTTCGAAAACGAGATAAAAAGTACTTTCAGTGAATGCAGAGTGATTGGTATCTGTGTGGTGCGAATGGTCGTTCCAAAATAAATATTTGTTCATTTTTATCAGTGTGCTCCTTTGCCCTAATGAATTGCCAAACATGAGTGGCAATGGGCAGGGCACATTGCTCGCAGAACAGATGGCCGATGGGGCCGAAAGGTTTTGAAGTGGCGACCGCGTACCGGAAGACTTAGCGTTGGAAGGTCTCCCACAAGGTGGACCGATGACCTAGTGAAGGCCGCAGGCATCCGCTGGATGTGGGAAGCACAGAACCAGTCGAAGTGGCGATGCTTGAGAGAGTCCTATGTCCAGCAGTGGACGCCTTTCGGCAGAACCATGATGATGATGCTCCTTTGCCTGAACCAAACCGACTTAAGTTTGCAAAATGACGTATAGATTGCTCATTATGGTCACCGGAAGTTTAGAAAGAAGTGCTTGGAATGGATGGATACTTTTTGAGGACATCATAAATAACTAGCAACAAATATCCTATGAAAGAGGTCAATCGTCGAATCCGACTCGGCTGGGCAGCGTTCGGGAAGCTACGCAATATCTTCTCGTCCCACATACCAGTGTCTCAAGACGAGTCTTTGACCAGTGCGTGTTGCCAGTGATGACCTATGATACGGAAGCGTGGTCGCTCATAATGGGCCTTTTCAGAAGGCTAAAAGTCACCCAAAGGGCAATGGAAAGGGCTATACTTGGAGTTTCCCAAGAGATCCGCAGGAGAACCAAGGTAACCGACATAGCTCGAAGAAAAGCCAAACTTAAGTGGCAATGGGCACCTACATTGCTCGCAGAACGGATGGCCGATGGGGTCGAAAGGTTCTGGAGTGGCGACCACGTACCGGAAGGCGACGGTTAATTGATGAATGATGATATCCTATGACACTTAACAATGCTGTAGCGGGAAGCTACACTAAAGCATTGCTGAGTGTCATACATAGTGAAAGAATTTTCGAAACCGGGTCAGTAGTTCCGAAGATTACCCCTACATACAAACCAACAAATTTTACCTCCTTATAATATCAGTTTAGATGAAATCCCAAGGAGGGAATCTGCTTGGATACTCCTATAAAGGTTTATTACGATTTAATACTGTATAAAATACACCACCTTCATTTCAGCATTAAATCATTACAAAAATTAAGCGTTATAAAAATAATCTGCATGAAACACGGTGGTAAAGAAAACTGGAGAGAACGAATGAGCACGAAATCTTAGTCGTTGCAATCAAGACTAGCATCAGGAATGTCAAGCATGCAGCAGTACATTCCCACTTCACGCGATACATTTTATACTTAAGCCACGTGCAGACCGGCGCGACGCGACTTTAGCAAAACAATTTCTAAGAAAACTTCACGGTAAAACAATACCGGTGTCGCGTCGCGCCAATCTGCAAGAGGCTTTATACAGCATGTACCAGAAAGTTGTGATCAAATTTAAGGGTGTGATACAGAACTTCAAACTGAATAACTTTCTCCATGGGTTCAATTTCGTAATCGAGAAAAAAATATCAACGGTCCCAAAACTTAACTGGGGCGTCATGTTTACTTGGACTTCGAAGGTCAAAATAAGTTTTAAATTATAAGAATTTTATCTGGCAACCACACTGGGTAAGTTTTGAAAAATTGTTGGATAACTCCTATCACAAATTAGGGTCATAATGTCAGTCATAATAAAATTAGAGCAATAGTTCAACGCGACTGGTGTATTTACAGCATTATACAGTCAAGGAATTACAAGGTTAGGTACCTTTAAGCCTCGCACAGACTGGCGCAACGCTACAGCGCGACGCAACTCTAAGAAAACTTCACGGTGGAACAATTATCGTTGTCGCGTCCCGCCTGTCTGCACGAGACTTAAAGTTACTTTTTACTTGCACCTTATTATTTTTATTCTGTCTTAATAGCCGTAATAAATATTAAAACAATATTATCGTAGTACATTTCGCCCGCTGTTCAATGGAAAATAATCAGGAAAAAAACACAAAGAAATTGAACTAATGACTGACATAACCAAGGAAGCGTAATTAATAGTACAACATAGATACACACGCAAACACTACAATAGTAATACAAACACGTGTTTTGTGAACCGAATCCTACACAGAATACTTTAAAGACTTGTCCGACGCAAACGGATTAGCAAGAGTCGATAAAACGAACGTAACACAAAGCCCTAACTAGCGTTTTGTCCTTTCCGGAGTACGTTCCATTAAAGTACTATCTAAATGTTAAGGACAAAAGTGGACACCAGTTACCTATTTAATATTATAATTGCATAGATAGATAACAACAGTGCTTCGGGCATGCACAGACAGCGAATGTGATTGTTATGCAGGCAGACAGTGCATTTAAATATCAATTATTAATCACTTGCGTCAAGCATTGGTATTTATTATATTAGTATGGATAAACTTTTTAAACATGAGACACCAGCTGAGGGATGCCAGAGAATGGTCAGTAGACATAGTACGCGCCTCACATAAAAACAACGACGCTCGCTTGGCGGGCAAACACTCGCTGAGAGAGTGAGAGACTCACAAGCGTGAGTCTCTAATAACGTCAAATCAATCGTCAATCTCGTAATGTAACCATTATGGGCAATCGCAGGCAAAACTGTGGTGAAGCTTGTGCGTGTGGTAGGCCCATTAATCACCATTCACCAGCGGTAGGATAGGTGCCTTAAGTCTAAAATTGGTTGCAGCAAGCTGCCTACATTCCAATTTGTCAACTGTACCCACATGACACATGCATAGTAATTAGAAGCTAGAAAACACGTGGTCGCAGATAACAGCTGTACTGATTAACGTTGTATTTGTTTTGCCTAAAATACACCGTAATTTTCCACGTTCGTAGGTTCGGTGATAAAATAATTGTCTGTTATAGTGTAATAGCCTTTGTAAATTATTTTAACGTGCAGATAGCGAGTCGGGTGAGCGTTCCAGATCGTAAGTGCTGCTAATCACGCAAATAACTTCATTTGGCTATTCTGTTCGTGATCTAACTGCAGTTTCTAATAGATTCGTGTTAAAATGTTATATGTAGAATTATGGAATTAGTGTTTGAGTCCAGTTGCTGGCTTAAAGTGAGAATAACTGAACGAGAAATAGGATATAACTAGTAAAATGTGCGATACACTCACGTGCCGCATTCACATAGATATCTTAGACTAAAATAAGTGAAAATATGCTAAGTTTTCACTGGTCTTAAAAATTCTTCTCCAAACCGTATCCAAATAGGATTTGTAATCTTATTTTCATAATAATAATTACCTTTGATCGATTAATACTTCTACCGACAAACAACTTTATTGTCCCTCCTTTCTTTTTAGTTTGGTTAGTGACTAACCTGGTGTCAGTTTTAATACCGCCCATGGGCCTCAGACTTGACTTCACATGCCGTCGAGAAATATCTCTCAGGCAGGCCGGTTTACTCACGATGTTTTCCTCCGCCGTTTTAGAAGCAAATTATACAATACGCACATGAATCCGAAAAGTCAGAGGTGCGTGTCTTGGGTTCAAACTCGAGACCTATGACTTGGCAGTCCGAGCGACGGTCGCACCACTGCTATTTTACTGTCCCAATTAAAATACCAAAACTTATAACTAGTTATAACATTAAGACAAAGTGGTACAGACATTAAAATTCTTTGTAACCCAGTGGGTCGAGGAGCAGGATATTTGTGTACACATACATAGAAATCGATGTAAACAAGGCAATTAGCAAGCTGAATGACAGTTCAAATTATACCCGTATTGATTTGGAGTTATTCTACCGGCTAGTAAGTATAATGCAGCACAAATGAGGTTGAGAATAGAAGTGTATGAAATCATTTATTATTCAACAGTAGATATGGAGTGGAAGAAGGAAACACGGAAAAATTTATGGTTCGTGTGATTTGAAGGAAATGAGTGAATGATAACGTGAAGGCTGACGGGGAAGAATGAAAGAGAAAACCATTTCGACACCGAGTAACATGTAGCAATGGCAAACTGAATAAAAATGAGCACCCTAACAGTCAATAATCTTTATTAAAACATTTTTGCACGCCATATTTATTTTGCCTCAACCAGGTCTTGAAATAATCTTACTTGTGAAGCACAAAAGGACCTTCATGTTAACCGTCGACCTTTCGAAAACGAAGGTATTCCATTTATAACGCCACTTCACCAAGTCCCATAGAAATCATAGAATGTCCCGTTAGTTAATTACCTTGCAAATCAAAACGATCTCCATATTTAAATTGAGTGGCAGCAATTAAATCTAAACATAGTAACACAGTGGCACAGTCGTGTGCCACAACACAAAATAAAGCAGAGAAAGAAGTTTCATTCTGTGACGTACCCTACATGCCTATTCAAGATGTTAAACTGTTCCACCGAACCGCATTTATCAAAATTTTGTTTCAGTGTAGTTAGTGGAAGTGCTCAGGTGCGGTTTGGACAAGTGTTGTTGAAATCAGTGCTCTGAGTGGAATACCTTCAAATAAACTTCAACGTTCCAAGTTTTAGGACACAGAGGGCAGGATAGGAAGGAGGTGGAGCATGGTTTGCGACATACCTCCACATCCACACCCTGCCGCCCGTTCCGTCGAGGTAGCTCCACTTTACCAGGTTGGAGTTACATCTTCCCATTTGGATCCGAAGGCGATTCAGACTTTCAAGTGGACCACGGAAGGTTACACCCTGCAGGAAGACACCTCCCATCCTGCCTTCTGTGTCCCAAATCATGCATTCAAAGTGACCTCTGCGCTGCCACCGACGACGCCGTGGAAGTGGCGAAGTTTTGGGCCAACAAGATTTAAAATACTGTCGTGCCAGCGACACGAAGGAGAAGAAGAACGTTTCAAGGTTTCCCACATCCGCTGACTGGCTAAGTTATTTACTAGAGCAGTGGTTATTAAAGTTGACTGCACCGCGACCCAACTAACAAAAACTTCCAAATTCGGAACTGAACTTTGGGCTGTCATGGTGTAAAAAAGGGGAGGAGGGCGGATGAGGGGTGTGAAGGATAAAGAAAAAAATTTGCTTGTCTGTAAAGTCGGTTTACGGACGATAATTTTACGTGATAACGTCACAAGCCGAACGCTTAGGCCGATCGTGCCTCTCTATCGCATGTTCCGCTCTCGCTTGCACGCTCGGCAAAAAAAATGGATGTAGGTACCTATTTTTTGTCATTACAGCTTTAGCGTCAATTTCAATTTTAGTTACTTTTAATCGCAATGAGTTTGATATGTCCAATTTATTTCGGTATTTGGTCTTAATATTAATACCTGAAAATCAATTTTCCAAGGCGCACCTAATATTCGACCCATAGTCACGACCCATAGTTTGGGAACCATTGTACTAGAGTATAAGCTGTTCTCATACTGTAGTCGATACGAGAGAAGAATAACAAAAGTAATCCTCGAGACTCAATATGTGCTGGAGATGGCAAACACAGTTTTACTCTATGGGCTAGGGGGGTTAGGGGTTTCCCCATCGGCTATTCGAAATATTATGCTTCCGTCTTTCTAATAAGGAGCGTGTGTAGTCAGCAAATCAGCACAAGGACAACTGGATCGGTTGTTCGGCGGTTGCAGAGCCAGCTTTCTCAAATGACTGCCCATCATCACAGCTTCATTAGATCAGTACTACCTACATAGTCGAATGTTCACAAGTTCAGATCAGGATGAAGTAAACTTCCCAAGTTAACCTAAAACTTTGGTGAAACAATGCATTAACAACTACAGGGGCTCAGCCCAAATAAAAAACCAAGACAATAACGCTGCGGACAGTACAGTGAAGCATGCCAGAACTACACCTCCGCTCTGTGCATAAACGCTTACACGCACACTTTTACAACCATTTACAATCAAAGTACACCTCACTAAGTGCAAATAATGTTTACGAAACCGGCCTCACGTCACTGTTGACAGCGCTATGTCTTGGTTTTTTATTCGGTCTGAGTACAAGGGTATAATTAAGACTAAGCTTTTCTGTCCACGACTGTCTAGCCACGCATTGTATACAGCCCGTGCTCAAACAGTCCTTCTGTGTCAATCTATTTGGTGACGCTCCATCGCGGTCACGTTGCTATTCGATCGGTTTTCGTAACAACTAATTAGGTCTGAACCCACCCGTTACGCATGCACATTTAAGCCTTGTGCAGACTGGCGCGACCCGACTCTAACAAAACAATTTCTAAGAAAACTTATCGGTAGAATAATTACCGGTGTCGCGTCGCGCCAGTCTGCACGAGGCTTTACTTGACCCTACTTGACCGACATTGTGCTTATGAAATTATGATTTGGCATAAATATTGTTGTGTTTATTTATATTACAATTAATTTATTACATTGGTTTAATTATCACTTCCTGCGATTATATTATCATTAACATAAACTGTGTGTGCATAATTTAGTAAAATGGACTTTCTCGTCAGATCACAAGCTCCAAATTTGGCAAGTTAAAAAAGAACTATTGCCAAAAAGGTTAAAATTACTTAGTCCCAGTACTTATCTATACTTCTATAGGTACCAATATTATAAAGAGGAAAGATTTGTATTTTTATATGTAACGAATAAACTTAAAAGTACTGGACCGATTTTAATATTTCTTTCAGCAATGGATAGCTACATTATCAGCGAGTAACATAGGCTATATTTTATCCCCGTACGGGAATACGGGCACGGGAACTACGCGGGTAAAACCACATGACGTCCGCTAGTATTTTGTATTTATGTGTGATTTGAGTTACAATATCTAAGTGCCATGACGTCATAACAACAGAAGTGTACCCATCATAACCCATACAATAAATAGACAAGTAAATATACTTTAAGAGGTCTTTACCATTTATCTAAAACGTATGTTTCTTCCAAGGTTTTAAACGTGTCAGTAAACTAATCTTAATAGTGTCAAAACTGACAGTAAACTGAAGTGTAAACTAAACAGTTTATTTTACGTAAACTATTTGTTTCTATACACTTCTCACAATATTAGGAGGAAGAGTGGCAAATAAATTATGAGAGGAAATCAGTTAAGGTCGAGTTGCTCGTCTTGGCCTTAATTAGGTAAGTAACTAAGTTGTACGTCCTTACTTTGGTAAGAATCTGCCCTAGAAACTGTTACTCAAAGTAGAAGGCCATAATATACACTGCATTAAACCACCACAGCGTTGAATGAATTATAATTATCAGTTGATGGCAATAGGCTCGCCCCCTATTAAGTAAATGGGCATCAACATGGGTTGTTTAGTGTTATTAGGTTTTTCCATTACGAATTTCTTAGTTACAAACCGGAGTTTCGAAGTTAGCGGTGCGATACCCCCGTGCCTCTGCCACAAGACTAAGGCTGCATTTCCACCAGAGATGTGCTAGGCCGTTGAGCAGTAATTTTATTCTAGGTGCATCATCTTCACATATAATTATTTAACTAATGTAAGTACCTATACAAACTATTGTTAAACATTTTAAAAGAGTAACGGTGGACTTACTTGCCCTTTCTTCTCCATACGAAAACTACTTTTTGAAAGGGGCTAGAATCAATTCTATTATTTTGTAAATTTTGACGTTCTAAAGAGCCACACAAGGGCCTATTTGAAATAAATTATTCGACTTTGCCTTTGAGCGGTGCGAGGATGCTTAGCGACGCTGTGAAACGGTGCGCAGATGAGCGCTGCGAGGATGTGTAGCGGGCTCTTTTCAGATACGATTTCTCACTCGCGTCCATCCCTAACACACATCTCTCGCACACATCTGTCGAACACATCCCTCGCACTCATCCCTCGCACCCATCCCTCGCTTGTTTTGTATGTACAAAAACCTCGCACCACTAAGCCGTTTCCACAAGAGCTGCGCTGAGCGAGGCTAGGTAAATGAAACGATTCTATTGGTTCTTAACAAACACATCCCTCGCTACGCATCCTCGCAAATCTCTCTGGTGGAAACGCAGCCGTAATTCGGCCTTACGCCTGATCTCTCTCCGGTCGTGTCGGATTGCCGTCCCATCGGACTATGAGAGTGAGGGAAGAGAGAGTACACCTGTGTCTGCGCACACACTTGTGCACTATAATATCTCCCGCGCCGAAGGCTTGTCTCCGATGAGATTGGACGCCATTGCAGAAATTCGGCAGTCTGGAGAATTATTATTAAGTACATGGGACTTAAACATAACTGGCGAAATGTAGGTGTCCTATAGGACTATCTCTGCCCAACCCTCCGGAGATTACAGGTGTGATGTTATGTTATAATAATCTGATGCTGAGCATAAGAAAAATTATAATAGTTGACAGCCTTCAAGTATTGACACGCTAGCCGAAATGCCAATCTTCGCAACAACAACCTGTCGGTATTTATAAAGAAGTTTGATATAGTCCAGACTATTAGAAAGGCCTAGACCAGAAATAATGAACTTTCTACACAAAGAAGGCTAGTAGGTACTCGGCCTCACTGCGACTTAAATGAAAAGAGCAGAAGATCTACTCCATGCAAACTGTACCCTAATTGCGTAATACACGATCAATCAGAGATCCATTGCTTCATAAGTTGGAAAAAAAAATCTGCTCAACAACGTAAATAACGCAATGAATGTTGTTGAACTGTCAAAATTAAAAAAAATGTCTTAATCGTTTACGAAAATGTGTTACGTAATTAGGGTACTGGACTAAACAAAATGGTGCTTTCTCTGTTAGGAATCATCCTAAACAGCTCGAAATAGTAAACACTAAACATCTTCAACAGTTAACTATATTATTTTTATGCGATTACGATATTGGTCCTATGGAGAAATTGTTCAGTTTGATGGTTTGTACCACACCCTTAAATATGACCACACCTTTCTGATACATGCTGTATAACCATTGAATCGTGATTGCATACTGTAATTTGCCATAAACTATCACGTTTGGCGACTGGATTTCTGTCAGCAAAGTTTTATTAAGCACAATGGAAAAATGCTATACCCAATCCTCTTGATTTAACCTTTTAACGCTCTTTTACAGTATTAACATGATCTGGACCTTAAATACGTAACAATACATTTTCGTAAAAGATTAAGACTCATTTTCATTTTGACAGTTCAACAACATTCATTGTGTTTTTACGTTGTTGGGCAGATTTTTGAAGTGAAAACTTCTTTAGGCGCGTTGGGCATTTTTGAGATGGGAAAAAACAATTGAACTCGCGGCACTGTTACCGACACCAGCTTTTGACCATTAAAAAGACATCAACGCGCGATTCATTTTCTTTGGGATTAATGACATTCCAAACATTGACACATGACAACGACATGATTGACATTTCCCTTTTTTTACCGACTTCAACAAAGAAAAGTATTTCCTGCACAGTAAAATTGTTCAAGTTTTCACTTTTGTCGGCACTCCCGGAGTGCCACTACTTTTTTTCCAACTTATGCAGCACTGGATTAGCAATATGTTTCAAAACGAATCAGATTCTGATTAATCGTGTATTACGCAATTAGGGTACAGGGGTGTGTGCTTCATTGTCGTATCAGCTAAACTAAAAGGCCTTATTTGCCTTCTGTCTCTTCTCTGTGCTCTACCAACCAGAAAGCTGATACACAAGAGGCAGTAGTTTATTTGTCGCCGTCGAAAGTGGCGCAACAAGACAAGTCATACCGTAAATTGTAGTTAAGTTCACTCCTACAATTGCTATGCCGATACCAGGAATTAGATCAATTTTCTGCGCTATGATTATTTTAGCAATAATGCTAATTGAATTCAAGTATAAATATGGCATAGCTGTGAGGTTATTTCCATCGTTTTGAAGGAAGAGCAAATGATACCGCTGGTTTAATGTATAATGCACTAAATAGATGAAGGTCAGGTGTCTAAAGAGGATCTGACCTTCATCGAATAACATGGTGTCTAAAAAACTTACGTACTGGCTTTACAAAAGTAGGTACTTTCTATCAAGAAATAATACTAAATGATGGGCAAGTGCAACAACATCCTATTTTCCTTAGTACAAAGATCACCGGGGAAACACATTTTGAACTACAAACTTGGGAAAATCGTTCGGAAAATTATTGAAGTGAAAACTTCTTTAGACGCGTTGGGCATTTTTGAGATGGGACTAAACCATTGTTTTCGCGACCTGTTACCGACACCGTGGAGTAAAAGACATCAACGCGTTGATTACCGCGGTGTGTGGAGAAAAAGACATCAACGCATTGATTACCGCAGTGCCGATTTTTTTTCAAGTTTTCACTTCTGTCGGCACTCCCGGAGTGGCACTGTTTTTTTTTCCATCTCTTACCGTCGTGTTGCATCAATCGTTCTAGTGTCTGTGGAATCTCGATGTCCTAGTGACCGAACTATGCACTCTACTGAATGAATTGCTCAAGGAACTAACTAGCCATTCCTGTTATGAGCTTATAACACCTATAATCCTTTAATGTTGCTTACTTACAGTGGCGATTTAGTTACCTGCATCCGTCAAGAGGGTGATTCTACCTGCCATACTGAACAACTTTCGCTGTGAAACTCTTATCCAGTGAAAAAAAACAGTGGTACTCCGGGAGTGCCAAAAGAAGTAAAAACTTTTTAAAAATCGGCACCGCGGTAACCAACGCGTTGATGTCTTTTTAACGATCAAAAGCTGGTGTCGTAACAGTGTCGCGAAATCAATGGTTTAGTCCCATCTCAAAAATGCCCAATGCGCCTTAAGAAGTTTTCACTTCAAAAAACATGGATTTATCGAAATGACATATCTACTGTTGTACTTAGGGAATATGTTATTTTTTTTCCCGACTCGGATATGAACTTCATAGCGAAATATGTTTAGTAGGAGAACGGGCAGAATCACCCCCTTGATGGATGCAGGTGACTAAATCGCCACCCTGTATTATGAAGCTTTACGTATTTGTTCAGATAGGTATTATCAGGACTAGGTATGCATTAAGTAAAGCTGGGCATGCTAGTTAAAGATCCGGAGTTTTAACTACCTATTGCCTTTAAGTATAAGTACCTACTTAATAATTTTACTGATTGTACTTTTCAATAATAATATATTTCTTCATAATTATGCTGTTTTCCTACTATAGTACCTAACCTATAAGTATTAAAGACCAAAGTACCTTAAACATTTTTCAGCCTGTACAGTAAGCGCTCAAAAGTGCATAAGCACGCTAAGAGTCGTATTGCTGTGAACACGCGGTGTACTCCGTACATTTGCATGTGTAAACAGTCAGACGTCTGTGGTGTGAGTGCCGTACACACACCACAGAGAACGCAGTTTTGCACTACACACTGTCGTATCGTCACGGTTCGCGGGCGCCGCACTTATATTTCCATCACTTTTGTTAGCACGCATCATACGCGTGACCTTGGCCAGTGTATCGCATTGCTAAAATTCGAAAGTAAATTATATGTGCAGCTAGCAGAAGGCGTTAAGCGTTGGTCTAAGATTCGAGATGGCTAAGGTTCTAATCTCGTAAATCACAGCGCTGTTTTTGCAAATATTATTATTTTTGTTTGCAATAATAATATTTTTAAATATTCCTGCCTATTTATTAATGTTGTTATTGCAATAAAGGGTTTAGAATAAAAAATGCGTGATATGTTATAATAAAAAATAAATAATATTTATTCGTTATATTTATTTTACTTAAGTATAGTTAACAAACTGCTACAATTATTTATCATTACTTCACCTGAATAATATGTGAAATAAATGTCTAGAAACTTAGAAGCAATTTGTATTATTTTGACATATTTAAATTTTGAAATGTTTTAAATTTTAAATGGATTTTTTTCACCATAAATATAAAGCTTTGATCATGGTCGAAGTAATTAAGCAATAAATAAGAATTTTAGATTAAGAAGAAGTTAAGTATTGTTCATATTAATTATTTTAATCTTTATTTGGCTTTAGTAAATATTGGTTGGTATTGAGGTTATAGCTTAAGTATTCATTTTCTTTACGAAAAGAAGATTGAAACTAAACCTCAAATTTTAATCCTAAAATAATAGTATTACTAAAATAATATTAAACAATTTCGGTATATCTGCAAGAAATACGACAAACACCCTATTGAAACGTGCTTAAAAAATTCGTTACCATAAATTCATGCAATAACGAATCTGTTGTTTATTAAGTTGGTACGGTCAATATTTTAAGGTCAAAAACGGTTTTCTAGCTGGTCTTCAGTGATGCAAGCCTTCAGAGTGCACGGCGAACGGTTCATAATGACGTGTTTTTAATAATTCAGCAAAATATCTCATTGGTATGAAACCATTTGTTTCATATTCATTCACCATTTGACGTCGCTGCTACTCGATAATAAGCCCCTTCCTCATATCTCTTAGCCCTCACAGTATTTCTCTAGAACAAAGAAAAACATTGTTTTTATTACACATGATACCTAATTATTTATTATTCATTAATCGAATTAAACCTTACAATGAATTTAAAACTTTAAAGGCATTTTCTGTCTCAACAATACCTCTGTTCTATCAACAATACCCTTGATTAAGATTTATGTTTAGTAAAATATGAAATATATAAATGATAACACTCACACTTAGTCCGGTTTCATTAGATATTCACTTCACTTTTACGCAGCGCAATAATATTCTCTGATCTGATCTGATCTCTTCAATCTATTTTATGCCTGCTTTTTGATAATAATAACCACAACACTGCGCTAAATACTCGTCACCAATATTATCCACGAACCAACAAAGTTCTATTAATTGAATACTCGTAACAAACTGCATCTACCCCACAGAAATCGAAATAATTTACTTAGCTTTTTGTGGTCTACCTGCTAAACTTTAATATTTATGTGAACAAGACGAATGAAACAAAAAACGAATGATGATTATCGAACTAATCATTGGTTGCAGACAAAGTGAGTGTGTGTGTGTAATGTGCGTGTCTACTGTATTGTAAGTACTTATAGAAGAAGGTCGTAAGTCAAACCGAAGCGTCAGTCTATTGCTTTGTGAGATTGCTTATGGACTTTTGGTCGGTACTGTACGTCAATATTCCTTGTAAGGTGTAAGTAAAGCGGTACCTATTTAGCGACAAGTCCGTAACCGACTGCAGGGAGCAGCAGCTGACGTGTCGCGACACTACTGGTTTAGTGTTGCCCAAATGCAAGAACAAGACGAGACTTAGCCAGTCTTGGTCTTGGTCTTGCGCCAATAAACCTGGTCTTGGTCTTGGTCTTGGTCTTGCGCTCCCAGTCTTGGTCTTGGTCTTGGTCTTGCAGCAAGAGTCTTGCAAGTCTTGCAATTACCTATTAGTCTATTACTATTTATTAAAGTTTACTTTAAATCTTAGAAAAACGTATTAGAATTGGAACATTGTGAGCTTGAATTAACATAGCCATAGTAAAGATCAAGCAGATTAATAAATAACTGAAGATTTGATAAGAAATTCGAAAAATCAACTGACCTTTATGTCGTTTTCCATGGAAGTAACTGTTTCTTAATAAACATTTATGATTTATAAGCTTACATTTGCTAAAACATGTAAAAAAACAAATTAATTACAATAACTTGACTGTATTTTAAAGAACAATACTTATCTGTCTAGAAAGAGATTGAACCCTCAACTTATAAGAAATTTAATAAAAGAGTTTTACGATTTATCATTTATTTGAATAAAAAATAAAATACAACACAAATCAACAGCTTTATCATTAGGTTATGATACTTTATATCAATTTTTTTGACCAAGAATTAATACAAAGTAACCATCTGGCTGACTCATCACTTAACCTATTTCTATGTTTTCTAATTACTAATGATGCTTTAGAAAATAACCTCTCAGTAGGTACTGAAGTTGCAGGTATTGAGAGAAAATCACGGGCCATTTTCGATAAAATCGGATACTCTGTCTCATGCGTCCTCCACCAATCTAAAATGTCTTCCGAGCTGGCAGTTCTTGGTTTTCTCAGGTACTCCTCCAACTCGTCTATCACTAAGCCTTGAAGACAAGATCCAGATGACGTCGAGGGACATTCATAGAGTTTATCAAAGTCTATTACGTCTTCATCTTCATCACATACTTTATTTTCTTTTTCTGGTAATTCCAGAGATTTGTTCAGTGAGTGTAGACTTTTATATTCTTCATAAAGTTCATTGAACTTGCGCAGACTTTCTGTTTTAAGTTGCTTCCCCCACATTGTCAGGTCAAAAGTCTGAGCCTTATGCCTTGGGTCTAAAATTAAAGAAGTACAATAAATCCAGTTGCTCTTCTTGTAATGTTTAACCATTTTGTCTCGAGCTGCTTGGAAAGCTAGAATGAGCCTTTCATCCACTTCAGATCGATTAGGTTTCTCATCTAACTGTTTTACCATGGATTCAATTTTATCTAGCAAGAGATTGAATGATACAATGACTAGCGGTAATGTAACATATTTGTCTCCACCAAGTTTTGTACTTAAAAGTTTAAAGTTTATTAGAAATTTATGTAATTTTTCGAGTACCTGCCATTCATTAGCTGTGATTTGAAAATCATTTAATTCGGTGACAGAACTGCACAATATGTCAATGCCCGCTCTCACTTTTAAACCAAATCCAATCATATCATGTGTGGAATTCCATCTCGTTGGACAGTCAATAATGGCATTTAGATTTGATGGCACGCCAGCTGCTTCACAAGCAGACTGAAACTTCTTCTTCACTATCTCACTTCTTTTTATTTTACTGGAAATACTGCGTAACTTTGTTACAGATGTACGCGAGTCAGCAATATTTGGTGCAGATTCTTCATCTTCCTCATCCTCAGTTTCGTCTGCATAGTCTTCGTACTGCTGATCTTGCGCGTTAGTGTCAGACTCACAGTGTAATGCTAAGGTCTTTAATAAATCTTGTACACCAAGGTTTAAAATGTGAGCAAAGCACCGGAAATGTTGATTGTCTGAATCAAAGTGTGGCGGCAGCTGTTTGCCCAGTTCATACATAAATTTGGTATTTGCAGTTGCGTTGTCGACCGTGATACCTTGTATTTTATCAATTATGCCATATTCCAATAAACATTCATGGAAAATCGTTGCAATATCTTCCCCAGTATGTCGACCGCGTGATGGTATAAAATCAAGAACTACAGATTGATACTTCCATTCGTTGTCTATATAATGAATAGTAACCCCGTAGTAACTCCTACCAGCAATTGACGTCCACCCATCAATGGTAAAAGACATTTTAGATGATAATTGTTGAAGTCGTTCCTTGAGATTCAATTGGAGCTCTTCAAATCGCTCTTTGACTTTCCTTCTAAGTGTAGACCTTTTAGGAAACACCATATTAGGGCAAATACGTCGAAAATATACTTGTGTAGCTTCGTCATCGAAAAATGAGAAGGGAAGATATTTTTTCACCACCCAATCAACTGTAGCTGTCGTGATGTTGTCACTGCTGTTTTCCGACTGAAACAAAACAATAAATCTTGTGTTATTATTTAAAACATACTAGGTTTGAGCGTATAAGAGGAGGAGGTTTGTTGTTGTTAAATCGAGAAAATCGTTAAATTGATATTTGTTATATTAAGGTTGCACTGTACTGTAATTTACCAAAATAAAGTACTTAGTTGTTACTGGCCGATTAAATGAAAATATGGGTGTTTATAAAAAATATTTAAGACGATAATTACATACTTAATATGTCGCACCCCTAGATGAAAACACCACTAACTCAAAAATACTTACGTAAGTTAATGGCGTTTTTGAAAGTATCGCATGAATAGCTACGCGGAGTTAAAATTCTTTTAACTGTTAAAAAAATATTCTTACCTGTCCACTTCTTCCAGCGGTTACTAAAAAGCTTGTGATATCTCCACTTAATTTTGGTTTAACAGGAAGAAATATTTCTGATTCCTTTTTGTGGAAAGATATTAGATGTTTCCTTAAGCCTGAAGTGTTTCTGTTTTTCATTTTTATTTCAATCTTTTTATGTTGGCACAATTTACAGAAGGCAGTTTGGGATGCATGAATTATTTCGAAAAACTCCTCAAATTTGCTTTTGGGTCTTTTAGATCTGTGACTCAAACTCTCGTTACTCGGACTAGAATAATTTGAATCTTCGTCACTCATATTAAATTGTACACGTGATACGTTTTTAGAAAACAACGAGAATTAGTAAAAACAATTATTAAGTTAGACTCGAAGCACAGCTCAATTGGAAATGACTGGAATTAAAATAATTCCTTTATTTATAGTACGTTTCCTTGCTTTCTACCGCGCCGCCTCGCCACGTGCCGGCTCTATGAAAAGGATGCCGCCGCAAATCAAACAATGCCGCGTGCGGCGTACAAACACACACTAAATATTACCTACTTGTACAGACGCGACGCGTGAATAAAATAGAATTAGTGCCAATCACTATTCTTTACATATAAGTGAATGTTTTGGCGTACATCTATACTAATATTATAAAGCTGAAGAGTTCGTTTGTATGTTTGATGACAGAAGTTTTAAAATAAATAAATAAGTCCTGAACGTCACTATACCTACCTCCAAAGTTACTATTCCTCGTGGACGAAGTCGCGGGCACAGCTAGTAAATACTTACTCTCATCATCTCTCTCAGAGATATTCGGGCTGGTAAGTAATACAAAACTCTTATCGCAGGCTTTTTATTTTATTAGTAGGTAAGTACCTACGCTTTTTATATTATTTTATTAGTTTTGTAGAATTTTTTTACACGTTTCAAGTATATTTAAAAGTGGCTACAATATTTATTAAACGGGTGATATTTGAACACTTTTTTGCTATTTTTTCTTGTAAAAACTTAAGAAATATAATGACTAAATGTACAATAATAGTACCTAAGTAATTAGTTTAAAACCATATAAGTAATCAATATTATAATATATACTTACTAGAATGAATTAATATGACATCTACTACCTATCCTTACCATTTTATCCTAATCATAATACTACTTGCGTGATCAGTATAATGTATTCATTTTCATTCTAAGCACTCTGAAACTTATTTATTCTTTGGAACACCTGTAGGTACTCTTAAAAAAATTCGAAATTATTTTGCATGAGTATACCTACGCCCTATGGCGGCAATCAAATAGTGTCACAAATGTTATGATTTCGGCGTGGCGGCAACGATTGTTTTAGATTTCAAAAGAAGCCCCGGCGCGTGTATCATAACCATGTACTTCCGAAAAGCGGCAAATTTCTTAGAAAAGTAAGTACAAAACCTTTGATGCCGCATTATCAAAGTGACGATGGTTAAAACATAACTATGCATGCACTCAGTTTGATTTTAATAGATATTTTTTTATTCGCTATGTTTATGGTATTAGTCGTAATGCGCATAGGTCCAGTTTTTCATATTCTTTGATACAGTTTTTTGCGTCTCATAGAATTCCTAAGCGTACCTACCTATACACCGAACTGTTACACCTAACTACTCAGTGAAATAGCGCTAAGTCCTAGCTGCAAGACGCAAGAGTCTTGCAGGCTATGTCTTGTTCTTGCTCAAGTCTTGCACGGTCAGTCTTGGTCTTGGTCTTGCTAAAAATACGCGGTCTTGTTCTTGGTCTTGGTCTTGCAAAAACGCAAGAACAAGACCAAGACTGCAAGACCAAGACTGAATTTGGGCAACACTATACTGGTTACTACTACACAGATTTAGAGTATGCCTACTCTAAATCTGTGAGTTACTATGTACCTTCCGTAGCACATCGATTTCATAGAAATACATAATAGATCTAAACCAGTAGTGTCGCGACGACACGTCGCCTGCTGCCGCTGCCTGCAGTCGGCTATGGAATTGTACCTTTACCGAACTCTTTCACAAATAAGTTATTTGGGTCAGCAGACGTTCATCATAATTGACTTGTTTGTTGTCCTTGAATGAATCATACTTGCATCGAGACCGCTGAAAGATGAACTGAAGAAAAAACTGAATTTCAAATGAGTCACATGACTAGGAAAGAATAATTTATTTTGTAGAAACGTTGTTACTTAAGTCATTTATAGAATGCAGACGAAATATGTATCTTTATGTACTAATAATAAAAAATACCACGACTTACATCCAACTAAATATTGTGAAAGAGGAAAATTTTAGATATAAATAGAGAGATAACACCTTGGAAAACCAGGTAAAGTTCGTTCACTAGCGAATTTAAATGTAAGTACAAAACAATGAACTAAAAACGCTCTAAATATTCAAAGGCAATAATTAAACTAGTTCAAGGTTACAAAAACCTGAATTCAATCGAGCAGACGCTCATTAAAATTCACCCAAACAATGTTACTGAAACAAAACAATGAAATAAGTGTATAAGTACTTTTTTTAAATCAAATTCCGGTAACAGCCGACAGAACCGATATTATAAATAACTAGCGGCGCCCCGCGGTTTCACCCGCAGAAGTCTCGATCCCGTGGGAATATCGGGATAAAAAGTATCCTATGTGTTAATCCAGGTTATAAACTATCTGTGTGCCAAAATATCATCCAAATCCGTTCAACCGTTTGAGCGCGAAGAAGAGACAAACATACACACACACACTCACAAAATTTCGCCTTTATAATATTAGTGTGAAACATGAGTTGATAATGAATCTGTATCCAAGTGCTCTCATTCCAATGGCATAATCAACCTAGATCGCGAGAAAGTCCGAAAGGGTTACCGTGGCTCCTGACAACTGAAGGAACACGGGTGGGTTTTAGTCAGTAACAGTCTGACACGCCCTCCCGCTCCGCCCAGAGCGGGAGAAGTCATTTGATAATTTCTCACCAAAAAAAAAAGACTAAATATAAGTTCCCACTGCTGGGACTGGGACAGGTCTCCTTGTGTGAAGGAGTTGGCTATAATTCACCACACGGGCCCAAACATCAAGCAACCTGCGCATTGGGCAGGTTGCTTGATGTCACATGTCATATATTTTCTGGTTCTACGATATGCTTGTTTCCTCACGATATTTTGATTAGAGGTGATGAAATAAATTACACAAAATGAAGTGCCTGCCCTGGGTTCGAAGTTCGAACCCACGACCTACGACACATAAGTCGGGGCCGTCAGCTCTCACTTCTATAAAGCCACAGATATGGCCAGTAAGAATATCGACATTCGAAAATATTTGGACCGAAAAACCCGATGGTGTAAATAGATAGTTGCCAAACTTTTCCTGTAGGGAGGGAAAATTTGGCAGACTTTGGATATTTACTTCTGTAGGTTGTCAAATTATAATGAAAACTAGCTTTCGCAGGCGTGGATGTTAAAAAATAACCCACGGGAACGAAGACCGGGATTAAAAGTACCCTATGTGTTAATCCAGATTATAAACTATATGTTTTCGGCATCAGATTCGTTCCCACACGTAGCAATTTCCAAGGAATTCGTTTGACAACTAATTTAGGTCGTAGAAACACTGGTTTTAACTTGAGAGGCTCATTGAATCATTCAGTTATGGACATAGAAACATAAAAATCTTCTTTCTTATATTAATGGTTATGAGTCATGAACGTAGGTATGTATTATACAGATCGTGCTGAGTGCTGAAATAAGGGAAAAACTGGTGGAATATTTTAATTATCTGAAACCGAGATAATTATGAGGAAAAAGTATTACCGCCACTTAAAAAGTTAAGTTTAATTTTTGCACAAATATCGCGATATCCTCATGGCATTGCGTACCAACAATGACGCTATTAGAGGTCTCCATGCATGGTGCGCGTGAGTCATACTGATTCATGCGCACAGCAAAAACTACGCAAAGCCCCACTCGGAGCGCTCAAGGTACAAACGGATAGCGTATCACACCGTAGCGTAATTATTAATTGTAACAATTTATGGTAATTGACTTAGGTACCGGGTTCTCTGAATTTGATGCGTGTTGGTTCACGACTAGGAAAATGATTGGTTTATTTCAAATCATTAAAAGGAAATAATTATTTCCGCGTTGGAATTGTAATTACTAATTAGTGCATAATTCATCTGATGTTAATTAATTTTTATATGAAATGAAATTACTTAATAACTGTTAAATGCCTCAACTTGAAGACAAAGGTAAATGATAGCCAATATACATCGATCACTAATAAAGAACCTAATATTTATGACAAAAATAATGCAAAACGAATGATATATTTGCAATTATATTTCATAAGAATAATATTACTTTTGGAATCTCACTTGTCATTGTCAATACTGATTGAAAAGTTAGATAAGTTTGTTTCTTTTTGTGACATACTGAACATCATAATTCATAATCTTATCTATAAATACAATTCTTCTGTACGAGTGTTTGTCAGTGCCTCCTAAACAGCTGGACCGATTTTGATGATTTTTTTGTGTTTGTTTGAGTAGCTCCCTGGATGTTTTAGATTTATAATTAGACCCGGTAGGTGGTGCTGTTTGGACAGGACAACGTCTGTCCGGTCCGCTAGTTAAGTAAATATTTTTTTTATTAAGTTTTCATGTTTATTTTTGTAAACTAAGTATTATTATACGCCATACGGTGTGATAAACGGCCTTCAGAGACAAGGCAAGACATCGGCTTTTGAAATGAACGAACGTCTTAAACATTTTGTGTTCATTTATACATATTAGGTAACGTATATGAAGTTATGTGAATGTATTTCTTTTAAGACAACAACAGCATTCAATTTGTTTCGATTTGAAACAGATTGCTAATCCATTGCTTCATAAGTTGGAAAAAAAAATCTGCTCAACAACGTAAATAACGCAATGGATGTTGTTGAACTGTCAAAATTAAACAAATCAGGCATAATTGTTTACGAAAATAAGTTACGCAATTAGGGTACTGGTATAACAATAATTTCCATGAAGTTTTCATCTTCTTTTCGTGTCGATGGTACTCTTCTTTATAATGATATTATTTTATATTATATTATATGAGCCCAGTAGGTGGCCACGTTGATTGCGGTTTTCATAGAAATTGTTCTACTAGAGTCGCGTCGCACCTGAAGCCTTTACTATTGTTATCACGAATACCTACCTAATGTTGGTCTGCAAACTTATTTTAAATGGTTTGTCTTTGTATATTTCTATTGAGCAGTTAAATTAAAAAAGCTATATATTGAATTAAAAAGCAAAGTTAATACCTAAATAATTAATGGTTTTATCATTAGACAAGCCGTGGGATTTTTGGCGATGGGATTTCCCATCGGCAAAAATTCAACTTCCATACAAATTTTCATCCCCCATATTCCATCCATATTTAACCCTTTAAGGTGAATTTTCAAAAATCCTTCCTTAGTGCTCACTTTCGTTGTATAAAGAACTCTTGTAAACATTTTTACGCTTTAAACCCAGCGGTTTAGGATGTGCTTTGCCTGTCAATGAATTTAAGATTTTTATTAAGTTCCTAGATCCGAATATATCCTCAGACTGACTCATTAGCATCGTGGATAACTAAATTGTAATGCTATGGCCTGAAAAACGTACGTATTCACATTTCACAGCAACCATAGCCGTCAATCTATATAATTATTATTATTTTATTTATTTTATTTTCCTTGACGTGGAAACGTACTTATCTTCCTATTCTACCTATAAATTATGAATATAATCAATTTATATTTTACATTTCAACATAATATATGTCATAAACGTGATGAATATGTATTTATAAAATACCCAACTGTAACAAGTGTAATTAATTCGTATTAAAATTATGAAAAATTTACTAATAAAAGCAAGTCCTCGACATTAATAATTTGTCCTTGAAATCCATTATAGTATTATAAACGCACATAAGCAAGGTATTTATGTACTTGAAGCACAAACACATTTATTTATTTTATTATTAAATAAAATGCTACTCAAAGTTGATACGAAAAATTTATTACTTTCCACCGTTTTATTTTCTGGGTTTATGATTGTTTCTTATTGTATTAACTGTATATTACTATTACGTCACGGCACAATGCTTAATTTAATAATGCTCGATTATGGACGTTTTATTTTTACGTCACACTTGTTATGAGAACCACTACCGGGTGGGAAGTTGATAGATTTTAAATAGATAAGAAATAACAATTCAATGCCAACTTCAGTATGCTATTGGTTACTTTAGAAATTCTAACAATAACAGTGTAAAATATTTTAAGGGTTAATGGTATACTCATGATTCACACATGTTGATTGACACTAACAATATCACATAAATAAAAACCAGACGATGTATTCAGTAAAATAACTCACCGTGAAAACTTAGATGAAGTGTGCTGTTTTTATTGTCAATCCCTAGCAAAAGGCGGACTGACAGCCCACAAAAAAATAATCTGCTGTTCAATGATGAATGTCACAATTAATTATGAACATCTTAGTTTTAAGGCTCCGTTCACATAGGCGAACGATGCTCCGCGCGCGTTTAAAAACGCGCGAAGAGCTTCGTTAAAATGTGAGCGTATCAAAACGCGCCTGCAATATGACACAATATTCTCAATTTCTCAGCATTTACATTGGGCATTTTGCTCTCATGACAGCTAGCAAGTTAACAAATAACGTTGTATGCGTATATTTTTACGAAAATAATAAGTACCTTTTATACGTAATTAACTTCATACGAATCGCATGTAACACGGCATAGCCCGTCACGATTACAGCTCGAATTAATTTAGTGGTATAGGTATATTTCATAATAAACTCAATAACAATGTTGATTTAAACTCAGTATGAAGAAATGAACCCATTCAAGATAACAAATTAATCAAATAAAGTGATCATTTTGAGTAAAATGACTTTTGCTTCGTTATCAGTTGTACCGAAATGGTAGCGGATAGGTACATAATATTATGACATAACTACCTACGTGAAAAGCTAAAATATCCAAGGTCGATTATGTTTTGGATAACATCGCAGTGAAGGTAAATAATCAGCATAGGTATGAGCGCCTATGACTCGGAAATTCGGGCTGTTCCATATTTTGTTAAATAATATTTATTTATGCAACAGTTGTATAATAAGGGGTATTAAAACATCGTGTGATAATAGTATCACATGAGTGTTTTAATACCTAATTATATCAGTTGCATACAAGACTTTATCTACACCCATGATATGAACCCTCTATAAAAGTTTCTGAAATCATTGGGTGTTTGTAATTCAAGATCAAGAATAAAGAAATTCCCACGAAATTCAGTACAAGTCCACGTATGTATATCGCCTGCAGCAGCACATCACACACACATGCGTGCAGCGGGTGCTGCTGTCCCCCGTTTGAACATTGAAACGAGTTGCATAATGAAAAGTACAACATTATAACACTCGTTTGGATGATGTAATGGTTACTATGACACTGGCTGTTATAATGTTGCCAATGAGCTAACTGTTTTAGAAACTTTTATAGAGGTTTTATAGCATGGGTGTAGATAAAATATGTTACGTATTATTGTATGTAGGTCTGTACAGTTAACTCAGCCTATCGTAGTCCACTGCTGGACATAGATCTCTCCCAGGCTGCGCCACAACACCCTGTCCTCTACCTTCCACATGCAGTCTGTCGCAGCAACACTTTTAAAGTCGTCGGTTCATCTAGCTGGGGGTTGTCCCCACAATACGCTTGCCGATACGCAGGTCGTAGGGTCTAGGGCGATGTAGGTCTATGCAAATATCACAAACCACAAAAATAATACACAAGTTACGAGTACCTACTAAGGAACTGATAATGCAGCAATCAAATTATCTATTGTTCCTGCTGATAGTGAGAACGTCTTGTAGAAATATCATATCAAATCACAATTTCATAGTTAAGTATGTTTACAACTTGTAACCTAATATCTATAAGGATTACTGACCTGGCTGTCTATAATTTTCTGCTAAAGCCATTCAACCTTATGCTTAGGCTTGTAAGAGTTAGTTTGTAGTGCACACCTTTGGGCTATTAACAGTTCGATACAACCATTCTTATGCACTGATATCAACTCTTTCACCGAGCACCTGTTGATCTAACTCGTACAACAACAACATTTTCTTTTCCTAACCCTCTGCAGTTCTTTTCTGACTTATTTCGTTGCGTTCAAAACTCGTCAGGGTTCAATGTCTAGGAGCTTTTCTCTCGCAGAGTCAACAATGGTGACGACCAGGGGGGTGATCGCCACTGCTGACTGTTTTAGGTGCAATTATTGGAGGCTTTCAGGTGGGTGTTTGGGAAAAATGACAAATAAACAAGTTAAAAATGAACAAAGTCGCAAATAAACTACAATAATTAACAAACCTGTGCATGTCTAAGCTGGTTGACGAGCGTGGAGCACCTCTCCGGGTCTTTCCGGCCGTCAAACGAGTCCAACTCGGCCGCGACCATGTTTAGTGCGTCGTCGGCGAAGAAGAACTGCGCTAGAAGCGACCGGTCGTCCCTCTGTAACAAGAGAAGAAAAAATAAATAAATTTTTCAATCAACACATCATTGATCATTAGGGAGTGTGTAACCACACTTAGCGAAAAAGAAGTCATTCGTTTCGTTTCGGTTCAGACGATGCGACCCGAGACCGCTTCGAACTTAAAGGCTCCTTCAAACAGGCGCGACACGCGACGCGACACAAAGGCACCGCTAGTGATAATAACGTCATCGTCTCAAGCCAATCCTACGTCGATAAATGTGGTCACTCCCTTTAAGGCTTTTACAAACAGGCGCGACACAAAGACACCGCTCGTCGCGCGACGAGCGGCGCCTTTGTGTCGCGCTGGTCTGCACGAGCCTTTAGAAGCTTGAACAGTCAGTCCTAAGGAACATTTTTGATATCTGACTATCAGCAACACACGCGTTAAGCGCTAGACATCTGAATGCAGCCTTAGCATTATGTCAGCATAAGTTAAGTTCCCAATTTATGGGACAGTGGGCAAACGATAAATAAGTAGTAAGAGATATTTTTCTATTACCAAGGGAATACCAACACGTTTTTAATTACTTATCAAGTGCTCTGATGTAAACTTGAAACTATTTGGTACTGTTATTTGGCTGTACACGTTGCACAACTATCACGCCAAATCCTATCACAAATATCACGTATTTGTCTTGAAAATTACTTATTTATTTAAGTTCTTACAGATAATTAAAACAGAATAAAAATCGTAAGTGTATAACTGTCAACCAGTTTTAAAAACTTAAAAAAAAAAACGATTTCCAAAGTGAAAAATAAATTTAATTTCGGAAGTCGGTGTTTTTGGTTTTGAATTTTTGTTTTTTGCCACTGACTTTCGAAATTAAAGTTATTTTTCACTTTGTACTGTTTTTTTGGAAGTCGTTTGTTTTTTTTTATTTTTCACTTTTTAGTTGTGGTACCTACCCCACACAAATTCGAATATCACTACCTGCTATGTAATTATCAGTGACAGGAAATTATCATATTATCAACATACGAAATGAGAAAAAATATGTATTACTGAACTAACTCAAAAACTATCCGAGCAAAGTTAATAAAAGAATTATGGGACCACCTCAAGAGCATACCCTTTCAAACAAAAAAAGAATTTTTAAAATCGGTCCACAATTGATGGAGAAATCGGTGGATATACACAAAAAAAAAAAATACATACGCTACGAACATAATATAAGTATATTTATAACCTTTCCTTTTTGGAAAGTCTGTTAAAAAACAAAATAGTGAACAACACAACACTGCCCACAAAAAAGAAGAAAAGAGAATAATATCAAAGCTAAAACTAAAAATACGTAATGTTATTACGTTACGTTGTATATTTTATTGTTTTGCAAGTTAATTAATTATTTGATTAATGACAGAGTCTTATCTCATCATTACCACAGCAACTGTAGAAACATACACCCATCCCAGCGAGAGAGTACAAAGTGACGGCGATGCGATGAAGATTTGTTAACAATGAACTCATAATCCATGGTTCGCATCACGTCATTAAAGCACCATTCATGTAAATTAGCATTATAACTAACTTCAGTGTAGTGACAACAATGTGTAGTAATAAATGAATGAGTTGACAGCTAAATTACGGTCTTAGGAGCCAGGTGTTTACGTTGGCCAGTCATTGTGTTAAACTTACAAGTCATGGTACGATAATAGCTTCAAAGTGTACCTACGAGTACATAAAATGTAGGCGTCAAACATTTTCGATTCCTAAACTTTATGTTAGTATAGTTGACCTCGTAGGTTGAAACTACGAAAATACCTATTGGTCTTTAAGTAAAAATAGACTTTCACATTTTATGACGGCAGCAAGGGACATTCAAGCTTAGGTTGACAAAGCAAGTTGTACGAGATCGACTATGTTTGAAAAGTTGCGTCACAAAGTCGCGTCGCGCTTGTGTGTTTTAGCCTAAGGTAGGACATTCACGTCTTCAACGTCTCCATACACCAGGAACTCGGCATCAAACAGCGTCTATCAGCACTAGTACAGTCTCGAATACTGAAGTTTTTTGGTCATGTCTCCAGGCGGAATAGTGACTCCATAGAGCGTGTCAGACTCTTACTGACTAAAACCCACCAGTGTTCCTTCAGTTGCCATGTTACGACTACTCCTGCGATTGGACACAATTCATTGTGACCACGACCGCTCTGTCAAGACTCAAAGGCGAAACGAAGTCTATTACTAAGTCATTGCAATGTAACTTAACATTAAGGTACTAACTACGGGACTAGCGGGAGGCAGACAATAATACAACACCCTTAAACTTGAGCAATAGATTTTTTTTTTTTTTTTTCATTTCATTTATTCATAAACAACATAGCTACCTACATTGTGTTGAATCCAGGCATAACATGCAATTTACATACAAATACAAAAAACAAAATACAACTACTTATTAAGTATTAATTATTAGTTAACATTCAAATAAAGTGTCAAAAAGTTTCAAATGTAATGTCAAACAGTTTATAAATATTACAATGTCAAAAGATATATTAAATGTCGGCAAATGATTCTAAATTATATAATATCAAATTTAAAAAACAGAAAAAAAAATACATATAATTCATTTATTATTGTGTGACATTATGTTATACAGACATCTTTCCAATAAAAAGGCTTTTAATTTTGTTTTAAACAAGTGAGTGTTATAAATCAAGGTCCTTAGCTCGGAAGGATAGAGGATCATACGATAAAGCGAATCGTCCACCGTCAGCTAAACTAAGTTAGTTGAGCCAATTTTTCATACATGTGCGTCCACCGTGAAAAACGAAAAACGTTGCTGCTTCGGCAACATTTAATGGCCACAATATTAAGTCAGTGACAGCTCGGCCCGAGTCAATTCAACCTGAATAATAATACCAGATACTACGTCGTCAAAACGCCTAAAAAAGTGGTGTGCACCGTCAGAAGAGCACGGTCCATTTTTCGCAGAAATCGCCTTCTTGTCTTTTATGTCCTAGACTAGTAGTCGGCAAAACCGCGGCTCGCGAGCCGCATGTGGCTTTTTGGCTTACAGAGTGCGGCTCTATACAAAATAAATGTTGATGAGTGCGAGCGTAGATACGCGCGGGGGTCGAGGTTTCGGTCATTAAGCAAGATATCAAGTTTTATTCAAAATTCAAACTATATTTCTGAATTATGTTCACCAAAAATTAAAAGGACATGAAAATTAATCATTTGGAAAACTTGTTAATAAGTAAGATGTCTTTATCATAATATTATTACCAACCGATATGATGATTATGAAGACTTCATGGCAAGTTAATTTTAGGAAGCGTTGTGGAGTGTAAGAGGATGGGAGTTTTAAGGATTAAGAAAAGTGTATTGAGACAGTTAGGACACAGAAAGGATTGGCTCTCATATAAAATCTTAGTTGTTATGGTTTTGATATTTCGCTCTATTGACTAATGAGTTAACCAACCGCTGTCCTAGACTGAAAACTGCTGACTAAAAAACTGTATAGGTAATGGTAGATAGGTGGGTAGGCAAATAAGTAGGCGTTGTAGATAATTGTTGTCCTGCTTCGTATTTAAATAAAAAACCAAAATCTTCGGACAACATAATTAAATTCGTAATGACTTATTTTAAAATATCGATTTTCTGCCTGAACGTACAAATCACCGTAATCGGGAGTGAAATATTCGGGTTGAGTTGACTCGGGCCGAACTGTCACTGACCTACAATATTATGGTCTCAAAGGCAAAACAATTATGGCCTTATACTTAGTATTCATAAGTATTTGACCCCATGCTTAATAATGGGTGCAAAGACCTTCTATCACGTAGGCGCAGAACATATTAGTTATTTATGCAACTGTTGTATAATACGGGGTATTAAAACATGAACTTGGGTTAATAGTATCACATGAGTGTTTTAATACCTAATTATAACAGTTGCATACAATACTTTATCTACACCCATGATATGAATCCTCTATAAAAGTTTCTGAAGCCATTGGGTGTTTGTAATTCAAGATCAAGAATAAAGAAATTCCCACGAAATTCAGTACAACTGCACGTATGTACGTCGCCTGTAGCAGCACATCACACACACATGCGTGCAGCGGGTGCTGCTGTCACCCGCTTGAACGTTGAAACGAGTTGCGTAATGAAATTTAGTACAACATTGTAACACTCATTGGGATGAGGTAATGGTTACTATGACACTGGCTGTTTTAATGACGGCAGGCAATAAGCTAACTGCTTCTGAAACTTTTATAGAGGTTTTATAGCATGGGTGTAGATAAAGTTATTTATGCAACTGTTGTATAATAAGGGGTTTTAAAACACGAATGTGGGTTTATCACACGAAGCGAAGCCGAGTGTGATGGTAATAATAGTATCACATGAGTGTTTTAATACCTAATTATGAACAGTTGCATACAAGACTTTATCTACACCCATGATATGAATCCTCTATAAAAGCTTCCGAAACCATTGGGTATTTGTATTTCAAGATAAAGAATTAAAAAAATCCCACGAAATTCCGTACAACTGCACGTATGAATGTCGCCTGTAGCAGCACATCACCGCACATGCGTGCAGCGGGTGCTGCTATCCCCCGCTTAAACGTTGAAACGAGTTGCATACTGAAATTTAGTACAACATTATAACACTCTTTTGGATGATATTATGGTTACAATGACACTGGTTGTTTTAATGTTGGCAATAAGCTAACTGTTTCAGAAACTTTTATAGAAGATTTATAGCATGGGTGTAGATAAAATACTTATTTAAATAAAAAGACACGAATTTGGGCTCATGTTATACGTTTTATGATTAGATGAAAATACATAATAATAAAACAACATTATACCAGTTGGTTTCTATAAAAACGATAGGCCTTCGGCAGGACAAAGCTAGAACATTCGCGTCCGAACTCAAGTTCAAATTCGTTTACAACGTCCCAGCGGACTTGCTACAATACTGGCGGAGAATTAAGACTTAAAATAATAAGTACAACGGTAGAACTCATCTAAGCTGAAATGACGCGCCCGACGTAGGTACATTACGGTAAATGCGGTAGGGGGGGGGGCCTTTTAGCTTGGACGAGGCTATTTTGGCGCGTGGCCAAAATTGGAACTAACGCCGCAATCATGTTTTGCCAGTACACAATGACAGTGACAATTTCAAAAATGTTTACCAACAACGACTCCTTGTCAGTAATTCAGGCGCCAAAAGATTCTTGTAGCACTCATAATTGAATGCGTTTTTGATTCAAATGTTAACTTATTAATAAATAAATTATATTTTCGAAATAATTTCAAAGGTCAATTAAGTAAACATTATTCATCTTCTAAAAGTTCAATACTTTTGCTGCGGCATATTGCGGATTTTTCCTTGAGAGCATTCATATATTCATTCCGGTTCATTAAAATGGTATAAAATAAACTAAGTAGTTAAAACCAGCTCAGAAAAATAAAATAAAAACTATATTTACCCCTATGACGACAATACAAGAATACAAGATGAATTATTTACAAGTACCTAATCAAGTATGAATGATTTTAGAAAATTATATCATTCCAATTACTTGCCAACGGTCTGATGTAAACAAGCCCTCGGATCGCAGTCGAACGACCTCCAGTGTGACATCTCCGAAAACTATGGAACAGCAGACTTTGCAAATGGAATAAGTATTAAATAAATCATGGCAATGTTTAGTGATTCTAATCTAATACATTATGATTAAAGTCCCTTTTCCAGTCTGTTATTAGATTTATTATTTAAATTTACAAATTGAACTTGAAAAAGTCTGTCTTCAATTCTTCATGCACCTTGGTCATAAAAATGAATATGCCTAGGATGTAGATGAATTGCAGTTTCCACGGATGTAAGTAATAAATTGTGAGACCAACACTTATAATCACATTATTTAACGTTTTTTTTCGCTGGCGTGAGTATGTTACGCAAACAGAAGATGTCAAGTTATCTAACCAGAAATTATCTCAATTAGCTGTCTAGTCTCTTTTAATTTTAAGTGAAAAGATTTCTGTACAAAGAAACCAAAGCCTAGGATTAAGTGAATGGCATGAGATCAAGGTGACAGACGTCACACCAAGCTGGGTTTGTCGCCTCCTTCACTTTCATCAACTCGATTTATGTAACCGAAACTTATGCCAACGTCAACCTTACCACCTTGTAATAAAGTCCCAAAAATAAACAAAATCTATGTTTTGTAAACGCAAATTAACTTCGATAAACAAAAAACTGTGCAAATAAACAAACTTGTTTCATTTAAATAGTCTCTGACGCAAGCTTTGTATTTTATTAAGATAAAATTTAATGCAATAATAGTCGTCGAAACGTATCTGATTAGATTCGTTTATTTCGAACTGTCTATAGACGATAACGAATATCTGATAAAATCACCATCATCATTGTGATATGAACATGACAATCATAGTGGAAATTCTTGTCACGTTTTTATCATTGTATTTTTATGACTGTTTTGAAAAACGTAGGTAATTTAGGTATGACAAAACAATGGAGAATAGAATTAAAAAACACAATGGTAATATAATGCGCACAATATGCAAAGCATGTAAACACACTAAACACGATAATATCCTAAGAAAACGGGAAAATAAATACTTTTCCTTTATGTATACTTATCAAAAAGCTGTGAATGCAGTTTTCAAACTTCTATAAGTAAATCGAATGTTACATCTCGTGATCGAAACTAGATTCGATTATAAATCTGAAGCTGTATTATCAGTTATCCAGCATCATTTGACAAGGGTTCATTCAGTATTAGGTCAAGTCGATTGGACCGCGGCCAAGCGAACCAGCATCGGGAAATTGAGAAAATCGAATACGTACTCCGAACTGCACCAAACAAATATTTCAGATTAAATTGACCGCGAAACTGATTTAATTAGAGTCAATTATATATGAACTGGAGCAAATCATCATCAACGCAGTATCTGTGGCGATTCAATGCAATGACTCATTTCAGTTGTAAACACACACATTGGTGTCGAAACACGCAGACCGAGCCAGCTTGTTGAAACTGACATCTGCCAGCGGACGGGTTTTTGTTGAGTGAAATCTTGCAAATATGGCAACTTGTCCATAATTGAGTTTGGCATTGAGAAGATCGCATCACATTAGTCGAAGAATTTGTGAAGCTGAAATAGCCAATAAGAGTGAAAGAAAAATTCGACTGCTTATCGCCCTGCGCAGGCGCAACTATTTGACGGGTTCTTGCTCAACTCAACTGCTGAAAATAGGTCATGGTTTTGTTGCGTGCTGTAAACAATCAGATTTTAGTGTAACTGGCTTCACTTTACTGTGAATGGTAACTGTTTACCGTGTCACAGAATTTTGTTTCGGCGTATTTAAGAGTAAACTTAAGTAATTGTGTAGTGGAGAACGTAAATAATTACCTAGAAGATACAGCCACAGAACAACCAGAAAATCTGACAACTCGTCTTACCAAGGGATATTGTGTTACTCAGTAACCGGGTTGCGGAGGTCAAATAGGCAGTCGCTCAATGTAAAATACTGGTATTCAGCTACATCCGGTTAGACTGGAAGCCGAGCCCAACATAGTGTGGAAAGGCTAAGCAGATGATGATGATACAGCTACTGAACTTGAATTTTAAGCAATAAGGCAAGTCGTGAAACGATTTCCGAGAATTTGCAAGTAGTTGCAACTCCATCTGGATATGCTTGCAGTCCCCACATGTAACTGCAGGATTGCGATTATTTCTGGTGTGATTTGACGAACGCTTAGAACATGCCTCGTTAGCTGCTCTCTCATCCAAGTTTGATGATATCTTTTGTACACCCGGTACAAAATATAGATGGTCCCAAGAAACAATATCGTGCATTTGATCATTAGCATAATGCCTATTGCTGATAAATTAAATTTTAATTCCTCCACAGCGGCTGAATTTTGGCCTCAACCGGCACTATTTTAGTTTACAACGACTTCTTCGTTCCGCACCTTTGACTGGCACATGATGATATTTTTTACAAATAGTGTGCAAATTAATGAGTATCAGGCAGAGCACAATCCAAATATAAGGACGGGATTTAAAGACAATGAAACATCTCAAATGCTGGTATACTGCATATATTTTGGTCTTTAGGGTTATGAGGACCAGGGTGTAAAGTTCACTCATCCACCATAGAAAAGAGAGGATCCTCCGACCAGACGGGTGTTGTGTCTGGCGAGCAACTGCCCATCGGTTTGAAGTTGAAATCTTGTTTAAATGTCAATTGCTCGGTAAACGCTAATTGCGCGATGCAGGATTTTGTGTGACGTCATCAATGATGCGTAGTTCGTATGTGGCGGTGTAACCGCTACTGGTCCATTCAATGACAATATAAACACACACGTCCTTACTGTAACATGCTTACATACTACACCACAATGTCAAGTTCACCTGCCTTTATCCTATACTCAATTAGTCGTCATCTATGTAGTCACTCCCTTCCTAGCTATATCATCTTTCACTCAATCCATATATCGCTTCTTTGGTCTTCCCCTACTCTCATTTCCACATTCATACTCAAAACTTTTCTCACGGCCTTTCTCTCATTCCTCTGGACGAGTATGAGAGTAATATTTCGGTATGCTGTTAACAGCGACACCCTGTATCATCCAGCCCCGCAGATAGCTCTATTGTGATTTGTGTCTATTAAATTCATTGCAATTTTCCAATTTGTGATGTAGCTCGGACGTTGGGGTTCGAGAGTGGCTGGATGCATGAGTTACAATGCAACGTAGATGCAATCATTTTGTTGGGTAGCTAGAAAGACGATTTTTTTTTTCAGTCTGGAATTTTATAGTTCCAGAAGGGGGGCTTGTGGCTAAGTAAGTAATAACAGCCGTACGGGTCGATTGATCAAATTAAGCTAAGATCCGTGAATGAACCAAGACCCCTTCGTGTCTCGGAAAGCACGTTAAACCCTTGGTCCCGGGTGTGATTCGTGGATCTTTGACAGTTGTTACGGATCGTCAGAAGCCCGAAAGTCTGTCGACCAGTCTTACCAAAGTGTATAGTAATTACCCAGTAACTGGGTTGTGGAGGTCAGGTAGGCAGTCGCTTCATGTAAAATACCGGTATTCAGCTGCATCCAGTTAGATTGGAAACCGACCACAACATAGTTGGGAAAAGGCTAGATGATTTCAAGAAACCACCAAAAACTTCCTTGCTCTTGAAAATGGTATACCTACAAATTGTGAGAAAAGCATTGATCATTAACACGCATTTTGTTTACGGGAAAGTTTGTTGGCAACCTAAACAAAGATTCTGGACGTATTGCATTTTATTCTAAATAGATTTATGAACGTGACATGAAATTATAGCGACGAGGAAAACTCTTGGGATTCCCCCATCCAAGTGAACTGAAGAATAGAGATAAACTCCGACATTAAATGTTTTAAAGAGTATAATAAACTATGAGCCGAATTGTGGATTCGACAAATTTATGAGTTTCGAATTATTAAATGTAGGTATTCGTAGAATTGTTTCGTAAAAACATAGCAAGTTTGTATTTATTATCCTTAAGTAAGTAAATAAATCTGCGTTATTAATTAAACGCTGTCTCACCACCCAAACCTACGCCCACTCATTCTATATTTGGGTCCAAAATGAATGGAACCAATTGAACATAAGCCAAAAATAATTATCTGTACCTACGTCTGTCGATTTCCATGCTAAGGGCCCGATACACGTACCATAACGAAAATACATGGACGGGCGCTTATTTCTATGAAAATGAATAGTTTATTCACACGGACCACACTTGCCCGTCAAAATCAACCGTGTAGTGTGGGCGATACCTACCACATCAATGCCACGTAGCAGCCATAACGTAACCACATCGCAACTACTAGCGACAACGCAAATGCAAGAAGCTGCATCGACACTATCCACACGCAACCAACTGCTTGCCCACATTTTGTCGTTGCGATGTGGTGTGGTTGTGGTACGTGTGAACGTGCCCTTATACCTATTATAAATGCGAAAGTTACTGTCTGTCTTTCTGTTCGTTTTTGACGCCTATAACACTGAACCGATCGCTAAGAAATTTGACAGATATTGGGACCTGGAGAAGGACATAGGCTTACTAATCATGAAATATTAAACACACATATTATCTGTGCTTACACGCAGACGAAATCGCGAGCAACAGCTAGTGAAGTATAAGTAAAAGAACTCCTACTATCGGCCTCGACATTGGCATTCACATTCAAAGCACCTACATTCGTTTCGAAATGAGTTTTTTTATAATCATCTCTACTCAGACAAACATACAGTGAGTCATACTTTAATTGAATCGATTCAGACAAGTCGGCTAGGCAGATGCCGAATCTAGGAGATACAGATGTATCTACTAGATTCATCATTGGCGGGCCAGTGAATATTATGGTTTGGGTAATGGTGTTAATTCAAGACAAAATGTTATTTCGAACTACAGTCCATGAAACCGCATAAGAATGTAATCAACAGAATGAGATAGTAATTCAGTAACTGATATGGAAAATCAGGTCACGAGGATGGCCTGGATCGGCGCGTTGTGTTCCACGCTATTGCCAGGGGGCAATACAGGCAACTGGAGGAACACGGGTGGGTTTTAGTCAGTAAGACTCTGACACGCCCTCCCGCTCCACCCAGAGCGGGAGAAGTTACTTGATAATTTCCCACCCTAAAAAAAAAAAAGCATGGCCTGGTTCCTACAATATGTAAGTAAGTAGTACCTATAAGGTCTCCGGAAAACTCTAAATGGTGATCCATACAGAACATAATAAAATATACTATATCTAATCAAAATATGTGGGAAGAATATTAAACGAAAATATTTCTTATGCTAGGCCTTATATTACAGGGTTTTCATAATATCCTAATACCTACGTGTATTTTATTACAAAGAATACGTGATTTCTAAGCGTACAATAAAGCCGGACCGCATTTCGATAAAATCTAAACCTTGCTTTAATACATTCGTCTTTTGTAAAATAACGTATTGCTACAGCCACAGTTTAGTGAGCGTTACCTAGCAATACTATAAGCTCATACAAAAAACGTTATTATACGGCTCAGATGAATTCTATTTTGAACAAATTCTAAATGTCATCTCTCGTCATCGATATCTTGATTCTGACACAGTAACCTAGGTAGGTACTTTCGAAACTTAGATTGGAGCGATTTCACTATTAGAGAAGAACGGATGTAATAGTGGGTTTCAACCATTATCAATGATAGTTTAAGAACACTGCTTCTAGAGTCCACCTCAGCTTACACTTACCTACATTCAACGAGTTTATACCTTAACATATATTTATTCATGCTTATTAAATGGAGCCATGAATAAAGTAAACAATATCATTTTTATAAAATTTTCCATTTACAAACATTTATATCTGTCAACGGCATTGAAATCGGAACTTCGTAAGACAGGGCCACAATTTTTGACAACCGTGAAACATCGCCCTCGTTTCCAGCTATTTATGAAACAAACTGACATGCACATCTTATCTTAATAAAACATGGAAAGCAATGAAATAGCAGCGACAATGAGATCACATGACGGTTCGGCTCCGAACGAAGACCTTGACGAAACGCAAATAGTGGGCAACGGCCGACAATCTGTATTGAAGATTAATTCTTCCGGCAATTAGATCCTAATAAGTACCAGACTCATCTATTAGATGCTCTTGGAGATCATAAAACATCGGAAACGGAAAATTACATCTCAATAAAATCATCGAGGTTACAAGGAACGAGGTGCCGACGTCATACGTCATGATACGTCTCAATTGTCAAAATCTCTCTCTCTCTCTACAAACCGTTAATGAAAGCAATAACACTTCAGGACAATGTTAGGGCCTTACTCCTAGATACAAAAGGTGTGGGAGAATCTAAGGCGAGAATGATAGTGATCATTAAATGTCATAGACTGACTGTAGCCAAATTACACATTGTGCAACAAAACTTGACGAAAATGACTGACATGCGCTTTCCAAGTCTCTAAAAGTCAAAATCAGTAAATCCATAGAACACCGAAACTAGGATAATCTCTTCAAACGCGAAAAGGGATAAAGGCGTAAAAAATTGGTAGCAAACAGTTTCCTCTTAGGTGCTAATAATAAACATAACTTCCACAATATAACCAAAATACTTTTATTGCCACGATGATTTAGGCCTATTTAAGTATCGATACGAAAACCGTTTTGGAATTACACCATGTTAGGAAAATGGTAAACCCATAACAAGTTGCAATATTGCAATAATACACTAATAGTTATACTTGCAATCATATTGAATTATAGACGTATATCCTAAGTATAAAAACATTATGATAAACGTAGAATTGAATTCAATTTCCGACTATTACTTAAGAGTCGATGACATAATAGGCGCATTGGATGCGCGTGTCAACTGTGGCATTCCTTTATTACTCACAACACATAACGACTAGCATTGAAGCAAATAACTGTACCGCTAGGCAAGGCATTCATTGAACATAAGGTATACGATGAAAAATCTTATCGCACTATAAATAAGAAACTTGATACAGGAAGTAAATAATTGGTTAGTTCACAATGACTTCATCTCGTGGGCATTCTCGAGATTTTAATCTGAATCGAAATTTTTAATTGTGTTGTTTCCTGGCACAACCACACACTATTATTACAGTCTAAAGACTGCATTCATCATCACCATCTCTAATTGTATGCCATTCATCTCGATTCTCGGCAAGTCTCATCCAGTTACTACCAGCCACCCTGCGAAGATCGTCTGTATTACAAGAACTTTGTGTTTCAGCACCTTGAATCTGAGAGCTGTCAAAATTTAAATGCTGTCTGAATTTTTTATCGTCGTTAATAATGTGGCTTTTCAGGGCATCTCATTAATTCAAGAGTTAAAAGAGGTGTTCTCAAATTTAGAGTTGTTTATTTACACGGGCTCAAGCTCCATTGAAGCTGTGAATGATTTATAGGCTGACATTCGTGACATTTGAGTGTGGCTAAGTAGTAAAACAGAGCAATTTTTACCGGATTAAGTATATCTAGCGAGAAGATAGATTATATCGCCATTTACCGTCGACCAATTATCTTTTTTCAATGCTTTTGTCTAGACACACGCTAGCCTGCAGGTTTTTTGAAAGGCTATTCTATTTTGTTGTTTTCAAATCTCATTGAAAGTGATAATTATGATTTGTCGATGCACTTTTGGTCAAACAATCAATCCCTTCTTCTTAGCGTGTGAATGGAGTCAGTCCAGAAGTTGGCTACGAGTTTGGCACCTTCAGTAGCGTCCATCAGTTCCTGTAACGTGCACCTGTAACAGAACACGCTGGACACGACATTAAAAGTGCCCCATTGTTTGTGAAACAGCACCCACATTTACACCCCAAGGCGGAGTCATCTGTGAATCTGCACCTGAGCAGGTTTTCCTTGCTTCGGCCTACCTGGGTCCGGCCGGAGTCAATTTAAAGATTTCCAGGTAAGCCAAGGTAGCTTATGTCCGGGTGGGATAATTTCAGCAGGTAGAACATAGGTATATGTTGGGTAGGGAAGCAGTATCTCGCTACAGCTATGGCATTTTAGACTGTTCGCCAGTGAGTAGAAGGACACACTTTAAAAGAAGCTGTTGCGGCTTTTCCAACAATTTTTTCGATATACAATCAATCAATGATTACGATATATTTATGGTGGACATAAGATTAATTTAATTTCGTTATCAGCAGTTTTCAGAAACCTTTTCTGAATGAAAGACCTAAACAAAGTTAAGATCGAGTAACCCTAATGTCTAAATACTTTCAAACAAAAGTATAAACAACACTCGTGCCAAGTATTTCGGTACGAGATTAAAGGCAAATGAACTTAGAACATTATTAGGAACAGTACATTTGTATTCAAGGAAAACAATATTATTTTATCAACATTACAAACGGATGTCTATGGTCAACCATCCATAGTCAGGTCACGCATATTTTTGTTAATGTCAATGCAGTGCTATGTTGATAAAATTTTGGATAGGTATATATGAGGTTTTATTCAGGGGTTTTTATTAAGATAAGGATAATAAATATGTAGATCGTATGTTTGTTGAATCAATATTAAGTTTGTGGTTTTATTTAAAACGCATTATATTTGGTCTTAAATTAAAATAATAAACCTGTAGCCAATTCTAGGTCGAATCTATTAAAAACTATAATTCTAAGAACGTGCGGAACTAGTTGCCCCAGGAAACTGATAAGACTTTGAAATCTAGGTAGTTAAGTAGATTATGAATATTTTGCAGAACGTCTAGAATGGATGGAAGCCCACTCCGTCTCATTACAAAATGGATGTAACTAATTTTGGCCGAAGCTTTAATCTTCTAACCATTTTTTTCTAATTCGAATTAATTCCAACAGAAATAAAAAAAATAATACAAAATTTACAACTTAGTCTAGGGTTTAAAATCAGTTTTAAAATAAAAATCAATATTAAAATGTAGGAAAAAAGTTAGTTTTTTTTTTAATCTTTAAAAAACGTGGCTCTTTGTTTTAGACATGAGTCTAAAGATAAACCGTCTGTTGTAATAAGGCCGACTTGTTCAAATTCGATGGAAAAAAATTTGGCTCAAATATGATTACTGTAAGTGTCGATAACACTTACAGCAATAATATTTGAGCCTAATTTTTTTGTCCTCTTTGATTCATGGAACCACTGCATGGACACATTGATGGCAACTAGCACTCTTGGTGAGAAATGGACAAGCAAACGTGCTCGGAAAAAGGAAGTATTCCAGTAAGATGCTGGTAGGGATCTTGACCGTACTTCCGGGATTGTCCTGATAGCCGTGGAATACCTCTCCACTCGTCATAAGCACCGCAGGACGTGTTGCCTCCTTGTCGCTACGACACTATGTGCTAGCGACCGTTTTCGCGGGGCCCATTATTGAGTGTGCAAGTCACCCTCTGCCATTTTAACATATAAAACATAGATCAAGCAGGGGCCATAGTCCTTCCATAGTTCCAGGTGACCAGTCCCCTTTAGCAACCCAAACCCATAGTCCGATATCTTTGTTCCCATATCTTACAAATAGTCGTACACCAACCGGGGGTTGTCCTTGGCTGCACTTGAGTGCGAACAGGGACGGTCGGGTCGGTTGGTACCTCATTTCATTAAAAAACGTCTAAGGGGCCTCTGCGAGTTTTCTTCGGCCCCTCGTACGCCATCCAAAGGTCCGGGACCCCTGGGTCCCGAGAAACGTCAAAGATGAAAAAAAAAAAAGCCAGCCTATTATTGTCCCACTGCAGGACAAAGGCTTCTCCTCATGCAGAAAAAGAGCATTGCCCACCACGCTTGCTCAACGCGGATTTCTTGCGGGTTTCTCACGATGTTTCCTTTACAGATGTCAGTTATGGAGCAGTTATTGAACTGTTCTAAGTTTCAGTAAGCTTCCCTTTCCTAAAAGACGGTATGAATAATAAAGTCATGGACAGATCTTTTGAAAGTCGGTGATAAAAAGATGGCACGAAGCTTATGCGTGACAAGTTGCCAGCTTGTCTACCAGACAACCTAGTGACCTTTCCACAATTTTGCGAACTTTTACGAAGTAGAGCAGTTGAAATAACGACCTTGTATGAATAGATCATGTCAACGTGTCTAGGAATAAACTTTTCTACAGTAAAACTGTTGGAGTGGTGGACATTAATAAATTAGACCAGTAGTCGTAGCAAGTATATTTATTACTTACAAATGTCTTTAACATGGTTTTACACGTTATGGAAAATAAAAGCAAGCGACGCCATGACCGGCAGTAGTAAAAAGTAGGAAGTAGAGGGCGCAGTGTTACCACATTAAGAATCAAGATAATGAAATTTACCACAGATTACAACACGCCTCCTTAAATTTATAATCTTGTTCTTTTACATAAAAATATTGTTATACATTGTTATTTAAATAAAAAGAAAATTAAAATTCTTTTAGATTAATTTTAACCCTAACCTATTTTTCAGAAAATTGTTCTTGTCTAGACTTTTGGTTAACATGTCTGCCAAGTTAAATTTTGTATCAATTTTTACAATATCGATTATACCCTTTTCATAGTTTTCATTTATATAATGATACTGAACTTCGATGTGCTTTGAATTTTTAGTAAAATTGCCATACTTAGCAATCGAAATTGCACCTGAATTATCTTCATATAATTTTATAGGTTTATCAAAATTTACATTGAATGATTCATTTAACAAGTTTCTAATGAAAAGTACTTCTGTCACTGCTTCTGACATAGCAGTATATTCTGCAAAAGTTGAACACTTAGTTACTGTACTTTGTTTATGTGTTTTCCAAAATATTAAGTTTCCAAATAATCTGATCACAAAACCTGTTGTAGATTTTCTATCTACATTATCTCCTGCATAGTCAGAGTCTACCATACAATCTAATGTTTCAGAGCTTACATTATCATAGTACGTTAACTTTAAATCCTTAGTCTTATACAAATATTTTAAGATTCTCATTGCATATTTGTAATGTGTTTGATCATAGCAACTTTGATACCGACTTAAGTAATTAACGCTGTACGCTATATCTGGCCTAGTGCCTGTACTAATATACAATAATTCGCCAATTACATTTCTATACTTTATACTTTCATCTACTTCTCTAGCTTGTTCTAATTTTAAGTTTGTTTCCATTGGAGTGTCATATAACTTACTATTTTCTAGATTATATTTTACAGCCAAAGATTCAATATATTTAGTTTGACTTAAGGTCATTTTATTCCTATCATCATTATAATCAATATCTATGCCAATGTAACTTTTAACTTTTCCTAGGTCTTTCATTGCAAATTTTTCCATTAAGTTAGTTTTTACCTTTATTACTTTATCTTTATCTTTACTACAAATTAGGAGATCATCAACAAATATTAGTATGTATATTGGATCTTTGCTGGCTCTGTTTACATATAAACAGTAATCATAGTTACTTCTAACAAAGTTCAGTTTTTCAATAAATTTGGTGAAACAATCATACCATACTCTAGGGCTCTCTCTGAGACCATAGAGTGCTTTTTGCAATTTGTAAACTTTATTATCTCCAGTTTCATAACCTTTTGGCTGATTTACAAATACTTCTGACTTTACATGACCATTTAAAAATGCTGTCTCAACATCCATTTGTTCTATAAATAAATTATTTTTACAACTGTATGATAATAAAATTTTCAATGTTTGCATTTTTCCTACTGGTGAATAAACATTTTCAAGATAATCTTTTTGCTGGAATCCTCGTACAACTAATCTAGCTTTACAAACATTATTACTTTTCCTTTTAAATACCCATTTGACATCAATAACCTTTTTATCTTTTGGCCGTTCAACAATTTGCCATGTGTTGTTTTTATTTAAGCTATTTATTTCTGAGTCCATCGCTACCTGCCATTGCTTATAATCAGTGGAGCTCATGGCCTCCTCAAATGTATTTGGTACATGTGCATCAATGTAATTTACATAAATAAAATGTGATACTGGATTACCATATCTGGAAACTGGATTTATCTTTCTTTTTGACCTTTCTTCTATTAGAAGCTTATCGCTATTACTTAAATTATCATCATTAACAAGATCTTCTACAGTATTATTAGACCTAGTTTCATTTGCATCTACATAGTCTTCATCAATGTCAGTTTTAAATATTTCGTTTTTTATATTTGACTTTTTATTTTCCAAGTCCCTATCCTTTTCATCATCAAGTTTTTCTAAACAAATTAATTGAGTATTTTCTTCGACTACTTGTACATGTCTAGCATTAATTATTCTATTATTTAATAAAACTCTATAACCATTCTCATTATAACCTACTAGCACTCCTAGTTGAGCTTTATCGTCCCATTTACTTTTTCTTAAAACTTCTGGAACCCTGACATAAACTCTACTACCATAAATCTTTAAATGCTCAACATTTGGTTTAATACCAAAAAATATTTCGTAAGGAGTTTTATTTTCTACTGTATTAGCAATTGTTCGATTTTTTAAATATGCTGCTGTTTTTATGACTTCGGGCCAATACCTTCTGTGAATTTTAGCTTCTCTCATTAAGCATCTGCCTATGTCCATGGCAGATCTATTATATCTTTCCGCTACTCCATTTAATTCATGGACATAGGGTGGACATGGTAATAACTCTATTCCCTTTTGTCTAATGAAATTAAAAATATCTTGATTTAAATATTCTTTGCCATTATCACACTGTAATTTCTTTACTCTTTTATTAAACTTATTTTCAACTAAATTAACAAATTCTATAAAACAATTTGCAGTTTCTGCTTTGCTTTTAATACAAAAAATTCTGGTACATTTACTATAGTCGTCGATAAATGTCAAAAAATATTTTTCTCCACCATAGCCAGTTGTGCTATGTGGACCGTTTAGATCAGTATGTATCAGTTCTAAAATTTCTGTAGTTTTAGTTCTATTATTTTCAAAAGGTACATTAGCCATTTTGCTTTCAATACAATTTGAACATTTCATTTCTGTACTTTCAATCTTATCTGGCAATCCTTTTACTAATTTATTATTTATCAACTTGTTTAAATATTGAAAATTTACATGACCAAGTGCCCTATGCCATTTCTCTTTATCAGTTAATTTTATTGAATTTACATACATTTTGTTGTTACCAATTTTTGAAACGAAACTTTTTATACAATATAAATTGTTTATTTTGTTAGCAACAGCTATTAATTCTCTTGACTGATTATAAATTTTTGCATTTTCATTTCTTGCTACTAATGTGCAATTTTGGGTTATTTTAGAAACACTTAACAGATTTTGCTTAATACCTTCTACAAAATATACATTTTTTAGGTCAACGTGTTTTTCATTATAATAATTTTTGAAATATATTTTAACTGTGCCTACTTTAGTTGCTTTTAAAATTTTACCATCTGGCAGTTTCACATCAATGGGAATTTTTAAATCTATATAATTATAAAAACATGTATCATTCTTTATGATATGATCTGTACATCCGCTATCTAACAACCAATTAATTTCACTATTATTATCATGTTCCCCTTCGCTACACCCCGTTACCTGATTTACTTCAGGATTGCATACCTGAGCTGTCCATGACTCCGTTGCAGAGCCGTCTTGCTGAGCGCTTGTCGACTCACCTCTGGGATGACTTTGACCTCTGCCTCGGCCACGACCTCGATGAAATCCACCTCTGTTGTAACCTCTTTGTTGTCCTTGCTGGCGTTGACCGGTTGGATATCTTCCTTGATAGTTTTTCTGACCATGCCAACAATCCTTCTTGAGATGGCCGGTCTTTCCACAGATAAAACATTGTGCTTTAGTTTTTGTTGAGAACGTACTCATATTGCTTTTCTTGTCTGGGTCACTTGTAGTCATATTTTTTTCTTTTATTTTAGATTTTACATAATCTACTGTTCTTTGTTCTTCTGGGATTACATCAATAAAATCTCCAATAAAACTGTAACTTGGAGGTAATGCTCTGAGCAAGTATCTCATCTTCTCGGGTTCATTTATATTTCCACCAGCCGCTTTGAAATCATTAGTTGTTTTCTCGAAATCAACAAAAAAAATCTTCTACTGTATTGTAATTATTTAATTTAATCTCTTCAATTTTTCCTCTACATATTATTTGCATAGCAGTAGACTGTGTTAGATACATCTTGTCAAACTTTTTCATCATATCATATGCTGTTGTGCATTCACTTATATATTCTAATTGTTTATCGGAAATGGTGCTCATTATTATAGTCCTTGCTTTTAAATCCATTTTCTTCCAGTCGGCCTCTTGGTTTATGTATTTAGCAGGCATCGCGCTAATGGCGGGCTCGTTACATTCTTTGTATTCTAGTAAAGTTACTAACCTTAATTTCCAGCTTGAATAATTTACTCCATCAAAAATGGGCATCATGATGTCTTCTATCTTTGCTTGTTTAGCCATTTTGGTGATGATAACGTTTTTTATTCTTCACTTTTATTACACGAGGCGCGAACTACATTTCACGAGACCTTTTTTTTGATCTCACTATATTTTACTTATTTAACCACCCAACCACGCTCTGCTACCATGTTGGAGTGGTGGACATTAATAAATTAGACCAGTAGTCGTAGCAAGTATATTTATTACTTACAAATGTCTTTAACATGGTTTTACACGTTATGGAAAATAAAAGCAAGCGACGCCATGACCGGCAGTAGTAAAAAGTAGGAAGTAGAGGGCGCAGTGTTACCACATTAAGAATCAAGATAATGAAATTTACCACAGATTACAACAAAAACTATCAAATTGTGTGTTGGACCATCCATGTAGACTTGTAGAGTCGTGTGACTACAAAGCCATTTGTGGGAATTGTATTATTACAGCTAAAATTTTGATGTAATATTGGAAACGCTAGTAAAATATATTGGAAATATGATGAAATAATTCTTAATCAAATCTGTACTAAAAATACCACCTTGTTAACTGACTAATATTCTTTTAATGGCATGCGCTTTTGTTATTGGTGCCGATACGACAGAAGAAGAAGCACTGCACTGCATATATTTTTATTTTATCTTTATTATTCGTGTTAATCTATTTGTATACATATGTACTTGTTTCTGTGATTATACCAAGACAAACATTTCTTTTTTTTCTTTCTTTTTCTTTCTCTCACTAATCACTATAGATTGTGTTGAAATCATAAGTAGACCTAGGTACTATTGTTTTTTTTTTTTTAGGTAGGGCATCTCGTAGTTGACCTCTGAGATCATGACTACCAGCGGCCTTAAGCTACTACACTTAAAACCTCCAGCCAGGGGTTATTCAACTATGCTAATTAAAACTAGGTGAACGCTCGCTGAGGGCACCCCCTGTGGGGTACGAATCTTGGCTTAGGGCGTCAACCGGAGGAAGGACATCAAAGATGGGACGGGCTGGATCAAAGTTTTAATCATGATTATTAGTCGGGGAATTTAAAGCTACGTGCTCAGCTGCAACAACTGCTGGCACCTCGTTATCGAGCAAGGGTCGGGGGGGAGTATCATTTATTCGGGGACGCGGTCGCGATCGCAAAGGACCTCGGCGGCGAGGTCGGAATGACGGGAGGCGTGTTTTTGTACACTGTGCTGGTTTCCCTACTGCTCTCCTGGAGGAGGGTAATAGGGTCGTCAGGGTCGGTAAGGATTCGCTTAAGGCGGCGAGTTCGATTGACACTAGATGGAGTGTAACTAGCGGCCTCGACAACCAGCGGGTTGCGATGTTTGGCGGCAGTATCGAAGTAACGTTTGGAAGAGCGTTTGAGAAATTGGTAGATGGTGGGGATTTTTAGGTCGAGATGGACGATCTCATTCCTAACAAACCAGGGGGCTCCCGAGGCCTTCCGAAGGCAACGGTTCTGTAATGTCTGCATCTTATGGATGTGACTGGGTCTTGCTTGTGCAAAAACAGCACGATTGATGATTGGGCGAATGCACGTTGTGTAAATACGCAATTTGCACCGTAGTGACAATTTGCTACGTGCATTTAGGATATAGTGAAGCCTTCCAAGGACCCATGCGGCTCGCGCGTGGACTTGGGTTATGTGGTCTTTAAAGGAGAGATGGTGTTCGAGGACTACACCTAGGTACTTGGCTCGCTTCTCCCAAGGGATAGGCTTGCCTAGCATGGTGATGGTAGGTACTATTGTTTGTTAGGGATCTCTGAAGCAACTTGAGTTGATGGACACACGACATGGTAAGTAAAGGTCGGGAATTCGCAAGTGGTCCCATTATTGTCCCTTGTGGAAATCTATGTAAAGTGTCAAGGAAATAATGATGATAATGATAAATTACAGTTAGAAAGTTGATCATCTTGTAACAGGCAGACTTAACAACTAAAAGTTAAGACGCACTGTAACTTACTGAAAAGTATGACCGTATTAACAATGTTTACAAATAGTGCACGCGCAGTTTAAATTGAGTTTACTAGAATGTAATGCGATGACCCACAGTCAGCGGGTGTGTGGTTTACGTCAATTATCTCTAGAGCTGATAACCGTAATGGCTATACCAGAACAGGCCATGTCATTTACAAGGATTTTATTAGATTGATGATTTGCTTAGATACTTTACAAATTATACAGAGTTAGGCAATAGAACATAGGCGACATAGTGTCTTGAGGATAGCGAAGAAACGTAACTCAGAAATATTTTTAGAAATACCGAGTTTTACTTGTAGTATAAATCTAGAGCATAGATCAAAATATAGTTACCGTCCTAGTTGAACAGTCTGCAAAATCAGGTAACGGTAAAAAGTTTTGTGCCAAAAATGAGCTGTTTACCAACAACACAATACTTAACGGTTGCCACGATCAAGAACAATGGACCTAAAAAAGTCAAAACAATGCCAACAGAAATCCGTTCATAAGACAGCCACAAACTTTAATCGTTGAATGGCCAGCAGACTGCATCCATTCGCGAAACATTTGGCAAAGACGACCGAGTTTCGCCATTGGGAAAGCGGTGAAAAAAAAAGTGAAAGTGTGCAAGCGAGACGAACGAATAAATTGGCCTTGTTAAAACGAGACGCAAGGTGTGACGTCACAATCCGATAACGCGGATTAAGGATGTCAATATAATAATAAATTGATTGTGAATAAAATTGTGTATGCTTGCAAAATTGTTGTTATTGATAACTGTGGAGTTCTTGGAGTCTGCGATAAGCTGTTATGAAATGACTTGTTCAATTGAATGATGCGAGTCTCTCATCTTTATTGCCTGCTGTTCTCCGTAGAAACATTTACATTGTTATTGGACGTTTATTTTATTATTAGGTATTGCATGCAGCTCTTCTCTTGGACTTCCTTATGTTCGACACAATAGAACATCTATCTTATCTTGTGATGTTTATGTAAGATCGCACTGCAAATCTTTCAAGTCATACTGCATTGTCGATAACAACCTTTTTATGAAATAAACTTATTAAGCCATATTCTAAGCATGTAGAAGCTCAGACCAAATAAAAAATCAAGACACAGCGCTGCGAACAATACAGTGAAGCATGCCAAAACTACACCTCCACTCTGTACATAGTACACGTTCACACGCACACATTTACAATGAAACTACACCTTACTAAGTGCACACATGTTTACGAAACCGGTTTCACGTCAGTTGACAGCGCTGTTTTGGTTTTTTATTTGGTCTGAGTGTAGATGGTCATTTACATTTGATTACAAGATTGGCGTAAAAGCAACGAGGATTACGCCGAGCCAAAGGACAAAAAGGCTGTGGATAATGAAGATTCGATTTTAATTTACTAGGGTATAAACATAGTATGTATGTTTGTTCTCTATAACCCATGAAATGACGTCATAGAACCAAAACTTACAACCGGCTTGAATGGTACCGGTGTGAATCGGTCCACTAATCCGTATTTGTCATCTAATTGTACTATAATTGTGTCACGGTGGGACAAAGGCCTTTGTGCACGGAGCAATTCGTCAATACTAAAACAGGCGGAACTTAACTGTGGCCATAAAATAAAATATTAGTTTCCGCCAGCGACTTCGTCCTCGTGGAAGAAACATCTATGGCTGTTCTTTCAGTGAAAGTGTTTTTGATATCGAATCAGTACTTTCAGATATTGACCTCTTTATAATATTAGTTTATTAGATAGATTGGAGTAGTACTATGGCACTTTTTTGATCATTCAAGTCAGCCAAACTATTCAAGAGGTGGATATGCATACAGCATGCGGTTTCAGATGTGGAACTCCAATACCCTAATTGCGTAATACACGAAAAATCACAATTTGTTTCGATTTGAAACAGATTGCTAATCCATTGCTTCATAAGTTGGAAAAAAAATAATCTGTTCAACAACGTAAATAACGCAATGAAAGTTGTTGAACTGTCAAAATGAAACAAATTTGTCATAATCGTTTACGAAAATAAGTTACGCAATTAGGGTACCGGTTTTCCTACATTAAGGCCTGCTTGCACCGAGTTGCACCACAAATCACTAAATGTTTTTAGCGCTAAACATATTTCAAACATCGTTCTGTTTCTGTAAATCGTTTGAAAATGACAGAGACACAATGATGTTTTAAATATGTTTAGCGATAAACGCTTTTAGTGATGTGGTGCAGTCGGCTAAGACTGCAACAGTCACCTTTTTGACCGGGTGCCTCATAATAGGTGCTCTGAGGTCGGGTTTTTTTGTTCCTACCTATAATATTATTGACATTCGGACAGCAATAATATTTCATGCGTTAACCAAGATAGCAGTTTCAAATAGGAGAAGTTTGGGACAGCGATAGTCCATCACTTTCGGCTCTAAAATTTAATTGAAGCACACGGATTATGATATCGACCTTCACGTGGTTACACTAAGTAAACCTCAGTGTCAAATTGTCCATAAGTTCATAACAGTCTAGACAGCTTAAATCACGCGTTTGCGTCAAAACGATACCCGCCTAAAATAGGCACTAAGGCAATCGACATTGATGCCCGTTTTCACTAAAACTATGCGACACCTAAATGAATACCCTAATACAAGCGCTATATTGGATTTTCAACGCTAGGCTCAGCGCAGAGAGTTTAAACTTCAACAATAACAGTGCGCTTTTATAAGGCATTTAGTACTTTTAGGTGTCGCGTAGTGAAAACGGGCATCATAATTCCTAGTTAATTGATTCAGGCGTGACCTTGCGGAAATCCATTATAAAATACAATAGACGTGGATATATTTAGTAACCTGTTCCGCTTAGCTATTTCTAAAGAGCCATAAAAACTCCTGAAAGAGCTGCGCTTTTTTTTCTTTCAGGAGTTTTTCGCTCGGTGTGGCAACACGCCGTGTTCGGGTTCGCAACAAGTCCATCGTCATCCTGAGGATGCCTCGTTGAGATGTGAAACACGTGTCCATTTCTTTCAGGAGTTTTTTATGGCTCTTTAGAAATAGCAAAGCGGAACAAGTAACTAAATATATCCACGTCTATTGTATTTTATCATAATTCCTATCAGTCAGTACCTTAGTGGCATGAGATCTTCAACATCTCTTTTCTTTATTGTATTTTAAATAATCTAAACAAAAACAAAATTCTACAAATCATCATCAGAAATGGAAATTAACTTATGACGACATTATGAATCATTTGAAAGATAATTTATCAGATATAAAGATAAAGACAATACATTTTAAGTAAAATGTAGTTTTAGATAATGTTTAAATTCTGATAAAGGAAGGTGACAATCTTATACGATGCTATTTGCAAAGAGATTTATTTTAGCTCAAACTTGCACAGCTTTAAGGCTCCTACAAACAGGCGCAACACGCGACGCGACACAAAGACACCGCCCGTCGCGCGACGAGCCTTTATTGAATGAGGGATCCGAAAAATACCAAAAAAATAACAAAAAAAGAAAATGTTGCTTTAAATAGTATTTTTGGATGTCTAACAAATGGATTAAATAACAAATAGTTACATTAACATTACTTATTTTTGCCAAAACAAAGTAAGTACTTAATTGGTAAAAGGGTAATTAACATAGAAGAACACATGAAAAAGTTCCAAACAGCAGAATTTTGTTCAAAAAATATATTGGACCAAGTTAAACTGTATAATGTATTATAATAAGTAAATACATACAAAACAGTTGTTCTCAGACTGTGCAAACACCTAAATAAATTCTACTAACTAATATTATAAATGTGAAAGTTTAAATGTTTATTACAATCACGCAAAAACGGCTGAACAGATTTGGATGAAATTTGACACACAGATAGTTTATAACCCAGATTAACAATAAGATACTTTTAATCCTAGTAGTACGTTCCTGTGGGATATTTTCCGATATCCAAGCAGGTGAAGCCGTAGAGGTAGTTAAATAAAACTTCGTAACACACTATATATCTATACTAATATATAAAGCACGCAAGCAAGCAAGTTTGTTTGTTTGTTTGCTTGAACGCGCTAATCTCAGGAACTACTGGTCGATTTGAAAAATTATTTCAGTGTTAGATAGCCCATTTATCGAGGAAGGCTATATATCATCACGCTAAGACCAATAGGAGCGGAACATCAAAGTAACTATTTCACGCGGACTAAGTCGCGGGCAGAAGCTAGTATACACGGCTACACATCAAGCTATACAAAACCAGTTTATGTTGATCTCGCATTGTATAGGATTTCCGTACAATGCGAGGTCAGTTTATACTGGAAATGTATAGCAATATACAATCTACCACCATTTATATGCAATAGTGGATTTAAAATTATCTTTTTAAGGTAAACCAGCCATTCATTACATAATTTTGCATACAAAATAATATGTGATAACAGCACACTACCTAATACATAATATGTATAACAATAACATATTACATGAGTAATAATAATGAATAACTAATATTTATAATAATTTAAATACTTCTACTAGCGACCTGCCCCTGCTTTGCACAGTTTTAATGGCTTGAAAAAACATTGAGATCCTTTTTTATAATTATGTAAGTTTAATATTAGTGTATTATACCTATAAACCTTCTAGAATAAATTAACTAAATCTGTTGAAAACCACATCAAAAATCTGTTGTCTATTTTAGAAGAACAATGAGGTCACACAGACAGACGTGAAAAGCGCCTTAAATTTATAAGTCTATACATACTTATAAATTTCAAAAATGAAATAAAATAAATTAATAATTATGAGATTGTTATTTATTCATTTAAAATTATGGAATAAATAGCTTATTTACCTTCTCTATATATAGATATAGAGAAGGTAAACCAGCCATTTGTTCCATAATTTTGCATTCAAAATGATTGATAATGGGACATTATCTAATACATAACATGTATAACAATAACATATTAACTACAGGAGTAATGATGAATAAATATTATTAATAATAATTTATAACTCAATATGTTACTCAGCTCTCATAGGTCATACTAATTGTGGTTTAGAATACTTTTGTATGATTGTTTATTGTATAATTTAATATTTAAAGTACTGTAGGTATACTTTTATAACAATGAATGTTGCATTGCATTCAATATTCATTTTGCAAGAAACACAGTGGAATATAGTACTGAACAACCGAGACTGACTTCATAAAAGATCATACTAAAATAACATCATGCCTTGTTTCCCCGAAGGGTTAAGCCGAGGTGTACCCATAGTAGGTACAATCAAAGAATTTCATATCTATACACCGTAAGGAGGGACTATTTCTGCTTGCAGTGCTCGGCCGCTATAGAACCAGGGCAGTAACAGATGTGGTCATCATGTGCACGGGATTTTGTTTTCAAACTGGTTAGATATGAGTTTCTTTAATGGTACACCCACATTTCGCCAGTTATGTTTCAGACCTCATGCTCAGCAATAGCACTTGCGACCACTAGACCATCGAGATTAGTCATAAATGATATTTCTAAATAAACCTGCAAAAGTAATTATAGCAAAAGTGCTGGAATTGGAACCAAACATTTTCTTGTTACAGCTCACATGTATTATACCTACATTCTATGCAAATTTTTAATTTTATATGGGTATTATTATTATTTTGTGTCCCACTGCTGGGCAAAGGCTTCCCCTTTTTCATTCTAAATCTCTCTGTTTTGTGCGATTTCAGGCTATGCTGGCCCTGCAAAACATAACTAGATCGTCACACCACCTTCGCCAAGGTCTACCTCGACGGCGTTGTCCTCCTTCAGACATCCAGTGAGTAACGATCTTTGACGAAAATATATATTATACATTTTAATTTCTAATTATTAACTAAGTAATGAGAGGTAACCCTAATATTAATGGTCAAAGTATGGCTAAAAGTGTAGTTTTAAAAAGTAGCCTTTCAAAAACTTAATTTTTAAATGAACCTTTAACAATTATTGGACTTTCCTAAGATTTATAATAACAGCAACATTGGGTTTTATACTTACTAATCTATGTATATAAAAATGAATTCCTATTTCCCTTGGTCACGGCATCACGCTAAAACGGCTGAACCGATTTGGATGAAATTTTGCATAGGGTAGACCATGACCTGGAGGACATAGGATACTTTTCATCCCGATATTCCCACGGGATCAAGACTTATGCGGGTGAAACCGCAGGGCGCAGCATGTTCATAATAATTTCTTTGGTATTTTAATCATTACAGGAATATATGAAGTATTTAAACACCATAAGGAAAATCATAAGGATAATCATCATAAATACCAAAAGATTGCTGATATGGGATGTAAAAAAATGTTTTAGAACATTTCATATTTATGCCACCATTCGGGAATCCCTAAGTACTTAAAATACCTGGTCTAAGTAAGTAATAATATCCACAGGCTGCCAAGATTATGTTTTGAAATTAAAAGTAAGTTTTTCCTTACGTTATTCCTCAAAACTTTACAACAGTAAATAATGTAATACACCTCACATGTCTCCGTTTTTCATATCACATGATAAGAGACAGCAATAGTGCTAGGCTCCAAAACAAATAATATGATGAATAAGTTTTGCTATGACCAAGCAAGTATATTTGTTTTGAATATTTCAATATTGACTATCAAGTATTGATATAGCGATATCAACTCATGAATATAAAGTTTAATCACATTTTACAACACATGCTTACGTTATAAATTATTGACTGATGAATTGCTCTTAAGTCACATTATTATACAGCAAATGACCTTCATTAGTAGTATATATTCTGATATGGATTTAAAGAATAACATCAAAACTTAAGACTGACAATAAATTAAAAACCTGACAGATGGCAAACATTACATAAAAAAGGAACGTAATTAATTTATGACGACGTCTTAAGAGTGTGAAGATCAAAACACAGACGTCGCAAAACAAACCAGTATAGCAAGCTAATCTAAGCAACTATTTAACATAACAACTCTGTGTGTGCTACAGAATCACATCATGCGCGGCCACCGAGACGCTCACTACATAACATTTTCATACTAACATATTTACTATTGTACACTGATATGCCCACAAGTCGCTCTGGCCAGACAATGCAAAACTTCGAGTAATGTGACGTAAGGACCTATAATCGTACCCTAGTGAATTATTAATATTACCACTAGAGTGATAGGAAATAGTACTGGAGGCTCTAACAATCAGAACAATGGTAGGTACTAGGAAAATCAAACAGAAACATTGACTGAATCATCCCAATACATGCCAACAAAGAATGACAACTTCTACAACGCGATTCATAAATACCACGCCTACAAAACAGATATTCACCATCTGTATATCATTAAATATACATATTAGCAGGTCACAGTTATAGTTATCAAGTAAAATAGCACATTAAAAGGAATATTAACAAAATATGCTGTTGACGTACCTTCGGTTTATAGAACCACTTTCTTAGTGACTCCATTGGACCTGTCTTGTATAGCAGCCTCATATGAACGGATCACTGCACATCCACACACATTATAAAAATGAAATAGCACCAATATTCACTACGCAAATGAAAACAGAAACTTGATTTTCGTCAATATTTACGTCAAATAACACAAACGGCAGACATGTTGCCACTAGCCGCGTTCCGTTCACGTTACGGAGTGAATGACATGACGAAACTTTATGGGCAAACTGAATGAATGAAATAATAGTGCTGAGAACTACAAATGATACTATACCCATTTAGTAATTTCAATACGATTGGCGATTCTCCATTGTATAATTTTTTTTTCGTATATGCGTTTGGTTTTACAAACCACCATCTCGTAAAATAACTGCATTTTTTTAAAGTGTAGCTAACTCAAACTCATTTTATTTCTGAAGAAGTTTTAATTTTTATATCCCTTTTGCTTTTGACGGATTTCAAGTTTATCAAGAAAATACTGGAAAATATAATTATAGTTTTACATTTTATGTTATTCGATATTTAAATTCCTACCTATCTCTGTAAAAAGCATTTTACGTTTGCGCTTTGCGCTAAACCTTTTAAAAACAATCTGCCGTATGAATAAACCCGTAGAAGGGTTCTCTTTCAAAGGGTTACACTAAACTTATTTTTTAAGAAACCACACAAACAAAATGCAGAATATTATTAATAAGTTTAGTCGATTATCTAGATTGGTAACTATTTACATTCATTCATACCTCATTCGATTAAAAATTTATCAGCTGTGTTGATGAATGACAGAATCAGGACGATCGAAAACGCGGGAAATACAATAATTTAATCAAAGTACAACATGCAATTTTGTATTTTGTTTGCTCTTGGAGTTCTTCAAAAATATTTGCCTTCGATTTGTCTGAACTGTTTAGTTTTTTACATTACTCAGCGAAATAAGTAGGTTTCGATTATTAACACAGCGCTTGTATAAAAGTATCTACTGCCCGCGTCGGTCTGTGTCTAACAAGCCCCCACGCCCCCCAGTTCTTAGAACTAGGTACCTTGTAACTAGGTCCTGTATAGTTGGAATGCTGTACTAAAGACAGTTGAACTAAAGTTGTTGGAAATACAAACCGTAACTAATAAACGAAAGCTTGAAAGTGCATCTCTGTTCTTGGCTGTTTGGTACCATGATAAGTAAGTAGCACGTAGTACGGTACAGTCAACCATCCGTCCATCCATGGTTAGAATTTTACATCGCCATTATCACAGAATAATATTACTTACGCCTAGCGGAGACCACTATCGCCAGCTCCTTTATTTCGTAGTAGTAGGTAGGTACCTAAAGGGTGGTTTGAGTGGTTTCGTAGTACATACAAGTGATACCACCATACGATGTAATGGGGAAATGGGGACCATTATCTATTCTATGACCATACGTGGTCTACAAATTGCAGATATAGAACTATGATTATTTCGTACATGTAGGCACAATCTGTAGCAAACCATAAAAAATATAGTTAAAAAATAAGCAGATGTAAAGCCGGTAAAGCCCCTCAATAAATGGAACGAAGTTTCTCTAAACATAATCCACTCATGATATCCATATCTCGCTGTAGCGCCATCTGTGATCGTGTGAATGAACTAAGATAACGAGAACGGTAGAGGTTGTATGCGATGTAATGATGCTGTGTGAATATTTCCTCACCTCATAGCTTGTTTTAAAAGTTCTCACGACATCCACGAGGGTTATGGCGATTGCGTTGGGAAAAATATGTAGGTAGGTACGATTGTACTAGTTACAAGGATAGAAAAAAAAAAATATATAGAATTATTTCTCGTTACATTTTCTCATTCATGTGGTTAGTCCATTAGTGACGAGTTTTTATGCCGCCCATGGATCTCTGACTTGGCTTCACATGCCGTCGAGAAATATCTCTCAGGCATGGCCGGTTTCTTCACGATGTTTTCTTCCACCGTTTTAGAAGCAAGTGATCATTATACCTACAATACGCACATAAATCCGAAAAGTCAGAGGTTGGGTCCGGGGCCTTGGGTCTTATTCAAATCATATTATGTACACACGGCTACACATCAAGCTATAACATTCATTATAGCATTTCCAGTATAAACTGACCTCGCCTTGTACGGAAATCCTATACAATGCGAGATCAACATAAACTGGTTAGGTATAGCTTGATGTGTAGCCGTGTGTACCCACTTGCATCTCCGTGCGGGTCTCGTTAAGTGTAACATTATCTCTATAATAGATTATTTGTTCTTTTTTTCACAAACTTCTTTACGCGCGTTGGGCATTTTTGAGATGGGAAAAAACAATTGAACTCGCAATACCGTTACAGACACCTCATTTTTGTAAACGCGATTGTGCTCTTTATTTATATCAAGTTACGGATCAATGTTCTATGCAAGTATTTTTACTTTAAAGGTTTTTAAAGTACATTTTTTTTTTGTAAAGGCGATTGTGCTCTTTATTTTGATAAAGTTAAGGACCAATGTTCTATACAAGTATTTTTCTTCCACCAAGGCGATCTTGTTCAAGTTTTCACTTCTATCGGCACTCCCGGAGTGCCACTGTTTTTTACCATTGTTGTTAGGATAAAACTAGGAGTACATGTATGTACCTACATTGCAGTTGAGTTGTTCCTTTGGGGAAAACAGTCGTGATGTTATGTTATGAAGTTGAGTAACAAATGTAAGATCCAAGTCGTTCTGCGAACCAACCATTTCGAAACTCCAAAAATAGGTACTTAGCTGCGTAAGTACCTAGGTACCTACGGCTCTTGAGACAGCTTAAAGCCTCGTGCATACTTGTTCTACCGTGAAGAGAACAAAATTATGTAGGTACTTACTTAGATTTTGAGTCGCGTCGCGCCAGTCTGCACGAGACTTAAAACCGTTCATGCAATACGAAATAACGAGTTGCTTTCACGACGGATTACAGTTCGCGTCAAATAACTTTGCTGCTCTGAAGCTAGGCTGCGCATGCGCGCTGGCATGCGCGCTACTGTTTTATAAGTAAGATTGACTACTGCGCAGTCAATTGTAGCCTACTTCAGAGCGGCAAAGTTATTTGACGCGAACTGTACCTTAGTACCTATGACTTCTTAATTTTCTAATTCTAACATGTAGGAAAAAGTAAAAATACCGTGCCTATCTATCTATTGTTTTGCGACGAGCCTTAAAAAATGTTAGCTAGCGAGCTAGTTATAAGGACCTATAAAGGTAGGTAAGTTTGCAACAGCTCAGGGCTCCTGCTATACCGGGTCAGTAAAAGGCGAACCTATTTTAAATATATAGGGTTTGATTCAGTTAGCTAGCAAAACTCCGAAGACAAGGTGGGTATAAACCAGAAATGTTACGGAAGTCGTTTTACCGGAACCGGAAACGGAGTTTTTAAATTTGATTGGTCGGCTTCGGAACCGGAAACGGAGGTTTTAAATTTGATTGATCGGATTCGTATGGAAGGTGGCAGTAGAAGAAAGATGTGTTGTGTTATGTGTTGGAAACAATTGAAATATAATTCAGTCTCTAATCAGTCAAATATTAACGGTAACATCCACAAACAAAACAATAAACTGAGACTTCGAGCGCAAGCGTGTATTAAATAAACTAAAATTACACTGGCGACGCGAATTTTAAATCGGAGTTATACCGAAGTTCGAAACGCAGCGATGCACGTGACTAAAGCGCGTACAAACAGTTTTAAGTACGCGCTTTAGTCACGTGCATCGCTGCGTTTCGAACTTCGGTATAACTCCGATTTAAAATTATAGGAACCGCGAAGTCGGAATCGGAGATGTAGAATTAATCGGAATTTCCGACCTTTCGGAACTGGAACTGAAGTTCCGTAACATACCTGGTATAGAAAAAAAACATAGTATCTAATTGGTATAGATCCCTCCATACCAAATACCAATTATAATTTTATTGCGTACCTATATCCTTAAGAATATAGGTCGACTGATTCACCCTTTTACAACGGGAAGTTTTTTTAAATGTTTTATTAAATTCCCTTTATCCTCTTTAATGGGGACAAAATAACGGGGACAATGGGAATACACGTTTTTATTTAGGGTACCTACTACAATAACTACCTAGATAAATGAACTTTAGACTGAGCGAGAAGTTTACGGTCGCACGTCATTCAGCTTTTCTCTCAAAGGACTACCGTAGGCTCTGGAGTTAGTTATTAATAAACACCCACTGAGTCCAGTCCACGGTGTATCGTTAGTTAGTCTGTGTTGGTTAGTCTTAGAAGGTGTAACATGTGGGTGTAGAGTTGTAGACTATTAGCTAGATTTAATACAAAACAGGATGCCGAAAAACAGCAGGTGTGCGGGAAAAATGTTCATGATAATTTCACATCTTTGAGAAAATGAAATACCTACCTAGTAATTGAAAGTCACTTTTCGTGTCTGTGTGATTGGGTTATTCTTATAAACTAGGTACCTACGTAATGTCGTGTAGAACAATCATAATAATTGAATTCCGTACTAATGTATTACCTAGTGCTAGTGCTTTGACAGCTGCTGTCAAATCATAGTTGACTGACACCTCGTACCACAGCAGCTCGATTAAGGTCCAACTTTATTGAGATTATCTATGGAAATCACGACGTTTGGTCAAATCTTAAAACAAAAGTACTCTGTGCTTAAAACAGTGCGAAGCCCCTGGTGAGCGGGTCGCTAGTACTTAGACAAGTTAATTCGTGGAACTTGTAAGGAGCATTATTTTGTACCCTAGGACCAGATTTAACAAAGCCCTGAGCTAAGTAGGTAATTGCACCTAAGTACTTAGAGTTTCTTATTACTTGAAGACGCATTCTCTCTGGCTTTCGAGACCAAGTTTCATCTATCACGTGCTAAGGTAATGTTGATTTAAATTGTGGAAAAGGGTCAATGGAATACAGTTTCTTTGCTGTTGAGATTCAGTAATACTTAATCATTAATTTATTTTCAAACAAAGTCCAAAGTATAGAAAAGGCAGCAAATCTTAAAAAAAATGTAAGTACTTAATAAAAATCTTAAAATAATTATATTAATATTCAAGCACAGACAGGCAACACACAGCCTAAATCTCTAGGTCAAGAAGCATGATATCTTGCACAAGAGTTCTTTAAACTATAACGAAGGCGAGTCATACGGAAGGATTTTTGAAAATTCATCCCCTAAAGGAGTTAAAAGGGGATGAAAGTTTCTACGGAAGTTCGTTATTTTCGCCTTTTTTTTGGTTGGGAAATGATCAAATAACTTCTCCCGCTCTAAGCGGAGCGGGAGGGTGTGTCAGACTCTTACTAAGTAAAACCCACCCGTGTTCCGTCAGTCGTAACATTATATTATCTGTGCTTCAGTTGTCTGTATGTTGTCAGAGGCCACGGTATCCCTTTCGGACTTTTTCGCCTATAGATGAGAAATAAACCCTTCAAAAAGTTTCGGTTTTGAAGGAAAAGAAGAAGATATTACTAAGGAAGGATTTTTTTAAATTCATCCCCTAAAGGGGTTAAATAGAGAGATAAAAGTTTCTAAGAAAGTTTGTTATTTTCGCAGGGAAAAAAATCCCTCTAAAAAGTTTCGGTTTTGAAGGAAAGGATGAAGACTGTCGATGTTCTTGTATCACAAGCATTTTCCGAAAATTCTTGCCATCGCCAATCTTTTACAGAACCGAACCAAAACTTAATCTGTTTAAAAAAAAATTACGTAGGTCAATCAATCTGCCTGTCCTTTTCCTAACTATGTTGGGGTCGGATTCCAGTCTAACCGGATGCAGATGAATACCAGTATTTTACATGGAGTGACTGCTTATCTGACCTCCACAACCCAGTAACTGGGAAATACTAGGGCTTATTTTTAATCTTAAATTTTCAATTGCTTTGATTATTTTTTGTACATTGTTCTCACATAATATATAGAAGCAACAAGAATAATGTACCCAGGATTTTGTAATATCTATATTTAAAAGAGTGTCCTTGGAGTTTCTTGCCCATTCTTCTCCATAGAGATCTACGTTTTGGCATGGGCAACTAGCTTCAACTTTCTGTCTAACTGACCGACTCTTTGACAATTCAAAAGTGCCTGTAAATGGTTTAGTGAAATAAATGCTTTGAGTTTGAGTTTGATACGATACCCCTTGGTAAGACTGGTTTTCAGACTTTCGGGCTTCTGACGACCCGTAACGACTGTCAAAGGTCCACGATTGACAGCCGGGAGATAAGTAAAGATAGTCACCCATCCACGGACTAACCCCGGCAAGCGTAGCTTAACCTAATGGATCGACCCGTGCGGCTGTTTTTAAAATTTTTAACCGACTTCCAAAAGGAGGAGGTTCTCAATTCGTCTGTATGTTTTTTTTTTTTTTTTGTATGTTTACGCGATTACTCCGCCAATTATGAATAGATTTTGATGATTCTTTTTTTGTTTGGTAGATCATACTTCAGAGGTGGTCCCATATAAATTTTATTAGCTTTGCTTGGGTAGTTTTTGAGTTAGCTTCAATTATACGTATTTTTTCCCACTTAGTATGTAAATGATATGATAACTTCTTGTCACTGTTATTTACATAGCAGGTAGTGGTATTCGAATTTGTGTGGGGTAGGTACCACAACTAAAAAGTGAAAAATAAAAACTTTTTACAAAAAAAAAACAACCGACTTCAAAAAAAAAAACACTACCAAGTGAAAAATAACTTTAATTTCGGAAGTCGGTGACAAAGAACGAAAATTCAAAACCAAAGACACCGACTTCCGAAACTAAAGTTATTTTTCACTTTGTAGTGTTTTTTTTTTTGGAGTCGGTTGTTTTTTTTTTGTAAAAAGTTTTTATTAATATACGTAGGTGACAAAAGTTGAAGCATTTGTCACTAATATCAATTGAAATAAAAATCGGTAAAAATGAAACTTGACCCAAAAGTGACGGCTGTAATCTACGCCTAATTATTTCGTAGTACGTAACACCTACGTACCGTTCAGTTTGTCATCTGCCTAACCTTGTCCCCACTATATTGGGGTCGGCTTTCAGTCTAACTGGGTGCAGCTGACATGCTGAATATCAGTATTTTACATTCATCATTTGCTAAATGTAAGCCAGATAGAAGCACGGGGGGTTGCGAATAAGGGCCGAAAGGGAAATCGTGGCCCCCGGCAACATGGCAACTGAAGGAACACGGGTGGGTTTTAGTCAGTAAGAGTCTGACACGCCTTCCCGCTCCACCCAGAGCGGGAGAAGTTATTTGATAATTTCCAAACAAAAAAAAAAAAGATAGAAGCACGGGAGAGCACGAGAAAGCGGAGTCAAGAAAATAAAGCTTTTTAGCCGACTTCAAAAAGGAGGAGGTTCTCAATTCGACTATATGTTTTTTTTTGTATGTTTGTTACGCGATTACTCCGCCAATTATGAATTGATTTTGATGATTTCTTTTTTGTTTGTTTCCGAAACGAACGTCAGGTTTTTTTTTTCGTTCAGAAAATGTACAAACGTGTGCGCCTAGTTGAGCATTTCGTATGTAAGGCAAGCATTCAGGTTTCGGAATCAGAAATCCTGACCAGGAAACCGTACATATGCGGCCAGCCTGAAAGAAATAGCACACATATCGACTCGGAAAGGGATCGTCACCGTATCAATTCGAGCCATTCGTATTCTTTGTATGAAACTCCATACTGCAACGCAGACGCACACTAATCGGAATCGAAACGTCATCGCCTCGCCTCGGGACAAGCTCACGAACCGCGGCGATACGGTGACGATCCTTTTCCGAGTTGATGTGCTCTGACCTTAATATGGAACTGGCCTCGCTCCCCGCGCTGTTGCCATCGAGAACAGTTCCATATAAAACTATGCATTTGATCGCGCCGCTATCGCCGCCACCCAGCTGCCCGCTGCCACCGAGAATACGGTCTTTTAAGTCCCATTCAAATGATCATATGTGAAAAGTATCATGATTTCATGATATTTGATGCGATGTTTATCCTTTTCAAAACTTTACTAACATCATTACCAATGATCTGTAGGAGTACAAACAGAAATTCGATGGATTCCTTTTAAAAAGGGGAAGAGTGTTTATGCTCACCGTAAAGCGACATCTATACCTGATGGTATTTTACTACACCCACACATGCCAAAGTGTGGGTGTCGTTTGCATTAAGCGAATGGGATTTGAATACGTTGGGAAAAAATGGGTCGATTATTGACCTATTTTGTTCTATTACTGGGCTTATATCCACACAGCTCTCTGCATGTTGTTAAGAGGGTAAATAGCAATCAAATATTAACCTGCTTTGATTAATTTGGCAAGATTACTGTATGGAATTAAGAAATTTGGCTAACTAGGGAACTCAAACATTGATTATGAAATGCAATTTTTAATATCGTAATACCGAATATTTAGTTTTAGATGTAAAAAAGTATTTTGAAACTTTCCAAATGCCTTTTTTACACCTAAAACGGTTACAACATCAAATTCAGTGTTAAAATTGCAATTCATTATTAATGTTCTACTTCGCTAGTTAGCCACATTTCTTATTTCCATACAGTAATATTGCTAAATTAATCAAAACAGCGAAATTTTTTACATCTATTTGCGACGTAGCCAACTTTCAGAATAAACGCTGTTAACTTCACTCCCTCTATCAGTTTATCTATGGTATAAATCTGGTAAATTTTGATAAAAAATATTTTTCAATATTAAATGTTGGTCTAACTCTCAGACCAAATAAAAAACAAAGACATAGCGCTGTCAACAGTGATGTGAAGCTGGTTTCGTAAACATGTTTGCACTTAGTGAGGTGTAGTTTGATTGTAGTGTCATTGTAAATGGTTTTGCTTGAGAGCGTGTATGCACAGAGCAGAGGTGTCGTCTTCGCATGCTCACTGTATTGTTTGTAGCTGTCTGGATTTTTATTTGGTCTGAAGTCTAAATTTACAATGTTCTACGGTCTTACAGCCCGTTTGTTGTCTGCAACTAGATATTTACTATATCGTAGGTGGTAGACGCCAAAATAATGACAACAGATTCAAGCAATGCGAAGCCTACAGATTTGCTGCTCCCTTTGAACGTTACAGCGGTATCTATTTCAAATAGACGATTATTTCTCTCGTTTGTCATCGTCCTTGTTTCTCTTTTATTGCCGAATTGTTGTTTTCCTTTGACTAGCCTAAAACGATGCTATTTTTGGAGAGCATCAAATAAAACATACCTACCTATAAGTATTTGTTTGTCGTCTGTTTTCCGCTAATCCTATACTATTAAATGAAAAATTAAATATTTGTATACCTATATATATATTTGTAATCACGTTCTCGAAATCGGCTCTAACGATTTCGATGAAAGTTGCAATATAGGGGATTATGGGGGCGGAAAATCGATCTAACTAGGTCTCATATTTGGGAACATTCGTTTTCTCCGTATTTATGTATTGTTTTGTGTATTCCGTACCCGAGCAGAGTTCGTTGCCCAAATTTTAAAACAAGATGGCTACCTTAGTATAATGACATGGCAGCTTGGAACATAGATAACCTACACTATAAATACGGGAGCATAGAATTCGTAAGTACCTACTATCATGACAGCATGGAATTAGTAAGTACCTACTATCATGGCAGCATAGAATTAGTATGTACTATACATGGAATTAGTATGAACTATCCTATACTATTAAATGAGCATTCTCTATTTTCACCCGAGCAGAGCTCGGTCGACTAGCACCCTAATTGCGTGATACAACACAATCACAATTTGTTTCGATTTGAAACAGATTTCTAATCCATTGCTTTATAAGTTGGAAAAAATATCTGCTCAACAACGTAAATAACGCAATGAATGTTGTTGAAATGTCAAAATGAAACAAATTTCGCGAAATTGTTTACGAAAATGAGTTACGCAATTAGGGTACAGGTACTAATTAATTATTGGCGGACTGCTCTCACTTTTGATTTTTATTTTTCAGATGTTACTTTAGGCTAAAAGAGATAGCTAGAAATCAACCTTTTAGTAAGTAATAGTGATGTAGGTACTAGTCAATATTTTACACATATTACAGAGCATAAATGTTTATTTATTCATTTATTTAGTGGTGAACATATATTTAAGTTCATGCAAACATAAACTGATTGAAGTTTTACCGCGCACCAAAATCATCGACCACGTGATTTAGAGAATAATATCGCAACGTAAGTTCGTGAAGAAACAAAGAAATTACAAAGTGTGTATAAGTGCAATCTAGTTATTTATTACTAACGAGCGAACATCGGTGCCCGATCTGACCGTCCGCGTCGTCCATAAATCAAAAATGGTGGTGGAAAATGTGTTTGAAATTGACACTGATTGTACCTAAAAGTATGTTTTTAGTCACATTATTTCCTATTTTTTGTTTATGTAATAATGTTGTTCGGTATTATTTTTGCTCCATTATGTACAGACGCCAGCACATCAAGCTACCCGAAACTGTCAAATTTTCCCAATCAACTTTGAACCTTAACTTCAGCGATAAAGTTGAAAATCTATTGAATAAATTTGACAGATTGTAGTAGCCTGATGTGCTGGCGTCTGTACTTAAGTATTTTTTTTACTATTTAACTAAATTCAGTTAAAACATTCATTTTCATTTACACCTATCTTAGGTATTTATATTTTGTACGAAATGCTTGATTTAGGTATGTAAAGTAAGTACAGTGGTGTAGTTAGTAGAAAAGGGGACCTGTATCAAAATATGTTCGGGGCCCTTTTTATCTGACTGTAGCGAACCTCAAAAGGGAGGAGGGATTTTTTTATTACAATATAAATTATATAGCATCCTGAATTAAGAGCTTAAGCTGTCTGTCATTGGGAAATTGACTCAGATACTTTAAGTTTTCATTGAAAAGCAAGCGAAGCAGGCTCGAAAATAGAAACATTCTGAACCGGGATTGGTAAAGACTTCATTAGAATTTTACTAAGAAAATGCAAGAGCGAGCCAAGCCAGCTAGAAATTTGGAGAATCCTGACTCGGATAGATTAAGCTGTCGTTGTCATTTACATAGCGAGCTTAAAAATTGGAGCATCCTGACTGGTAGTTTAAAATTTCTGCGTGATTTTATTCAATGAATGTAAAAGCTTGAGAGCTGGACAAGAAGCCTTAGTAAGCCATAAAAACATTACGTTAATTTCCATTAGGTATTCATTAATTAGGGGCTCCTCATCAATAAGAATTTGAGGTTACATACATAATTTTAATAACGAATAGATTTAAAATAATAACAATAATAATTATGTACAAGTATATAAAAAGGGGGGGGGGGGGGGAGGAAATAGTCATAGGGCTTAATAAAATTCGTCCGCATCGCTGTCAACAGGAAACGTGTCCAAAAGGCTGGCAGCATTGCCACGTTGTATGGCAGTGCTGATTCTTTGGTCAAAGAATAGGCCAGCCCTCTGGTAACGTGAAGAGTCGACTAACCGTTTGGCGATGTCTTGAAAAAAACTTTTTACAAAAAAAAACTACCGACTTCCAAAAAAAACACTACAAAGTGAAAAATAACTTTTATTTCGGAATTCGGTGTCTTGGGTTTTGTGTTTTCGTTTTTTACCACCGACTTCCGAAATTAAAGTTATTTTTCACTTTGTAGTGTTTTTTTTGGAAGCCGGTAGTTTTTTTTTTGTAAAAAGTTTTTATTTTTCACTTTTTAGTTGTGGTACCTACCCCACACTCATTCGAATACCACTACCTACTACCAGTGTCAGGAACTTATCATATCATCTACATACTAAGTGGGAAAAAAATACGTATTTTGTAACTAACTCAAAAACTACCCAAGCAAAGTTAATAAAATTTATATGGGACCAATTTGGGAGCATACCCTTTCAAACAAAAAAATAATTTTCAAAATCGGTTCACAAATGACGGAGAAATCGGTGGACATACATAAAAAAAAAAAAAAACTAACATACGCGTCGAACATATAACCTCCTCCTTTTTGGAAGCCGGTTAAAAACTAAGTGGGCACTCGGACCCCATGACCCTAATGTTTCAACTCCAAACGGCTCAAACATATAAGTCCCAATAAGATTGGAGTATTTGCGCCGCTTCAGGTTTTCCGCACTTACAGCAGCAGCCCCAGCACAGCCTGCCGTGCTAGGAAGGTGGGATGGTGCAAGGGTGTCGACACACGTTGCATCCCACACCAAAGGCCTACCAACCTTCCAAGGCATTATGGTCATTCCATCTGGTCTCTTCCCATCGTCGCGTGCCAAGCCATTGGGTTCTAAAACATCTGGCACTCCGGCGGTGACAAGAGCATGACGGATGATGTCAATTTAGCGTGTCTCGCAATCCATTGCTTCCTGAACAGACCTATCCTGAATAATGCTTAGCAAAAATTTTTTTACTAGGGAGGTAATATAAAATTTCAAATAAATGTTCCAGGAATAATTACGAATATTAAGAGGTAGTCCTTTTGCGTCCCACAAAGTGACGAACCAGCCCTTAAGGATTAAAACAACAATAACAGTTAAGGGAATGAGCCGAATTTCAATGTAAATTGATCGACGAATTACCATGTAATTCGCTAGAGAACGAAGATTATTTTTCTAGTCTTTTAACTTTTTTTAAATGCAAATGTCACGTGGTTCTTCGCCCACCTCAAATGGAATTAAATTACTGGAACGCTCGCTAACTTCTGTTTCCCTTGGGTTCTTAAATGGACAAGTTTTTAGTAAGGTGTTGTGTTTAAGGTTCTCATTAGCAGAGTTGTAGGTAACTACTTTTTGTGTATGTGGTCGTGGGGATGTTAATGTGACTCAATGAACTGTATAAGAGTTGCTCACACTGTTAGTAGTGGCGTTAGGGTAGGGCGCGGTTGGACGATCACCCAGGGCGCCAGGCATAAAGGGGCGCCCAACGCGAACCACCGGCCTTTTATTGCTCTATCTTTTCTGTTAGTGACAGCAAGGACAGGGTTATGTTTTTTTTCTAACTTTTCTGTACAAGTCGACAAAGTTTTGGTACTATTTTTAGATGAATGGGCCAAAGAAACGACGTAGCAGGGTGCAAAATTTGGAACTCGCTCTTGCACCCTGCGTTCTCTGAATTCTTAAACTTTTCTGCATAAAAGAAATCCTAAGTTTTCCGTGGCGGGGTGCTCAAATTTTTGAGTTCGCTTCGCTCATTTTAGCATCCTGTATTTTCCTATTCTTCAAACTAGGACAAAAGCTAAAATTTCGCCCCACTACTCTTCAAGAGTAGTGAGGGGCGCCACAGATATCTCGCCCGGGGCGCCGACATTGCTAAAACCGGCACTGCACACTGTGGTAAGAATATTAGCCATGCAGTTAGCACGGTGGTATCCCTGAGTATGTAGTGTATGTGAGTCTTTTAGTCTGTATTATACAAGGTCAAGTTAAAATTTGTTAGCGAAACTTCGCAGAGATGATGGGTATGGGTATCGAAATCTAAACACGATTAAAGAAAAAAAAGAAAATTATATTTTTCTGGGGTCAACGACCGCTAGTAGTGTAGTTAGGTAATTGAAGTATGAGTTGAGGAAATCTGTTTTTTAGGGTTCCGTACCTCAAAAGCAAATAACGGAACCTTTATAGAATCACTCGTGTGTCTGTCTGTCTGTCACAGGCAATTTGCTTCGAATCTAATGAACCAATTAAGTTGAAATTTGGTACACATATGTATTTCTGTGACCCAAACACGGACGTGTAACGTAAATAAATGAATTTTGGATACGAGGGTCACTTTTGGGGGACAAATAAGAACGTAAAAAATAAAAGTTTTGCAAACTCTACCGTGTGACATATCAAATGAAAGGACTTGTTGCGATGGTCTCAATTTTTTTTTAATATTTTTAAATTATCTAAGAAAACTTCATAGCGTAAAATTTTGAAAAAATACAGAGAATGGTTCTTTACTCATAGACTACAGGAAAAGCTATAAGAAGTCCATGGTCTTTTAAAATAACATAGTAAATCTCTCAATGTTGTGCGTGGTCCGACACGCACTTCTTTTGTTTGTATCGTGTTTAGAAATCGATACCCATTACGTCTGTGAATATTACACAAAAAAACGAATATTCCAAGTAACCATACTTCACAAATCCTCCACATACATCTTCTGTGGTTAAGGATTCCGGGTGGAGCTCGCTTCCACCTTCAGCCTGATGATCACTTACCATCAAGTGAGATGTAGGCCAAGAGCGTCCATATTGTACTTAAAAAAAAAATAACCGCCATATTTCAATACCTATCACGTCTGCAGAGTTTTGCTAGCTAATTTAATTTGACCCTGTATATATATTTATTGTCTTTCTTTCTTTCTTCCATAGCAGGTACCTATGGTTTTGGATCTTGTCATTTATAAATAGGGATGACCACATTTTTTTTTGTCTGTCAGTTTAAAAAAAATGTTGGACACGTATTTTTTCTTGTTTTACGTTATCAAAAGATAACGGCGATACATTGAGTTAAAATGTACCATGACGTCACGAGTTGTAGATTTTATACTTACTTGTGACGTAGCGACGCCACATTACGTAGCGACTGTAATGTGTTGTATCTAAGTAATTTTTTATTAATATGATAAAGCAAAAAATACGTGTCTAATATTTTTTTATTATCTGACTGGCGGACTAAATAGAATTTCTTTTTTTGGACCCAGGTATCATTCCTATTGCACCATGTCATAGTAACGTGTCATGTTTGCCTTATGGTCTAAGGTATTACACTATCATATCTATGATCAAAGATATAATAATAATAATAATAATAATCACTTTATTATCAGGCAACTAAGGCCCATAAATAGAATACACAAAATAATCTTATACAATAATAAACTAATACATATTAAAAACCTTATACAACTATAACTATACACGTAATGTTGACGGCGTCGTGTATCGCTGCGTGGTGTCGCGTAACCGTCCTCGGAAACGTCGATATACGACACCTTTCGGCCAAAAGTCCTCTTTCAGGCAAATCTGTAGATGGTGGGTTGGAACTCGTACCACGAATGACTTAAAGTTGATGTTGTGGCGCGATTCCAACCTTTCAACCCTCAGAGTCCAGTTGGTCTTCACTTTTAAATACTGCACGACTTCCTCAGTTGTAGTGGAGATATAGTTAAATTGTAAAATAGACATATTATGGGCAATTTGTGAGCTGCGTAGAAAGGTATATGATATAATATGATACTGTAATATCCTCCTTAGAGGGATATCCATAATAAATGTCTGTTTTACAATTTCATTATATGTTTGATCATGGATCTATGATTATAGATTATCATCATCAGCCTATAATGTTCCCACTGCTGGGACACAGGCCTCCTCTCTGTGAGAGGGAGTGGGCCGTAATCCATCACGCGGGCCCAGTGCGGGTTGGTAGATGTCACTCGTCTTCGAATTTTTGAATCAGGAGATGCCGGTTTCCTCACGATGTTTTCTTTCACTGTTTTGAGAGCAGTGGTGATGAAATAATTTACTCAAAGTAAAGCGCCTGTCTGGGTTCGAACCTACGAACTCTTAAGTCGCGGCCGTTACCATTGGACCACCACTGCTCTTATAGTAACGTGTCTTGTATGCCTTTTTATCTAAGATCTAATAAGGCACTGAAAATGCATCTTCCCATATGGTTGTTATGCTAAAGGCAATCGATCGTCATCAACAGTACATATCAGTCCACTGCTAGACATAGAGCTTCTCCAATGACTGCAATCGCCCGTTATTTAACTCGATACTAAAAATACACTAATTACGCCAAAGTTAGACGTAGATATATGACAGTGACCTTGAATGGTTAGCTTGCGTGTTCTGTACTGAGCTCACGCAACGCGTCGTACGTCCAGCCAGTAATAGGACTAGCCCATCAAGGAGCGTTGTCCCAAATTAGACGCATTATTAATTTATTACACGTAAAACAAAAAGTATTTTAATAAAACACGTATACTAAAAGATTGATAATTTAATTATCTTTAAAATGGTGAAGTTTTCAGAAAAATACGCTTGATAGATTTTGCGTCATTCTCAGTTTTTTATCCGCGTTAGACATAACTTTAAAAATTAATTTCACTATAAACATAATCAAAAATATGCCTTTATTAAAATCTTAAGAAAATGCTCTAATTTAACATTTATTTTTTTCAAATCACTAACACTACTCGTTTAGACGTCATCTTCAGTATAAAATCATTAAAAGTCAGTTATCGTCCCCTTAAATAAATATTAAAGAGTCATAAAAGAGTTAATTCATGGTTACAAAACAGTTTGCGGATGAAAGATTTCGAAAGCAACGATTTGTCAATAAATTTTTAGCCAAAGGAACTAATTGGGGAAATGATAGGTTACTTAAATGTCGAAGCCTCTGAAATTCTTTTGAAGAAACGTCCCTTCCACGAACACTTTTCCGGTGGACCGAAATATTTCTTTTCGCTGTTGAAAAGTTCATCTTTCTTTTTAGCTTATCTTTCTAGTGGGTGGAGTTGATAAAATGGTTGTTTTAAAACATTTTTTTAAATCTTTGTTACACTGAGTTAAGAGGGTTTATCCTAAAAGTTGGCAACGTCGTAAATAGCTGTCAAATATTTACCTTTTTTGATTAATTTGGCAATATTACTGTATAGAATTAAGAAATGTGGCTAACTAGGGAGCTAAAATATTTATTATGAAATGCAATAATTAATACCGTAACACCGAATATTTAGTTTTAGATGTAAAAAAAAGTATTTGGAAACTTTCTAAATGCCATTTTCACACCTAAAACGGTTACAACATCTAATTCAGTGTTATAATTGCAATTCATTATTAATATTCTAGTTCGCTAGTTAGCCACATTTCTTATATCCAAACAGTCATCATAATCAGCCTATAATGTTCCCACTGCTGGAACACAGGCCTCCTCTCTGTGAGAGGGAGTGGGCTATAATCCATCACGCGGGCCCAGTGCGGTTTGGTAGATGGAAGGTTTTTCTAAGTTGCACTGGCGAAACATTCACAACAAAACATGTTGGAATCTCAATTTTCTGTCAATGTTTCATACAATGTTTGACAGGTTTGTTTGTGTTGATTTCAACATGTTTTGTTGTGATGTTTCGTCAGTGCAAACGCAGAGTTACAAATATACACTGACGACCAATATAAAAAAACCCCCCAAAATCTTTCATGCTGTCGGCAGCCTTAATGATTTACTTATATTACTAACTTTTAAAACTGTACTACAGCCACGGGTTACATTTTCAGGCTCGCTTCCCTCGCTCAACGCGCGCCTTCTACATTCTCTTAATTCTTGAGCTTTTCTTCATAAGTCAACAAAGCAACAAATTCCTAGTTCTTTTCGAATGATCAAAACAAAATCTAACCTATCCGAGTGTGTGCAAAATTTGCTCCTGCATTCTGCATTCAGTTCAAAAGTTCTTAGAATTAAAAATATCTAACAACCTAACCTAACCAAGGCTGGTTGATCAAAAAGTTCTGCTATTGCGACTAATTTGCCCGCAACTACAGCCCCCCCCCCCCCGCATATAAAAAATGCGTCCGGTCTCGGCACCCATGGTGACTCCCCCAAAATTTTCGGCTGCGACGGCGCCTGATCTGTCCTAATATAACTACACTTACTTGCCTAAAATGGGCCATTCACATTTATACACCCATTAAACTTTGTGCACCCAACAAAAGTTGTATCTACCACACTGTGTAAAATGGTACCTACGACAACTTTAAAGTAATTCCCACTTTCTTACGTACTCTCTGAAGGGATATCAACCCCGCCACAGTTGTTAATTAATTTAACGCGTATAATGGCACTAATTATACACCGCGGAATGATTAGAAGATTAGAAGCTATCCCAGTAGATCATTAACAACCTCTTCATATTGATGTAGATGATTTTCTAGAAGGGGTAAGAGCGCACTTAAATGGAGCGACACTTCGAAGTTCTGTTTGTGTTCTCAAAATAATCAAATTGCTGTACTCACACAAACATGATACTGGGTGATAGAAATGCTCTTTTCCTTATTTCCAATTAATTATAACCCCTTCTACTTTCTTCCCCCTTTTATTATCGCCAAAATTAATTGTAGAAGTTTAGTTTATTTTTACAAAAGTGCACTTTACTAATTTATAACTTTTATAACATATTTTTATATTTTCCTAGCCCACTAGGAAAAAATAATAATATTAAATACATTTCATTGATAATTTATTTTGTACCAGGGTAAATGCACTCTTAAATAAATGTTACCCTATGTAATGTATCTGTGTAGTTCTTATCTCTTATTATTTTACAAAGTTTTCTAAAAAAATACTTAGATACTTCAAGAAAAAATAATGACTTATCTTTATCTTTATTCTATTCATTTTCATACCTTTGACCTTAATGCTGAAAAAATAAGAATAGTAAACAAATACAGCTTTTATTCATCGTTTCTAATCATGCTAAATTCGAGAGTAGGTCGACTAAAATTACGTAGGCGCAGCGTAGCCGCGTAGGCCTGGCGTAGGCTTGGCGTAGTAGCGTAGACCTACGTGCGGCGTAGCACAGTCAACTTTGTGTAGTAAAATATTATCGGTATGATTTGTTTGCAGGGTGTAAAAAGGCTCATCATTTAACAGATATCTAAGCACCAAACTACGTAACTATGAGTAAAAAATATTTCTTGGAAACGACTTTTATTTTTGGTGTGAAAAATCGCTGTTTACGGCAGCGCGCATGTAACGCACGCAAAACATTGTGCTTATGGATGCATTCACGGAACAGAAGTTGTGGAGATATTTCAAGTTAAGTTATATGCGACACTTAAACTTGTGAAAAAAAAAAGTTCGAACTTTGGCCATCAATATCTCCGTATCCAGTAGGTTCCAGGTCAAGTCCAGGACGGGAAGTATAAGTGACTTTCGACTTCGTAAAGTGTATTTTTACTCCCGTTACTACTTCCAAACATCTCCGAAAGTATAAACACAAGGCATCTACATAAACATCCCATGCCGATTTCTGCTACTTTACTATACACTATTTTCGTGACTATTTTTGTTCCCGACGACTGGGCGTATACTCTGATGTGCCAAATGTAACCTGGACTGTAACCTATCGTGTCCGCACTGTGCACAGAGCGGATATGTTAGAATGCTTTAAACAAAATCAAACTAGTTGCTAATTTAATTTGATAGTTTTTTATAATTTGTCTTTGATTTTACATTCTGTGATTACTTTCTCACACTTATTATTTCTTATTATTTGTATTTTTTTTGGAAAATACTATTCTACAAACATTGTAAAAGTAGACGTACTTTTACAATGTTTGTTAATATGTGAGCACCATGTATCTATCACATAATTAATTTATGTGTTGTTGCTTAATTTTTAATTCTTTTTACCTATTGTAGAATAGTAATTTTATTCTAGGTGCAACGTCTTCACATTTAATTATTTATTTAATGTACTGATACAAAATATTGTAAAACATTTTGAAAGAGTAACGGTGAAGTTTCTTGCCCATTCTTCTCCATACGAAAACTACTTTTTGGAAGGGGCGACTAGAATTAATTATTTTTTTTTTGCAAATTTTTACGTGCAAAAGTAGTAAGTAGTGACTTAAAAGGGCCCATTTGAAATAAATGACTTGACTTTGACTTTGTGGTAATGGATGATGGAGGGTTGTTTACTCTTGAGGTGATCTCGCCTGCTGTTGAGATCTCTCTTCAGCTGGTTTTTTAGGGTTCTGTAGTAAACAAGGAACGCTTATAGTTTCGTCTGTCTGTCTGTCCGAGGTCTAGCTCCGAGATCCTTAGTACTAGAAAGCTGTAATTTGGCATAGGTATACATATTAATTACGCAGACAAAGTAGTAAAACAAAATTATGAAAAACATTTTTTTTAGGGTACCTCTCCTACACGTAAAGTGGTGATGTTATTATTTTTTTGTTTTTAACCCATGGTGTGGGGTATCATTGGAAAGGTCCTTTAAAAACATTGCGAGTAACCATTTTTTGATTCAAGGATTCGTTTGTAAAATATTAAGCTTTAAAGTGCTAATTTTTGTTAGAGTCAAGTGCCCCCCCCCCCCCCTGCCAGCAAAATGGTTGATTTTGGATGTGTGAAAAAAATTACAGCTGTAGTTTATATAACGAAATTAAAAGGAAAACTATCACAGCTACGTAGGCTTTACAAGTTAACGAGTAATAATTAACCAACTTAACTTTGCAGTTACAAAAACATATTTTCCCATACATTCCGTATGGGAGAACATATTTTTCAACTACAAAGTTAGTTTGTTTTTGGGATAAATTCATCCCAACTACGGAACCCTTCATTGTGCGTGGTCCGACGCGCACTTGGCCGGTTTCCATTGTACATGTAAAACTATTCATGTCTCATTTAGTTTAACATTAACATCCATGTCACCCCTATACATATCCTAGAAACAGTCATAATTATAACATCTATGTAGGTAATTATCAATTTCATGAGAATAAATAATTATAAGGCAGAGTAGTTCGTTGAGAATGTATTAATTTGGATCACTTTAATGACGTTAACTAATTATAAATGTGTGGGTGACGTCAGCAGATCACTTGTGTCAACAAATTAATAATATTAGTTTCGTTGGAAGTCTTATGTACTATCGATAAAATTGTAATCAAAATATTGTTAACAACACTAAATGTTATTCGATCAGGGTGTCTACTAGGGGGTTCTATGTTTTATGTTATGGGGTTTGGTTTCCGCACTAAGTCCGTCAGATGGACCATTGTATGTGGGTCATTGCGGCTATTTGGTGGTTATTAAAACCTCTCTCCAGAAGTTAATTAAAACTCCCGGTCTCTTCAGAACATCAGTGACAGATCTGGGTGACCCGAGGGTTTCTGCTCTAATCTGGGTGACGCCTGTGCATTCAAAGAGCACGTGCGCGACGGTTTCCTCAGCCTCCATGCACGCCCTGCACAGGGGGCTGTCCGTTATGCCTATTGTGTGGAAGTGTTTGTTTAGCGAGCAGTGCCCCGTGATGGTCCCCGTCATCAGGTGCAGGACGTTCCTGTCCAGGCGTAATAAACGCCTGGTTAACCTGCTATGCAAGGTTGGCATAGCTTCCTTGGGCTGCCTCGGTGTCCAGGTCCACCAGTTCTTCGTTTGGTGTGGGTGAACCCCTGTAGCCACCAGCGTATTTGGTTGAAGGGGATTGGCACGATAGGTTCGGGTCCACACACTACCAGGGGGTTTAACAAAAACAATCTTCTTCCAAGAATAGGTATGGTAAGCTGGTTTTAAGGACGTCTTGTGTCTTGTCGAAGGTCCACGAATAACAGCCGGGACCAACGCGAACGACTACACGTGGTTTCCGAGGCCCCAGTACTTGTTTGCCTTGGAAGGAGCTTATGGCTAAGTAATAACAGCCGCACGGGTCGATCAATCAGGTTATGCTACGCTTGCCGCGTGGTCAGTGGATATGTGACCATCTTTACATACCAAGACCCCTCCGTGCCTCGGAAAGCACGTTAAGCCGTTGGTACCAGCTGTCATTTGTAGATATTTGACAGTTATTACGGGTCGTCAGAAGCCCGAAAGTCTGACAACCAGTCTTACCAAGGGGTATTGTGTTACCTAGTAACTAGGTTGAGGAGTTCTGATAGGCAGTCGCTCCATGTAAAATACTGGTATTCAGCTGTATCCCGTTAGACTGGAAGCCGACCCCAACATAGTTGGGAAAAGGCTGGGCAGATGATGATGAGTGGTTTGCCTCGAAACATAATGGATGAAAGAAGGTTATCCCACCAGTCTGGATCGAACTGAAAGATCGATGTTATCCATTGACGTCGAAGGCTGCAATCTAGTTGTAACTTTATGCAGCAGCTTATTTCATGCCATTAAACACGGGCGTTATAAAATAATGTAAGCTTGGTTTCTTTTTATCCGACTTCCAAAAAGGAGGAGGTTATATGTTCGTCGCGTATGTTTCTTTTTTTTTTTGCATGTCCACCTATTTCTCCGTCAATTGTGGACCGATTTTGAAAATTATTTTTTTGTTTGAAAGGGTGGTCACATATAAATTTTATTAACTTTGCTTTGATAGTTTTTGAGTTAGCTTCAATAATACGTACTTTTTCCCACTTAGTATGTGGATGATATGATAAGTTCTGTCACTGTTATTTACATAGCAGGTAGTGGTTTTCGAATTTGTGTGGGGTAGGTACCACAACTAAAAAGTGAAAAATAAAAACTTTTTACAAAAAAAAAAAAAACAACCGACTACCAAAAAACACTACAAAGTGAAAAATAACTTTAATTTCGGAAGTCGGTGACAAAAAACGAACATTCAAAACCAAAGACACTGACTTCCGAAATTAAAGTTATTTTTCAATTTGTAGTGTTTTTTGGAAGTCGGATGTTTTTTTTTTTTGGAAAAGTTTTTTACCTATTGAAACAGGTTGGTAATTTTGTGATTTTTTAAACTAATAAACACTATAATAAACAACAGTAGACAATTTCGATGCTTAAGAAAAGATTTTTAAAGTGAAAACTTTTTAGGTGCATTTTTAAGATGGGACTAAACCATAGATTTCGCGACACTGTAACGCAATTTACCGACACCGTGGAGTAAAAGACATCAACGCGTTGATTACCGCGGTGCGTGGAGTAAAAAACATCAACGCGTTGATTACCGCGGCTCCGATTTTTTTTCAAGTTTTCACTTCTGTCGGCACTCCCGGAGCGCCACTGTTTTTTTTACGCGTCAAATATGAGTTTTATAGCGAAAGTTGTTTAGTATGATGGGTCCTTGACGAATGTATTTGATTAATTTACTACCCTGTAGATAGAGTACTACAATACCATTTTATTATTTATCAAAAAAAGCAGTATTTATCATAAAAAGCCATACCTAAGCCGTGTTGAACTAAGAAATAGGTTCCTCTTTTTTTTGTGGGAGATTTAAAAAAACTTTTTTCCTGGCATCAATCTTAAAATTCAAATTGCAATCATCAAAAGAACATAGCAACATAACATCACGCCTTGTTTCCCCGAAGGGTTGGGCAGAGGTGTCCCTGTAGCAGGTACATCCACATTTCGCCAGTTATGTTTAAGTCCCATGTAATAGGGGGCGAACCTATTGCCATCAACCAGGCACAAATCCAGATTCCGAGCTGCTACTGAGAAATTTCAGATAGAAAAACCCAATAACACTTTGCCCGACCCGGGAATTGAACCACCAAAAGAACTTACATAATAAATACTCCAGCACATCATACCTGATGGCTCTTACAAGTCCAACTGTTTGTATACAATGTAGTTTATAATTGCCCCCAACTCGATAATTGGTGCACAGCATTGTGGGGTTTCTTCTGGAAACAGGTGATAATTAACTCCACACACTCGCATTTTGTTTCCACTCACGTTCGGTGTTTATGCAATAATTAATTAGTCAAACTATACTGAATTTAGTGCACTACTTGTGTTTTGATGAGGAATAGTTAGTAATGAATGTTGTTTTACAATTCTTTATTTATTTAACCATTTTTGCACATACAAGAAGAAAAGAACAGAAACATAAGTACAAAGACAATGCTTATTTCTAAAGAAATCTCTTCCAGTATACCTGCGATAGGAAAGTATATAAGAACAGATGTAGACAAAGTGTGTAACCACAATTTAAAAAAAAACCGGCCAAGTGCGTGTCGGACCACGCACAATGAAGAGAAGAAGGGATGAATTTATCTCAAAAACAAACTTAACTTTGTAGTTGATAAACAAATTCTCTCATATGAAATGTATGGGAAAACATGTTTTTGCAACTGCAAAGTTAAGTTGGTCGATTATTACTCGTTAACTTGTAAAGCCTACTTACTTAGCTGTGATAGTTTTCCTTTTAATTTCGTAATGTAAACTACTGCTGTAATTTTTTTCACACACCCAAAACACTTGACTCTAACAAAAATTAGAAGGAAGAAGAAAAAAAAGAAATTAGCACTTTAAAGCTTAATATTTCGTAAACGGATCCCTAAATCCAAAAATGGTTTCCCCAAACTCACAATGTTTTTAAAGGACCTTTCCAATGATATCCCACATCATGGGATAAAAAAAAAACATCACCACTTTACGTGTATGGGAGGTACCCTAAAAAAAAATGTTTTTCATAATTTTGTTTTACATAATTAATATGTATACATAACATAACATAACATCACGCCTTGTTTCCCCGAAGGGTTGGGCAGAGGTGTCCCTGTAGCAGGTACACCCACATTTCGCTAGTTATGTTTAAGTCCCATGTAATAGGGGGCGAGCCTATTGCCATCAACCGGGCACAAATCCAGACTCCGAGCTGCTACTGAGAAATTTCAGATAGAAAAACCCAATAACACTTTGCCCGACCCGGGAATCGAACCCAGGACCTCATGCTCAGCAGTAGCGCTTGCGACCACTAGACCAACGATGATGTATACCTATACCAAATTACAGTTTTCTAGTACTGAGGGTCTCGGAGCTAGACCGCGGACAGACAGGCAGACAGACAGACAGACGGACATGACGAAACTATAAGGGTTCCTTGTTTACTACGGAACCCTAAAAAGAAAAAGAAAATACATAAAACAAAAAACAATTCACTAGTTTAAATATAAACTTACAATATGAGAATATACTTACATAGGTACATACTTCTAAAATAAATATCACTACAATATATATAAATTTATAATGTTATTTAAAATAACTATGCAGCTATGACGAAGTGGAAAGATAGTGTTCGTTCAATTTTCTTTTAAATACTGCAACAGTTTGGCAGTCCCTCTAATGTCAGGAAGTGAATTCCATAACCGCACCGCGTGCACAGTGAAGGAGTAGGAGTAGAAGTCGGTCGCACCGCGTGCACAGTGAAGGAGTAGCAGTAGAAGTCGGTCGCACCGCGTGCACAGTGAAGGAGTAGGAGTAGAAGTCGGTTGAGTGGGGAGGGAGATTTCTAAGATGCGACCTGCACGGCACATCAGAAGGACGGGCGTAGGAAAAGCGTTCCCGCAGATAGGATGCCGTTTTAGGGTTGTGAAGGATGTTAAATAGCAGACCCAATATCCGAGAGTTCCTGCGAAGTCGAATAGGGAGCCACTTGAGTATCTTGCGAAAGTTGTGATCATACTTTTGAGGTTAAATTCTTGTAGTGTGATTGTTGAAAAGTTGCACTAGCGGCTCCTGCTTGAGGTTAGAGGAGAATAGATTACCAAAAACAAAACTACGTATTCCCGAACTATGTCACGTATTTTAAACAAAGACCAAATAACTTAAGTTAAAGTAGGTACCGGAACAATATCCAGGTACATCAAGCTATACATTTCCAGTTTAAGCTGATCTCGCATTGTATAGAATTTCCGTACAATGCGAGGTCAGCTTATACTGGAAATGTATAGCTTAATGTGTAGCCGTGTGGACTCGACAATTAAACCTAAAAATCTGTTTTAGTTTACTTTAAATTAACTACACGAAAAATGTAACCTCTAAATTAAACAAAAACAATGTGTACACGTGATTTTTATTCTAAACACTTTGTTAAGCTGAGGTCTCACTGCGAGCTAAGCTAACTTAATTTAGCTTTATTTACTCACTTTTTTTTTAAAATCCACAACGGTGAAGCTCTTGGCCTGCATCTCACCTGATGGTAAGTGATGATCACCCGGAATCCTCAACCACAGAGGAACTGGCTATCTTACCTCTAACTGCCAAAACACAACAATGCTGTTAACATTGTTGTTATGGCGACAGACTTAGATAAGATGGTTGTAGCTAGCCAGGCGGACTTAAAACAAGCCCTACCACCAACCAAACCGAGATAGAAAATTATGCCCCCACTGGGTCTGAGACAGGTGGTCTAACCAGTAGACCACAGAGGCGGTTAAAATATACAATATTGAATGCATATGCAACATAATAATAAATATGCAATATATTTACAGCTGTAGTGGCAATCATGTCATTTTGTTTAAATAGGTTCTTATTTTTATTATTTTGTTTATCTTTTATATAGATTCTTTTCTTTTCTTTTAGATTTTGTGAATGTGAGAACGTTGTAGGCTGTAAACTTGTGTACCATTTTTTATTTTACTAAGTACCTGGTACTTGTTGATAGGCCTACACTGTCCTCCCATACCTATTAACACTGTAATTTGGAAACATTGTAGAAACAATTTATTTTGAAAAGAGTAACCGTGGAGTTTCTTGCCGGCTCTTCTCCATAGGAAGCGACCAATTGGAACCGTGCACCTAGCTTCTGACGTTTCATAAGTGCCCTTGTAGGTTTATGTGAAATAAAATATTTTGATTTTAATTTTTTGATTTTGAATAGTAGGTAAGTGTAGATTCCATCGTCCAGGTAAGTTGTGAGCTAAAGTAGACTAAGCTAAACGGCGAAACAGTTTTGTGGGGCATAGTTTTAAGTAGGTACAAGACTATTGTAAACTCTTCATAAATAAGTAAATCAATCTGCCTAGCCTTTTCTCAACTATGTTGGGGTCGGCTTCCAGTCTAACCGGATGCAGCTGAATACCAGTATTTTACATGGAGTGACTACCTATCTGACCTCTGCAACCCAGTAACTGGGTAATACGATACCCCTTGGTACTGGTTTTCAGACTTTCGGGCTCCTGACGACCCGTAACGACTGTCAAAGATCCACTAGTGACCGTCGGGGCCGACGCTGACGTGTCAATTCAAAACAAAGTATCTCAGAAATACCTACATATTTCGTGATAAGGGCTTTTAAAACTTTTTTAAACCATATGTCGCAGCGATGGCATCACCCTGGCTCCATCTTTTATTTTGATTAAGAAACTAAGAAGCTACGCCAATCTAAATTAATCAAATGGAAAAGTCAAATGTGACACTTGGGTAAGGTCGATTTGGATGTGGTGACTTTTAATTGACAGCCGACACATGACTGACGGTAGACATCTGTCAGTTACAGACATTTTATAATTTGCGGAAAATGACAGGAATTCTTTGGCGTGAGGAAACGGCTAACGGTCGTGTTTTCTATTGTCACCACGTGCTGTATCGAATTTACCGCGTTTCCAAGCCTAATCTGTTCTGATCGGCTTAATCGTTGAACATTTTCGTAATTTGTGTGTGTGAAGCAATAAATGCACAGTTCCTACAAGTTTTCGGAGTATTATTTTTAATCTACGGCCATGTGTGACCATACTGATAGCGAGGCGCCTCATCTAACTTCGTTACATACATATTTACAATTAAAATACAGTGTTTTGTATGTGCTCATATCTCCTTCTACATACTATAAAATAAAAAAATATTAATATAGGGATATGTAACTGCGTCGAAATAATCGAATGAGCGCTATTAATTAAGGCAAAACACTGTAAATCGAATTACAGTGTATTGGATTGACACATCAGAACGGTTTAGCGTGCTTTTCGAGGCACGGAGGAGTCTCAGTATGTAAAGATCACCAATCCACAGACCAACCCCGGCAAGCGTTGCTTAACCTGATGAATCGACCCGTGTGGCTGTTATTACTTAGCCACAAAACTCTTTATAAATAAATGATAATAATCATAACGTCTTGTTTTTCCTAAATGAATAAAGATAAATTAGGTTAACTTAGCTTATGGTGTGGCCTGCGCCTTAGAGCAAACTTCCATAGTGACTCTAGGTGACTTTTTTTATTAAATGTAAATAGGTCAAGCAGGTTAATGACCGCAGAAACGAGGCTACCTACTCATGACAATTACATTTAGAAACACCTTTATTTTCTTATTGATAAGGTAGCAAGTTGCGTAATGAAAATAGCTGAAAAAAAGTTACGTAAATAGACGAACTGTGATTTGCTTAACTGAAAAAAATTAAGAACGTACTGTTCTTACCTCTAGGATTGATGAATGCCTCCTATTTAAATATCGTCAAGCGACTGTTTCGCATAACAGCCAAAAAAAAACGTAAATATTTTTGTTTCCTCAATAAAAACTGGTAACGCCCAGCAAAGCGATTCTTCAATGAATACGTCTTGGGTTTTTCACAATTTACTCAAACCACTTTACATATGCAGTAGTTAAAACAGATATTTTAATATCTGAAAATAATAATAATAATACCAGCCTTTTATTGTCCCACTGCTGGGCAAAGGCCTCTTCTCATACAGAGAAGGCACGAGCATTGATCACCACGCGTGCTCAAGACGGGTTGGCGATTTCAGACTTATATTAACTACTAGCTGTTCGCCCGCGTAGACCCCATTTTTAATAAGTGTAGCCTTACTACATCAGCTATCTGCCAGTGAAAGTCCCGTCAAAATCGGTCCAATCGTCTCGGAGATTAGACGGAACAAACAGACAGAAAGACAGTCAAGAACTAAAAAAAAACAGTTGTTTTGTTAAAAGTACCGTATAAACTTTCGTATGCATTTAGTAAAAAGCTATTATTTTTACATTACAAACAGACACTTCAATTTTATTTCAGAACAACATCCATAATTTGTTAGTAAACATTAACCTTAATCACCATGTTAGTAAACACTAGCTTTTGCCCGCGGCTTCGCCCGCATGTATGTCGGAAAACATCCCACGGGAACGTATTACCGAGATTTCATACCTAATAACAGAGGAAAACGTCATTGACTTCTACCGATGCGCCCGCGTTGCTCCGCGTAATTTTGAAACTGTGATATCTTTTAAACTTTTTATTTAAATTACAAGATTGAAAGGCATATTTTGATCTAAATTAAATTCCCAATTTAAATAACAAGTTTTTTTGTATAAGGATTATTAATACTACCGGTCAAAAAAGCTTCGGAAATAACAATTAAATTTTTATCAAATTTTGAAAGATAAAAATTGTTATTGTGGGTCATCCTTAGAAGATAGACATAAATGCCATTGCAGATTTTTTTGTTGAACTTTTTAAGATAAACAATACCGTAGAACATAAATTTGATGTATCTTTTCCGGTTAACGCAGCGCACGCCAGTAGAGTCGGCATGATTTTTTCCAACTTCTTTAACAATAATCGTCATATTTCAGCCAATTTACACAAAACCTTAATGAATTATACATTAAAACCTTCCATGAATCATTCCGTCCATTGGTGAAAACCATTTGAAAATCCGTTCAGTAGTTTTTGAGTTTATCGCGTTCAGACAGACAGACAGACGCGGCGGGGGACTTTGTTTTATTATATGTAAGGAAAAGGATGCAGGTTGGAAATATCATGGAGGAGTGAGCAATCGAATTTCTCCGCAATAACATTCAAGAGACTGTTTGAGCTGCCTCGAACACTCTGCAGCAGCGACTGCAGAAGCGTGGCAGCCCCAACAGCATCCTGAATGCATCGTTGTATTGAACTCGAAGAACATTGATGACAAATCATAAATAGAACATACAATCTAACACTAAAATATATTTATATATATAAGTTTGTAAAGGAAAAAATAAACACGGAAGAGCTCATTGGGCATCAAAAAATTCGTCCGCATCGCTGTCAGTGGGAAAAGAGTCTAAAATGTTGGCAGCATTGCCAGATTGGATTGCATTGCTGATTCTTTGACCTAATAATTGGCCGGCCCTCTGGTCATGTAAAGAGTAGACCAACCGCTTGGCGATGTCCCGAAATACTCGATGGACACTCGGACCCCACGGTCCTAGTGTTTCAACCCCAAACGGCTCAAAAATATAGCTACCAATAAGGTTGATAATACTTGCACCGTTTGAGATTTTCTGCACCTGCAGCAACCGCTCTAGGTCTAAAACGCGTCACTTTCACTTCACACGTGCATCGAGAAAACTACGGACAAGCATGTTGCATCGAACCGCCAATAACCTTCGTCCCCTGTCTACATCCAGATCATCTTTGATGCCCGCAGATCATTTAAAACTCACATACACAAACAGCCAGACCCGGAACAACTACTTTTAGGTCATATATAGTAGATTATTAACCAAGGGGATAAAGCAGTGTCTTCTGTCAGTGAGTCCTGAGTGTAGCGAGGGATTTAAGTTCACCCAAGACTAAGACAGCTTTATCACCGAGGAAAATACTCTACTTTTCGTACCATTTGCGAAAAAATTAACACAATAATAATATGAGATAAGCGTTTATTAAAAATAATGACTATTAAAAGTAAAAGTTAACATTCGAAACTTTGGTCTAATTATTGAGAGAGAGTTACATTTTTGTTTGGTACATTTATTGTTGATGAGTTAATTTGAGTATTTCTCTGTTCTTGCGTCTGAGTAACTTGCGTTTCATTGTAGATAGTATACGTCGGAGATAGTGTTGGTGGTGCATCGTGAGTTACGGACGAAGATAAGATGCCGGAAGAAAGTCATCGAAGTTCTTCTAAAGCAGTGACCGGTGTAGAGTTCAACATCTTTAAGTTTTAAATATTTAGCAATTTCCTTTGGCATATTGCTAATTTTATTTTTGCCGATGGCTTGTCGAGTACGTTTCCCATTCCGATAGTTTATAAAAAATCTATTGTTTTCCATGTTGGTGGGACGTAATGCTTGGTATTTATGAATGATTTTAGTATATTGTCCTTGTATAATGAATGACCGATTTTTCTTTGTCTTAGTTTCCTTTACATTAATCAGCAGTAACTCATTGGAATGATTTTCAACGTCCTCCACCTTTAAGTTTACAAGTTCACATCCGCGGCAAGCACCATAGAGTCCAAAAATTAAGGCCACCTACAACAAAGATAAAAAACAGGTAAATATATAGAATAATTACCATTACTAAGATACGAAATATTCATAGTTAAATCATCAATCACTTACTTTTGTGGCCAGAAAAATTTCGTCAGGAGCTTCATTAAGGAATTTTTCCACATTTTGAGTCGTAAAAATTTTAGACTTCTTTGCGCAATGCCCTTCTGATTTTCTTTTTAAAAAGCCAGTATGTTCGTGAATCTATTTATTTCAATGCTGTGTTTGATGCCTATTGTAGCTTTCAGTTTTGAGTACCTATATGCACCAAAGTGTATTCGGATTCTTTGTCTTGGATAAATAATCAAAATAGACAAGAAGTACTGATTCTGAAATTAATAGGCCTTTTGCACTTCTCCACGTTGAAAATTCTTCATAAGTTTTTAAATAATTTTCCTTGGATTTTGTTGGAAGCAAATTATTTATAATTGCGGCAGCATTTGCACTGATGGAATCCGACAATTCACTGTCACTGTCGCTTTGATTTAACATCGTAACGTATTTTTAGAACATTAACTTATTTATAAAAATAAATTAAAATAAACTTAACGTTTATGTATTTGAAGAAAACAAAAACGCAGCAAATCCCTAGACTAATATTTTTTTGTCGGAAAAGCAAAGGCATCAAGCTCATACGGCCTCGTCGGTTTTCGTAATTTTATTTAATAATCATCACTGCATAATAAATGCGTAGGTATTCCTTTTTCAAAAAGATGTATAATGCTTTATATACAAACTCAATGGTGTAAACACAGATGTAGTTCAGTATAAATTTCGGTAAGTATTCCAAATTTAAATCACATTCTCCCCCTAGAGGATGAATGAAATTCAGTACAATTTTCTTTCCCTGTTTTTAACAGATTAAAAATGACTATTGTTATGTTCGCTTTTTGTGGCATAGAATGTCACTTTTTTGAGCAAGTGGTACGAAAAATATTTTAATCTACTCTCATAGCGTAATATTCGAATTATGAACTTCAAAACGAGTTTATATTGACATACTTTATAAACAGAATACCGAAATTTAAAAATGGAATCATATTACAACACTTTTTCTCTAACAAAATAATACTATAAAACATTTTTTTTTTCTATTACGATACAGCGCTAATCCAAGAAGTTAATATCACCAAAGAGTTTCCATCAACTTTTGGCGGGGGACAGCAGCACCCGCTGTAGCGCATGTGCGGTGATGTGCTGGTGCAGGCGACATTCATTTGTTTTGTAGTACTTACTGAATTTCGTGGGATTTTTAAATTTATTCTTGATCTTTAACTTTGATTTTTTATTTAGTATTTGTTTAAATCCCAATGTTTGAGAGTAGATAAAGTAGTGTATGAAACTGCACATAACTAGGTATTAAAACATTCGTGTGATACTATTAAAAACACAAACACACACTCATGTTTTAATACCCCTCATTATGCAACAGTTTCATAAACTACTATTTCCGCACTCAGCGCAGCAATCAATAGCTTAACCACTGCCCCAACCGTGCCGTAACTCAACGTAATATTCTTCTATATGAAGGTGTTCAAGAGACTATCAACAATCGCAAAAAATTTTGATAGTCTCGGATAAATCGCAAAAGATTTTGAAAGGTCGGAATAACGGGAGGCGTCTGTTTTTGTACACTGTGCTGGTTTCCCTACTGCTCTCCTGTAGGAGGGCAATGGGGTCGTCAGGGTCGGTAAGGACTGGTGGGACAGAGGTAAGGGGGATTTGGACGCCATAATTCAAAACGCGGGCTCAGTGTGTGTTGGTGGTGTCTTAGAACCAAAAAATCGAAGATATATCAATATGATAGATTGTCTCATTGGTTTAGTGGTCGCAAGTGGTACTGCTGAGCATGAGGTCCTTGGTTCGATTTCAAAGTCGGGCAAAGTGTTATTAATTTTCAGTAGCAGTCCGGAAAGTCTCAAACTCAAAGCATTTATTTCAAATAAACCAATTACAGGTACTTTTGAATTGTCAAGGGGTCGGTCAGTCAGAAAGATGAAGCTAGTTGCCCATTCCAAAGCGTAGTAGGTACCTATGGAGAAGAACGGGCAAGAAACTCCACGGACACTCTTTTAAATAAAAAAAATTGTTACAAAATATTGGTTACATTATTCATGTTGAAATTATACATGTGAGAACAATGTAGAAAGACGTGCACGTTAAAAGCGTCCGTAACAAAAAAACAAAAATAAAAACAATTCAAAAATTAAAATAAACCGTGGCAGTTAAGAGATGACCAGTCCCTACTGACGGCGCCCGTTCACGAACATGACGCATGGATCAGCACCATTTAGCTCAACCATTTTGAAGGGAACTTAATGATCCAACACACACGCCACCATCAGCGAGACATTTGAGTGAGATCTGGATTTGTACCTGGTTGATGGCAATAGATGACTAAAACATTACTAACGAAATGTGGGTGTACTAAAAGTATATCTCTGTTTAACCCTTCATGGAATACAAGCGTGATGTTATGAAGATATGATAGACATATACCCACTCATAATATGAAAGAAAAGGTGCATGACCCGTAGAAATAGCATAATCAGCCTATAATGTTCCCACAGTCCCACTGCTGGGACACAGGCCTACTCTCTGTGAGAGAGTGGGCCCATTGCGGGTTGGTAGATGTCACATGTCTTCGAATTTTTGGATCTAGAACATGCCGGTTTCCTCACGATGTTTTCCTTCACCGTTTTTCTTCACCACTGGGTGATGAAATAATTTATACAAAGTAAAGCGCCTGTCTGGGCTCGAACCTACGACCTACAACTAGTAAGTCGCGGTCGATATCAATGGGCCACCACTGCTAGAAACAGCCTGCTACACACCCGTAGAAAAAAAAACAGTGGCACTCTTGGTGGAAGAAAAATACTGGTATACAACATTGGTCCGTAACCTTATCTAGCTAAAGAGCACAATCATGTTTACAAAAAAAAAATACTTCCAAAACCTTTAAAGTAAAAATACTTACATAGAACATTGATCCGTGATGTAATATAAATAAAGAGCAAAATCGCGTTTAAAAAATGAGGTGTCGGTAACGGTGCAGCGGGTCAATTATTTTTTCCCATTTCAAAAATGCCCAACGCGCCTTAAGAAGTTTTCACTTCAAATAATACAAGAAAATAAAATAAAGATTGCGAAAATATGCGTCACATCCTGACTGAAAAAAAATACTGAGGGATCATTTCAGAATGCGTACAATCATTGTTGAACTTACCCCTAATTTTTGTCAGGGACAGGGACCAATTTCCCGAGATTATGTAAATGTTCAAGTATTAGAAAGTCGAAAGGGCATCTTTTTGTTTCTCATTAGTGTAGGAATTCTAAAGATACTTTGTAATGCTACAAAAAGATTTTCATGCGATATTCCTATAAAATAAAAAATCCCAGACTATTACTGTGCCAATGCAGGGCATGCAGGGAATGCAGTCTGAAATTGCCAAACCGTTTTAAGCAACCGTACTCAAAATGGTTGCTCAAACGCCTCTCCAGAGGCGTTTGAGCAACCATTTTGAGTACTTTGGCCCTTTAAACGGTTTGGCAATTTCAGACTATAGTCCAGGTTTCCTCACTATGTTTTCCTTAACCAATTTTCCGATAAAATATTAAAATTGTAAATTTATTTAATTTAGTACTTAGTGTAAAAAGAGACAATTGAAAAAAAAGTGAAAGAAAGAAATAAAATTTCAAAAAACTTTTTTACAAAAAAAACAACCGACTTCCAAAAAACCACTATAAGCGAAAAATAACTAAAATTTTGGAAGTCGGTGGCAAATAACGAAAATACAAAACCAAGGACACCGACTTCCGGAATTTAAGTTATTTTTCACTTTATGCTCGTCACAATGCATATGGAGAAGTGGAGTTGATGTTGAAGTACCAGCCGAACTCCTCAACGATGAACGTCCCTGCATCGGGAAAAGCAATATTTTGTAAAAGGTGGTGAGCAGTTGGCATTAGGCTAATGTAACTTAAATAAATTACAAATTGACCCACAAAAAAAAATATATACGGTCGAATTGAGTAACCTCCTTTTTTTGCAGTCGGTTAAAAAGCGAGAAAATTTTGTTGATAATGGTGTAGTTTTTTATAGATTAAAAAATATTATCTGTTAAATCCTTTTCGTATTAATTTAAAAAATACTTTAGGTACCTAGGTACTTATTAAATGAAATGGTTTTGGAGCGTCGAATATAAATTCCTTGATTACCTACCCACCACATACTCGAACAGTATAGAAGAAGTAAACAAGTGCATAATTATCACTTAAACCATCTTCTATATATGCGAATAAATTGAATATTTTCGATTTTAAATGAGTTGACAAGGTTTAAGAACCCTCGCTTCTGGAGCACTTATTTGTGGGATTTGGGTAAGATTCCGGTAAAGGTGACTTAAAACTTCATTAGTTATGAACCTAACTACTTAATAAGGGCCAAATACTACAAAACTTTACACGTCTATAATTCTACAAAATTGTCAAATTGTAGAAAAAATTGCTTAATAGAAATTACAATGTATGGTTTACTATATTTACAATTATTTCACATTTTTAAAAGCGTAAACAAAGCATGAGGGCTGTAGAAATTGTAGAATTGTAATTTACATATTTGAAAAAAAAATCGTTACAATAGAGTTTTGTGGTACACACACTTGTGCAATTTAATTTGTGAATGAATGAATGAATATTTATTTGTGAAACACAGGTACTTGTAAATAAATTTGGAATTGCAAAGTTTTGTGATATAGGGTCCTGGTCCTAAGTCACTCTTGACTTATTAGCAGTGAAAGTTGTAGATAGTAGTAAGATATGAGCCTATCTCTTTTCTGTGTGGAACGAGGGTTATTTCATTCATTTTCTTTTGTAAAAGATACGTTTATAAGTAGTAAGTAGTTAATCACAGATCAAACCGCGATAATATGCGGAAAATTACCTGATTAAGGAGCGTAAACATCGAGGTTTATTTATATCATTCGTTCAACGAAATATGTTAATCATTCCGTTCATTCAACTGTCAGTTTTAAGACGTCAAATTAAAGGAGAATTCCCGAAGGTTCCCGACGCGCGGGAGGAATATTTTGTTTCTTTTCCTCTTTCGTTTGATCTGAAACAAAAAATGCATTAAGGGAACGAAAACAAACGCAGTTTTTTTTACTCCGGGTATTAATTTCTTGTCAACCTTTGCATAATTTAAAGACAGTATTTTTATGTAAAATATTGTAACAGGAGTTACTTTTGGCAGCCCAAGATATTGACCAAGAATTAAATGAATTTAAAGCTACAATATGTATGATTTTATTTGATTAGGTAGGTACCATCGAAGAAACCCATACCTATACACCGTAAGGATTATTTCTGCTTGCAGCGCTCGGCCACTATAGTAACGGTTACCTACGAAAAAAAAGGGTCGTGTGCACGGGATTTTGTTTTCAAATTGCTTAGTTATAGGTTTCTTCGATGGTACCTATTTTGCACGTATTTTTTTAGCGGTAGTAATCGGACATCGTACCATGTTAATTGTTGATCGAAGTGTTAGACGAAAATGCATGTATTGATCTACTCTGATTTACGGAGTTTAAATCTGCAAAAGGGCAAGTTTACGGAAAGAAAATCTTTCCACTTTCCTTCTTTCCAAATTGAGTGTGGAAAGGGTTGAATCAGTCTTTAATACGTTATTATTTCACGTTTGCGCGCGGTGCGAAGTTTACCGCGTACTAGCGACGCGTTCTACAATGGTGTCATAAAACGCGTGAATATTATTTTAATATTGGGCTCATTCTATACATTACACGTCGGCTGGGGATTCTGCCGTCCTTACGAAAAGTGCAATAACTAGGTTAAACTCGATTTCGAGAAAAACGCGGGTAAAGATTTTATTTTTGGTTTGTTTGTACTAGATGTTGTAGTTAGTTTTAGTATTAAAACCGGCTTCTTCATAGATACGTAAAAAGTGTCTAAAAAGAATATTATGTAGATCTCGTTCTGCAAATTCCGAATAAGTACTTATCTCAATTCGGCGCAAAACTCGAGTTATTGCACTTTTCGTAAGGACGGCAGGATTAGTTTAACCACTTCTATGTGAGAGCAACCAGATTTTTTGTAGGTGTTAATATTAAAAAGAAATCTAAAATGTTTACCAGTTTCACTCATTTCTTTACAATTCTAAAAGAGAGAATGGAATAGTAGATTTTTATACAAGGGTCGAAAGGAATTGATGACTTTCACCCGTGTTAAACACTCTACTTTTCATTTCGAATATAAGGAAGGTAAAAAGTTGTAGTTTTTCTAAAATATTAATTGATAATAACATGAGTTTTCTAGTAGTCTTTTTTTAATTTTAAATATGGAACACACACCGCGTCACCGCCGCGGGTCGTCCCGCTTAGGTATTTTTTAAATTAAAGCTGTTTATACAATGACAAGCCTGAACCTTTTTTTTTAATCAGTATTTTCTATAAGTGGTGTATTACACCATCATATCTACGATCACAGATCCATGATCAAAGACATAACTAAATTGTAAAATAGACATAACATGGGTACTTTATAAGCTTCGTGGATAGGTACATATATGATATAATATGATAGTGTAATATCCCCCAAGGGGATATACCCATAATAAATGTCTATTTTACAATTTTATTATATCTTCGATCACAGATCCATGACCACAGACTCGACAGTGTAATACCCCCTTAGTAAAATTTTTCGTAGCTGACTAACTAACCAAATTTCGTTCTATTTTTAAAATTCATTCCCGCCCTAGAGAGAGAAGCAATTACTATGAGTCTTTCCCGCCCAAGGGTGGGGATCAACGTCTTCCAGCCGCTACTTGGATCAAACAAACACTACTTTCCAAGTATGAGAAATGAAAAGTAAAATTTTAAACGTTTAATTAGGTCATCGTAAAATTAAACTACAAAGTTTATATGTAGGTTGACAAGTTCAAGAACACTGCCATAAAGTCGTTTAAAAAATGAACCCATGTAAAATTACTGCTCCATCACTTTACTGATTTTTAATTAAAATGCTTTAGTTAGTTCGTTGTCCACTATGACAAGAGAAACTTTTAAATTCATGGACTTTTTCAAAGCTGTGTCACTTAATTACAATTTTGTAGTAAAGTAGTGTATTGACCTTTCAGGAACTACCTTCAGAAAATTAACGCTACAAATAAGTTAAGTGGTAAAATACTAGCAGATTTTGAAGGTAGTAAACTGTGACTGTTTACTCTCATACAAAATATGCAGATTTAAAAGTGTAGTCGAATACGGGCCACGGTTAATAGAATAAAGTAAGTAGGTACTGACTGCTATAAGGGTGATAAAGATTTTTTTAAATCGGTTTAACGTTCGTCCCTTGCCCTACGTGTATACGGGGCGGCAGGGACATCGACGCCAAAACTGAAACCATGGATTCAGTACATGATTCTGAACCCCCATGCGTTGAAATATTTCGTCGGTTATTTAAAAAAAAATCAGTTGTTCCATACATTTTGACCGCGTAGGTATTGCACTTTTCTATGAAACAGCTAATTTTTTTTTAAATTAACCGACGAAAAATTTCAACGCAGGGGGGTTCAGAATCATGTACTGAATCCATGGTTTCAGTTTTCACGTCGATGTCCCTGACACCCTGTATAGCTATCTATTTATGATGAAGGCAACTACGGCTGTTGAGGTTTTGTGCTCCTAAATCAACCACATCCCAACTTTCCTTATCTTGGCAAAAAATGGCGCAAGCGCTCCCATTAGACGTTACAATGATCAGAACAAGTTAAAATAACATAATAACATTTTCACCCCTATTTAATTCGTGTGTTTTCTGAGTCAGTTGCAACTTGCAATTCATAATTGATGCTTATTGTTTTCTGTTCCTGTATTTTTCCTCTATCTCTAAATACATCCACGAAAATATGACATTTAAAACATAAAATAGTTTGAAATAAAATGACATCTACAATATAATCTATACTAATATTATAAAGAGGAAAGATTTGTATTTTTGTATGTAACGAATAAACTTAAAAACTACTGGACCGATTTAAAACATTATTTCGACAGTACAATGCTATATTATCACCGGCTTTAATTTATGAAGATATCACGCGAGCGAAGCTGCTGGCGGAAGCTAGCTCCCGCCAGCAGCTTCGCTCTCTAACTAACTATTAAAACATTCATACATTTTAACACCCTTTCAACTTACCATAGACAAAACAACTAAAGTCATAAACATGAAACGTGTAAAACATTCACGGCTAAATTATAACGCTGCCAACCTACGATCATTGTATAACAGCTCCGTTCATATAAAAGGGGGCGACGGACTACCGAGGATCACAGTCAAGCTGAACCTTCCAAGGAAACGAACGGTCTAAGAGAAGGAATCACCAAAATCATTTTGATTTTGGAACACCATTTGTTTTTAAATTACATTCCATTCTGTGGAGTTTGTGACGTCGACGTTTTTAATTGGTCACCCGTAATTAAACGGTGAGTTGTTCTTTTTTTCGTATTTTGTATTTCGAAAGAACTATTTTTAGCACTGATTGAATTGTTTTTCTATTATTATTAAATCTTTGGCTTTCTATCAATTAAATTGAAGTTTAACGTAAAAGGAAAATCGATAAATTGCACATAACTTTTAGTTTGACTGTAAATTAAAACATGCAGCTAAATTATTCATCAAAATAAAAATAATCGAAATGCAAGTTAAATACCACCACTGAATAGTGAAATTGGGCAACCGAATAAAATATTTAACATAACTTACGACAAATTTATAATCCTAAAAATACATAATTGTGCATCATAAAAATTGTAGCAAAAAGCTCGCCCCCTATTACATGGGATTTAAACATAACTGGCGAAATGTGGGTGTACTATAGGTACACCTCTGCCTTAACCCTTCGGTGAATACAGGCGTGATGTTAATGTTATGTGTAAAGTGATACATTTGCAAAAAACAAATGCATTACATTACATCCAAATGTAATGAAACTGATTTAAATATTTGCATTCTATAATCCCAACATATCAAAGACAAAACAAGCAAAGTAGGTATTTAAAGTGCATTGCTGTCTCGAGGAGCTCGTGGCCAAGTATCTATAACTGCTGCACGGGTCGATCCATCTGGTTAAGCTACGCTTTCCGGGGTTGGTCCGTGGATGGGTGAACATCTTTACATACCGAGACTCCTCCGTGCCTCAGAAAGCACGTTAAGCCGTTGGTCCCGGCTGTCATTCGTAGATCTTTGACAGTCGTCACGGGTTGTCAGAAGCCCAAAAATCTGAAAACCAGTCTTACCAAGAAGTGTCGTATTACCCGGTTACTGGGTTGTGGAGGTCAGATAGGCAGTCGCTCGATGTAAAATACTGGTATTCAGTTGCATCCGGTTAGACTAGACGCTGCACCCAACATAGTTGGGAAAAGACTAGGCAAATTGATACTGCATTACCTTTTACACACAAACAAAACTCTTTATGCAGGCAGTGACTAACATTCACAAATATTTTCCTCAAATACTCCTTTTGCTTACTCAATATTCATACATCTTGTCATGGCAAAGTGTGCTCTAAATACAGAGACAACTTTTAGCATTAGCACTAAATCTAATATTCGTGTACATCACTACAAGTTATGTTTAGATTGGAGTGGTCATTTATAAGAGTTAATATACACGGCTATATATCAAGCTATAAATGTCCAGTATGTAAGCTGATCTCGCATTGTATAGGATTTCCGTACAATGAGAGGTCAGCTTATAGAGGAAATGTATCTAGCTTGATGATTATGTAGCCGTGTGTAACTTCTCTACCCAGACTTAGGACAAAATTACTGAGTGAGAACATTGTGTGTAATTACTATATAGAAGTGGCGTACTCGCATTATTTTTGTCCTTACCTCTCTGCCCATCATAATCTGTGTGATAGTTTATCTAAGCCACTGTTAAATTCAATTATGGCTCTCTTTCGGTTGTTGAGACAGCCTCTCCCACTTGCAGTCGTACTTAGTGGACTCGGCCGAACCCAATAACCTATGTTCAGTTAAAGACAACTCATCATCTGTTACGACGCCTCATTGAGGCGGATAACAATTAAAATTCTATTGTGTCTCGTTAATGACAGTTGAAAGGAATTCTATCTGTCATTGAATGTCGTCTTATATAGGCGTGTGTCCAATTTTTTTTTCTCGTCCTGCAGGTAGATTAATAAAAATATATTTGACACGTATTTTTTTCTTTTTTGACGTAATCAAAAGATTACGGCGATACATTGAGTTAAAACGTGGCATGACGTCACGCCTTGCTAGATTTTATACTGAATTATGACGTTACGACCCCCACTCCCCAACTTTAATGCGTGTTTTCGAAGTTATTTTTAATTAATATGATAAAGCAAAAAATACGTGTCTAATATTTTTTTTATTATCTGAAAGATGGACTAAATAGAATTTCTTTTTTTACCTAGACATCATCCCTATTCCGTAAGGTCCTTATTCTCTGATAGATTATTGGGACGATAAAACCATAGATAGATAAGTTTTTCTATCTCCAGTATGATAAAACTGGTGATAGATAGGTTATTGGGTTCGGCCGTTAGTCATACTTAGTCGATCTAATCTTTAAGTCAAACCAAACCTTCAAAAAATAATTATAAATTATAATGTTTTTATTTATTTATAAAAATTACATCTTATCTGTTTACCTTCATTATAAACAAATAAATGATTAATTATTGTTGTCTGAATAATTATATTATTATTATTAATTATAACCAAAAACTAAATTACGTAAAGAAAATATCTGTCTTTTTGACGTCACGTGCGTCGCCCACCACGACATATTCAACCAAACTCCACATTCCATACAGCACATTAGGGGCTAGGATTGCCTGAGCTAATAATAAAGAGCTATACAACATCTATAGTGTTCGCAATACCGTAGTCCGTCCGTTTCCCGGCTAGAAAGAAATATGATCACTTCATTACTACTTAGATGTCCGGAAAAAAATATTGTGGCTCCATCTGGGAACTCTCGATACAGAAGGAACAATCAATACAAAAATTTGCGGGTAGTTTGTCGAACTCATGCTAACTGATTAGGCGACTATTAATTATTAATTCGCTTTTGCCTGTGGCTTGGCCGCCTGTAAGTGGGAATATATCCCATGCGGAGTTACTACCGGGCAAGGGCATCGCCAGCCGATGACCCAGGGGGGGGGGGCTAGTTAATATATGAAGGATGGGAAAAGTATGATTTGTAGGTAGTCAAGAGTCAAGAGTCAAGAGCACATGAAGCTCTTTACACTTGTAGTGCGAGTCTTCGCTGGTGGACATTTGATTTTTGACAAATCAATTTCAACTCTTTAGTCCCCATAAGAGCTGAGAAAAATAATAATTTCCATTTTAAATATATGGATTGGAAACGGACCTTTTTTCCCTAAACTATTTAGAGCTGTAGAGCTGAAACCATGTAGGTATTTTGACTGGACCTACCACAAACATAGATATAAATATTACGTCCCCGGACTCCTGATTACCTACACCCCGTCTAGGAGATATGGAACAGAAAAAAACAAAAAAGAACAGTGGCACTTCGGGAGTGCCGACAGAAGAGAAAACTTGAAAAAAAAATCGGCACAGCGGTAATCACCGCGTTGACGTCTTTTACTCCACGGTGTCGGTAAATTGCGTTACAGTGTCGCGAAATCAGTGGTTTAGTCCCATCTCAAAAATGCCCAACGCGCCTAAAAAAGTTTTCACTTCAATAAAAATCGTCCAATTAAACAAAATTGGCTTTATAGATAGTATATGTAGAACTCTTTACATTTGCCTTGTATTTGACAAAATTTTATTTAATCTCTGAGGAGCTGCCCCCTTTGCCCCTCCTTGGCTCTTGCTACCGGGATAACAGTACCCTATGTCCTAACGCTGGTCATAGTTTATCCGAGTGCATAACATCCAAATCCGTTTAAACGTTAAGACGTAAAAAGTTGGGGCAGCATCTGCATCTGCATCGCCATATGCGAATTACGCATCACACTGACGTCACACAAAATCCTGCATCGCGCAAGCAAGGTTTACCGCGCGACTGGCGTCCCGACATCAATCGTTGGGCAGTAGCTCACCAGACACAATACCCGTCTGGTCGGAGAATCCTCCCTTTTCTATGGTGGATGAGTGAACATTACAAGTTAATGTTTGGATTTTTACTATTAGTAAGGATAGTACGAATTATTATGCAAGTTGATGATAAAGATGAAACTTAAACTAGAAGGCTTTGTAATGACCATTGAAAGACTATTTCTGATGATGATAATAATAGTCTCGAAATCAATTAATTAAAACGATGAAGGAAAACATCGTAAAAAACAGCATGTCGTAGAACCAAAAATTCGGAGACATGTGACATCTACCAACCCGTTCTGGACCCACGTGGTGGATCACGGTCCACTCCCCCTCACAGAGAGTAGGCCTATGTCACAGCAGTGGGAACATTATAAGCTTCTTTAAAGATAGTCTCACTTTTAAAGTTAATTTTCGATAAATTTTCATGAATATTCACAAAAACACCTGCGGTTACATGCCCATGAGCGACATTGTATATATATCACTGTTTTGTTAATGAAATCAATGTATGACAGAAGACAATTATGTAACAATCGTCTTGTTGTAACTGTTCTACTTAGCTTAATGAGAATCTTCGGTAGGTACCTTAAATAATATCAATTGTACTCGTTTGCACCCTTTCTGTCTTCCTGTAATTGTGTAGTATCTATTGTCTCGTTTAATTGTCTATTTTCTGATTGTCTGTCCTCGGCAACGTTACTTCAAATAGGTAATATGAAGTTGACAGGTTTACAACATCTATTCTTACGCCATCATCATCATTGGCAGGCCTTCTAACATCCACTGGCATCTAGGGGGCCAGGCCCAAATAAATTAGGGCTGAGTAAGTACCTAGCAGATGACCCCACCTATCCACCATTTTCGTATGTTCAACGTTCTTCCAAACATCCTGTATATTACATCAATGAGGTCTCGACCCATGAACTAGGACATTCTGTATACAGGGGTCGAGGTTTCTCCAGTTACATGGACCAGAAGGCTTAGACTAAATGTAATTAAATAATTTTTAAAATAATAAAAAGAAAATTGGAATAAAAGGAAAAATAAACAAAAAAATAAAAAATAAAAAATTATAAAAAACTTGGAACAATTTTATTGTGCAGAGAATAGTTTTAACGAGGTGTCGGTAACGGTTTTCCCATCTTATAAATGTCCAATGCGCCTAAACAAGTTTTCACTTCAAAAAACTGTTGTTGAATATAATGGGGTTAGCATGTCTATGTGATATGTGTGATGGGTGTGTAGATGTAGGTGTGTGAATGTGTGTGTGTACTCCGAGTCTATCCACTAGGTGAGATTACTGATAAGGTTTTCAGTATCATCGTAGCTATAGGTTTCAAGCCAAAGTAAGATAGCTTTAAGCCAGAGTTATGTTTATGTCACTGTATAATTATGAACTCCGTTAGTTTATAAAATCTATCGGTATTATTTCCGTTAAATTGTAAACTGTCGAAAAATTATGAACTGTGACAAACCATTTACAATTTAACGCATAATTTTTCGATAGTTTATATTGTATCCATGAAAAACTGACAAATTATGAACTGGTATCAAACTTGCTTGCGACGTTACGCACCTTGCGCTAATATTAAATAGCCTGCCTGGCTGCGAGCAACTTGGAAGTAGCGCTCGCCGGCCGCTACCGCGGCACCGCTCGCTTCGCTCGCTCGGCTCGCGCGCGTTGGTCACAGTTCTAACCTAACCTAACCCATTTCACCCAGTTCACAATTTTTCGACAGTTTATAATCTAACAGAAATAATTCCGATAGATTATAAACTAACGGTTCTCACAATGTTACGGTGACATTTATATTACTAAACAAAACTGGCTCTGTGCGTAGTCTCGATTAAAATCGTAGTATTCTCAAAAGACAAATCGGAAATTCTTTCCGATGTCTACCACAAAAGTCATTGTGACATATTCTTTGCATCTAAGAAACCCATCGAGATGAAACCGTAATGCACTGACTTGCAAACAATACGAAAAGTGATTTTTGATCTTATTTTAATCACCATTTGAAGAGTCACTCTTTTCATAGCCGAAACCCGAAACCGAACTCAATCTATACTAAAATTAATAATATGTCTAATATTATAAAGAGGTAAACATTTGTCAGTTGTATGTAGGAGGTAATCTTTGGAATTACTGATCTGATTTCGAAAATTCTTCACAAATGAGAAGCTACAGTATTGCCGTTATATTTCAGTAGGTAGACACGGCTACACATCAAGCTATACATTTCCAGTATAAACTGACCTCGCATTGTACGGAAATCCTATACCATACGAGATCAGCATAAACTGGAAATGTATAGCTTGATGTGTAGCCTTGTGTACCTGGTCGACCGAGCTCTGCTCGGGTGAAAATAGAGAATGCTCATGGCATAGTTCATACTAATTCCATGCTGCCATGTCTTTATTCATCTACATTATTCATTGGCTACCTTAGTAGCCATCATGTAGTGTATTATCTATGGTAGCCATCTTGTTTTAAACTTTGGGCGACCGAGCTCTGCTCGGGTGAAAAACGGAGAAAACGATTTTTCCCAGATTTGAAACCTAACTAGATCAATTTGCTGCCCCCGTCAACCCATATATATATTGCAACTTACATCTAAATCGTTAGAGCCATTTTCGAGAACGTGATTACAAATAGGTATATATATAAATATTACTCATTTAATAGTATAGGATGTAACAAGAAATTAAAATAATCTATAAGTAATTTATTGGCTTGTCTGTGCAGGGTCTAATTAAAATAGCTAGCAAAACTTCGCAGACGGGACGTGAATCGATATTTAAACATGATAAAACAAAAAATAAATTAATTTCAATAACGGGAAGCTACAGTATTGCCGTTAAATTTCATATTAAAACAAACAAATTCACACGGACGAAGTCGCGGGCAGAAACTAGGCATAAGTAAATATTTAGGCTACAATGAAGTCTTATTACTGGGACTCAAAGTTATAGTTTCAGGTTATATAAGTGAGTAAACATTAATTAGATTTTGGTGGTTAGTTGCGTAAGATGACAAAGTTTATTTTGAAACGATAAGTAAATACGTCAGCGCAGAGAGTTGAGGACTCTGTCTTTGTTGTATTCTATACTCGACAAACCCACTTCTCCTTCTTACCTGACTTCCCATGTTCAATATAACAAGTTGCCAAAGTCTGTTACAGAAGTAAGCGATGGAAAGTTCAAAACCCACATCAAACGTGTCCTTATCAAAAAAGCATATTATAAGCATCGATTTACATCGAATCAATGATTATAAGATCAAAGACTACGTTGAAGACAAGGAAGTCTGGCAATAATTCCTTCTGCACATGTGGCTTCCCTGGTACCTCATTAACGGCATAACAATGTAAATGTCTATTAACTGCTCCCAAATTACGATGATTATTTTATTTGACTCTTTTTACATACTTCATTGACATAATCTTTTTTCAGTATTTGACATTATATACCTACAATTTTCTTTATATTTTTTTTATCAAATTAGATTTGTTACAGCTGTAGTGGCAATCATGTCATTTGGTTTAAATAGGTTCATATTTTTATTATTTTGTTAATCTTTTATATAGATTCTTTTCTTTTAGATTTTGTGAATGTGAGAACGTTGTAGGCTGTAAACTTGTGGACCATTTTGTATTTTACAGGTACTTGTTGATAGGCCTACACTGTCCTTCTATACCTATTAACACTGTAATTTGAAAACATTGCAGAAACGATTTATTTTGAAAAGAGTAACCGTGGAGTTTCTTGCCGGCTCTTCTCCATAGGAAGCGACCAATTGGAACCGTGCACCTAGCTTCTGACGTTTCATAAGTGCCCTTGTAGGTTTATGTGAAATAAAATATTTTGATTTGATTTGAATACCTATGCCCTGCCCATTGTAAAAATCTTCGTTCTACCAACAATCGTCTTCTACGATGTTCTTCTCACCGCTCTGGTTTTATTCACTCTTCTTTCTTTGTCCAGGCGGTATTTCTTTGGAATGCGCTCCCTCTGACGGACGGCAACCAGTCGGTTATCTTTTTAACCGACTTCCAAAAAGGAGGAGGTTATATGTTCGACGCGTATGTTTGTTTTTTTCTTTTTTTTTATGTATGTCCACCGATTTCTCCGTCATTTGTGGACCGATTTTGAAAATTCTTTTTTTGTTTGAAAAGGTATGCTCCCAAATTGGTCCCATATAAATTTTATTAACTTTGCTTGGGCAGTTTTAGAGTTAGCTACAAAATACGTTTTTTTTTCCCACTTAGTATGTAGATGATATGATAAGTTCCTGACACTGGTAATAGGTAGTGGTATTCGAATGTGTGAGGGGTAGGTACCACAACTAAAAAGTGAAAAATAAAAACTTTTTACAAAAAAAACTACCGACTTCCAAAAAAAACACTACAAAGTGAAAAAAACTTTTTCCAAAAAAAAAACAACCGACTTCAAAAAAAAACACTACAAAGTGAAAAATAACTTTAATTTCGGAAGTCGGTGTCTTTGGTTTTGAATTTTCGTTCTTTGTCACCGACTTCCGAAATTGAAGTTATTTTTCACTTTGTAGTGTTTTTTTTTTGAAGTCGGTTGTTTTTTTTTTGGAAAAAGTTTTTATTTTTCACTTTTTAGTTGTGGTACCTACCCCACACAAATTCGAATACCACTACCTGCTATGTAAATAACAGTGACAAGAAGTTATCATATCATCTACATACTAAGTGGGAAAAAATACGTATAATTGAAGCTAAGTCAAAAACTACCCGAGCAAAGTTAATAAAATTTATATGGGACCACCTCTGAAGTATGATCTACCACACAAAAAAAGAATCATCAAAATCTATTCATAATTGGCGGAGTAATCGCGTAACAAACATACAAAAAAAAAAAAACATACAGACGAATTGAGAACCTCCTCCTTTTGGAAGTCGGTTAAAAATTACTTTAATTTCGGAAGTCGGTGGCAAAAAACGAAAACACAAAACCCAAGACACCGACTTCCGAAATTAAAGTAATTTTTCACTTTGTAGTGTTTTTTTTGGAAGTCGGTAGTTTTTTTTTGTAAAAAGTTTTAAAGTGAAGGCACGTGAACATATTCGTAAGAAGTTGGCAGAATCATTGCAGCGCTGATTTGCTGGATCTGTTTTCTCCTCCACCTATAGTTATTTCTCCGTACAAAGTTTATATGTATGTATGTATTAGTATGTATTCTTTTTCGATTTAACTATCCCTTAAGGGGGAAGCGTCAGGGTAGCCCGCGAAATTCAAATTTTCTTATGTTTTTTTGCATTTTGCAAGTCAGTTTTAGGTTTTATGTTGAATAAAATATGATTCGCGGTCGTAACAAATATGGATTTACTTAATTATAATCATTACAATTAAGGTGTCTAATGTCATGATTTCATGAAATCATAATATTTGACACCTTTGCTAACTTATGGAGTTGTATTGCTGATTGTAATGACTATAATTGAGTAAAGCCATATTTGTTACGGCCGCGAATCATATTTTAATCAACATAAAACCTGACACTGACCTACAAAATACAAAAAACATAAGAAAATTTGAATTTCGCGGGCTAGCCTGACGCTTCCCCCTTAAGTTGCACCTGCCATGTTTTGTCTCTGCATCACCCTAAGGTTGACTGGTAGAAAATGCCTCAGGCATTAAGTCCGCCTTTGTACAGTATTTTTTTTTTTACTTGTGCATAAAATTTTAATAAATATAAAAGTAAATGTTGTTCACGAATTTATATCAATTAATCAATTAACTCGGGCTATCCCAGTCCACTGCTGGAGATAGGCCTCTCCCAGACTGCGCAACAACACCCTGTCTTCCACCTTCAGCATCCAGTTTGTCTCAGCCACCCGGACGACCTAGCTGGGGGGCGTCCCACACTACGCTTTCGCTACGTTTTAGATAATATCACACTATTCTGTTATCTGAGTATCGCATAGAATTCGAACTTGGTCCATTGCGTTATGTACTTCGTACTTCAAGGCGTTTGGAAGATATAGCTTGTCCTACCGATTTACTTTCTACCCTATTACCTGTGGCTAACTTACTGGGCCCATCTAACATCCTAACTAATCCTACTTCAATCAATCTGCTTCGGGTCGGCTTCCAGTCTAACCGGATGCAGCTGAATACCAGTATTTTACATGGAACGACTGCCTATCTGACATAAATGTGAAAGTGAGTTTGTTTGTTGCTCAATCACGCAAAAACTACTAATTTTTTCATTCTGGATTACTGACGAAGTCACACGCAACAGCTAGTAATAAACTATTTTTACTTTTGCCATCGACTCGAAAACAAGTAGTAGATCTCTGGCTACCCCTTTGGGGAAAACATCCGTAATGTTAACTGTGTGGCAACAAAATGCAACAAAACATTTCCGAAATCAGAAAATCTTTTGTACAGATTCCACCGTACAATATTTAGCAAAAAATTTCTAAAATAAAAAACGTTCTCTTTAAAACTTTATTTTATTTTTTGTTGTTATATATAGCAGCAACAAAAATACATAATTTGTGAAAATTTCAACTGTCTACCTAGTACAGTCCATGAGATACAGCCCGCTGACAGACAGACGGACGGACAGCGGAGGCTTAGTAATAGGGTTTTGTTTGGCACCCTTCGGGTACGAAACCCTAAAAAAGAATAGGTCTGTGTGACTAGCTTCCACAACATTCTCACAATATACTCACACAACAGTTTTAGTGCTGAAATCCTTGATGAGAGAATCTCTAGTTTCGTATGCAGTCTGTCTGTTAAGTACAGAACAATTTAACTTTCCGCATTCCAATTGTGAGCAGTTGTAGTCGTGAGCAGTGGTGATCCAATGCTAACAGCCACGACTTCCGAATTGTTGGTCGTGAGTTCGAACCCAGACATGCATTTACTTTGTACAATTGATTTTATCACCTCTGCTCTCAAGAGTGTGAACAGATCATCTTAGATAGGTAGTGAAAGGTCACAATTAAGGGTCAAATCATAACACTTGACCCTTAGTGACGTTTTACACGATGAAGTACTCGACTCCAAAATAAGCCAAGATTATCAATCTGCTACAAGACTGCCTCGTTGGTCTAGTGGTCGCAAGCGCTACTGCTGAGTATGAGGTCCTGGGTTCGATCCCCGGGTCGGGCAAAGTGTTATCGGGTTTTTCCATCTGGAATTTCTTAGTAGCAGCCCGGAGTCTGGATTTGTGCCCGGTTGATGGCAATAGGCTCGTTGAAGGCTCGTTCAGATGTCGCGCGACGAGCGGTGCCTTTGTGTCGCGTCGCGTGTCGCGCTGGTCTGCACAAGCCTTAAACATAACTGGCGAAATGTGGGTGTACTATAGGTACACCTCTGCCTAACCCTTCGGGGATTACAGGCGTGATGTTATGTTATGTTATGTTATGTTATACAAGACGAAATTCTTCTGGACATAAGCAGGCAAATTACAACAGTATAAATGTCGCAGGGATCTTGCTAAACCAGTGATATTATAATTTCACTAGTGAAATTATAATTGCACGAAACTTTGTCAACCGCCTCCATTTCTCACAATTCAACGGACTTTTTTTTGTGTTATTGTAATTTCACGGGAACGCTGTAGTGATTTTATAATAACCCTAGGTATATTATGAGTCGAGTTTGTAGTGGGGTCTTCGTGCGTTTTGATTGGTCAATGTTTCTTCATCCGCCTTTAAGATCTGCATTATAACGTGTAGAAGTTTATTCATTTTATGATATAAGTAAGGCACGACATTGGAAACGGACCAATCATTGACAGTCTCACAATTTAACGGGCTTGCAATTTTACGGGCAATTTAACGGGCGGGCACATAATGCACATACAGTGAAATTGTCAAAATATTACTGCCTTGCAATATCACTGCGTGGGTCCAGTGGAATTATAATGTCACTGAAATGAGCCCGTTAAATTGTGAGAAACGGACGGTTGACAAAGTTTTGTGCAATTATAATTTCACTAGTGAAATTATAATATCATTGGTTTGACAATATCCCTGCGACATATTATATAAGGCGTTTTTATGTCCCGAAGTTATCCTAGCCACTCAAAATGTTATTGATTTATCTGGATAGTCGTGGGTTTGACCGTTGATTGGAACTTCTAATTTCCGAATACTGACGAATTACTCTGCAACTAATATAGACAGGGGATTAAGCAGATCATACTTCATCAACAAGAGATTATACCACTACAGTTTTATTTTTTTCAACGGTATTATCTATCGCATTTATTAGTGGTCTGCCAAGGAACCAATAAGTAAAATACAATAGACGAGGATATATTTAGTAACCTGTTCCGCTTAGCTATTTCCAAAGAGCCATAAAATCTCCTGAAAGAAATCGACACGTGTTTCACCTCTCCTCAGGATGACGATTGACTTGTCGCAAACCCGAACACGGCGTGTTGCCACACCGAGCGCTGAACGCAGAGTTAGCCTTATCACCCGTCGCCGTTCGGGTTCGCGACAAGTCAATCGTCATCCTGAGGATGCCTCGTTGAGAGATGAAACACGTGTCGATTTCTTTCAGGATTTTTTTATGGCTCTTTAGAAATAGCTAAGCGGACTAGATTACTAAATATATCCACGTCTATTTTTTTTTTGTTATGCCTTAATCAACCTTAAAAATTTATGATAAATGTGAAGTTTATCTGGTTGTAAATTTTCTCCACGCTTAGGGGCTAAAGCCTAGAAGTCACTAAAGCACAGGCCACACTGGGGACGATGCTAAGTTCGTTTAGCTTCGGTCAAGCTTCATGCTTTTAGTTACCGCGTGTTTGCATACTTTCGGTTCAAGGCCGCGAACTATGAACCGAAGTATGAAAGACGCGGTAGCTATAGGAGCGAAGCTAAACAAGGGAAGGCTCATCAGGCTGCATGTTGCCAGATGAATTTTTGTATTGTATTTTATTTTCAACTATTTAATCTAAGCCCAATTTAATTTAAATATATTTTCAATAATTTAATTTAATTTTAATTAATTTCCAATTATTTATTTTAATTCATTTTCAATTATTTATTTTAATTCATTTTCAATTACTTATTTAAATTCATTTTCAATTATTTATTTTAATTCATTTTCAATTATTAATTTCAATTAAATTAATTCACTTTCAATTATTTATTTCGGGTATTAGGTACCTATATTAAGTTACCTAAATGTATTAATGATCTCGTCATTACTAACATAGTTTTAAGAGAATGTACTAATAACAAAATATGAAAAAAAATTGTTTGAATTAAATACATTTTATTTTATTTATTATTTTAAAGAGACTTACCTTCGTTCCTAGTGTGCCTGCGCTTTAGACTTACACTAGAAGTACTTACTGAGAAAACTTTCTAAACAAAGCCTTAAAACATGTTTCACATTCAGTTATTTTATACCTTATATTGTTTCATTAATCAAGAGTTAGTTCTATCCCCAAAGAAACACGAACATGTGAAATATTGGAAATAAATCAAAAACTTTTTTATTTTGTTAAATTATTTTTGTTTAGAGAATTATTTACACTGAGATAGAACACTTCGTTTGCTCTAGACGTGCAAGCGTGACTGTTCAGCGTGGAGTGCCAAATTCGATAACCAGGTCATGCAAAGTGAGAATGAGTTTTGCCTATAGGAGTTTTCAGTAGCAGCCCGGATTAAGATACGTTCCTTTTAATGGAGAAAGGCTTCCCCCTAAGTATTTTATGGAACTTGTAACAAAACCAACGAAGTGCACTACCTCTGTCTAGCCCTGCAAAAAATACAAGTGTGATGTTATTTTATGTTTTATGAAGAAAATTGCGTCCTCCTTTTCATATAAATTGAATTAAGAGTAAATTCAAGAGTGACGCCTTAGATCAGGTGGCAACGTGTAAATAACTCGTAGAAAAGTGATAATCCTTGAAAAAAAAAAATGCTGTAATATCAGGCTTTGTGTTGATAAACAAAAGTGAGTAGCGTACCTCTAGGTACTGCAAATAACCTGTAAACAGGAGTGAACAGGCATCATCTGGGTAATTTCTATTTTCTTTTATTGTCCCTCGGGAATCATCGCATTTCCGAATCCAAACAAATACTAATTTCCATGTCCATCAATTATTAGATTTATCTTGTATAATAATTTGAATTCAGAACTAAGTACTTTATTGTTGTTTTGTTTTGATTTTCGTGTGAACTATATAGAGCTGTAAAACTATTTTCCTATCTGTCGTGCCTGGGACTTTAGCAGCTTTCCTACTATTTATTAAATTAATTTATAAGAGTATTAACAACTCTATATACTTCCAAGTCGATTGAGAACGTCCGATCTGCACCAAGTGCAAAGGGCAACTGATAGAAATCCGACGACTGACGAAACACGAGGTTTGCCGAGGGACATTAAGAACATATTTGTACTGTACGTTCGTTCCATCGTTTGCCCATTAGACAAATAAAATTTTGCAGTATCTTAAATTAGAAATATTCTCTTTCCCTATCCCGAAATTTAACCTGTTTCGTGCACCCTCAAGATTTCCACTTGAAGCATCGCCAGTAGATATCAATAGTGCAAAGTACTACACTTGGTACGGTCTCAAAATAAATTGGATCTACATAATGTTGCCTACGCAAAAGAAAGAGGGTAACTTTATATTACACTTTACTGTATAGCTACTTACCGCATTTAGATTTAAATGTCATTAGGTTTATTTTAGAAGAAAATTCATCATTGAATGTCTTGTCACAAGTCCCCACAAACGTCTCAAATGCTAGTCACAAAAAACTCAAGTAACAAAAAGCCAATCCATCAAATCGGAAGACTCCTTCTAATCATTGCATTTTCAACCTTTTCTTCTTGCTTCAAGGTTTCAAATACATTATCGATTATCGAGGTTATATGCACTTTACCCAATGCCCTAGAAGATTTTCCAGCTAGTACTGTGTCTATGGTCTGTGAAATAGCATGCAATAGATATTCTAGTTTATGCGTTGAATAGCCCTCAATGTTGTCGGTTCAGTTATTTTGTTACTTTATGGCAGACCTTTTTTAATATCAGTAACAGTATGGGGTGTGAGATAATGTTCACTTATTATGATATTGACCGTTGTGTGGGTCTAATGGTCGCAGTCCAACTGCTGCAGATAAGGTCTTGCATAGCTACTGTAAGCACCACGCTTGGCTGCAGTACCCGGGATCGTATTAAATCAAAGAACTTTTAAGGAGAAAATTATATTTAAACCACTAATACAATATTACAAGCACACGCGCGCGGCGCCTGGGGCTAGAATATCCTTCACTTCTCGACAAGTGAAAACCATATAAAAAATCCTAATTTAAACATATCTTGTCAGATTGTTCGGATGACGTATAGCATTCATGCCAGCCTGTGCAGTATGAGGTTATATCACATGATAAAACCTTACATTACTCACAACCATTCGAGTCGCTTCCGTGCCGAATCGAACATCCATCAATGATAAAGGAGTCCTCTGGATTGAGCGCTGTTTACAAATTCGATACTCGATAATTTTGGTAGACGAACGCTATTCTACATAACATAACGCCACGCCTGTAAGAAGGGTTAGGCAGAGGTGTACTTATAGTAGGTACACCCACATTTTGCCAGTTATGTTTAGGTCCCATGTAATAGGGGGCGAGTCTATTGCCATCAACCGGGCACAAATTCAGACTCCGGGCTGCTACTGAGAAATTCCTGATGGAAAAACCCAATAACATTTTGCCCGACCTGGGAATCGAACCCAGGACCTCATGCTCAGCAGTAATGCTTGCAATCACTAGACCAGTCTTACCAAAGGGTATCGTATGACCTAGTTACTGCGTTGTGGAGGTCAGATAGGCAGTCGTGCTGTAAAATACTGTAGGTTTTTGAATTAGGAATTCTCAGTATCAGTCCGGAGTCTCCGGAGTTTGGTAATCTGTTGATGGAAATAGATTCGCCCTCTATTTACTTGCAGGTACCTTATCACCTCTGCGTACCCCTTTCGTGAATATTATGTATTTTGAATTAGGTCACTTTTAATTGCGGTGTAATCAAAGGATTTTAAAATCGTACTTACTGTTCGTATCGCATTGTGCGATCTTTTTTGGACAGCTACGGATGTAGAGTTCAAATCGGATAAAGAAAATCTTTCAGGAATCATCGCTGAAATAATCTTTTTCTTTCATAAATTACTTTGGAAACTGACACTGTACTGCGGAGCGCAGAGTTGGGGTTGTATTCTGGTACAATAAAACTAGCGTATCACAAAGTTGTATGTGTAAACAAAGTTCAGAAACAGTTGCTAAACATTGCTGAATTCCTGCAACATCAAACAATGTTATACAACTTTTGATTCGTCATCATTTTAGTCGAACTACGTCCACTGGATTTGTCCAGTGGACGTCACATCTTTCGTTATGTTGTGGAGGCCTGTGGGTCTCCCCTAAGCGTCGCTATATCGACCGGTCCTGTGCTGCATTCATCCAGCGGATTCCTGCGGCCTTTTGCGAACTTTTGATTGAACACGAAACTTTAACTGTTGCTGGCAACACTGCAACATTCCGTGTTGCAAGCAAAATGACATGTTTACCGCAACACAAAAACTTGTTGTAGGTTGCGGAAACAATGTTATCCAACTTTTATTTCTATTCTCAAGCTTTGGTCCGCGGACTGAAATTGTGATAAGCTCAATCATTGGCACTTCAATCAAACAGGAGCTGACATTAAAAACATTCAATAAAACGAATTGAGCGGATTTAAAATGGCTTCCATAAAATCAGTTCGCAGCTGTTAACAATAAAATTGTCCAGTAGTTTGCAGTAAGGTTCTATGAAAGAGTGTTTATTTATTTTTAAGTTACGAACCAATTGTTTAATAAAAATACTGAAACTACGAAACAAGTAGGTTACCGATGCACATTATGTTTTCAAAGGTGCGAAACTTTTCAATTAGAAATGACTTACCATGTATATCTTACAGACTTATCGACCATAGCAATTAAAATGGTCGGATTTACATTTTTGAGATTTTTTTTTTTTGCATCAAATCTTTGCGGGAACATTTTTATAATTTATTTTAAGACCATTTAAAAATCGCAAAAATGTAGATCCGACAATGTTAATTGCTACAGTCGTTATATTTGCTATTTGAAATATTGAGGTAGGTAAATTATGCGTTAGTTGCTATTTCATAAAGCTTATTTAATTTAGTACCTACGATCCCAAAATAGCGCAACGGTATTAATTTAACGGTAACTATCCGGTTAACTTTAACCAAATTACCGAAGTGGTCCTTGCATTTGACTCAATGGAATTATCCCATCGTCCTAACCTTATTGAACTAACTTTTAAACCATGTATCCTATTTTAATTGCCTTAGGGATTATGTCAAACATCCACAAGATACAAAGCTAAAGGATTATATTATTATTATTTATCAAACAACGTTTATAAAAAATCTTAACTTAACACAATGCCCCGCAAAACCGTTTTCACGGTTTGTCTGTGGGAACAGAACAAATATAATTACAAATATAGTTTATTAGTGCGGACACATAATTTCCACATAATGCACATCTATAGTAACAAACAATAATAAGTAACTGATCTTAAAAGATGGAAAGCGAATAAAGATGATTTCTTTACTTACATCAAATGACTTATATCATAAAAATAAAACAAAAAATAAACTATCAAATCACTTATTTGCTCTCCCCCAACAATTTGCAAACCACTTTCCTAAGATCATCACTTACAAACTCCTGAAATAGAACTGCTTATATAACTTGGCAAATTTACCCTTTATTTCCTGACTTCTTATATCAGTAAGCAGTTGGTTGAGAAGGTATGGTACTCTTTTATCAAGCGTTTGGTCGCCAAAATAATTCCTTGTTCTAGGTACACACGGCTACACATCAAGCTATATATTTCCAGTATAAGCTGACCTCGCATTATACGGACATCCTATATAATGCGAGATCAGCATAAACTGGACTTGTATTCCCCCGACCCTTGCTCGAAAACGAGGTGCAAGCAGTTGTTGCAGCTGAGCACGTAGCTTTAAATACCCCGCATAATAATCACGATGAAAATATAAATTTGATCCAGCCTGTCCCTTCTTGCTGTCCTCCCATCAGCGATGCCCTAAGCCGAGGTTCGTACCCCATAGGGGGTGCCCTTAGCGAGCATTCGCTTAATTTTAATTTAGAATAAGTTCAAAAAGCTCCTGGCTGGAGGCTCTAAGTGTAGAAGCTTATGGCACTTATGGCTTATGGCAGCCAAGACCTTAGTGGTTAGTAGGGTAGACCGGGGACAATATTACCATTTTCTAAACATCGGTTGATTACACAAATTCAACTGTCGCTTTTTGTTTTAAATATTATTATTTTACAGCCTTAGTTTATTATCTACTGAAAAAAATATCTAAAGTTGGCTTAGATTGAACATAACTTGGTCAAAATTGACTTTGAATGAAATGATGGCTAGTGCTACAAATTACCCCCTTTAAGGGTTAATTGTACCAAAACTGCATAGGGTAATAAAACTAGAATAAAGGTATTAATCACATTTTCTCAGTCATTTATTTGAAGTCTTATGGGTTTATAATCATTTTTAAAATTTAGGAACAAAAATATTGTGAGATCAGTGTTTTAAATCAACACAAACGTAAAGTAATAACATTAACATAACAATTCTTCACTTCGAACAAAAACAAAATAAGTTTTTATTAACATGTAATCAACTTTGGTTCACACTTTACATATTAGCTATTATCTAGCTTTATAACAATTATAAAATAGAAGTAATCAACAAAAATATGTTAGTATGGAGGTACAATTGACCCCTGGTACAATTGACCCTCATAAAATATTAATTACTGATAAAAAAAATTTTAGTCAGATTCGCAATTGTGACAAACATAAATTGACTCCTGACTTCCTGAGGTGTACATTCCTCGTGTGCCCATAATCTGCATTGAGCGCATTGGATCCACATTTCATTAGGGCGACTGGTACTATAAGGTTCCATACATACAACACAAAACCATTCTTCTTCTTCTTCACTGCTTTCAGAGTCATTTTTTGCTGCAGTCTTCTTTTTCTGGCTGGAATCACATTTTATTTGTAGATTCTTTTTAATTTGTTTAGATTTCTTTCTTTTTTCAGCTTCCTCCGCTTCTTTTTGTATAGCATCTTTTTCCGGGGTATCGGTGTATATAGCCGTTTGTATATATACTTCTTTTGGCGTTAAACCATAATAAATATCTGCTGTTCTCACTAAATATTTCGCTATGCTTTGTTCTTGCTCTTCGGTAAATACTTTCGTTGCTGGATTATACCCCATAGAAATAAATTCGTTAGGATTAGCTTCTCTTTTACGTTTATATCTTATGAGAGACACGTGACAAACGTTGAACATATTCGCAGCGGCGCGTATGCTACGCCCTTTTAAAATCTCATCATATGCTTGTTCATACAACAAAGTATCTCTTGACCCACGGTCCGTCTTTTTTATTCTATTTCGTGGCATCTAAAACAAAAACATGTCTAATAAGTAATTGCATATTTTAAGTACCTATTTATCTTTTTACTCTGTTATTATTACCACGGGGTTATTTCTACCATGGGGTGAATTGTACCAGTACTATTGACCCCAACAATGTTGGTACAATTGCACCAAAGTAACTAATTTAGAAAAAAACATCTAATACTCACATTATTCTAAACTTATAGTTTCCGTTTTTATCATAAATCAAAAGTTTAATATCCGTCTAAACTAGCAACAACAATTACTTGTCGAAAAGACTCTGGTAGTACGAGTTACAGCCAATAATATTTTACGTAAAAACTTACCGCGGCTTGCCGAAAATCAAAAATTCTCCACTAATACATCCGTTTCACAGCGCGCGCGCCGGCGACTGAGGGGTGCCTCGAGGCTCAAGTAGCGCGTATGCTGGCGCACTCACACATGCAAAATTGAGCTCAGTAGTAGAAATATCGATGATGGTACTATTAACCCGTGTTACTATTGTACCCGGTCTACCTACTGCGAGATTCCAAAAAAAAAAAAAAAAAACAGGGTAACTAGCGAGTACGCTCCCAGCTGACATGACTGTTAACCAGAAGTAGATATTTTTGTTTTAAGCTGATAGGAAGAATTTTGCAAATTTTTAATAACTTAATAAAATCATCTTTACATCATTCAGTATGATGCAGTGCTAGTAGTCTGTAGATTTGTTGACCATTTTTTATTTTGTTATATAAGTACCTGGTACTTGTTGAAAGGCCTACACTGTCTTCCTGTTACTGAGCATATTTTAAAATCCAATTAATAGTAATGGTGGAGTTTCATACCGGCTCTTCTCCTGCTTCTGACGTTTCATAAATGCCTATGTAGGCTTATGTAAAATAAAATATTTTGTTTTTGATGTAATTTAAAAGACCGATCTTTGTGAAATTTTATTTAGAAAATTTTAATAGTCATACTATTCAAAATCAAAATCAAAATATTTTATTTAACATAAACCTACATGGGCACTTATGAAACGTCAGAAGCTAGGTGCACGGTTCCAATTGGTCGTTTCCTATGGAGAAGAGCCGGCAAGAAACTCCACGGTTACTCTTTTAAAAATAATTGGCTTTTACAATACTTTCAAATAACAGTGTTACTAGGTATGGGAGGACAGTGTAGGTCTTTCAATAAGTACCAAGTACTTAACAAAATAGAAAATGGTCAACAGGTCTACAATCCACTAAGCCTACAGCGTTCTCACATTCACAAAATATGTAGAAAAGAATCTATACAAAAAAATTAATTAATTAAAAAAAGTAAAAAACCTATTTTAAATAAAACGCAATTATATGATTGCTATTACATTATTTTAAAAACATCTAAACAATATTACGTTTAGGTATAAATAATATATAATAAATTAAAAAGCCTTTTATTTCCATATCCTTACATTACATTGCAAATGTTGTTGGTAGTTAATTGTTAGTAGTTGTACTTGTTTTCTAGATATTAGTGCAGATTAGTTTACAGGTTAGTTTACAGGTTACTAGTATTTTGCAGGTTATGGACCCCTTTTCGTGTGAAGGCCTCCTCCATCTTCTTCCATGTGTTTCTTTCTTTCCCTGCTGTTTCTATTATGTCATCAACCCACGTAGCCCGTGTAGGTACACGTGTAAATAAATCGTAGTAACGCATCTTCAAAATTTTTCACTACCAGTTCGAGATAAGGTTCTGGATACATCGCAAGAGGCCATTTATTATTCAGCAACGTTTTAACTGGCTCATTTTTTTTTTCACCGCAACGGACTAACTCTTAGCCTGCATCTTATCTGATGTTAAGGGATGATCAGGCCGAAGGTAGAAGCGAGCTTCACCCGGAATCCTCAACCACAGAGGAACTGGCTAATCTTGCCTCTAACTGCCGAAACACAACAATGCTGATAACATTTTTGCTATGGCGACAGACTTAGACTCAATTCTAAAAAGCCATTTCTTTGTTCTAGCCACCACAATGACAACCAATGTGACCGTGCTCCTCATCTTCGTGACCTTGGCCTCAGTAACAGCGCAGACCTTCCAATACTCCCGCGGCTGGACGAACGGCAAGAGGGACGGCCATTTTATGAGGCCTGAACTGAAGGACATTATCAACAATCTGGAAAAGATTCTTTCACCGTGCCAGAAAACCAAGCTAAAGTTCCTCTTAGAAGGAAAGCCGGTCACTGAAAGGGTTGGTATTAAATCGTCCTTGGAGTAGAGTGGCCCTGAGGCCTATTAGCGCCACAAATCACCAAATAAAACAGTACAAGGATCTTTTGGTGCGTGGTCAAAATCGGAACTAATGCCGCTATCTTTTTTTTCAATGCAATTTCTGTGTCAATTTTCACAAATGTTTACCAACAACGCCCCCCTGTCTATGTAATTCAGGCGCCAAAAGATCATTGTACCACTTTACTTATATTTAGCGCTAAACTTGTTTAAAACTGCCTCGTTGGTCTAGTGGTCCCAAGCGCTACTGCTAAACATGAGGTCCGAGGTTCGATTCCCAGGTCGGGCAAAGTGTTATTAAGTTTTCTATCTAGAATTTCTCAGTAGCAGTCCGTAGTCTAGATTTGTGCCTAGTTGATGGCAATAGGCTCGCCCCTGATGGCAATAGGCTCGCCCCCTATTACATGGAACTTAAACATAATTGGTGAAATGTGGCTGTACTATAGGTACACCTCTACCCAACATTAGGAAATGTCATTTAAAACATAATTCTGTCACTGTCAACTTCAAATCGTTTCAGAATGATGTTTCAAATTCCTTTATCGTTGATGTTGTGCGCTTTTTTTAATCTCATCAAAGAAACTTCATGCCTTTTTATGTCTACTGTGTAAATAAATAAAATATGATAAATTAACATATTTCATAAAATTATATGCGTTCAGTGATTTGTGTTGCAAATGGACCTTAGACCTGCACCCTAATTGCGTAACACACAATAAATCATAATCTGAATCATTTTGAAGGATATTGCTAATCCATTGACTCGCCTCTTCCATCCTTTTAAAAAAAAAATATGCTCAACAATGTAGATAACACAATGAATGTTGTTGAACTGTCACAATAAAACAGATTGTGATTGATCGTGTGTTACGCAATTAGGGTGCATAATTTTAGCATTTGCAAAATCATTTAAGTCCTGCAAGTGTTTAAAATGTTATAATAAAATACCTTCCCACATACTCCAACTGAACGAAACGAAATTTAAATCATGTATAAAACGCACACTATGCTGCCAAGCATATTATAAGTTGGGGGATTACATCGCTGATAAAAATGCTTGGCTCAGCGCTGGTCCAGCTTCACAAGGGCGCATAAACTAATTGATTAGCATTCGAAAGTATTGTTGCAGCTGCTGAAGATTGTAAAACTATCTTTCCTTTGTATAAATTCAATCTCTTTGTATTGTATAATTGCATATCACATGTGTGAGCACTGTGACCATGTTGTACATTCCATAAAGCTACCATTTACTGGGTACGTCTTTCATTGACTTGAATGTGCCCTGGCGGCTGAGAGTATGTCATGCTCACTCAAATGTCTCGCTGATGGTGGCGTGTGTGTTGGACCATTAAGTTCCCTTCAAAATGGTTGAGCTAAATGGTGCTGATCCATGCGTCATGTTCGTGAACAGGCGCCGTCAGTAGGGACTGGTCATCTCTTAGATGCCACGGTTTATTTTAATTTATTAAAATTTTTGAATTGATATTATATTTTTATTACGGACGCTTTTAACGTGCACGTCTTTCTACATTGTTCTCACATGTATAAGTTCAACACAAATGATGTAACCAATATTTTGTAACAATATTTTTATTTAAAAGAGTGTCCGTGGAGTTTCTTGCCCGTTCTTCTCCATAGGTACCTACTACGCTTTGGAATGGGCAACTAGCTTCATTTTTCTGACTGACCGACCCCTTGACAATTCAAAAGTACCTGTAATTGGTTTATTTGAAATAAATGCTTTGAGTTTGAGTTTGTCAGTAAGCTTAATCGTTCATGGTGACAGCACCGTAACTTAGCACAATGCACTGTACCTATATGGTAAAAATCGCTTGAAACTTCGCATGCCATTTCATGTTTCACATAACTATCTCAAACAGATAGACAGAAATATCCCACACTGGTCATAATTCATATTCTAAACTTGAACGGGAAAATATTGTGTAGTTACAAAAGTCTGATTAAAAGTGAAAAGTGAAGGGCGTACCGTTTGTCTAAGGCGCGGGCCACACAGAAGGGACGTGAGACGCGACGTCCCTTTCAGGTATCATAATTTTTACAACGCGATCTGGCACAAAAAATACAGATAGGACAAGACGCACGCGCGTCACTTTTCCGTCTGCGCCCTATTACTAAAATATATTAGTGACGAGATAAGGACACGACGCAGACGCAGGGGGGTGCGGAGAGGGCGTGGGGGTGATCGCCGATTCACATGTTATATATGTCACCGTTTATTTATGAACTTCGTTAGTTTATAATCTATCGGCATTATTTCCGTTAAATTATAAACTGTCGAAAAATTGTGAACTGCAACGAACCATTTACAATTTAACGCATTATTTTTCGCTAGTTTATAATCTTTCCATGGGAAACCGACAAATTGTGAACTGGTATCAAACTTGCTTGCGACGTAACGCACCTTGCGCTAATATTAAATAGCCTGCCTGGCTGCGAGCAACTTGGAAGTAGCGCTCGCTGGCCGCTGCCGCGGCACTGCTCGCATCGCTCGCTCGGCTCGCGTGCGTTTGGTCACAGTTCTAACCTAACCTATTTCACCCAGTTCACAATTTTTCGACAGTTTATAATCTAACAGATTATAAACTAACGGTTCTCACAATCTTACGGTGACATATACCTCTTGAAAAGGGTCTGAAGAAAAAAAAAACTAGTATCTTCATTGCTTTGCAACGCCAAATGTTTCCAGTAATGTCTTATTCTGAGTCTGCATGTTAACAAGTAACTCTAGCGCTAGCATATCTTTGTCTTCTGAATAAGACATGTCGCAACGAACTCAAAATGAAAATGTCAAAGCTCAGAACGGCTAGACACCGCTGCTGCCCTCTAAAATAAGCATCAAAGACAGTTTTAGTATGAAGCGTTTTCGTCCTGTCCCGAGCATCGTCTCTTCTATAAGAGTAACGGTGGAGTTTGTTGCCCATTCTTCTCCATACGAAAACTACAATTTCTATTTTTTGTAAATTTTGACGTTCAATAGTGCCTGTTAATATGTGCCTAATTGAAATCAATTATTTGACTTTGAATTTTATATTATTTGAAAAGGCGCATCCGCATCACAGATATGTATATCAATAGTACGCAGATGGAAAAGCGACACACCTACGTTTTGACCTCTCTGTATCTTTGGTGCCAGTTTCTTGAATACATTTTGTATGAAGATACGTGAAAGTGACGTCGCGTCTGCGTCCGGTCCTCGTCTCACGTCCCGTCCTCGTCTCACGTCCCGTCCTCGTCTCACATCCCTCCTGTGTGGCCCGCACTTAAGGCGCCACCTTTTTCCATAGTGATGTTAGAATAACATAAAATATACTTAGCTAGCTGGCACGCATGAACATACAATGTACGTAAACAACTGTGGAAACCAAACAGAGGGGTTGAAAACGGTGAAAACGATTCTACTTTTAATATCGAAAAATGAATAGCGTCACAACCTGAACCTATTCAGGTAACAGCCAATTTTCAACGCTCTGCTTAGCGCCGAGAGTTGAAAATCCAACAGTATGGTTTCAACGCGCTGGGACGAGAGTGCGTCTCAGCGCGTTGGATTCTCAACGCTCATCTTAACACCGAGAGTTGAAAAACCAGTGCGCGATAAAATCCCGCCGCGATTTTATTACGTCCGTGAGAACGTCGGCTGATTGACTCATTATAGTTAAGCCACAGATTAATACAGATGGTTCACTCCGCAAAATCATTTAAATAAAAAGCGACTCTTGCAACGACACAATAAAGTGCAATTCAGGTGCGACCTGACAGTGCTAATTACAGTTATAAATTCACCTAGAAGTTGCCTCTCTTTCTATCGCGTAACTTAATTCTTCTGACTATGTTACACTCACTGAATTGGCCCGACAAGACCTAAAACGCATTTTAGGTCTTGTCGGGCCAATTCAGTGAGTGTCAGGGCCACTCCGCAGAGTGCGCCCTGTACTATTCTGTGCAAGCCCAAACCTTTGGACCTAGAAATCTGTAATTATGCACAGTTTTCCTTTTTTTTTGTTTACTGCAAAGGAACAACCAAATTTTTCTAACTATGGACTTTCTTGCTCATTCTTCTCTATACGAAACTACCTTTTGGAAGGTGCAACTAGAATCAATTCTATTTTCTTGTACTTAAAGACGTTCAAAAGCGCCTTTCAAATGGCTATTCGAAATAAATGATTTGACTTTTCGAAGTTCCTAGGAAGAAGTCACTGGCGAAGTGTTCGTCTATATTAATATTATAAAGAGGAAAGATTTTTTTGTTTGTTTGTTTTTAACAAATAGGCTCCGTAACTACTCGACCGATTTTAACCATTTTTTCACCAATAGAAAGCTAAATTATCAGGAAAGAAGACCAAATAAATGTATATTTTTTTAAATTAGAGATCCTTAAAAAATTGCATTAGTGTAACCCAAAGTAGCAAAATTTTGCTTATTAAATTTGACCCACAAATAGTTTATAAGTAAAAAAAGTCTTGCATGAATGAATTCCAATTTAGTTTATTTTGAGTACCTAATACATAAAAAGGTCTATAAATAAAAATCTATTCCCGCAAAGATCATCACTAAAGCTCAACCGATTTGGCACATTTATTTTTGTTGTATTCGTTACTGTCTAGAATTTTTTTTGAAAATCCACCGGAAAATTCGGAAATACACCCGGGTGACGCCGGGCATGGACAGCTAGTAATTAATAAATGAATAAATTACATGTACCTAATTCCTTAGTAAATCTAATATAACTAATATTTTTTTTAGCTAATGCTGCCCTGTGACATCTTAGACACCGAAGAATCTCCACGAGCACTCACTGAAAGAAACCTCAACGCGTTCATGGATGCTTATTATTGAAAATGTTTTAACTTTAATTTAATAATGTGCCAACAGAAAAGTATGAGATTATTAATATTTTTATTTTATAAGTGATACAAGGACCATATTGATAGATTTTATTGTTGTAGTAATGTTAATTATGTCCGGGTAAGAAATTTTTTTTTATGTAATGCATTCATGGCTGGATTGATGCATTACTAAACCAAGGACAATTCTTGTTTTTTTTTTTCCAATTTATTGCAAAGACTTTTTTGTATTTTTATTTGAATTTTTTCTGAGATGTATCGTTTACCTACCCATTAAAGAGTAAAAAATGAAAATTATATATATATTTGGCTTACTATTTATTATTGTAATTTGTGCTATTTCAAGGTGCAGTCCTAATAAAAAACTAAAACTATAGTGTATAACGATGTTAAAATGTTGACAACAATATTGTATTGTAACTTATATTGAAAATAAAAATATGAAAAGTGATACTGTTTATTTTTAAACCGACTTAAAAAATTATGTGTTCCACATTCTGAGGTAGGTAATGCAAATACGTGCATCCTTTGCTACATAGCTCGTCGTTAAGGATGACTTTATATTATAATCTTTTAAAAAGCTTGGTGAAAAAAAAACTGATGACCTTTGGGTATTATCAGTACATACCGTGTCCTCAATAATTGATGTTATTTCACCCTTTTTAGCAATGTATTTTAACTCTTGTAATGCATCTGGTGTATTTCCTGATCTGATGAAACTTAGCAAAGTGATTTCACTGTTCAAATCTGGCGGCACAACTGATCCCACAAATTTTCGGCCTATTTCGATATTACCTGCATTTAGCAAAATCTTTTAAAAAATAATTTTAAAACAAATGTTAGGACATTTCAATGCACATAATTTACTTCATCTGAAACAGTTTGATTTTACAAAGGGTCGTTCAACTACAGATGCGGGCGTGGAATTACTGAACAGCATATTCGACGCCTGGGAGGAGTCGCAAGATGCTCTTGGCATTTTCTGCGCCTTGTCCAAGGCCTTCGATTGCGTACATTATGATACACTCATCAGGAAACTGCACCACTATGGTATGAAGGATAAGGCTCTTGAACTTCTGACTTCTTATCTGAACAACAGAATTCAGAGGGTCAATGTTAATGGCAAGAGATCTGCAGGATCTGCGGTCACCATGGGCGTTCCGCAGGGTTCAATTCTTGGTCCTTTCTTATTTTTAATTTATGTAAATGACTTACCTTACCACATAAGGGATAATCACTTGATCGTATTATTCGCAGATGACACTTCTTCCCTCATTTTTAAAATCAAACGTCAGTTAGTCAACTTTGAACAAGTTAATGATGCACTCTCTAAAGTTGTGCATTGGTTTAATCTAAATAATCTTCTCTTGAACGAAAAAAAGACTAAACTCATTAAATTTTCAATGCCAAATGTTCAGGTTAATGGAACAGAGTTGGACTCTGTTGAGTCGACAGTTTTTCTTGGAATCACTATTGACAGTAAATTACAATGCGGCCCACACATAGAAAAATTGTCAGGAAGGCTAAGTTCGGCTGCCTATGCTGTTAAAAAATTAGACAGATAACTGACGTAGATTTGTTTATTTTAGTTATATTCATAGTCTTATGTCATACGGGATTCTTCTCTGGGGAACCTGTGCGGACATTAATACTATCTTTGTTCTACAGAAAAGGGCTGTTCGAGCCATTTACAACCTATGTAGGTCCAAAAGATTCCCTTACTGAAAAAATCAAAGAAATAAATATTCTGACTGTAGCTTCACAATATATTTTAGAAAACCTATTCTATGTACACAAAAATATATAAAATTTTAAGACAGTGTTTGATATTCATAGTTTAAATACCAGGAATAAACACAACCTTGCTGCACATCGCACACGTCTCCACAAAGTAGGCAATTCATTCATCAACTCGACAACTGCCTATTGACATTCGGAACTTACCCATTAAACGATTTAAAATCTGTATTAAAACCAAACTGTAAAAAAAGGTAGTATACAATTTCAGATTATTTAGAAGATAAAAAAGCTTGGGATTGAACTGCTCGCTCTGCTAAACCTTGTGATAATAAACCACAAAACTTGACATTTTAATTATTATGTAAAATCATCAACATATACCAGTTTTATATACACATTAACATTGTTGAAAATTATATTCAAAATGACATGATTACTTTGTAAAGTATTATATTATTTTAATTATTGTGAATGTGAGGACTATGTGGATATTATTTTTATTTCTCTGCTAGTTTTAGTGATGGTCTGGCAGTTTGAGTAGTTTATGCGGCCTACCCAAATGTCCTTTCTTTGGTATTGTTCGTCGAGTTGAGCTCCTTAAGTTCTGAGTTGAGCTCCACGGTTACTGACAAATGCTTGCACTGACTGGACAGGTCCACTCAAATCTGTGTGGTTCTTTCCTCAAAAGACCATTTTAGACGCTAATCTACATGGTCCTCATATGGCCTGACCAAGATTATGTCTGGACTTTAAAAGAGACTGCGACCTCTGAGTTTGTTTCGGCCTTTCTTCTCAGAGTAGTCAGATAGGAAACGCCGAACTCATCTAGCTTATTTTTTAATTTTTTTAAACGACGTGTAAAAGTGATTTCGATATCCTATTTACAGAATAAACAATTTAATTTAATTTCATTTAATAATTTCCGACAAAAAAAAAGCCTGTTTTAAATAATGCTTTAGTTACCTATTTTTTGCACCTACAACATAAACATAACTGGCGAAATGTGGGTGTTTAAGACCAATGTGACATATAGTTTTAATCTTATTGGAATTTCATTTTACCGGGCGTTTTTGTCAATAACTCGAAAGTGGTAACACAATTACGAGGTTGAATATACATAGGTAACTAAATGATGAAATGAGGATGCAGCTTACAGCCCCACCATCCCTTTGAAGAATATACACGTTATGTTATGTTACCAACCGGACTATAATATAACTTAATCATAATAAATTATTATCAATTCAGCAAAATAATCTCAGTGTAAAGTAAATTACAGAAAGCGCTATCTAGTATTCAAAGCGAAAACAGACGAAAAAAATATTTTAGCGCCCCCTATTTACACATAATCGAACTAAGTAGTTTGAACTTTATAAAAGCGCCATCTAGTAAAGAATAGCATTACTTCTTTAAACGTTACAGCACCACTTGGTACTTTAGTTTTGCTACTCGACGCTAGAGTGCAAATATGCAATTAAAATTCAAAATGTTTGTTTCAAGAATGTTTGCTTAGCTGTAAAAAGAACTGCTAAAATTGCAATAATTATGTCAAAATAAATATCTTGCAAAAATACGATGGGTGCTTTTGCATCTAACTAATGTAATAAAAAACAATAACAGATAATATGTAACGGAAAAGGAATTTTCTTTCAATAAAAGCCTTAAACTGCACTGGAGTAAAGTTTACTATCGCGTGACACCTCAACAGCTAATTTGTGCTTCATCTATCATTCGTAACAAGCATCATTAGACTTTAGTGGGCTACAACTTGTGTATGGAGCCATTTAAAAGTGAATTAACTTGAACTAACGTTCATCGTAGCTTAATGGTTATCTTTTTTGTACCTAGGTATATAAGTAGATTTATGTACATGAAAGTAAGAATGACACATACGATATAAAGTGGAGGCTACATTGTTAGACTTTTGCAGTAGATAGGTACGGTCAACAACAAAAGTCGATTAATTTTATTTTGTTATCTATTTATTTATAATTAATTAAACCTAACTTGGTTTTCGTACATCTTTTTCGGATGACCACTGAAAATCAGCGCTGTGCTGTGGGTCCCCATAGCACAGCATCATGCTGAGTGGAAGTGTTCTTGTCACAGTCATGACGTGCCAGCAGCTGCCGACTATTTCTGTTTTGTGCTCGTGATTATATTTAAATCTATTGTGTCTTATTTTATTGTTCTACTCGAGTAATTATCTTTTTTTATGCACGTGTTTCTGTGACAGATAAACTTATTTTTCTTTCTTTTCTTTCTTTCATTGGCACTTCAGTTTTTTAAATACTAATTATTGAGCAAAATATTCATAAAAATGTGTACGTACTGAGTTAAAATTATAATCGTAGGTAAGTTTTAATACTATATTTAATACTTAGCTATTATCTTCATGAAATGCAGAAAAGCAATGAATAATTTTTTATCAAATTACATGATAATAATGTGTAAAAGTTACAGTGTTAGGCGATTTTTGTTGCTCACTGTGCCTAAGTAGAAATAAATAAAAATAGTAATTAGGTACCTATTTGTTTAGAAAAATACGTGGAAAACGTCCTGATCGTGTATTTACCTATTATCACATTAAAGGTTTAATTTTAATTATTTATTCATATAAAAAAACGTGTACTATTAAATTTTACGTAAAATAAAAAAAATAAAACAGTGGCATTCCGGGAGTGCCGACAGAAGTGAAAACTTGAACAAGATCACCTTGGTGGAAGAAAAATTCCTACTTCTATAGAACATTGGTCCGTAACCTTATCTAAATAAAGAGTACAATCGCGTTTACAAAAAAAAAAACTTCCAAAACCTTTAATGTAGAAATACTTGCATAGAACATTGATCCGTAAAGAGCACAATCGCGTTTACAAAAATGAGGTGTCGGTAACGATGTCGCGAGTTCAATTGTTTTTCCCATCTCAAAAATGCTCAACGCGCCTAAAGAAGTTTTCACTTCAAAAACATACTAAAAAACAATTTCATGGTAACCACTTTGATTGGTACAATTCATCAAAGTGGTTAATATTAAAGTCAGCATTATTTACCTGCATATAACTATTTATTAAATTTTCGGCTAACATCTAATAAGGTAATGATGAACGATCGTGCAACCGCTAATCTAGCCACTTCCTAATATTACAAGCTAGTGCTATATAAAAACCAATTTCTAGATCCGAACATACCATCAAGAAGTACTACATAATAATATGGATAAAAACCCTACATATAAATATGTAAGGATGTATAAAAACCCAGCATCAAAACCTATTTAGTATAAAACTACTTAGACCATAATTACTTGAGATCCAATTACGTTGTTCGATGTTATGCGTGATTACAAGCAAATTACAACGATTCGGTCTCAACGAGCAGTAATGATGACGGCTTCAATGTATAGCTGATGAAATTGGTCGTCTGCGTGAAGACTTCGCTCGAGACGTTTAGTTCACTAGTGATGGGGAGGTAGTATCGATAAAATACTAAAACTCAAAGCATTTGTTTAAAAATTTTAAGCCATTTAAGACACTTTTGTATTGTCAGGGAGTCGGTCAGTAGTAAGAAAGCTAGTTAAAATGAATAATAAAGCTTTGTTTATATTTATTTTGACAGCTTGAGCTTCGCTTTATTCGTAATAGAGATGAAAGTTTATCTGTTATGATGCGTTTAACGCTGGCAGAATAATCGACATCGGATCAGTTGCCTGGGGGCCTACCACCAGCTCATAAAGCAGTATTATTTTAATATTACTTCAGTGTGGGAAAGAGATGAAGCTCTACAGGACGTATAGCTCCATCTCTCTGTCCCACTGAAGTAATATTAAAATAACACTGCTTTTCAGCTGGTGGTAGGCCTCCTGGACTTTTCGTGGGTGGAAAAAACGTGATTTTACATACTTACACATTTCAGATGAAGCTACCTTTGTTTTTATTATTAATTTTTTACTTGCCAATATTGTCCTGGAATGAACTAACTATTTAGGGACGTGTTTTCATTTGCAAAAGATTTCTAATCAATATCTCCTTAAACTCATAACTGAAATGATAAACAGAATGTTGAAAGCCTCAATTGTATTCCTTTATTTCATTTCATACTTCAAAACAAGCATGCAGTTTTTTTTTTTCTAAAAAGGTGTGAAGTATTGTAAGACCAGTCAGTATTACAACGAAAGGTGAAGACCCGCAAAGCAATCGTCGTAACTTAGGGAATCTGAGTATTAACACGATTAAACAAATCGATATCGATACTGGATCTGCCGCACTGCCCTGTCGATTGTAAGAATGAGATGCCATAGACTTAAATCCGTTTCCCGCCATCGCACAATCTGTACCGCTCACCGACCAATCGCGAGCGCGGAGGGCGTTGCGCGGCTACCAACCGCCGCCGCTGATTGGCCGAAAATATTAAACGGGTTGCTCATAATAAAAAAGAAAAAAACTGTATCGCAGCGTAAACCTTACAATTGAGTGCCACTTTTTGCTCGTGTTAAATTGATGAAAAAAGACTAGGAAAAATTGGTACAGAGATGTAATACAAAATGATTTATTATAGCCGTCTCTCAACTTTTTAACTTATTGGACATTAATGACTTTTGATTTTCCACGTTATTTTTTAAATTCGTTGTTCTTTTTTTATTTATAGATATTGTGTTGCCAGTTATTTTGACATCTAATTTGGTGGATTTAATGCAACGTTGGATTGCAAATAACTTTTTATTGTTCCGTTTCAGCGGTGTAAGTGTGTCGTCATTTTTCTGTCAATTTACCTATCTAATTTTACGGTGCAGTGATTGAAATTAAAGCTGGCAATATTTAAAAAAGTATTTTATTTCTTTTTATGCACTTTTCTGTAACGTCAAATTCTATTAACAGAATAAATGGCACGGTATATTCATGAATATTTAATTCTTGACGAAGGGAATTGATTTTGTCAATCTTAGTTAGTTAATCTAACGTAACGTAAGTTATTATTGAACTGAAAGTCTCGAGAGCTTAATTACTCTTCATTTGGCATTTAGAATTTTCATAAAAGTTAAAGACATACTTTTTTAACTAGCAATGATTTTATATAAACGAAACTTTTAAACGACAAAAAAAATATTTAAGCAGACATTAATCATTACCTACTTAACTTTAAGCAACGTTTATAATTGTTTAAATTATTCATATTACATTATTAATTAAATATATGTTTTATTTTATTTAATCCATACTATTACAAACTTTTACTTGTATAACATAGCATCTGCCAAACTGCAAAGCAATTTTTCGGCAGTAGGCAGGTGAGGAGTAGATTGCCAAATCGAATTGTTTTGACAGACTTTGAAATAGCTCATTATAAAATGTTCTTTTAAAGTTAAGGCCAAATTAATTTACAGGTACCTACTTAGTTTAGAGTTAGGAAGTTTTTAAAATGGTCAAAATTCCAATGATGACAAAACCCGGAAAAAAATTCGTTGCCGAAATTATATCAGTCACAAAGCCCCGTTTAGATCGATACAATTGACTCTGTTAATGAGACGTGATAGTATAGCGTTTATGCTGACACCTTGTCCGCACGACATTCGGTAATTTGGTAGCCGGTCGGCGGCCGTTACGGGCCGTCTATTAGGCCACTTACGTTGCCTGACACTGGCACATTGAGGTTGATGCGTTAAATAGTAACTACTAGGGATATTGTTGGCAAATTTTTCGATGTACCAAAAAGTTTACCATGTCGACTACCAAATTAAATGGTCCGTATATTCAAATATATATATGTATGCATGTCGTGATGGCATGTATGTCGTGATGGTCCAGTGGTTAAGGCCTCGCCTCTCATGCAAGAGGTGGTGGGTTCAAATCCGGGCAAGTACCAATGTGACTTTTTCAATTCATATGTACTTTCTGAGTTTATCTTGGACATTACTAACATCGGTGAAGGATAAAACAACGTGAGGAAACCTGGACTTCATAGATAATATAAGTCTGAAATCGCCAACCCGTCTTGAGCAAGCATGGTGATCAATGCTCGTGCCTTCTCTGTATGAGAAGACGACAATAATAGGTTGGTATTATTATTTTATTAAATGTTCAAATCGCAACTGAAGGACAGTTTTTTTCTTTGACTGTTGTATGACATGGACGGAAAATTTACGTAGGGAGTAAATTTGCTTAACAATTTCCCTGACTGTGCATAGACACGTATGTGGGTAAACATTCCAATCCCTGTAACAAAGCAGCATCTTAATTGCGTAACACACTTTCAATCACAATCTGAATAATCTTGAAGGATTTTACTGATAAATTGCTTCATACGAGTATATTAGAAAAAATTGTCTGCTCAATAGCGTAAATAGCGCAATGAATGTTGTTGAAATGTCATGTTTTTTTTAGTCTTAATCATTTGCACAAAGCAGAGAGATTTGGAAGGAAAAAGGGGAGGCCATTACCCAGCAGTGGGACACAATATAGGCTAATGAAAAAATAAAAAAAAACAATTATGAAAATGTGTTACACAATTAGATAGCTGTCTAGTACCAGATTTGAATCGGAACTAACTTTATTTGGACAAGCAAGGCCTTTTCATATGCCCCAGTGGTGTTACTTTCACCCCAAAATTTCCCACATTTAGTTTTTTGAAAGCCATTACTTTATTGTTTTACGCAATAACCCCACGGGACCGTACTGACCACTGTAAACTGTAGGTGCTGGTGTGTTGTGCTCTTTAAAATTTGGTTAGATGAAGCGACTATTATCACAGAGTGGTTGGTAGCAGCTAGACTAGACTACTCAAGGATTGAGCTAAAAGCTAATGGCGTGCAATTAGATAGGCTCATGTCCAGCAGTGGACTGCTATCATCGTAATCAGATTCAGCCTTTAATGTTCCCAGTGCTGGGACACAGGCTTCCTCTCTTCGAGAGGGAGTGGGTGATCTACCACGCGGGCTCAGTGCGGGTTGGTAGATGTCACATGTCTTAGAATTTTTGGTTCTAGGACATGACGGTTTTCTCACGATATTTTCCTTCACCGTTTTGAGAGCAGTGCTGATGAAATTATTTACGAATCCAGGACCTACAATTTGTAAGTCGGGGTCGTTACTTCTGGGCCACGACTACTGTTCTGGACTGCTGTAGGTGTCATAATGATGATGACTTTGAGATCATCATTTACATATTAGCAAGATCCTGCAGCATTGGTTGTCAAGTGACGGGTTGTTGAGCTTCCTAAAATAAGGGTGAGCTACTCGATCAGTGATACAATGACTCTTCAAAGACCTTTCAAGACATTGCTATTATTTTAGTAAGTAAATTACCACACTTGTCATCACACCTAGACGAAAACAGTGGTGGCCCAGTGGTATCGGCACCAAACTACGAGTTGGAGGTCGTGGGTTCGAACCCAAGCAGCCGCTTTACTTTGTGTCATTTAATTCATCACTAGGTACTGCTCTCAAAATGGTAAAGGAAAACATTGTGTGGAAACCGGCATGTCCTAAAACCGATAATTCGAAGACATGTGACATCTACCAACCCGCACTGGGCCCGCGTGGTGGATTACGACCCACTCCTTCTCGCAGAGAGGAGGCCTGTGTCCCAGCAGTGGTGTGGTAAGTCCTACTTATCCTTAACTTGAATACCATCTTAAAGGTCCAAGAATGTCACTTGAACAATAGCGAACAGGGACAAAAAGTAACGAAACCAAAGACATAACAATTCTCTCTAACATTTGATTACTTGCGCAATTTATTTTGTTGAGATAAGCGTCGCCGTGAACTTGCGCCTAACTTACCACAACGGATAACTTGAATACAGACGTTGAGGGGTTAGGTTGGTGGCACACTGGGTGAGGGTGACAAAAGTTTCTCATACGAATGTAGCTGGTTTGTCGCGCAGAGAAAGAAGTTATCAGCTTCGTAACAACAAGTTTATTTATATCTGGAATTTTCTTGTATTACACATGAATATAAGTATAGGAGAAATCCTCTTTAGGGGCTTTTAAAAGGAACCTGGGGGTTCAAAAGCAGTATTATTTTAATATTACTTCAGTGTGGGAAAGAGATGAAGCTCTACAGGACGTATAGCTCCATCTCTTTCTCCTTAATGATCTGGTGGTAGGGCCCCAGGAATCTCGTTTGAAACTGCTGTATCGGTAGGCCATCAAAATCTTTCATTGTGTGCTGAATTTAACCCCGTGCCACAACTAGTTTTGCAAAAGTAATGGATCGCTGTGAAAAGTAAAAAAAAGCTGTAGAGTTGTTTCTTACATTGTCTTACAAATATCAATTTTTGAAGTGAATTTTCTTTAGATGCGTTGAGCGATTTTTGGCAGGGGGTAAACTTGTGGATTCAATAGTGCTTTACTATAGAACACGGATGGCGCTAATACCAGTTTTAAGTTTTCACAGATAGTTTCTTTACCTTTTATATACGTTTTAAGATTATTATCTGGTATGAAATGGGAATAGGTTGGGCAGAGGTGTCCCTGTAGCAGGTACACCCACATTTCGCCAGTTATGTTTAAGTCCCATGTAATAGGGGGTGAGCCTATTGCCATCAACCGGGCACAAATCCAGACTCCGAGCTGCTACTGAGAAATTTCAGATAGAAAAAGCCAATAACACTTTGCCCGACCCGGGAATCGAACCCAGGACCTCATGCTCAGCAGTAGTGCTTGCGACCACCAGACCAACGAGGCAGATGACGCAAATAGATAACGGAAAACTTGAGTTTTGCAGAAGAAAAAATCACACGTAATTTCTTTTATACAATATCAGTTGTAAAAAAGATGCATCATTAGGTACCCCAGTACACCATAGACTTAATACGGCATACCCGTACCTCGTATACCAGTCGTCCGTGAGTCGTGGGCGCAGCGATACCGATACGATATAGTGACGACTTTATTCTGCGACGAGCCGTGCGATTTATTGTCGGATGTCGCAGATAGCTAATCTGAAATTGAACGTGTAGGGTTCAGATTGAGTTGGGTTTTGAAAGCAATCTCTATGAGGACCTCCGATGATATTGAATTTTGTAGTTTGTGTAAATTCTTCCTTATTTGCTATTGTCTTATTTTATTGAAGTTCTTTTTTTTTACTCTTGGTGCATGATAAGAATTTCTCCTCTAGATATCGGATGTGGGTTTGCGCTTTGCATATCTTACATACACAACGACTAGATTCAGAATAACAATCTGTGGGGTACGCAAATGACAACATAAAATTGATACAGAAGTTGTAAATGCTACGTAGGCCCGGTACGTAGTAACTTTGATAAAAGGATTCATTTTCAAATCAATTGCATGGAAATATTCACCAAGAATGGTTTTCATCGAGTGGAGTGTTAATTGCTGAATAATTTAATGCTAGGTACACACGGTTACACATCAAGCTATACATTTCCAGTTTATGCTGATCTCGCATTGTATAGGATTTCCGTACAATGCGTGGTCAGCTTATACTGGAAAAGTATAGCTTGATGTGTAGCCGTGTGTACATACATGTAAATAGCTTACAGTTATGCAAAATTTAAAAGCGTTTTTTTTCGTGAAATAAAAATTGCAATGTTGAAATAAGACTTTGTAAGTATATAGTACGTGGAAAATCATTCAAATAGATATACAACATCGACGCGAAAACTGTTACCATGGATTCAGTACATGATTCCGAACCACCTGCGTTGAAAGTTTTCGCCTGTTACAAAAAAACAGTCAGCTGTTCCATACATTTTGACCGCGTAGGTATTGCACTTTTCTATGGCTGGTGATTAGGTATTTAGAATAATGTACCTACTGAATCCGTGGTAAAACTTTTCGCGTCGATGTCCCTGCCACCCTGTATACATACAGACGGCTACATTTCCAGCTATAAATTTTCCAGTATAAGCTGATCTCGCATTGTATTGGATTTCGATACAATGAGAGGTCAGCTTATACTGGAAATGTATAGCTTGATATGTAACCGTATGTACTTATTTTCTGAAAAAAGTTTCCTGTTATTTTTCCGCAACACTTGGCCTAGGATGAAATATAGATTCCAATATTAGAAACACAAATGGACCACCCCAAGTAATACTAAGATAAAATTACAAGTCTGACTTAAATAATGTAGGTAATTATGTTTCGTTAAAGTTTAACTTCAAAATCATTCAATGTACAGTCACGAGTCACTTACGCAAGATTCAAAAGTAGTTTTGTCCTAAAGTATTGATAGATATTTTATCGAAATGGTGGTTTCGAATTATTCTTCATAATAAATGTCGTCTCCTATATTTCCAAGTCCAGTATCGCAGAACAATACCAGGAACTTTTTTTCAGTACCTATATACCTATTTTCATGAATAATTTTCCACATTAAAAGTCACTAATAGCTCAGTATACCTTAAAGATATACATATGTTTCATATAGTACAATACTTCGGCATAATATGCTAGTGTAGGCGTGGTGCTCACAGCACATTCATTAATACAGGGCCTGGTTATCGCGCTTTTATTTAAATGCCTTCGACTTGTAAGAGACGATCCACTGCATGGCTCGACGAAAGTACTACGGGGAATTAATTATGATATTATCAAAAAAAGCACTTGTTTTTGGTGGGGATTTAATTAGAATATATGAATATAGTTAAAAAAGCATAGAAACAAAATGAATATTGCCTTTAAGAAAAAAAAACTGTGGGTGGAAACAAGAAACTCAGCCCCAAGAGAATAGGTCCCCAAAGGTAATAACCATATTGCCATTTGAGATCGAGGGTCACCGGTAGAAAAATCTCAGGAGATTTTGTAAAGCAAGGCACAACACAGTACCTCACAATTGAAAAACTGACCATATTGATACACGTGGGAAAGCAAATAAAACAGAAAACTGTGAAGGTCAAATTTGAGAAGAAGATCTAGAAATGGTCTTAAAAGTGCACTAAACATTCGTTATTATTAGATCACAATCATCAATTGCTGAAAATGGTGTTCCGAATAATTAATAGGTGAACAATAAAAGTCCCATAATAAATATGGTAACGGTAAGAATTTTGTGTTTACTTTATAATTTCAACTTTTATAATCACACACCAATTCCTTATTCATTGCTTCATTTGTTTGAAAAACTCACTTATTCAACTGCGTAAATAACGCAATGAATGTTGTTGAACTGTCAAAATGAAAGGCACTGCTACTGTAGTGTGTGACGAAATTACCCCGAACTACTACAATAGTTTAAGAAGGTTTTTAAATACAAATTGAATGAAAAGCATGAGGGAGCAGCATCGAACCTGTTAGCCATAGAACAAGAGGCTTCTAATGATATCATTGTAGCTAAATCAGACCTTTCACAGTTAGTTTATTTCTGACAGCAGCGTTCCAACAGCAACCTTATTTTAACGAGATTAAAGATCATTGTAATTTTGACAGACATGCAAAATCAGACGAAAAATTACTGTGCAAGGACTATCTATGACATCACCATCATCTACAAATTCCACAACACTTTTTGAATTCATCGCCAGTACTTTCCACAACCCGACCAAAAGTCCATAATGAAGTTCGAACAGAACATAATATTAAATAGCTTTTAACATTCCACTCGCTATCTTAATGTTCTCCCGAGACATTTATATTTAGTCTCCTACGTGTTCAATGTTTACCTTTCTGCCTCTTTATCTGTGCCTTCTTTTATTTTTTTGTGTCGTGTTTTGGGATCTGTGGCAAAAAAAAGGAACATTGTTTGCAAGCGGGAATTCGGCGAGAATTTTTTTTCGGCTCGAAAGGGTTTCGGAGTCTTGGATATGGGTTATTGGGATTTGGTTGAAAATCTCGAGAAAACCGTTTTAGAAAAGTTGATAGATGTCAAAACTGTTGTTGTGTGTAGCATATTTTACTTTGTTGATTTCGTGTTTATTCATAAACTCAGGAATTAAATGCGTCCCCACCTCAAGAGTTTTCAACTTTTCAACAGAATTTACATTATTTATAGTATTTACAACTAGTCAAAAAAATCGTACTTATTACTTATGGACAAATTTGGTACCTTTTCTTAATCTATAGTTATACTTTAAATTTTTTTTAGATTTTTATGTCTATAATTTTAATGATTCTTCTAATCTAGTTCTATTGTTTGAATTGATACGACTATAACTATTTAAGTATCTATTATGTCTATTACCATAATTCATAATTCAATACCAAATTCACAATCAATTTCTCAATCAAAACTAAAGGTTCTACCTAAATTGTTGACTACAGAACCCATACTGTCGTGTGCACTTAATACATTCTCAACGATCCAAGTGATTTGTGAGTGCATGCCTCACATATTGAATGTTTTAAAACCTTTTAAGTTGGATACGAGGTTTGATAAAATTGTTATAAACTTGTAATTAATTGAACATATTAAATAGAATCATTTTTTGTCGTTAGATTAGTAGATTTTATGTTCTTTATGATTTTCGTGCGTGTCAATTGTTTTGTGAGTTTTTAGGAAATTAATTTAAATTTCATCTTGATCAACCATTTAGTTTTATTTTGATTTATTTTCCTAAAAAATCTTTACATCATAGCGATAGATATACATGTATGTATTACTTACATGTAGGTATTTCGATCATCGTTGTCTTTTTTTATTCATTATATTTAATAAGTACTGTTTTCCTAATTTTAACTTGTTTCTCAAATAGTTCTTTTGAATTCCTAAAAACTCGTCTTTGATGTGATTTCTTCATCATTGACTACGTATTTATATTGACTGCCTATTTGGTAGCGTTACTTGTTCAGCCAACAAGATTTTATCGATAAAATTTTGCGACTCTATGCTTGGCATACCGAAGCAATTGTGCAGAATAGCGAAGTGCTGTGCTCAATATCGATATGACACTCGTACCTAAACGCGGTGCCCACTTCGATATAATTTTTATGAGATCTCTCATCTTTCTTCTTATGAGGACGCTTACGTTTTGATACTTTTGCAAACTTCTTCTGAATTACTGGTAGCTTTGGCAGTTTGACATATTAGGCGCTGAAGACGTTTTTTTTTGTTTTTACTATTATCTTTGCTCCTGCTTTTGTCAGATGTTTTTGAGAGAAGAAATCAGAAAGTTTCATACGATTCTTGTTTAAGCGCATTGGTCACAAGCTTTATTTAATTGGAATCTGATTTGCTTATTTTTCTTTAATGACGTTGGCTCAAAATTCTGATAATCGACATTAAAAACACTTAGGAAGTCAAAATATTTGCTCCAACCTATTTTTACCCACATGGGTAGAAGAACAAGGGATAAACTTCAAAAAGAATTAGCATTTTTTTCAAGTAATCATATTTCTGTATTTCAATCACTGAATAAGGCCACATTTTATTTGTATTATGGCCCACTCCCTCTCACAGAGAGGAGGCCTGTATTCCAGCTGTGGGAACGTTATAGGCTGACTATGTAAAGGCTTTATTTTGGCATCTTCTTCACACAAATTCTAAAACACCGTACTTACCCAAAAGCAGCAAGTATCAAAACCGCTCACCGTACGAAGATCATCCGAAACGCAATAGGAACGTGACCGGTTTGCAAACGGCGCCGTATCCGGATCGCGTGTGCTGTTGTTATTGTTATGTAATTTGTCAGGGACGTTTACGGCTCTGCGGTAACCATTCCTTATGCGATATATGGACTTACATGCCTTTCGAAGTTACGGAAGCTGGTGAATACGGTTTTTTGCTGTATGTTTTTAGTGTTTTTATTTTAATAACATTATTTATAAATTCTATTTTAATTATACTTCTTCTTCTGCAATCTTCTCAATAACCAGTGACTGTGTGTAAATATAATAAAATTCTACATCGTGAAAGTGATGTTAACTTGAGTTTTCACCTAGATTTGCATTTTCTTCTTGAGTCGTGTCGTGTGTACAAGTTTCGTGGGAATAGCAAAATTATTGGGTTGGCCTGTACTTACTTACTACTTAGGTACATTATGTTGTTTCCAAAGTTCACAGCAAATGTCAATTTAATTCAAATCTTTATAAATCTTTTTAAAGTTCACATATTCGGGCAAAACAATTAGGTACATAAAATATGAGTAGTAGCATGATTTAAAATAAATGCAGCAAATAGAAATTTAAAATAAAAAAACATAAAAAAATATACAATTGCATTATACTTATATCACAAATTTAAATGTGATATTATATAATGCAATTGTATATTTTTTTTATGTTTTTTTATTTTTAATTTCTATTTGCTGCATTTATTTTAAATCATCTTTTCAAATTTTACCTCTAGAAATCATTAGGAAGAATCAATATTAATTTCAAGTAAATAAGATCACACACAAATTGAATGTAACAATCAAATTGAATATAAGAATAACACACAAATTGAATATAACAATAACACACAAATTGAATTTAACAATATAATGTCTTTTAAAAAAGAAGAGCTATTAGGTTAAATAGCTAACCCTGTTAGCGGGGTTCGAATATTACAATAAAAAGTTAATAATTGCAACCTTTTTATTATTATGTTTGCAGTAAGTTCAGATCGACCTCCGCCATTTTGTTCCTAATCCTATTTATTCCACCAATCCCATCAAATACCGTCCACAGACAGTTACACTAAATATTCTAGAATAGAATACTAATATACGAATTGATATTCAGTTGCAGGTCCGTGGTATGAAATATTGATGAGAACATCGCGATGCAGTGATTTCGATTGGTTCCGTACGTGCCAGCGACCGAGGGGTTTTTCCTGCATTTTATTGGAACCCTGATTTTATATGACCATCGTCTGGTGTGGGAGTTATAAGAAAATGATGTTATTTCAAATTTTATTTGTACAGACAAATTTATTCTTTGCTGGGATATCTTTGAGATGTCTTCGTGTTTGGGAAGAATGGAATATTGGTATTGAAGTTCTGTTATGTTTATCGAATTTCTTTTGAAGATATAACTTCGGAATTTTTACTGTTGAATTGAAGTTAAGCTGACAATAATGATGTTATTCCAAGAAATTTTTGTATCGTTAATATTATAAAGGTTAGGAACCTACTTTTTACCCAACTGCGCGATAGTAAAAACAGGGTTATGTTTTTTTTAAATAATAAAACTGACTGTATGAAATGTAAATAGATCAAACATGATCCACATTTTTGGTACTTAGGACTAACAGAACTAAAAGTGTTAAAACTATTATGTATGACTATAGTCTAAATCAAATCAAATCAAAATTTATTTATTTAGACAACAAAAATCCATAATGTGACAGAATAAATTTACTTAATTTATAATTTTGTATATCGTTGTTAAAATTTTTTTTTTATAAAATTAATATTTAAAAATTATAATATAAATTTAAAACATAAATAATAAAAAATATATATAATAACATAAATTTGTAACTAATATTATTATTTTCAGGAACTTTTGTGGTGATGCATCGTATGGTGGCTTTTTATAGCATATAAAGTGTATGAGAGGCATCTGTAGGGTGTTAAGGCTTTGTATGAGAGATTTTGGTATTACACCAGTAGATGAAAGGACAACGGGGACAATATGAACGGTTTGTGCTTTCCATTGGGTTTTAATTTCTATGGCGAGATCTTGATACTTACTAAGCTTTTCGGATATAGTGATTTGAATGATTATTATTTGAGTTTGAAGCATTTTGCACAGAAGATTACCAAAAAAGGTACAAGTTTCTCACTTGGATAATACCTCTAAATGGGAGCCTGCCTAAAAGCTACCACCAAGCTCTTCAAAGCTGTTATTATCAAGACTAAAGATTTTATGTTTTTACGGCCTATCGATATAAAAATAAATAGCCACACGATAGCCGCAAATGTGATTGTAGCAAAAAACAATACGCAAGCACGTTTATGAGATAGAGATGGTGAAAAAGAACAAACTGTTTTCGATGAAGTCGACTCAAATATCCTACACAAATGGGATTATTTTCTTGATTTTGGTTCTCATTTATACTACCACATTAACATTACGACTTTTCCAGAATGGGTTCTCAGGCCAGTTAGTATTATTTAGATAATAGAGAACGATCTGACTCTGAGCTACTAATAAGGATTTTCTAATGGAAAAAAACTGAATCTCTGGGCAGTTGCGATTGCTGCCACTAAAACTAAACCCACTTTTCGTATAAAACATGTTTAATATAAAACAAGAACGCATAACCGAAAAGTGAAAAACAAGTTATGTGTTTTTGCAGTCGGGTTTATTTTTTTATTATTTGCTTTATTTCTAGCCTTTTAGTTTTATTAATATTTAAAGATTTATTTGGAATTGACTCATTACTAGCGTTTATTTAATAACAAAATTGTTGCAAATTTTTTTTAATGCTTCCTTTCCTTTTTTTTTGTATTTGCAGATGCAATATATAAATATTATATAGACTATGTCACTCCCACAATTAAAACTAATATGTAAAAATCAATCAAGTCATTTAGGCTAGAGAGTGTGCCAAAGAAATAGATATACTATACATACATACTCTCAAAAAACATTACCCTCCTTCTGGGGCAATCGGTAATAAGAGTATAATAATCAGCATAATATTTGATACAAATTCCAACAAAAATCTTATTCCAAATTTAATATCATCTAATACAACAATAATAACCAAAACATCCTCAAACAGTTAATGCAATAGTTTGCCAAACTGCGGGACATTCGATGATACAATACCAATGTCCAATGTCCCGCTAAGTAATTAACTATAGTGGTTTCTATTAATAGCAGTATTAAATTTAGCTGTATTACTGCACAGCATCACGTACGACGCTACCCGAATTGGTACTGGTGGGCTAAAAATATATGGAAGAATGTAGGTGCTTTTGTTAATTTATGTTGGTAAGTATATACTTTTCAGGCTTATTTAGTAGGTAAAGTTAATGTTTATTTACTTAACAGATTTTGGAGAAGGGTTTTGCTTAGCAGTTGACGATTTCTAACTGATGATGGATAGCTTTTTATTGCTATTTAACAGAATATGGTGTATTCAGGGACTTGTGGCTTGCATGAGTGACTAGTCGGTTCCATCTAGAGAATTTTTGAGTTTTTTTAAGAAAGAAGGTACGTTTATTTGGGCCTAATATGTCGTATTAAGGTTTCTGATTGAAAATAATTAAAAAAAAGCAATGTACTTACTGTAGGATGACTTGGACATCGGTTGTCTGACAAGTTAAAACCGGTGCAGTAGAAGACTACATAATGCTAGCTTTCCTAAAATTGTATCGTCACGGTGGTACGTTTTGTACACAAAGCTATTCAGCTATATCAGTAGACTTTGTTTTTTCAGGTCCTGGGTTCGATTCCCGGGTCGGGCAAAGTGTTATTGGGTTTTCCTATCAGGAATTTGTGCCCGGTTGATGGCAATAGGCTCGCCCCCTATTACATGGGACTTAAACATAACTGGCGAAATGTGGGTGTACTTGCTACAGGGACACCTTTGCCCAACCCTTCGGGGAAACAAGGCATGAAGTTATGTTATGTTTGTTTTCTCACACATTTCCTTTAAAATTAATATAAAATAATGACAACTAGGTTTATCTAGTTTGCTTAATTATGATTTTGATACCTGATTTTCAAAACTACTACCTATTTCAAACTCGGTAAACTGTGACGACAGTATTTTTTATTTTCAGTCACTCAACAAACGTCATCCCCGATGTGATCAATTTAAATTCGTCCAGCTATACAGCACACTCATCTAGCTAACAACGTCACATGATCCGAACACAATTACCGCGCAATTTGGCGCGTGCCGCACAATAGCGGTACAACCGCCGCTGGTCCGGACTACGCCTAACGAGATTAACTGATGCAGAATTATTGATTATTGAGTCAATAGTTTAAGATGAGTTGTTTCGGTTTTGTAGCTGGTTAAAGGTCATGATGGCCCAGTGGTTAAAGTCTCGCCTCTCATGCACGAGGTTGTGGATTCAAATCCGGGCAAGTACCAATGTTACCTTTTCAAGTCATATCTACTTTCTGAGTTTATCTTGGACATTACTGACATCGGTACCCTTGCTCGATAACGAGGTGCCAGCAGTTGTTGCAGCTGAGCACGTAGCTTTAAATTCCCCGACTAATAATTATGATCAAAACTTTGATCCAGCCCGTCCCATCCTTGATGTCCTCCCTCCGGTTGACGCCCTAAGCCTAGTTTTAATTAGCATAGTTGAATAACCCCTGGCTGGAGGTTTAAGTGTAGTAGCTTAAGGCACCCACAGGAAAGCCCAGTTAAGTAGTCATGAACTCAGAGGTCAACTACGAGGTGCCCTACATAAAAAATAAATAAAAAAAACTGACATCGGTGAAGGAAAATATCGTGAGGAAACCTGGACTTAACATAAGTCTGAAATCGCCAACCCGTCTTGAGCAAGCGTGGTGATCAATGCTCGTGCCTTCTCTGTATGAGAAGAGGCCTTTGCCCTACAGTGGGACAGTAATAGGCTAGTATTATAAAAGGCGCTGGAGTTGAAGCAAATTTTGCAAAAAAAAAAAATGTATGTCCTTAAAGACTAATTTACACAGTGTGATGTTATTTCCTGTGGCATCAATCAACCAATTAACGCAGTCTATCGCGGTCCACTGCTGGACATAGGTCTCTCCCAGACTGCGCCTCAACACCCTGTCCTCCACCTTCCGTATCCAGTCTGTCCTAGCCACCTTTTTAAGGTCGTCGGTCCATCTATGCTGGTGGGCATCCCACACTACGCTTGCCAATACGCGGTTACAATAAAAGTTGCTACGTCCAAACAGTCATTTGTTTCTTCAATTTGATTGTATGCCACAGGCAAGAAAACTTAAATCGTATAAATGGGGCTTAAGAGAAAATAATTTTGAATGCTTTTTACAATAAAAAAATACATTTCAAGGTTTTTTGACTTCATAACCTTTAAATGTGCCTAAATAAACGCATGTTTTAGAAAGTTCTACGCGCGTAGCACCTTGTAGCGATTAGTACTACGCAGCTACGCCGTAGATCGCGACAGAATTGTTCCGACGCGATGTGATATTACGTCACGATACTTAATAACTACACTATGATTTTGTTATTGTTAGTATAGAGAAGACCTACTTAGCAGAAATAATCTGATACTGTCATAACATGAGACAAGATATATTAAGGTTTTCATGAGACAATATGGCTATCAATGTAATCTCCCATAACTCTGAGTACAAGGTACCAACATTATTCAAATCTGTAAAAAACACAAAGTTAATGGGTAATATTCATATAAAAAAGTACCGTTATTGTACGTATAAATCTCACACAAGTAACCCGTCAATCGCCACACAATCGATTAATCGTTACAATCGTCAAACACGGCATCGATAGCGTGCGACTAATTAATCGCTTCATCTGTCGCATAATGAGCTGATAACCTGTCGCATGGTCGTGGTGTGAACAGAATTATTTATATGACGTCATTTTAATAGTTTTAAGCGTTTGTAAGAGTTTTGCATTATGTGGAGATTGTAGGGCATAGATTTTTAATGTTTTTTCTATCTAGCATTATGCTGAGATATGGGCCTTTTTGGCCTCGCACAGGTCGTTACTATTTTTTTGTTAGTTTAAAATGCTCCTAACTTATTTTTATTTTATTTTTTATTTCCTGAGCGTGTCCCAAATAAAATATTTTTAAAGTGAAACTTTTGTTACATCGTCTCAAACTTTTTCGTCTGTGTGTTGCATGTCGCGTGACGGTCGGCCTCGGAGTAGGGATAAAGTGAAAGGCGCTCGTCAGAGTAGCCAAGGCCAATATGGCGACGCCTATAGTTCGCTTACAAGTTTCACTTTTACTGTGGTTTCATAAAACCACACAATCCTTTTTTTTTTCTTTCTTTCTTTCTTAACTATATCTATACTAATAATCAGGCTGAAGTGCTTGTTTCTTTGTTTGAACGCGTTAATCTCTGAAAGAACTAGTCGAATTAGAAATATCTCTCAGGCATGCCGATTTCCTCACGATGTACCTTCGCCGTTTTAAAAGCATACATGAATCCGAAAAGTCAGAGGTGCGTGCCTTGGATTCGAACTCAAGACCTTATTTATGACTTGGCAGTCTGACGGTCACATCACTAGGCTATCGCTGCTTTTTACCCCTACCTTTCTACCCATTAAGACTAGTTGTCAGACTTTTTTTACTTCTGACTACCCGTAACGACTATCAAAGATCAACGATTGATACCTCGCCAACGGCTTAACGTGCTTTCCGAGGCATGGGGGTCTTAATATGTTGACTGACTATGTCAAACTTTAAATCACTTCAATTAGTAATTTTCGTAATTAGCCACTAATCTACACTAGTAGTTTAGTCATTGTGAAAATAAATATTTATAAAATAATTTTAAAAGTTTATTGCATCCTAAAAATCTACATAGTACATATAAATTTTCATACCACTCAAACAATCACCAAACAGTTATTTCAGTCCCAAAATGAAAATCTAAAAATAGATCATTCTGAACCGTCTGGTCACCACAAACTATAGATTAATGAACTTTGTCTTACAGTTGCCCGTAGGGCTGTTGAGCTATTTGCGAGCAATCGTCGGCTAAATTCGATAATTGGGCAAAGTGGATATTGGACAGAATTAAATATTCATCTTGATTTAGACGCGTGTTAGGTTGGTCTTTCCATCAAGGGGTTATTTATGTTAAATGACAATTTGAATATGAAATGGTGTTAGAATAAATAATAATTTATTTTGCCGTTGATATTTGTGAAGGTGGTAAATTGATTGGTGACGTTCAACGAATTAAACCGTTTATTTGCTACTGTTATTACTTAGCCACGAGCTCCTCCTCCTCCTCCGTGTGAAAGATTTTTACATATTTAACATTTTTTTATTTTTTTTTATAAAAATCATTAAAACAATATTTAAAAAAGTGGCCCATCGGTATCAGGAACAGGGTCCAATCTGCCGGTGGTCAGGGCTGTAGAGAGAGGAACCTCCTCACTATGCGTGCCGTGTCTAGCAGTACTGCTTTCTGAATCAAGCCCTTGACCCAGCCGCGCAATGAGAGCCTCCTGAGGTGTTGGTCGAGGCTCTCCGCTATTAAACCATTAACCGTAACGATTATCGTTACAATGATTGCAGAGTTCACGTCCACGATGATTTATTATTATATTACTTAGTTTTGTATAAATTATTTACAGATTGATATAGTCAAGATAGGCGCATATATCGCATTGGGTTGAAAAAAACCTGTACTTAGTGATAGGTATAAGATATATAAATAAAAATGATATGGCTAGAAAGGGGGTTACAACTGAGGTGACAACTAATAGGGAATTATGAAACAACGTAAAAATAACAACCGCCTTTGTGGTGTAGTGGTTAGACCAACTGTCTCAGACCCAGAGATCGATACCCAGTGGGAGCAAAATTTTCTTCTCGGTTTGGTTGGTGGTAGGGCTTGTTCTAAGTCCGCCTGGCTAGCTACAGCCATCTTATCTAAGTCTGTCGCCATAATAACAATGTTAACAGCATTGTTGTGTTTCGGCAGTTTGAGGTAGCGAGTTCCTTTGTGGTTTAGGATTCCGGGTGAAGCTCGCTTCCACCTTTCAGATCCTTCCTGATCATCACTTACCATCAGTTGACGTGCAAGCCAAAAGTTACCCCGATGCGGATAAAAAAAAACGAGCGAGTACTTACAGTAAGTAGTCGCATTTGGTGTGTAACATCTGACATCTTGGCTTACGTATAAATAATATAAACAATATTCATCATCATCATAATCGTCGTCATCGCCATCGCCTTCACCATCACCATAGTTATCGCCATCGCCTTCGCCATCATCATCACCATCATCATCATCCTGTTTACAACCTTTCGGAAAATGGGTTGGTACCATCTGACAGCCAACTCTAGCACCGCGCGCGCTCATTGGGTCAAATCAAATAGCGCGCGCTTCCCCGGCTTCCTGTTACACACTTCCGTCCCTTTTCACGAAATCACTCCCACAAATTGCAGGAAAGCGTTACACTACAAAACTGCAAAAAGAAGATATGCTGCGACGACCTCAAATAAGTAGATTGGTATAAAGGTACCATTCTCTTATGACTGTGCCTACAGCAACAATATAAATTAACTCATCTACTGCACAGCCTCTCCACACGTACAAAGTGGAATCTAACACAGGCACAGAGGCCACGCGACCAATCTCTCACAGCCAGACACTCGTGTCCAGCCCCTTTTTAATTCGTCAAACATAAGTCAGACAGCGATAAAGCCCCCTCACTCGCAGTATTAACTCAATTACCGATGCGATTTTTTTGTCGCATTGTCACTAGGGAGGTGGACGAGTTAAAATTATCTGTGGATCTGTAAGTTTTTTGAAGTGAAAGCTTTTGTAGGCGCGTTGGGCATTTTTGAGATAGGAAAAACAATTGAACTCGCGACACCTCATTTTTGTAAACGCAATTGTGCTCTTTATTTATATCACTTTACGGATCAATGTTCTATGCAAGTATTTTTACTTTAATGGTTTTGGAAGTATTTTTTTCTAAACGCGATTGTGCTCTTTATTTAAGGTACCTACATAAGGTTACGGACCAATGTTCTATACAAATATTTTTCTTCCACCAAGGCGATCTTGTTGAAGTTTTCACTTCTATCGGCACTCCCGGAGTGCCACTGTTTTTTATTAGGTTCAAAATGGTAGCAAATGTGTTCAGCAAGTAGGTAGTTTGCAGTCGCCAGGGATAACTTATTTATTCATAAACGTAGCTTAAAGTTAAGTAATGATTAGCGAGTATTTAACATTTTTGACGTTTAAACGTCTCTAAACTTTAATCATCGTTTATGAATAAACTCCTTTTTTTCTTTTTTTTTTTGGGTCGGACATTATCAAATAACTCTCTCTCCGCTCTGGGCAGAGCGGGAGGGCGTCTCAGACTCTTACTGCCTAAAACCCACCCGCGTTCCTCCAGTTGCCTGTATGTTGCCAGGGGCCACGGTTATCCTTTTGGACAAACCCGCAACCCCCGGCAGGCATCGGCCCTAGCGGACCCCGTCAGTTGTGCTGACATCTCTTTGAGGCGCGCGTGGAACACAACGCGCCGTCGACCCGGGCCTGGTCCTTATCGGACGGCGAGCTACCCATTGCTCACCGTCCGCAAGCCCGCATGAATAACCCCAAAGAGTTTACAGTAGACTTGTACTTAAAACAACAATCTGGCGAAATTTGGTGTGAACCTACACCTCTGCATAGCCCTTCGGGGAACCAAGGCGTGATGTTATGATATGTGTTGTACTGGTGCAGCGAGCAGTGGTGGCCCAGTGGTATCGGCACCGAACTACGAGTTTAGAGGTCGTAGGTTCGAGCCCAGGCAGGCAATTTACTTTGTGTAAATAATTTCATCACCACTGCTCTCAAAACGGTGAAGGAAAACATCGTGAGGAAACTGGCGCATCTAACTAAAAATTCGAAGACATGTGAGATCCACCAACCCGCACTGGGCCCGCGTGGTGGATTACAGCAGTGGAAACATTTTAAGCTGATTATGCTGTGTTGTACTTAAAACGATGCCCCACAAAACCGTTTTCACGGTTTGTCTGTGACAACGGATAATACAAACGTCGCATTTATGGGCGTTGTAGATTTTACTGTAAGCCTTTGGTACAGCAGTATATTATTGCCTAAAAAACAACAAAAAAAAACTGTTATTAACCAAAGAATCAATGCTTAAGACCTTCCATTTGGCAGCAGTAGAATATAAATTTCTACCAAAATAAGGAATTTACCCCTGAAACTTCCACCAACATTAAATACCGCTCATCATAAAATAATCATACAACTATAATCTATAAGCCATAACCCTGCAAATGCAGCACCCGGTCGCAATAACCGTAATAAGTGGGACACTAAAACAAAACCGTACTTAACGATGTCCCGATAACAATATAACGGGATGGTCGTAACCCTCGCCCCTTTGCTAACAATTAACTTATTGCAACACTTAGGGGGATAAATGTTGAGTAAGTTTGATACATATAGATGTGACAGTCTTTTGCGGGGACTGATGTTGATTTGGCCTCGAAAAATTTTAAAAATATGAACGCTGATCTGGTTTCATAGTGAAAACTTTTACAGTATTTTTCTACTCTACTTTAGTTATTTATTCAACCATTTATTTGCATAGAAAATAAAGTAAGACACGAAGAAAGAAAAGTTAAGTACAAAAGTAGTGCTTATTAATTGTTACTGTAGTAAGTGTTGGAAAACGATGAAAAACATTGACGTGTCATGCGAAGCCAGAGACAACACACATAACATCACGCCTGTATTTTCCAGAGGGTTAGGGTTAGCTATAAACAAATTAATAAGAGAAAAAAAAACAAATTCAGAGAATTGTAATCGTCCAATATTACTAAACAGTATTTTGCCTTCCGCACCCTCTGTTTAATTTACAGTTAATCCCAACTTTATAGACAGACACTGTCAGATAGCGCCCTATTGAGTTTTAACGCGCTTTTGAGGGTTAAATAACGTGCCCACTTTATCCCGACCCATAATATCCTAACTTTTTCTTTGAATACCTTTAATAGTGAGAGGTCAAAGTAAAATGGTGATGTGGATAAAATTTATTTGTTTGTGATTGGATTATAATCGATCAAAGGATAAGCATCTTAGTTGGAATGATTGCGGTTTATTGTTAAGTGATTGCTCTGGAAAATAATTATTTTATAATTAGATTTATTTATTATTTTATTAATGAGTGGGGTCTTATGAAATACATAGTCATAAAAATAGTTTTAGTTTGATTGGTGTGTAATAAAAACACGTTTTGGCACTTAGGTAGGTACTAGTATTAAAATGCGGTGTTGTCGAATTTACTTAATTTATAAGTGTCTTATGAGTATCGCCAACAGTCAAATGTAACCTCATGGTAAAAACGGGTTAAATATAGTAAAAGTTTATTTATAAACTAACTTATTTTAAATTATTTCTTTCAATCAAAACATATTCAATCTGCCAGCCTTTTCCCAACTATGTTGGAGTCGGCTTCCAGTCTAACCGGATGCAGCAGAACAACAGTATTTTACATGGAGCGAGTGCCCATCTGACCTCCACAACCCAGTAACTGGGTAATATGATACCCCTTGGTAAGACTGGTTGTCAGATTTTCGGGCTTCTGACGACCCGTAACGACTGTTAAAGATCCACGAATGACAGCCGGGATCAACGGCTTAACGTGCTTTCCGAGGCACTGAGGAGTCTCGGTATGTAAAGATGGTCATCTATCCACGGATCTACCCCGGCAAGCATAGCTTAACCTAATGGATCGTTTCAAGCGGCTGTTATTACTTAGCTACGAGCTTAAAACATATTAAAGATGTAAAATAAAACAGTCTCATTTTAGACTTGTTAGCAGTGTTTTATTTTTTCTGCATTTTGTCCCCACAATTTTCTCGATTCATTCGATTCGATAATTTTATTTAAGTAAAATTTTATTTTATTCTTATTCTTCCAAACCACCCAAATATTATTATAACAACACAATGTGTTATTTTTTTATGTAACAACAATATTATTACCAACAATAGCGTTGCGTTTTAATATTTATTTGTAAATCAATGAGACGTGAACACAGCGAATAGTAAGCACTTGCTTGTAAAACAATCTGTTGTCTAAACAAACAACTGTAACTGCCTATCTGTCGCAGTGTGATGAATTAAAAAAGTAAAAAAGTACAGGGGTGTCAGACGCGCGAATATACAATGTCGCCCATCGGCATGTGACCGCCCGAATTTTTCTGAATATTCACGAAAAATGATCGAAAAATTACTTTAAAGGGGGGTCTATCTTTAATATTTTTCATATTATTCAATGTGTTATGTTTTGATTAGCGTTTGCCATATCTCCGATGTTATTGGCTCGATTTGGATTCTGTTTATTATTTCTAAAATCTTATGAGTTATTTTATCGGATTAACTAACATTTTTACGAAAATTTGAAAATTTGTCAACAAAACATTTTTTTCTAAAAAAAAATCGTGTTTAAAAAAAAACACAAGTGTAAGATCATAAAATAAAGGGAGGATCTATGAAAAAAAAAAAAATGAAAAAATTAAAAAACAAAAAAAAAAGTCAAGATAGACCGGGTTTTAAAGTTATTTTTCGATAATTTTTCATGAACATTCAGAAAAATACGGGCGCCATGCCGATGCCGATGGGCGACATTGTATAGGGAAGTTAAATCTTTTGGCGTTATTTAGAAGACGAGAGAGAAGGTGAGTTAGGATGATTTAGTTAAAAAGGATACATTAGACTAGGTTAAATAAATAAATAATCATTTATTTGCAGACATTGAAGTCCATAGAATTACATCTGTAGTTACAATATTGACATCAAAATTAAGCTTAAGCTAAGGTTAAGGTTAAGCTTCCGCTACAATAAGATAAAGCTTTCAGAATGCTTACAGAAATAATAACGATGACGTAGGTGTTACATTAAAGATGCCATTATATCGCTATATGATGTTAAATTGCTGGTTTAAATAGTCTTTTAATAAAAATTAATTAATTTGAAAAGGCTTATCAACATTTTTAAATAGCACAAACAGGTCGCTTCATATAAATTGTTCTATTGCAGTATAACCATGCAAAACATTTTTTTTAATATAAACATTGCGAGTACTTAAGTTAATAAATAAAATAAAATAAAATAAAAATCATTTATTTCAGACAAAAAAGTCCATAGGCAAGGCAATTTGAGGTTGTTAGTAACAATAATTTCGCTTAAGACTAATGTTAGTAACTAAAATAAAAAGAAGAAACCAGACACACCGTCTACCCCTGCACAGTAGGCTCATCGGTCTCGCAAAACATGGAGTTCAGTGAACCTACTGAGCAGAACAGTATCGGTTCTCTCGCCAATCATCCTCAGGACGCTATTCGGGCTCCCCCGTACTCGTCGCACGACCGACGCAACTTTTTTACGCATTATTGCGTAGAAATCATCTACGCTGGCGTCAGCAAACATGCCGGATGCACTGCAGCATCGAGGGAGCCGAAACAGCGCCCTGAACACATTATTATACTGAACGCGCAAGGAATTGTAGGCTTTTTGTGTAAAGTTTGCCCACAGGCCGCTCGTGTAGAACGTCTGGCAGAATGCCTTGAACATTGTTATCTTAATAGGAGCAGTACACCGAGCGAACCTGCGTGCCAACATATTACCGCGCACCGACAACGCCCTGCGCTCCCTCTCAATGTCTAATTCGTCACTCAAATTCTCAGTCACGATGTGTCCCAGATATTTAAACTGTGCAACACGACTCAGAGGTATACACCATTAAGTAATATAGGTGGTATAAAGATATTGTTTTTATTTTTACATTTAAATAACATGAACTCACTTTTACTTTCGTTGTACCTCAGGCCATGCTCCACAGCATAAACCTCACATACCTTTAACAGCTGTCTGAGACCCCCAATTGAGGGGCTCAGCAGCACCATATCATCGGCATAACTCAAATTATTGACACATATGTCATCAATATGGCATCCAACATGCATGCTGCTGAGCTCCTCAATCAGATGGTTAACGTACATATTAAAGAGCCGTGGCGAAGTCAGCCCGCCCTGCCTGACGCCACACTCTAAAGAATATTCATCTGAGTATACATTTCCCCACCTTACTATATTAAGCTGCTCACTGTACCAGTAGGCGAGGATATTCACAAGATCGGCTGGGACACCTGCACTCCTTAATTTTGTCCAAAGCTTATTATATGACACCAGATCAAAAGCTTTGGACAAATCCAAGAAGCACAAAGAACTTTTCATTTATGACAAAGTCCTCAGTCCAAAAACACCCATTAAGAATTATTGTCATAATTTAATTTAGGAAAAAGTTAGGATATTTTACAGGGTGGCAGGGACATTTATTTACGCGAAAACTGTTACCATGGATTAAGGACATGATTCTGAATCCCCCAGCGTTGAAATTTTTCGCCGATTTTTTTTTTTTTTAAATCTGCTGTTCCATACATTTTGACCGCGTAGGTATTGCACTTTTTTTTATAAAATAGCTGTTTTTTTTTAAATAACTAAGGAACAATTTCTACGCAGGGGTGTGCAGTATCATGTGCTGAATCAATGGTAACAGTTTTCGCGTCGATATCCCTGCCACCCTGTATTGTTATTACTATTTATTATTTAAATAGTTTTGTTCGTTAATTTAAGTAGTATAAGAAGTGTGTCATAAATTCCAAACCAAAAATAAAATAAATACGTGATATCATTTTTGCTCCGTACAGCCCTACCACCCAGCATCGCCCTACACCACTCATAGCAGCGACAATAAAAACGGCGAAGGGGCATGTGCCGTGAGCACAGTGATCAAATTATCCCATTATATAATAGGCGCGATATGCAAGGACCATCTGATATCATTGTGAGGGTAGTACCAGAATTTTATTATATTTATTATTTACGCGTTATTGATTGTTTTGTTTTGGTGATGTTACTTTAAGGTAGTACTGTAACCAAAGATAAATCTGTATAAGTTAATGCAACTTGCAGTTAATTTACTGTAAACGTCGTTTTTGTACACTCATAAACATTTTAGGTAAATTTAGTTTCTCAGTAAGTGAATTATTGTTAATTCTTAACGAGAAATAATAAAATGCTTAAACCATAACTTAATAATACAAAATCTAAAAATATCTTCCCATTCCATATTTTGGCGGTCCGTACTATCAAAATAGCCTACTATTATTCGAAGGCAATCATATTTTCCAAGAAGAAGCCAAAGAAGACTTCCTTAATAAGTATTTTGATATTGCTAACTCAGGCAGTCATCAATTATACTTTAGATATCTTCTGATACTAAATCAGAAGGCATATGATTCTGTCCATCATTTAAAAAGGTTCAAGTAACCTCTGTTACTAAAATATCACCCTGTTTGAATTTCAATTACCGAAGATTTATAGCACCAATTGCAAAAGTTTAAATTGAAAGCAGATACATAATAAACTCTACTAAAGCAAATGAAATTTCACGACGCATTAACTTTTAATCTAACAAAATTAACGTACCGTGAGAAATTCACAAATATGATACAGATATCAGAGGAGTTGACGCTATGGGACCATCGCTATCACCCTTTGTATGGTGAACAAGATGTTATCTATATATTCTGTACTCAAGTCAAGTGCAAAACTCGCTACTGCACTAACGCATTACATATTATGAGAATCACGCCTTGGTTTCTATGTTAAAACGTCTTTTGTACCTACAACTGATGCAATCGAATTTGCGTTTTGAGCTGAGAGATTCAACGTTGAATTTACATTGAAAATGAGACGTGTTTGAGCAATTACTTCATCCAAATATCAAACATCGTAAATCAAATCTGCAACGCCTCCAATTTCAAATTCTATTTCTACAGTGTTAGGGTCTGGTTTAGAATGTTTTGCTATATCAATATCAAATGCCAGTTAACACGGTTAATTCCCATGGGGTACAACAAACCCCAAAGCTTTGCGGGGTACAGATGGAAAGTTTATGAAGGCGCACTTGTTAGCCAAGGGAATTACAAAAACCGTGTTATTGTTTTATATGGAGGGCTGGGAGATTTTATGTGTTAATAAAAAGTGGGTGGAAATTGGCGTCTGAATTGTGATTCTCTTATCTAACGTTGGATGATAAATGGGAGTGCTTTGTTTGATGTTTCTGGATGATTTGAATGTTATTTTATTGGTTTATTGATCTTTTGTTTTTAGGTAGGTAAGTATCAACCAATTTGAATTTTTAACTTTACTTTTACCACTGCACAGTTCTTCACAAGCAGGACCACTTCAGGGCTAAAGTCTTTAAAACTGAATGTTATTGATATTATCTGCTGCATCTAGTAAAATATAGATTGTGGACAGTATGGTATGTGGGGTAGTGATTGGTAATTTGTCACAACAGCAAATGTGTAATCCGAAACAAGAAGAAATTATACGACAAAGAATGTCAATTCACACAGTCATTATCAGATTTTCCAAATCCTTTTAGCACATCCTACACATTTAAAGTTTCATTAATCTGTCACTAAATATCATGTCCATCAAATATTAGATCACTATCATCACTGGAGCGTGGGACTGCATCAAATTCGTGTGACGATCTCCAAACATTTATAACTTGTCTCTTGAGAATATCATTAGTTGGGGCTGTTTTGTCCGCCATAACTTGATCTGCCTCTCCCTTCTCTTCTCCTACATTGATGGAAGTGTCAGGGATGAATGTTTTACAGGGAGGGGTCATCTTATAGTGGGCAATTTGGGTTCGGCTAGTTGAATTCGCACGGGTTTGCGATTACACGATTAAATAAGTGAGAGGAAATTTTCTGATGTTATTCAGGGTCAAATATTATTTTGGTATCTATCTGTTTGTTTGATAGGAATCTATTTGAAGTTAGAGTAATAGTGAGACTATAATTTGTTATTATAATATTTTTTATTTTGTTTTTTTTTATTTAGCCTTCACTGTCCCACCGCTAAACAAAGGGCCTAAATCCTTCCAACTGTCAGGCATTCTTTTCCAGAGCCACCTCGATCCAATCATATTTTCTTTCATGTAGATTTTTTTTTAAATTATTGTTAAGTACTAGGATTTGCATGTCCGGAAAAAATCACTTTGAGCGATTAGCCTATTGAATTTTAATTTCATATATATTTTAATCCAAAAGAAAAATTTCTCTGTGGACAAAAATACCAAAATAAAAATGTATATTTATTGTAAAAAGAAGTGTTTTCAAAGAACAAGTAAGTACATATTCCGAGATGAGTCCAAGTAATAACTTATCCGGTTAGAAAACAAATAGTATACATCATTAACCTTTTTCACCTTTCCTCTATGAGAGCCACAAATACAACTTTCTAATGACACACATGCTGTTACAGCAGAACATCAATGTATCTAAGTATAAACAGTGATAACCTTTAGCGTCATATACACGTTCGATTTGTCGTCCAAACGAGCGTTTAGTCGCACATTTCTAATTAATAGAGATCAAGTTAAATGATGTGTGTTTGGCTGGGGTAGTTCAAGTCTAGCAGTGGATGGGTCGCACAAAATAATGAGTTGTCGTCTTCACTCTTTCATAATTTTTGACTTTCGTGCGATCTTCAAAGGGTTAAGTTACCAATCTTGTTAATTTTCACGCACAGTAGAATTACGGTAAGCTCGAGGAGCTCGCGGCTAAGTAATAACAGCTACACGGGCCGATCCATCAGGTTAAGCTACACTTGCCAGGGTTGGTCCGTGGATGGGTGACCATCTTTACATACCGAGACTCCTCCGTGTCTCGGAAAGCACGTTAAGCCGTTAATCCCGGCTGTCATTCGTGGATATTTGACAGTCGTTGTGGGTCGTCAGATGCCCGAAAGTCTGACAACCAGTTAAAACTAGTTGTCATTGTTGTTATTACCCAGTTACTGGGTTGTGGAGGTCAGATAGGCAGTAGCTTCATATAAAATACTGGTATTCAGCTGCATTCGGTAAGACTGGAAGCTAACCTCAACATAGTTAGGAAAAGGCTAGGCAAATTGAGTAGAATTACGATAAGAATAGCTCTTTACCTATCTTTAAGCACCAAAAAAACTAAACGGCTTTATATAACCTAAACTAAATTATTGAAGTAATTTAAAAAATGTACAAGACCAAAAATGGACCATGCACCTGAGCCCTTATATCTTAACAACTGAACATCTACGTACAGTCGCGTCCACAAGTGTACCGAACTCTATCACCGTTGACACATCGTGAATATTGTAGCACAAGACGGTGCGGGTCAGCCATCATCCGTCAAAGTCCATTTTAACTTAAAATTTACTCTTTATTTCATTTTTTTCTTTCAGGGGGAACATAAAAGCGTTATCGAGTAAGGGTGTTGAAAATAATAGGGGGGACGTAGAATTTTTAACATTGAAAAGTTGCCTGATGAAATATTAAATGGTTTTCGTTTTGACTGTACTTTGCAGTGAGTCTAGGCTTTGTATGTCTGTTTTGTGTTTGTGATTTTAGCTTGAGATTAAATTGTTAATGTGGTTTTGAGTGTTTTGTCCCTACTACTCGTATCTATCTAAGTATAGACATAATCAGCCTATAATGTTCCCACTGCTGAGACACAGGCCTTCTCGTAATAATAATAATAAAATAATAATAAAATAAATTTATTTCTCTCTCCACAAAGGTTGGCTTAGAATTAACATCTTAGGACTAGACAATAAATGTAGACAAAAGCTCCTTTGCGAGAGACTGGAGTCCGTACTAGGGAAACCCTGTGTTACGGATCTCCAGGCTCCCAGTGTTCAGGTCATCATTAGGTACATAGCAGAAGTTAAAAGTACAAGCACAATCATTTGAGCTTAGATTATATAATATAATCTAAGCATTTGAGTTTCTATGAAAGAGAAGCATGAGGGAAAACAGTTAAAAAAAAATACATTATTACGAAAAGAATAACTAAAACAAAATTAAAAAAAAAAAAAAAAAAAAAAAAAAAAAAAAGAACAATTGGTAAAAGGCGTTGCGTGTGTGGTGCGAGATGTATAAGTGAGAGGAAGTGGGCCGTAATCCACCACGCGGGCTCAGTACGGGTTGGTCGACGTCATATGACTTCGAATTTTTGGTTCTAGAACATGCCTGTTTCCTCACGATGTTTTCCTTCACCGTTTTGAGAGCAGTGGTGATGAAATAATTTACACAAAGTAAAGCGCCTGTCTGGGTTCGAACCTACGACCTACAACTCGTAAGTCGCAGCTGTTACCACTGAGCCACCACTGCTCTACTACCTGTCTACTCATTAGTAATTTTTTCACTATCTACATAAGCAAGGTTCACAAAACAGCTGATTTCGCAGAGTTGACAGCTAATCAATGAATATTTTTGATTCTTGGGGTCTAAAACGGCCATATTAAGCAATTCCTCTAAAAGTGATTAATTTTCTGAATTCCCAGCAATTCCTCTCTATGATGACTAATGACACATTTTTAGCTGAATCATATTCAATTCGATTCATATCATTTGGTGTAAATATTGCCGCATGAATGAAATAAAGACCGTAATTTTACCGGATAATTTTTCCTTAGTGTTTATTAATCAAATGAGTTTTTTATTTTTTATTTCTACAGTTTTAATGTTATTTCAATAATTTTACAAAACTGTCAAACAATGTGAACAGCGGAGGCACTCTCCAAAATCAATGTTAATCACCTACATATTTTAAGTACCAACAACACAGTTCTCATTACCTACATTCGTTCTAAATTGATCGTATCGCAGTGTCGTACGAATTAACAGCGTCGGTCACACAGTGCAAGGCTGTGCGCTGTGGTTTGGTAATGAGCTCATGTCAAGCGACAAATTGTGTGCGGAACTAGTAAGGGAAACAGAAGGAGCGTGTATTAAAATTATTTTGGTTGAATTAAACTTTGTTATGTTGAGATAGATTTGTCGAGTGACGAAAATGGACAAAGTAAGAAATAAATATACAGGGTGGCGCAATAGAACGTGCATATTCCATCATCTTTTTTGCGGGGGTATAAAGCGCGCGGGCGGGGGGGAGCCTACATCGTTGGATAGGCGGGCTCATGGAGTTTTAGTCCCCATGAGTCACTTCGACGACAAGCGTCGCGCATTTTGCGTGCGTGCGTTTTACGAGAACTATCGTTCAGACTGCATAACTTTCTTAATATTGTCTTCGGTCCTAGATGTTCTTGGATGACCTTTTGCTTGTGGTTTTAAACGTTGAACCGGTCTCTGCAAAACGCTTTTCCCATATTTTAATTAAATTTGCACTCGGAGCTTCACTAATTCGCCGTCACCGTAGTCTATATTCAGAACAATATAGTCGCCTAGTAACAATGTATGAATGAGAGTTCTCGTAAAATGCGCGCACGCAAAATGCACGACACTTCCCGTCGAAGTGACTCATGGGGACTAAAACTCCATGAGCCCGCCTACCCAACAATGTAGGCTCCCCCCCCCCGCCCGCGCGCTTTCTACCCCCGCAAAAAAGATGATGCAATATGCACGTTCTATTGCGCCACCCTGTACAAGGGGAAGTTTAAAAGTGGCACCAATGACAGAAAAGTTGAAAGGAAATCGTTTGACCTGGTATGGGTATGTGAAGAGGCGGGAGAAAACGCATGTGACTAAAAGAGTGATGAATAATGCTGATAGATGGAGCGGAAGGGGAGGGCTAAAGAAAAGAAGGATGGATTGTGTGAGAAATGATATGAAAAAGAAGGGGGTGAATGAAAGCGTGACGGTTGACAGGGGAGAATTGAAAAAGAAAACGTGTGCGCCAACCCCACGTACATGGGACAAGGACAGGAAGATGGTGAATTAATTAAACTTTGTGATCAAGTACCATAACATCACGTCTGCATTCTTAGAGGCGTGTGGCATGGTTTAGTGATGTGTAGTAGAGTGCGAGCCTATTGCCATCAACTGGGCACAGATCCAGAATTTTGACTGACTTGGGAATGGAACTCCATGATAAGGAGTTATTAAATCTAGTGTGTAGTGTATTAAGGAGAAAATATTGCAAAACATGGATAAACAAACTATTAAAGCAGGCTATTAGAAGATGTCCATTACGACAGCAGCTTCTCTTCTTCTATTGTATTTAATCAGCTAAAGATATCTATAGTAATCGGTGTTGCTGTGTTCCTGAGTGCAATTGTAGGTATATACAGGGTGTCCGATAAGTAATAGATAACCTAGAAATAGCATTTAATAGATATTATGGCCGTTCTAAAAAAAATATATATCCCAAGTAGTACACAAATTACGATTTTTAAAAAAAAAATACTGGGTAATTTTCTAGTCACATTATTTACTGCTTCTCTGTCGGCCATTCAATGTACAATATTACAATAACTAATAACCGATGGAATTCAGTCATTTATAGTCGGGGTGAAGAAAAACGTAAAATAAGGTAAGAAAAGTTATTTAAAAATCTTAGGTACACCTTAAGATATATTTATTTTTGTATTATTTTTAGAACGGCCATAGGATCTATTATATGCTATTTCAAGGTTATCCATTCTTTACCGGACACCCTGTATTCGGCAACGCATCGGCGAACGACAGAATGCATAAATCTACTAAGCCTTCCTCTTTGTCACTCTTATTGTAATAAACAGAAGCAATTTCTCAATATAAATCAGTCTGCCTAGCCTTTTCTTAACTATGTTGGGGTCGGCTTCCAGTCTAACCGGGTGCAACAGAATACCAGTACTTTATATGGAGCGACTGCCTATCTGACCTCCAAAACCCAGTCACTGAGTAACACGATAGATACCCCTTGGTAAGACTAGTTGTCTGATTTTTGGGCTTCTAACTACCTGTAATGACTCAAAAGATCTACGAATGGCAGCCGGAACCAACGGCTTTCTGAGGCACGGAGGGGTCTCGATATGTAATGGATGATGGTCACCCATCCACGAACCGCGGTTTAAGGTTAGCCTTCTCCATATAATTAGTCCAAAAATACCTTTATTTTGTTTTTTTTTGAAAATCCTTATAGATGTCCTCTGCCCTTCGGCGGACGAAAGGGTCTGTCAGACTCCTACTGACTAAAAACTACCCCGGTGTTCCCTTCCCACACTTGGACCGGGGATCATGAGATCTAGTGCGCCTTCCATGATCCCCGACTGGTGCCGGCTTTTGCGGGCCACTTCATGCCCGCGGCGGGAGTGAGGTGAGACTCTCCCCGCGACGTCAAATAGGGGCGCGCGTGGAACACTACGCGCCGCCACCTCGGGTCCTGCTGGATGCGGGGCGGCGGAGGTCCCCGAGTCCGCCGTCCGTCAGTCCAAAAATACCTACTCCAACCCAATCCTAGCTCCATGCTCCCCTCACCTCAAATTGCACGCCAGCCCGAGATTATATTTGATGCAGTCCTAATCAGTCTTACTTACCAGCTAATTGCTTTCCACTATTGTACTAAATTACTAAATATGTGAGCACGGGCACTCGCCTACTTAAGGACGGTAATGAGTAAGTTTTTGAAAGGGTTTATTTTATAATGTTTTAATTGGTTTGGGTTGATTTAGTCTTCGTGGAAATTAGTGCTTTATGTGATCTTAGGAGATTTTATTTGTTATTCTTTTTAGGTTAGGTAGGAGAGATTGTAAGAAATCGACGCGAAAACTGTTACCATGGATTTAGAACATGATTCTGAACGGTGCCGCTGCGTTGAAATTTTTTGGTCGATTATTCAAAAAAAAATCTTTTGTTTCATAGAAAAGTGCAATACCTACGCGGTTAAAATGTATTGCTGATGTGTGGATCAGAAAAAAAAAATATATACATGAAACATTTCAACGCATTTCAGAAATTTCAACGCAGGGGGGTTCAGAATCATGTACTGAATCCATGGTAACAGTTTTCGCGTCGATGTCCCTGCCACTCTGTAAAGTTAGACCTAGTTTAATTAGTAATAAAAAAGTTTATTGCCACAAATGAAAGCATTCACAAGAGTTTGTTACATAAATACAGTATTTATTTATTTTCGCTTTAGGTACTGAAACTGATACCCAAATTAAGCCGGGGCTTGTATTTTGGGAGTCAGTCCTCAAACGTGGAGCATCTTGTCAACGTGAATGTCGTGACGTGTAAATGTAAGTTTGGCCTCGAAGGTTTGTTAACACAAATGCTAAAGATTCTTCTCGGGAGTCGTCTATGCCAAGGCTTGGGCAGGTACCATTAGGGTAAAGCATATCTAGCCACTTTGAAAATAAAACCCCGTGCACACGGCCCTTATTTTTCGTAGGTAAGCGATACTATAGCGGCCGAGCACTGCAAGCCAGAATAGTCCTACAGTGTACAATTATGCGTTTCTTCGATAGTACTTGGCAATAAGTCACAAAGAAATTGAAAGTCACCTCAAAGAGATCACAAAATATGTTTCGTGAAAATATAATTTAAGATCAACAATGTACCATACCTGGTCTTATAGTTAATATAAGTCTGAAATCATCAACCCGTCTTGAGTCTTCTCTGTATGAGAAGAGGCCTTTGACTAGCAGTGGGACAATAATTAGGCTTGTATTATTAATGTACCATCGCGGAAGCCCATAACTAACCACTTTGAAAACAAAATCCCGTGCACACGATGATCACATCTGTTACCGCCCCGGTTCTATAGCGGCCGAGTGCTGCAAGCAGAAATAGTCCTTACGGTGGTTAGTTATGGCTTTCCACGATGGTACCCTAAAAACGATTATTTACTCCAAAAAGCCTCAAGTCTCTTAAGAACGTTTTCCAGAAGCCACATCGGGTATACCACCCTGATTCGGGTTTTCTACCAATCTCATCTTATCTACACACGACAGCTTATTCCCAAAAAAAAACTTAATAGAACCAACTATCGGTGGTTAGTCGAACTAGTCAAATTATGTTGTCGTGTTACGATATGACATCGCATTAGCTGCGACTCGCAAAGAAGCGCATGTCAAACTGTCGCGTTCATTTGAATAGTAGGGATGTTGTGGATTGTTCCATATTTATATTTAATAACGTTTAATTTATTTATTTATTGAGGAATTATTTACGACTAATGAAAAAAATACAATTAATAGATTTTGAGTCAATATCAATCTGCTTACCCTTTTCCCAACTATGTTGGGGTCGGTTTTCAGTCTAATCGGATGCAGCTGAATTTTATTTTACATGGAGTGACTGCTATCTGACCTCCACAACTCAGTAACTGGGTAATACGATACCCTTGGTAAGACTGGTTGTAAAATTTTTGGGCTTCTGACGACTGGCAGATTCATGAATGACAGCCGGGACCAACGGCTTAACGTGCTTTCTGAGGTACGGAGGAGTCTCGGTATGTAAAGATGGTCACCCATTCACGGACCAACCCCGGCAAGCGTAGCTTAACCCGATGGATTGATCCGTGCGGCTATTATTACTTAGCCACAAGCTCTTCTTTAATTAATAGATTTTGAGTAGATAATGAATAATCATGTTCAAAAGTTTATTTACCTACGGTTCTAATTTATTTGTCGGAATTTTCTCGAGTCATTTCTGATTCAATAGAAATGAAAATGAGTTAGCATAGTAATGAGGTCGCAAACTGATGGTTTTGGTTCTGCAACGTGACTCCCACGATTAGATTGGTGTCTGGAATAGCCCAACAAACTATTATTTCCCTCAGTTTCTCACAAACAGTAAGTAACACCAGCACCTTCAATCAGAACCCGAAGGATTTTGAAGGAAATTGCTTATCCATCGCTTCATATGTTTGAAAATTTGCCTGACAAACTGCTGACAACGTAAATGACGCAATGAATGTTGTTGAATTGTCAAAATGTAAGGCATTGCCAATGTAAGTGTGTTCCGCAATTACCGTGCAGTCTTAAAGTCTCCAAGTTTCTAAACACAAGACGTGATACAACAATTTTCATATGTTTCATTAAAATTTAAAAAAAGAAAACAATTTTTTTTTTACTAGCCTACGCTGTCCCTTTCCTGGGCAAAGGCTTCCCTCCATTCCACCTTTCCCGAGCCTGCGCGTCCTCCTTCCAGTTTTGACGGAACTTATCCAGCCCGTCCCGCCATCTCCTACGTGGTCTGCCGCGAGCCCGCCTCACTATCTTAGCCAAAACAATAAAAAAATTAAAAAAAACAAATGACGCTTAAAACACGCCAATACAAGCCACTGTCACTACATTCTCTAGTAGCACAGTTTGCACGCTACACCTATTAAAATGGTCCCATGCTTCGATTCCCGTCAGCCGTGCCCTTGCGACTTTTGTAAACTAATTTGAGACAAAACGTCACGCGATGCAGAAAAAAACAGTTTTAAAGCTTTTTTGAGAGCCCATTATTTTAATACGGCTGTTTTCGATGGATACCGGCAATTTGTATTTGGAGACAAAATTGTATGACAGAATGCCGTTCGAGATTTTGGTGTTATTAATACAATGATGCCTGCAGGAGATGGAGTCTGTTTGTACGGAAATAAAAGGATTGTTAACCGGTAATATTAGGTACACCGATGGATATAATTAAAAAAACAGTGCCACTCCGGGAGTGCCGAGAGAAGTGAAAACTTGAACAAGATCGCCTTGGTGGAAGAAAAATACTTGTATAGAACATTGGTCCGTAACCTTATCTAAATAAAGAACACAATCGCTTTTACAAAAATGGGGTGTCGGTAATGGTGTCGCGAGTTCAATTCTTTTTTCCCATCTCAAAAATCTCCAACGCGCCTAAAGAAGTTTTCACTTCAAAAAAATGCAAGAAAATAAATAAGCTGAATTAGAAGGCAATGAGGACAAATACTAAATATAATATCCGTTGATTTCACAGTTAAGGTCTGGAGGAGGCGCCAGTCGAAAATAAAAATATATTACAGTCAAAAGAAGTACACAACACCGATATTTAGGTAATCAAACCTTCTTATAGATCATTTGTCTATGCCACACTAACATACATTAAACTATGGGTCTGTGAGGGATTATTATTAATATCAATAGTTTCAAAGGTAATCGTACAAGCTTTAATGAAAATAATGATACATCATATCGACAATAAGGTGGCTTATAAACGACGCCGAATCATTTTCATCGCTAAACATCGATTATGTGGAGACATCCTTTAAAATATCATTTGGACTAACCTTGATGCACCCAATACTTTGTAACTCTTCAATTTGAAGTGCTGTTCCGAATTGTACGAGAATCATTGCTGGTTTTGTTCAGGGTTCTATGATATGCGTTGATTTTGAAGCGTCAATGGATTTGGACAATGATATAGTTGGTAAAAAGTGAGCGTTTCGTGGTAAAACAATATTAGGGTTAACAAAAACAATCAGTTTAGTTTTTTTACGCTTTATAAAACAAAACGTCATAATAATAGCACAGGAGTCACGTTCCATATAATATTTCGTTATTATATCAAACCTTCTTGGTATTAAAATTGTATTAAATTTTTCAAAATGGAGGTCTAATTGACGTTAAATCGTTCGTTTGAGGACGGAAATGTGGGTATTTTTTTGTTTAAAATCGATTTCGTTTAGTAGTTTTGTGGACAATTGTTTTCCGTTTGCAGTGTGTAATTTGGTGGAGCGCCGCTTTTTTATAGGTACTTCAAACATGACGAGTAGAGCTACCTACTGTATTTTGTTTGATTGGTCGGTTTCTTTTAAGTCTAGCAATGATTCTATGATTACAGGCGTCATCTATTTCAGTACGTGTATGCGGAAACTATTGATATTATGAGGTCCTATGATTTATTTTGTAACTACAACTAGAAGTACTCAAGCGATCTCTTGGCGATTGTGGCAGTGTGGCTTTTCTTTACAGAGCGATATATATATTATCAATAGGGATGATGACTAAAAAAATATTCTTTGTCCGTCTTGTAGACTATTAAAAAATATTGGACACATATTTTTTATTTTTTTACGTTATCAAAAGATTACGGCGATACATAGAGTTAAAATGTGCCGTGACGTCACTTGTATGTAGATTTTATACTTACTTGTGACGTAGCGACCCCTACTCCCCAACTTTAATGCGTTTTATCTAAGTCATTTTTTATTAATATGATAAAGCAAAAAATACGTGTCTAATATTTTATTATCTGACTGACGGACTAAATAGAATTTATTTTTTTTGACCCAGGCATCATGCCTATTTGTGGGTTCGCTGATTTGATTAGTCTCTTTATTTGAACATTTGCTTTCATGATGAATTGTCATCTCGTCCTACTGCTGATACCAGACGCTTGACTCGAAAGAATGGTTCAATCGAGTGAAGGTTAATTTTTGTTTCATTCCACGTTTACACAACACCGACAAAGTTATATTGGAATGAACGGTTCATCCGCTTCTTTCATTTCATTTTCGATTATTCTGTAGGCTACTGAACGATGCCACTTGCCAAAATCCAACATCGTTGGATCGGTTAATTTCGTGTTCAGGCGTTTCACTTCGAATGAACGATGCCGAATGAAAGGCAATTTTTTGAAGTGACAACTTCTTTAGGCGCGTTGGGTATTTTTGAGATGGGACTTAACCATTGATTTCGCGACCTGTTACCGACATCGTGGAGTAAAAGACATCAACGCGTTGATTACCGAGGCGCCGATTTTTTTTTAAGTTTTCACTTCTGTCGGCACTCCCGGAATGCTAGTATTTTTTTTTCTTCATTATTTTGTTCTGCAATCAGTCAATCAACTATGAGCAGATGTGAAGTAAGTAGGGCTTTGCAGAGTAATTTTTTCACTAAGAATCCTTTTTATTTGTTTTAGACTTGTAAGGCATAGTCCAGCTTGATGGGTCTGTTATTTCAAGCCTTGACTTGACTTGACTAGACTTGGTTAGTGCAACTGCTGGGTATGGATGCTTCTCAAGTCTTGTCTTATAGCGTGCAGCAATAGACTTTATCTCCTTTTGCACAGTGTTAATTTTAGAATGTCGTATAACTCTGAGTTTCTGATAAACCATGTTGCATTTAATATGGTTTTTAGAATGCTGTTTTGTGCCCTCTTGAGTATGACACTTGCTGTGCTCCAAAGTTAGATCTCATAATGTCCAAATTGGCTTTAGTATGGCATTGTACAGGAACAGCTGGTTATCTATGCTCCGTTTTAAGATTTTAGCCAGGAGCCATTGTAGACTTCTGTGCTTCACGTTAAGTTGATCTCTCTTAACTTGAATATGAGCTTTCCATGTGAGTTTTCGATCAAGCTTTATGCCTAGATATTTTACTAAATATGTAGGTACGCGGACACCTAAGTAAGGTTGTCGAATACATTGAAAATTAACGGAACACCCACACAGAAGTTAACTATTGTATTAGACATCACATGAAGAAACTCAAAAATGATAACTCAAAACCCTTTTATCGCGCTACAACCGTTTCTTTTTTTTTTGTCGGTGGTCAGTTGGTCTTCCCACAGATTTTTTGGCTTAATTGTCAGGTATTTCTTCTAAGATTTTCTCCATCTATCACCGTGAATTAATTAGTTTTAACAGTAAAAAATCACTTAATTTCACCACATAAACCGAGGCAAACTCTGAAACACGTCCAAACCGCTAACGGACTAAATGTTTGACATTTTCAATATGGCGGACCGAGATATAGATTTGACGTAATGGACTAATTTGGATTAGATTACGTTTGAAAGTAAGGTTGACTGAAATAGTGTTTTATTTGAATAAATAAAAAGTTGACAAGAATTATCAGTAGATACATTTGGCAAAAACAATTAATATTATTTTCGGCTCCTATTACATGGGACTTAAAAAAACATAACTAGCGAAATGTGGGTGTATCTGCTACAGGGACACCTCTGCCGAACCCTTCGGGGAAACAAGGCGTGATGTTATGTTTGTGTTTATTATTTTATACATTTTTTTTTGACATGTTGTTAGAAAAAATAATAATATTGGATTCCCATTTTTTTTTAAATGCCTAAGTTGTGTTCAAAATTTGTAATTTTTCTTTTGTTTTATTTAAAAAACTCCCTCAATAGATAAGAGGAGGTAAAGTCGTACCATTCGGGAAGTGGTTATTGTGGGTTTGCCTGTTACAATTTATACCAGCAATTATTAGGGAGTTGTAGTTAAACTTACTACTAGGTAGGTACCGCGCGACGTAACGTAAATTCGAACGATTTTTGAATCTGATATACAACTATCATCGACAAGCACGGTTAGTATCACCCTTATATGAATAAAGTCAAACTAAATACAGTCTGACTATTTTCTTAATGATAAATGATAAATGATTTTATTTCTGTAAGTAGGTTTGTACAAACACTTTTACACGTCAATCATATTTTAAAACTAGATGAGGTCGGCGTTTCCTATCTGACTACTCTGAGAAGAAAGGCCGAAACAAACTCAGAGGTCTCAGTCTCTTTTAAAGTCCAGACATAATCTTGGTCAGATCGTGTGAAGGCCATGTGGATTGGTGTCTGAAGTGGTCTTTTGAGGAAAGCACCACACAGATTGAGAGGGCCTGTCCAGTCAGTGCACGCATTTGTCAGTTATCGTGCACCTCAACTCAGAATTTAAGGAGCTCAACGATTCGACGAACAATACCAAAAAAAGGACATTTGGGTAGGGTTCCTCGGGAATCATCGCATTTCCAAATACAAACGAATGCTAATTTCCATGTCCATCAATTATTAGATTTATCGTGTTTAATAATTTCAATTTAGATCTAAGTACTTTATTGTTGTTTTGTTTTGATTTCCGTGTGAACTATATAGAGCTGTAAAACTATTTCGTGCCTGCTAGCTTAGGAGCGTAAAATAAATTGCATTAAGTTAAAAGAGTATTAACAAATCTTTATATACTTCCAAGTCGATTGAGAGCGTCCGGTCTGCACCAAGTGCAAAGGGCTACTGATAGAAATTCGAGGACTGACGTAACACGAAGTTTGCCGAGGAACATTAAAAAAATAGTTTTAGGTGCTGTAAGTAGGTATTATGTGAGAAGCAAGTATTTTCAATTAAAAATCGTTCGAATTAACGTTTACTCCGCGCGTTCGCGCTAGGCCCACTGTTCTACCACATCCAGCGGGCTAATTGCATAACACACATTCGAACACATGAAGCAATGGATTAGCAATATCCTTCAAAACCATTCAGATTGTGATTGGAAGTGCGACTTGCACGCAATTTGGGTGCCTGTCTCACAAAGCGTCTTTAAACTACGGGATAAGTATTGGAACTCTTTCCTCTTGTCTTTTTTAAATACTTTTTGTACTTTTTGACACTATCTTATGAAGAGACAAAAAAATTTTTAATCGTACCAGAGTAACCAGGTTTCCTTTAAGCAATTATACATCTTAAAAGTATACTATCACACACACATTCACACTCACCCTCACACACCAAAATACACACTCACCCACACACACCGATTTACTCACTCTCGTCCACACAGAGAAATTGATCGATTACAATTAAATGAGTTGTGGAAACTCATTTAATTGTAATCGATCAATTTCTCTATTTAAAAACACGGTATATCAATACTATTATGTAAGATTTAACAAAATTGTAAATGTTGGCTAAAATTTTTTCCAGTCTATTATCAGAGAGGTTTGGCGCTGTATGCCGAGATACAGGTTTTTCACCTAGTTCGGCTGCAGATGCTCCTATGTTGTATTATTTTCATTATAGCCTACAAATTTATTTTTACGCAATATAGTTGTTATGTAGTGTTAATATTTTTTGGTGTCAATAAATAAATTATAATTATTCAATAATATACTTAGTACCTGGTCGACCAAGTTCTGCTCGGGTGAAAATAGATATATTCGTAAAATAGGCGGTAGTAGGTAAAATACATATCGTCTGGGTATTCCAACGTTATATTACATTCCCGAGGCTGTAAAAATAGACATAACGAATTTTCCCAGATATGAGACCTACCTAGATCGATTTTTCGCCCCCGTAAACACCTATATTACAACTTTCATCGAAATCGTTAGAGCCGATTTCGAAAACGTGAGTACAAATCTATATACAAACAAAAAAAATATATATTGCTCGTTTAATAAGATACATTGGTACTGTAATTTTGCGTGTGAGCTACGTCGTAGCAAACTGCTACACGAAAACCTTTCTAGATTGACTGATTAGGTTTGACGGCACTTCAAGGGAGATTATAAAAACAAACAAAAAACATATGGATATCTCAATATTTTATTAAAACGTCCATCTCGTGTGTAGCCAACGCAATGGAAATTCGACAATTATACAATAATTTACATTTCTAATACATTAACGCAATTTAAGACAGATTTCACAGTGATTTGAGCTACTTTACAAACTATTACTTATTTTAATAATATTACATTTTAATATTTACAAGTGTCTACTTGGAATGCACATTTTAACTTACATTTAAAAGCCGTTAATTTTTTTAAATGTAAAAACCGTATTTTAAAACGAGAGATGTTTGTAAAAAGGTGTAAAAAACAAATAAGACTGAAAATAAGCGTCGTGATTATTTGATGAAACTTTTTTTTATAGAGTACCTACATATTTTCTTACTTTTATTTTTATTGTAAAAGTTAGATATTGAGATCTGAGTGAAAAATTAAAATAAAATACGAAAAGTATTTTGTATGTATAAACTTACATAAATATTTACAATATTTTTACAATGTATCTTTTTAATATTGCTAACATTTATAAAACTGACAGAGCCATTATAATTTTTTCACAATAGAATGCCGAATAAATTCAGATATGATGACTGAAAATTCATGAAAAATACGTAAATATGCTTAAATAATGTCCGGAAATTTTCACAAACCTCTTAAACAATATCATGATTGGTTTAAGTACAATTGTGCACACAATTTATACGACAAACAACCATTTTCAAAACTGCATGGTTTAAAATACCGTTTTTTAAATGCGTCTTTTAAATCCGGAATTTAAAAACTCTTCCATTTTATTAGTGTTATGTTGTATAAAACTTCATTTACTATTTCATTAAGCATTGTTTTAAATCTATTATTAATTTACAAATTCTTTGCTACATTTCAAATAAGCAGACTTAAAGAATATATTCTATTACTCAATATTTATTATAGAAATAACTATAGTTATAATACTGATAAAGTTTATTTACAAAGAATTATATTTATTTATTGCTACTTATTATAACATAATACAAAAGAGCTTCGAATATCAGTAGTTCGGTATTTTTTATTGTAATGAATATGGACTAGAGGCAAATTTCAATAATAAATTGAGTAGATACGAGTATAGGTTACTACAAGAATTTATCGGTATGATAATTTTATTACATTTGATTCTTATCATCTTGCAAAACTAGTTCCAAGACAGACTTTGAATAGCAAGCTTATTAAATCATAATAATTGATGTAATCAACTGTCTTGAAGTTTCAAGGTTGAATATAATAAATTTCAGTGGGATAGTAGAACAGCAAACGTTTAAATTTTGAAACGAATTTTGATTTTTATTTTTATTGCACTTTTGACAACGCCTGTTCTGTACTTTTATTTCTTAAGGAGCTTTATTTCGACCTGTTATTTTTACCAAGGGAAATAAAAGCTTACGTCCATCTTAAGGCTCCCGCAGACAGACGCGACGCGACTCTAGACGAACAATTTCTATGAAAACTTCATGGAAATTGTTCTACCAGAATCACGTCGCACCATCGCGTCGAGCCTCTCTGCGGGAGCCTTGAGATGGACCACTGATTTATGAAATACAAAAGAAAAGAAAAAGATTTTCTAAATCAATAAGCTTGCAAATGCTTTAACAAGCTTACAACTTTCAACACCGCATTTAACATTTCTAGTACAAAAAGCACTTTACACTCCTAGTACATAATTCCTTCACAAAAAATCTAATCTAATTCCGATCAACATATAGGCGAGGCGACTGGTGGGGGGTGAGGGGGCGGGGCGGTCGCCGCTTGCGCATTCATAAAGTTACTTTGATTGCCTGCCCATGGCTGGAGGTTTTGTAAAGCGCTTAAAGCAGTATTTGACGGCTGCCCTTGCGCTGCATTTGCCGAGTTCTGGTAATGTAAAGCGGAAAGTTGCGCTGAACCCGGTGGTGCTTCGGGCATGTAGCCCTTGCTTAGAGCTTCGGCTTGCAGGGAGAGCATCAAGCGGTTCGCTGCTTGTCGTTCTGCCTCGCGCTCTTCAGCTGTTTGGCGTCTGTAACAAGAGATCTTGGGTTAATAGGGTTTTTGTTGGTGAGCGTAACTACAGGTTATGGATTAAGTTGCTTGTAACATGGTCATATTATTTATGTAGGCATATAAGGTCTTAAAAATAGAGTCCGCGCCACCACTGAAGTCCTTTTGACGCGGCGCTAGTGTCTATGTCATTGTATAAAGCGACTTTTAATGATTTTATACTAAAGATCACGTCTAAACGAGTAGTCATAATGATTTGAAAAAAATATAATTTAAAATTAGATTTTTTTTTTAATAACTTAATCTGTGAATATTTCAGATTATATTTAAATTACATAGTGTAATTAATTTGTAAAGTTATGTCTAACGCGGATAAATAACTGAGAATCACGCAAAAACTATCAAGCGTATTTTTCTGAAACCTTCACCATTTTAAAAATAATTTAATTATGTATCTTTTAGTATATGTGTTTTATTAGAAAACCTTTTGTTTTATGTAAAATAAATTAATAATGCGTCTAACTTGGGACAGCGCTCCTTGCGCATTCGTGAGCTCAGCAGAGAACACGCAAACTAACTACTCAAGGTCACTAGCATATATCGGCGTCTTAAAAAAATGCAGTTCTTCAATTTTCCGTCGGTCTACAGTGCTGGCGCGGACTCTAGGTTTGATACAATGTCAATATAAAGAAAGAAATAGTATTTATTGGGACTCGAACAAAAAGATCACAAATTAAACTAAATTCACTCATAGAATCATAATAAAAGTCAAATGAAAATAAAAACAGAAAGTCCTGTACGAGGCCAAAAGACTTTTATCTCAGCATGAATATCGTCGTCATGGATAGCCTCCTATCATTCACAACAAAATTGTGGGTGATTGAGATGCAGAAAGCATTAGAACAAATGGCGAGAGCTACAATCTTTTAAAATAAAGAGACACCTATACAGTACTTCTATTTTCTTAATGTCCCTCGGGAATCATCGCGTTTCCGAATACAAACGAATGTTAATTTCCATGTCCATCAATTATTAGATTTATCGTGTAAAATAATTTGAATTCAGAACTAAGTACTTTATCGTTGTTTTGTTTTGATTTCAGAGTGAACTATATAGAGCTGTAAAACTATTTTCTTTTATTATGTCGTGCCTGCGACTTTAGCAGCTTTCCTCCCATTTTTTAAATAAATTACATTAAATTAAAAGAGTATTTACAACTCTATATACTTCTAAGTCGATTGAGAGCGTCCGGTCTGCACCAAGTGCAAAGGGCAACTGACAGAAATCCGACGACTAACGAAACACAAAGTTTGCCGAGGGACATGAAAATATAAATAATGTACTGGGGTTGTATTAACTTCTCTAAAAGCTACTACCTATAGTCCGCGCGCGACTGTTAGTCACCGCTTGAGGTATATGGGCAGTGAGACGGGGGAGATAGCTAACTCAGTCTGCCAATTCTGTTAATGGCGTCCTCCCCGGTCTCACCGCTCACATAACTCAGACTGTGACTAGCAGTCGCGCACAAACTATAAAAAAGTTCCGCAGAAAAAGCAATTTCCAACTATTAATCAGATCGCTAGATTCTACCCGATTTCCCATCACTCTCGAACTCTCGTAATAGGTAAAACAATTAACAATTTTTAACAAGTCATCAATAAGTCAGTTTAATTACAGCAGTACCACATGTAAACAGTCCAGCTCGGTCAATGGACAGAACACTAATGGGCATGCAGAATAATTCACGAATCACGACTCAGTCCAGCTTATTGTAGTAAATATTAAATAATATATGTCTGCGATAATAAGATCCGTGTAGATATGATAGGGTAATGTGACTGTTTTGTAGAGTTTGAATGTTGGGAATTGTGTATTGGAGTTATTGTTATTGTTTTGCATGATTTATTTATGGTTGAATATGAATATTGGTAATGTCTTGTTGACCAGAGTTATGGATAATACGAAAGGTTCAAAATCTGATCGGGTGGCCTGTCACACTTTATAAACTCTTCGTTTTACTAGAAAACAAGTTAAGCCGATTGTCCCGGCTATCATTCGTAGATCTTTGACAGTCATTACAGAAGCCCAACAGTCTGACAAGGGATACCATGTTACCCAGTTAGGGTTGTGAAGGTCAGATAGACCATGTAAAATACTAGTATTTAGCTGCATCCTGTTAGACTAGAAGTCGACCGAGATTACATTCCGAGCACGGCAACAATGTGACACAGCAATGTCGCGCAGTGTTGCTGCTGTGCTCAGAATGTAATCTCTTCTGTAATCTCTCTGAATGTAATCATATAAACCTATAGAAAATGTATGGGAACCAGTAGTGAAGCGGCAGAACTGCCGCGTTCAGCGTTGTTCGGAATCATACCTTTACACAGCTCTGACGTAAAAAATATCACAATATGATCCAAAGTTTGAAATGATAAAAGAAAGAATTGCTTTCTTTTTTTCTGAGCAAGCGATTAGTGATTAATGTTTGTTTTTTCTCTATTGCCGTCACCTGTAGGTTGGGAAATAGCTTATGGCACTAACAACAAATGAAGTACCTACCTAAGTAAAAAAAAAAAAAATTTTTAATGAATGCTCTTGGCCACGATTTCATCCGACGGAAAGCGATGCATGAGTTCAACGATGGAGAGAGCGGACCCAGTAAATGCATATTTTGGGGTAATTATAAATAACATATCAAAACCAGAAACTGCATATTTTCGGGTAATTGTATATAACATCAAAACCAGAAAATGCATATTTTCGGGTAATTATAAATAACATATCAAAACCAGAAAATGCACATTTTCGGGTAATTATAGATAACATCAAAACCAGAAAATGCATATTTTCGGGTAATTATAAATAACATATCAAAACCAGAAAATGCATATTTTGGGGCAATTATAAAAACATATCATAACATCACACATATATTCCCCGAAGGGTTAGGCAGAGGTGCACTTGTACACCCACATTTCGCCAGAGCCAATATAAAATCAAATTAAATCCATCCTTACAGAAGACATAGATTCTCGGAATTAATTAAATACCTACATAGACACAAAATATCGCCAACACAACTAATTATGATCACCGCCCACAGCTCTCAGCGCCCACGTAAATAATACATGAGTTAGATCTGACGACGAGGGCCGTGACGTCAGCGCTGTCAATTAAATACGACTATCTAAATGGCGACAGGCGAATTAGTTTTACGCGTAAGTTAGTGGGCGGGTTTAGTTTAGAGTACTCAGTACTGCTTGAAATAGATGTAGCTTCAAAGGGTTTTTAGGGGGCGAGCTAAGTCCGTTTAACTAAGCTACCATACTTATGTGGCCTTGTGCTCTTTTAGTACTTATTCCGGCGATAAGTAGTGATGTGACCCGTCGGACTGCCAAGTCATGTCTCGAGTTCGAAACCAAGGCACGCACCTCTGACTTTTCGGATTCATGTGCGTATTGTATAAATATCACTTGCTTCAAAAACGGTGAAGGAAAACATCGTGAGGAAACCGGCCTGAGACGAGGATGATGCCTAAGAGATATTTCTCAACGGCATGTAAACTCAAGTCAGAGGCCCATGGGCGGCTTTAAAACTCTGACATTAGGTTAGTCACTAACCATAAGAAAAGAAGAAGAAGTACTTATTCCGGGGAAATGGAAGGAACTCTGCCTAACCCTTCGGGGGTGACAGGCGTGATGTTTTGTAACTGTACTGGTAGGACCAAAAACTTTTCAGTGTCATATTTAATGGACCTCCTGTGCAGCCTTCTAGAGCGAACATAGTGATGGACTTCCTTATAAAGCCATCTTAATATTTTTAATTGAAATGCTGACGTCAAAACATACTTCGTGCCATACCAATTAATTAAGGGTAATATATAAACGCACTTTCAAATGTTTAGCTTTAAAATTAATTGAATTAAGTAAAAAAATAATGGTTTCCACTATAAATATGCTTAGCTTTAAAATTAATTAAATGAACTTTAGAACTTAAATTTTTAACCCCGACATGGGGCCATGAGGAGCGTAGGCCGAAGGCCGGCGGAGCGACGACGACGATTTTTGTCGGAAGATGCCGGATCTTTAGGCAGTTTTTTTTTAATATGAGCATAGCGAGCGCATGTCACAGCCCTATTTTCTATATCTATATATATAAAATTCTCGAGTCACAGTGTTAGTTACCATACTCCTCCAAAACGGCTTGATCGATTTTTATGAAATTTTATGTTTGTATAAGAATCGGTCGTAATCTATTTTTCATACCCCTAAGTGATAAGGGTGGTCCACCCCAAACATTTATATGCTAAAACAACGTTTGCCGGGTCAGCTAGTTTTAATATATAATTATTTGCGTGCTGTTGATTTCAAGCGTAAGCAATTTTATTTATATGGTCCTTCTAATGTGGATAAATCTTCATAATGTATAGAGAGTTCGACACAGTTATTAGTGCAAACCATTATTTTTGTAGTGATAATATTAAATTATAGGTAGATATATTATTATTTTAAATGCTGATATACAATTTTATAGCTGTTTTCATCAAATTTAAAGTGCTATTAAATACATCCCTTCATTAATTGTCAAGCATCCGTGATATCGAAAGTTATTATATTATTGCCCCTTTAGTTACTACAAACCGTATTGTAGCGGTTACCTACTTTTTGAAAGGATCTACGCGTCATTTACGGTAATTCTAACATAATTTTAATCACGAAAATTAACCGTGAAGCTCATGAGACTTGAGTCGAAGTTAAGCCTTTGTTTGGGTATCACACAACCGCTTCACAAAGCTTGGTAAACCGCGCTTTGAATGTCATCACTGTACCAGAATAATTTTGCTCTTTGTTGTAAGTAATTTAGACTAGAAAAGAATGTATATGTACGTGTCGTCTGTCCAGGCGTAGACTGCATATAACGCTTATGATGTAGGTAAAACTCACACCTTCAAGTTTTTTATCAAACTATGCAAGGAAACTGTCAAATATTGGCGTTCAAATTAACGTTCAACGATGTATAATCAGCCTATTATGTTCCCACTGCTGGGACACAAGCCTCCACTCTGTGAGAAGGAGTGGGCCGTAATTTACCACGCGGGCCCAGTGCGATTTGGTGGATGTCACATGTCTATGAATATTTGGTTCTAGGACATTCCGGTTTCCTCACGATGTTTTCCTTCACCGCGTTCGTTTAGAGAGCAGTGGTGATGAAATAATTTACACAAAGTAAAGCACCTGTCAGGGTTCAAACTTACGACCCACAACGCGTAAGTCACGGCCGTTATTACTGGGCCACCACTGCTCTGTTCAATGATGGCCGACTTTAAAAGCTAGTGAAACAAAGGACTAGATTTTAACGACGACATTAACAACAAAACGATTCACTTTACTTCTAAGTAAAATCACAATACATTGCAGGAAATCAAACAGTTCAAAATGCTCCGCATCTGGCCATATCGCTTACGCATACTCCTCAGCATATATCTTTAACAAGTCGCCTACAATTTCACTAGCAGTACGGCTTCACTGAGCTCTCTGAGTGAGCAGTTGAGCTTATCCAAGTACATTTATAACAGATGCTCTTTTGTTTTTTAAATTAATTTCAATTTTCGAATACTCTTATCCATCTATTATCAACCACACTGTGAAGATAGTCGCTCTATCTAGCCTGAGAGTGTTCTACATTGTTTATGCCCAAGAGAATTCAAAGGTGTGCCATTTGAGTAGCCTATGTCTTGCAGTGAACAGCTATAGGCTCGTGATGATCGAGGATTAGTCCTAACACTGATTTTTGATCAGTCTCTGAACTCAAAATTATTCTGGGATTCTCAACTAAATACTTACGATGACTCTTGTTTACACTATAAAACATCTCTTTAAAAACCTTGTGAAATACTTATCAAAATTCAATCACGTAATCAACTTACCGATTATAAAAAATAATTATGAACCAAAATTTAAAAAAAAAAACATTTAAATCTACATGGGCATCACACCTATGAAACGTCAGAAACTAGGTGCACGGTTCCAATTGGTCGTTTCCTATGGAGAAGAGTCGGCAAGAAACTGTTACTATTTTAAAAATAATTGGCTTTTACAATATTTTCAAATAACAGTGTTAATAGGTATGGGAGGACACACTGGAGGAGGATACACTTCAGTTCCAAGTAAAATCACAATCCATAACAGGAAATCAAGCAGTCCATGCTTTACCACGCCTACACATTTGCTTCCTTCAAATAACTCAGCTCATATCTCCAGCAAGTCGCATACAATCTCATTAGCAGTTCCAACGGCTTCACTGAGCTCTCTGAGTGAGCAGTTGATCTCCAGAGTCAAGTACACCGTCTGATAACTTCCGAGCCAACCCTCTTAACACGGAGCCTTGCATTTGCATAATTTATTCGTCGACTTGTCACTAGATTTGTTAGGGCGACTAGTCGTGCGATTTGGTTTGGCGACTGGTTGGACGCTTAGTCGGATCCTGTAGTTATTGATTGTGATTGTTATGGTTTCATTTTGTAATGAGATTTGAGACTAGTTGGGGCTTTTTGAACTGAGAAGACATCTGGATTGTCTGAGAGAGATGACTGATGGCTTCAATAGAGTCGTTGCATCATAAGAAGACACATGATTGTAAGTTCATCATCATCATCATTTCAGCCGAAAGACGTCCACTGCTGGTCATAGGCCTCCCCCAAGCACCTCCACTTCGACCGATTCTGTGCTTTTCGCATCCAGCGGATTCCTGCGGCCTTCACAAGGTCATTGGTCCATCTTGTGAGAAGCTTTCCAACGCTACGTCTTCCGGTACGCGGTCGCCACTCCACAACCTTTCGGCCCCATCGGCCATCCGTTCTGCGAGCAATGTGCCCTGCCCATTGCCACTATGTCGGTTACCTTGGTTCTCCTGCAGATCTCTTCATTTCTAATTCGATCACGTAGGGAAACTCCAAGCATAGCCCTCTCCATTGCCCTTTGATTGTAAGTTAATTACTTACACCTAATTTACCACGGAAGAGCACTGATTTCCAAGATACGGGTACCTAGTTCGGAATTCAGAGTTCATATAGTTTTAACCGTCTACTTACTTACATTATTTGTACCCTAGTTCTTAGGAATATAATTATATTAGGCTATATTTTATTGAATCCAAATAAACGTTTATTAATTTTAATGATCTGTCCTAAATTCATAGTGTTTCTAATTATTGAGACAATTTAACAATATCAATAAAATCTGTTTTTTTAATGAATTGCAATTACTGTCGTTTTTTTTAAGAAATATTGCAGTTTTCAATTAAAAGAACAAACACATCACACAAAGTAACCTTCAATATCTGAGCCAGATCGCAGATTTTTGAAACCTTTGATAAAGCACAGCGTCATCCGTTTATTGAACTTCAAGTACATGACAACTTCAACACAATCACGTTCATTTGTTTATAAACAACTACAGTTGCCATATTTTCTCCTTGAACCAGCCAGTAATGACGGATACCACCGCAGTCTGCGACCACAACCCAAACTTGGATGAGTTGTGCAACCGATCGGGTCGTCGTAATTTTAGAATATCCTTAACGAGAGATTAAGATTTGCTGGAAACGACACAGCTTTTGTTGTTATTTAGGTACAGTGGTGAGTGTTAACTTTAGTATTTTTGTCTTTATTGTAGCATTTTCTGGGTATCAAATGTAAATGTCTTTGTTTTCTTTCAGCGAATTAAGTAGGTACTAGGTAAGTATAATCAACAACCGATTATTGTTTTCATACTTATCATGTATAGTATATAATAGAAACGACCTGACATAATTATGTAAAACTTTAAGTTGCAACAAGGCCCCTGCTCCTCAATATAATATGTTATTAGTATTGTTGCTAGACAATGGAGGATTGGCGAAAGAACTCAACGGGTTGATAGAATTGACTTTGTTGAAAGAAGAAGGATTGAAGGATTTGATCCCAGATTAGCCAAATAGTACAGAGACGAGGATTATATAACACTGTTAGACTGTCAACTTTGACAGATTGCAAAGTAAAAGATTTACCTTTCTAAGATTTTTCTTATCAATCCAAACAATTAAAATCTGTGTTCTTTCGTAGCCTGATCGTAAATTACTATGAAGACTGTGACGAATTTACCCGAAATTTTTGTGAAACTACGTAGGTATGTACTCCGACCAAACAAAAAACCACGACATAGCCCTGCGAATAATATAGTGAAGCATGCTAAAACTACACCTCCGCTCTGTGCATACACGCTCACACGCATACATTTACAACCATGTACAATCAAACTAACATAAAACTACACCTCACTAAGTGCACACATGTTTACGAAACGGGCTTCACGTCGCTATTGACAACGCTCTGGCTTGGTTTTTCATTTGGTCTGAGGGTAAGTACTTATCTTTAGACTGTACAAATCTTCTCCGCGGCTGCGCTTCAACCGTTTCCATGAAACTATATCGGTGGTAATAAGTAAACAAGTACTTAGATAATACAGCCACAACTTAACTCTTAGCGGCGTTTACTTAAAAGGGGTGAACACACTTTAGCGTTAACGATACGACGCTTTTAAAATATTTATAAGGCGAGTATGAGACTTCTTGAACTTGAGAGTTTGCCGGTTTTAATCATGAGTATTTATGAAGCAGTCAGAAACATTAATAAAGAAACCCTTAGGTACTGAAAATAGCGAACATTCTTACTTACTACATAATAAATTGAAGTATTTACTGGGTATTGACGTCAGCTTTGCCTATGGCTATAAGAGCTCGTCTTTAAATAATAACAGCCGCACATTTTTTATATTTTTATCAAATTATACTTGTTACAGCTGTTGGTCCCGGCTGTCATTCGTAGATCTTTGACAGTCGTTACGGGTTGACAGAAGCTCGAAAGTTTGACAACCATTTACCAAGGGGTATGGTATTAGCCAGTAACTGGGTTGTGGAGTTCAGATAGGCAGTCGCTCCATGTAAATACTGATATTTAGCCGCATCCGGTTAGACTGGAAGCTGACCCCAACATAGGTGGGAACAAGCTAGGCAGATTGATTTTTGCCTGTGTAATAATTTGTAAGAAACACAACAAATAGGGTAGCACTTTCTGCTATCAAAATGAAAACTGTCAATTAAAAGTTAAATCAGCATTTTCCGAAAAGGGAATTCCTCGATTTTAAACCTTAGTGTTACTACTGTAAAGATTTAGTTTCATTTAAACGAAACTTTTTTTCATAATCTTTTTGCGGTGCTACCGAATTCATTGCTATCTAAAAGATTTCGATAAGAAAATACCGTATCAAATTCCTTAAAAATATTTGAAATTACAAAAAACGCTTTTAGGATTCGCTTTTATATGACTCTTTCAAACTAACTTACGAACTGACGATTTTGATTACCTTAATCTTCATTTTACTTAAGTACATAACATTAAATACTCTTAAAAACACAGGCTAACCATTCAACCATAACATAAAGCCTGGTGCACACTAATGAACACTTAAAACTTCATCATTATTAAGTACGCAGACAAGAATATCGAGACGAAAAATTTTCAATTACGATAAAGCCCTTACATAATTGAGACTCTTAACTTAACAGCGTTCGCGATATCGTGTGGATTCCGCTTAAAAGCTTTATTCATCTATAAAACGTACCCTTCTCAAGTATCCAAATGAAAATATACTTTATTTTCTTTGTGTTAAAGTTCATGTTTGGTGTTTTTGTTAATTGGTTCCTTTACATGCAAATTAATGTTGGGCGCATTGAAAAAGTTTAATGGTATCTTAATTAGTCGATACAAGGAGGTTGGTGCTTATTTAGTGGTGGCCAGTATCAAATTTATATCTTCTCTAATAACGTGCAGGGCTAAGTTGGGAACATTTCTTGTAGAGTCCGCGCCATCACCGAAGTCCGATAGACGTGGCGCTAGTGTCTATGTCATAGCATCAAATTGCATTAAAAAAAATTAGTTCCAAAATTTTCCCCCGGACTTCAGTGGTGAGGCGGACTCTTATAAGTTTCTTACAGGAGGACATACAACTTTGTATTTGGTTTCAGAGGTTTTTATGAGGAATTCTTTATGGTGGTAAGGTAATGTTAATAAGTCTATTTCAAAGTTAATATAATAATAATAACAGCCTATTATTGTCCCACTGCTGGGCAAAGGCTTCTTCTCACACAGAGAAGGCATGAGCTTTGATTACCACGCTTGCTCAAGACGGGTTGGCGATTTCAGACTTATATTAACTATAAGTCCAGGTTTCCACACGATGTTTTCCGTCACCGATGTCAGTAATGACCAAGATAAACTCAGAAAGTACATATGAATTGGAAAAGTCACATTGGTACTTGTACGGATTTGAACCTACGATCTCGGGCATGAGAAACGAGGCCTTATAACCATCGCGACAGTTAATATAATTAATAGGGATGATGACAAAATAGTAGTTTATGAAACTGTTGCATAATGAGGGGTATTCAAACATGAGTGTGTGTTTAAAAACCGAGCCGTAGGCGAGGTTTTTAATAGTATCACATGAATGTTTTAATACCTAGTTATGTGCAGTTTCATACACTACTTTATCTACTCTCATACATTGGGATTGAACCTAATACTAAATAAAAGATCAAAGTTAAAGATCAACAATAAATTTGAAAAATCTCACGAAATTCAGTACAACAAAACAAATGAATGTCGTCTGCACCAGCACATCACCGCACAAATGCGCTACAGCGGGTGCTGCTGTCCTCCGTTTAAACGTTCCAATGCAAAACTTGATGGAAACTCCTTGGTGATTTTAACTTCTTGGAATAGTCCTGTATCGTAATAGAAAAAAAATTGTTTTATAGTATTATTTTGTTAGAGAAAAAATGTTACATTATGATTCTATTTTTAAATTTCAGTATTGTGTTTATAAAGTATGTCAATGTGAACTCTTGAATTTTATAATTCGAATATTACGCTATGAGAGTAGATAAAATTTTTTTTTGTCCGTCTGGTAAATTATTTAAAAATATTGGACACGTATTTTTTCTTTTTTTACGTAATCAAAAGATTATTGACGGCGATACATTGAGTTAAATTGTGCCATGACGTCACGAGTGTATAGATTTTATACTTACTTGTGACGTAGCGACCCCCACTCCCCAACTTTAATGCGTTATATCTAATTATTTTTTTATTACTATGGTGAAGCAAAAAATACGTGTCTAATATTTTTTTTTAGGTATCTGAGTGACGGAATTTATTTTTTTGAAGTAAATACTTCTTTAGGCGCGTTGGGCATTTTTGAGATGGGACTGAACCATTGATTTCGCGACACTGACGGAATTTACCGACACCGTGGGGTAAAAGACATCAACGCGTTGAAAACCGCGGTGCGTAGAGTAAAAGACATCAACGCGTCGATTCTGTCGGCACTCCCGGAGTGCCACTGTTTTTTTTTTAACCCAGGCAGCATCCCTATTTTAAATAAGAACATAATTATTCATAGTAGAAACAAACAATTTTGATGTATCTTTTCATCAATTTTATTTACTCGGTCTATCCTGTTTTTGTTTTAGACCAAGATTGAGCTGCCATTCTTTCTTTGACAGTAGTCGTTACGGATAGTCAGAAGTCCAAACGTCTGACAACCAGTCTTACCAATGGGTATCGTGTTACCCAGTAACTGGGTTGTGGACGTCAGATAGGCACTCACTGCATGTAATGTACTGGTATTCAGATCTGGCTAGATAATTGGGAAAAGGCTAGGCAGATTGACCAAGATTGCGGATTTGTCCGAAAGGGTAACCGTGGCCCCTGGCAACATACAGGCAACTGAAGGAACACAGGTGGGTTTTAGTCAGTAAGAGTCTGACACGCCCTCGCGCACCGCCCAGAGCGGGAGAAGTCATTTGATAATTTCCCGAACAAAAAAAAAAGACGATCGAGCAAGATGAGGCAGTGGATTTAAATTTGAAGTTAATTCTAACACTAAAATCTGTATCCCTCGGTCAGAAAAAAGCGTATTTCGGTGTAGCAGAATATTTTCCCAATTATTTTTGAGGTCGGCTTCCAGTCTAACCGGATGCAGTTGAATACCAGTATTTTACATGGAGTGACTGTCTGTCTGACCTCCACAACCCAGTTACTGGGTATCATGAATTCATGATACCTTGGTAAGTAAACTACAGTAGGATTAATTAGCGAATTCATTTACGTGTTTAATTACCAAAAAAGATAAAAGATACTACATATCAAACACATATGAAACCACATTAATTTATAAGCGAAGAAAGTTCCACAATAATTCACGTTTCATTAAAACTGACGTTCAAATGAATATAAAGTTAATTCGTTCGTTGAATTCAAAGTTTAGACTGATATATGACCACCCTGAAGTGGAACCTCTAACAACCAATTTCGCCAGATCTCCCCCACCGCCTTCAGTTATGAAGATTCTAATGAGCAAAGGCGAGATCTGGGATGTTTTGAGGGTTCAAATTATCCTGGTCTGTGTGTAGCGCGATAATGAATGATTGAACAAAGCGTTAAGTCTATTATAACGTTGCAAGAACTTTATTAGAACGGTTAATGTACGAGGTGAAGGGAGGTGCTGCGATATCGATATGTTTTTGTCGATGTTTTTGTGAAGGCTCGATTGAGTAATGCATAATGCTAATAAAGGTAAAACAATTATTAAAACAAAAATATGTACTCATTATTTTCTATAAACAATCCTTGCAATTGTAGTTTTACGATATCGATAACGTGTAAAAAGTAAAACCGCAATTGCTTTACAAAAACCGAAAATTATTGGCGCATTATTTTCTATTTATCTTTAAAAATGAAAAAGAAACAGCCAATTAATTTAATTAAAACAACACTTTTCAATTCTGCATTAATCTCAAAGATAAAATATAACAATTAAAAAGTAATTAAAACGACACAATATCGCAATTAATATTATCGAGTTCAATTTTATCGACACGGCACACCACTAGTTACCGCGCCTCGAGTTGAGTCCGCGTCTTTATAATTAGATAAAGCGGGTAACAATTAAACTTCCCTTAAATAAGCCAAACGTGGAGGGAAGCAATTAGCATTTTCAGACTGATTATTTTATAAGTATAACAAGGGCGGTGCATTTGCTGGATGCGGCAACGATAATGGTATAGTTGTGCGTGCGTTTGGCAAATGACAATGTGTTCAAAAGAAGCATTGCTAAATCATCATCATCATCTTCATTTCAGCCGAAAGATGTCCACTTCTAGACATAGGCCTCCCCCAAGCACCGCCAATTGGACCGGTTATGTGCATTGCTAAATACATGGTCAAATATCATCAGTCATTATATCAGCCCGTGAATGTTTAAACAGCGCGTTTTTTTTTTTTAAGTATACGTTTGTCATGAAGTCAAACTAGCAGACTTACATTTTCTCTTATTTAAACTTTGCCAACAATTGCTGCACAAATAGCTTACTGAACACTACAATGATCAGCACCCTAATTGCGTAACTTATTTTCGTAAACAATTATGCCTAATTTGTTTCATTTTGACAGTTCAACAACATTCATTGCGTTATTTACGTTTTTGAGCAGATTTTTTTTTCCAACTTATGAAGCAATGGTTTAGCAATCTGTTTTAAATCAAAACAGATTGTGGTTGTGTTGTATTACGCAATTAGGGTACAGGATCACATATTTGAAAAGTTGCACAAATAAACAAAAGGCCAATTCTCGTACTTAAAAAACGTTTACATTAAAGTCGGAATCTGTCAAACTTGTCAAAAATGCTGGTAAATAGATTGTATTTTTGACAGATTGCGAATGAGATGCGAATGCGAACGTTCTTAAAAATTATTGGAATTACCCCTCTGCTATAAAATGTAGATGTTTTTCTCTCTAAAAGCTCTTCCAGTTTCACCTCTACATCGATGTTCCCTCATCCCGCCAGCGCGGTCGGTTCTAACAAATTTATGCTAGCTAATTAAGATCTGCTTTATTAATTACTTTGGCCAACTCTCTGCAATTTTTCCTTTTTTCTCTCTCTCAAAATCGTGTCTAATAATCTGTTTAGCAGTTATACATTTTTGGGGTTAAATAAGCTGATTTGTCGCTACTTTTTTACTGTGTTTTTTAAGGTAGGTAATTAATTTTAGAGTAAGTTTATGTCGGCGGTTCGGGCGCTAAGTTTAGTTGGTAATTTTCCGAGTTCTGATGAGTCACGCAGATCACAAGGTACTTGAACGCAATTTTATTTATTGTATCAATTTTTTTTTGTAATAGCCATATAGGAGAGGATACCTTACTTACTGATTATTAATAGCACTCGATAAACTAAGATATTCACATTCAATTTCTTTTGTGCATTTTGTTTCATAGTTCCATCCTTTAAGCATTCTCTTCATTCACACATTTAATTACAAGTTACTTACTTGTTTACTGAATTGTCCATTGTAACAAAAGCATTTTACTTTAAAACGAGCTAAGAGTCTAATTTAAAGGCGTACTTCAGTTTTATAAAATCACTTACTGAAATTTTCATTACGTCAAAATATGCCTCCAAAATTCTCTAAACTCAAAACACACGAACAATAAAAATGTTCTAACGATAAAACTTTACAACTTTGCCCTCAGCAGTTATCAAAACAGTCAAATAAATCCAGGGAGCGTTTTAAAACTTCAAGATGTTCTCGTAAAAACACCTTGCATAATATATAGGCTTTTGAATTTGTTATTATTTCGTTCCTTAAATTCTTTGGATCGTAATCATGGTTTTTTGCAGATGGAAGTGACTTTGTTATATTTTCTAACTTGGGATTTTTATGAAGTAAGAAAACTATGTGTATTGGCATCTTTAATACATTTACTACTTTTGTAATAAACATAAATAAAAAAAATGTCTAAGAGAAGATATTTACATTGTCTGTCAGACCTAATAATGTTATTCATACATAATATATAGATGACTTCATACTTTTTTGTGTTGACGAGTTATTGCATCTTGCAAGTAAGATAATGATTTGTGTTTAGCATTACATGCTCATTACTTATCGTATTACTAATAACTTGACTGTCATTGAAATATAGCAACAAAATACGAGTACATTATAGTAGAAGCCTGCATGTTTAGCAGGTGACAGTCATTTGCATCATTTGACAGCATCAATACATCTTCTTCCTCCCCTAATCGTATGAGGATATAAGAAAAGACGATATGCAATAAAAATTAACGACTGACTGTGGAACACATCACTCCCCTTCTTAGACCCTTCGTATCAATCGGCAAACGGATTTGTTTCCTAATTCCTAAGGAGACAACCTACAAGCAGCAATTATACAAGAGACAACCGACATAGCTTCGAAGAAACGCACACGTAATAAAAACAAGCCATTTAGAACTGTATGTGAAGAAAAATAGACCTCATTATCCTTTGCAAATAATGTATTCGCAAAATTAAATCGCAGAGTATATAATCTTATAGGAAAAGATACTCTTAGCGGTTGAGATAAGACGTTATTTCAAGGAACAGATCTATACACCCTAATTCGGGGAGTTTTAATATTCACTTATACAAGGGAAAAGAATTACAAGAAGAAAATGAAACAGGGTGAGTAAATAAATAAAGAAAACGAGACGCCTAGGGCAGCCATGTTGGTACGTGGGTAACATTACGTGTTAGATCGTGCAACGATTCCAATTCGATTTGTCGATACTCGAACACGATTCCAGGGAAATGACCATCGACCTTTAGAATGTGTAAATAGTTTGAGGAAATTGGCTTACGATGCTTAACTTCTAATAGAAAGAAAACTACGTAATAAGGTTTAAATTGCAAACGACTTTTGAATGCTGAGAACTAAAATTAACTTTAGTGTTGTACTCACAAATTACAGATAAGTATACCGTCGTTAATATCAACTAAATGGATGTAGCGGTTACACCGCCACATACAAACTACGCATCAAAGACATGACGTCACACAAATCCTGCATCGCGCAGTTAAAGTTTACCGAGCGATCGACATACATACAAGATTTCAACTTCCAACCGATGGGCAGTTGCCCGCCAGACACAACACCCGTCTGGTCGGAGGATCCTCCCTTTTCTATGGTGGATGAGTGAACTTTGAAATGGAAAAGCTACAAATAGATTGAACATGTAAAACAGCATATTTAGTGCTGTAAAGTAGTTCACAACAGGAAAATAATTTACTTATGTAGTTAAAATTTTATGCTTCGTAATGACTCTATCAATATTATATTTCCAAAGAACCACTTAACACGAACTGTAAACTCGATAAAATCCACGAAAAAATAATTAAAAAGCTACGCGCCATCATTAATTGTAAAATAACTAGTAGTACCCGCTTATCCAAGACGAGTTGCGCATAAAAATAACGTTAAAACGCCGGTAAAAGTCACAAAAATAGGCTATAAACCAAACAAACGGGTACAATACATGTAAAAAGTCGAGCGTTCGTCTTTTCCACCGCAGTTAATAATTGATGCCTCAAACTGCCGAGTTGTGTTGCTCATACAAAATGTATGTCCCTAGCTACCCCATGTTACCGCCTGCTTGATGTTGTGTACATAGCATATGTATAGTTAGTACGTCCACTTAACTGCTTCTCTCTAACCTTTGTTATAGCAATTTGGATCGGTTTGGGGAACGAATTGATTGGGTGTACGCGGGGATATATTGTTACGCTTGTAATTTATTGTATAAGTGGATTTGGATGCGGTATAACGTGATTTTTATTAGCCTTACTATTGATTTCTAAAAAAACTTCTAATTATTAATGACATTAAATGCATAAGAGTCTATAAGTAAAAAAAGATTATCAACATTATTTTGTCTTTTCGAAATTTATAAATGAGTTTCTCCACACTCTACAAATCAATATTATAATATTAATGCGTGATAGGTTATTCCTTTATAAATAAACAACGCTTTCTACACTTTAAAAATAATGACAAATTACAATTCCAAAACTCTATTTGATATCGATAATTCAAACTGATACATTATTCATGTATTGAAAAAACCTACACGATTATACAACTACAATTAATTTCAAATATAGAAATCGTTACACAAGAATCGACTGTCAATAAAATCGATAGTTTAAATATATTCGTTTGTCACATCCTTATCTGTGTACACAGATAATCAAAGAAGGCACAGATCATAATGCATGGAGCCATTGTTTATGGATGAGTTTAAACTATTACTTACGCGAGAGGTGTAATTTATTGTGTTTCATTCATGTATTGTTTTCATTGTTGACAGATGAACGCTGATTGCATGCATATGAATGAGTGCATGTTTTATTTAGCACACGTTTAGTTTATGAATTGGAGAAATTAAAATGTTATTTGTCATCGAAGTTTCAGAATGTTTTGGGGCAAATTACTGACGTTTTCTTGCTATCGAATATTTGAATTTGGAATTTCACAACTGTCATCAACGCAACAAAGCAAAAAACCAGAACAGATTTTTATAAGATACGTGCTTAAGAATTAATTTAAATGTTCAATTAAGGTGCTTATCTTACAAGGACCGGATAAAAAGGAACTTTTAATATATCGTATCACATAATACAGGAAATTTTTCAGGTTTCATCTTTAATCATTGTCAAATAATAACTGATTAATATGGGATTCTGTACGGTAGCTCAATATTTGTATTAACGATCAGCATCCTCCGTCGGACCACAGATAATACAAACCCATTTGTCATAGATAAAATGCCACTTCATTTAATTTATGTCTCCTATATCAGTTATAAGGATATTATGTTGGAATTATAGTGATTTAGATGATTTAAGAGCATCGTTAAGTCTCATACTTCTCTAAATATAGACAGAAAGCATCTATGGACTTTATTTTCACCTATTTTTTTTCAATATTGTGAACTCTAAATTATTTATCATAAAAATAAATAGTTCGTGATAAAAAACGTTAAAATGCAAGTTTCTACTAATCTAATCTTATTGCTAAAAAGAAGCAACAAATAAAACTACTTTTAAAGCCACGCCGATGCAGTAATAACCGTTTCCCTGAGTATAAAGATTTGTACAGGACAAACTAAATCGCATTCATAGACCAACATAGAGAACCATGGGAGATATGCTACTAGAATATCGAATTTATCGAAACTCATTCCACAAATCCTTTATAAAACAATAAACACAGGCACAAAACAAGAAATTCGATATTCAAAACTGCGAGACAATGCACGAGGTGCGTTCCGAAGTTGTGTTGGTGGCATCACAACCGATTACGTTCTAATGGACAAGCGGTGTTTGTGTTCGATACTGATAACGCATGCTCGATACGCGCGGCGCCATGCCACTGATTTTATTATAATAAAACAAAAAAGACTATTGGCCAGGCACTCACGGCCGATGTTCGTGATCTACTGTCTGATACAGGATTTTATTTCGCCTTTGTAATCGTACTTTGATTGTGTTTCGGAACGTATGTTTGGTAAGTTGGTAGCGTTAGTATTGTTGGTTCGAATTTCGAATAAAGGCTATCAGGCTAGATATAACCAAAGATTGAATGTAGGCAACAAAGGTGTTTGGTAAATAACTTATACTCCTATACTTATAACATCGTACACAAAAGGGTCTCCCATATAGAATTAAATAGTTTCATGTACTGGTAAATTAAATTCAAAAGTAATAAATAAGCCACTATCAATGAAGTATTTCTTACTCGCAAAGCTACAACGTGCGTAGCCGAAATCCCTTTCTGTTGCTAAAAATAATATCTGCATGCCGAAAACAACCTAGATTATAATTACTTGTTAGAACTTTTAAGAGGTTTTTACTTCCCGGGTTTCACATTTTTTGAGGCAGTTCTCGGAGCTTTTGAAATTCGAACACACACTGAAGATGGCGCCTAAAAAGAACGGATTAATCCATTCCTATTTTGAAATCTGTCGTACAAAGGGCATTAGTATTCGGATTCGGTCGATTTAGCCGACGTCTCTTTGTATTAACCGGCTAAGTTAATGGTCTCTTATCTCTAGCTCCTTGTTTTTGTCCTGTTGTGTATTATTAAAAGTCGGGTTATCTGCTAACGAGGGGCGACGTGGCTAGGACCAATGATGATAGGATTTGTTTCCAGTTTACTTGATTAATTTACCGCCTAATGTTTTTGACGGAGTAAGTAACCGTTGGATTTAGTAAAAAGCGATTTTAAACATAAATAATGATAGAGTTTAAAGAGCTACGTTTTAAGTAATTTATAGCATCCGCTTAATAGAATTATTCAAAAGATTCTGTGAACTAGTTTTGCAGCTGAATTTAAATGAAAAAGCTTTTTAATAAAGTGGTCCTTTTCTGGTCTTTTGCAATAAATTACATTTTAAGACGTGTTTACATAATGTAAAACATCTTACAATCGCTTAGTATGACATGTATTCAAATAAATCTTATTAAATGTAACTTTCAAATTCAAAAACGGAATGTAGTGTTCTAAAATATTTGAAACAATACCACAAAGAAACGATATCGTTTTAAAATACCAACATATAAATACGATGTAAACTGGGCAAAGGAATTTGGGTTCAGCCGCACTTTACCGTGTTTTCGAACGGACATTTGAAATAAAAGACTCATTTAAAAGATTAGGATAAAGTACGTTCAATTTATTATGAGGCTCTAAATATATTTTTAAACTGGGTTAGGGTTAAGTTATGGGCTGATAGGAAAGCATTTTTGGCCCAAAAAAAAATGAGGCACAGGACTATTTTATAAAACTAAGAGTTTTGTGATAATCACCGAATTTAATGGAATGTACTCGTAAAAACTAGTCAAATGTTTATTAATTTGTAAAGTAGATTATGAAAGACTTTTTTTTTACGATTTCTTAATTTTATAGTTACTTAGCAGTTTAAGTTATATTTAAATGACTTATTAGCAAAATTGCTAGAGAAACTTTCTTTAATGTATTTTTTATTTATTTATGTTATACTAGCTGCGCCCCGCGGTTTCACCCGCATTAGTATCGATCCCGTGGGCATATCGGGATAAAAAGTATCCTATGTCCTAACCTAGGTCTACCCATGAACCAAATTTTATCCAAATCTGTAATGCCGTTTTAGCGTGACAGCTTAACAAACAAATAAACAAACAAACTGCATTTATAACATTAGTTAGGATTTAACTTTTAGAATTATAAAAATAATAAATATGTATTAATCAGCGCTTGACGTAAGTTGACGTTATTTTAGTAGGCAAGTTTTTAATCACGTCTAAACTTGTATGGAGTAGTGACAGGCGTTGATTAATTTGACAGGACTAAACTAAAATTTATCTTCTGTCCTTTTCTTAGTGAAATACAAAGAAAAAAATGCACAGAACTTAAATTTAATTTAGTTTGTGAACAAGGAAATCGGCACCAACACAGCTATTATAGTTGCCTTTAGCCTCTAAGATTAAAATATCATAAAGGGAATATTACACCGACTTATAAAACATTATCAATGGCGAAAATATCAAAATGATTTTAATTTTAACAGTACTAAACAGCCGATAAACTATGGCCGGTATGAACTTTGCATAGAAGGCTGCGCAATAACATTTTTTAGGAACCAAATGGTGCCATTAAACGAGTGTGAGTTAGAGAAAGTTCGGAGAGCCTATGTTCAGACCGGCCACGATTCATCGACCGTATTGTAATTGCGTATTTTCTTTATATTCGACTGCGGCATTAGGCATTTTGTGGTCAAACATGAGTCTATTTTCTAGACTACATTCAAGCACTAAGAAATAAGTGTTAATGTTTGTGGTAGGAATAATGTCATGCTTCAATGCCTTTACATTTTATTATGTTTATAAAACATAACGGGTTATCAGTACTGTGTGTATTAATCAAATTAAACAATTGGAACGAAGTATTACGTACGTAGTATTACGTATTATTTATTTAATACATTTCAATTGCTTAATTTCACAAGAAAATATATTATAAGAGTTACTGAAAACCACTTTTTGTTCTAGTAGTCGCAAGCACGACTACTGAGAGGGTAGGATAGTCATTCGAGTCCGGCTAAGTTAACACAGTTCTTTATTTAAATCGAGCTTCAATCGGTCAATATTCAAACAAGAATCTCAACATTATCTATGGTAACAGATGACTTCAAAATTTATGGTCAAGCTAATGTTGCCATAAATAAAATGACAGTGTTGCTAGCTAAAAGCACTTACAAAACACGTGTAGTTCCATTGATTGAATGGTTTTAATTAATTTATGTTTATCGTCGATTTCAATATAAGATGGCATGGGAATTGATTAAAATGATCGTTAGAGACTTGTTTCCTACTTGTAACCAGATTATGAAGGTTGTAAGTTATTGGAGATACTTATAAAGTGGTATATTTTGGTTTTATATTCTGTCTAAAGCTTAGTTCGATTATGAAGGGGGGCTAAAAAAATTGTGGACTGCAAACTGTTTTAAAAGTATATTTTATTGTTAGAAAATGATTTAGAACTGTTTTACTTATTATTGACTGCATGCTATAAACAATATCAGAAAAAAAAAAAACAATGGCACTCCGGGAGTGCCGACAGAAGTGAAAACTTGAATAAGATCGCCTTGGTGGAAGAAAAATACTTGTATAGAACATTGGTCCGTAAACTAATCTACATAAAGAGCACAAAAGCGTTTACAAAAAAAAAAAAAAACTTCCAAAACCTTTAAAGTAAAAATACTTGCATAGACCATTGATCCGTAACTTAATATAAATAAAGAGCACAATCGCGTTTACAAAAATGAGGTGTCGGTAAAGGTGTCGCGAGTTCAATTGTTTTTTCCCCATCTCAAAAATGCCAAAAATTATGGACTGCAAACTGTTTCAAAAGTATTTTTTTATTGTTGGAGAATGATTTAGAACTGTTTTACGTATTTATTGGCTGCATGATATAAACAACACCAGAAAAAAAACTCGTCTAACAAATTTGAGCAGGTACAGCCTCCGGGGGTTCGAAGAAAACCGATAGGGAAATCGTGGCCCCCGGCAACAGGGCAACCGAAGGAACACGGGTGGGTTTTAGTCAGTAGGAGTCTGACACGCCCTCCCGCTCCACCCAGAGCGGGAGAAGTTATTTGATAATTTCCCACCCCAAAAAAAAAAAAAAAAAAAAGCAGGTACAGCCAGCTTCTTAATACAATGGGAAATTAAAAATAAAGTTTTGTTCACGTTCCTAATTAAAATACAGGCGTTTGTACACACGGCTACACATCAAGCTATACATTTCCAGTTTTTGCTGATCTCGCATTGTATAGGATTTCCGTACAATGCGAGGTCAGCTTATACGGGAAATGTATAGCTGTAGCCGTGTGTACCTAATTATTTAATTGACAATACCTGCTTTGTCTACGTGCTTTAACAACTGTCTTATGTATAATGTTTTCTTTAGTCGCAAACTTAATTAATTCTTATATATTATTAAATCTTTATATATAATTAAATCTTTGGATTTGAATTTTCGTTCTTTGCCACCGACTTCCGAAATTAAAGTTATGTTTCACTTTGTAGTGTTTTTTTTTTGAAGTCGGTTGTTTTTTTTTTATAAAAAGTTTTTATTTTTCTCTTTTTAGTTGTGGTACCTACCCCACACAAATTCGAATACCACTACCTGCTATGTAAATAACAGTGACAAGAACTTATCATCAACTTATCTTATACTAAGTGGGAAAAAATACGTATAATTGAAGCTAACTCAAAAACTACTCAAGCAAAGTTAATAAAATTTATATGGGACCACCTCTAAAGTATGAGCTACCAAACAAAAAAAGAATCATCAAAATCTATTCATAATTGGCGGAGTAATCGCGTAACAAACATACAAAAAAAAAAAAAAACAAACAGACGAATTGAGAACCTCCTCCTTTTGGAAGTCGGTTAAAAATACTAACGCTAAGTGAGTCGAATTTTAGTACATGCCAATTTGCTTTCATGAAACACTTTCTTTTGATGACTCCACCACGTTAATATAAAGTAACATTTGACGTTAAACATGCCATTCAGTTTTACGATTTGTAATTAAAACAAATACTCAACTGACCGTATCATACTCTTCTACTTAACATTTTACTATCCAACACTATTAGGGTGAAAGAAAACACCAGTTTTTGGAGAACCCCAAATGTTAAGGTCATGAAGGAAACCAGGGGTCAAGTAGTTTGGACGTTTGAAACTTGTCTCTGGTTATCTTAACGAGGACAAGCAAGCTAAGAATGTTGACGCCTCCACTAAAATAATGACAAGTATTTTAAGTGAGGATAAATTTTGTAATCGACTGTACATGGTATTTGTTATCAACTAAATCGTTTGAATAAATGTCGAGAACATGCACTTTAGGGAAAATGAAGCTATTTCCATGTAAATTGCTTAAATGTATTGGAAGTATTTGATCAATGGAATAAAACATATGTAACTATAACTTATTTTAATAAAATTATAGCAACTAAGTATTTATTTGTTTTAAAATCGATTTGTTTAAATTGAATTACTTAAATTCATCGTTCAGATTTATCAATAAGACTGTCTTTTTCAGCATTAATTTGGCAATATTACTGTATGGAAAAATGAAATGTGGCTACCTAGTTCCCTAGAATATTAATAATGAATTGATGATGGATGATGGATTGATGGGAGTATGTATGGAAGAATGACCGACTTGCGTAACCTTAACAAGGTTCGTCGTGGCTAAAATGTCTATATTCCTAGGCCTTAGTTTAGACTGCCGGTTTAGATTTCTCTCAACTCCCTTAAAAAAAAACTTTTTTACAAAAAATACAACCGTCATCCAAACTACCTACAAAGTGAAAAATAACTTTAATTTTGGAAGTCGGCGTCAAAAAACTAAAATACTGATTCAAAGACACCGATTTCCAAAATTAAAGTTATTTTTCACTTTGTACGAGTAGGTAGTTTGGATGACGGTTGTATTTTTTGTAAAAAAGTTATTTTTTTTCACTTTTTAGTGGGTTGATTTATAATTTATCTAAGTTACAATTGCCTTATGTCAACTGCTCATCAAAAATACCCAAATCGCTATAGATGTGCCTTTAATATTTGAAGAGTTCCCTCGATTTCTCCAAGATCCCATCATCAGATCGTGACCAAATGACAATGGGACCAATTTGAAAGTATACTCTTTCAAACAAAAAATAATTTTTCATATCGGTCCAGCCGTCTTCGAGTAATCGAGGAACATACATTAAAAAAAAAAAAAAATTGAGACCCGTCTCCTTTTTTTTGAAGTCGGTTAAAAAGAAGACCGACTTCTTATCTGTTTTCTCTTCAAACAGATGAGCATCACTGACAGTACTCACCCTATTGAAGATCAATAAAACATAGAAGCATCATCTAACTCACCTCCACTTCGTCCGTCTATTCTGGAACCACGTCTTGACCTGTGCGTCAGTCATCTTCAAGGTCTTCGCCAGGCTTGCCCTCTCAGCAGACGCCAAGTACTTCTGTTTGTGGAACCGTTTCTCCAGCTCGGCGATTTGCAACCGAGTGAAGGATGTCCGGGGCTTCTTCCGCTTCGGAGGTGTTCGGTTCTGGTAGGGATGACCAATCCGCCTCGTGATTGGGAATGATGCTGGAAAAGGAGGTTTAAAAATGGTTAGTTACTTAGCAAAACAATGTAGGGGTGTGTGATCTGGTTGTAATGACAGCTGTATTAGATTTAATTACAACCAACTTTGCTTCGATAGTTTTTGAGTTAGCTTCAATAATACGTACTTTTTCCCACTTAGTATGTGGATGATATGATAAGTTCCTGTCACTGTTATTTACATAGCAGGTAGTGGTTTTCGAATTTGTGTGGGGTAGGTACCACAACTAAAAAGTGAAAAATACTTTTGGGAAAAAACTTTTTACAAACAAAAACAACAACCAACCTCCAAAAAACACTACAAAGTGAAAAATAACTTTAATTTCGGAAGTCGGTGTCTTTGGTTTTGAATTTTCGTTTTTTGTCACCGGCTTCCGAAATTAAAGTAATTTTTCACTTTGTAGTGTTTTTTGGAAGTCGGTTGTTTTTTTTTGTAAAAAGTTTTTTCCCAAAAGTATTGAGCTTGGGTCATACTTTAACTATTATGAAAATTCCTGAATAATGTCTAGTTTATCCTGAATTACCATACAATTCTACTAAAACTATTATATTATTAAAACTACCTATTCAGGACCATATACCTGAATATTGCAGAGGATTTTATCAATTTTATCAAATAAACAATCAAAATGCTGAAATAATGAGAATACGAAGCCTTGAATCATCGTTATAATGAAACAATAAAAATCAAATGAATGAAAAGTAATTTGAGAAGCCTATTATTACTTCCATTCATTGTTCCTTTTATTACTCAATGTTTATTAAAAACAAAACCTCAAGAACTAGGTTAAACTGCCTCCATAATAGGTTTTATTCAAATTCTGCTGCGTAACGTTTATATCAGACTGAAACCATCAAGCAATTACACCGATTACGACTCTTAACGTACATTTACATCTTATCTTTGTAATTGAAATCACGATTTAATCCTTATGAACAATACAGATCGAGAATTATGAAAAAAATATGTTATGAATAAATAAAAATCTCATTAAAATACACATTCATAGGGCTATGAAATATGTATTAAGTTTTGATTACATCGCATAATCAAAGTAAAATTACATGTTCATGATCATTCATGGAAGCACACCTTAAAAGATTGACCATACCCAAACCGCAAGCCATATTACGTTTAAAAAAGGAAGCGGTAATCGTTACAAATCGTTTCAAAGTAGCTGTTGCACGTTCTCTTTTCAAAATTACATCCAAGATGGCGGGCGTAATCACGTTTTAAAAATTCGAAACTCAATAAATTACTATTTAAATGGCGCGTTCCTATTGGTCGAGCGGTCGGTAATAGCCGGTGTTTTCCGTAATAGATCGATTTGCATTAAATGATCCGTGAGATGAGATCATGTTGTTTATAACTATATTGTTTTCAATGTCATATCCATATTATAGTACAATCAACGTAATAGCGTATTTATGTCCATTTACTTCTATAATTTCGTAGCAATCTATCTGTCTGTCTATTTACTAGACCGTAAATAAACTGGGCATTTATTATAAAAAAACAAGTTTAATTTCGAGCATTAGTTGAAATTGAGTTGCTGTTAAATTATTTGTACAAAAAATACAGGCTTGAGTGTGAGTAACAAAGTATTGGGACATCATATAACGTATTTCAGGTTATCAAAGCTTTTTTTTCTAAGAATTATATACTTTATACTGACCTTTAATTAATTGGCCATTATATTCAGCCCTGTCAAGGTTTTAACACTTTTTGTGGCATTTAAACACCTAGCGACATATACACCGCAATAAATTCATTGCACTAAGCACTATATCACTACTGCCCTATTCTGAATTAAAAATACATTCATAAATTCTTTTCAAATATGGAAACGTATTTAACGGCGCACTCTCATTGGTCGGCCGACAGCGTAATGGCCGCCTCACGTGACCGCAAATTATGTAGCAATTGTTGGGGAGTAACTTGGTCGTAGTTTAAGATTGTTAGTGACTTTTGTTCCCCCTGCAATTTAAGTTTAAAGGTAAGGCTTTCGGTTTATTCATTTCCCAGTGCACGAAGTATTTGTGCTTACCTTTTGACTTTTAGAACGTATTCTTGTAGGTTTTTTCTTTGTTGTTACAGACCATAGAGATAGTAAATATAGATTATGTTTCCAACACAATAACTAAATACCAAATAAATGGTATTAATTTTATGTGGTAAATGATATAAAAAAACTCAAACTTTTGAGGGCGTAGAGATTTTAAAAAGTAGCAGGGATCTCGTAGCATTTTGATGCGTCGATTTTTCAACCAATATTTATTACAGAATTTCTACACAGACAGCGTCACAAATGAAGGTGTTATTACCAATCGAGTACAAAATATCTTCAACACTGCCAATGCCATTAAAAACACCATCCATCTTAAAACCGCCTTCAATATTCAGCATAACCTAACAATATGACCCACAGCCGCCACACAACTATATAAAAACGATTAGCTACATAGTAAAACGAATTTCCCGTCCGTTGGTATCAGGGTGGAAAAGGGTGCGGTAACAAGATTCCGCGGGTCGTAATCCGGTTAAGGGTGGTATGATTCATGCGTGCGCCCGAAATGGCGTGGTTTGTGTTACGTGAGAGTTGCAGAATAGGACGTTGTGGGGTGGGTGCACATTTGTAGCGTTTTGATAAAAATGTGCACCTAGCTTTATTGGTTTTTTTTTAAGTCTGAGCTCGCGTGTCATTATGTTTACACTGATAAAATGATCTTGTGGCGCTCGAATGATGTAGACAGGGAGCGTAAACATTTGTGCTATTTTTTTTGTAAAATGTCATTTGAAATGACAATGTATTCAAAAAACAAGATGGCGGCATTAGTTCCGATTTTGGCCAAGCGTCACAATAACCTTGTAGCGGAAATGGAAATGTATAGCTTGATAATGTAGCCGTGTGTACATTATTTTGATTGTGACTTTCTAGTTTCTTTTTATTTTGCCGTCTTTTTTTTTTTTAAACTCGTTGCTCATGAAAATTCAATTTAGGTAAAATATTTTCACAAAAAAAAAAAAAATACTAACATCGTTCACTTGTAGAGATTTTAAATAGTAAATTATCAATTCTTTACAGGAAAATTTAAAAAAAATTAATGTCTGAAACACAGGTTTTAATAAGTCAGAATTATAATTCAGAATGTTACATTAACATGTCACTGAAAGAAAAGGTAGGTAACTACAAATAAGTAGAGTTTATGTATGGTTGAATAATCTTTTATCTAAACTCCTAAACTAATAATAAAACAAAGAGAAAAGATTTGTTTTTTTTGTATGTTTGTTTTTTACGCTAAAATGGCTGAACGGATTTGGATGAAATTTTGCACATGAGTAGACTATAATCTTAGTTAGGACATAGTATACTTTTTATCCCGATATTTCCACGGGATCGAGACTAATTTGGGTAAAACCGCGGGGCACAGCTAGTTCGTAAGAAGGATGATTCAGAACTATAGAACTAATTTAATTGTATTCTAAGTGACATCACACTAAGCATTGAAATAAAATCTAGGTATTAGTATAATTGCATCACGTTTTAACTGTCATTACTGTCATTTTGACAACTTATTTCAATAAACTGCAAGTTAATAAAGCTGTCAATTCCTACGCAATACAAATTGCTAATGCATTGGTGTGTCAACTGTCAGTTTAATCAATAATGTAATACATGACTTAAAGGATACCATTTTGTGCGGATAATATCAGCCAGTATCTGTTTTACTGCATTATCATAGATCTATATAACGTTATTTAGGCTGCGTTTCCACTAGAGATGTGCATGGTAGCTGAGCGGTGCGAGGATGCGTAACGAAGCTGTGAAACGATGTGAATGTTTCCACCAGAGATGTGCTACGCCGCTGAGCAGTGCGAGGATGTGTAGCGATGCTGTGAAACGGGGCGCAGATGAGCGCTGCGATTCTTTAAAAAAATATTCATATATTTATTATTATTTATATTATAAAAGTGAAAGTTTGTGAGGATGGATGGATGGATGTTTGTTACTCTTTCACGCAAAAACTACAGAACGGATTTGGATGAGATTTGGCACACAGATAGTTTTTAACATAAGACAACATAAGAGGAGGCTTCCTAAATTGTATGTTAATTTGCATTAATATTCTGAAAAAGTCACGCATACAATCAAAATGGAACTTTAGAATATGATTTATTGGATCTTTTTTTTTCCGAATATAAGACAGTTACGTAATTGGAACATTTTCGCTCGATTCATTTTTTATTCGAAAGTCATGTCTTTCTAAAAATTATTTGAAACAAAACACAAGATTACTCGGCTTTTATGTCTAAAATAATTATTGACAGTAAGTAAATAGAGTTTATTATCCAAATGTAAGATATTTTTTCTCTAGATCAATTATTACTTTAGTTATGAACGAAAAAAGAACTGAGACTTACGACATTTAGTTCCGTGCTCGAACACGACCAAAGAGCGCACGCGATTTTCAACTTTATTACTAATGCATTAGCGTTTAGTATTTAGTGGAGTGGTGGGGTGTATGGGGGTGGAGTTCGCGTGGAAATTGTGTTTGGAGTGCCTGGTCTTAAGTGTAACAATGATCATCTCTCTTCCTCATTGCGTGATGGCGATTTCGAATCATAAAACCCATGTTTCCTCACTACGTTTTCCTCCACAGTAAGCCAATAGTATGCATGTACAGTAGATACAAACTGGTTTCCTTATTTTACTACAATAAAAATAGTTAAGTGAATTACCTTTGTCGGTCTGTCGTTTTACTCCATAAGACTCTTCTTTTGTTGAACCTTATAGAAACTACTGTCCACAGATGGCCCCTTTACTGTTTTACCAGATACCCGCATTGCAAAAATATGCGTATCTACATCTACATCTATATACAATGCTATATACTAGTTTTAAACACGCTGTAACAATGCGGCATCTAAGCAGTTTTGTTTTACAGAGAGAAAAATCTAAACTAAGATGGTTTTTTGGGTTTTCAAAAACGTTCAAGCAAGTTTACTCCCGTTTCCTAAACGAATTAATATTAAAAAGTGAAGTAAAAAACATTTTCCACAACCATAAAGATTTCCACAATAATTTTCCTCATCAAGACAAAACAATAAAAAATCATAACCCTTAATTTTAAAACGGAAACCCTAATTATGTCAGTTATAAAGGCAGAGAAAAATTAACAAACAAATTAACATTGAAGGGTTTAACCGTCTGGGGCGAACCCTTTATGATATAGCCGTGTAACCCTACGCGCGCCGGGCAGCCCACTCACCGTGAATCACATTTATTTATGCTGTTTTATTGAAACCTACAGTTTTGTTGCAGATGTTAAGTGAAAAAGGTAACTATTTGTAACTTTTTTACTCTAGGTATAGGTAATAATATTATTTTAAAATTTAAGCCTACCTAATAGAATACTTGGATAATGGATATAATTACCTAATCAGTTCGGTTGAAAGGTCAAACGTCAAACCTAACCTAACATAATATTGAGAATAGGATATTGTGATCAATATTGGTTAAATTTTGCTTGACATAGGTATTATTGCTTTTCATCCATAACCCTGTCTGGTTTATTGAAGTCCACTGCTGGGTATACCTACCCTACCGAATATTATTTTTTATTTCTCTCTGGCAGTTTGAGTAGTTTTTGCGGCCTACCCAAAATGTCCTTTCTTTGGTATTGTTCGCAGAGTTGAACTCCACGATTACTGACAAGTGCTTGCACTGACTGGACATGTCCACTCAAATATGTGTGGTTCTTTCCTCAAAAGACCTTTTCAGACACTAGTCTACATGGTTCTTATATGGCCTGACCAAGATTATGTCTGGACTTTAAAAGAGACTGCGACCTCTGAGTTTGTTTCGGCCTTTCTTCTCAGAGTAGTCAGATAGGAAACGCCGCACTCGTCTAGCTTATTTTTAATATTTTTTATATGACGTGTAAAAGCGATTCCGATATCCTATTTACAGAATAAACAATTTCATTACCCTTGTGCCTAAGATTAGTGTACCTACTTTAATTTACCTAGTATTTTCATCCGTATTCGGAGGGTAAAAATACATTTAAGGGGCCGTTCAAGTATTATTTAAGCAGATTTATTACAATTATTTACCCCCCCCTCCCCCTTGTCGTTTTTTATTTATTCATGAGCAGCAGTTATAATTTTAGAAATAAGAAAATAAGCTTAGGATAGAGGACTTCAACGCGCATGATATTCATTCAAACAAACTTTATTGACACGGTATTCAACATAGAGTAAGAAACAAATATTATAATCATAAGTAATAAATATTACGAGCAAAACAAACTTCTTTAAAATTTTTGGTATCCATATTATTACCTAAACCTATTCATTATTTGTGGGAATCCCCGAATATGCGTTCCGTTTTCAAGCATAGACAATGTGTGGTTTGCCATTAATGTAAAAAAGTATACAATTACTGCTGACGTAATCACCATCTAGACCCCCCACCCCCCATGTCATCAAAAACAAGCAAAGCATAGACCCCCCCCCGCCCCCCTATAGTGCTTCCGTAATACTTGAACGGTCCCTAAGATGTATGTAAATATAGATACTGACATACACAACACTTCAGAGCGTTTCTTTCCCTTAAACTGAGACAAATTCGCACTCATATTTTTCTACAAATCCGCCCCCAAGTGAAAAAGTCAGGACGGGAAGACGAATGCCTGACGCCTAATTGGACGCAGCCGTCACGAGGGATTACATGGAGTCGCTCCATCACTCCTACACTCGCATTTGTCCGCGCCTCCTCCATTTTGATAATAATAAAACCTTATTTAGGTACAAAGGTAAAACACTAAATACACATTTGCTTAAATCTACGAAAAATTCAATTGTGTTTTGGGTGTGGTATAATATTTCTAAATAATCACATTAATTATAAAAATCTAGTCGTCTAATAAAAAGGTGTAAATAGTACAATAAATCCTACTTGCTAAAGTTTTAGTACCTATCCTTACTTAGCTAAACTTAATTAGTAGAAATACAATTTTTATTTAAGTACAACTAATAGTTTCTCTGTATATTCATAGGACATACTTTGAAGAGCTTCCTTGTGAATTCTTTTTTTAACACACCGTGCACCAAAAATCCAAGTACACAACGCAAAAATTTAACAGCATCCATTATTTACTGATTGAAATGTTTCTGCCATCTGCATATCAAATGTAACTAGCGAAACGAAAAAAATAAAAAGCTCAAATTTTTCGGCAATTTTTTGCAAATCAATTTGCACTGCGATCATAAATATGCAATTATCCGATCCACTGCAGCGCCGACAATGTGCACCAAAAGTAAACATATCTCAATTACACCGGACAGTGGTGCGAAACGAAAAAATTGGTGGACAAAATCTCATATATATTGTACGCAGCAAGCGAATACCAATTCCCACTAGTTACGTTGTTACGAACGGGAATCGGGGAGGTACGACCTCATGGAAAATTCATGGGTCGAAATGCAATCGGGATACAGGAAAGCAGGTTTAGGTTGCATTTTCAAACGTTGCACTCGTTCGCCGGTACAAAAGGCAGGGTTTATGATGTTGTGTTTTTAGTGCCTTTGTTCGTGTGTCGTATTTCGTGTACGATACGTATTCGATGTATTTTGGAACATTGTTTTTGTGCAGTTTTTTTTTTTTTGTTTGTGTAGTGGCCTGAATGCTTGATCATTTTATGTTAGAAGTTTGCATCTAAACTTACACAAATTTTAGCTAGTATCACTTCCTAGTAAGTTAAGCTAATATGTATCTATATGCATATTATCTATAAATTAAAGTCGCTTTTAGTGTCTGTTTGTGATCGCGTTGTTCTTCTAAACTACGCAACGGATTTTGATGCGATTATCACTATCATTTAGAGAATTTATCCTTTTTTATATTTATGTGTATATAAAATGGTTGAGCTGGATGGTGCTGATCCACGCATCATGTTCATGAACGGGCTCCGTCAGTTGAAAGTGGTCATCTCTTCTGCCAGGGCTTATTTTTAATCTTATACTTTCAATTGCTTTGATTATTTTTTGTACACTGTTCTCATATATAGAAGCAATAGTAATAATGTACCCAGGATTTTGTAATATCTATATTTAAAAGAGTGTCCTTGGAGTTTCTTGCCCGTTCTTCTCCATAGAGATCTACGTTTTGGAATGGGCAACTAGCTTCAACTTTCTGACTAACTGACCGATTCTTTGACAATTCAAAAGTGCCTGTAAATGGTTTAATTGAAATAAATGCATTGAGTTTGAATTTAAAATTTATACATATTAAAATTACATATTTAAAAAAAATCTCGATGTTTTGTGAAGTCGAATTGTGCGCAGCAGGAGTGGTTGCTAGTGTTATAAATAAAGTCATTAATTTTTCAAAGTTTTAAAACATACTATTGTGAAGTATTTATGTGTCATGTCTTGTGTTTACCTTAATGTTGGAAATCCTAAATAAATAAATTAGTAAATAATTGGTTAGAAATGTTGCGATAAAATCATTGAACATATTGTGTGCAGTTACGCATTATCGTAATGTACCAGCAATGATAGGTATAATTCAACTAATTTTATATATATTTGCGGAAAATCCCTCTATGTTATTAGCGTAAATTGGTTCTACGGTTCTATTATATTATTATTGCTCAAAGTACACATTACGATTTCAATGCAAATCATATCATATGATTACATAATATTAATATTATCATCTTACATGCATTAAGATATATTATGCAAAGTTAACTTCACACTATCTGTCGTTGGCTAGGTATTGACGATATTCTAAATTGCATAATATAATGCAATACTCAATACTTATTTACATTCCACAACGTGAACTTAGGTGGTAGGATTTACAAAGACATGGTTATTGTGGACCCTATCGAGCACAGCATAGCAGGAGAGAGAAGTATTATTATACTGGTTGGTTGATTGGTTTTTGTAGGGTCTATAAATTGTTATAGTGTGTTTTTAAAGTCACGGATTTGAAGAAAATTTACAATGAAATAAAAGAGTGATAAATAGATATAAATAATATAAAGAGTGGTACAAGGATTACGAAAGATTTAGTTTGTAGAGTAAAATTAGGCGATTGTAGATTACTACAATCGCCTAATTTTACTCTACAAACTAAATCTTTCTTGTTTTCATTCTATTAATCTCCATTTATCTCTGTACAAGGTAATCCTTGTACCACTCTTTCTCTCACCATTTATCTCTTTTAAGATTTGAAAGCCCATGGTAGGCTTAAGAAATAAGGAAACCCTAGTAAATGTTTCGACAAAAAGTCGAGGAGTGAAAACTTAAACTGCATGAGTTAATTTTAAAAAGCATTAGAAAATTATGAAATCGAGCTTTCCAACACACTTTTATGTTCCTTAAAAATTATGATTACAATTTTATTTTTTTTACTCTATCTTTCAACGGCTATCCGCCAATTACAAAACTTCAAACATACTGACATGATCGCAACATACAGCATACTATGAGGAAACAGCAAATATGCAATAAAAAAATAAAAAAAACAACTCTTCACCGATATCTAGTGTTATCTCATCTCTTACATACCTACAAAAAACAAAAGCAAGTCACAACATTTTCATAGCGGCCTTATTTTTTCCACGACCTCTCTATGATTTGTAACATAAGGAAATACCTCGACAAATGCTCCCACGTTCGTGGGACAGTCACATAGCCCACTGTGTGATTACACGCACGCTCACTCACTCATTTTGTTCATTAAAATTTTGTCTCCGCTGTCGTCAGTTGGACCACTGGGGTTTCGTGTCACAGCCTAATTTCGGATAATCTAGCATCCGTTGGTCGATGAATGGGAATTTTAGACTTGAATCTAGGTAGAGGACATGTGGTACGATCAAATTAATGCTAAAGGTCGTGATAGTCAAAATATACTTTTTGATATTCGTAGATACACGGCTACACATCAAGCTATACATTTCCAGTTTATGCTGATCTCGTATTATAAAGGATTTCCGTACAATGCGAAGTCAGCTTATACTGGAAATGTATATTATATCTTGATGTGTAGCCACTATTGACATTGACATTTGATTGTTAAGGCGAATGTGAGTTATGCGAATTGATAGAGTTGGAAAGACTAACAACACAAATAAAAATTCTGTGTAGTTGTAGTAGACAACATGTAAATTCTGGTTAATAGCGGCGAATACTGAGATGATGTCTCAAAGAGACGTAGATATATGGAAGAAAAATGTCGTGATAAATTGAGATGTGAGCAGAACGATGAAGTAGGTAAGTACTTCTAAGATAAGTATGGACACAAACTTACGGTCTAGGAAAACATAAATTCAACGGCGTGAAATTGTCAACAGACAGTGACCGAGCGATCAATGATCGTATTCCATTTATGAAAATAAGCCTTTGCGGTACATGACGCCAGAGCCGCACTGGCGCCGGACGGCATGGAAATGTGATCATTGCTTTACTATTAAACTCGGCATCAATGACAGTGTACACGCGGTTCCGGTGCGGCACATGCACACACGGCTACACATCAAGCTATACATTTCCAGTTTATGTTCATCTCGCATTGTAAAGAATTTTCGTACAATGCGAGGTCAGCTTATACTGGAAATGCATAGCTTGATGTGTAGCCGTGTGTACGATATTCATTCAACTTGCGGTCCGGCGGCAGTGCGGCTCCGGCGTCATGTACAAGAAGCCTTATATAATGAAAGGCTGATAACAAGGAAATGAAATAATGAAATGAAATGCTGCCCTAACCGCCGCAGGAGACGCCCTGGGCGTCGGGAATCGCAGGCCAATTCCCTGCCACCGTAGGCGCGGGCTTGCGGACGGTGAGCAATGGGTAGCTCGCCGTCCGATAAGGACCAGGCCCGGGTCGACGGCGCGTTGTGTTCCACGCGCACCTCAAAGAGATGTCAGCACAATTGAAGGGGTCCGATAGGGCCGATGCCTGCCGGGGTTGCGGGTTTATCTGAAAGGGTTACCGTGGCAACATACAGGCAACTAAAGGAACACCGCTTAGTTTTACCAGAGCGCGAGAAGTTATTTGATAATTTCCCAACCAAAAAAAAAAGGCTGGTAAAAATTACTGTTGCATTTTGTGTCCAAAATTATTTTATTTATCGAATATCAAACATTAAAATGAGAATCTGGCACTTTACAGTCTCGATTGTTCCGAAGAAGTATTATTTTATTCAACGTTAATATTAATCATCGTAACAAAGAATGTTTTTCTGGCAAACTGTGTATTATGAAGTAATTTGTGATTCGGGCCGTAAACGCATTAAAAGCTTGTGAACGTATTTTTTGACATAATTTTCTAGGCTGTTGAAGGAGTCATTTCGTAGGTTAATTTCATGTGGTTAACAGTAACTTTAACTACAGTTTATGTAAAGAAAGACATTGTTGGTTCATCAGAGCTTGACATAAGACAAGTAAATTGTGTCACTTGTGACAATTTAAAATTAATTGTAGTTGACAAACCCGTGGGAGCTGAGCGGCTAATATTTTTACATTTTGTCTTTTTAACACTGGCGAAATGTCCCGACACCTCTGTCTAACCCTTCGAGGAAAACAGGGGTGATGTTTGTTATCCTAACAAATATTATAAAGGCGTAAGTGAGTTGGTTTGTAACACTTTCATGCAAAAACAGATTAAGATGAAATTCACATCGGTAGACCATGACCTGGATTGAGACATAGGATACTTTTTATCCCGATATTCTCACGGGATCGAGACTTATTCGGGTGAAATACGAGGCGCAGTTAGTTTTACAATAAATCCGTGCCGATTTGAGATTAGAAGAATTAAATACTAAATAAACTTTAAATCCTATAATAAATGTACGAAATCTATCTACCTTTATCACAAAAATGTGGAAACTTGTAAGTGGCCATATTTTGTTTAAAATATTAATTATTGTGTCTGTTTAGCTGTAAGTTTTCCAAAAAATAAAATAAATAAATAAAAACACGGTTAGAGCGAGAAGCTGACAGTTTCCAGGATTTCAAAGCCTAAAATTTTGCTGCACTGGACTAACTAGAGTACCATTCCGCCAACAAATAAACAGTATGCACCAGTAAACCTTGATTAAGCTTTTGCTATAACAACGATTCAGAAATCAGCTATCAAGTAGCGGGTATCTGGTTTTATCTACACCAACATTAATCATTTCAAGTCATATTAAATTGCATATTCGGATCTCACTTTTTCACTCACGATAAATCGTGTGCTCATGAACATTTTTATTCGGTCAATAATATATCGAAAATAGCTATGTTTATTGATCTTTTAACAAACATTTTGATACGTCAAAATTTTGAAGTGAAAACTTCTTTAGGCGCGTTGGGCATTTTTGAGATGGAACTAAACTATTGATTTCACGACACTGCCACTGTTATGACACCAGCTTTTGACCAATAAAAAGACATCAACGCGTTGATTACCGCGATGCCGATTTTTTTTCAAGTTTTCACTTCTGTCGGCACTCCCGGAGTGCCACTGTTTTTTCACAAATTTTAAAATAAGATGAGGTCGATGTAACCTAGTATTTTCCTAGTTTCTTCTCAGAGTGGTCAGTTTGAGAAGAAACACCGAAAGAAACTGTAAGGTCATAGTTTCTTTTAAAGTCCAGACATGGGTGTCTGAGAAGATCTTTTAAGGAAAGAACCATACTGGTTAGAGAGGACCGTCCAGTGGCGCGTGGTATAGGCTCCCGCAGAGAGGTAGGACGCGACGGCGACGGGACACCGGTAGAACAATTTCCGTAAAGTTTACATAGAAATTGTTCCACCAGAATCTCGTCGTGCCTTTCTGCGGGAGCCTTTTATCAGTAAGCGTGTAGATCAACTCAACTTAGGGAGCTCAACGACTTTTAGGAGGTAAACAACCGGGCGGCCCACCCTATGGTGGGTGGTCAACACCGCCTAAGGACATCTACAATGCCAAAGACATTGCAGCTGAAATGGCTTATGTGCCCGTGTAATAAAACGCACTAAATGTAGATACTGCGATGCTTTATTTACTCCTCACTCCTTCACAGATACAATCACCATAGTTATTTCATATCAAATTGGGCTCTTTCGGCCAATTGCCCTCATTTATAAACTACCCTTCTCCTACAAAATTGACGGTTGGACAGTGTTGCCATTTCTCAAACATAAGAACGAATTATACACCAGCACGCGTAGTATGACAACGAAACGGGTTTTCTACGGGTTTTGTCGACGGAAGAATAGATAAAATGACAGATAAACAATCAAAATCTGTCATTTTGTCTATTCTTCCGTCGACAAAACCCGTTTCTATTGTGTTCATGCTTAGCGTACTGTAATTACACCGGCTGCGGCCCGTATACGTTTGACATTCTGATTTGCACAGCAATGCAACGGTGCTTGGTGGCAGAAATAGATATGGCGGTGTTAGGCGAGCTCATTCACTACTATAATATTGACACCTGCCTTGTTTCTGTAATTCGACAAAGCAACTTATGGCAGGTCGAAGGTAAAGGTAACAATATTATAATACAGTACATAATCAGAAATAAAATACACAAAGTAAAGTGCCTGCTTGGGTTTAAACCTACGACCTAAGATACGACAGTGAAGCCGGGGCCATTAGCATTGGGCCACCACTGATCTGTAAGGCGACAGAGCAATTTTAAGGCCCAGACTCCACCAAAGCGGAGATATGCGGACATGTCTGCAGCGGAGACGAGAAGAGATGTTTTCCAGCTAGGGTGTATCCACCGAAGCTGTGCGGAGATGCGTACTGGCTAGACTGGAGCGTAGATGTGTGCTGGCTAGAGCGGAACTGTTATGGCGCCGCTCACATCTTTTCTTGTCTCCGCTGCGCGTCGTCGCCAGCTTGCGAGGCACAGCTCACATCTCCGCTTTTTACCACCGCCCAGCTCTCGGCGAGGCACAGCCCACATCTCCGCTTCGATTGCTCCATACAAATATGATACATCTCCGCTCAGTGGTCTTCACTGAAGCTGAGAGGAGGCGAGATGTGTGAATAACGAAATTCTGTTGGTTGTTTAAAACACATCTCTCCTCTCGTCTCGTCTCCGCTTTGGTGGAGTCCGGGCCTTAGGCAGGTCGAGAGCAAAGATAGCAGCACAATATTATTATTATAAAGTAAATCATTTCTAAAATCTTTTCCAAGGAAATTAGAACAATACTAACAGAGACAGATCACTGTAGTGCCTATAATGTAGTCTATTGTTTTATAATCTTGATAAAAGAAATTGCAGACCAATTCGTCATGACGATGATTGATTAAAGTAACATAAATACATTGCAAAGACACATAAACATACATGCAATACCACTTAACATAAACGGGGATTCTTCTAATCTTTCTGAAGCGAAAAATATAAATGGCAATATAATATTTTATGTACTCGGGTCCACGTCTCGGGGGGAGGCGCGGGGAGTTCGCTCACATATATTTACACATTTGAAATATGGCCGGGTTTATAGCATCGCGCGTTATGGATTGGCGATAAAACATATCAACTTGAGGCTTACTTATACTTAAGGTTATGGATCTAGTGCGGCCTTTTTTTGGCGTTTTACTATGGATATAGAAAGTCTTGTGTTGATCAGCAAAAATTAAAGCCTTCTCTTCCGCTCTCCTACTTTGCTGGGCCCGACAAGGTCAACAAGGACCATATATTTGTAAAACCTGCCACTTTATTTCACATTGTGGAAAGCAAGAAATACAGTATGGAATGATTATTATTTTTTATGTTATACCCGAAAGATTTTGAAATTTGATGGGAAAACTTTACATAAAATTAAATTAATATGACCTGCTAGAAAGCCGGTGAATTTTTGAAGTGAAAACTTCTAGCTCGTTGGGCATTTTTGAGATGGGAAAAACAATTGAACTCGCGACACCGTTACCGACACCTCATTTTTGTAAACGCGATTGTGCTCTTTATATATATTACGTTACGGATCAATGTTCTATGCAAGTGTTTTACTTTAAAGGTTTTGGAAGTATTTTTTTTGTAACCGCGATTGTGTTCTTTATTTAGATAAGATTACGGACCAATGTTCTATACAAGATTTCCTACACAGTAAAATTGTTCAAGTTTGCACTTCTGTCGGCACTCCCGGAGTGCCACTGTTTTTTTTTACCGTTTTATCAACGTTTAACCGCAAATAGGTGCCTACTTTGCTTTTTGAACCATTTTTTTCAAATAATACTTTTGTTGTTAGATAATATCATTTGATCTTACTTATTTGTACTGTTAATTTCTTCCTACCCACTATAGTATTATCATTACAGTTATGATGACAGTTAAGCCCAAATTAATATGTAAAGCAATATGATATCCTTACCAACCGCAATAATTTCAACGCACCATAAGCAATTACTGAACTAAAGCCAACCGATTAAGGAAACCCCATCTCACCCTCAAGGGGAGGTCGGGCAATTTCACACATGTAAAATAATATACGAAACGTTACCCCTGAACGTATCATCGCATATTGGTTGACGTCAAATTTTCATAACGCCAACGATCCCGCGTCTCCCCGCGGGAAATGCGGGCGAAAAGGCTTGCGAGGGGAGGTTGGGGGATATTAGACATGTGTATTAGTGTATCGATGATTTTGTGGCACGTTTGGAAGGTAAGAATGGTGCTATAAAATTCGGTGGAGTGACGACGAAATAAAATTGTGGTGACGTGTCGTCAAATGTTATGTTTTAGGTAAATTGTAAGTGCAACTGTGAAATGTTTTTTTATGATAGTAGATAATTGAATTTTAGGGTATTTCATAAGTTATCGCCCACTTTGTAGCAGTTTCACAAGTAAATTAAGTTTAAGTTTATGTTTATTATTAGTACATATGAAATACAATAACACAGTACATAGCATAAGGAAAAAGAGGGTTGTACTACCAAGTTGTAAAATTATAGTCAGCTTTCCGGGCTCCTAAACTAGGTACGCAGACCTGTATCTTAGGAGTTGGAGATTTTGCGGCCTCAATTTATGAAATACAACCGTGACTTTTCTGTTTGGTTACAGTGATTTTTAACACAGCAGATGGAATGAATGATTGTGGTTGTGTATCTAGGAGTGTGTATATGAGTGTAGTGTGTGTGTAGGGAGGTGTGTATGTGAAGTGTGAGTGTTTGATAAGCTTTGTTACAAGGTATACTCCATTTGAAATAAGATTAGACATTCAAAGAAACCCCTTTTTACATACACATAAAAAAAACGTTATATTTATAGGTTTTTCCTTCCCTATGATTTGCTTACAGTTATAGAAATCTTTAAGCCTTGACTTAGAAATAACAAAGCTGTGAAAACGTTTAAATGATAATGTACTCATGGCCATACACGTTTTAATAGACCACTTATTTTTTTTTAAATGTATTTATTTATAAGTATATTAAAACTGGAAAATATTATAAGCACCCATATCCGCATAATTATTAACTGAAATTCAAAGTAAAATGCCACTTAAACTGGAACCTCGCAGGTTTTCCTACAAATAAACTGTTAACATATTCCCTAACTCACAATTAGAAATTAAGTAATAAACACACCTATAAAACTAAAAACATTGACAAACACTCCACTTAGCTGAAGTTTTATTGTTTTTTTATGGCTCGATAAATACAGACTTATCTTTACTTCTTTGATATCAAGATAAATATGTGTTTAAAATGTGGCTATCTAATCATTTACTCTTGAGAATGTTGGGTAAAATGCTAAACAGACTACTGTTATTATTTATTTTTCATTAGTAACTTCTTTTGTATAGAATCAAGTCTTTCTAACTGAACAGACAGCGGTGCTGCTGGGGAGTTTGTTGCGCCACTTCTTCTTCCCAGCTAAAGGCACTAGGAAGTGGTGAAGGGTGGGCGTTTTGGGGGACTGTCTTGTGTAATTTTTGACGTTCGAAAAATGCTGATTCTCAGCCTAGTTTGAATAAATGACTTTTGAATTTGTGACTTGATTTAGTCTTTCTTTTCGTGTGGTTAGTGACTAACCTAGTGTCAGAGTTTTAAAGCCGCCCATGGGCCTCTAACTTGACTTCACATTCCGTCGAGAAATATCTCTCAAGCATGCTGGTTTCCTCACGATGTTTTCCTTCACCGTTATTAAGCAAGCCATGTTTAAAGTCCCATGCCATCAACCGGCCACAAATATAAACTCTAGGCTTCTATCGAGAAATTCCAGATTGACAAACCCACACTTTCTCGACCAGGGAATCGAACCCATGACCTTATGCTCAGAAATAGCGCTTGCGACCACTAGACGCTCATCATCTGTTACGATGCCTCATTGAGGTAGATAACAATTAAAATTCTATTGTGTCTCGTTAATGACAGTTGAAAGGCAAGGCAGTATGACTTAACCTCCTAAAGTAAACTTAACCAAGGGTTAATCCAATTTGCTTTATTATTATAGTTAAGTCATTCAGGCGTGACCTTGCAGAAATCCATTATAAAATACAATAGACGTGGATATATTTAGTAACCTGTTCCACTTAGGTATTTCTAAAGTGCCATAAAAAGCTCCTGAAAGAAATCGGCACGTGTTTCGCCTCTCAAAGAGGCATCCTCAGGATGACGATTGACTTGTCGCAAACCCGAACATGGCGTGTTGCCACGTGTCGATTTCTTTCAGGAGTTTTTTTATGGCTCTTTAGAAATAGCAAAGCGGAACAGGTTACTAAATATATCCACGTCTATTGTATTTTATTATTATTTTTAATTCAATAAAAAACCTTCACATCAAAGACTACTGAATTGAAATTTAAAAAAAATCCTAAAAAGACCTCATTCTCACGGCTTCAAGTAACTAGTTACTTATATAATCTTATAAAATAATGACGAATCATAACCCCATCATCTCAGCAATCACTTTGGGTACCTTGGCCCAATTTAAGGCACAGCGTTCATTAAACAAAATAATGGAATCAAGCTTACTTCGTGCCGACACAATAACTGGGCAAAATTACCATGAATTAATGTTTTAGACTTTTGGAAGGTTGAGTCTGTGGTTAAAACTAATATCTGAATCATCGCGATTCTATGTTTTTATTGTTTTCAAGGACAGCGGCGTAATTACGTATAATAGTCCCAATGACAATCTCTTTCATTTTGACAGTTCAAAACGTCTTCTATTGCGTTGAGTTAGATAATATAATTATCTTGTACCCAAAACAAGATCTACATTGTTATTAATCGAAGAATTTTATTTGTTTTTAACTTTTTGAAGTGGAAGCTTCTTTAGGCGCATTGGGCATTTTTGAGACGGGAAAAACAATTGAATTCGCGACACTGTTACCGACACCTCATTTTCGTAAACGCGATTGTGCTCTTTATTTATATTGTGTTACGGATCAATGTTTTATGCAAGTATTTTACTTTAAAGGTTATGCAGTTTTTTTTTTTTGTAAACGCAATTGTGCTTTTTATTTATATAAGGTTACGGACCAATGTTCGATACAAGTATTCTTTTCCACCAAGGCAATCTTGTTAAAATTTTCACTTCTGTCGGCACTCCCGGAGTGCAGCCACTTTTTTTTAAAATTATAATCATGCACACTTGCTTTTTCCAACTCACTTTAGACATTGGCTGAATAATCAACATTGGCTTTGCTTCATTGATTGCCATTTATTGAAAATAGAATAGATATCTTGTACTCGTGTTACGCCAAATCGATCACTTAATTAGACTATACCCTACATATAATTAAGTGGAGTATTGTGATGGGTTTTCCACCTACTTTGAATAAATCGAATGATTTTAAACATTTTTTAAAGCCAAACAAATATGCAATAAAAGAGCGTGTGCGTTTTAGGCCTAAAGAAAAAATCACGAAAGCGGTCGTTGATGTCTTTCGTATAGGAGCAGTAAAAGTTCATCTTTTTTTTCTGTTAAATAATTTTTTGTGATGACTTATAAAAACACATGATATCTTAGTTTATATTTAGGTACTAGATTTGATAGCAATTATATTTTATGTTCACTAGAGATTTTTTTTAAGTGGCTATTATTTTGATAGATTAAATATACCCAAATTTATTTACGTCATCGGAACATAACATTAAAATAAATGCTTTGAGTTTCAGTTTTTGAGTTTGAGTTTTACATAACATAACACAAGCTCATTTAATTATTGCAATCGACATCTTCTCAGTCCATCGGCCACATGTAGTACATCAGTTTTGTCTAGGTAGGGCTGCTCCATCGTCCATTATTTTGTTAGATATGTCGAATAAATATTGCATGTTGCTGCTTCGATCATTTTAACGATGGCTTTTCTCGGTTTAATCTTAAGCGCTTCAACATCAATATACAAGTTAACTTTATAATCCTTTTCCCAGCTCTTTTGAACCCAAACTAACGGGTTCCGCAGCTTCTCAGGATATATGTAACAACTTACAAGTAACACTGGTTGGGTAGACTATCAGTAGATTGATATTTAAGAGTAAGCTCACCTCCATATCTTACGTAGAGATAAGATTAATAAAACCAGTTCTATCAACGATTAACTTGGTCTAGTGTAGATTATGTTTAACTGTTTTATTAATTTTGTACATGTGCTTGAGAGCCTTGTTTTTTTTTCGGATGGTTATTTAATTAAATAGAATTGGGCGAGTCATATCAAACGCATGTACGATGACCGCTGGGCAAAAGTCTCCAAACAATGGGGAAACAACCCAGAAAGAGCTGGCAAGATGACCTGGACGCGTAATACCGTGAAGGCTGCTTTGAGGTGACGCTGGAAAAAAAGAGTCCTTGAAGGACTTTGGGAAGGCGTTTGCCCAGCAGTGGGAGAGCATAGGGTAAGTAAAAAAATTAATTAATCTTTAAAGATCAAAAAGCATTAAGGACCTAAAATCATGCGCGTCGAAAACCAGCAATGCAATAAAATCTCCACGAAATTCTAGAACTCTTCAATGGTAAAAAATTTATGTTTTTCTTATAGTAGGACTAAATAGAAAGCTTTTAAACAGATGCAGTTAAAAAACTATTTTATATTTTTGTAAAATCCTTGATTCAAAAATTTACAGTTATAAATGTCCTCATTACTTTTTTAAGGCGCTATAGAACGGGATATTTTAACTGCAATTTGTGACTGCAATAATTATTAGTATATTTTTTGTATGACCCAGATATACTTTGCAATGCTTATTCAGCAATATTTTCAGTATGGCCTGGCCACTACTTAAAGCCAAAAATGGCAATTAGGTACCATTGCTTCAACATTTTCAAGTGTTGCCAGACTATCGATCAAAATATTGCCGGATCATAATTTCCTTCGCCAACAATTTTCGTCACAAACCCCAAAAAGGACAAAAAACTGAAACTATTGGTAAACGGTTGGCAAATATAAAAAGCTATAATAAAACAGCTCGATGGTCACTAATAGATGCAAAAAGTTGGATTAGGTAAAATTGTGCGGTGAAATAATGAGAACTGTAGCGGAAATAGGTCCCCGCCATTACTAGAAAGACCGCGGTGAGACTGATTACTCTCTCTATTGATTTCGCAAAGCGATCACTGTTTTTGTTAAGGTAACTGGCTTGCCTTTCTAAACGGTTGACAATCAACTAAGGTTGTTGCTTCAGAAAAAAAACGCGTTTTTTTGTGTAATGATGCCGTTAAATAACCGTTGTTCAACTGTTTTTGGGCGGTTACGTGGCGTTGTTGGTACAAATTTTTAGCTTGAAGCTGGAGTTTTGAGATTTTGTGTGTCCTATGAGTCCTACCCGGTGTACCTATGTTAGAACCAGTTACCTACCTACTAGATATCGATGTTTAGAAATCGACGTAGAGGTTATGGAAATAACTCGCCACATGCTCACGTTACAGGAGAGGTTTATGGCAAGAGAGGCTAACTAATAACAATCGCACCGGTCGATCGAACAGGTTAAGCTACGCTTGACGCGGATGGTCAGCGGATGGGTGACCATCTTTATATACCAAGACCCCTCCGTGCTTCGGAAAGCACGCTAAGCCGTTGGTCTTGGCTGTCATTTGTAGATCTTTGACAGTTGTTACGGGTCGTCAGACTCAGAAGCCCAAAGGTCTAACAACCAGTCTTACCAAGGGGTGTGTTACCCAGTAACTGGGTTGTGGAAGTCGGATAGGCAGTCGATCCATGTAAAAAACTAGTATTCAGCTGCATCCGATTAGACTGGAAGCTGACCCCAACATAGTTGGGCAAAAGGCTAGTAGGCAGATGATGATTGTTGCAAAAAATTACCCAATTTACCAGTGACCTCCATAATTATAGTCTATGGCACTTATGAACATCCTCTTTTCAATATCATAATCTACCTTTAAAATATAGTTGCTTAATAAATAAATTATTATAGGTAGATACAAAACAAAGCCAATGCTAAAGCTTGCCTTATCAACTAACAGCTTACTGCCTCGTTGGTCTAGTGGTCGCAAGCGCTACTGCTGAGCATGAGGTCCTGGGTTCGATTCCCGGGTCGGGCAAAGTGTTATTGGGTTTTTCTATCTGAAATTTCTCAGTAGCAGCCCGAAGTCTGGATTTGTGCCCGGTTGATGGCAATAGGCTCGCCCCCTATTACATGGGACTTAAACATAACTGGCGAAATGTGGGTGTACCTGCTACAGGGACACCTCTGCCCAACCCTTCAGGGAAACAAGGCGTGATGTTATGTGAGCTTACTACCAAATCGAGTAAAAATAAATCCACCTGTCTAGCTTATCTAAGTCTGATCTATATGTAACCACCATCTTATCTAAGACAGTCGCCACAACAACAATGTTAGCAGCATTGTTGTGTTTCGGCAGTTAGAGATAAGATATCCAGTTCCTCTATGGTTGAGGAATCCGGGTGAAGGTCGCTTCCACCTTCAACCTGATCATCACTTACCATCAAGTGAGATGTAGGACAAGAGCATCCCAGTTGGGGATAAAAAAAATTAAATTAAAATCTTGGCTGTTAATTTTACCCAATAATCAAATATTTTATTTCATAATATATAATCCTACATAAGAACTTATGAAACGTCTTAAGTGGGCCCTTCCCGGTCCGTCTATCGTCAACGCGAGCATGGTCGAAAAGCTTGTTGTTTCATCCAGCGCAAGTGAGAACTGCTAACAAGCAAGTGAGAACGCGATAACATTGTACGAAAAATATCTGGTTTCAGGAAATACGTGTTTTTTAATACGCCTTACAAGTTTGTAAATTTTTTTTTTTGTCATTTAGAATCTCCATTACATGTGCAAGGTTTCTACAAAGATGTTTTCTTTACTTTTACAATTTATAAGTACATTATGAACGGTCAAAGTTGAGGTAAAATTTGTGCAAAAAAGCAGATTTTTGGAGGCTTATATTGAATTTGTTTCGCAAAATTTTTATTTTTTGCTTTCATAGAAACCTAGATATAGTGCACAAGATACCCATTAGTTTAAAAGAATTAAAGAAAGATGTGTTACAACGCCATAATGACGTACGAGCGTTTGTATGAAAAGTATGACGGGTTGGCCGCTCTTAAGCTAGGTGCACGGTTCCAATTAGTCGCTTTCAATGGAGAAGAGCCGGCAAGAAATTCAACGGTTAGTCTTTTAAAAATAATTGGCTTTTACAATGTTTTCAAGTTACAGTGTTAATAGGTATGAGAGGACAGTGTACAACAAGTACTAGGTACTTACCAAAATGGTTCACAAATCTTTTCTTTTTGAATTCTTATTGAATCGGCATAATACAGTCATAAACTAACTGCCAAACATTCTTTAAAAAAAGAAAACCCTCAAGAAAAGTGTCTATAACAAAAAGCCTACATCAAATCCCAGCGCTCCGTCGGTAAGCAAAGCGTAATAACCGCAAATCGACGGAAACTGTTCCAGACGACACGCTTCAAATAGCTCGGTTATACAACTATTAAACAGCTACGTTGCTGAGCACATAACCATGATATAATCACACCTACAGTTACAATAAATACAGTATTTTATGGATCAAGGAGAAAATATTGACGACGTTTAAAGAAAACGATCAGAAAAAATTGTTTTTGTTAAGGAAAAAAATTTTTTTTAATAAACAAATGCCTAGTCAAGCCACGAGGAAAGATTTCCATACTGTTTTAAAAACAAATCAATTACCTTTGATCTTAAAACAGTTTCGAAAAGAGTCTATAACTTCTACTATAATAACTAAATAGGTAGTAACAATTTAGCGATTTGTGTTGCAAACGGGACTAAAATTGTGTGATTAATTATTATTAAAATATCTTTATATTAATGCAAATTATTTCGAAAACAGCAGTCTGTTTTGTTTTCATTGTTTTAATGTAAGTACGTATTATATTAGCCTCTGAATAGCCATATTATTCCTAAAACAACTTAATATTATAGATTATGACTGTAAATAAAACTTTTCACACATAAAACTAAACACTTTTTATAGTTCTAATTACCATTTTCCTGAATTTGCTGCACTGTAAAATTGAACTCTTGTCAAAGGACAGAAAATAGCTCTACTTGACATTTCCAAATGCCAATCTAGGTCACTGATTAATCGACCGCAAACTATTTACCTATACAGTTAATCAAAGATTATGTTAATCTACGTTTAACGACCCTATAATACTCAAATGGTGTAACGACAAAAGTGTTTCAGTGTTTTAAAAAGTCATAAAAACCTTAATAGTGTAATAAAAAAAAACTCATCGGCGCCGACGATTTTTTTTTTTAGTTTTTTTGTTTGTCACTCCTTAAGTATTTCCGATGCACGTACGGATCTTTGGATTCCGAGTAGCTATTGTCTCAATTATATAGTGTGTAACCCTGTAACCGCTTCCTCTTTGCCGGTGGTCGCAAAAACCCGAGGGTCTTGCACGCGTCGGGCTGTGGATCGGTTTTTTGTGAATTTGTTTTGAGCGAATTGACCAAGATGAGGTGAAAAAAATGAAAGTGGTGTTACAGCTTTGGTTTTATCCGTCACAGGAAATATTGTTGTGTTTATTTTTAAAAGAGTAACCGTAGAGTTTCTCGTCTGCTCTTCTCCATAGGAAACGACCAATTGGAACCGTGCACCTAGTTTCTGACGGTTCATAAGTGCCCATGTAGGTTTATGTGAAATAAAATATTTTAGATTATTGGGTAAAACTAACTGTACTGAAAAGTATTTCAATTGGTTGTAAGATGTTAGTTGATAGGGCAAGCTTTAAGATTGCCTATGTTTTGTATCTACCCATCAAAAATTATTTATCAAGTAACTATATTATAAAGAAAATGATGAAGTTGTTTTTCCACAATCCAGGAAAAAACCAGTTTGCGTGTACCTACCTAGTTAGAATGAAAATATTTTTCGCCAAAATTTAAAATCCCAGCACATTAACATTTACATTTACTTTGTTAGTTCTCTAAGATTTTGCGAATGTTTAAATCATTCTAACAAGCAAAAACGACAAACATGCCTAACTTTTTCGTAATCCCAATCTGTATTCATTCGCATAAAAAAGCAAATCACCAAAGCATCCGGTTCAATAAGAAAAAGTTCCCAACTCCAATTACAGAGACACCAAACGTGCAACTTAACAACCAATTTTCTGTCAGGATGAGTAACACAACAAAAAAAAACAGTGTCCCCAACCTGACCGGCGGCCGACGCGACAAATTACAGAACGGGGCGCCTTCAATCTCGCCTCGAACGACCAAAAAAAAAGGGAAAAGAAATACTTCTCTAGGTGTGTCATCGGTTCGCACGCGAGAGTAATTGGCTCGGAGGCCGTTGGCACCCGATTTGGACCCTTTTTTATAAAACAAAGAAGGAAAAAGATACGTCTCAAATATTACAATTTTCGATGCGTATTTGTTTTTTTTTTTTTTGGGAATAAGTATTAGATTCTGTTTGGACGGAGAAAACGATAGGTTTGTACTTGTAGCTGTTTACTTTTGACTTTTTCATAAAAAAATAAAAAGTAAAGAAAGAAAATACGTTTATTTGCGGTAAACATGACGCAAAGAAAGATTTAAAACACGTAAGTAACAAGTACGTTAATAATAAGTTGTTACATTTATATAGCATGTTTGAAAAAAAATAGATAGGTACGTAGGTACTTATTTGAAAAACTTAACATATCGTCGTTGCGCGTGCAAAAGTCGCTATGTGTTATTTCGTGATTTTCGGTTTTTTATGCAGTTTGAATCGTTATTTCAATACACACATACTGTAAAAACAGCTAAAAATTCAAATTTGCTTATCATGTTTAATTTTGGCATTATTAATAATGTTAATGCTACAGGGACACCTCTGCCCAACCCTTCGGGGAAACAAGGCGTGATGATATGTTAATAATGTTATCTATTCAAAAGTAATCTAAAACTACGTCAATTTGTTATATGTATTAAAGTAAAAGTAAATTATTTAACTACTCTGGATATTTTTTGAGAAAATCAGTTTTTTGCGTTTCCTGTAAAGTCTGTAAAAAACACATAGCGATTATGGAAAGCACAGCGACGATATAATACCATTAAAGAAAAAAAAATATAAATATATTTTGACACATGATCACGCAACATCAGAAACGCTAAAGGATACATAAAGGTAAATGCAAAGGCTAATAATGAGTAACCAATTATCGAACAAAAAATGTGTTACGGATAATTAAATAATATGGACTGAAATAATTAGTAAGTATACTAACGGCAGTAATTAATCGATCCAGGTCAACATTATTGATATACAGCAGCATATTAATTAACTAAGAATCTAATATTTATTACAACATATACATTACGGGGAATATATTATGCGACAGTTCAATTTATTTCTTATCAGTATCATTAACCCTTTTAACTGATCTGACATTTGACATTTTGTCGATCATAGATTATAATTAATTAACGCTAATGTTACGTCAATCAGTTATCTTAGGACCATTAAACATGCGACAAGATATTGCTATCAATTTTCGCACCGTACCTACTTGACCTTAATTTAAAATGTTCTTAGAATTTTCATTCAAATTAATTGAGGCTTGGTACCCCAATAGGAATGTGTTAAAATTGTCAACAAATTTTCGTGCTTTTTAAATTGTTTTTTTTTAATAATGTCAAAAATCTTACCGTTCAATCTATCCTTAACAATTTGATGTGCGAATGCCGCCGCTGCTGCTTGTCGCATCGGGTCCATTGTGACTCCCCAGGCACCCAATGCTCCCAGAGCCCTATGAGCAGGCACTCTAACAACCCCAGGGTTACTCGAGAACCCATACCCCCCACCGATACCCAAACCAGGTCTCAATAACAGTCCCGAATTAGGATATAAACCTGGCGTATGCGAAAAGTTCAAAGGCAAACCAGAATTGTCCTTCCCGTCATCTTTAGCACTCTCAGATTCAGTGTCCTGATCACTTCTGTCGTCACTTTCCCCAGAATTTCGACGCTTATCTATATCCTCGAATTGTTTCCCTAAAAGCCGAGATATGCTGAAAGGTAGATTCACCCTCGGTTGGGTGTCAGTCATATGCTCGTTTGGCGAATCACGGTATCTGTCATGGTAACTGTGTTCTGAATCTCGATCCTCTGATGCTATGCTTCTGTCGCAATGACCCGATAGTCGGCTGTCAGAGTCCACATTGATCTCCTCTTGGTCATCATCAGAGTGCACCGACGACATGTTTACAAAGATTTTGTAACAGTTTATCAAAACACTGACACTAGATTTTAGTCTTCACCGGTACTTTTCGCAGCAAACATTTTTTTAGGAAACACCAATTTAATTTAGACCAATGCTATTTGAAATCCGAAATAAGAATGGAACATACGAACTCGAGTTTCTTATTTGAAAAAGCTCAGTTGGCGCGCTACGCTCGACCGCACGCGACCGAATCGTTACACAGTGTATCGGCCAAAACGAGCCAATCAGCAGTATCCCCACCGCTTTTCGAAATTCAAACGCGATAGTTTGACCGCACAAACGCCTCAACTATGCCCGTTGAGTGGAACAGTTTCCAACAAAAGCTTAATACGATTTCCAAACATAAAAACTCGTTTGGACTCACTAACTTAAACAGAACGATTCGCTGCGTCCCTTTCGTGGCTCGTCTCGCTTCAATTGAGTCCCCCCATCATACCATTAACAAAGCATTTTTTACTTTAACACTAGCAACATAAAGTCTATAATCTTGCAGCAAATGTTGGTCTTTGGCACATTTTTAGCGGTCTTGTAACAAGGTAAATACCACCAAGAATATTCGAGCGATAGAGACGGATAGAAACTTTAGCGAAGCCTTCCAGTGTGTTGGAGTGGGCGGGCTATATTTCTGTCAGAGGGCGTGGCCTTTTTCTTGTAACGCGTCGTTTAAATCCAGTTATGGCCTGACAAATGGTGTACATATTAAGGGGGGCAATGTTAGGAAACTATTTTTGAATCTTTTAAGACAGTTAAATTATTTACGTTCGGCGGTCGACCGACCTCCTCTATAGTAGACAATGCACTTTATAATAAAATAGATCCCAAGTTTCATGTTATGGCCATAGATAAGTAAGGATAATGTATTGCTGAAGATAGCTACTTTATAGTATTGTATCCGACAGTTGGAGTGGTAAAGGGTGTTAGATTATGGTTTTGTGTGATACGGGAATGCTTATTCCTTTTGCTGTTATGGTTGATCACGGTAAAAAGGGATGACGTAATGGAATGTGTATTGAATTCGCAATTTCATAAATATTTGAGTTGAGTTTTTGTGGTACCTACGGACGGTTTTAGAACTGTTTTGAATAAAATGCAAACGTGATTTCACATTGTGATCATAACTAGCAATACATAACAATTAATGTTATGCAAATCAATCAATAAGAATTGAACAGCTATCGAAGTTGAAATAATAAAATTGACTAGGTATCGATTTTCTGTTTTGTAGATTCCAGCCTTTTCCCTCTTAACACTTTTCTTCTTTTAAAACCTGAGAGCTCACTTTCATGGAAGTTTGTTCTTGAATTTCTGTTTGATTAACAATTATCATTTTACATTAATAGTTTAGCATTCCATTTCACATTAATAGTTTAGCATTTACTTTAGCATTCCAAAATCTAACACTCTTTGTATTTGGAGTTTGACTGATTTAGATTTTTGCACTGATCCTATGACAGACCCTTGAGGAACTCTACCCTCAACATTCTGAATCTATAAGAAATCTTCCTCCTATATCTATCATTTATAAGAGTTCCTTTCTCTTCCGGAAATACTCTTCCAAGCTGCTAATAAACAACGGTAGGAATGAGAAACAATTAGTTTAAAGCTTGTGATTTTTGAACACTCTTTGTTCATTGATCTGTGTAATGCTCGTTGAATAGTTAGGTTAGGTTAGGAATTATTTCACTGTCATATATGCACCTTACAGATATACCTAATCAAAGGCTGGTATTAAGTCCAAATGGTTCCTGGAACTAATTCTATCTTAAAGAGAGTTCACGAGGACTGATTTAAAAAACTTGATGTCGACGATGACCTAATTTTAATCAAGGTGACTAACGGCACTGGTACTAGTGTCTTTGCCCATTGCAATGGTATATAAAAAGTCAATCAGGAGTCTTTCGAAGAGCATGGAATATATTCTGTCTCATATGGTGGCAAACGCAACCAACGGTGAAAATTTTAAATTACATAGGTACCTACATAACATAATATCACACCTGTATTCTCCGAAGGGTAAGGCAGAGGTGATAGTAACACCCACATCTCATCAGGTATGTTTAAGCTCTATGAAAAAAACGTCTAAAATTTAAACTTCTGGTGCTTTAATCCACTGCAGCCCCATTACTTAGGGTAAAGAACACCTTGTCGCTTTGGATAAGGCCTCCAGTTCCAAGACGCCTACAGTAGGTTAATGAAATAATTTTGCATCAATGGGAAATAACTTTTTCCATGCGTTAACATTAACATCATGATTTTGTAAATTTTTATCGTGAACACTTAAGTAAAGCGAGTTTGAATTGAGCTGTCAACCCCTATAGCATCAGGTTCAATAACAGGCCTCTTTTGAACACGCTCGTTCGATCATAGACCTCGTCCATCGCTTTTCATCAAGCGAGAACGAGGTAAAGAACAGGACAATTACTCTTAAAAAAAACAGGAGTTTGCCAAGCATGGTGGTTATAGCAGTCTCCCTTTACAGCCGTTGTAATGTATGATCTCATAGTGCTGGTTCATGCTTACCTGAGAACGTTCATGGGCTAAGTAGTTTTATGTCGAAACTTCCTCTGCTTGGATTTTGGAAATGTTGTTGACATTGGAACATATGTTTCCTTGATCACATTATGTGCATAATTATGTGATGTGATCAGCTCCCCGTTCGACGATTTAAGTACAAGAAACCCTTTAGATTTTTTTATTTGAACTTTCTTGATTTGAAATGATCGATTGTGTGTTTTTCTATGTCGGGTGATCGTATGATCGGGAGACCACTGAAAATCAGCGCTGCGCTGTGGGTCATAGCACAGCATCATGCTGAGTGGAAGCCTTCTTGTGTCATTATATTTAAATCTATTGTATTTTATTTTATTGTTCTACTCGAGTAATTATTTTTTTATGCACGTGTTTCTGTTACAAATAAAACTTATTTTTCTTTCTTTCTATTAATGGACACTGCATCATCATCATCATCTTCATCTTCTTGCCATTGTCCTATGTTACGTGGGCTCGGCGCAACAAGTTTTCTCTTTCTATTCTCCCCTGTCAACCGTCACGCTATCATTTACTTCCTTCTCTTTCATATCATTCCTGAATGTAAATGGACACTGCATTGACTACTTATTAGTCAGTCTATCAGTGAAGAATAATGTAGTTGTTATCTAATTGGTTGGTTGAAAAGTTTATTAACATATTTCAGATAGTAGACATCTTAGAGTAAATTAGGTTTATTAGAACAAATTAATATAATTTTGTCACTATTTTTAAGATTTCTAATGTACTGTTATAAATTCTGTTGACAAGTAACATATTGTTAGAGCTTCTGCCACTTGTGATAGGATCATCCTAGTAAACAGGCATCTTACATTGTAATACCTTCCTACAAAATGATTTATCGTAGAATTATATTGTATTTTACCAATTATGATTCTGAATAAAGATTTATTAAGTTTATTTATTTATTTATATGTATTTTATTAAAGTAGAAAATATACTTTTATGCCAAAATCTGTTTAAATATTTGTGAAAACGTCAATAATCAATCATCTTCGGTGTCTGAAAGTACTTAATTGATTTTCATTTGATTTTAGGAGAGGATTAGAGGATTAGAGGTGATTTAATTTTACTTAGGTACAGGTAATAATCTCTGGGAAAACTTAAACTGCTAAAAGGTACCCTGTTTTATAAATACATTATAATAATCATGGTTCCCGTAAGTTCTTACCTATATTGCCCAAAATAATTATTAATGATGATGATGATAATATTTATATGTAAATGTACAAGACATTTTAAACGACATTAGTTTCGCAATGTCATGACATCAGTTTCCATTCTTAGCTGGTCATCAAAATTAAGCAGAAATCATTTTTGATTTGAATTGTATTAAGTACCTACTACAGGGAATGAGTTACTTACTACGTTTATATTAAAATAAAATGGTTCGTTCTCTGCAGAATTTACCTACTTGGAACTACCTTGATGGTCTAGCTAAAGAGAGCGAAACCTTTGGGTCCGGCCCCGAGGTCAGACAAAGATTTACTGGGTTTTGTCTTTAGCAAATTATGAGTAGCAGCTCGAAGTCCAGATTTGTGCGCGGTTAATAGTTTGCAGAGTAAGCAAATCGAAGTGCCAGTGAGCTGGCCATATTTATCGAAGGACCGATGGCCGGTGGAGCAGACGAGTTCTGGAGTGGAGACCGTATCGGCAAGCGTAGCGTGGGACGCTTACCTCCCAGCTAGAAGGACCGACGACCGTAAGAAAGTGACTGGGACAGACAAGATGCGGATGGTGGAAGACAGGATATCGTGACGCAGCATGGGAGAGGCCTTTTTCCAGCGGTTGACTGCAATAAACTAAGTTGATTGATGGTTGAAAATAGCACTAGGCATTTAGAATCGCCTTCTATCACATACCTAAAGGCTCGTGCAGACCAGCGCGATATCGCGGGCGCAACAGGTAGCGCGACCCGTGTCGCGCCAGCGATATCGCGCTGGTCTGTACGAGCCTTAAGGCTTGTAACGTAAATAATGTAAAAAAAAATTAATGCAAAATGTGAGACGCCCTAGCTAGAAGGATATAATTATAGGGACCTTGTTGATATTGTTCTTCAGAAAGGTCAGGTGCATGTGTGTACTTGCAACCTGCGTGCATATATGACATGTATGAACGTAAACGAAGTAAAAGGAGTAGCCTATGTGCCTACTCCATAGCTCCATAGGAAGAAGGCGTGAGTTTATATATGTATGTATATTATATACTTATTTAATTTGCTTGAAATATGTTTCCAACCGGTAATACAATATAAAAAATCGACTACCTACGAAAATACACCCTGATCTGAATTGCAGCGCCATCTAGTAATGGGTAGCGAATTTAGTAAATACGACCAGGCACAGCGCCATCTAGAGACGAGTAGTTGAAAAGCCCCACATCACAGGGACCTTTTTCTTCATTCATTTACGTTACGGTTTGATATCAAATAAAAAACCGGCCAAGTGCGGGTCGGACTATGCATAGTGAAAGGTTTCGTAATTCAGGCTCGTGCAGACCAGCGCGACACGCGACGCGATTCAAAGGCACCGCTCGTCGCGCGACGAGCGGTGCTTTTGTGTCGCGTCGCGTGTCGCGCCTGTTTGAAGGAGCCTTTAAGATGAATATTTACGCATGCACAGTATTGATTTTACTAACCTCAAAAATAAGTTTGTATTCCATACCTATCATGCCTTGGTACCTTCAAAATTCTACTGCGGCAGTTTCTTATAGCTCCGCAGAATAACTGGCTGTCGTGTTCTTCCAAAGTCAATCTCTGCCTATTTAGCGTAATTCGTAGTCAACGATGAGTTGTATTTTTTTTTTTCGTTTTTTTTCTTGCCATACACCTTCTTTCCATTTTTATCGATATAAGTAGTACCAATAGTCTCCGAGTAAAATGGCTGTTTGACTTCCGGACGGACGGACATAACGAAGTTATTAAAAGGGTTCCGGTTTTGGCAATTGGGTACGGAACCCAAAAAAAAATCCGCTGTAAGTCCTAGCGCCTTTCAGATTTTGATCACAACAGATTTGCCTACAAAAAAAAAAACCGAAAGCCGCGGCCTGTAATCCAGGCGTGCACTTTGTGCAATTTATTTCATCATTGCTCTCAAAATGGTGAAAGAAAACATAATAACGAATTCGGAATGTCCTAGAATCAATGACTCGAAGACAGATTCCATGCAGTTTCAATTCAAGTCCGTTCATCTCTATACGAACTTACTACGCTTTGGAATGGACACCTATAGTTTCATCTTTCGGACTGACCGACTTCTTGACAATCCAAAAGTGTCTGTAATTGGTTTACCTAATTGAAATAAATGGTTTGAGTTTGAAAGACATATTATGTAACATCCAACCCTCAGTGGGCCCGCATGTTAGATTACTGCTCACTCCCTCTCGCAGAGTATGCTAAACCTGTTGCTATGGTAGGTAGCACAAAAGTCAAATCTTTCGCATTCGTTTCTTATCATTTAAAAACCGTCCATAAACTCAATCAGGCATGTTATCGAATTGCATATTATTAGCAATGCCGCACACTGGGCGACTCGCCACAAGCAACAGTCAACATTTTTATACATGGCTACTACAACGCACGGCTTGTAACGCCTGATGGTATTTCCCATCTACAAAAATGACCAAGTTCCATAAAAACTTTTATCCCCTATTTAACCCCTTTAGGGGGATGAATTTTCAAAAATCCATCCTTAGTGCTCACCTCCGATATATATTTATGGAAATTATGCGAAATTTCATGCTTCTATAGCCAGCGGTTTAGGCTGTGCGTTGTCTGTTTTGATTGGTTTATGATTTTTATTAGTACCAGTGGTCGGCAAACCGCGGCTCGCGAGCCGCATGCGGCTCTTTGGCCTATAGAATGCGGCTCTATCTGCATGTACAAACGTCGATAAGTTCGGGCGTCAATACGCACAGGGGGTCAGAGTTTCGGTCATTAACCAAGATATCAACTTATAATCAAAATTCAAACTTTATTTCAAAGATTTATTTGCGAAGTATTTTCACCAAAAATTTACAGGATATAGAAAATGTATCATTTTCTACCTTTTAAAGTTTTCCAAGGTTAACTTGTTAATAAGTAAAATGCCATCATCATGTTAGGTATTATCGGCCGATATGATGATGATGATGAAGGCATCCTACTTCTTAGCATTTTAATTTTAGGAAGTGTTGCAGAGTGAAAGAGGATAGGAGTTTTAAGGATTAAAAAAGTGTATTGAGACAGTTTGGACGCACAGAACAGACTGGATCTCATACGAATTCTTAGTCGTTATAGTATTGATATTTGGCTCTATTGACTAATGAGTTTGCCAACCACTGACCTAGATTATTGTTCAATCAAGGACTTACGTATACTTTACAGAAGGTAGTCTATGATATCACGAGGCAAGATTCTCTGAACGAGGTTGACTGAATACCTACCAAAGAAATAATAAACGGATTATGTGGCAGTGGCAGATAAATATGTCAAGAAATGGGGTAACAAGGACTACTGCGATGACGGCTATTAATTAGACATGTATAGAAAAATACATGTTGCACTGGTGATGTGTATTGCTTACAGTCCACTAGACTCGTCTTGTTCAAGTTCCAAGCTAGTTTCGGCAGTAGCCGAAAAGCCGCGTCTAGTCACCGTTTTTACGCTACTGACTGAGGGAAAATCGATAAAGCGACGATCATTAGTGGCGGCGACTAGTGGTCGCTGTTAGTGGCTTAGTTTGTGATAGGTCTTAGCCTTTTGTTAGTCAACTAACACGTGCGTGTTCCTTGTAAATTGATGATTGAAGTTAAAAAATACTAGTTAATAATTTATTATGTAACGTCAGGAAGTCATTTTGGCTATAAAAATGTTGTTTTTAATTAACTTAATTATGTGCGTCATGACCATGACTGTAGCCGGTAAGTTTTTTGACTTACCTACTAGTCACTAGTCGACTTGATGACAGGTTTTCTTAGGAAATAACCCAAGCTTTAATAACATTACAGCTCGATAAGTAGCACCACGTCACCCCACTCTAAAATGACGTAACTAGCAATTACCTTTTTTTTTTTTTTTTTTTTTTTGGGTGGGAAATTATCAAATAACTTCTCCCGCTCTGGGTGGAGCGGGAGGGCGTGTCAGACCACCATCATTAATTCGTTTGTCATCACCTGGACAAATCGGGTTCTGGATTTTATATTTAGGTGTACCTAATGAATACCAACGTGGTTTAAGGGACTTGATGATGAATAAATTCAAATTCATTTATTTAGCTTACACAAAGTTCTTAAATATACAACCTAGCATGGTATGAAATTCTCACAAACAGAAGACTTAGAATTAGACAGCGGGTCCCAAACTAGGCACAGCCTGTATCTTGGTGATCCAAACGCTACACAAAGTTAACAACTTAATGCGTTCTGCTAGCGCAATAGTTCATAGTCCATATGAAATTTACAATAATTTAAGTACAAAAAACAAATAACATAAATTATACATACAAATGAACACCGTTCAAGTAGATAATTCTGCGAGTATTGCTACAGTTTTCGATAGTTAATTGATTCTGGCGTGACCTTGCGGAAATCCATTATAAAATACAATAGACGTTGATATATTTAGTAGAGTAACCTATTCCTTAAGAGTCATAAAAGCCGGACGTAGTCTCTGCGTCCGGCGCTCGGCGTGGTACCACGCCGTGTTCAGGTTCGTGGCAAGTCAATCGTCATCCTGAGAATGTCTCGTTGAGAGGTGAAACACGTGTCAATTTCTTACAGGGTTTTTTATGACTCTTAAGGAATTGTTAAGCGGAATAGGTTACTAAATATGTCTACGTCTATTGCATTTTACAGTTTTCGATTCAGGTCTTAGACTGTACCCCTCGTAGGGGTCTAAGGCTTGCTTTGGAGAATCTATTTAACCGAAATCTTGGTTGTTAGACATCAAAAGAATGCAATTTATGATAACCAACCTAACTAACCTGCCCTGACCTTATCCACAAGGTGAATCTGGTGAAGGTCGTAGGAATCACAAAAACAAAGTTGATTCTATTGACAGGCGAATTTTATAAGATTGTACCATGAATGGTTGAATCTAGATTCGCTTTTTTACATGCGAAACTGTTCTTGACACCGCGCTGCGATATATTCTTGGTTTGTCTACGCCTGCCCTCCCCCCCTTAACAAAATCCTGCATACTCCCTTGCTAAATGATGAGGATGAACTCAACAGCCGTCAACAAACAGAATGAGGATCCGCGCTAGGTGGTCCATAATTAACACTTGTTAATTAAAGAATTTCTTCTCCAAATATTTCAGTTCCTATAGAAAACACAATACCTTACAAAGTCAATGAGACCTTAAAGCCAGCAAGAAGGATATTAAACGGACGTCAAGTAGGAGACACGAGACCCTATATGGTAGGCCTCCTTTTTATTAATCCAGTACCCTAATTGCGTAATACAACACAATCACAATCTGTTTCGATTCGAAACAGATTGCTAATCCACTGCTTCATAAGTTGGAAAAAAAAATCTGCTCAACAACGTAAATAACGCAATGAATGTTGTTGAACTGTCAAAATGAAACAAACTAAGCATGATTGTTTACGAAAATAAGTTACGCAATTAGGGTACCGGTATAAGCTTTAGTGCTTTTTGTAAAATTGGTTTCGAATGGTTTCAAACCTCACTCAAGAAAAGCTATTTAATTGCGTAAACATTTTCGGTAAACGATTCTATTTAATTTTGACAGTTCAACAGCATTGCTGAGCAGATTTTTTTTCAAACTTCTGAAGTAATGGATTAGCAATCTCTTTCAAATTGATTCAGATTGCGATTGACCGTGTATTACGTAATTAAGGTGTAGGTAGGTATAGGTTACACAGTTTGAATGTAAACTCAATTCAAGCGTGACTACGGCCGGACCACCTTCAAAGACGAGTTTCTCGAAAACTACTAAGGTACCAATTTTGTCGTTCGAGCACTAATTATTTACTAAATATGGAAGCGATTGGCGTTGGTGGTCCTGCGGTAGGCACGGACTTAAATTGTTCTACTAGAGTCACGTCGTGCCGGAGAGCCTTAAAGATCATCAGGATTATTATTATTTTATTAATTGGTAAAAACACATTAGCAGCTACTGAGCTGATGCGTGTGTTTCAAATAGCTTAGATGTAGTAAGTATGTTACGGCTAAAACCCGAAGTGCGGCTATACCTAGATTTAGCCGGCTACAACTAGGTGCGGCCGGTAGCAGTTGGTTAAACTTGCCTAAATGGACCCTGACACTCGCCGGCCGCTGTAGCGGCACCGCTCGCTTCGCTCGCTCGGCTCGTGCTATGTGTTATGTGGTCACAGTTCTAATCTAACTTAACCTACCTTTCAGCCATTTTTATTTGCTACAACTAAATTTAACCCACTGCTACCTGCCGCACTTAGGTGTAGCCGGCTAAAACTAGATATATGTAACCGCACTCCGGGTTTTAGCCGTGACAGATACACTGCTAGATATATATAGAATTTCAGAGGAATTTCGGGAATCTTTAGTATAATTAATGAAAGGTGATGTTTTGTGCAGGTGTATTTGAGATTGGCTCCGAATACGGACCCCAAGTTTTCGGGATCAAATTGGCTTTGTGGAGGAGTGATCATCCATAAGAGATACGTCCTCACGTCTGCAGCCTGCATAGAGGACGCGAAACATTTCTACGTTATCTCCGGAACACACAAGTATGTAAGGCTATGTATGCAGTGGCTATTAGAGAACCCAATTCTGAGTTAAGGGGGATGCATTAAGGTTGCCCGCGAAATTCAAATTTTCTTACGTTTGTTTGAAAGTTTGTAATTTTTGCCGATGGGAAATCTCATCGAGCGCATGACTTGTCTATAATATTTTTTAAGTAGGTACAGTCACGAGCACTAATATGTATACAATTATCAACCTTTTAGAGTTATTTTCTCCTACTGTGTTAATTTAATTCAAATTCAAATTCAAAAGTCATTTATTCAAACTAGGCTGAGAATCAGCACTTTCGAACGTCAAAATTACATAAGACAGTCCCCCAAAAACGCCCACCCTTCACCACTTCCTAGTGCCTTTAGCTGGGAAGAAGAAGTGGCGCAACAAACTCCCCAGCACAGCTGTCTGTTCAAGTTAGAGAATGATTCTATACAATAGTATACAAAATAACTTACATTATGCAACACAAAACATAATTCAAATAATATTATAGGCCATATGTCAGCTAGCACACGCCAATATACCAACCAAAAACATCGAGAACTATACTCAAGCATTATTTAAAAAATAAATAAGAACAACCTAAACAGAACTAAATATCTAAATAAAAGCCTCGAGACATAAAGGGCGTGCCCGCTTACATAAAGCTGTAATTGGCAGTTATAAATGATAAACTAGGACCATCGAGATAAAATAAATGAACAGTTAATTACTAGTAACAATAACAAAACCATGATCAGCAAGACGAGCAGTCACCACAAGCAGCACCCGTTCACGAGCATAACGCAAAGATCAGCCATTACCCCCCTCGCCATATTTGAGGGAAGGAGGCAACCCGACCCCCGACGCTACCGCAAGCAGTGACATCTAAGGGAGCATGACGAACTTGCTGCCGGTTGCTTGCTGTTAATTGTACGTTGTTAGGAATATAGTATTTTGGAACCCACAGTCACACACTACATAGGGCTTACATCAAGTTGCAATCGTTATTCCACGAGAAAATAATATATTGAATTTTGATAAGTGTATGCATATTTTTGCTCCTGACTGTACACCTCAGAATGAGAATTTCGCCGGATATTTTCCTAACATGGGGTCTACTACATGCCCACTGGACGGGCCTTAATGACTCCGAGCTGCCGGTTTAATTTGTTTCTTAAACTTGCAGATGGGTCCCGTTATCAGAAAAAAATAATGAGTGCATTAACAACGGTGCCAAAAAAGCCGTATGGAAATGTGTGCCGAAATGTAAGTAAAGTGCTACAAGGAACACGTGATCGCGTTTCCTCCAGATAATGTGTTTTGAACTTTATTCCGAACGCCGTAAAGTTCTCAAAAAAAAGGCAACTCGACTCCGTTCTAAACTCCGCTTTTGTATTAATAACCTTAATAATAGAGTAGGAAATTCAAAAATGGCTCGATGTTTTAACCTGGCCCGAAAGACTAAATCTCGTTTTGTAATAAGGTCGATTATGTGCCTATTGTAAATATATATGCTCCTTCGGAACTTAACTCCGCCGAAGCTGTGTAACGGAACCCGTCTCAAAGTCGTGTCTTTGCAGATAAACGTCATCGACGCGGAAATTCTAACAGGTTGTGGCGATAGCGAGACAGTGTTTGTATCGCGAATACTTACCACTAATTCCATAAAATTACCAGTTTATGCGCATGCAGTTCCCTGTGAGCGTATGCTTTGCGATCAACAAGTCACAGGGGTCGACACCGAAAGCTGAAGGCTGTGAGTGTCGACCTCAGGACAAGCTGCTTCTCACGCGGACAACTGCACGTCGCTTGCTCCAGAGTCACCATTCCTGACTCTTTGTATATTTTGGATGCTGAGAATAAAACTGCAAACAGAGTATACAGGGAAGTTTTATAAAAATGTGGCTGTTATTGTAGTATATTGTGGTGTCTTACGACTTCCACGCGAACGAAGTCGCGGGCAGAAGCTAAGCTAAATATAATAAAACCTTCTTTCAAATAAGCTTACGTGTTCGACGGTGACGACTTCGACAACATTCGCTGGATGATCGGTGACATAGCTGTTGTAAAAGTGGAAGATGACTTCAACTTTGAGAAGCGTATCAGGGGCTGCGACTTCGTACCTAAGAAGGTGGATTATAACAACCGCTCCGCTGATCTCGAAAAGCAACGTAGTTACGGATCCATTGTTGGTTGGGGATCAACCGATACATTTGGAGATGTAAGAAAGTCACACTTTTATTATCATAATTTTCCTAGTTACAGAGATTGTTTTGATAAATTAAATTGTCTATAGGTTAAATCACAACTATTATTAATAATCAGTCGTATGAAATGGCTATATCACGACTTTACGAATTGTGTCCTGTATTATCCGAAGGGGCAGGCCTCTGCCTCTCGCGTCCGGCCCTGGTTCAGGCCATGGTACGGAGCGAGAGGAAATGGGAGGCCGTCACCTCCTTCTGCGAAGCAGTAATGCTCGCGAAGGAGTAGGCCACGGAGTAGGCGAAACGCGTGAGAGGCAAAATTCGCGCCCTCACGCCCTCACGCCCTCAACCGCCGCAGGAGGACGCCCTGGGCGTCGGGAATCGCGAGCCGATTTCTGGCCACCGTAGGCGCGGGCTTGCGGACGGTGAGCAATGGGTAGCTCGCCGTCCGATAAAGACCAGGTCCGGGTCGACGGCGCGATGTGTTCCACGTGCGCCTCAAAGAGATGTCAGCAAAATTGACGGGGTCCGCTAGGGCTGATGCCTGCCGGGGTTGTGAATAAAACCGAAATGGAAATCGTGGCCCCCGACAACATGGCAACTGAAGGAACACGGGTGGGTTTTAGTCAGTAAGAGTCTGACACGCACTCCCGCTCCGCCTAGAGCGGGAGAAGTTATTTGATAATTTACCACCCAAAAAAAAAAAGCCTCTGCCTCTGCATATAACACATATCTGTGTTATAAGCTACCTATCTCTTCATATTGGATCAGTTATTTAATAAGTCTCATGGCGACGAATTCTCATTAAGAGAGTTTATTTTGAAAGTGGATAACGTCGCAAATAGATGTCAAATATTTCACTGTTTTGATTAATTTGGCAATATTACTGTATGGAAATAAGAAATGTGGCTAACTAGCGAACTAGAATATTAATAAAGAATTGCAATTATAACACTGAATTTGATGTTGTAACCGTTTTAGATGTAAAAAAAGTCATTTGGATAGTTTCAAAATACTTTTTTAACACCTAAAACGGTGTTTTAAATATTCGGTGTTCCGATATTAATTATTGCATTTCATAATCAATATTATAGTTCCCTAGTTAGCCATATTTCTTAATTCCATACAGTAATGTTGCCAAATTAAACAAAACAGGTAAATATTTGACAGCTATTTACGACGTTGCCAACTTTTAGGATAAACCCTCTTAAAGGGGTCCAGGCTCCGAACGACTAAGAATAATTTGCTGATGGAACGACGCAAACTTAACACTTCGTTCAATTCTGGTGGGAGTCGACGGTGGACCCACAACGCTAAACAACTCCCTTTTTTAACCTAACCTAACCTAACCTAACTAATTGTTGTGTCAAATTTTTAGGTAGATCCAGATGCGCCCGTAAGTATACCTACTTACATGCTAATATAATAATTTCTTGTTTTATTTAGGTACTAACAGTAGTTAAGAGCGTTCATTCTAAAAGTTAGCAACGTCGCAAATAGCTGTCAAATATTTACGTGTTTTCTTTAAAAAGAGGTTTACATGAAGTCAATGGTGAGATGGTGACACATCACAAAGAGCACGGATACATTGTTTTTGGGCTAAAAATTCCCTATTAAAAAAAACAGAATTTACCCATAGCACAATGCCGTATCTATGGATAGATAGTAAGTAGATAGTTTATAACCTGATTTAACACATAGGATATTTTCTATCGAGATATTTCCACGGGATTGAGACCTATGCGGGTGAAACCGGGGGGCGCTGCTAGTCTTATATTATTTTGACATTTCTTTTGACCATTGACACGCCATTAAGAATTTAGGCGATTACAAACTTTTGGCACAATGATAATGGAGTTACTAATGGTTGTCACACGGAAAAAAAACTCGTTTCAGTTACGAGAATATCGTACAGACGCCAGCACATCAAGCTACCCGAAACTGTCAAATTTCCCCAATCAACTTTGAACCTTAAACTTTGGCGATAAAGTTGAAAGTGTATTAAATAAATTTGACAGATTGTAGTAGCTTGATGTGCTGGCGTCTGTACATTCAATGAGAATGTACTGTGCTATATGTGACGACTATACTTTTTGCTAACACTACAAGACCATTCTCGTTAAAAGAAGAGAGTAATCATAATCACAAATGATTGTAATCATAATTATTACCGAACCGAATTGATCTCGTTGCAAGTAAAGTTATTCTTTACTAATATTGTAAAGTTATGTTAAATGTACTTATGTTTTTTTTTTACTAACTTTTTGGTGTGATTTCTGATAAACAACAATGTGTTTTATCATTAAACTAGAGTGAAACTAAGTACGAGTAAATTAAACTAGATTGCGTATTACTAGAATTCAAAAGTCAAAAAAATTCAAAATTCAAAAGTCATTTATTCAAACTAGGCTGAGAATCAGCACTTTTCGAACGTCAAAATTACATAAGACAGTCCCCCAAAAACGCCCACCCTTCACCACTTCCTAGAGCCTTTAGCTGGGAAGAAGTGGCGCAACAAACTCCCCAGCAGCACAGGTGTCTGTTCAAGTTCAACAATAAAATGATTCTATACAATAGTATACAAAATTATTATGTAACACAAAACATTATCTTAATTATAAATTACTGGCTACCAAAAACATCGAGAACTATACTCAAGCAGAATTAAAAAAAAAAAAGAACTAAACGTAAACAGAACTAAATATCTAAATAAAAGCCTCCAGGCATAAAGGGCGTGCCCGCTTACATAAAGTTGTAATTGGAAGTTATAAATGATAAACTAGGACCATCGAGCTAAAAAAATCGAGCTAAATGAAATTATTCTCCTTGCAATTTGATTCGTATCTGCTAAACAAATTCTCATTACCTATCTTAACTATTATTTTCATAGTTCTCGGTACTCGTTCTTGTAATATTGTAGAAAATATTTTTTTTCCGTGCATTATGACTTTGACGAATCATTGAAAATTGGCCCCCTGGTGCAAAGTGCTCCTCTCTTCTTCTCATAATGCTTGTCCTAATAGATTTTACGATCCTCAATGAACTCACCGGAGCTGATGGAAGCAGACGTGCAGCTGATCAGCGGTAAGAACTGCAAGAAACGCTGGGAGCCGCGCTACCACTTCGTAATAGATGACCAAATGGTCTGCACCAAGGATATCGCTGATTCTGAGTCAATGAGTAGCCTGTGTCTGGTCAGTATTTCTTTTTAAGGTTCCGTGAAAAACGGAACCCATAAAGGATCACTCGTGTGTCTGTCTGTCTGTCCGTCTGTCACAGCCAATTTTCACCGAATTTAATGTTGAAATTTTGAACACATATTATGTATTTCTGTGACACAAACACGGACGTGTAACGTAAATAAATGAATTTTGAATATGGGGATCACTTTTGGGGTGCAAATAAGAAAACAAAAAAAAAAAGTTTTGTAAACTGTACCGTGTGACATATCAAATGAAAAGGCTTGTTGCAAGGACCTCAATATTTTTTTAAATAATTTTGAAATAAATACTTTTAAAGATATTTAAGAAAATAGATTAATATTGGCCATTCCCTTATCTCTAACAACTGAGCTGATTTGATTTTTTAAATACGGAATTTTTCTTTATTCATAGATTACAGGACAAACTATAAAAAGTCTATGGTCTTAAAATAACATGGTAAATCTATCAATATTGTGCGTACAAACGTTAGCAGTTGGAAGGTATGGGAGAACATGTTTTTCAACTACAATGTCATGTTCTTGGGATAAATTCATCCCAACCACGGAACCCTTCATTGTGCGTAGTCCGACACGCACTTGGCCGGTTTTGTTTTTTTTTTACTTATTTACACTCATATCGTGAAATAAAAAAAAACCATAATGACTTTATTTAGTTATTTATGTAGGTACACACAGTAAAATACATGGAGATATGACACCACATGAAACACACATTATTTTTTATTTTTTTTATTTAAACACACTTTCCCTGACAAAATATTACTTTAAAATAACTTTTTTCTATTAAAGTACAGTTTTCAATTATTTTTGTACAATATGTGGTGGTGTGGTAGTGGAGGCTGCTGTGGAGCGTACCTACCCCCGAACCGGAATATTGGATTTGGGCGCCATATTTACGATATTATTATTGTGTTTTTGATGAAATTGCATGAGTTTAGATAAAATAGTTAAAAAAAACTGCACAAAACTTGGTATTACAACACTAGTGTGATAGGTAATATTATAAACACACGTGTTGTAATAATTCCTGTTATGCAACAGTTCCCTAAACTACTATTAATGTTCGTCGAATTTAAGTCAGAATATGTAGCCTTGAGCACATTAGTCATGTGCCTTGAGGTTTACTCGGCGGTGATTAATATGTGTGAACATTCGCTTTCGAACAGCCGTCTCTGTATGAGAAGAGGTCTTAGCTCTGCAGGAGGATAATAAGGCTATTTTTTATTAATTTTTATTTATTATTCGTAAGCCTTTGCCCAACAGTTACATAGATGATACAGGCTGACAGTTAGGCTATTGTGCTCGTTTTTGACGACGAGTAGCTTAAATTTTTCTCGTTCCCACTTTGTCGACAAAATCGAAAGAAAATCATTATTTTATGGTTAAGAGTCCATAAGCCTCAGCTCAAATTCACTCTATTATCTCGCTCGCACACTATACTGCTCGCGGACTGAGTGAGAGCGAGACTGAGTGGGGTGCTGGGCGAAAGGGAGGCGACGATAGTTTAGGTAATTTCTTGTTATGGTAAAAATAATGGTAGTAAAAAAAAACATAGTATCTGCTTTATATTTAGTGCAGTTATTACACATAGTTTTATAATCTAATTTGAAGTATTTTTTTAATACTAGCGCTTTATTGTTCGATTTGGAGGTGCCTTTGTAATTTTATTCTGTCAAGAGAATTTTATGGAATCGTGTTTTCGTCAATCATAGTACCTAATTACATTAAAATCTTCACCTTTACCATAATTATATTTATTTCAAAATTAATGCTGCAGTATTTTCCATAAATAAGTATAAGGAAGGATCATGCTAAGCAATTTGAGGTATTGTAGACTCTTAAAATGAAAAATCGCACTTTTGAATTAACGCAGACAACAGTTAACCCTTGCCATGCAACTTGATAGTGATAGATATGAACTTGATAGATAGTGCTGTGGTAAGTAGGTAGGTACACACGGCTATACATCAAGCTATACAAAACCAGTTTATGTTGATCTCGCATTGCATAGGATTTCCGTACAACGCGAGGTCAGTTTATACTGACATATACAATGCGAGGTCAGCTTATACTGGAAATGTGAACCTGTGTGAACAGCTCCATTTTAATAGGTACACTAGTATCTTACAAACGGGACGACGATCTGTCGTCAATCACAGGACTGTGTGGGAACCGTACACCTTACGGTTTGAAGGCAATGATTTCTTGGAAAAAAAAGAAATTGTTTATCAATTATAGGATCGCGAAGTCAACTGCAAGGAGTTGCAAGAAAGTGATAACGACGACGATTATGAAGATGAAGACACGACCAAACCTAATACTGCTCTTAGAAGGATGGTTGCAGAGCCAGGACAGCTGCAGGTTTACGCCGGTGTCAACTTTCTCGATACCAGAAGAAATAATAAAGTTTCTACCGGAGGGTTTTGTCAGGTAACTCATAAATTATCGTGTGGTTGGTGACTAACGTGGTTTCAGAGTTTTTATGCCGCTCAAAGACCTCTGACTTGGCTTCACATGCCGTCGAGAAATAACTTTCAGGCATGCCGGTTTCTTTGAGGAGTGGCTAGAGAGGCACCACGGCGTCCTCACCTTCCGCCTGACGCAGGTCCTCACCGGACACGGCTGTTTCGGAAGGTACCTGTTCAGGATAAAGCGGGAGGAAACGCCCGGGTGTCGTCACTGTGTGGATCGCCCGGAGGACACGGTGGAGCATACGGTGGAGGTCTGCCCGGCTTGGGCCCCTGCCCATCGCCGTGTCCTCGTGGATGCGATCGGCGGCGGTGATCTCTCGCGTCCGGCCCTGATTAGGGCCATGCTACGGAGCGAGAGGAAATGGGAGCAGTAATGCTCGCGAAAGAGGAGACGGAGCGCGTGAGGGAAAGGCAAATTTCGCGCCCTCGCGCCCCTAACCGCCGCAGGAGGAGACGCCCTGGGCGGCGGGAATCACAGGAAGATTTCCAGCCACCGTAGGCGCGGGCTTGCGGACGGTGAGCAATGGGTAGCTCGCCGTCCGATAAGGACCAAGCCCGGGTCGACGGCGCGTTGTGTTCCACGCGCGCCTCAAAGAGATGTCAGCAGAATTGACGGGGTCCGCTAGGGCCAATGCCTGCCGGGGCTGCGAATATGGTCCGATAGGGATATCGTGGCCCCCCGGCAACATGGCAACGGAAGGAACACGGGTGGGTTTTAGTCAGTAAGAGTCTGACACGCCCTCCCGCTCCACCCAGAGCGGGAGAAGTTATTTGATAATTTCCCACCTAAAAAAAAAAAAAAAAAAGGCATGCCGGTTTCCTCACGATGTTTTCCTTCACCGTTCTTGAAGCAAGTGATAATTGTACAATACGCACATGAATCCGAAAAGTCAGAGATGCGTGCCTTGGGTTCGAACTCGAGATCTATGACTTGGCAGTCCGACGGTCGAACCATTAGGCTATAATAGTAATGCTATAAGTACTTACACGAATTAAGATGAAGTTAGTTTTTTTGGGCTTTATCACAAATTGGTCACATGGTCAATGAATCATGTGCAGAAATATAATAACAGTTTTCGCGTCGAAGTCGTCACACCGTGTAGATATATTCTGGATGTTTAAATTATTGATATGGCTTGCTTTTCATACGTAGAGTACCTACTTCAATACTTACTTAATATATTTATTTCTTTTAGAACGACCACGGAGGCCCTCTGATCGTCGGCCAAGGCAAGAGCTCCGTCGTTATAGGAATCATGTCGGCTGGCCTCACTCGAGAAATCACCAAGAAATGCTACGGCCCCTTTCTCTTTACCAGCGTGTACCGCTACAGGAACCTGATCACCTGTGCCATTGAAAAGGATACTGGGTTCGTACTATTTATGGTCTCTTCCAAAATTATCTGACGATTATGTAAAGAAAAATGGATCAGGAAACGCACCTGTGGATTTTAATTTGTAGTGCCATTAACAAATCGAGTGCTTTGATTTGATTATTTGAGTACTTAAACCCGAAATTCTAATTTAAGTTCACCTAAAGTTCGTTTTTTAGTCCCAGAGACTAATTTGACAGTTGCTAATGTCAAACTCCAAATAGAAAAAACAAACAACAATCACTTGAAATGTCAAATTAGTCTCTCGGATTAAGGCCCTTTCCTCATTGGTCGGTACGGTATCGTTTCGGTACCGATTCTTTACCGTTTCGGTACTGCTTATGTTTGCTCATTGGTCGGTAAGCACTCTGTACCGAAACGGTACCGCACGCGTGCATGGCTTTCATTAAGAATTCCAAATTCAAATTAATTCTATTGGTACAAGAGCCCATGACCAAAATGTTTGCCTTATCGTTTTACGAATAAAATCGTATATAATCGATAGATTTGGATATTTTGGTCATGGGCCTGACCGCATTTTTAAATATAAGTATCAAAAAGAAAAGCCTAACTGTTTTATAGCTACCTGTTTAATTTTCATAATGATAAAGAACGATAAATTTTTAAAATACCGAAAACACAATTTTCAGAAACCAGTAGCGTCACACGTACCCAGGAGACCATAATTTGAGAAAATTAAAAATGAGGCAAAAAATAAAGCCTAGCATAGGAACATAGCAACCCGTCTCAAAATCTTGTTTTCATGTGAACATGGGTCAGTTGATGCGAATAAATCATTTTTCAGAAGAAAATGTGAGCATCTATGTGTTGAAACCATTTTGAACTTGTTGAAATTTTTTAGCGATCGGTGACATGTAGCATTCTGTCTGAAAACTGTTGTACATAATCGAAAAGGTGGTCCAGATGTAGACAAAAAATATCAGACAAATTTAATGTCTCACGTTACTAATCAGACAACTATTCGATAATTAGAAGTTATTAATAAATCAAATTGCGGCGTTTTTACGTACGATTAATAAAGAGTTTACTCAGGTAAGCTACCATCGAACTAAAATTAAACAGTTTTTTTTTTAATAAATTGGACAAAAGGAAACTGGAATAACGTTTGAAAAATACCGTTTATTGAAAAAATTTCATTGTTTTTAATTATTGTCGAACTCATCTTCGATGTCCTGAGGTATACGAGCGTAAAAAGCACCGCGCGTTTGTCGGGTGGTTTCGAAACGTTCTTTTGGTTTTTGAAATTATAAGTGACATTAAAAAATTCTGAAAACAGGTTTTAAGTACCTAACCCCGGTAAATAAACAAGAGATTTAAAAAAAAAACCAGATTGCTATGAGACAGACCGGTTAAAGTTTTTGACATTTTTGAAAATACGCTCGGGCCATTTATGACACTCGAAATGTCTGAAAACAAACTTTTCGTAATAAATTACGAAAATTATGTAGATTTTGATGAAACCGCCTGCCTATTTTTTTTGACATAGCAGTAATGGGTTCCCATAAAACTGTGATGTTTCTGACCGGTACTGCCCACCCAGTCGGGTTCAGAATCATCAAAACTAACGATTTTATACGGTTTTGGCCGTAAAACGATGTGACATGGTTTTGGTCGAGGGCTCTCGTACTTATAAAATTTACTAGCTTTTGCGAGCGGCTTCGCCCGCGTGCCTGTCGAAAATTATCCCACGGGAACATACTATCAGGGTAAAAAGTATCCTATGTACCCTGTATCCTCCCCCCCTGTATCCTGTGTGTCCTGTTTGTGTGCCTATGAATGTGTGTGTGCGTGTTTTGTATGTGTGTTTTGTACGTGTTGTCCTGTGTGTGTCCAGGTCATGGTCAATCCATGTGCCAAATTTTATCCAAAACCGTTCAGTTGTTTTAGCGTGAAATACGAACAAACATACAAACTCACTTTGGCGTTTATAATTATATATATAATGAGCTCGGTAAGCTTTCGGCACCGATGCAGTAATACGAGTGACGTCATGCGGTAGGTACCGAAACGATGTCGCACCGCAGACGTACCGACCAGTGAGGAAAGGGCCTAAAAAAACGAGCTATAGATATTTGTCATTTGACAATTGAGGTTAATTTTACAACCTCAATTTTCGTCGACGATTTTTCAATTACAATTTAGTACCTATTAATTCAAACAATAATATTAATTATTGGAAGAAGTTGTGAGATCTAAAGTTGAAAATACAGATTAATGTGTTACTGTGAGTATCTGAAGATGGTTGTTTACATTTCCATCAGAAACTCTTGGAACAGACATTAGTTTCTTGATTAGGACAGTTACTGACATAGCTTGCAGAGTTAGCAAGCTGGAGTGGTAGTGGGTCGGCCATGACTAACGAAGGACCAATATCAATGGGGGTTTTCTTGAAAATTCACTCCACCTCTGGCGCCAATTTGACAAGAGTTCTTTCATTTCGACATTGAATATAAAATATGTGATGACGTTCATCATTCGTTTCATTCATTTGTTCATCATTCAGGCACGACTACAGAAAATATGGGCACTTTGACATTTTTGACAGGTGCCTGACGTTTCAGTGCTGCCACCTAGTGAACGTCATTTCAGAAAACCTTCATTAGTGTAGACGAATCCTCGAGTAGAAAGCGGGTAACGCCTCCCCGCGAGATGGACCGACGATCTTAAAAAGGCAGCTGGGACATACTAGATTCGGAAGTGAAAGGACAAGGTTTTGAGGCCTATGTTCAGCAGATGACAGTGATTAGCAGAGTTGTATGGACGAACCGTTCATGTCATTATCAATAAGATGAACTTATAGTATTTTCAACGAAAATGAGGATGGTAGATAGCCCTTTTACATAACATAACGCCTGTTATCCCCAAAGGGTCAAGCAGAGGTGTACCTAAAGGACATCTAAATTTCGCCAATAACACTTCACAGTGTAAGGTATTGTGTCTACTTTTATAAGTATGTAATGTGGGTATGCGTTAATATGAATAAACCAGTCAGCTATCCATCTCCGTGTTTAATTGACGTCCCATTTGGCGACGAGGATGGGATGCACCTAAGAATCGAACCCCCATGCTCAGCAGTAGAGCTTGCGACCATTGCACCAACGATGCAGTCCTCTATAGTCCTTTTAATATTACCTTTGTACTCTTTGTACCTACCTACTTACCGGGAGATAGGTAAGCACAAAAGAGTCAGTTGCTAAAAGAGAGATCAACATAAATTATCTTAGAGGAATAGTGTTTTCTGAGGATTAGACATAAAATTGCAAACAAAAATAGATTTTTTACCTATTTAACATATCGTAAAACTCTTATTACCCGATGTAGCTTTAAAAGCGACAGTGATGTTCACTACCGACAAGCCCCGGCCGTCGCGCAAGTGACGTGGCGCGCGCGTCAATGTCAAACCGCAGGGTTTGACACTGACAGTTATAACTTTATAAAAGTGTCGGGGCTATATCGGTGGCAACTTAATTAGAAATTAAATATTTTTGTTCAATCACAGGGCAACATGCAGAATGTTGTTGAGGACATCTAAGACTCCAATGGTCGAAACTGATTTTGATTGGTCCAACGAACAAGATAAAATAAAACTTGCGTTCCGGTAAGTTACTTTCAAAATAAATCATGACCATTCTCTTGCCCTTAGCCCAATCTATTTTTCTTTCTTTCTTTCTTTCAATGTATTTGAGATCTACGCAACATGTCTTGTTCGTCCATAATTACTTCTACAATATTTAAAAAAAACCCTGTCGGTTCCGAAAGTTGATAAATAGGTAGTACTGCAAAAACATTACCAAAAAGTAATAAAAATATTTTATGATTGAAAATCTAAAAGTTATTGCCATTTAAAATTCACATTTTTTGTACCTAAATTACCCCAAATCCATTAAAATTTGCAAATTTTGAACAGGGGTCATAAGTTATGACTTGTCACCCGCTAAACAACGGCCGCCCGCGCCACATGTAATAATAACCCGGTAAAATTCCCCATTGAAAATTTCCACATAAACAGACTCAGTACGATACTAAACAACACCCTCACGGATCGGACAGGGTTTTTTTAAATGTTGTAATTATATTAGTCGTCATAACGGAAGTCACCCCCTTTCAAGCCATATCATCTTACGCATCATCCATCTATCGTTTCGTAGGTCTTCCCTTACTCTTATAGCCATCCACATTCATTCTCAAAATACAACTCATCACAATCTTTAATTTAATAGCCAAGTATCGACCGCGAGTCAACCTTGACCTTGAGCTGGCCTAGCGTACGGAGTTTTCAAACTCAAACTCAAAGCATTTATTTCAATAAAACCATTCACAGGCACTTTTGAATTGTCAAAGGGGGTCAGTTAGTCAGAAAGTCAAAGCTAGTTGCCCATTCCACAACGTAGATCTCTATAGAGAAGAACGGGCAAGAAACTCCAAGGACACTCTTTTAAATCAAGATATTTCAAAATCCTGTGTACATTACTCCTGTTGCTTCTTTATGCGAGAAAAATATAAAAAAATAAAATAAAGAAACAATTAAAAATTTATGATTAAAAATAAGCCCTGGCTGTTAAGAAATAAGCAGTCTCAACCGGCGGCGTAACCGCGCAGAATTTCAATAGAATAAGCCCACGTAGGTACGCACGGACGTAATAAAATCGCGGCGGGATTTTATCGCGTCGAGCATTGAGAATCCAACAGAGAGCAGCCCAACTCTCGGCGCTAATATGTAGGTTGAAAAACCAGTGCGCCAATAAAAATCGCCGCGGGAAATATCGCCCGTGCTTATACTGGTTTTGTAACCACTGAAGTGCGACGTATTGTAATTGCGTTGTTAAATCAAGAAAAGATTTAAAGTAGTTTCCGTTGCTAACATGAGTTTATAACATAACATCACGCCTGTATCCCCCGAAGGGTTAAGCAGAGGTACCCATAGTAAACCCACATTTCGCCAGTTATGTTTAAGTCCCATGTAGGTTAGGAGGCTAGCCTATTGTCATCAACCGGGTACACTGAATGCAGACTCCGGGCTGCTACTGAGAAATACCTGATAAAACCTAATAACACTTTGTTCGACTTGGGAATCGAACTCAGGACCTCATGCTCAGTATCAGATTTAAAAAAAAACTCTACTTTGAAAAGACTACCTTGTTGATTTAGTAGTCGCAAGTGCTATCTACTAAATCAACAAGGCAGTCTTTTCAAAGTAGTTTTTTTTTAAATAGTTTCTAACCCTGAAGTCTCTTGCCGGCTCTTCTCCATAGGAAACGACCAATTGGAACTGTGCACCTAGCTTCTGACGTTTCATAATTGCCCATGTAGATTTATGTGAAAAAATTTTTTTTGAATCATCTCATAATAATTAGAACAAATACTGTTGCACAATTCATGTTTCAAATATCTCGTTTTCAGACAAGCAAATGAAGAAGTAGCATCAGGGGAGGCAGGGAGGGCTGTAGACGAGGTGTTAGACGTTGAAGCAGATGATAGAACCTTAAAATAACCGACAAAATAGACGAAGTCTCCGCAAAAAAACTGGGCTCCTTTCTAAACCAAACTTCAAATTAAAGTAAAAGAAGAAAACAATCACAATTTGACTATAAATTAAATAAATAAATAATAATTTGTTTTTTTTTTGTGTTGTTGTAGTTTTATTAATTATAATGAATTATAAGATACGACTCGGCTGGGCAGCGTTCCGGAAGCTACGCAATATCTTTTCGTCCCACATACAACAGTGTCTCAAGACCAAAGTTTTTGACCAGTGCGTGTTGCCAGTGATGACCTATGGTACTGAAACGTGGTCGCTCACAAAGGGCCTTATCAGAAGGCTAAAAGTCACCCAAAGGGCAATGGAGAGGGCTATGCTTGGAGTTTCCCTACGTGATCGAATCAGAAATGAAGAGATCCGCAGGAGAACCAAGGTAGCGGACATAGCCCGAGGAATTGCCAGACTTAAGTAGCAATGGGCGGGGCATATTGCTCGCAGTACGCATGGCCGATGGGGCTGATAGGTTCTGGAGAGGCGACCGCGTACCGGAAGACGTAGCGTTGGAAGGCCTCCTACAAGGTGGACCGATGACCTTGTGAAGGCCGCAGGAATTCACTGGATGCAGAAAGCACAGAATCAGTCGAAGTGGCGGTCCTTGGGGGAGGCCTAAGTCCAGCAGTGGACGTCTTTCGGCTGAAATGATGATGATGAAGGTACATCCTACTGAAGAAGAGAGCCCCACTTACCTAGACAAGAGGGGGCTGTATTGACCAGACGGCTGCGGGGTGCGGATCTGGTACTAAGTCACAAACCATGTCTATCCTGTCCATTGTATCTCACAATGACTTCTACCAGTGGCGGTTCCGGGATTGTCGTTTGGGAGGGGCTTGACCCCGCTGAGAGTAGGTTTTAGCAAAGAAAACACTAAAAAGCACACATTTTATTTTGCCATAACAAGCCTCCTCGGATCGTTATGGCAAAATAAAATGTGTGTTTTTTAGAGATTACTTCGCCGGGATTGCGGTTTTGTCCTGCCAGGGTTGCGGTTTTGTCCGATAGGGTTACCGTGGCCCCTGGCAATACAGGCAACTGAAGGAACACGGGTGGACTTTGGTCAGCAAGAGTCTGACATGTCCTCCCAGAGCGGGAGAAGTTATTTGATAATTTCCCAACAAATACTAAATAAATAAAGGCTCCTTGGATTACTTTTCGCAAATTCGAATCAATGGAAAACATACTCTTGAAAACTAATAAAATTGATGACGATACCTTAGGTAGTGTAAAGCTTGATAAAAAGTTTAATTAGAATAATAGATATCAAGTTCACTTAAGGTTTGTCACGGAAGAACTCAGATGCTTTTTTGCTAAGCGCTTAGCCGCCCTCTGGATCCGCTACTGACCTCTACGCTGCCTGAGACATACGCTGTAAAAGCGGCAAGGCTTTGGTTTAGATTGTACGAAAACATGCTACTTATAACAGGACAGTTCACGAAAGCTATAGAATGCAGCAAGATACCTCTCACCTACAGAACTACAGTACGACGGCGTTAGTACGGCACGTCGAGTTAAGAAAGATTATTAAGTACATCATCACATGGGTACGATGTAGGTACCAGTAGGCCGCACGACATCTGGTACCTTAAAGGCTTGCTACACGGCTGCCAACCGCGTCCCCGACAGAGGTGACCTTGGTTGGCTACAGGCAGAGCTGTTTGAAATTTGGTCGTAAACCACCAACTACACAGTTGTAAATCACCAAGGTCACCTCTGTTGGGACGTGGTTGGCAGCCGTGTAGCAAGAAAAATTTACATCATCCCTTTAAGAAAAATTTACATCATCACATGGGTACGATGTAAGTACTAGTAGGCCGCACGACACATGTAACCTAATTGCGTAACTCATTTTCGTAAACAATTTCGCGAAATTTGTTTCATTTTGACATTTCAACAACATTCATTGCGTTATTTACGTTGTTGAACAGATTTTTTTTCCAACTTATGAAGCAATGGATTAGAAATCTGTTTCAAATCGAAACAAATTGTGATTGTGTTGTATTACGCAATTAGGGTGCTGGTAACTTAACCAGTATAAGCTGACCTCCTATTCTAATGAAACTACTACGCTAGGCCAGTTCAACGTCAAAGTGTTACCACCGACCTACGGTCGACTGTACCATATTAAAGGCCGCGTAGGTACTAATAATTTCAGGGAATAAAAAAAAGACAATTTTCAGGAAATAGTTCAAAAATTGAGAAATGTCATAACATTGTGCGATAAACCGATAAAGCACCAAGTCGTGCTTGTTCGGAAGCGGCACATATAGGTATCTATGCCATTTCGAACAAATAAAAATCTCAAAGTAATTATAATTATAAGTTTACTCAGAAGACAAAACCAATTTCTTTCTCGTTCAATTAAGTTGAACAAAATTAATTACATTGTACGTAACATACTATTTTCGGATAACGTATAATTGGCTTCAACAAAGCGTAACTTTCAGGAAATTGACCAAAAAATTAACATCTTCAATCTCATTTTGAGATCGAACAAATAAACGATTCGATTCGATCCTTCTTGGATCGGACCGTGACTGAAAATGACGAATTTTTGCCTGCTCCTGGCTACGAGTTTTCTCATTTTAGGTAAGATCTTGTCAACATTCTTCATTTATTATATTAATTTGATGGTTAATTAAATGATTTTCATCTTTTTTTTTTTCAGGTCCTGTATTAGCGCACTCGTCAAAAAGAGACAACGAGAATGAAGACACGACTCCGAAGCCACACCATTCGAAGCACCATGATAAAAGTAACGACACGTCTTTGAACGAAGTGGAAGAAGTTTCAGATGATAGTTGGAACTACGAGAACACCACCCACGTAGATGCCAGGAGGATCCTGTTCAGTAGGAAAACTGAGAAGGGGAAAAGGCCGTACATGGTAAATATGAAATAGCAACGAGAACATTGCAAGAAGCAGAAAGAACTCAAAAAAAAAAAAAATTGGTTGTCTGTAAAGTCGGTTTACGGACGATAATTTTACGTGATAGCGTGACAAGCCGAACGCTTAGGCTGATCGTGCCTCTCTATCGCTTGTTCCGCGTTCTCGCTTGCACGCTCAGCTCAGGCGGAACGTGATACTTTTTCGTGCGTGCAGCCGGCGTTCATCGATTTATAAGACGTTATCACGTCAAAAAAATGTTTTTTTTTTTTCAATCACTTTTTTGAATCGTAACATGGGAGATGGGAGTAAAATACAAAAGTTACTAGTAGACATCAATTTAAGACGGTAGGTGTTACCTACTTGCATATCGCGAAATTTCAAATATCGATGACGTCACCATGCCGTAGGTAGGTACCTACACCGTGTACCTACGGTGCTGCCACGTGTCAACATCGGTTACCATGCGACTTGGGACATTGAGATTGGACTTTGAAACAAATTAACAATATCACAGTCCAACAATAATTTACCTATTAAAGCTGTCGATCCCGTACCTGTCTCTCTCATGCTTTTACAATATTATGTCTCCAGCGTTAATAAGAGTCTCCTTTGAGACTAACTGTAAGCCTACATTCGCACGGACGTAATAAAATCGCGGCGGGATTTTATCGCGCACTGGATTTTCTACTCTCGGTGTTAAGCCGAGCGTTGAGAATCCGCGCTGGGACGCAATCTCGTTCCAACGCGTTGAAAAAATACAATGTTGGATTTTCAACTCTCGGCGCTAAGCAGAGCGTTGAAAATCCAGTGCACGAAAAAAAATCGCCGCGATTTTATTACGTCCGTGCGTTGGTCGGCTAAAAGTTACGCTTTGTTAAACGTATCTAACAAGAATTCAGTCGGGCGTAGAGAACAATCCGTCCTAATTTGTCCGGATATATCCGGCTTTTTTGTTCCCCGTCCGGACTTTTTCCAGCCTTGTCATTTATCCGGAATTTTCAACTCCAGGTTATTATTTTTTTAAGAAAATTGGAAAGCCTAAATGAGTAGGTACCTATTGAAAAAAAAAAGATTACCTATCAAATAAAATGTCCCGATTTATATACATTACTTAGCAAATCGTCGGCATATTTGTCAGGACTTCTGAAGTTTCGAAATGGTACCGTAGTCAGAGGGATTTCTGTAAAATTCATTTTTAGCAAAAGTCAGTAAATTTCAAGTGATGTCAAACTAACGTTGTTGCCACTACGCAGGTATACCTCCAACTGACAAAAGAATCTGCCAAAGCCCACAAATACCGTGGTTGGTTGTGCGGTGGAGTTATCGTTGACCCCTACTACGTGCTGACATCAGCAGCGTGCGTCGAAGACGCTGACAGATTCTACATTGTCTCTGGCACCACCAAATTCGTTGACAGCTTCGATTATAAGAACGACGAGTGTGTCTGCAAACATCGCCGCAAAGTTGTATGGAAATGTATTCCTAAGAGTAAGTTTTTTCTGACTACCTGCATTTGGTAAGAAATAACGAACACTTGAGAACTTTGTTCCAAATGATCCAATATTTTTTTCGATTAATACCTTTCTGTTTTTTATTATAAAATAGATGCACTTCTAAAAACGATTTTTTACTATTTTCTAGACTACAAATTCGACTTCCAAGACAGCATTAAATGGTCATCAAACGACATCGCAATAGTTAAAGTAGACAAAGCGTTCAAACTTGGCGTCCAGGAGAAGGGATGTGAATTTGCAGCTGAGTGCATTCAGTATAACAACGTCAGTAGGGACATGGAGAAGCCAGGAACTAAGGGATGGATCGCTGGATGGGGAAGTGGCAATAACTTCAGAGAGGTAAGATTTAAAATGATAGGTTTTATAAAAAAAAGGGAACGAGCAGGGGCGTAAAAAAATTCGTCGGCATCGCTGTCAATGGGAAGTGCCCAAAAGGCCGGAAACATTGCCACGTTATAAGTACCTATTAAATATATTTTAGTGTTAGCTTGTATATTGTAGTATTCGGTAAGACATCATAACTAACTCTTTGCCCGCAACTTCAAACGCGTTGATTTCGTATTTTCCTCTACGAATTTTAACACCCCCTTTCATTGGTAGTTTTGGAAAATTAACCATTACAATTAGTTATAGTTAGCAATAGAGTCTTTAATATTTTTACGGTACACGGTTTTACGGTACGATACAATTTTAACAGTGATAGCCTAGTGGTGTGACCGTCAGACTGCCAAGTCATAGGTTTCGAGTTCGAACCCAAGGCACACACCTCGTGAGTTTTCGGATTCATCTGCATATTGTATAATTATCACTTGCTTCAAAAACGGTGAAGGAAAACATCGTGAGGAAAACTGCATGCCTGAGAGATAGTTCTCGACGGCATGAAGCCAAGTTAGAGGCCCATGAGCGGCTTTAAAACTCTGACACCAGGTTAGTCTCTAACCTCTCGAAAAGAAGACGGTACAATTGATTTAAATTCTTGTCCTAGGGTGTATACCGTCGTCAAGGGCAGCACATACCCAAAAACAGCAAATGCCTCCAAGAAGCCAAAGTGTGCATTATGGACAACGAACAATGCGCAAAGAAATGGGCACAGAGGTTCAGGGAAATTATCACCCAGTACATGATCTGCACCAAAGATGTCATGAAGAGGCTTAGTGAAATTTGCGAGGTAAGTAGTGAATATTGTTTTTTGCATTTTATCTTTTCACTCCCTCCTTGGGAGTGAAAAAATAAAATGCAAAAAACAAAATTAAAAATCGTGAGAAAATTACGTTATAAAATGATGCTAGACAAAAACACCACTAAAAGAATAATGCCGTCGTTCTGTAAATTAACCATAATCTCTTCACATCAAACATAGGGAAGTCCGATTCGTGCGATAAGGACAAAACGTCCTCCCTCTCCAAATACTTCGAAAGATACTAGTGTATTTCCTCAATTTCAACATCGTTTTGTTTTTGCAAATTTTCTACTTGGCATTGTCACTTTTACGGAATTCAATCTCGTTTCAAAGAAGGGTTTCTTTCGTTCAAAATAAGATTGAATTATTTAAAAATAATAATATACTACAGCCAATAAACTTTACTACAGTCAATCCGCACTGGGGTCCTGCGTGGTGGATTACAGACCACTCCCATCTCACGGAGAGATCTGCGCAGGAGGCCTACCACCAGCTCATAAAGCTGTATTGTTTTAATATTACTTCAGTGGGAGAGATGGAGCTATACGTCCTGTAGAGCTTCATTTCTTCCCACACTGAAGTAATATTAAAATAATACTGCTTTATTAGCTGGTGGTAGGCCCGGTCTGTGTCTCAGTAGTGGGAACATTATACGCCGATTATGCTGTATCAATTTTTAATTATTTATAGAAAAAATACGCTAACTGCACTGATGTAGAATCCAGACGCCAAACAGATGTAGAAGTTCCAACTAAGACATACAATGTTGACTTGGGTAGACATTTGAAGGACCCTGATGACTACACAGCGAGAAGATCTTCAATGCAAGGAGGTTTCTGTGAGGTTAGTGAAATATTTCTGACTATAGTAGGTACTTCCTGCCTTACCACATCCTGAATTTCGGATAATTATTTGTATGCCAGAACGTTTCATACCAATTCTGTTTAAGTCCAGGATAGGATATGTGTAGTGATAGAGGCAGTAAGTTTATTCAATTTTAGATCGGATGGAGTTTTAGATTAAGAATTACAAGATAGATTATGCTTTATTGTACACCAACATTTTACGAAAGCTCTTCTAGAGAAACATTAATATCAGGGTACAACGGCGGTGGTCTTATCGCTAATAAAGACAACCAAGTGCGGGAGAGAATGATTGTATTAAAGACATACCTACAACTTGTAGGTAACCAGTTTATAGGTAATGTAAACAATATTATTGGTTATTTTCAGAATGACCACGGTGGACCTTTGATTGTGCGATACCAAGGCAAAGAGCGGGTTATTGGTGTCATATCAGCTTGTAAAATTGATCCCAAAACTCACAGCTGTCATGGACCCTTCTTGTATACTTCAATCTATAGAAACCGTCAGTTTATCTCTTGTGCTATTCATAAGGATGTCGAGTAAGTATAAAACGTTTAAAGGTACCAATTCCGTACCCGATCGCAGGAGGCAACTGCAGGCGACGAGTCGCCGCGACACGACTGGTTTCTATGTATTTCTATGAAATACCTTCCGTAGCTAGGGACACTTCGTTGGCAGCTACGGGCGAGTGACAGGAGACACGTGCAGCCCAACTGCAGACCATTAGTGCCGCCAACGCCCGAGCGATAATCACGTTTTTCTATCTTATATCTACTGACTGGAATACGGGCAGTTGTCGCCTGCAGTTGCGTCCTGCGGTCGGGTACGGAATGGTACCTTTATTCTTGTTTAGCTACAGGTTAGTTCTAAAACAGTTTCGAAAGATTTGTTCCCGCAATATCAACGCTGGAAACAATGGTTAGCAACTGTTTTGTGTAGCCAGCTATTTGTGTGTTAGTGTTGTCAGCGACACTGCACCATGGTTCCCACAACACATAAACATGACGCAGGAAAAATGTTACGCAACTTTTGTTTCCCATGAATATAGGTCTTCAAATTGTTAAAGATATTGTATTTTGCACTTTATATTTAAATAAATATACAATATTTTGCTATGTACAGGGAAAACTGCAGACGAGTGTTCCGGTCAGGTATAACTCACGAAGAATGGTCGGTTTCTTGGGATAATGTAAAGTAAGTATTTTAAAATTTGTTGTTATGTTTTCTATGAAATTCAATATTTAATCTATCGATATTGTTTTCCAGCGACAGCGGCGAAACTAAAACTGATGCTGATAATAGGTGAATAAGAAAGATTTTCTTTTGAAATATTTTGTTATTTATTTAAGTCAGTTATAGGTTTCTGAGAGATAAGCAATTTCAATCTTTTTTCTATTTTTCCAGAGACGAGAAACCCCAAGCAGATGCAGCGGCAGAAGGGTTTGAATACAATTATTGGTTTATTATTTTTATGAAGTATAAAAGCGGTAGCCGTTATCAATAATATTTTCTCTGATTGCAGTGCTGATGATAAGTCATCGGAGGAGAGGTAAGTTACGGTGACAGCATAAAGCAACGTCTTCCAAATAAGAAAAAACAGAATAAATACTAATTATCACTCATTATTCACAGCGGCACAGAGGAAGAAAAAGGCGCCCTGAGACAACTTGAGTATATATAACATATATTTTAACTAAAATTTTACCAATTTGTAATTCAGAACCAAGACATTTTATGAATCATAATTTTGATTACAGCGAAGATAAAGCAAAGAAGGCAAGCAAGGAGAAAAATGAAAAAGCCGTAGAAGACGTAAAAGATTCAGGTTCAGAGCAAGAAGCAGATGATGAAAGCAAAGCAACTACTGAAAAACCAAAGAAAGAAAAAGCAGAAAAACACAAGAAGAAGTCAAAGTCCAAGAAACATAAAGCCAAAGCAGAAAGTAGTAGTGAACCCAACGTTGCAGGCAAAAAGGAGCCTGTTTCCTACGAGTCCAGTAAAGATGAAAATGTAAATGAACCAGATAACGAATAGATCCTGGGTCAATATATCATGTAAGATAAATAATAACAATGGCGTTTCATTTTAGAAATTGGTCCTCAAAGGCGTCATAAAAAATGTAATCTAAACATTATAAATTAAAGTCTCTTTTCGTGTCTGTCTATGTGACTGCATAGTAAACTACACTGGATTTTGATGCAGTTCTCAATATCGTTTAGAGGACTTATTTCGGAAGGTTCATGTGTAACTTACATACCCCAATAAAGAAATATAAATGTTTTGTGAAGTCGTAAAAACCGTGCGAAGCAGAGCGGGTCGCAATAATGAAATTAAAGGAAAATTGGACCCGAGCCCAACTATAGGCCTAAAGCCGACCATCTATGCGCGATTCATTTGTTTGCCAGCCACACACTCATGCGTAGCGCAGCCTTGGGTGGGTCGCAGTAGACGATCCCGCTTACATTTTCATACAAAGTGACGCTAAGTACAATACGCGCCACTGAAGTGCTTGCTAAACGGTCGCCAACCGCGTCCCAACAGAGGTGACCTTGGTGGTTTACAACCGTGTAGTTGGTAGTTTACGACCAAATTTCAAACAGCTCTGCCTGTCGCCAACCAAGGTCACTTCAGTCGGGGACGCGGTTGGCAGCCGTGTTCCCTTTAAGATGAAACTTGACACACCACGTGGTTTGACTTGTGCAGTAGACGATTTATAAGTCTCTAGCGGTATGAGGTCTGAGCCGGGGCGTCATCGGGGCGGCGGAAACAGCGCGGGAGGCGCGGTCAAGTCTCAACTTTCGTGGCACGTATTGAGTACCTACATTGTGTAACTGAGCCGTAGGCTACTGTGGAACAGCTTCTTAAAGAATAGGACACTGGATTTAGTGAGAACGGGATTAATACACATTTTTTCTTGTATGGAGAGGACGTAACATTTTATTACTGTCAAAAAATCTTAACTTCAAAATCACAAAAGTACACTTTTATACCCCGATAAACGACTTCTTTTTAAATTATTCACGCGTAGAACTTACCAGCCCAAGCCCAAACAAAATTTTCTGGATTTTAATCGGCCATTTCAATAAGGAACTTAAGATTTATGCAGCACATGAATTCCTTGTTAGTCACGCAATCTTTATCTGGATTCTTGTAAAGAGTCAATAATGCTTGGTATCTGCCTGCTGTATTGCTGTTCAGTGGAAAATCTTCGGTATCCACTATGAACTCTTTGACTGGGTAGTCGCCCTGTATAAAAGAGAACCGATTTAAATGACGGTAGTTTCGAAGATATACAAAATAATTAACATAGGTTGGTATTGGTGCCGATTCTGTTGTACATCTAACTAAACTAACTAAACTATCACTAAAATTCCTTACTTTTGGCTATGAGAATCTTAATTTAAGCTATTCTGCAAAAAAAAAAACTAAATTTAAAAATGATTTTGACACTACTAAATCGAATTTGACAGTTGCGAATTCGCGATCGAAATTTTCATTAATATTGCGATAGGACACACCATTTTCGAGATGCAAGCAAAAGAAAAAAAAAAAGATAACTGTAGGTACTTATCTTTTTTTTTACAAAAAAAAACATAGCTTTAAAAGTCTAAAAGTGATGCCCATGCTGTGAATATATAGTAGGCTGGCATTTGCCCGCGGTTTCGCCCGCATGGAGTTCGGAAAAATACTACCGGGATTAAAAGCATCATAATTGGTGCCGATTCCCTTGTTCACAAACTAAACTAAATTTAAGTTCAGTGCATCTTTTTCTTTCTATTTCATTAAGAAAAGGACAGAAGATAAATTTTAGTTTAATTCTGTCAAATTAATCAGCGCCTGTCAAATAAACTTGTATGGAGCAGTCTCCATACAAGTTTAGACGTGATTAAAAACTTGCCTACTAAAATTACGTCAATTTACGTTAAGCACTGATTAATTTGATAGGACAACTAAAATTTATCTTTTGTCCTTTTCTTAATGAAATAGAAAGAAAAAGATGCGCTGAACTTTTGTGAACAAGGGAATCGGCACCATAATGTCCCTCAGGTCTTATGCCAATTTCATCCAAATCGATTCAGCCGGTAAGACATAATTGATTATATTAGGAGGAAGTAGGATTCCTATCTAGGTGTCTATATAGGTATTAGGATACGTACAGCCCATAGATATAAGCAGGGCCGTCTTAACCATATTGGGCGTCAGGGTGCGAAAATCAGCATGCGCACCCCACGCCATTGAAAAAAAAAAATACATTTTTTTTTTAATGTATTTCTCTATTCCACAATAAAATGAGGTACATTTTCAAACATCAAATTATTTTTTTCTGGCTTTTAAGTTAATAAACTTTTTAATGAAATTGTGTTATCCGTTTTGAAATGTACGTTCGATTTCAAAACAAATCGATCGACTCAAACGGCTTGCGCCCCTAAGGCTAAGCCCTTGCGCCCGGGTGCTACGCACCCCATGCACCCCCGGGTAAAGACGGCCCTGGATATAAGAAAGAAGGAGATATGCCTGGTAGTTGAAAATGTTTCGAAACCCAATGTCTCCAATTTGTCCCCACCACGTCGCCACAACTACACATGCAAATCAGTAAACCTAATAGATACGAAGTCGCGCTCACACTTGCAATTCATAAATCAGAACGTACTACACAATCAATTATAAACCTTAAGCCATCAAACACAGCGTGCATTTACAACGCACCGTACAACTCGGTCACATTAACTTGACGCATCTCTGGAATGCGAGGCCCCCCCGCTTCCCCCCGCGTTTCCTTAGCTCGCCCGGCAAGTGTCAGTATGGTCAGCATCTTTGTTATCGATACGCGCGTCGATAATTTGGCTAGTTTTCTGTTGTTATTATATTGTGTTTTTGGACATTATTGTTACATTTTGATTATTGTTTTGTTAAGTTTAGACTATTTTTGTTACTGTTCGTTTTTTGAACTGTGGTTCAAACCCCAAAAACATGGGGAAAACTATACACAGTGAAGGGAGAAATCTCGTGTTAAAAGTGCTACAGTTTTTCGAGAATGAGAAGAAAAATTTACGTTTCTGCATACCTGTGGATCAGGTTGAAAAACGAACCTGTGCCGCAACTGGTATATCAAGAAGTACTCTTAATCGGATAAAAAAGAGGCCAAAAGACACTTTCTGCAAACAAAGATTTGAAATTATATAGTACCTTATACCTACTTATTTTATATCGTAGATAATAATACGTAAATGTATTGCAAGATTTGCTATTAAAATCCATGCCCCAAAATCAAATCGGTAGTTAATGCTTTTTTTCACACCGTACCTGAGCCCCAAATTGACGTCATCAACGCCAAGCATCAAGTTAATGTGACCGCGTTGTACAACTCACTCACACGAAAACATCGTTGTGCTGTGCAGAAGCCATTAATTTTACATAATTTTACACTAGTGATTGACTAAATCGGAAACTTATCGATTTTCCCATTTATTGTACAGTAAGCGCTCAAAAGTGCATGAGCACGCTAAGAGTCGTATTGCTGTGAACACGCGGTATAGCTCGTACATTTGTATGTGTAAGCAACACGATACACACACCACAGATAACGCAGTTACACGAAACAACAATATATTTCCGTCGCTTTAAACATGCTAGCACACACGCACTATGCGCGTGAACTTGACCAGTTAATGGCATTGCTAAAATTCGATAGTAACTTAACAAGTGCAGATAGCAGAAAGCGTTAAGCGTTGGTAAGGAATTCAAACTGCCTCAGGTTCTAATCTCGTGAAACACAGTGCGGTTTTTTGCAAATATTATTATTTTTGTTTTCGATAATAATATTTTTTAAATATTGCTGCTTTTTTATGTTGTTATTGCAATAAAGGTTTTAGAATAAAAAATGCGTGATATATGATAACAAAATTAAAAAAAATATGTTTATTCGTTATATTTATTTTACATAAGTTAATAAACTGCTACAATTATTTATCATTACTTCAGCTGAATAAGATGTGAAATAGATGTCAAGAAACTTAGAAGCAGTTTGTATTATTTAGACATATTTAAATTATGAAATATTTTAAATTTTTAATGGATTTTTTCACCATAAATATTAAGCTTTGATCATGGTCGAAGTAATTAAGTAATAAATAAGAATATTAGACTACTTAAAATGTAAAAAACTACTTACAGAATAGGTAATTTTAAGGTTAAATATGCCCAGTTTGTTTATATTTTATTTGTATTAATTATTTTACATTTTATGTGACTTTAGTAAATATTGGTTGTTATTGAGGTTAAAGCTTAAGTATTCATTTTCTTTACGAAAAGAAGATTGAAACTAAACCTCAAATTTTTATCCTAAAATAATACTATTACTAAAATAATATTAAACAATTTCGGTATATCTGCAAGAAATACGACAAACACCCTATTGAAACGTGCTTAAAAAATTCGTTACCATAAATTCATGCAATAACGAATCTGTTGTTTATTAAGTTGGTACGGTCAATATTTTAAGGTCAAAAACGGTTTTCTAGCTGGTCTTCAGTGATGCAAGCCTTCAGAGTGCACGGCGAACGGTTCATAATGACGTGTTTTTAATAATTCAGCAAAAAGTCTCGTTGGTATGAAACCATTTGTTTCATTCACCATTTGACGTCGCTGCTACTCGATAATAAGCCCCTTCCTCATATCTCTTAACCCTCACAGTATTTCTCTAGAACAAAGAAAAACATTGTTTTTATTACACATAATACCTTATTATTTATTATTCACTAATCGAATTAAACCTCACAATGAATTTAAAACTTTAAAGGCATCTTCTGTCTCAACAATACCTCTGTTCTATCAAAAATACCCTTGATTAAGATTTATGTTTAGTAAAATATGAAATATATTAATGATAACACTCACACTTAGTCCGGTTTCATTAGATATTCACTTCACTTTTACGCAGCGCAATAATATTCTCTGATCTGATCTGATCTCTTCAATATATTTTATGCCTGCTTTTTGATAATAATAACCACAACACTGCGCTAAATACTCGTCAGTTCGTCACCAATATTATCCACGAACCAACAAAGTTCTATTAATTAAATACTCGTAACAAACTGCATCTACCCCACAAAAATCCAAATAATTTACTTAGTTTTTTGTGGTCTACCTGCTAAACTTTAATATTTATGTGAACAAGACGAATGAAACTAAAAACGAATGATGATTATTGAACTAGTCATTGGTTGCAGACAAAGTGAGTGTGTGTGTGTAATGTGCGTGTCTACAGTATTGTAACAACTTATAGAAGAAGGTCGTAAGTCAAACCGAAGCGTCAGTCTATTGCTTTGTGAGATTGCTCATGGACTTTTGGTCGGTACTGTACCTAAGTGTTAAAAATTTAGGGAGTTCCTGAAAAATATATAAATAAAAAACGATTTACATATAATAAGATGATATAAATAAAGAAAACGACACAAAAAAAAATATATTAAGTATTTAATTAATTTCAACATTATGAGAACATCTAAATGAGTATGCAACAAGATTTCACATCTGTCTTCCAACGAGGCACTAAACTAACACCAACTGTTGACCAATTGAAGAATAAACTTTCAAAGTAGTATAAATTCATACGACAATCGACATTATTGTCGATATCCTACGTTAGTGGATCTCTACAAGCACATCACTAGCTCGTCACAAGAGACAGCGGCAGTACTACGCGATGCAACCGCATAACTAAAGTATCGTTTTGTGATTTTTACAAAGCTTGTCCAGTCATTAAGCGACATACTAGGGTAGTGGTTAAGAAGCAATGTATTTGCTGTAAAAATAGTACAGTCGCCGCTGTGATATTACCTATATGAAAAAGATAACGTAGTAAAAGTAAGAAATATTTTACGATTTGTTGTTTTTCATGATTTTTCAAGACAAATATAGTAAAATACTTGTCCTGTTAAATGATAAATGGTTCCATGATTTATAAAAATTTTAGTTTGGTCTCGATTTTTACAAGAAACCACTGAACAACACGGTATTCTTAAATGTTGTCACAATCGCGATCGAAAGCGCACTAGTTCGCGGAGACGGCCATTTGCCAATACCATGAGCATTTTGATCATGGCGCGCGGACATAGACTGTGTGGTAGTGGCTTCTATGCCACTTCTCCTGTTTTTTTATATTTCTATGGTACAGCTTTTTGGAAACAAATATGTTGAGAGGTGTTGAAGAATAGGAAGCTTGCTTGCATACGTACCGCTTCAAAAGGACACTCCTCGGGGATTCCAAAGTATTTCAGATACGCATAATAGTCGCTGTCTACGCCCAATTGGACCTCAGCGCAGAGGTCGCATATCTCGTGCGTGAGCATTATTTCGTACTTTCCAGATGCTTCCTTTTGCAAAATTATTTCCATCTGAAAAACAATTAATTTTGTACTGGTAACATTAAATCGAGCGTGTTGCTGGCAACACTTTAATGTCCTTTGGTAATAATTGGCGGAGGGGTAGAGCAACTTTTTGGTACATCCGAGTACCAAAGTCGTTAGGTTTCTATACCAATCCAGTCATGACGTTTTGATGAGGTAAACAAGGAAATGGGTAAGTAATTTTCTATGCCCTAATCTACATATAAATATTTATGGTGCGTTACACGCTTGTTTCTTGTTCATCATCATCATTTCAGCCGAAAGACGTCCACTGCTGGACATAGGTCTCCCCCAAGGACTACCATCGTTCCTTGTTCGGGTAGGCATGATTAGGCTGTGCCGAACAAGTAACATAATGCTTTTTTTTTTTTTAGGTAGTTCATCTCGTAGTTGACCTCTGAGATCATGACTACTTAACCGGGCTTTCCTGTGGGTGCCTTAAGCTCCTACACTTAAAACCTCCAGCCAGGGGTTATTCAACTACGCTAATTAAAACTAGGTGAACACTCGCTAAGGGCACCCCCTGTGGGGTACGAACCTCGGCTTAGGGCGTCAACCGGAGGGAGGACATCAAAGATGGGACGGGTTGGATCAAAGTTTTGATCATGATTATTAGTCGGGGAATTTAAAGCTACGTGCTTAGCTGCAACAACTGCTGGCACTTCGTTATCGAGCAAGGGTCGGGGGGGGAGTATCATTTACTCGGGGACGCGGTCGCGATCGCAAAGGACCTTGGCGGCGAGGTCGGAATGACGGGAGGCGTCTGTTTTTGTACATAATATATGTGTAGCACCTTTTTTTTGTAGCTTCCTTTTTAACTTACACGTGTTTTTATAATTAAGTACCCACACTAGCAAAACGAAAATGTTAGATAAGATGCAATTTCGAAACACATTACTTTTCCGCATGGCGGGCATTTTTACCGTCAAAATTTAACTTGTACCTACCTGCATCTAAATAAAGCTGTAAGGTGCCTACAGATTATAGACAACCGGTATTGTCCCTCGATATGTCTTTTGGCGATCAATAAGATCTATAAAAGCTTCTTACAGATTTGCTCAATTTTATCGATTGTTACTGTCGCCTGAAAATCGAGACAGACGTAGACATCACTTGTTGGTTTATCGATCTAAAATAACGATTCACAGTGTCGATCGACAAAAAATACAAAGTCGATCGTCTGTTGCTTACACATTTACTCGAATTAGTTTAATCACACGTGTTGATCCAACAAAAATCGAACAAACCTGTACGGCTACCCCCATTTGAAAATCCAGTAAGGGACAACTACAAAAAGGTTTTTTTTAACAATCTAGTAATCTTTACTTTCATAGTAAGTCCCATCAAAATGTTAAAACACCTACGTTTAGGTAAATCTTATATCTTTAATTAATAACGGAGATGTTAATACTAGAGTTGCAACGGATATTCGGCCACTATCCGGCCTATTCTACAATTTTTTTACTATTCGCCGGATTGTCATCCCGTGCCGGATATCCGGATACTTGGTCATATTTTCGTAATAAAACGTAATTACTACTACTAATTTCGAAAGCAAACCTGTTTATTTAAAAAATATATAAATTTTTGGTCTGTAAGCACTTGTGGTAGCTAATTATAATCAAAATTTGAAATCTACTAAAAGCAAATAATTGTGATGAATGAAAAAAATTATTTCGGCCTTTAAAGAAATTATGCGATTTCGTTTATTCTCATATAGGTCGCGGCCGGATATCCGGCTTCTGCAGTCGCCGGCTATCCGGCATCCGGTATCCGGCCAAATTACTATACGTTGCAACTCTAGGTAATTAGTGTTGGTACGACATACCTACTATCTAAATACCAATAAAAAAGATAGTTAATCACTTTGACCATATCAAACTTAGCAAAATCTTAGGAACTTACTAGGTTTTTTAATGGTTAATTGTCTTGTCAAATGTAACGCATCAAAACATTGAAATGAACCAATAAAAACCTAGTAAGCTGTTGTTGCGTTCTCCTGGAATATTGAAGCACTTACCTACTGGTTTAGATATGGCACCTAACAACAAAATTAAAAGCTCACCATCGTATTAGATCCGACGTCCTTCAGGAACTTGATATCTCCGTGCATATAGGCAATGGTCTCGTTGTAACGTCCCACGGCAACTCCCGAAGTGTCGAGGAATGTTTCGCTGACTTCATCACAGCACTCCATTTGAGAGTCCATGTTCACTACATAGTCCTTGGGAAGTAAATTTATTCAAACAATATAGCATTTATTACCTTCGCAATCATCATGTGAGAGCAGCGGTGGCCAAGTGGTGACGACCGCGACTTACGAGTTGTAAGTCGTAGGTTGGAACGCTGACAGGCGCTTTGTGTAAATTATTTCGTCACCACTGCTCTCAAAACGGTGAAGGAAAACGTGAGGAAACCAGCATGGCCTAAAATAAAAAAATCGAAGATATGTGACATCTACCAACACGCACTGGGCCCGCGTGGTGGATTACAGCCAGTCCCTCTCACATAGAGAGGTTTGTGTCCCAGCAGTGGGAACATTATAAGCTGATTATGATTATGCTATGCTTAAGCTAATCACCATGTATTGACTATCTCATTGGTCTAGTGGCCCTAGGGTCGATCCCAGTAGGGCTGTTATTTTGAGCTTGCCCTATTACATAGGACTCTAAATTAAATATGGGTGTACTTTACTTCTGTCTACCCCTTCGGGAATACAGGCGGTTTTCTGATGCATAAACCCAGTAAGTTTGTCCGACCTGGGGCTCATAACTTCGCTCAGCAGTTGCACTTTCATCCAATAAACCAACTAAGCAGTTTTCATATAATCAGCCTATAGTGTTCCCACAGGACTCTAGGGTGCGGTTTGGTAGATCACACAATGTCTTCGAATTTTTGGTTCTAAGACATGCCGTTTTCCTTCACCGTTTAAGAGCATGGTGTGAAATAATTTTCACAAAGTAAAGCGCCTGTCAGGGTTCGAACCGTACAACTCCCGCTACCACTGCTCAGCAGTTTTCTTTCATGAAAACTACTAAATAAAAAAGCAAACTTACCAATGCAGGCGGCTGAGCACCACAAAATCGTAGCCAACATATCAGTAGAATAGGAATCATTACGGCAGGTCATCAATATCTTGCAATGCAAAATGAGCTGTATTCAATCCTCGCCTTATTTAATATATTGCTAAAATCGCGTGCTCCATCAGATATGAAGGGACATGTCACTTCATTTATACTGTAGCGATACTATCGCACGGGAAGTGTTTTTTAAACATGTTATAAGTTGTTAATTAGGTCGAGTATGTTGTGGAAACGTATAATTATGTATGGTTGGCTGAAAAGGTTTATTTGTACCTATTAATTTGTAGGGAAAGGTGCGACAGAAAGTGTGATGTGTTTCAATTTTGTTATTGAAAAATGCTTTCTTAAAATGCTAAGTTTCAAAGAGTTTAAAAATACAAAGAGGAGTGCATGGGTATCAATAAAACAGTAAATCAACTAGAAAAATAGAATTTAATTTACCCTCAACCTCTAAGCGGCGAAATGTTAAAGTACATACAATCACAACATTAAAGTTTTCGAATGTAAACGACTATTATTGAATTATATTCATATAATATCTAGCTACCAGGATCCATTATAGTAATAACAAGAATAAATTCCACAAGCGTCGCAAAATAAAAACCCGAAAATAAAGTGTTTAATTAATTTATTAAAAAAAATACAAAACAAAAAAAAACGCTCGTCCATGCTTGCTACCCAACGTTATAAAATTACAAAATAAACTAGTAAATAGCGTTATGTATGTGTTAACAAGTTATATACATAAATATATATTTTTTTATAGTGCATAAACTTGCAAAGTGAGGAATAACAATAACGTAAGCACACAAACACTTGTGCGCGCCAGTGTACATACGCTAACGGTTACGAGACATGCTTGTAAAGATAATCAACAAAGCCATTTAATATTATGCAACCCGATATAACAAAAAATTTCGAAAAATACATCAATAAACTTCCTCTTTCTATATAAAATACATTTCTTTTACGCTAAAGGAGACCAATGCGGCGCGAACGTCTAGTTCGATAACTCTAATAGAAATATAGTTTAAATACATCTTATTATGTCAATAATATATTACTTTTCAAGTCTTAAATTACAGATAACCTAATACTGAAAAAGTAACTTTGACATCCACAGAGGGTTCAAAATATTTATACCAACTTCCGCTCACTCGATATGTTAAATGTAAATATATTATTTTCGAGACAAACGTTTAAAATGCTGCGATGTGCAGCCTACGGATCAAAATTACGCCAAATTTTATATAACAAGTTGGATTCAATTCAAACAAAGTTGGCACAAATATACAACTAGATAAAAAACAGAGCCCCAAAATTCGTGATAAAATAAATACTCTTAACACTAATCAAATCCTTCCAAACTAATTTCTAAACAAAGTTCGGGGCTCCGTTCTTACAAGCACCTTACAATATTAAATATAAACTTTTTAGTTCATTCATTACTATATACTAAAAATATAGCTTCTTTTTCTCGTAATATAATTATGGAAGAATGCTTAAAATGTATCTGCATTGAAAAACGTGGAACCATAAACAAATATAGCAACAACGTTCAATTACTTGCTAACATTAGACTAGAGACAACAAAACATTCATAAAGATATAACTTTCGTTAAGTGTAAATATAGTTCAATCGAGTGGCCGGCCCATACAAACAAGAACAAAAACCATCGAGCGAACACACGTTCGAACAATCGACACAAACTAAAATCGAACCTTCTCGCTTCCACTTCGGTTACAGCACACGCGCTGCCTACTGCATCACCCAGCATAACAAGAAGAAATACTACAAAAGTGTGATCTCATGACGAGGCAACATTAACAAACAGTTTTGTAGCACACTACTTGAAAACAAAGTATACACTCCAAGAAGACACTGCGGCGAAACATTCCATAGTGGTGGATGCAACTATACGAACAATGCAGTATGCAGTGCGCGCGCTGGCGTTAACTCGGGCCGGCGCAAAGAAAAATGTACCTTAACGTTAAACAAATTAGTGTCGGAATGCGACAGGGAAACTGTCAGTCCGTGTGCAACCAAGCGATCGACGATACATGCGTGTTTTAGAAATAATTATAAGGTAGTCGTTAACAAAATATCGAGAGATATAGGTTGGTGTCCATCGCGTTTGGGAAGTCAATGAACCTGCAAAGAGAATGTTTGTTGTTACTTATTTTGTCTATGTTTAAAACGAGCGTTATTTTGAGTTTAGCTCTGTTAGTGTTCATACACACGAGCGTCACGTGTCAAGGGCAGAGGCAACCGCAGCCGCCGACACCGTGTCGCTCGTGTGTATGAACACTTAGATAACAAAATTGAGTTCGTGACGACGCGATGTTGGTATGTGCTATTTGTTTTTTGTTAATCTCATATGCGACAGCAGAAGTCGGCACCCCTAATATCCGATAATAGAAATTGTCTTGAAAGCAATCTGACGTCTCCATTTTTCTTCGAGACAGCTACTACCAACTTGGTGACAATCTAGACTTCTACAATATTTCCATTTTTTTAATGTTCCTCGGCAAACTTCGTGTTTCGTCAGTCGTCGGATTTCTATCAGTTGCCCTTTGCACTTGGTGCAGACCGGACGCTCTCAATCGACTTGGAAGTATATAGAGTTATTAATACTCTTTTAACTTAATATAATTTATTAAAAAAATGGGAGAAAAGCCGCTAAGTCGCAGACACGACAGATAGGAAAATAGTTTTACAGCTCTATAAAGTTTACACGGAAATCAAAACAAAATAACAATAAAGTACTTGGTTTTGAATTCAAATTATACACAATAAATCTAATAATAGATGGACATGGAAATTTGCATTCGATTGTATTCGGAAATGCGATGATTCCCGAGGGACATTAAGGAAATAAAAATACTGTACAGACATGACAAGCCGCGCAACATTTCACGTCGCGACAGGAGACACGGAGCGTATGAAAAGTATCTGATGAAAGTGTAAACAAACTCTATTCAGGTTTAATTCTAACACCGTCTCCTGTATTTAGGTTTCATCGCCACTTTTTCCAACAATTATCGTTTGAATAACATTTTTATTGAAAAATCATCGACATTATAATTGAAAAATCATCGACGAAAATGTCAAATGAAAAACGTCAAATTTAGAAATATGTATTCTAATAATCAAATCAAAGCACTCTATTTGTAAGTGTCACTATAAATTGGCTTCCACAGGTACGTTTTCTGATCCATTTGGTTACATTTTCATCTGATACTTTTGGAACAGGCTATATAAATAAAGCTTTAATGTCCTGCGGGAATCATTGCGAATGCTAATTTCCATGTCCATCAATTATTAGATTTATCTTGTATAATAATTTGAATTCAGAACTAAGTACTTTATTGTTATTTTGTTCTGATTTTCGTGTGAACTATATAGAGCTGTAAAACTATTTTCCTATCTGTCGTGCCTGCGACTTAAGCAGCTAACCTACCATTTTTAAAATAAATTACATTAAGTTAAAAGAGTATTAACAACTGTAAATACTTCCAAGTCGATTGACAGCGTCCGGTCTGCAAAGGGCAACTGATAGAAATCCGACGACTGACGAAACACGAGGTTTGCCGAGAGACATAGTTGTACTGTACCTCAGCGGCAGCGGGCACGTTGCGCGGCGGCGCGGGCTCCACACACAGCAGGCGCGGCTTGTCGTCGCGCGGCTCGTCGCCCGGCGCGGCGCCGCCGCTGCCTCCCAGCGACATCTCCGCCAGGGCGGTGAGAACGCTGTCCATGCTCACAGCTGAACCGCTGTCGCCCTCGCCCTGGACAATACAATACACATTTTTGTCACCAAAGTAAAACACACAAGGACTGCACACAAATACATATCTCCCAAGAAAAGTATGCGCTTCGGAAATCATCGCCTATCTTCTGAAATAAAACGCGGGATCATGAGATCTGCGCTGTTAACCATGGTAAATATTGCCTATTTGTATTAACATGGTTACAAAAATATACATTAACAACTCTATGCAATAGGCTAGTTGACCGTAAGAAAAAAATTATGAATTTTGTATTGAAAAAAAAAAAAAAACCACTTAACGATTTTAGATCAATTAATTAATATTTTTGAGAAACTTTTGCGTAAAAATTAAGCTATTGGTCATAAACGCGAACAAATCCAAGCGCGACACGTCAGAACTTACAGACAACAGTTTCTAATTGCAAATAGCAACAAATTTTATACGTCAGACGAAGTTTATTTTGCATTACCAATTTATCCCTGGAAAATAAGTTAAATAAAAGGCAAATTCGCAATAAATCCTACTTATGATTTATCACCGGGATAATCTGCATTCAGGGCCCGCGACGATCAGAACTTCGTTATTTTATAAAAGCTGAAACTTTCTGTGTATGTCCCCAACACAGGTAAGAATGATCCCCGTATATGAAGTTTGGATCATGGTGTCTTTGGCAGATATCGTGTGGCAAAAGTGTATAAAATTGGCCTTAAGTTACGTTATAATATAACAGCTGAATTTGATGTGTTACTTGGGAAACTATTAAAAGATATAGACAGTTTTTTGTCAAATTAAATAACGTTTTCAAAATCTAAAATTTGTTCTGTTAATATTTCACAAGTAACATTACTAATTGGTTTCTCAAACACTGTGAGTGACAAAAAATATCAGATTTATAATTTGCTAGACTAAAATGACAGCTGCGATCGACCTTTTTTAAAAACAACACGATAAAAAATTAATATTACAGAGACAACACGACCACAGTGAAGGTCCTCCTGCAGAGAACGATTCAGTGGTCCTTGGTGGGAGTCACTCGGTAACTAGATTATTCAAAAGGTTATGTCATTTTAGTCTAGCAAATAAAAAATCTGTGTATAGCTTATTAAAAAAACTTCTTCTATTCTTAAGAGTAGGAAACCCTACAGAAAGAAACTTCATACAAACGCACAATTATAGGTGCACTACTAAAAAGTACAGCAGTGCAAAATTTAGAAGCTATGGGAAGTTACACTGTAGCGCGACGTTCGTGCTATTTCGGCAAAACGAAGATTACCGAAGCGCGTACCTTTTCTGATTTTACTTTAAGGCCGCGCGCACTTTGGACACAAATTTGTATCGTACGTAAACGTACGATCGTGGTCGTACGAATTAAGTTCGCACACAGAATACGTTTTTCTCTGCCAAATAGGTAGTGTTCCGGTGATATCGCATTAAACGCACGAAAAATTCCAACAAGTTCGGATTGATTTCGGACATCGGAACTATACGTACCTACGTATACGTACGACTAACTTGCACTTAGTCTGTGCGCTCCTTTACTACTTGAAAGGTCGGGATCGTTCGTGCGTGTTCGCACGAGTAAAATACGTACGAAAACGAGTCAGTGCGCACGGCCTAACTCACTCAATATAGCAAAAATATTGGCAGAGAATCTTCAACTTACCTTTTGCGGACTGGGCTTGAAGAAATGTAAATAACAAAAGCCACGGAATCCCTGAAAAGTTAAAAGAAATTAAAATTGGGTAATTAAAGTTATTGTTTAAATAACTCCGAAGGTGAAAACTGGATAGTACTGTAGGGCGATCATCGGTGGGAAGTTGGCCTTTTTTTTGGGTCGGAAATTATCAAATAACTTCTCCCGCTCTGGGCGGAGCGGGAGGGCGTGTCACTCTTACTGACTAAAACCCACCCGTGTTCCTTTAGTTGCCTGTGTGTTGCCAGGGGCTACGGTAACCCTTTCGGACAAACCCGCAACCCTGGCAGGCATACGCCCTAGCGGACCCCTTCAGTTCTGCTGACATCTCTTTGAGGCACGCGTGGAACACAACGCGCCGTCGATCCGGGCCTGGTCCTTATCGGACGGCGAGCTACCCATTGCTCACCGTCCACAAGCTCGCGCCTACGGTGGCCGGGAATCGGCTTGCGACTCCCGACGCCCAGGGCGTCTTCGGCGGCGGTAAGGGGCGTGAGGGCAAAAAAAATTGCCTCTCCATCACGCGTTCCGCCTCCTCCTTCGCGAGCATTACTGCTTCGCAGAAGGAGGTGACGGCCTCCCATGCCCTCTCGCTCCGTACCATGGACTGACCCAGGGCCGGACACGAGATCACCGCCGCCGATCGCCTCCACGAGGAGTATAAGTTGGCGTAGCATTCTATTAAAACCCCGTACGCTATGCCAGCGTAAGGCTAAAGTGATCAAGTCGACTGTACTTTGTCTACATTAAGTTCACTATGGGAAACACTTACCTTCCAGACCATGATTTGTGGCTTGACTCCGCGTTCAGACAGCGCCTGTTTCAGATCACGAACTCTTGTATTCGGACTGATATTGGATATCTGGATCAAAACAAAACATCTAAGATTAATCTAATCTTTGACGTTACACTGCTGCAAGGATGTTTTCAAGCTCGAATAACGTTGACAAGGGGCGTTGTTAGTAAACATTTGGCAATGGTTTTGTGAAATGTATGGAAAAACACTCCGGGAGTGCTGACAGAAGTGAAAACTTGAACAAGATCGCCTTGATGGAAAAATCATACTTGTATAGAATGTTGGTCCGTAACCTTATCTAAATAAAGAACACAAAAAAGTTTACAAAAAAAAAATACTTCCGAAACTTTTAAAGTAAAAATACTTGCATAGAACATTGATCCGTAACGTAATATAAATAAAGAGCACAATCGCGTTTACAAGTGAGGTGTCACGAAATCAATGGTTCCATTTCAAAAATGCCCAACGCGCCTATAGAAGTTTTCACTTCAAAAAACATGGCGTTATTAGTTCAGATGTTGGTTACGCGTCAATAAGAACTTTGTAGCGTTATAAAACTCCGTTTTCTTGCCTTGTCCTCCTCGCCCTGTGTTGTTTAGTAACGAGAGGACACAGTGTAGTTACCTTGACAGAGAAGTCGATGTCAGGCCTTTGTCGTTTGGGGCGGCGCGGCTTGTCGTCCTTGTCCTTGCTGGCAGACTTGTGACTGTTGCGCCGCCGCGCCGAGCGACGACCCTTGCCGCCGCCCTTGCCTTCCTCGCCCTCTGTCGTGTTGCCCTGTGGGATAAGATGCAATTATTATGCGCCTACTGATGTTATTTCAAGAGTACAGTTGTGGCGGCATCTACAACTCCACATGCAAACTACGCACCACACTGGCGTCACGCAAAAATCCTGCATTGCACAAGCAAAGTCGACGCGCTACTAGCATATGTACAACGTCCCGTCGGGCCAGAAACCGTTTGGTCGGGGGACTCTACAGTATAATAACATTTGTCAATTAATAATGAACAAAATAAATAATAATGATTAATAACGAATTATGAATGAACTGTCAAAATGAAACCAATTTGGCAAAATTGTTTACGAAAATAAGTTACGCAATTAGGGTACAGGTTAATATTTGGCAGTTATTTGCGACGATGCCAACGAGCTAACAAAGCGCGGTGATGAAGGGTGAGAAGGGTGTAGTAAGGTGTGACCGAGTGGCGTCTAGGACTGGAAACTAGAAGTGTTGGTAGTCCGGCCGCGAGATGAATAGATGACATCGTTGCATCGGGGGTAAAACCATGGATGAGACTGGCACAGGACCGTGGGGATCGGCACGGAGCGTGGGGATGGGCACAGGAGCGTAAGGATGGGCACAGCAGCGTGGGGATCGGCACAGGAGCGTAAGGATGGACACAGCAGCGTGGGGATCGGCACAGGAGCGTAAGGATGGGCACAGCAGCGTGGGGATCGGCACAGGAGCGTAAGGATGGGCACAGCAGCGTGGGGATGGGTACAGGAGCGTAAGGATGGGCACAGCAGCGTGGGGATCGGCACAGGAGCGTAAGGATGGACACAGCAGCGTGGGGATCGGCACAGGAGCGTAAGGATGGGCACAGCAGCGTGGGGATCGGCACAGGAGCGTAAGAATGGACACAGCAGCGTGGGGATCGGCACAGGAGCGTAAGGATGGGCACAGCAGCGTGGGGATCGGCACAGGAGCGTAAGGATGGGCACAGCAGCGTGGGGATCGGCACAGGAGCGTAAGGATGGACACAGCAGCGTGGGGATCGGCAAAGGAGCGTGGGGATGGACACAGGGGCGTGGGGATCGGCACAAGAGAACGGGGATCGGTACAGAAAAGTGGGGATCGGCACAGGAGCGTGGGGATGGACACAGGGGCGTGGGGATCGGCACAAGAGAACGGGGATCGGTACAGAAAAGTGGGGATCGGCACAGGAGCGTGGGGATTGGCACAAAGGAGCGGGGATCGGTACAGGGGTTGTGGGGATCGGCACAGGAGCGTGGGGATTGGCACAAAAGTGCGGGGATCGGTACAGGAGAGTGGAGATCGGCACAGGAGCGTGGGGATTGGCACAAGCAAAGAAAGGCCTATAACCAGTTTATTGAGTGAAGTCAGACTGTGGATGATGTCACTGATAGTTACCTCTCCCTCACTGTGGCTCTTGTGCGAGCGCGTGCGTCTCCGCAGTCGGCGCGGTCGCTGCGCCGCACGCTCCTCCACGTCCGTGTCCACTTCCTTCAGGGTGCATGCACGACCCGCACTGTAGAATATACGTGAGATTTAGATATACTATCCATTGGAAAGACACGATAATTTCTCGAAAGTTGAATAATAAATCTAAACAAGTTTGACAGGACATGCGTTTGATTGTAATATTTGTGTAAGTACAATCTTCAATGTTTTTAAAAGCTTTTCAATGACCTTTATGTGTGTCAGTACAATCTTCAGTGTTTTGAAAAGCTTTTGAATGACCTTTTCAAATACTGTGGTGAAATGTGATATCAAGTTGTTGCGTTATGTAATGTGAATGGATTGGGTAAATAATAAAATCGTTGTTGTTACTTTCATAATCCATTCACAACCGCTTACGTGATACTTGTCAGTCAAAAAAGCCTGTGAAAATCGAGGTAGACTTGTAAATAAAAAGTCGAGTAACATAAAAAATGCAATGATGAATAAAATGTGATATAGGCTTCAGAATTTATTAAACATTTATTTAAAATTCAGAATCTCAGATAATTTTCAAGTTTTGCGAACACAAACTCATTGTCATACATAAAGAGTTTAAATTCCATTGCAACCCTTATTAAGGCCCTTTTTATTACGGTCAATCAAAGATGAACTTAAAGTACAACACATTAAAGTTGATTAGGAGGCAACACATGTGTTTTATCTAAGATTGGGTGTCGAGTATAGGGTACTTACAGCATCTCAATCTCGCGCAACTGTCCCAGTATAGGCATGAGTTCGAGACGGCGGTTGGACAGTAGATGCCACAGAATGCCCACCGGTCGCTGGCTCATGCGTTGAGTGGATATCACCTGGGTAAAACACTTTCGTTATTGATCTGCGAGCCGGGTAGTTTCGATTTTGAGTAGGTAGTTACAAAGGGATAATAGAAGAAAAGTATTTGATAAAGTTGAAAACGACTTTTATTATCCAACCATTTCAAAGCTCCATTAACAATTGAACTACTTGAGTAGTACGATACTTTTTATCAATATATGGCCTAACAATGTTGCTAACCAAAGAGTACTTATCATAATTACATTGACCTAACAGTATTCAATGGTGATCTGAAAATATTGTCATTCAAAGAAATTGGAAAAGAGCCTTTTGTGCAATTTTAACAAAATAGCTTTCAGAGACAAACCGTTTTTTTTAATTATTATTGCTTACTAAAGAAAGGATAATAATAACCCTTCCGAAAAAAAAATTGACTTCCGAAAATCTGTGGTTGACTGTAATACTTTTCCAAAAAAATACTAACTTCCGAAAAAAAATACTAAGTTTCCTAAAAGTCAATATGTTGTGCTACAAAAGTTAGTGACAGAAACGAATCGCTGCAAAACCGACTCCACGTAGTCTTGCCTGCCCTACCCCTAGAGTGTAATTTAAGCCCGCGTAGGCGCGGAGGAGCGAGGCGGCCCGCGAGCTGAGGAGCAGGTGGTTTTATAACGCTCGCCGCCCGCGGCTGAAGCTGCAGCAAGCCGAAGCTGCGGTGGTGAGTGTTAAAACCATCTGCGACGATAAGCTTGCGTGGGACCGCCGGAGCCTCGCAGCGCCGGAACCGTGCAAGAAACCATGCCTGCTGCATATTGCATGCTCGCTTGCATGCTGCATGCATGGTGTATGCTTGTTTGCATGTTTGAAAAATATTACGTCAACAAATTCTGCATTGATTTTTCGGAATTTTCAGTATTTTATTCGGTCGTTTCAGTATTTTATTCGATCGTTTCTTTATTTGTATTCGCATATAAGCTGTCGGAAAATTTCAATTAAAGCAATAAATTTCGTATTTTGAGTGTGCACTTATTTTAATTTTTTATCCGGGGCGTTTATTACTACCCTACCTACCTCAAAGAAATACATTCTTGTAAAGACGAACAGTCAAAAACTTCAAGGCTCCTTTTTAGAGACTCAATGTTTTGCATGAATAATTCAGAAAACTAATATTTAACCAACCCTTAAATATTTTTCGGATTTCTTTTACTAACCAAAACACAGAGATTCCTTCACGAATTTGTCATGGTCTAGTGTCTGTGGATATATTCTAAGCTCTAAACTACAATACATGAGAAGTTCTAGTATATTTGTTATTTCCAAAACATTAATATAAATCTAAACATACCTGAGTTGGTGTGATAATGATATCGATGGGGACGTCATGCGGCCCAAACAGATCAGCCGGCAGTGTTTCGAACACCTAAAATAGAACAATACAAATCACTATGACGTCATAAACTAAGAGCGGTAGGTATTTACACCTGTTTACACTAACACTATAATATTCCATTAATTATAACATTAGAAATATAAGTGATAAGACACTTGCGTTATTTCAATATAAACTCAGTTATTTCACTATAAATACAAGCAATGTAATCAATTTACTTTTTTTTTTTAACTCTATAATGCAGTCATCTTAACAAAATTGCACAATAACTGTTATTATTTTGCCGTTATTTGTCTAATGCTATAATAAATGGTGTATAGGCGACACCTAAATGTAATGGTAAAATAAAACCCGCTCTGTCGGATTTTCAAAGCTCGGCTTAATGCCGAGAGTTGAAAATGCAACACTGTACTAATAGGAGGTCACCACCTAGTGTTAGCGAAAAACGGGCATTATAGTAATATAATAGTAAAAATCAAATAAAAATACAGGGCCTTTATTAATTACTTGGCGATTCTTCACAGACATTATGGGTATTTTATTCAATGACAAGTTTTCTTTTTTACATACAATCGCAATATATAACCGCAGTATAGCTTGTCTACTCTGAAGGTGGTTTTACACCGGCGATGCGAAGCGTGGATGGGATGGGCGAGAATTGAAATTTGTGTGGCAAAATTTCTATTCACGCCCTGCCCATCTTTGGTGTAAAAGGTCTAGATGCGCGAGGATGTGCGAGGCGAGAATTTAAATATTTGTTAGTACAATATTGAACTTTATTGCTGTATGAATAGAGCATTTATTTACTTTGTAAAACGAATATACAAATCTCGCACCGGCCATCGAGGACCCGCACGGTCTCTCTCCGTTAAGCGCTTACTCGCGATGTCTCGTGATGTCTCGCGCTGGCACGCGCCGGCTCTCTCGGACTATCGCGAGACATCTCTGCATACTATATTCTCGGCTGGCCAGTGCGCCAGACACAGCTGACCGGGCGGCGCGTGATAGCGCAAGCCGGCGCGAGACAGCGCAAGCCGGCGCGAGACATCGCAAGCCGGCGCGAGGCAACGCTCGACATCTTTCGGTGTAAAAGGGTAAGCGTGATTTCAATTCTCGCCCATCCCATTCACGCCTCGTCTCGCCGGTATAAAACCACCTTGAAATGTGACGCACCCCACTACCACATTACCGTGTGCATTAAATGCGGTAGTGGGGCGCGTCATTTGTGGACAAGCTATACTCATGACTCGCGGGCGTTGACCCCGAGATCCACTAAGTAAACGATGAATTGATAGTTTTGTGTTTATTTGCTACTTGATACATACACACCCATCAGGTATGTGGTGTTTTGCCAACTAATTCAAAAAGACTTGTTAAGGGGAAGATATATTAGGGGGAGTGCACGTTCTAAAGGGCATTATTAATTATCTAGGTACGTGTTAATAATGGAATAATATACGAAAGATAACAAATTAATGTTTGTTATACGTGTTATCTAAATACGACGCCTTCCGGTGCAAGTAACTAAATCACACACACCATACACCATGGAGAAGTTTATCATACAAATATCAGTTAGGACCATTGCAGACACGACACTTAGAATCGGCAATCAATTATTTGGCGACTACATGAATGCTGCGTCGCGTTCTGTAAACTCTTTGCAAAAAATATGGGTTTCGAGCTGTATTCCGTAGACGAATGCGGAATCACAGATTAACATTTACACCCATATACAAATTGTGATATTAGTTTTCAAGAAGTCTTGTAAGACTTGTCAAAAACATGTGTATTAAAATCATCTCATGAAGTTTCTCAGTCGGCTTAAGCAGAAGCGTTGAGGCTTATTAAAGGCTCCGTGCATGAAACACACAATTTTGTCAATTTCTTATCTAATTGTGAAAAAGCTTGAAATAATTGAAACATAAGGTCTGTGTGACTATTAAAGTATAGTTTTCGTGGCGCAAAACCATTCGTGTTAGTTACAGCACCTGTTAAAGTTTCATAACTTTAACGCTCTCGAAAGAATTGTTATTTCGCCTTTGTTACATAATGAAGATATTGTACTTATATCAAATATTTTTTTTTTATTTCAAGGACATCTGGGGCCCTATCTGAAACTTGACAAATACTTAATTATATTTTCAGTGTTCTTTCATCATGCCGCACCTACAGACAAACTATGTTCTTAATGTCCCTCGGCAAACCTCGAGTCCCTTTGCACTTGGTGCAGACCGGACGCTCTCAATCGATTTGGAAGTATATAGAGTTGTTAATACTCTTTTAACTAATTGTAATTTATTTTTAAAAATGGGAGGAAAGCCGCTAAAGTCGCAGGCACGACATATAGGAAAACAGTTTACAGCTCTATAAAGTTCACACGGAAATAAAAAAAAACAATAAAGTACTTAGTTCTGAATTCAAATTATTATACACGATAAATCTCATAATTGATGGATATGGAAATTAGCATTTCTTTGTATTCGGAAAACCGATGATACCCGATCCCACATTAAGAACATAAAAATACTGTACTCGGCTATCATTTTGTCACCGCATGGTGACAAAATGATAGCCGAGTACAGTATTTTTATAATTAATTAATTATATAATTATATTAATTTTTATAATTTTTATAATTAATATATGCTTGCTCAAAAATCTTCTGGGCTCCAGTAGACAAAACATGTAGGATACATATATATCTTGGTGTATTCCGCGAGGTAATGAGTATCGTGTCTGCCATAACCCGTTTGGAAGCACTATTTTGGTCAAAATCGTTTGTGCAATATAACTATTTAGTGCATAAACTTCTCCATAATAAGATTTTTACCTGGCAATCGTGCACAGTAGTGGCGACCACTGTGTTAGGCTTGATGGCTTTCATGTGCATCATCAGACCGAACTCCAGGTCGCCATAGCCTATACAATACATATCATAAGATACAGTCTATAGGGAAATAACATCAAGAGGGAGCTTTGATTTTTTTACTGAACCCTGGTAGACTTTTTATGTGTAACATCTTCCCTCTCAGTTTCCTGCAATCTGTGGGAGTGATTTCGTGAAAAGGGACGGAAGTGTGTAACAGGAAGCTGGCGAAGTGCGCGCTATTTGATTTGACCAAAGAGCGCGCGCGGTGCTAGTTGGCCGTCAGATGGTACCATTTTCCGAGAGGTTGCGGTACTGTCAGCCAAGATGTCGGATGTTACACATCATATGCGACGCTCATTTTTTGAATGATGAGAGTGATCTTTTTTCATTTGGATTTAATTTCACTCGAGCGTCCATCTTCTGTGCTGGACTGTGTTTTGGTTCAAACCTACATACATCTACTATTTATTAAAATAAATAAATACAACAATATTTAAAACAAAAATATTGAATTTAATTGCGAAATATGTACTTTTAGAGATTTTAAATAAATATATAAATTCTACAAATATCTGATAAAATAGATAAACGAAAAAAATTGTTTCAAAATAATGTTACCTCTTCCTTTACCGATGCGGTATCCCTCTTTGGACACGGCGACTGATCCCATGACGACCAAGTCCAGCGAAACGGAATCTTCTATGCCTGATGATAAAAACGTTATTTATTTATTCATTTGTACTGCCGAACATGGCTAATGCCAATTACAGATTGATGAAACGTAACATGATGTGTAACACACTTTAAAATAAATTCGCCTAGTAGTTGAGTCGCATTTAATGTTATACTGCATAAATTAGGACAACAAATTTGTGTTACATTCGATGTTACGTTTCACCAATCTGTACCGCTATAGGATACACTCGTTTTTATTTTATTTTTATAATTTTGACTGACTTTGAATCTATTGGCATCTTTTTTTCAAGGGGGTGAAGTTACCTCCTGCGAAGCAGTAATGCTCGCGAAAAGAGAGGCAAATTTTGCGCCCTCACGCCCGTCGCACAGTGGGAAATAAAATACTTTTTTTGTTCAAAAATCTGTCTACACCACAATTTTTGACGTATCGCTGCCATTTTTTTTTATACACTCCTGAGATAACGCGCTGGTGTGTTACTGCCACTTTTCCAAAATCGATTTTTTTTTAAACATTTTCTTTTAGAAATCGGGGAAATGAATCTAATTTTTTTTTTTTGGGCCGCCTTTTTGTATCCGCCATTTTGAATTTTTATAAACAGACAATAAATTCATGACCTGAAAAACCCCTGGAAACTGATTTATGTGGAAATATATAGGTATTTTTTTAAATTGTGTTTTGCTTAATTTCCCTATTTTTTGAGGTTATGGTATTGACTTTTAAGGAAAAGTGGCAGTGAGACACCAAAGTGTGTTATCTCAGGAGTGAATAAAAAAAAATGGCAGTGATACGTCAAAAATTGTGGTGTAGGCAGATTTTTGAACAAAAAAAGTATTTTTTTTCCCACTGTGCGTCGCAGGAGACGCCCTAGGCGTCGGGAATCGCAGGCCGATTCCCAACCACCATAAGCGCGGGCTTGCGGACGGTGAGCGATGGGTAGCTAGCCATCCGATAAGGACCAGGCCCGGGTCGACGGCGCGTTGTGTTCCACGCGCGCTTCATAGAGATGTCAGCACAACTGAAAGGGTCCGCTAGGGCTGATCCAATGCCTGCCGGGGTTGCGGGTTTGTCCGAAAGGGTTGCCGTGGAACTGAAGGAACACGGGTGGGTTTTAGTCAGTAAGAGTCGGACATGCCCTACCGCTCCGCCCACAGCGGGGGAAGTTATTTGATAATATCCCACAAAAAAAAGGGGGTAAAGTTACTCAAACATGAAAAACTTTCAAGTATGGAATCAACTCTGAAAACAGCGTAAAATAAACATCTGTTTCATACATTTGGGTTAAATGGATAGTATGTAACAAACAGCTGTTTTTTTTCCTGTTCCGAATTTTATTGTGGGTTTTATAGTAAGTGAAAGGTGTTCATATTCATGAGAACGTTAACCCTCTGGAAAGATGCCAATTGAGTTAAGGTCAGTTTTCAATAACCACTAGCTAGCTTATGAAATATATATGAGAAGACCCATTTGCCTTCTTGTCAAGTCAATTCAAAAGTGCTTATAATTGGGTTATTTGAAATAAATGCTTTGAGTATCAGACATCTAAGAATTAGGTAGGTGTTATAATGCATTTAGCAAGGCCACCATCTCGAAATACCGCCAAAGAACTATGCGTGAAAAAGTAGTTCTGAAACCTTTCTTGGAAGGTCAAATCTTTTCAAATCCCACACACATTTACAAGAGAATGTAAGCTATTTCATACACAAAACTGACGTAGTTTATTTTTATTTATATAGACTTAATTAAGTGTTTCACAGTTGTCAATATTATAATAATATAATTGATTAATAGACATGGGGCACGGCATAGTATACTTATGAGTTAATGCCTCTTCGACAAAAGAACTAATAAACAGATATTTTTTTTTGCTGGTGCAAGGTCAAGCCTGAACAAAAGACCGGTCGTTACTACGCACCTGTTTACTGATGATGTCATACTAGTACTACACTAAGTCTGTTGGCAAGTCTGAGTAAAGGAAAATCTTTAAGATTTATGTGGTTTTGCCGAAAAGAAATGGGCTACGCCTTCCCTTGAAGATAAATGCGTATGAGGAGGAGAAAGCAGCATCGTCTTTTCGATTACTCAACCGACTACAGAATGTGTCGCTATCTTCCTGTTACCCGCTGCATGACTGCCGTGGTTGGGGGTCACATGTTTTTGGAATGGAAATGGAATCCTCCTCCAATAACTTAAATTGTAGTCGTCTCGCATTAAATGCATGTGAAGGACCTCCAATTAGGTGGCAATTCAACTGAAAGTCCGGGGCACTATGCGCCAGTCCCGCTACAAATTTTCTGTATTTCTATTACGGCATGAATTATTCCCATATAGTTTATAGAAGCCTTCACATAAATTGGTATAAAGGCTTTTGTGTGTTCTCTCGTAGAGAAGACATGACTTCTATAAATCTTAACAAAAGGTTCAAATTGAAGTAACTCTTAAATATACTGTTTTCAAGGCATGAACTCACCAATTGGTTTTCCATAGGACTCCATTCCGTTACGCGAGACGGCCTTCCTGATGGCTGCCGGGCCGGTCTCTCCTTCAGGCAGCTCGAGGCGGTTGAGGAACCCCTTCTGCAGACGAGGCACCGGCACGTAGAGGGTCTTTTGTTGCTCCAGGCAGAGCACCCTGGGAAATAAAAAAAATCTTAGACGATTTGCACGACGAGAGCACAGTATAACGCTACAAGGTTCTTTGGGAACGTGGCCAAAACCAACCGAAGGAACCTATGCCGCCATCTTGTTGTCAATACCATTTCTGCGACAAATTTTAACCAACTGCCAATCTCATAGAGGCACCAAAAGATTGATATCATCTTCATTGGTATTTTTGACAGCGTTTTGGCAGGTTCATCAAAATACCCTTGGTTATTTGCTTGTGGGTAACATTTTGCACGACGAGAGCATAGTTCAACGCTACAAGGTTCTTTTGGCGGGTGGCCAAAATCGAAACTAACGGCGCCATCTTGCTATATCAATACAATTTCTGTGATAATTTCACACAAATGTTTCCCAACGACGTCCCCCTCTCAATGTCATTTAGGCGCCAAAAGATTCTTGTAGCAATCTAAAATTATTGATATTTTGTTCTTCATTGACATTTTTAGACTGTTATAAGCAGGTATCGTTATCAAGAGCTTTATTGATTCGTGGGTGTTTAAAAAGGCGAAGGTTAATTCGAAGAAGTAAAAGTATTTAGTACCTACCTATTTAATGTATACTTATTTTGATATTTCTTTCTTGCTATCATGTTGAGTTTATTAGTATACGTATGTAGTGAACTTTTAAACGGATGTTTTTCGAGCATTGTTACTCTATCTATAATATTACATATACTTAACATCACACCTGTAATCTCCGAAGGGTTAGGCAGAGGTGTTCTTATAGTACCTACACCCACATTTTGCCAGTAATATTATATGAATCGAAATGAATCGGTTATCGAGCAAAACTAATCGAAGGAGGAACTAGGTTAAATGAATAATTGCATCTAACAAATTGAACTATTTATGACAAAGTATTGTGAGATCTATTGAGGAGAATGGAATCTAGTAGAACAAAGTTATTGAGAGCTAGCGGACGTCACAAGGTTTCACCCGCTTAGTTCCCGTTCCCGTGAGAGTACGGGGATTACTCGCTGATAATCCTATCCATTTCTGAAAGAATTTTTCAAAGCGGTCCAGTAGTTTTTAAGTTTATTCGTTACATACAAAAATACAAATCTTTCCTCTTTATAATATTAGTATATATAGTATAGAATTATAGATTAAATCAATTGTTTACAACTTGGTTTAAAGGTTCCTGGGGCGAATCGATTTTGTCAACTTGTTTGTTGCGATTTTTATTCTAGTAACTACAAGTATCTCACACAATCAAGCACATTTTTTTAACCCATTTTGACGCATTATTTTTATTAACCTAACAAGTACATGTCATATCATTAAGCGAGTCACGATCACGACTCATAACTGCATGCACTAAAATTGTCGTATATCGTGTCGCGTGTACATACAGGGTGGCAGGGACATCGACACGAAAACTGAAACCATGGATTCAGTACATGATTCTGAAATTTTTGTTGAAATTTTTTGTCGGTTATTTAAAAAAAAAATCATATGTTCCATACATTTTGACCGCGTAGGTATTGCACTTTTCTATGAAACAGTAGATTTTTTTTTTAATAACCGACGAAAAATTTCAACGCAGTGGGGTTCAGAATCATGTACTGAATCCATGGTTTCAGTTTTCGCGTCGATGTCCCTGCCACCCCTCATAAATTGAGATTATTAAACAACTGTCACCAAGAACAAGAAAAGTGCCTGATCTACGAGTGAAAGTCAACAGTGCATCATATATTATGTATCTGGTTGAAATAGCTAATAGGTTACTGTCTTGAGTGATAAGCATGTCTAGCTCCGCATGTGAACTGTGGTCTTTAAACTTCGGTGAACTGCACGTGACAAAATTGTGTCTGGGAGTGCCCACAGAATGATTGTAACTACACTCGCGAGCAAAAGTGTGGAATCACTTACTTGTTACTTGTACCGAGCGATCTTTAAAACCAAATAACTGTTGAAAATTAATGAGAATGCTACCATTTTAAAGGATATACTGTAAACTTGAAATTCATGCCACATGCATTTAAATTAAAGCAATATTTCAAGAGTTTTCCTACTTTGAGTGGAGGAGTTAGAAAAAAGACTTGTTTAAATTTCTCGATACACCGCTAGTTGCGCCATATTGAATCCCCTATAAAAGCATTTTGTATCAGTCGGCTATCACACGTTGACCGGTACACATTTCCGCTACTTTCGACCCTTGACCTTGGACGATAATGGCTCTACTCAAAGTAGGAAAGCTCTTGAAATATGGGTTTAATTTAAATGCATGTGGCACGAATTTCAAATTTACAGTATAGCATTTACATTAATTGTCATCAGTTATTTCGTTATTTAAATCGCTCGGAACAAGTAACAAGTAGGTGATTCCATACTTTTGCTCGAAAATGTATATGGATGAAAACTCTCAAACTTTTGTTTACTAAAACTCGTGAAGTTATCATGAGTTTTAATAGATATACAATGTCCGAAAACCGACTGTTTTATTGTGACAAAGTTATATAAATAAATAAAAGTAGCAAGATACTGAGAACTGTATTTCGACTGTCATAACTTCATAAGGGTCGGGTGACCACTGAAAATCAGCGCTGTGCTGTGGGTCCCCATAGCACAGCATCATGCTTAGTGGAAGCCTTCTTGTCACAGTCATGACGTGCCAGCAGCTGCCGCATATTTCTGTTTTGTGCTCGTGATAATATTTAAATCTATTGTTTTATTTTATTAAGTATTCTTTTCTTTTATGCACGTGTTTCTGTGACAATTAAATTTATTTTTCTTTCTTTCTTTCTTCTTTCATAAGGTTCCAAATAGAAAAATCACTTAGAAGACTTAAAACTGGTTTAAAAAACCTTAACCTTAAAAAACTGCAACGGTTTGCCACACAGACTTTGATGAAATTTTCTTGAGGTAAACTAAGTATTGATAATAAATTGGAGAGTCGACACTGAAAAAATAAAACCAGCAGGTAAGTACGCCTTGCCCAGTCCAAGGCGTCCAATCACCGGTGTTATACAAAAAAGTATAAGGTCACTTTTTACCGTACATACCGATTAACCAACGCGTTACATATTCATGCCGTCGATCAAATGATAAAGCAATCATCAGGATATAGTTAAATACCGATTGCGTAAGTGGTAAGTTACCATTTAACAGCTACTTTTAAATACGAACTGTGATTGCTCCACACCCCTACGCGAGTCCACTAAATTGTTTACTTTTTACAAACTTTCAACGTTTTTTGAAACTCTGTCAAGTCGGTAAGATCAGTGACTCTGCAGTCAAGGTCCATGCTGGTTGCTTGACCCATAAAACTCAAATATCCATAAGAAATACATATAACACTAAAATTTTCTTTAGGCGCGTGGCCAAAATCGGAACTAACGCGGCCATCTTGTTTTTTTTTCAATTTCACAAAATAATTGATAAGATCCCTCGGGAATCATAGCATATCCGAATATACAAACGAATGCTAATTTCAATGTCCATCAATTATTATTAGATTTATGTTGAATAATAATTTGAATTCAGAACTAAGTAAGTACCTACTTTATTGTTGTTTTGATTTTCGTGTGAACTATATAGAGCTGTAAACCTATTTCCTATCTGCCGTGCCTGCGAATTTAGCAGCTTTCCTACCATTTTTAAAATAAATTACATTAAGTTAAAAGAGTGTTTACAACTCTATATACTTCCAAGTCGATTGAGAGCGTCCGGTCTGCACCAAGTGCAAAGGGCAACTGATAGAAATCCGACGACTGACGAAACACGAGGTTTGCCTAGAGACAGAACATAGTTGTACAGTACGTTATTATGGGATTTGACAACCGAAAAGTTAAATAAGCTTTCAACAACCTGGAGATCATCAGGCTTGCAGCGTGGTAAGATACTTTTCAGATTTCAGAAGCGTAACCCGCGGTAGGCTACTGAATTGAATATGTTGTCAGCGGGTTAATTCGGTAACACACTTGCAGTAGCAATGGCATTTTTGAAGCGAAAACTTCTTTAGGTGCATTGGGCATTTTTGAGATGGGAAAAAACAATTGAACTCGCGACACCGTTACCGACACCTCATTTTTATTTTAAAGGCAAATATTTTTACTTTAAAGGTTTTGGATTTTTTTTTTTTTACTTTGATGAGCAGACAAATTTTTCAAACATATATTAATTATGAAGCAATGATTAGCAATATTGCTAATCATTGCTTCCATCAAAATCATTCAGAATGTCGTAAAATGTGCTACGCAATTAGGATGCCGATGTCTATTGATGTAACTGGCTTTTGTTATTCAGTCAACCAATCACAGTAGGATTTGCCGTCTTAGAAAATTGCCTTGAGTAGCCTTTCAAAACTCAAGTGCTAGTTAGCTGCCAGTCAAGTAAATAGTCAAGCCAGTGTTTCACGACACTAGTTTCATAATGTAAACCCCGCTTTATCGTTCTGGATATAACTAGTAATTACGTGAAAGTGGATACGCCTAGTTGAGTAAGATTAACTATCGTATTAACAAACATACGAAATTATTGTACCTTCCAACTGTTGATTTACGATTATGATTTCAGGACGGTTAGTAAAATCAAGCGACATGCCAAAAGTAATAATTTTCTCCTTTCTGTTCTGTATACAGGTTGTCAGGGACATCGACACGTAAACTGTTTGCCATGAATTCAGCACATGATTCTAAATCCCCCAGCGTAGAAATTGATCGACATTTATTTAAAAAAAATTAGCTGCTTCATACATTTTGACCGTGTAGGTTTTGTAGGAAACAGTTGTTAATAGTCAAAAAAAAAAAACGAGCTAGGTTTCAGTAGTCACATTATGATGTGTAACATTTGACATCTCACCTTGGTAATAAGCAACATTAAAGGGGCGGGGCCTCGCCAAGATCGTTTTTGACTGCCAACTCTAGCACCGCGCGCGCTCATTGGTCAAATCAAATAGCGCGCGCTTCCCCGGCTTCCTGTTACACACTTCCGTTGCTTTTTACGAAATCACTCCCACAGATATGATTGTTTTATAATTTTTTTTAGATTTTAATTGCAGAAAAGCGAGAAGAAAGATGTTACACATCTAAAATTTACAGTGGGGGGTCTAGAATCATGTGCTGAATCCATGGTAACAGTTTGCACGTCGATGTCCCCGACACCCTGTATTTCTTGCCTTGACAATGAAACTCTTTTTCAATTAAACCAACTTATTATTTTTAACATTAGAGGTAGTCAACCCCACATCAGTGGTACTTCTCTATGTCGAAGCAATAAAGGCGATTTTCTCAGTGCAGGTGTTACCTACCACTACACCTTTTTTGACGATCGATATGTTCAAGAAACTTGAGCAAGAAGATCGATATCATCCTAATAAGATTTCGATCTTGATACCAAGAATCGAGAGCTATTGGTATCGATCAACGTAATTGATCCAACCTGTAGGTACCTTTAGGCGTGAAGCCAAAATTAAGAACAAATTAATGAAAAATCTCGAGACATTTTTATCAATTCCAGAATAATATAGAAAATATGGGTCGATTTTATTAATACACACATAGGTACATAAATGCACGCCTTCTGCCCATGGATTTGATTAATGTTTCTAAATAAACATACCTACCTCAAGACTAACTTCTATCGCTAGGTTCAGTTAGTGTAGCTTACATAGTAGGCAATGAGTTATCACACTGATTACAGGGTCAAATTATACAAGAAGTTAATTAGGTATATGATTATGTAGTATCAGATTAACCAAAGAAATATTCACAGAATTCCTAGAACTTTAAAAACTAATGATACCGCTTATTATTAGGTTTCAGTGACAATTGTATGCATTATATTCATCAACTAGCTTCTGACCGCGACTTCGTCCGCGTGGAAGTTACTTTGGGCGTATTTATTTGGATAAGGATTAATATCATGGTTATAAAAACACCTTCGCAAATAATGCATTATTTTAGAATAAATTTGGTTAGCATAAAAAAGGTTGTAGTGAGCCAACCTTAAAAGATAGACATATACTGTCATAGACTTTTTTTTAGAACTTTTAAAGGGGAGCAATTCTGTCATACATGATTTTTGCGATACTTTAACCGTCTACGCAGCGCACGCAGCGGAAGATCTCAAAAGAAAAAAAAAAAACCCTCAATTTTGAAACATTCTTCATTGGTGCTCTGCTCTCGTAATGATAGCCTATAGCCTTTCTCGATAAATGGGCTATCTAACACTGAAATAATTTTTGAAATCGGACCAGCATTTCCTAAGATTAGCGCGTTCAAGCAAACAAACAAACAACTCTTCAGCTTTATAATTAAATTAGTATATAGAAGTATTGATCATTTTTATAAATTGGCTGTCTCTGAAATTCTGATTTCTTGTAAGTTTTTTTGTCTATTTCTCTAAATCCATACTAAATGTTTTACTTGGAACAAAAATTAATCAATTGTTCTTATCTTATACCAGCAACATAATAATTGTTTCTGTAACTTATCATTGCGCACCATTCCCATTGCGTATTTATAATTGCTGTGACCGGCGCGTACGCAGAAAATAACGCTGCAATTTTTTCAGGATAATAAAAATTTGTCACGGTTATTATGGAAAACAATAATAATTTCTCATTCAACCCGAACTGAGTAAATCTACAATGTATAGGTTTTATAAAAAATAACGCTTCTTTTATCATTTACGATTATTCAAACCCATTTTCAGTTTTTCAATCACATAATATGTAACGAACTAAAAAAGAAAATCGTGAGTCACACCTATACCGTAACATGCTCATTATAAGAATATTAAATTAAAGTTAGTAGAACGTATAAATTTTCAGCGGCTTGCAGCGATTTATGTAATAAAGCAGAAAGTTATAAAACATTGAGTAGGTATGGAATGCGTTACCCAAGATATCGGTCATGGGTTGTGTAAGTAATCAATGTACTTGGGCATTCTGGTTTTCTACTCGCTTTGTTTTATAACAACACAAACAATATTACAATGTTGGTATAAAATATTGTTAGTCCGCCAGATACGAGTAGATTATAAAAAAATATTGGACACGTATTTTTTCTTTTTATACGTAATCAAAAGATAACGGCGATACACAAGTTAAAATGTGCCATGACGTCACGAGTATGTAGATTTTATACTTGTGACGTAGCAACCCCTACTCCCCAACTTTAATGCGTTTTATCTAAGTAATTTTTTATTAATATAATAAACCAAAAAATACGTGTCTAATATTTTTTTATTATCTGACTGACGGACTAAATAGAATTTCTTTTTTTTTACCCAGGCATCATCCCCGTTAAAATTTAATTTATCTAAGCCCCTCTGAAGTTATGTGTACAGTACTCTGCAGTAGCAACTGACAGGTGTCAAAGAGACAAAGCAGCTAGTTCTTAATCAGAGGGAATCGGAGAAATACTCCATTAGGAATCGATTACATTTAACCATGGCAGTGATACTTCAAGAACTTTCGTGAATATAAATAAATTAAACGGTTAGTGCGATTTTCAAGTGATCCGACTTGAAATTAAGCATCGATAGAATATAATACTCTTTATTATGTACATCATACGAATTAGATATTTTATAGATCTAGAAATTTTTGACAAGAGTGAGACAATGAGCGGTCTTATTGCTAAAAGCGATCTTTTAAAGACAACCTTTGGATGGATTTAAAGGGAGAAGGACAAACAATACTGCAGGTAGTCTGTGGAGTACCGTTTACATATGCAATATTTACATATATCTACAATAATAATCATGAAACAAGAGCAAAGAACTATAAATAATGATGAAGGTTAAGGAGAGAGGAAGGTCGTAAGGTCCTCAATCAATAAAAGAAAAAAAGAAAGAAATTAGTGAATTGTTTTGTTTTTCTTCTTTTATGTTTTTTTATTTTCTCTTCTACGGTTACACACGTTGTCTACATCTCTTTTTATATACCTACTTTCCTATCGCAGATATGCTGGAAGAGATTTCTTTAGAAATAAGCATTATCTATGTACGTATTTTTCTGTTCCTTTCTTCTTGTCTGTTTATATGTGTGTGCATAAATGGTTAAATAAATAAATAAAAGACTAGGTACTCCAACCCAATAGATTTCATAATGACAGGTTGAAGAAGTGGGAAGTGGTGGTGGAAGGGAGTGGGTTACGTACAAATAGGTAAATGGTAGGTAGTTTTTAAAATGCTCCTTTTTAATATTTGTTAATTTTTTTTTTATCTTTTATTATTGTTTTGTATTTCCTGTGCGTGTCCCAAATAAAATATTTTTCTTTCTTTCTTTCTTTAAATTCTACACTCCCGAATTATGGTTTTTATTCTTTTCATGTGATTAGTGACTAACCCGGTGTCAGACTTTTAAAGCCGCCCATGGGCTTCTGAGTTGGCTTCACATGCCGTCGAGAAATATCTCTCAGGCATGCCGGTTTCCTCACGATGTTTTCCTTCACCGTTTTTGAAGCAAGTGATAATTATACAATACGCATATGAATCGGAAAAGTCAGAGGCTATGACGTGGCAGTTCGACGGTCACACCACTTGGCTATCACTGCTCTTATTAAGGTAGCAAGAAGGTGACCCGGGGTTTGAGTCGGTAGGAGTCGGAGATAACCTTCCATTGTCACAAAAGCACTTAAGTGAAAAAAAAACTCCGATGATGCGTAGGAGCAACAACAGATATAAACCTTCAGATTGGATTGCTTATTCTCTCCTAGAACAATATGTAAAGAAAACCGTTGCTTGGAAAATGAGTACAGTCGAGGAATTCGACAGTTCCATCGGACATAGTAAACAGCTAGTTCGCCGCATGTCACCATTATTTTGTGGCCGAGTTTCAATCTCGCGCTACAATTGAGAAATTTATTGGCTATTAAAGAAATCCAATCAGAACAGTCGGCTTGGGATTTTAAACGTTAGTTATGTGTTGTAGTTATTGTTCCTGCTACGTCAAATTGGGAAACAAATAGAACATTTTCGAATTTGAACTGAACATTTTCGAATTTGAACTGAACATTTTCGAATTTGAACTCCAAATTCACCAAAACCAATCCGTCTCAGACACTACTTCTTTTTACTGGTTGAATAAATTAGCTTTACGTATTGTCCCTTCAAATTCCGTGTTGTACGGTACCAAAATGTTCAGCGTACCGACTCCCTAACCCTTTACGTTACCAACGCAGAGGGCGTTGACTCTAGACTAAAGAAACATACAGTAACGTTATGTAAAATATTGCGTTTCTTCATAGCAACAGTGAAAGTAAAGAACATGCTAATGTCATGTCAGTATTATTTTATAATTTATTTTAATCACTTTCTGCCAATTAAAACTGTTAAACCAGCTGAAAACTGGATGTAATTCTTTCAGTTACGACTATTTAGGCGTTTCGGTGAGACACCTCTAGTCTAAAATTAGCCCTGTATTATACGAGTTCTGGAATGTGTCCCGTGCTCGCCGGCTAACTCGAATCAACTGAACACGACGTGAGATAAAGGTAACGTTTTAAATTCGCGAGACTGACTGGTGGGATTCTAAGCTGTGAGCCGTCAATCAACTAGCGGCGCGGAACGCATCAACTGCACGAAAGGATGATATAAGAGGTACAAATGTGAGCGCTGTGTACACTCTAATTCGTGTCGTGCTTGACTTTCTTCGCGTTTAAACACTTTCTCGATGTCACAATTAAATTAATAATAAATTATATTGCACTTGAAACGGTAAAGCCCCTATAGCATGGACGATCGATAAAACATAAATTATTCAGTAATCTGTCGATCAATCTACTTGTCATTATCTGATGCCCCTGAACTTACTTACAATAGTCACTTTCTTGGAAATTTTCAATTAAACAAACTGCATACTTTATTAATTTCGCTTTTCAAGGCCGATAGTAAATTGTTTAAATGTTTTCATTTGATGTTGTTTCAAGAGCGCCCCAGTCAGTTTCTTAGTCAGACTTCTTATACACGATTATTAAAAAAAATCGTAGGTACTTACGTTTTTATACGGTGTACCATACATAGGTTTTGGTAAAAATGGTCGATGTTAAAAGCGGTTAAGGCCGATTTGAGACTAACTGTATCGTTTATACAGTAGCGTCTATCAACCGCTACTGAATGGTCAAAATGAGACTTAAAACCAAGGCTTGAAATACCGGTATTTTTGGGAACCGGTACCAATGGCCATGGTCTGATACCGGTACCAGACGTAGTACCTACATTTACTACATATTACTACTGGTACCAGACGTAGTACCTGTACTATTGGTATTTCTAATCAGTATCGGTACCAAACAAATATTTATGTAGGTAAGTTAGAGTGAGAAAACAGATAAGTATAGTAATTAAACAGGATAGTTAATAGGCATTAGAAAAATAACTTCAAGGTTGCCAACCGTACGAGGTTCCGCGTACAAATATGAGATTTATGTTACGCGCCGGGTACCTGAATTTGGTACCCGTACCCAGTTACCGAAATGGCAAGAACCGTTGAGTACCGATACAGAACCTGTACTTTTGGTACCGGATCCAAGACATGCTTTTAAAAATTAGAGTTCTTGGTTTCTGTGCTTTGTCAAAGACCTGTCCCTTTTTTCCAAGTCCTACGATAGCCACTTACCTCACAGCCTCCTGCGGCTTATCAGGGTTGACTTTCACGGTGCTGGCATTCTTGAACACGTCCAGCTCAGCAAGTTTAGCGGCAGCCTCCGGAGCCCCCTTGAAGTTGGGGATTCGGTTGTACACGGGGCGCGGGAACATGGCCAGCCCGTTGGTCTCCAGATGACGCCATACCTTCAGCCGGAACGAATGCTTCGTTATTTCCTCCAGCACCGGTTTCTTGGCTGAAATTTGGTAGACAGTATTTTTATTGCGGGTCACTGAACCTTTTTTATTTTGTTAGTGAGTGAACACGGAGCGTAGGATGATTGTTGGCAAGATATGTCGATGACTAGATGTAGTTTGTGGACTTGGATAAGAGTGACGTAAAATAATCGTAAATTTAACACCAATCCAATCCAACGGGGCAATTCCCGTATTTTTACGAACATTCGCATTCTATCTCAGTCTGTCAAAAATACCTACAGTTTTATTTTCTGATATTGATTGACGCTGTGATGAAATTGCGCTGTAAATTAACGTTTTTAAATACGGGAATTCTGGTCTTTGCCTCCAAGCTTCAGTGGTGTTGCAAACGCTGTCGTTGGTTAATATATGAAGTTACAGAAAACCTGGAACTTCTATGAATTAACAATGAGTAAAAGCTATTTTTACTAACTACTTTGGGCCAAGGGCCATCGTAAGAAAAATGTTTTCAATTGGCGAATATGTCGCGATTTCAAAACTAGGTCACAGCGATAAGTAAATGAAAAACCGAATATAATAGTATATTTATAAAACCAATGTATAAACTAAGGAAAGTGACCGTTATAATCAACAGTTGGTAGGTATGTTATTCGTCGAGTAGTAAAACCGTAACTTTCTTAGGACGCGTTTTGTAGTAATATAAACGTTATTGTACCGGTGTTAAAAACTTTAAGTGCGACATAGTAATGTTCAGTGAATTACTGATAGTACTTGAAGTGAAGTTCTAAAAAAAAAACAACCGACTTCCAAAAAAAACACTACAAAGTGAAAAATAACTTTAATTTCGGAAGTCGGTGTCTTGGGTTTTGTGTTTTCGTTTTTTGCCACCGACTTCCGAAATTAAAGTTATTTTTCACTTTGTAGTGTTTTTTTTGGAAGTCGGTTGTTTTTTTTTTGTAAAAAGTTTTTATTTTTCACTTTTTTGTTGTGGTACCTACCCCACGCACATTCGAATACCACTACCTGCTACCAGTGTCAAGAACTTATCATATCATCTACATACTAAGTGGGAAAAAATATACGTATTTTGTAGCTAACTCAAAAACTACCCAAGCAAAGTTAATAAAATTTATATGGGACCAATTTGAGAGCCTACCCTTTCAAACAAAAAAAGAATTTTCAAAATCGGTCCACAAATGAGGGAGAAATCGGTGTACATAAAAAAAAAAAAAAAAAAAAAAAAAAAAAAAAGCGTCGAACATATAACCTCCTCCTTTTTGGAAGTCGGTTAAAAAGCAACGCTATTGATTAATTTTATCGATAGTAATTGTCCACTGCTCAAATCTTGCGAAAATTCTTGCTGAAGACGTTTGGCAAACGGATTGTGGATCACATAATCATCATCAGCTTATTGTTCCCACTGCTGGGACACAGGCCTCCTCTCTGTGAGAGGGAGTGGGCCGTAATCCACCACGTGGGCCCAGTGCGGGTTGGTAGATGTCACATGTCTTCGATTTTTCGGTTCTAGGACATGCCGGTTTCCTCACGATGTTTTCCATTAGTTTTAATTAGCTCATGATCATGTACACTTGGGAATAATAGCTTTGCCCCATATACGGTAGTCACAGGAAAAGACGTTGGATAAAATTTAATATAGTCCGACAAATATCTTTGTGACATTTCGGACGTTGTAGGGCTAATTCAAAACATTTTAGCAAATTTTAGATCGGCGATTGCAAAGAAGTTGTGTGGCCTGGTAAAGATGCCTTGTCAATGCTTCTATTTTTGTTACATAGTATGTAGTTACCTCTTAGTAAAGATAAATAGTTGATTAAGTTACGATGGGGTTGGCATAGTCGCATGGATAAAAACCCCTTTAATAAAAAAAAACTTGTATGAATTTCATGTTAGTTCTTTATCCACGTTCATAGCGATCAGTGAGAGTTCGTGTCGCACTAAGATCCCTTGTTAGCCTTAACAATACGCGGGAGTGGGAAAAGTGACACCCAATAAAACGTAGCCGGTGAATTTATTGAAATTCGAAATAGGAATAATTGTACATTATATTATATGCTTGTTGATGCCAAATAAATATTTGCTGGCCGTGATATTTTATTTGTCATAGGTAGTTTTATTTATTTTTTGTGGGCGCGTCATGGTCGCTTTAAATGTCTTTTGATTTACATACATACATACATAAACTCACGCCTTCTTCCCATGGGGGTAGACAGAAACTACAAGAACGCCACCTGCTACGATCCTTACATACTCCTATTGCCTCGTTTACGTTCATACATCTAGTCATACACGTACGCCGGTTGCGAGTACTACGCACCTGGCCTTTCTGAAGAACATCACCAATAAGGTCAGTATAAGTTCTCTTAGGGCGTCCGGCCCGGCCTTTCCTTTCACATCTGCCTTGTAAATACATTTTGTTAGTCGCCTTTCATTCATCCTCTCAACATGCCCAAACCATCTCAGCAAACCCTTTACAATTTTTATAACTACATCTTTTAAATCACACCGCTGTCTTTAGATTTGTTTAGGTTAAGCATATTTTCAAATGTTGGTAAGGTCTAATGGTAATCTATATTTATTAGGTTGTTGTTACTGGCCAGCTCAAATAAGCTTACACAGCCGACCTGTGACCGTCAAATAGATTAATGCGTCACCCTGCAGTCTCTGAATGGACAGTGCGATATTATACGGCTCAGACTTGACAAGAACTCATAATAGGCGCATATAAACAAAAAAAAAACTTCTATGAGCTGATTTTCCTAGTCTAAGTTTTTTCAAACATCAACCTTTTATCCGTGGAATAAAATCGACATCTGCACGCGTAACATGACAACCATAGAAAAGGCTTTTTGTCGACGGAAGAATAGACAAAATGACAGATTGTGATTGTTCATCTGTCATTTTGTCTATTCTTCCGTCGACAAAACCCGTTTCTGTTGTGTCATGCTAAGCGTGCTGACAGTTTTTGTATGGTAAAACTGTAAAAAAAATCAAAATTTATTCATGGAATAAATAAACTTATTCTATAGAGGTTTGATTGAAATTCGGGGTATTTTTTGCCGAATCTTTCTCTAATTTTTTTTCTTTCCCTTTTATGTGTTCTATATTTAGATACTTAGGTAAGATAGCCAACAATGTTTGCGTCCAAGCAAAGTCAGGGCCATTGCCATTTCAAACACTGCTTTCCTCCCAAAGTACTAGTCAACATCACAGACAAATACGACGATGCAAACAAAACGTTTTTTGTCAAAGACACTCATACTGAGCAGTTTGCGATCAAATCCATTACCAACAGTATGGCAACTGCACATACTATAGTTGAAATAACAAGAAAACAAACTAGTATTTTTTATGTCTCTATAAAATTATAGCCATTATGTTTACATCTATATAGAAAGTTTTATTGATCATAGAATATGACTTATATTGTGCGACCTTGCTAACAGCGGCACAGTTCAGACGAAGTTCAAGTGCAAAAACAAGAAATGTTGCATTATAATTGCCTTTTTAAAACCCATTAACTCTGAAACAAAATATAATTTTCTTTACTATTACTATCTACAAATTTAAATCACCCTGTATAATAAAATGATTTGAAAAGAAAATATCTAAAATAAATAAAAACGCCCTGTAGGCATAAAATATTTTTCAGGTAGTTTTTCTTTTATTTTCATTTTGAGAATGATCTATTAATAAACATGTTTTTTTCTTATTTAACCAGTCAGCAGGGTTGAAGCGAGATCCCAAGCAGTGTGCTTGATGTTTAATTTATTAAAACTCCGTATTTTTTTTTTGTTTTACCAAAAAAAAAACTTCAATGACTACCAAATAATATGAGCAAGTACCTATATTCACAAAATATGAAAATCAAAGCAAGTTAAACAAACATTAAGCCTGACGACAATATTGTATGCTCAGTAAACAAGTGGCATAGAAAACTTAGTATCCAAGGTGAGGACATTACATGGATGAAATACAACACCTGTGTCACACACACAGAACATGTTTATTTTAATAGAGTTTTTGTTACCAAGATTGAAATACTTGTACAAATGTGGAATGTGATAAGGATTAGGATTTGTTTTGCTTACTACGTTTTTAGTAAAGTATAGCCACACTATAGTGTTTGTTTCTAGATTATTTATTTCATCAACTTATATATTTTTTTATGAAACATGTTTCACGCTACAATTTTTAATCAATATTTACTTGGAGAATGATTTATTCAAAGTGTATCTTAGTTAAGCAAAATGAAGAAAATTTTGTGTTATGTATGATCAAATATGCGATCATGTTTGATTCCCATGTTGAAGAGCGTCATCAAATTTTATTGTATGTAAATGCTGGGTATCATTTATTGTTTGCCTAGTACCTCATTAACGGCACAACAATGTAAATGTCTATTAAATGCTCCCAAATTATGATGATTTTTTTATTTTACTTTTTTCACATACTCCATTGACATAATCTTTTCAGTATTTGACATTAAATATCTACAATTTTCTATATTTTTTTTATCAAATTAGATTTGTTACAGCTATAGTGGCAATCATGTCATTTGGTTTAAATAGGTTCTTATTTTTTATTATTTTGTTTATCTTTTATATAGATTCTTTTCTTTTAGATTTTTTGAATGTGAGAACGTTGTAGGCTGTAAACTTGTGTACCATTTTTTATTATTGTTGTTACTTGTTGTTAGGCCTACACTGTCCTCCCATACCTATCAACACTGTAATTTGAAAACATTGTAGAAACAATTTATTTTGAAAAGAGTAACCGTGGAGTTTCTTGCCGGCTCTTCTCCATAGGAAGCGACCAATTGGAACCGTGCACCTAGCTTCTGACGTTTCATAAGTGCCCTTGTAGGTTTATGTGAAATAAAATATTTTGATTTTGTTTGAAATTATATTTTAAAGTGTTTACACAATTATATTGAAACACAATCAGACATCACAAGTGATAAACAAATGCACAAACTTATTAGGTACTTATAAGTTTGTACACACATTAAGATAAATGCTTAATGATAGATATAATACTCAAGAAATAACAAATAATCAGGAAAGCTGACAAACTGATAAATAATTCAACCATGACCTATGCAGCCCACACTTAAATAAATTGTCCCCGATAATCCATAACATGTAGGTAGATACAAAAAATATGGTAAAAAGATTTACTAAGTAAAGAATTCCTTAATTGCACACTCATATCTATAAAGATAGATGAGGCAACTACCTGCATAAGCAGACCTTCAAACCGATGATTCAATGCAAATAGAAAATCTAAAATGACCTCACACATGAACACAGCGAAGGTACCTAGGTTAATAAAATTTTATGTAATTACTGCAGCGGTCAACTTTCTTGCGTTTTTTTATGTGACATACTGCCGCCAATTGCCAGTACATTGTACTCCGCGGTATTCTACTACCTAATAAATCAGTTGCATTTTCACAAAAGAGGTGGGCAGACCAGAAGAATGTGAGTCATGCTTCACACTCCAGTTAAGCTACCCACAGTATCAATAATTACAAGCCGAGGAAACAACCCAAATCGCGGTAATCGATGCACGAAACATTCAAACGCAAGTGAAATTACAGCTGCAATCCGATTCTACGATATTTTTTAACAGCAGCGTCGAAGAAACTTCGCAGTTTTCATCATCGATTGTATGCGGGTATTTCGAAATACACGTGCTTCTTTACAACGAAAACATTTTTCATGCATTTTTACACGAATTTCAACTTGAATTTTCTCTAAATGAGTAAGTAAAACAGTGGAATAATGATTGTTATTCCAATATTTTTAACAACAAAATGGAACACTTACTGTTATCCGCGGCCGTTGGCGTACCGTCTCCGTTCTGCATTTTGATAATTTACCGCAATCGGGAGGTCTTCTGCAGGGATTTTGATGATCTAAACGAAAACCATCAAAATTATTTGCAAAATTAATTCCTTCTCCGCCGAACGGAACCGTCACACACAAAAATAGAACGCGAAGTCGCGAATAAAAAACAAATGCCACCAACCTGCCAACAAAAACTTTTTAGAGTTGCGCGTATATTACTAATACGTTTTGTTAGTTAAATCGACTAAACACAAACTCTGTTGAAAACGTAGATGTGGTCTAGAATGTCAAATCAGATGAAAATTGCGGTGCCAATGTGTATTTTTTAAGAGTTAACTGCCTAGATACTGTTTTTGTTTGTGGAAATTTATGAATATTGCTGTTTTGGCGGTTACAAAATACATTTGACAGCCTTTACTCTTTCATGCCTCACCTCTATTCACAGGTTAGCCAATCTTACAACAAAGTAGTATCAAGTATGTTCTCATTTACGAAATAGTAGAGGATAAAAGAAAAAAAAAAGAAACAAATGAAAACAATATAATGAACCTTATTTTACCCTCTTTGTCTATCTGGTAGTGCGTTGCAACTCTTCATGATTACTATTCTCTATTCTTTAGTAGGTACCTATGCAACGCTTACTTCTTTCTAGGACGTGGAGACGTCATGCTCTTGCTAACAATAATGGGTATTTCTATAAAATTTCGAAGCGGATAATTATTAGGTAAAAGTGTTAAAAGCAACAGCTCTTCAATCACATTCATTTATTATAAGGTTACTAACCTTTATAAATATCGTTTACAAAACACGTTGTTTTCCTTTTCACATAATTTACGAGAAAGACACGCAACAGCTGTTGCCCCATATTTCTCCCATTAACAAACTAAATTAGTGTTTTTTTTTCGATTTATTTAGCTTTGGTAAAAATGTTGGGGTTTAAGTATAATAAAAATAGAGCGTTAACGTAAACATTTATTAAAAGCATAAGTACAATAAATAAATTATCTGATAGTTTGGGACATATGGAGCGGGGTGAGCATCAGCTCGAAAGCCGCGTCTTTAAGATTGGCACCACGGAGATTCGCTTCATGAAGATCACTGCCCGATAAATCACAACACTGAAAAAAAAAACATTTGAGGTTAATTTCTAATTATAAAACAAATGAAGAAACGACTGTAGTAAATAGTGTGGCACTGTGTTTATGAAACCAGTTTGATTTGCACATAGAAACTATAGGTACTCAGCGGTTTTCAGCACGAAATTAACTAACAGAAAATTATTTCCAATGTGTAATGGAGTACTTATCAAGTACCGTGGTGCTTGCAACATTGCGTACACTTTGTAATGCTGGCACTTCGCGTATTTGTCAGAATATTCGCGTCACTTAGGTTATACAAAATCTACCTTATACATACTGATTTATAGTTCATTTTGTATTTACGATGTAACGCGAATATTCTGACAAATCCGCTGGCTGTCTACTGGAGCGGAGCGAGGCAGCGGAGCGGAGAAAAGTGCCAATATTAACCAGTAGGAGCGGAGCGAGGCAGCGGAGCGGAGAAATGTGCCAATATTAACCAGTAAGAGCGGAGCTTGTTGAACTTACAAGTCAGAGATAGCACAACCATTAATTATGTCATTTATAAAGTCAAAGTCAAATAATTTATTTCAATTAGGCACAAAAAGGCACTTTTGAACGTCAAAAACAAAAAATAGAATTGATTCTAGTCGCCCCTTCCAAAGGGTAGTTTGGATTAGGCGCACAATGCCACATTCGCAAAATGACATTTTGAAATTTCGTAAAATGTCACATTCTCAAATTGTCATATTCCGAAAACGCCACATCGCAAAATGTCACATTAGCAAAATGCCATTTTCGCAAAATGTAATTTTCGCAAAATGTCAAATAATCAAAATATCTAAATATCACTTGGGACATAGTCATTTTTTTTATATTTAGACGTTAAATGTTTTTATGAATAACGCCACCTAGCTATAACTTTAAGAAAGACTTGATTAAGCAAATCCTATAATCAATGCTGCAAATCAATTAACCCTAAAGGTACACCTACAATAGATGGCGCATGCGGAAAAATACTTTGAATCATAATTCTAATTATTCTTCTGACATTAATTATATGTGTGATATATCATTGTATTACATTTGCATCTAATCATTATTAATATTTAAATTGTTAAAAAAATATATTAAAAATGAGCGAATAAAAAAAATATCAGTTTACTCACAAGGAAAATAAAATTAGACTATTTGTTATTCTATTTGTGTTGACTTATTAATTAATTACGATTTAAAATAACCGTTTGTCATTAGCAGAATTTCTGCGCAAAGTTATTTTTCTACAATTATATAAATAGCCATTTTATAGGTTAAAACATAATTATGTTACAATTATAATTATCATCAAACAGCGGACCCTGTGCAACTAAATAGTTGATGAATCCTTACAATTTTACAAAAAATTAAGCTTTTTTGAAAAAAGTTACAATTTTTTGTTAATTATGTTTATGATTCTCAGCGACATATATTATTTCAGTTTACATTTTTAATTTATTTTATGTTAAAATAAATGAAAATGAATAAATGATGTGATTAAATACGTAATTAAATTAGTTTTATTTTTTATTCATAAATCATCGGCTCAGAAGTCACTAAGTGGCTTTAACTTTTAAGAATGTGTCATTTTGAGAATGTGTCATTTTGAGAAATGACATTTTGCGAATGTGTCATTTTGCTAATGTGGCATTTTGCTAATGTGGCATATTGAGAAATGACATTTTGCGAATGTGTCATTTTGCTAATGTGGCATATTGAGAAATGACATTTTGCGAATGTGTCATTTTGCGTCAATATGTCATTTTGCGAATGTGGCATTGTGCGCCTAATCCGGTAGTTTTCGTATGGAGAAGAATGGGCAAGAAACTCCACCGTTACTCTTTTAAAATGTTTTTTTATATGCTATGGCTTGTGTATTATGTTAGTTAGATCTTCTATATTGCAGGTGTCTGTCGTCATAACACAATTAGAGAGACAGTAATAGCCTGGTATTATGATTTTATTTATAAAATAAAATAGTTTCTGCCCGAGATTTCGTCAGCGTGAAATTTTTCTTGTTTCGTTCTTGTCAAACAAACAAAAAAAACAAACTTTCCAGCTTTATTATATTAGTATAGATACCTCTAAATCAGCCCCCGCGAGAACGGCAGCCCTTAGATCACAGTTCTGTAGGTTGGCATTCTTCAGTGTTGCCACCCTCAAGTTGACGCCCGTCATGTTGCTTCCCTCTAGGTTTGCACCTGTAAACAATTTGGCTAAAAATATTTACAAGCAAAGGAGATGTCCGCTTTTTGTAGGGACGTTGGTTTTTTATTCCAAGAAAAATCTAACCAGCATCAAACTACACCTAAATAAAAGCGACAAAAAAATGGAACTAGGAACCACTGAAATAATATTTTTAGACCCTCCATTTAGAGAAACATTATAAACTATTTAATGTTAGTACATATATGTTAGTCTATTATTTATTGATGGCCAAATAAAATCTGCCACATACTTTGACAATGTGACAGTTAAATTGACATGGTTCTGTCATTACTGTCAATCAATTGATATTAATGACAGTACCATGTGTCAATCTTGAAAAGTTTTATTTTTGGATTGTTTTTACTTTACTATCCTAAGATAATTAGAAAGGTTTGTTCGTTTCAAAACTAAAATAAAATGAAATAAATCTCAAATTAGAGGTCTTTAAAAATGTATGATATAGTTAGAACCACTAGTTTTTGGGATGTCTGTCTATCCAAATATATTTAACTTATCTTGGTAAGAATTATTGAATAATAAAAACATTTTTGGACATGTCGTTTTAAACATAGTGTCACGTCTCTATTTTGTAGGCAGAGGTAAAATTATAGGTCCACGCTTCCCCTGTTGTCAAGTTTCATGTAATATAAGACACCCTTATTGCTATCACTAAAGAAAAGCACTGTGCCCGACCTGGGGATAGGACCCCCAGGTCAACGGTTGCACTTGGTTCTACTAAACTAAAGGTATGATTTCGAACAACGCTGCACGCGACAGTGCTGCCTGGCGCGTCAAACTCAAACTCAAAGCATTTATTTCAAATAAAGCAATTACAGGTACTTTTGAATAGGGATGATGACTAAAAAAATATTTTTTGTCCGTCTTGTAGATTATTAAAAATATTGGACACATATTTTTTTCTTTTTTTACGTTGTCAAAAGATTACGGCGACACATTGAGTTAAAATGTGCCATGACGTCACTTGTATGTAGATTTTATACTTACTTGTGACGTAGCGACCCCCACTCCCCAACTTTAATGCGTTTAATTTAAGTAATTTTTTACTAATATGATAAAGCAAAAAATACGTGTCTAATATTTTTTTATTATCTGACTGACGGACTAAATACAATTTCTTTTTTTTGACCCAGGCATCATGCCTATTGTCTGGGGAGTTTGTTGCGCCACTTCTTCTTCCCATCTAAAGGCACTAGGAAGTGGTGACGGGTGGGCGTTTTTGGGGGACTATCTTATGTAATTTTGACGTTCGAAAAGTGCTGTTTCTCAGCCTAGTTTGAATAAATGACTTTTGAATTTGAATTTGTCAAGGGGTCGCTCAGTCAGAAAGATGAAGCTAGTTGCCCATTCCAAAGCGTAGTAGGTGGTACCTATGGAGAAGAACGGGCAAGAAACTCCACGGACACTCATTTATATCAAAATATTGTTACAAAATGATTCCGAGCACCGCTGCGCGACACTGCTGTTCGTGGTGTTACTTCTCAACTGTTGTCAACATTCACGTGTTATCGCTGTGATGAACGTCGCACTACTGGTATGCCGTGGCGGTAGGGCGACACTGCCGTTGCAGCAATGTCGCGCAGCATTGCTGCCGTGCTCGAAATGTCATCTCATATAAACGCATAGAAAATGTATTGGGACTAGTGGCGCTTGCAGCGTTGTTCTGAATTATCTTAACGAGGAAGTCGTACTACACACTTGATATTAGTATTCTTGCATTATATAGGAATTTAGTTTTATTTTGTCATATAGTGTTTTTTTTTTTGTAAATTTAATAAATTTGTATGCCTTACGGGTGAAACATGTACGTACGAAATATTAATATTGTGACATTCTGCATGCTTAACTTGCATGTGTACGCATGTTTAGACAAATAAAATTATCTTTACAGGACTTATTAATTTACCTTTTAAGTTGACACCTTCCATCAATGCTCTTGATCCAATTGGATCATCCATGTTACAACCTTTTAAATTGGCACCTGTAATCATAAGCAAAAGTTATAAGTAAAGTAATCTGGATATTTTATTCTGAAGCCTCGTGCGACGCGACAACGGTAATTGTTCTACTGTGAACTTCCTCATGAATCACTACGTCCATTAGTGAAAATAATATGAAAATCCGTTCGGTAGTTTTGAGTTAATCGCGTTCAGGCAGACAGACAGACGCGGCGGGGGACTGTTTTATAATATGTAACCAAAAGTCGTTTAAACTCCCCGACATTATGATATTTTTTTTGTGTTCCCAGGTATGGACCTGGGAACCTTCTGGTTACGGAGATATTGAAGGTCAAACATTCAAACTTTTGAAGTGAAAACTTCTTTAGGCGCGTTGAGCGATTTTTAGTAGTGGATAAACTTATGGATTCGCGACACCGGCATGCTCGCGCCGTAGTGCTAACTATAGAAGCTAGATGGCGCTAATAACAGTTTTAAATTTTCACTTCTGTCGGCAGGCCCTTGACTGCATATTTTTTTTACTGTTTTTTCACTTAAACAAGTTTCAAAAGTAATAACCTAACTTTAAATACTCCCACAACTCTTGTACCGTTGCATGCACCCATAAGCAAAATGTTTTGTGTGCGTTACATTGCTCGCTGTCGTAAACAAACACCAAGTTTTCACATCAAAAATAAATATTGTTCCCCAGCAATAATTTTTGTTTCATATTATTTTGTTGTATGTACAGAAAGCGTATGTTTGTAGGTAATGGTTATGTGATGGGTCAACAAAGCTCCTACATGCAAACAATTTAAAGCTACATAACAAAATAAAGCTTCGAACAGACTGACATAATTACTGTGCAGTGCACAGGACGCGGGACGGCCAGCCCGTACTCGAAGCCAATTACAGTACCCCTGTATTTATTTGTACGATTCTTTATTGAAGCAATCAAACCATTGACTAAGTAGAAATAGTTCTAGAACGATAAGTAAATACACTCCCTACAGTCAGACATCATCATCTGCCCAGGCCTTCTCGCAACTATTTAGCTTCCAGTCTAACCGTATTTGACATGGAGCGACTGCCTATTTGACCACAACCGAGTTAGTGGGTAACACCCGTAACACAATCCCCTTTGTAAGTAAAACAAAAGACTGATAAGCACACTTACCTTCCATATTGGCACATAAAGCTTTAACACCCAGAAGCTGGGCTCCCTCTAAGTTGGCATGTGATAGGTCTGCGCGCTCCAGACAGCAGTGCGATAAGTTAGCACCATTCAAATTGCAACGGGACAAGCAAGCGTACTGGAACACAGAAAAATAATAATACATGTTTACCATTTTTATTTTATCTTTTGACTGCGTAAAGCATTCAACTGTTATCGTGATTATATCCCAGTGTATTTGAAGAAAAAATATGATTTTTTAAATTTCAATAAAATTAATAGTTATAATATGCATTTCAATTGAAAAGCTCTGATAAGATACAAAAAGCGCAATCAAAATCTTGTGTGTTGACAGTTTTTTTTTTCTACTGTGGTGCTAAATTCGTTTCAATTGACAATCGCAAAGTAAAAAGCAGAAAATCATGTGGCTGTATGATTTTTATCAATTTTCTCGTGAGTGATTTTTACACATTTACACATTCACCGTCTTAACGACGCACCGACGATTTGTATTTAATCGTACTGATATGGAATATTGTCAACTGTATTTCTTGCATAGTATTCTCAAGATTAAAATTTATATACATTCAGCAATAAGAAACTGGGAACTGGGTACTAAAGCCAATGTTTGTAATTTGCATCCAGTTTAAAATTTTGATAGCCTGGTGAAGGTTGTTGTTAGTAAATCTGCTAATTAATCATTTCAGATTCAAATCTGGAATTAGCTTGTACTTGGTTGATCATAATAATAACATTAAAAAGCATCCAATAAAAAAACCTAGCAAAGGATTTAGCTTTTAAATTAAATACTGTCAGAAAAACGCAGCAATATCTTTAACTTAAAAATAAAACATAAACATACCTTAAAATTAATATACCTAAGGTCCAGCCTATTAAGGTCAGCTCCCGAGAGGTTAACACCTTGAAACCGTAACTCCCAAGTATTAGGGGTCATTATTATGGAGCGAACAACGTCCATACGTGTCAGAGCGTGGTTGATACCACAACTGCTCTGTGACTCCTCAATTAGAAGGTTTAATTGTGGTATCATTGAGTCTATACCTGGAATCAGATAAAATGTCTGGATGTAGTTTCCATCATCATCATCATTTCAGCCAGAAGACATCCACTGCTGGATGTGTGGTCCTCCAAGCATCACTACATCAACTGGTCTTGTGCTTCTTGTATCCAGCGGAATTTGTTTTAAATAAATATAAATTTCAAAATGCACTTATTTAGAGGGTAAACTGCCTCTGGCATAAATTCTGAGAAAGTCTTCAAAAAACTATGTAGTGGCAGAAATAACATAACATCCCACTTGTATTCCCTAAAGGTTAAGGCGGGGTACACCTACAGTACACCCACAGGCAGAAATAATTACATATAATTATTTATAAATCACTATGTATAAAATAATACACTATAAGTTATGTTTTAACATATTTAATGTTAAAACCATTCCTTTTAATATAATATATGAGTAAGTAGGTAGTGGCTACTTAAATGAGGAAAATATTAATTAAATATCATTGTAATACTAATTAATAAAAGTTATACAATAGTTTCCTGTCCTTGGCAATTCCAGTTGAGTGGTGTGGGTGCTAATGTAGATTCAATGTTGTTATTAAACAAATGTTAGTAGGAATATTAATTTATAGAGAATAAAGCTTAAGATACTTGAAAGTTCCAAGTTGTCAACATTTTACTGAAACCAACAAAAACCAGTATTTCTCCTAACCAAAAACTAATCTGAAGAATTCATAAACAAACAAATAGATATTTTGAGAATCACAAGTAATAAAACATCATCATCAGCTTAGGCTTTTCACAACTATCTTGGGGTCAGCTTCCAGTCTAACCGGATGCAGCTGAATACCACTATTTTACATGGAGCGACTGCCTATCAGAGCTCCACAACCCAGTTGCTGCACAAGTAATAAAACACACGTACCATAAAACACAGCCTCTTCCATCACACCTTTCGGGTTAACATGCTTATCTATTATCACATCGCCGTGCCTCAAATAATTCAGAATAGGCTCAAAGTACTCTGGGCTACGGTCTATCAAATACGCTCCAACAGAATCTGTAGCACTCGGGGTCATTAAGTACATATTTTTGTCATCAGCAAACATTCGCGCCAACATTGACAAAGGCTCTTTGGCCAACAGGGTGGACCGAGATGTAGTGAAATGCTTGCCACCAACATTCAGAGTAATCCAATCAGCTACAGCCTTGCCTGGTTTTATGCCATCGCCCAGGCCCAAATTTTGCATTGAATTTCCTATATTATCACAATTATTCGACTCCCCGTCGCCGTTAACACATAAATATAACTTGTCATCGTCCCTAAGTACTCTCACATCTACAATTTCACAGCCATTTGACGAATACAATCTTAAGTTTTCTTGACTCTCTTCGAACTGTTTTGATATTTCCGATTTTAGTGTTTCAATCGTGTTTTCCACGGCCACAACTTTTCCATTTTGTTCAGTCTTATTTCTGTAAACGTACACTCGTTTCATAATAGGCGTCTCCTTTGTTCTCTGAATTTTAAATGCTTGGCAAAATCAATAAACAGGAAAAACTTGGGAACTTCGCGAAAAAATCACCAAGTTCGAAATCTTAAAATGTCAAAAGACATCAGCTGTCAAAATATTTTTACTGCAACAGAAAATAAAATGAGAAAAATATTTTGAAAAATCGACTAAATACTACAATTGCATTCTGGATGTTTTCTGTTTGACAAAGTATTCATAATTTTCGAAAGATACTCTAAATAAATTTTATTAGTCTACAACTATTGATTTAAAACTAGACATGCAATGTAATGCTTTAGGTTTCTTTAATATTGTTTTCCATCTGTTAGAGCTATTGGTTCTCCTAAATAAATATTAGGTCTATTTCATTTCAATAATGGGTGAGGTTTATTACTTTGGTTCCGAGTTTTTGATAATAGTTGTCACGTAGGTACATAATACTTTGAAAAGTCTACCAGAAACACACGGCAATACGGCGTAGCACCGTGTGCCACAGCTACCTACTTACATCGCTGATGTATTGGTAGATTCGTGCATATTAAGATAGGTGGCGCTGTTATTATTGTTACATGGCCTAGTTTATGTCTTGAATCCCTTGGTTAACCGTCAAGGTCCCATGTTTTCCACCGACGCCTCAGGCCAGTACCAGTAGGCTTCGGTTTAGTATCCGATACTATCAGACTACCCTTTAACTACTCATACCAATAAATCGTGTCGAAGTCAAAACTGTACCTAAATACATTGAAGATATTTTTGAAAATAAAAAAGAAGTAGGTATTTTTTGTTTGTTTGCCTGTAGGTATGTGATATGTCTGTCCGAATGTATGTTCCAGCATCACGCAAAAACTACCGGATAGATTCTGTTCAAATTTTCCATAGATTCCCTATAAGTCTGGTCAGTCTGTAGGATATAAATTATCATGCTATTTGATATGGGGACGAGCATTATTGCATTAGTTCGTATTTTTCTACAGTTTACCCCAAATTGTAAAAAGATGAGCCAAAAGCTTATAAGTAATTTTAACCTTTTAATTGATTATCATGACGCTATACTTTAAGGCTGCCTGTCTACTGGAGCTGAGCGTGGCAGCGGAGCGGAGAACTGTGCCAATAACCAATAGGAGCGGAGCTCTGAAGCGGAGTTTAGATTCTATTGTATAGGCACTTTTTCCGCTCCGCTGCCACGTTCCGCTCCGGTGGACAGGCAGCCTTATGGATCTAAGCAGTCAGTCAACCATTACATCTATGGTTATAATAAAAATAAATATTTAAGGTTAGGTGACCGAAGAAAATTCCCGTGTGTTTACAATCTATTGTTATTTTATTTTAGTGATAACCTTTTGTCAAGAATAATCTATAAAATGCATCAGTGAATGTATGAGTGTTGTGCCAATACAAAAAAAAAGCTTGCGTTCCCTTATGCAGAATCGCTGGCTTTCATTTATTCACTAAAAACTTACTTCGCAAGCAATGAAAAATTTCACTTCAAAAAATTTTAACGCAGGATGGCTCAGAATCATGTACTGAATCCATGGTAACAGTTTTCGTGTCGATGTCCCAGCCACCCTGTATATTGGCTGCTGAGTCCAAAACTACCTACTTATTACTAACTTAAACAGGGAAGTTTTATAAAAATGTGAGAGTTATTTTAGTATTGTGGTGTCTTACTACTTCCACGCGAAGTCGCGGCAGAACCTAGTACCTACTTAATGTTAATAAAGTAGGTGCTTAACTGCTACTAAAAGTTAACGGTATGCGGCCATCACACCGGAAGCGGAAAGAGCTAAATGGCACGTAAATATGTGGGTAGGTAATGTTTCAACGTTTCCGGTCTGTTTTTTTTTCTTTGCGATCAGTAAAAGCTCTAAAAAAATGTACGACATTCCGAAATATTCACATTTTGTGCATGCAAAAGACGGAAAATGGCAGAAAGATTCACTTTTACTTAAGGTACAGACGCCAGCACATCAGGCTACTACAATCTGTCAAATTTATTTAATAGATTTTCGAGGTATTCCTCGAAGCGCCACCGTTTTGAAGCGCACCTAATGAGGCGCACTTTTATTATTCCTTAGAGCGCACCTTTTAGCAGCGCTCCCGATGACAATTAAAAATATTAACTTTTTTTTCCTCGAAACGCTCCTATGATTAACTTTCGAATAGAGATAGGATACTAACTGAAACTATCGATAATAAGTAAAACACGTTATTTTATACAATTTGCAAAAACTCTATACTCTTTGACCATAGATTGGTTTAAAAAAAAATAAAGTGATCCTGTGTGTGTAAAGTGGACAAAGTGGATAAAGTGATCTTGTGTGTGTAAAGTGGACAGGAGTATAGTTTTTGCAAATTGCGTAAAAATAAAAGTGAGTATTTTGTGAATAGTTCAAGTGCCTACCTGTTGCCATTATTAATATCGAGCAAAAAAAGGCAAAAAAATCGCTTTTGCTGTATGGGAGCCCCCTTAAATATTTATTTTATTTTGTTTTTAGTATTTGTTGGTATAGCGGCAACATAAATACATAATTTGTGAAAATTTCAACTGTCTAGCTATCGCAGTTCTTGAGATACAGCCTGGTGACAGACGGACGGACGGACAGACAGCGAAGTCTTAGTAATAGGGTCCCGTTTTTATCCTTTGGGTACGGAACCCTTAAAAAGAACATTTATGAAAACTAACAAGAGTGAAAAAAATGGGGCTTGTGGCTAAGTAATAACAGCCGCACGGGTCGATCGATCCTTGCCGCGGTTGTCTGTGGATGGGTGACCATCTTTACATACCGAGACCCCTCCGTGCCCTCGGAAAGTCCTGGCTGTCATTTGTAGATCTTTGAAAGTCGTTACGGGTAGTTAGAAGCACAGAAGTACCAAGGCCAAGGGGTATCGTGTTACCTAGTCTAGGTTGTGGACGTCAGATAGGCAGTCGCTCCATGTAAAATACCTACTGGTATTCAGTTGCATTAGGTTAGACTGGAAGCCGACCTCAACATAGTTGGACAAAGGCTAAGCAGATGATGAAGAGTTAAAAAAAAAACAGTGGCACTCCAGGAGTGCCGACAGAAGTGAAAACTTGAACAATAGAAAAAACTTCCGAAACCTTTAAAGTAAAAGTGCTCGCATAGAACATTGATCCGTAACGTGATATAAATAAACACAATCGCGTTTACAAAAATGAGTTGTCGGTAACGGTGTCGCGAGTTCAATTGTTTTTTCCCATCTCAAAAATGCCCAACGCACCTAAAGAAGTTTTCACTTCAAAAAGAAGACCTGTGCGAGGCCAAAAAGGATCCTATCTCAGCATGATGCTACGATATTTGAATAAGTAGTCGATGTACCTTATCTTTTGAGGACCCTCTTATCATGGTGTACTATAATAATTATTATCTTTGTTTATCCCCGTTCTCCACAATAACATAACATACATTACGCATGTTATCCTCGAAGGGTAGTTATGCAGAGGTGTACCTACCTCAGCCCCGGATCTAGGGGGGGCAAGCAGGGGCCCGTGCCCCGGGCGCCAACTTCAGGGAGCGACAAATTTAAGCGTAGCAGACAATTGCACCACCCAGCACACAGCATCTTTGCAATAAATGAGACGCGCAGCACATTTATAATCTTTATATTTTTTCTTTTTACAACTATTTTGGCGCCCCTGTTGAATTGGCGCATTATCGATCGATACAATTTGATTATTATGTTACTGCCAAAATTTTCATTTTGAGAAAATTTTAATTTCGCGGGGCTAACTTAGCGCATCTCCATAAAAGATCCCCGCCAATCTTTTTTTCGACAGACGGCAGTTTTTGCCCCGCCTCAAAAAAATCTAGATCCGGGGCTGACCTACCTAATAGTAATTAATTAATAAGATTATATTATAATTAAAATTTTAAATTATTAGGTGAAATTTTAAAATGAAATTTTATAAGTTTATTTATGACACACATAATATAACATCACGCCTTGTTTCCCCGAAGGGTTGGGCAGAGGTGTACCTGTAGTAGGTACACCCACATTTCGCCAGTTATGTTTAAGTCCCATGTAATAGGGGGCGAGCCTATTGCCATCAACCGGGCACAAATCCAGACTCCGGGCTGCTACTGAGAAATTAGATAGAAAAACCCAATAACACTTTGCCCGACCCGGGAATCGAACCCAGGACCTCATGCTCAGCAGTAGCGCTTGCGACCACTAGACCAACGAGGAGTTTATTTATGATTTAATAAATTTTATAAAAAACTAGGATTAGACCTTTACCTACCCACATTCCGTCAGCCCACTATGTGTGACGAAATACCTGTCATAAGCTACGAAGCTAACGAACAGTACTTCACGGCAATAATTATTAATAGTACCATAAACAGTCAGTTAACTATAGATTGATCGCTCAATCCAGATGGCTGTCGTAAAACACGTCAGTCTATGATCTTGATCCATTGTATTGACGAACGGTATGACAACATCGTTACGTTGTGTGTAATACCACAGATGAATACCTACAGATGGTTCACTCCGCATTTTAGTTGAAGCTACAACTACCCGGCGGGCTCGACTTGTTGGGCCAATTAAGTGAATATAACGTAGTCAGAAGAACTTATGAGCCTACCACACGCTCAAGCTTCACCACAGTTTTGCCTGTGCAGGCCGGTTTGTACACGGAACACCGTGTACAAATCGGCGAGTTTTACCAACCACACGCTCGGTGTTCCGTGTACAAACCGGCTTGCGCAGGCAAAACTGTGGTGAAGCTTGAGCGTGTGGTAGGCCCATTAAAGTTACGCGATAGAAAGAGAGGCAACTTCTAGGTAATACGTAGGTAACTGTAGGTAATTAGCGCTGTGCGACCTGAATTGCACTTTATCATGTCTAAGCAGGAGTCGCTTTTTATCTAAATGATTTTGAGGAGTTAATCATCTGTATTAATCTATGGTAATACGTAGGTTTTCGTCTATGAGATTTTTGGAACTAGATTTGGGACATAGACTATTGTTTTGGTGAAGAAAAGAACCTTCCCGAGGTGGGAAAAGAGAGCAAAAACATCAGTGCTAACAATTTTCCAAATGATCATGATGAAAATCTAACTTTGATCCAGCCTGTCCCTTCTTGCTGCGTCCTGGGACCCCAGCGAAAACTTTTATTTTTAATTTTGTTTTGGTTGGTTGGGAAATTATCAAATAACTTCTCTCGCTCTGGGTGGAGCGGGAGGGCATGTCAGACTCTTACTGACTAAAACCCACCCATGTTCCTTCGGTTGCCCTGTTGCTGGGGGCCACGATGTCCTTTTCGGCCCTTATTCGCAGCCCCGGCAGGCATTGGTCCTAGCGGACCCCGTCAATTCTGCTGACATCTCTTTAAGGCGCGCGTGGAACACAACGCGCCGTCGAGCCGGGCCTGGTCCTTTTCGGACGGCGAGCTACACATTGCTCACCGTCCGCAAGCCCGCGCATACGGTGGCCGGAAATCGGCTCCCGATTCCCGCCCAGGGCGTCTCCTCCTGCGGCGGTTAGCAGCGTAAGGGCGCGACATTTGCCTCTCCCTTACGCGTTCCGCCTCCTCCTTCGCGAGCATTACCGCTTCGCAGAAAGAGGTGACGGCCTGCCATTTCCTCTCGCTCCGTACCATGGCCTGAACCAGGGCTGGACGTGAGAGATCATCGCCGCCGATCGCCTCCACGAGGACACGTCGATGCTCCGCCCAAGCCGGGCAGACCTCCACCGTATGCTCCACCGTGTCCTCCGGGCAATCCACACAATGGTGACACCCGGGCGTTTCCTCCCGCCTTATCCTGAACAGGAACCTCCCGAAGCAGCCGTATCCGGTGAGGACCTGCGTCAGGCGGAAGGTGAGGACACCGTGGCGCCTCTCAAGCCACTCCTCAAAGAGGGGTCTTATCGCCGCAATAGTGGCGTGCCCAGCGCTGGGTTGCGACAATCGCACTCTCCATGACGCCATGAGATCCCGCCGGAGCCCAGCGACGCCCTAAGCCGAGGTTCCTACCCGACAGGGGGTGCCCTTAGCGAGCGTTCGCTTAACTTTAATTTAGAATAGTTTTTGCTCCTGGTTGGAGGCTCTAAGTGTAGTAGCTTAAGGCACCCACAGCAAAGTCCGGTTAAGCAGCCAAGACATTAACATTAGTGGTCGAAACTGCGAGAGGCCATAGATAAAAAAAAAAATGTGTCATCGTGTTCACGGGATTTTGTTTTCAAACTGCTAAGATACCTATCCGTTTCTTCGATAGTACTTACCTAGTTATGGTCTGTTCCTAAAGTATCTGATGGAAATGTAAACAAATGGATCAAAAAATGTACCTGTGAGTGCCAATTTGTAGTGCCACTCACAAAATGCTTTGTGCTTAGATATTTCAATAATTTGGGTAACTTAAACCTGAAATTCTAATGTTAAATCACGCTCATATCATAGTTATATTCCTAATAAGATAGTTATGAACCGGTTTCATTTAATGAAATTACGGTATATACCTATATCCTGACACTTACATAATTTAGTATTTATGCTAAGATATTCAAATTCCATTGAAGTAAATAGATAATAGGTACATTACAATAATAATACCTACGTTAATACCTATTTCACACTGACAAGACTAGCGTTGCCGGAGAGTAATATTCCGAAGTATTCCCGTCGTATTATTCGCGTAGCATTCGGAAGTATTGAGTAACATTCGGAATTATTCGCCAAGAGTTTGACTGTTCACCGCGAGATGGCGACACAATTACCATTACAAATCACAGTCCTAAATGTTGCGTGTTGGTGATTGTGTATTCATACCCACGAATCTTCCACCATTCTTAATTATCCTTATCAGCAAACCTTGGTCACTGGAGCAGCAGAAAGCGCATGCAGGCGAGCACTACCGACGGAAGTTGTATAGTTAAGCTTTTACCCGCTCGATGGCGCTAAGACCAGCGACACAATACTACGCGTTCATTCATAAGACTGAGAATAATACTATTTGAAAACTTCCGAATGTTACTTTCATCTACCTAGTTAAGTACTTACGTAACAAGTTTTTATTTGCGGTTTAGGTGTAATTTTGCGAGAATACTATGTACTTAGAGAGGTTAATACATAGGTAGGTAGGTACTAAGATGTGTTTATATTACATAGGTAAATATTATCATGTACTTCGGTACCTAATAAAACAGTAACTATTATATTATGTACTTCAATTGTTTTCATAAGTAGGTACTAGTGCTGATTCTCTTGTCACAAATGCCTCTAAACTAGACTAAAAATCACCAAAATTTTGTTTATTCCTGTCAAACGACGCTATTCTTAATTTGATGTTTTTCACCTAAAATTTTGATTATCTAACTAAATCTGTCTATTTCTAATCGCGATTTAAAACGCTTGGAACAAAATTGGTTGTCATGAACTTTAAATTCACACCAACACCTCGACTTCAGGGTAAAAACAAGGCAAAAACAGTATTGAATCTTTTTTTCTTTTGCTTATATCTCGAAAATGGTGTGTCCTATCGCAAAAATAATGAAAATTTCAACCCCCTTTATAAAACCCATAAACCGCTAAAACTAAACATGTAGGTAATACTTTTTCAGATTTTCCATACAAAAAGTGAAAAATTCCTTAAAAAACACGTCGAGGCTGCTCACGCTGCGCGCCTCCACCACTAAAAAAATCACGGGGTAAGGCAAACAAGTACCTATCACGTGGATTCGCCATTGTAAAATTCGATTTAGTTGTGCCAAAAGTAAAGAATTTTAGTGATAGTTTAGTTCGGTGTACAAGAGAATCGGCACCACAGGTACTTATACTACCTATTCTAGAAAGAAGGAAACAATTATTTTTTTGTAAAATATCTTCTTTTTGTTAATGTTTCCCTACCCTACCTACTTACCTAATAATTTAAATTTTTTCCATTATGTAGGTACATCGCAAAGCAAAACTTTTTTACGAAATACTTAAATTAAGCTTGTAGGTACATAATCTGCAAAAATCGACATAAATTCTAAACTCAACCATATAAAAATAAAATAATAAGTAGTCACAAGTAGATAACTACTTACGCGGAAATATTCCCGCAGAGTAGGTACGTACGCATCGAATAATACTTTGTTGATTTTATGAATGAACGTCCACTAGGCTCGGGCTGCCACGTGCATGCAAGCCGGGTACAGTACGACACAACTTAGATGTAGCATCGGCAAAATTCGTAAAACTGATCACCGTCTGAACCGAGTACGCCTTCAAAATCATCAATATTTATTACTGCTTTAGGTAAAAATGATCTTAACGCAATAACTAGTGAAGTCATAATACCCAAATACATTCGTAAAATTGAAATAAATGAAAGCAAATTTTTAAGTTTATGCTACATCTAAGTAGTGTCGTACTGTACTTATTGGATTACCTATTAAAGTTCGACCATTGACTACTAGATGGCGTTAATGCCAGTGACTTTATACTATTATGCGTTCATTCAATAAACTGAGTAATTTACGATTTTGAAAACTTCCGAATATTTCTTTTCATCTGCTTAGATAAGTAGGTACTTACGTAATAACTTTTTGTACACGGTTTAGGTGTGAAAGTGGTATGAGGTTTCGACATAGGTAGATACTAAGATGAGTTTGAGGGGCTTGTGGCTAAGTAATAACAGCCACATGGGTCGATCGATCAGGTTAAGCTACGCTTGGCGCGGTTACTCCGTGGACGGGTGACCATCTTTACATACCAAGACCCCTCCGTGCATCGGAAAGCACGTTAAGCCGTTGGTCCGGGCTGTCATTTGTAGATCTTTGACAGTCGTTACGGGTAGTTAGAAGCCTAAAAGTCTGACAACCAGTCTTACCAAGGGGTATCGTGTTATCTAGTAACTAGGTTGTGGAGGTCAGATAGGCAGTCGCTCCATGTAAAATACTGGTATTCAGCTGCATCCGGTAAGACTGGAAGCCGACCCCAACATAGGTAGTTGGGAAAAAGCTAGGCAGATGATGATACTAAGATGAGTTTATAAAATAGCTTAGTACCATAAGTAATTAGGTAGATAGGTACTTATTACCAAATAAAAGGTAATTCTAATTAAGTATTACATTATTTCAAGTGTTTCTATAAGTAGGTACTTGTTTGAACTATCGATTTTAGTTGAAAACTTCTACAAAAAGAAAAGTAAAACATAGTCGTAAAAACTAGGTAAGTACCTACTCATCTACTTACCTAATTATTTACGTTTCTTTCCATTAAAAATCGTAAAGTAAAAACATTTTTACAAAGTAGACTAAACTTGTACCTACTTACATAACATCCACCCGCAAAAAAAATCGACACATTCTAACTCAACTATACAAAAATAAAATAATAAGTAACAAGTAGATAACTACTTACGCGGAAATATTCCCGCAGAGTAGGTACGCAGGCTAAATAATACTTCGTTGATTTTTTATTGAATGAACGGCCGCGAGGCTCGTGGGCAGTGCCACGTGTCACACAACGTGTAGGCGAGCGCTGGCATCGCGTCGTCGAGCGAATACGAGGGAAGTTCGCCATTTTAAGTTCTGCTCCTGCCCGCTAGATGCCATTAATTCAAGTTTTTAAATTTATTCTTGCTGCGGTATAATTACATCCAATCGAAGTATACTTTTGAATATTTCCGAATGCTACCGAATTATTGCGAATTCTACCGAAGTTTTGCAACGCTACAAGACGTGTGAATTATGTGTTCATGAGGTATTTCACAGGTAATCTCACTCGCGGAACCGAGAAAGACATTATTAGATGAAATAATTTATTGCACCTATTTTTAGGCGTGTTAGAATCTTAATGGTGGCATAGGAATTCGTCTAGACTTGTTACGTCATTGGTAGTGTCTTGTAAACAGTTATTCTGCTTAGTTTGAGTGCCATTCAAACCCCTTGATTACTATTTAAGACACCGATATATGCCAGCGGCCTTGAGTTCTTTGAGCTTGCGTGTTCTGTGCTGAGCTCACGCAATGCCTCGTAGGTCCATCCAGCAATAGGACTCGTCCTTCAAGGAGTGCTGTCTCATAATAAAACACGTATACTTACTAAAATATAAATAATTAAATTATCTTTAAAATGTTGAAATTTTCAGAAAAATACGCTAGATAGTTTAAGGTACAGCGGATAAAATTAATCTTTTACTGTACCATCAAGGGAACAGTCAAGGCTACACAGGAAAACAAGTGGTTTTTGCGTGATTCTCAGTTTTTGATCTGCGTTAGACATAACTTTACAAATTAATTACACTACGTAATATAAACATAATCTAAAATATTCACAGATAAAGACAGTTAATTGATTCAGGCGTGACCTTGCGTAAATCACTTTTAAAATACAATAGACGTGGATATGTTTAGTAACCTATTCCGATTAGCTATTTCTAAAGAGCCATACAAGGCTACACAGGAAAACAAGTGGTTTTTGCGTGATTCTCAGTTTTTGATCTGCGTTAGACATAACTTTACAAATTAATTACACTACGTAATATAAACATAATCTAAAATATTCACAGATAAAGACAGTTAATTGATTCAGGCGTGACCTTGCGTAAATCACTTATAAAATACAATAGACGTGGATATGTTTAGTAACCTATTCCGCTTAGCTATTTCTAAAGAGCCATAAAAAACTCCTGAAAGAAATCGACACGTGTTTCACCTCTCAACGAGGCATCCTCAGGATGACGATGGATTTGTTGCGAACCCGAACACGGCGTGTTTTGTTTTATTGTATTTTACTCACAGATTAGGTTATTAAGAAAGAGCTCCTATTTAACATATTATCATTTTTTTTTCCAACACATTGACACTATTCGTTTAGACGTGATCTTCAGTAAAAAATCATTATTAGTCGCTTAGTGTCGCCTTAATAACGGGTTACTGTCAGCCTGCTTCAGCACACTGTTAGGTTATAGGACTCCTCCCACGACTTAATATCCGTTTCAAAAGTATTTAATGAAAGTGTAAACAAACCCTGTTCAAGTTAAATTCCTACGCAATCACTCACTAAATGGAATTAGTAACATATTCATCTGTTTATTATAATATAGAAGTTTTGACCTTGTATCACAACTTTTTCCAACGTTTATTGTTTGAATTGTAATTGAAAAAATCATCGACGAAAATTGAGGTTAAAGTTAAAAGTAAAAATAACCTCAATTGCCAAATTAAAAATATGTACACGGTGATTTAAAATTAAGAATTTATGTATTCAAAGCACTCTATTTGTAAAAGGCAGTAAAAGTTGTCATCTACAGGTACCATCGGGATAACGTATATCTAACCAATTTGAAAACAAAATCCCGTGCACACGACCCTTTTTTTTCATAGGTAAGCGATACTATAGCGGCCGAGCGCTGCAAGCAAGAATAGTCCTTACAGTGTATGCATTTCTTCGATAGTACCTATGTTTTCTGATCCGTTTGTTTACATTTCCACCATATACTTTTGGTACAGTCCATTTCAGTCGAGGACCATTCCGAGTCTGCAGGCTTACCAGCTATGGATTTTCTTCGCAACCTGTCACTATTGCTATCTTTAAAGGTTCCCCCATGCTGTATAATGAAAACTCAAAAATGGGGTTCATGAAAATGTACCCACCAATTAGTTCTTCTCTTTGCCAGTTTATTTCTAAAATCACTTTAGGTTTTAGGCAGTTGAGTTAAATAATCCGTGAAGCCACGAAGCGAACTTATTTTTTTTTGTCATATCATTACGTAATCCCTCGATTGAGCACTGCAAAATGCACGATTCCTAATGAGTATTGAGATAGTTGGCACGGCAAGTGATAATCACGTGAATCGTTGATTAAACGTCGCAACTTCTTGTAATTCTGACGCCCCCACTTTGTATGGGAAGGCGTACTTTGTATAGGAACTTGGACTGTAAGGGCTTCAGCTAAAACCTGACTCTGAGGGGTCTCACAACAATGAAGATTAGTTTTGTCTTAACAGTCATTGGATAGGGTTGCAGTAGGTAGGTACATTTTACTTAAATAATAATTGAACAGTGACTAAAGAAAAGATGGATGGATTGTGTGAGGAATGATATGAAAGAGAAGGGAGTGAATGATACTGTGACCGTTGACAAGGGAGAATGGAGAGAGAAAACGCGTGCGCCAACCCCACGTAACATGGGACAAGAGCAGGAAGATGATGATTAATATAATTGAACAGTGACCATAGATAAAGTAAGAGCTTTGCAATTTTATTTTATTTTTTCTTTCTGTTGGTGTCGAAAATGGTCACCAATTGAAGGAATACGGAATACCCAAGGCTCCAGTGAAATTCGAAATCACCGTTCCATTTACAAACCGAGTAAGACAATATTCTGTCACAATGATACATCGTTGCTGTTTGTAGAGGTCTTTGCTTGGATCCAGATAGATATATGGAAGACTGCAGGTAGTTTATTGTGAACAACTTTGCATAACAGAACTATTCCTGACACCCAATAAATACGACTATTAATAAATAACTAATTAGTTCAAATAACAACGTTCATAGTCGCGTTCCAAAAGCGCTTTCACATTCCAAAATATTTTAAGCTGGATCGATGTCAATAATTTTGGCTCGGCGCCATGTTTGAAGAGGTAAAGGACAGTTTGCGAAGGCGAACACCCAACTAATAGGCGTTTTAACTGTTAAATAACTTTTATTACTGCGGTTAATTGTAAAAACTGTGTTTATTTCTTGTCTGAAGATAATTGATACCTAACAAGAGGTAGAGAAACAAATGCAACTGAATTCTGTAGAGATAAACTTATGTGAAAGTCAAAAGGTTTTAAGATAAACTCCAACTCAAAGCATTTATTTCAATTAAACCATTTATAGGCACTTTTGAATTCAAAGAGTCGGTCAGTTAGTCAGAAAGTTGAAACTAGTTGCCCATTCCAAAACGTAGATCACTATGGAGAAGATCGTGGAAGAAACTCTAAGGACACTCTTTTAAATCAAGATAAGTATTACAAAATCCTGGGTACTTTACTCTTGTGAGAACAATATAAAACAATTCAAAATATAAGATTAAATGCAGTTATGAGATAACCAGTTTCAACATGAAAATGAAAACTACCATCTTTGTGAGTGTGATATTCATTTGGCTCTACGAATACATTTGGCTAAAGGCACACTTGTTTAATAAATTATTAGAAGTTAATTTTATTGACAGTGATGAGTCTCTAATGGCCATTAGTTATAACATTATGTCAACGCCAAAATACTGAACATGATTCGTTGCAAAATACTTAGAAATATAAAGACACTCCCGGATCGGGAAAAGTGTTATTGGGCGTTTCCATTTGGGATTTCTCAGTAGCAGCCCAGAGTCTGGATTTGTGCCCGGTTGATGACCAAAGGCTCGCCCCCTATTACATGGGACTCAAACATAATTGGCGAAATGTGGGTGTACTATACAGTACATCTCCGCCTAACCCTTCGGGGAATACTGTCGTGATGTTATGTTATGTTATAAAGACACTATTTTCGAATAAACTGAAATACACCTATAAAGATTGGTAATCAAGAATAATAAATTACCTATTGTATTGTGGTGGCATCTTGGGCACATGCGAACTAAGCATCAAAGACCTGACGTTCCAGCCGGTCCAATCCTTGATGTCCTCCCTCCGGTTGACGCCCTAAGCCGAGGTTCGTACCCCACAGGGAGTGCCTTTAGCGAGCGTTCACCTAGTTTTAATTAGCATAGTTGAATAACCCCTGGCTGGAGGTTTTAAGTGTAGTAGCTTAAGGCACCCATAGGAAAGTTCGGATAAGAAGTCATGATCTCCGAGGTCAACTACGAGATGCCCTACATAAAAAAATTACCTAACGTCACAACAATCCTGCATGATTGTAATATTTGTAATATGCTGTAATATGATGACATATAAATGACTATCCGACTTCAACCGTTGGGCAGTTGCCCGCCAGACACGACACCCGTCTGGTCGGAGGATCCTTCCTTTTCTATAGAGGATGGGTGAACTTTACACCCTGTTCCTCAAACCACTAAAGTATTAAACTCTTACGCATGATAGAAGTAGCCTTGGATCGAATAAAATGACGTGCGATTTGAGAGGCCTGTTCAGCAGTGAACTGCTTTATGCTTATAATGATGATTTGAGGATTATCTCATCATCATGATCATCACCATTTCTGCGAAAGACGTCCACAGCTGGGCATAGGACTCCCCCAAGCTTCGCCACTTCAACCGGTTCTGTGCTTCTCGCAACCAGCGGATTCCTGGGGCCTTGTAAAATGCCTTCCAACGCTACGTCTTTCGCTATGCGGTTACAACATGCGGTCTTTTAACGTGCACGTCTTTCAACATTGTTCTCACATGTATAATTTCAACATGAATGATGTAACCAATATTTTGATTTTAAAAGAGTGTCCGTGGAGTTTCTTGCGCGTTCTTCTCCGTAGGTACAGTGCCGATTAAAAGTCCATGAGCAATCTCACAAAGCAATAGACTGACGCTTCGGTTTGACTTACGACCTTCTTCTATAAGTTGTTACAATACTGTAGACACGCACATTACACACACACACTCACTTTGTCTGCAACCAATGACTAGTTCGATAATCATCATTCGTTTTTAGTTTCATTCGTCTTGTTCACATAAATATTAAAGTTTAGCAGGTAGACCACAAAAAACTAAGTAAATTATTTCGATTTCTGTGGGGTAGATGCAGTTTGTTACAAGTATTCAATTAATAGAACTTTGTTGGTTCGTGCCGTGATAATATTGGTGACGAGCATTTAGCGCAGTGTTGTGGTTATTATTATCAAAAAGCAGGCATAAAATATATTGAAGAGATCAGATCAGATCAGAGAATATTATTGCGCTGCGTAAAAGTGAAGTGAATATCTAATAAAACCGGACTAAGTGTGAGTGTTATCATTTATATATTTCATATTTTACTAAACATAAATCTTAATCAAGGGTATTGTTGATAGAACAGAGGTATTGCTGAGACAGAAGATGCCTTTAAAGTTTTAAATTCATTGTGAGGTTTAATTCGATTAGTGAAAATAAATAATTAGGTATTATGTGTAATAAAAACAATGATTTTCTTTGTTCTAGAGAAATACTGTGACGGTTAAGAGATATGAGGAAGGGGCTTATTATCGAGTAGCAGCGACGTCAAATGGTGAATGAAACAAATGGTTTCATACCAACGAGATATTTTGCTGAATTATTAAAAACACGTCATTATGAACCGTTCGCCGTGCACTCTGAAGGCTTGCATTACTGAAGACCAGCTAGAAAACCGTTTTTGACCTTAAAATATTGACCGTACCAACTTAATAAACAACAGATTCGTTATTGCATGAATTTATGGTAACTAATTTTTTAAGCACGTTTCAATAGGGTGTTTGTCGTATTTCTTGCAGATATACCGAAATTGTTTAATATTATTTTAGTAATAGTATTATTTTAGGATTAAAATTTGAGGTTTAGTTTCAATCTTCTTTTCGTAAAGAAAATGAATACTTAAGCTATAACCTCAATACCAACCAATATTTACTAAAGCCAAATAAAGTTTAAAATAATTAATATGAACAACTGCCTTTAACCTTAAAATCAACAATTTTGTCAGTAGATTTTTTTACATTTTAAGTAGTCTAATAATCTTATTTATTGCTTAATTACTTAGACCATGATCAAAGCTTTATATTTATGGTGCAAAAAAATCCATTTAAAATTTAAAACATTTCAAAATTTAAATATGTCAAAATAATACGAATTGCTTCTAAGTTTCTAGACATCTATTTCACATATTATTCAGGTGAAGTAATGATAAATAATTGTAGCAATTTGATAACTATACTTAAGTAAAATAAACATAACGAATAAATATTATTTATTTTTTATTATAACATATCACGCATTTTTTATTCTAAACCCTTTATTGCAATAACAACATTAATAAACAGGCAGGATATTTAAAAATATTATTATTGCAAACAAAAATAATAATATTTGCAAAAACAGCGCTGTGATTTACGAGATTAGAACCTTAGCCATCTTGAATCTAAGACCAACGCTTAACGCCTTCTGCTATCTGCACATATAATTTACTTTCGAATTTTAGCAATGCGATACACTGGCCAAGGTCACGCGTACGAGTATGATGCGTGCTAACAAAAGTTATGGAAATATAAGTGCGGCGCCCGCGAACCGTGACGATACGATAGTGTGTAGTGCGAAACTGCGTTCTCTGTGGTGTGCGTACGGCACTCACACCACAGACGTCTGACTGCTTACACATACAAATGTACGGACTATACCGCGTGTTCACAGCAATACGACTCTTAGCGTGCTCATGCACTTTTGAGCGCTTACTGTACCTACTACGCTTTGGAATGGGCAACTAGCTTCATCTTTCTGACTGACTGACCCCTTAACAATTCAAAAGTGCCTGTAACTTGTTTATTTGAAATTGAGTTGAGTTGAGCAACTCCAGAATCTTTTGGCCTGATCTGATCCCTGTGAATGATCAAATTGAATGAGTTTAAAATCACGTTCTAAATGTTTCTGGATGAATCACTGATCCAATTATGAAATTCGTTGCCGAGATGTTAACAGTACAATTATCTTGAAAGTTTGTTTGACGTAACAACTCGTGTAAGAGGATTTTTTTAATGTATAACTCAATTTAATTTGTGATTATTACCCGGCATGATGTTGCCAAATCTTTGATTAGAGTGAAGTGTTTTCTTTGGTTAATTGTTACTCATAGATTTTGTTTTAAGAGCGTATGTTGTAGTTTTTAAGTGCGTTGCCACTTTTTAAGTGTAAATAATTTGTTAGCATTGAATGAAACAAATGATCGACTAACCTAGAACATGTTATGTAGGTATCTTATTTGGCTAAATGCATGATTTTATTTCGTGTGCTTACATTTTTATCTATTTACCATTTACCTATCTGGTGAAATGTGTGTGAATCTCAGGTGTGAACGATGAGTTGGTTTATAAAATCGGGTTTAAGTAGTAGACACTTCCTTTTCACTTTTTCGTGTGATTAATGACTAACGTGGTGTCAGAGTTTTAAAGCCGCCCATGGGCCTCTGACCTGGCTTCGCATGCCGTCGAGAAATATCTCCCAGGCATGTCGGTTTCCCGTAGTAGACAATCCTAACTAATATTATAAATGCAAAAGTGAATTTGTTTGTTACGCTTTCACTCTAAAACGGCTGAACGGATTTTGATGAAATTTTGACAAAGTCAAAGTCAAATAATTTATTTCAATTAGGCACAAAACAGCACTTTTGAACGTCAAAATTTACAAAAAATAGAATTGATTCTAGTCGCCCCCCCCTTCCAAAAGGTAGTTTTCGTATGGAGAAGAATGGGCAAGAAACTCCACCGTTATTAGACATTTAAACAAACCTTTTTTACAGTTCGTTCAACCGATTTTGACTTCGTTGGTAGCATGACAAATGGCAGCTGCAGTAAACAGTTGGTATTGTAACCACTGTTTTACTTTTAATGCCATCTTTATGCCTACGGTATAGAAGTCAAAATCGGTTGAACGGACTGTAAAAAAGGTTTGTTTAAATGTCTAATCTTATTTCAAATGGAGTATAAGTTCAAAGGCGATTAACGTACAAAAAAAGAATCGAAGTTCATCTTCACATGATTCATTCTTTATTTATGAGAATAACGATACACCGATGAATTTAATGACGAAGAGAAAATCGTGACAAAATTCAGGCGCCACGCCAAAAATAATACAGAATTTGGTTTGTCATGTTGGTGACAAATCTCCAAGAATAGACTGTATTCTTGAATATTGTTAAGAAAATATTTTATTTATTCTCACGAAAGTTTGAATAACCAGAACCTGTACCCTAATTACGTAAACAATTATGCCTAATTGGTTTCATTTTGACAGTTCAACAACATTCAGTGCGCTATTTACGTTGTTAGGCAGATTTTTTTTTCCAATTTATGAAGCAATGTATTAGCAATCTGTTTCAAATCGAAACAGATTGTGTTGTATTACGCAATTAGGGTACTGGTTGACAGTTAATAACTTCTTAAAATTATACATACATAATGTACATTATTAAAAGATGAATTCTTTCCTGCTTTCAAGAACAAAGATTTTTCTTCAACTTGAGGTTTTCCACGAAATTATATAAAAAGGGTAGCAACCTACAATATTATTATAAGTAGCCAAGATTTCCACGAAAAATCACATAAGACATCGGGCGTAAAAAAGCGGCCAAGGGCGAGTCGGACTCGCACACGAAGGGTTCCGTACCCGGTACAATATTTAACACTACATTTAAATATTTTTTACCATCTTTAAATTTTTTATTCCCTTTAATTTAAATTTTAAGTGTTTACCTAATTACGGTTCAAAAGATACAGCCCTGTGACAGAGGGACGGACGGATGGCCAGCGAAACCTTAGTAATTAGGTCCCGTTGGCACCCTCTGGTACGGAACCCTAAAAAGGGTAGCAACCTGCAATATTATTATAAGTAGCCAAGATTTCCACGAAAAATCACAATAAATAACATCGGGCGTAAAAAAAAGAAAATAAAGAGCATATCTCGGTAGTCGGTGAGTCATCCAATCTACATCAGAGACTGTTGACAACACCTTTTGTAGGTACAGTGTGTAAGAAATTGGCACTAAAGAAATAAGAAGGTTTTTTGCCTAAAAATCAAATCAAATCAAAAATATTTATTTGCTAGAATATGATACAGACGCCACAGCAGGCTACTACAATCTGTCAAATTGATTTAATAGATTTTCAACTTTATAGCTGAAGCATAAGGTTTAAAGTTCATTGGGAAAATTTGACAGTTTCGGGTAGCTTGATGTGCTGGCGTTTGTACATAAGGTGTTACAGTAAATTTGTTTCAGCATATCCTGCCATAACATGGCGTGCAAATGTATTCACAATCAGCTATGTCAATTAATTTAACTTACAAATTACAGATTCTATTGATTTGTCTTCTAAATAGTCCTTAATGGTATAATATATTTTAAATAGAAGTAGTTTAACCCTTGATATCGATCTACGGATCTAGGCAATAGGTATAGTCTACGAGTAGATTTATCAATAAAAGACAAAAGAAGGTGACGTAATAAAACATAGTGGACTGGTTTCTGTTCTTTTGTCCTACTTTTAGGGTTACCGTACCCTAAGAGTGCCCAACGGAACCCTATCACTAAGCCTCCGCTGTCCGTCCGTCCGTCCGTCTGACTGTCAGGCTGTATCTCATGAACCGTCACAGGTAGACAGCTAAACTTTTCAAAGATTGTGTAGTTCTTGTCGCTATGACAACAAATCACACTTCACACTATATAATCCTACTAATATTATGAAGGCGAAAGTTTGTGAGTGTGTGTGTATGTTTGTCTCTTCTTCACGCTCAAACGGCTGAACCAATTTGGATGAAATTTGGCACACAGATAGTTTATAACTTGAATTAACACATAGGATACTTTTTATCCCAATATTCCCACAGGATCGAGACTTACGCAGCTAGTAATAAAAATTAAATATTGTTAAAATTCAAGGGGGTCACCATTCAAGAAATGTGTTTTTCCGGCGTTTTTAGGGTTCCGTAGTAAACAAGGAACCCTTATAGTTTCGTCATATCCGTCTGTCTGACTGTCCGCTGCTTAGCTCAGAGACTCTTAGTACTAGAAAGCTGTTTTTTGGTATGGGTATACATAATTAATCACGCCGATAAAGTGGTAAAAAATCATAAAAAAAATATTTTTTTAAGGTACTCCCCTACCTACATGAAAAGTGGGGTGTTTTTTTATTTTTCTCTCCCATATTGTGGGATGTCGTTGGAAAGGTCGTTCAAAATATTGAGAGTTGTGAAAACCATTTTTGGATTTAGGAATCCGTTTTCGAAATATTAAGCTTTAAAGTGCTAATTTTTGTAAGAGTCACCAGCAATAGTATATATAACGAAATTAAAAGGAAAACTATCACAGCTAAGTAGGCTTTACAAGTTAACGAGTAATAATCGACCAACTTACATTTGCGGTTGCAAAAACATGTTCTCCCATACATTCCGTACGGTAGAACATGTTTTACAACTACAAAGTTAAGTTTGTTCTTGGGATAAATTTATCCCAACTACGGAACCCTTCATTGTGCGTGGTCCGACACCCACTTGGCCGGTTTTTGCTAAATATTGTACGGTGGTACGGAACCCTTCGTGTGTGAGTCCGACTCGCACTTGACCGGGTTTTTAGGTAGTTTAGCATCTTCTTAAGATCTGCCTTGCCTTTAGATATTATTACCCATTGTTCATCATGTTCACAATACCGGTGTTCGTTTTGAAGTTAAAAAGTTTTTATTACAAAAATAAACTGAAATATAACTGGAAAGATAAGTTAAATTAGCCCCTTTTGTTCTTAGGTACCTGTTTGCTGATAAGCAGTTCATAAAGTGACATTAAAATTGTTTTATAGCCTTTACCACTTTTAATAACAGAGCGAGAGTATCTAAGTAGCAGCGTTGATACAATATGATGGAAGTAAGATTAAATGGAAACATTTTACACATTTTCCTGATACGAGTAAGTCAGTTGCCATTTCAAGCCAAGCACGAGTTTGAAGTGCCGGAAAACTCGCGTGAAGTTTATAACGTACGCTTAAATCTAATTGAAATGGAAGTGAGTGATATTAGTCATGAAGCAAAGCGAACTTTTTCATCAGAATCCGCCCGAGTACCTTCACAAATACACCTCATTCGGCGAAAGCGGATTTAGAGTGTTACGCATGAAAAGTTCACGGAACAAAATCGTATTGGCAATGATTACGACTGAGAGATAACCGACAGACAAGCGCCGATGACACAACGGGAAGCACTCGCTAACTCCTGTTTTATTTATAAAATCAGTGTCCAGTCAGTTCGGGCCCGAGCACGTCTACAGCCAAAACCTCACGCCGCGAAAAATATTCAGTAATGTCAATGAAATTTACAATTTAGACGCCGCCGGCGCTAAAACAAACATTGCGCGAGATCGCACGCGCACCACTGCAGTCGATAAACAGTGTAGTGTTATTAAAAGCTCTATAAACAGTGAAGATGGTCAGTTTGGACGTTCCGCCTAGTTACCCGCCGCCGCCTCCGCCGTCGAGGCCGGTGCGGCCCAAAATCACGTTGCAGATACCGGACTCAACTCTGCTGATGACACCTAGGGTGCCTACGACAGGAACCTCGGTTTACTGGGGGCAGCCGAGGTATCATGGCAAGCCTCCGGGGACCGCTGCCTCTCACCTCTCCGACCCCCATGGAAACCCTTATTTCAACCCTTTCATGCACATGTATCATAACAAAGCCTCTGAGTTCATGTTCAAACAGTTCGAAGGCTTTAAAGACTTTACTATAAACACGACGAAGCATGGATTAAGTGCTGGTGAAAAGTCCGCGTTCTGGTTCTACAATAGATTAAAGTTGCTCTCAAGAAGGTGGTTCACTCATCTCTGCTTGAGTTTGTGTTTGGTGTTGTACAGTTTTATTGGTGCCGCTGCATTTATGGCTATTGAGGGTGAGTAAATGATTGTCTCTAGTACTCTTTTCTTCTCCTTTTTTAAATTCTTCTAATTCGAAAGCAATCTCTCTCTCCCTCTAACACTCCCTTCTCTTCTAATGTCTCTAATACGATTAATAAAATTATCGGTAAATTTTCAGTCAATTCATAGTGCAACTCCACGAAAAATATTAACTGATTAGTTAACAGTTAAATTAACTGAGAGTTTATTTATGAAAACATGACAACGATAGTAAACCGTTTTGATTAGCACCATTTACAAATTAATTCGTGGTCGTTAGCTAGATTAATGCAACACAAAATATCAACATGATTGCAGCATAATTTCACATAATTTTGACACTTATGATTGCCAGCTTTATTCAGCTCTTACCTACAAAGTTTATTTTATCATTCATAATGAATGCGTACATTTTATTTATTTACTTTTACTTTACTACTACTTGCAATCTGATAATTATTAACATAATTTGGTCACAAAAGCAGCAAAAGCTAGATAACTATAGAAACATAGTACAGATATTTGGTTTAAGTGGTTCAGTATCAAAATGTTCTTTGATTAGCGTCGACACCTAATATTTTCAGATCTACAGTAGACCTACTTGTCTGATAATGATTGATACAATAAAAACAAATAAATCACCATGACACACATATTTATATTTGCACTGCCTGCTGGGAACAGCGTTGCCAGACGTCCCGATTTTAGTGGGTCGTCCCAATTTTTTCCCCAAAATTAAATGTCCCGCGCGGACAAGCTCAGTCCCGATTTTCGGGCTTAGAAAAATAAACAAGTAATGTATAACTTATTCAATAATACGAGTATATTCCTATGAAGATACCTGTAGGATAAACTAATAGTTATTGGTTATAATTATAGTAAAGTAACGTATTTTCATTAAAATAAATTTTTTACTGCATTATTATCGTCATTGTAAACTTAATTTAAAACACAAATAAAAGGATAAGTAGTAAAAAATAATATAAATAAATAATAATATAATTTACGTTTTCTTATCATGTCCCGCTTTCGATGAAAGAATCCCGCTTTTTTATTCAAAAGGATTATCTGGCAATGCTGGCTGGGACTCAAGCCACAGCCTCTGTGAGAGGTTGTGGGCCATTGTCTACAACGCGGGCTCAGTGTGGGCAATAAAGCAACATTTCCAATCAATCTGCCTAGCCTTTTATCAACTATGTTGGGTTCGGCTTCAGTCTAACCGGATGCAGCTGAATACCAATATTTTACATGGAGCAACTGCCTATCTCTCCACAACCCAATAGCTGAGTAATACGATACCCCTTGGTAAGATTGGTTGTCAGACTTTCGGGCTTCTGACGACTCGTAACGACTGTCAAAGATCCACGAATACGAGGCACGGAGGAGTCCTCGTATAGAAAGATGGACGCCCATCCACGGACCGATCATCAGGCTAAGCTACACTTGCCGGGGGCAAGTGTAGCTTAGCCTGATGGATTGGCCGTGCGGCTGTTATTACTTTAAATAAATAAATAAATAGTGTTTAATTTCGGGCAAAATACCCATATACAAAAAATAGAATAAATAAGTAGTAAAAAACAGTAAAAACATTAAAAATTATTAAAAATTATCACAGTCTTCAAAAACATTTCGTCATTTTTTTAATTAGCCACGAGCTCCTCCAACAAAGCAACATTTCCATGGTAGGTATTATAATATAGTCAATTCCAAAAGTGTCTGATGTACTGTAACGTTTCCATTTGATAAAAGTGTAAACAAACACTATTTGGGTTAAAATCTTACGCAATCTAAAATGGACAGTGTTTAACTAATGAGAATAAGTAACACATTCATCTGTATTTAGAAGGTTTCAACTTTATATCTCACCACTGTTTGCAACAATATTGTTTGAATGACGTTATTAAATTGTTGGTGATTGAAAATTCATCGACCAAAATAGAGGTTATAAAATTAACCTAAATTGTCAAATGAATAACTCAATACTCAATATCTTTATTGCTTTACCATAATGTGTACTTAGGTGGTAATTATATAATTTCGATCATTATGGACCCTGTAGGGAACAGCAAAAGGGTAGGTAATAACATCTGTTACTGGTTGAATGCCGTAATTACAGAAACAATTAGAAAGCCATTGTGTCTCGCGTGGATTCACGTTCAAAGGGATATGGAGATTTATAAAAAAACTAAAAATCCGACTACAAAAACACATAACTGAAAAGAGAAAAACAAGCATTATAATTAATAGAATTTTGGTATCGCAGGTGGGGGACTGGACATTGGACAAACCTATTAACCTGAAAAATGGTGTACCTAACTTTTGGTTTAGGCTTTTTAGTTTTTACAATTTCTGATTCCAAATTATATTTAAACATATAATTTGTTTATATTTCTGTAATCACCTTTTAAAACCCTTCTTTTTGATACCCCACTCGATAGGTTTTGAAGTTTTTTATTTATTTTAAATAAACAACTTTTTGGCGCCAAAAATCTTTTTTAAATTTTAATATACTGAGTGACACTTGCGCAATAAAGACGAATCTAATGAAATATCATTGATCAAAATCGGTTCAGTCGTTAGTTTAGTAGTTACGAGGGAACATAGAGACGGACATACATACAACTAACAAGTAACCCTCCTTTTTTGGCTTCGCCACAGTAAGGTAAAAATAATAATTTTGGGTTAAAGTATTCAAATAATCAAATCAAAGCATTAAAGTGAGACTATAAATTAGCATCCACAGGTACCTATGTTCTGCCGGGGTTCCGAAGAAGTCCGAAAGGGAGATCGTGGCCCCCGGCAAAATGGCAACTGAAGGAACACGGGTGGGTTTTAGTCAGTAAGAGTCTGACACGGGCGTGTCCCGCTCCGCCCAGAGCGGGAAAAGTTATTTGATAATTTCACACAAAAAAAAAAAGTACCTATGGTTACCTTTTCATCAGAAACTTTTGAAACAGTTTCTATACCTTTCTAATTAAATGTCTTTACTACAACAATAAATTATTATAAGCAACTCAGTTCTTTATCTAAAACATCTGAATCGTGGTACAGAAACCAATAAAGGTCAAAATTAATTGAACAGATAAACTAATACAACTTAATGCTAGGACATTTTGGAAACCCACGATCTTAGTTCTGAAACTAATAGATACTGGGTCTTGGTAACTAAGTTAAACAGCTTTCGATCTGTCAATAGAGTCTACAAATTAATTTGCAATAGTTTCGTAGAAGAGAAGACATGAAATAGATCGGTCGATATGAAATAGATCTAACTTGATTCTGTTAACTTGGTATTGGTAGTTAGAAAAAAAAAAACATATATTTTGTCACAGAAACACGTATACATAAAAAACAGGATAGAAACTCTTTATACACATCCAAGAAGCACACGACACAAAAAATTACATATGCGTGAGACGTCATAAAAAGCAGTATTTAATAAAAATATTTTGGGCATGGCACCCAAAATATACAATAAGTTGCCAAAAACTATCACAGACCTATACAAAATGGACCAATTCAAGTTAGGTTTGCACGGATTCCTAGTTACAAAATGTTATTACTAAATTAATGATTATTTAAATGAAAGATGACTGATCTTATAATGATTTTTTAATGACAAATATAATGATTATTGAAATTTTGATTTGACTTGTGTATTTTTTTATTTTGGTACCTATTTATATTTTTATTGTAACTCAATTTATAATCTATTCTGTATTTAATGTTGCGATTAGTACCTACCTAATATACTTGTTAATTTTGCATACCTCATTAGGTTATAATACAATTAACCTTTTATATTAGTAACACCTTTTTAACATGTATTATGCAAATAATTTATTTGATTTGATTTGAAAAATTGGGTAATTGTGTTGGATTTTTCCAAAGAGTCTGGCTTTGAGCCCGGTTAAGACTTTACTGACAATACCTCAAAGTACTTAGCATGATCCTCTCATATATGGAAAATACTGCAACATTAATTTTGAAATAAGTATATGGTAAAGTTGAGGACTAATGTTAACTACTATGTTTGACGAAAACACGATCCGTAAAATTTTCTTGACAGACAAAAATTACAAAGTTACCTCCAAACCAAACAATAAACCACTACCACTACTAGTATTAAAAAAAATCTCCAAATTATTCATGAAACTTTGCATAATACTCGTAACTGAACTAAATACAGGGTGGCAGGGACATCGACGCGAAAACTATTACCATGAATTCAGCGATGAAATTTTTCGCGGTCAAAATGTATGAAACAGCTGATTGTTTCCCTGCAACCCTGTATAAAGCAGATACTATGTTTTTTTTAATTTAATTACCGTTATTTTCACCGAAAAAAAATTACCTAAACTATCGGCACCTTAGAGCCTTCTCCCCGCCGCTCAGTTTCGCTTTCACTCAGTCTGCGAGCAGTAGTGTGCGAGCGAGATAAAGAGTTAATTTGAGCTGAATTATGACAGACCATGATTAAAACTAACTAAGAAAAAAAAAACAATGATAAACATAATATCACGCCTGTCCCCCCAAAGGGGTAGGCGGGTGTGCTCTTAATGACAGTAGACTTGCCCCTATCAAATGAGACTATAGTTCTCAGTTAATTTTTATTATGGTCAGGCAGTTTGAGTAATTTATGCGGCCTACCCAAATGTCCTTTCGTTGGTATTCGTCGAGTCGTTGAGCTCCATAAGTTCAGAGTTGAGCTGTAAGGTTACTGACAAATGCGCGCACTGTCTGGACGGGTCCACTCAAATATGTGTGGTTCTTTCCCCAAAAGACCGTCTACATGGTTCTCACATGATCTGACCAAGATTATGTCTGCACTTTAAAATAAACTGTGACCTGTGTTTGTGACTTTGTTTCGGCCGTTTCGGAGTAGTCGGATAAGAAACACCGAGCTCATCTAGTTTTTAAAATAATAATTATTGACATATAAAATTGTTTGTACAAACCTACTTACAGAAATAAAATCATTTACTAATTTACAACTAATAATCATTCTGTTTAATTCTTTATTAACTACCGTAGTGCTTAAAAACGGTAATATTTTCCGGAATGCGATGTGTTTTACGACCTAGCTTTTTAACTCGATAATAAAATGTCTGGAATACGTAAGTCCAGAACGATCTCAGTTTTAGATCTCTTCAGAAAACATAGAATAGTCTAAAGTTATTTGGATATTGTTGCTTTTTAAAAAAAGCTGGTCCAAATAAATAAATAAAACTACATGCATGGAATCAATTTTTTATCATATTTGATATTTTTAATGGAAGAATTATTTATTTCTAAGATTTAATGGTAGAATTATTTATTTCGAAGATTTAATGGAAGAATTATTTATTTCGAAGATTTAATGGTAGAATTATTTATTTCTAATGGAAGAATAAAATAGAATAATCATTTATTCTGAACCAAATAAGTAATAAAAAAAATCTTTGTTCCAAATATGATTTTAAAATAAATAATTCGCAGCTGAAAGTTACGAAAATGTAGTGTGACGAAATTTTCGAATAGCGAACCGATATTTGATGCGAAAATCGAATCGTAGGTAGAGGATTACAAGGTTAGCCTGACATAGGATAGGTCGGATTTAAAAAGTAAAGTCTCACATTCGTTGCAATGCAATTTGGTTTGTTGCTGTCGAAATCGGATTAAGTTGTTGTGATCCCAAGTTGAACTTGTTTGTATTTACATTTTAGAGATCTGAGTATTTGGTAAAACTTTACTGCATTAAGATTTTTGAGGTGAAAACTTCTTTAGGCGCGTTGGGCATTTTTGAGATGGGAAAAAACAATTGAATTCGCGACACCGTTACCGACACCTCATTTTTGTAAACGCGATTGTGCTCTTTATTTAGATAAGGTTACGGACCAATGTTCTATACAATTATTTTTCTTGGCCATAGTAAATGTACTGTCAGTACTTCGGCGTCGTCATCTCGTTCTCGTTTACGTCCCGTTCACAGTGCGGTGGACAAACGGCCTAACTGTGTTAACAGAAAAAGAAAGAAAGAAAAATGTTTTATTTGGGACACGCACAGAAAATATAAAAGAGCAATAAAAAAATAAAAATTAACAAATATAAAAAAGGAGCATTTTAAACTAACAAACAAAAATAATAACGACCTGTGCGAGGCCAAAAGGGCTCCTATCTCAGCATTGTTGTGTTTCGTAAGATAGCCAGTTCCTCTATGGTTGAGGATTCCCGGAGAAGCTCGCTTACACCTTCAGCCTGACCATCACTTACCACCTGTAGACTGAAGGTCAAGAGCTACCCCTACTCTCAACTCAACTACATAGATTCTTTAATACGTCCAGTGCCGGGAGTTCTCCTGTAGGGTTCACCTAGTCGCATATGGGATGCCGGGAGCCCTCGCGTAGTTTTTTCTTAGGGAATACAGTATTATAAACCGTGAAAATGAAATCTGATGTAGATTTTAACAATATTTATTCGTTTATGAAAGCTTGCTAAGTGTCAAAGAGCAATAGAGAGAAGCATGGTAGGCTCAAAGAGACAAGATAGAATAAGAAACATAGATCTCCGGTCCAGAACAAAACTGACCGACATTCTAGCAAGAATAGACCAACAGAAGTGGAGGTGGACAGGCCATATGACGCGAGACACTAAAGGAAAGTGGAGTAAGGCAGTAACAGAGTGGTATCCAAGGGATGGCAAAAGAAATCAGGGAAGACAGCTTTCCCGATGGGAGGATGAAATAAAGCTGACAGTAGGTTCAAACTGGTGGAGGATACCTCGCGACAGACAACAATGGAAGTTGTTAGAGGAGGCCTATGCCATGAGGCACACCGAAATTCGAGACATTTTGTGATTTTTTGTTGTAACCATTAGGTACTGTAAATTTTGTTGTCTGGTTTCCGAATAAAAGCCTTTATTATTATTACTTTATGGGTTGGTTTTAAAATCCAAGCATTTTTTTGTTCACGGTTACAAATATTTACAAAATATTTAAAAGGTTGGAAACTACTTAAATTTTTTAAATCGTGTTTTCAAGATATTTACTTTTGATAGAAGCAAAAATTTTTCTTCCAACACAGCACTATTGCTTGGTTTAAAGCTTACATTTTTATAAGTATTTTGAAGTTTATTAAAAACGAAACCAACAAACAAAACAACAAAAAATAACTCATATTTATTCCTTCCCTTCCTTTCAAGAATCTATGCAACCGAAAGTTCCTCACAATTCGTGTCAAGCCACTGTGTGCACTAAATTAAACTTAACTCTAGTTCAAGAAGCACAAACTTCTTCAGAGCACTTCAGTTTTAACGTTTTGAGAGCCATAGAATTTGAACTACTCTCTAAAGCTAAAGAGGTAAAGAGTACTTGGGAACTAAGGAAAGAAAGAAAAATAGGTTTATTTGTCACAAAAACACAAAACAAGACTACATAATAGGTACCAGTTAGTCAGTACGTACCCTACCCAGGCAGTACCCTACCCAGGCAGTACCCTAATTGCAAAACGTATTTTCGGAAACGGTTTTGACAATAATTTGTTTAATTTTGACAGTTCAACAACATTCATTGCGTTATTTACGTTGTAGAGCAGATTATTTTTCCAACTTATGAAGCAATGGATTAGCAATCTGTTTCAAATCGAAACAAATTGTGATTGATCGTGTATTACGCAATTAGGGTACTGGTTTTGAAAATATGCAATTCGTTTAGATATTTCCCTTGATAGCACGAGTTTTTGGTGCTAATTTGGTGATCTTTTCTCGATTTGACGGCAAAGATCGTAAATTTATACGAAGGCTCGTTATGTGTAACAAGTCCTATATGAAAGGGGGAGCCTTTTGTCACTACTCGGAAACAAAATCCAGACTCCGGGCTTGTACTGAGAAGTTTTTATTCAAAAAAAAAAAAAAAAAGATTCCGTTGAACTGAGAACCTCCTCTTTTTTTTGAAGTCGGTTAATAAAGTGTCATTATTTTTCTTCCAGACAGAAATTTTCTTATGACAGAAAAACAGCAGCTAATTTAGTCCATAATGAGCAGTAGGTAAATAAAGAGTTTCATAAGTAAAATAAACACAAAACCAGAAGAGATTGTATCTTCTTCTTCTACTTTTCGTATGTATAGTGACTAACCTGGTTTCAGAGTTTTTAAAGCCGCCCATGGGCCTCTGACTTGGCTTCACATGCCGTCGAGAAATATCTCTCAGGCATGCCGGTTTCCTCACGATGTTTTCCTTCACCGTGTTTAAAGCAAGTGATAATTATACAATATGCACCTGAATCCGAAAAGTTAGAGGTGCCTTGGTGAGACATTGTATGAACGGTATCGAAAATACATGTCATATTGTATGGCTAAGTATTTTCCTCTCCCTTGCTTGATCTCAAGCAAAGGCTTGTAGTCGTTACTCATACATAAAGGTACAATTCCGTAACCGACCGCAGCCGGCAACTGGAGACGACGTGTCGCCGCCAAACGACTGGTTTCTATGTATTTCTATGAAGACGACGCGCGACATGTCGCTAGAAAAGGAAGGTATTTCATAGAAATTCGTTGCCTACAGTTGCCGCCTGCGGTCGGCTACAGAATCAAACTCAAAGCATTTATTTCAATTAAACAATTTACAGGCACTTTTGAATTGTCAAGGAGTCGGTCAGTCAGAAATATGAAGCTAGTTGCCCATTCCAAAGTGTAGTAGGTACCTATGGAGATGAACGGGCCAGAAACTCCACGGACACTCTTAATAAAAAATTGTTACAAAATATTGGTTACATCATTCATGTTGAAATTATACATGTGAGTACAATGTAGAAAGACGTGTACGTTCAAAGCGTCCGTAATAAAAAGATAAAACAAAGAACAATCCATAAATTAAAAATAAGTCATGGCAGCTAAGAGATGACCAGTCCCAACTGACGGCCCCCGTTCACGAACATGACGCATGGATTAGCACCATTCAGCTCAACCATTTTGAAGGGAGCTAAATGATCCAACACACGCGCCACCATCATTGAGATATCTGAGTGAGCATGACATACTCACAGCCGCCAGGGCACATTCAAGTCAATGCAAGACATATTACCCGGTTAATGGTAACTCTTTAGTACATAGTGCTCACTCCTGTGAATGGTATCTTAATTCAGTTGCCTGCATTCTATCCGAACCGATATTTAAAAAGTTTTTATATCCCGACCACATGATGCGAGATGAAACTTAAACTTCGAAGCACCTAAACGTGTGGCCACAAGAAAAGTGAAACCAAAATAATACACTAAACAAAATTCCGATGAAAATTTAAATGTGAAACTTATTCAGGGTTGTGGTGTTCTCCGGAAACCACAACCTTTGATGAGGCGGACGTTATGGCCGCAACATGAGGAATTAAAATCGTAAAAGTTTGTGTTAGTGAATATAAAAGAGAAGCCAACAAATACATTTTTATTGGTGTCCAATGTTTTGTTGTTCAGTGTTTTCAGTACAATTCTGTGTTTTTAACTGAATTTTCGGTAATCCGTCAGTGACGGGTCAACATGTCATCTGTCTCAATAACAATTTTTTGTATACTCAAAGGGTGCCAACAGGACCCTATTACCAAGGCTCCGCTATCCGTCCGTCTGTCACAGGGCTGTATCTTTTGAACAGTAGTAGGTAGACACTTGAAATTTTCACAGCGTGTACTACTATGGCCGCTATAACAACAAATATTAAAAATAAAATAAAGTAAAAAAATCAAGGAGGTCCCCCACAAGAAACGTGTTTTTTTCGGCGTTTTATATTGTACGGTGCAAGTCTTCCAAGCACTTCCTGTGCAAGTCCGACTCGCATTTGGCCGCTATATTTGCTTTTTGATGCCAATTCGAAAGCTTTTGTCCAATATTTGTGACGCTTCGCTATAAATTCCTATACAAGCATTTTCCATGGGCGACACGATTTACCGTCTAGCTTGTAGGTTCTTCGAAACAAGTTCTTGTTCACGGTACTGCCGCTGTTCATAATCTTGCACCAAGTTTACAACTCTCCCATGCGTAAGCGAGACAGCGATAGCTAAAGTCTCACTAACTACTGGAAACTGTTGTCATTTCCATTGCAGTTCCGTACATGACACTTAGGCCGCTTTCCGAATTAGAACTTAATCGCTCACTGCGCTGACATCAATAATTTGCGTACCGATTTAGATATCACGATTATGACAGCTGGTGGCTGTCAGCAATTTGGAACGCTCGTGAACGCGCTCACAGTGCTCGCTCAACGTCAAAACTTGCGTAACATATTTTTTTGTGTTTAAACCGTTAGTTTATAGATATGATGCCACTCAAAACAAACCGACACAACTGTCATTATTGACAGCGCTCACGGTGATATTAATGAAAAGCATGGTCGGCGTTATTGCAAGATGGCGCATGTCATGACGACATCTATGACGATTCACAGGACATCGTTATCGCGCTCACCCTATTTTGGTACGGGTGTCAGCACGCTCAAATCGATTACAGCGTAACTCGGAATGCACCCTCAGATTGTTGCCGTTGTTACTTGTTTCATACGTGTTTCTTGCGTGTGTGGAACCATCTCGCTCAGCGAAACAGTCTGTATTCTCAAAACTTTCTAACAAGAACGATCTAGACAGGAATGTTAAACTTACGTCCAAAGTTTAATTCGTTCACGCTATTTTCTCTTAATATAATAAACTTTTAGTACGCCGGTTCAATTAGTTAACAGTTCCGAAACTCAAAACTGCTCTTTTTAGGGTTCCGTAATAAATAAGGAACCCTTATAGTTTCGTCATGTCCGTCTGTCTGTCTGTCCGCGGTCTAGCTCCGAGACCCTTAGTACTAGAAAGCTGTAATTTGGCATCATCATCATCATCATTTCAGCCGAAAGACGTCCACTGCTGAACATAGGTCTCCCCCAAGCACCTCCACTTCGACCGATTCTGTGCTTTCCGCATCCAGCGGATTCCTGCGGCCTTCACAAGGTCATCGATCCATCTTGTGGGAGGCCTTCCAACGCTACGTCTTCCGGTACGCGGTCGCCACTCCAGAACCTTTCGGCCCCATCGGCCATCCGTTCTACGAGTAATGTGCCCTGCCCATTGAAAGAGAAAGAAAAGAAAGAAAGAAAAAGTATTTATTGAGACTCGCACAGCCATTGCCACTTAAGTTTCGTAATTCTTCGGGCTATGTCGGTTACCTTGGTTCTCCTGCGGATCTCCTCATTAATTTGGCATAGGTATACATATTAATTACGCCGACAAAGTGGTAAAACATAATTATGAAAAACATTTTTTTTAGGGTCCTTCTCCTACATGTAAAGTGGTAATGTCTTTTTTGTTTTTTTTTTAACCCATATTGTGGGGTATCATTGGAAAGATCCTTTAAAAATATTGTGAGTTTGTAAAAATCATTTTTGGATTCAAGGATCCGTTTGCGAAATATTAAGCTTTAAAGTGCTAATTTTTGTTAGAGTCAAGTGTCCCCCCCCCCCTGCCAGCTAAATTGTTGGTTTTGGATATGTGAAAAAAATCACAGCAGTAGTTTATATAACGAAATTAAAAGGAAAACTATCACAGCTAAGTAGGCTCTACAAGTTAACGAGTAATAATTGACCAACTTAACTTTGCAGTTGCAAAAACATGTTTTCCCATACAATCCGTATGGGAGAACATATTTTTCAACTACAAAGTTAAGTTTGTTTTTGGGATAAATTCATCCCAACTACGGAACCCTTCATTGTGCGTGGTCCGACACGCATTGGCCGGTTTTTTAGCTTTAAACTTTACGTGGGTCCGGTTACTAGAATTCATAATTTATGGCTGAACGAGCAGCGTCCCGCGGTTTTATCCGCATAAGTCTCGATCTCATTGGAATATCAGGATAAAATGTACTCTTTGTATTAAGCCAGGTTATAAACTATCTGTTTGCCAAATTTCATCCAAATCCGTTTAGTAGTTTCTGCATGAAAGAGTAACAAACATCCATCCATCCTCACAAATTTTTGCGTTTAAAATATTGCTGATGATAATTGCTGAATTTTCCAATGTTCAAGTTCATAACTCTATTTAACTTCATGAGACATAAAGATCATCTGTCAAAACCCTGTTCAGAATAATTCCAAGAAGTGAATGGCGAATGTTATCCAAAAGCGCGGGAAGGTGAAATGTCAACAACATTGAAATTTTAATTTTCGCGCTAATTCTTATGTCAGTGTCATAGCTTAATTTTGACAGGCTGGTTTTTTTTTAAGTTTTGATAGTAATGTTACACGTATCTGATTCATTTACTCTAATTTATTTATTCTTTTTGAATTGGGGCACGTCGGAAGATGTAGTTACTTACAATACTCCTTTTTTTACTGAAGGAATTTCGTACATCTTAAAAGCATTCAGTTAAAACCATTTAAACAAACTACATATTTCTTGTAGGTACGTGCAGTTTCGTAGATATTTATAGTTTCTCAACATTCTTTTTAGATATTGAGTTCGAAAATAAACTGGAGACACTGACGATATTTTTGTGTTAATAAATCATTTTTCCCTTTTGACTAACACCTACTGAATTCGTGGGTAGTTACATCATCTTACCTTGTCTGTAGTTGTTATTTTTGTACGTTTTGTAAACTGTTTACTTTAGTCATGGGAGTATCTCTGCGAACTCGGATAGTTGACAAGTGACAAAACGAGTAAAAAAAAAAAAACGGTAAATGCCGCCGGCCAGAGTGTGGTTTCTGACTGAATTCACGAACCGAGGTCATGAATTTTCTTCTGGGAAAACTAACAGCCCCTGGTTTGGTTATAATCTACTTATGCATATGTCGCAGGGATATTGTCAAACCAGTGATATTATAAGTTGACTAGTGAAATTACAATTGCACGAAACTTTGTCAACCGCCTCCATTTCTCACAATTTAACGGGCTCATTTCAGTGACATTATAATTTCACTGGACCCACGCAGTGATAGTGCAAGCCCGTTAAATTGTGAGACGGTCAATGATTGGTCCGTTTCCAATGTCATGCCTTACTTATATCATAAAATGAATAAACTTCTACACGTTATTATGCAGATCTTAAAGACCAATCAAAACGCACAAAGACCTACAAACTTGACTCATAATATATCAAGGGTTATTATAAAATCACTACAGCGTTCCCGTGAAATTGCAATAGCACTAAAAAAAGTCCGTTAATTTGTGATAAATGGAGGCGATTGACAAAGTTTCGTGCAATTATAATTTCACTAGTGAAATTATTCACTAGTGAAATTATTCACTAGTGAAATATAAGTATAGTGAAATAATTATAATTTCACTAGTGAAATTTCACTAGTGAAATTATAATATCACTGGCTTGACAATATCCCTGCGACACATATACCGACATGAGCAAATACGGTGCGAAAAAAAGGACCCTAAAGCCTGATTTCCACGATACAAGTTTCTTGAACGTTCAAGAGCAATAATCGCAAGCCATACAGCACGTTCAAAAGTGCAATACTTGCGCTATTTTCTATAAAATGGCATACAATAATTGAACGCTAGTTTTGCCATTCAAAAATTGAATGCGGCGTCTGTCAAGGCAATTATTGCAAGGAGATTATTGCTAGGCGATTATTGTAATCAAGTTTTGCCTCGTCTAAACACAGAGTTTTACGGGTTTGTTCCATTTTATGACGTGTTGATTAAAGTATTGACCGTATTTGCGCTGCCAAATATTTCATTCAATTTTATTGAACGTATTCTCAAGATTTTTTGCATGTGTTTACAAGCACTTTCTGGCATTCAATTGAGCTGAAACTTGGCATAAACATCGGTGACTTCGGTGAAATTGTAATAATTTGTACCATGGAGCTGGTTTGATGATGCAGCCAAGTGGCCATAGGAATTCCTCAACTATGCAAATAATAATAATAAGATTAATTGGAGATTTATTGTGAAGGATGGCACGGTTGACATCTGTCGGGCATGCCACCGGCCGGGAGAATCAATCCGACACATTATCTCCGGGTGTTCTCGTCTAGCTAACGAAGAGTACTTGCATAGACATAACCTTGTAGCCAGGATTATCCATCAGCAACTTGCTCTGAAATACGGCCTTGTGGAATCGGAAGTGCCGTACTACAGGTATGTGCCCGATCCAGTTCTCGAAAATGGAAATATCACATTGTACTGGGATCGATCCATCATCACTGACAGGACTATTGTTGCCAATAAACCTGATATAGTGGTGGTGGATCGAGTAGAACGGCGCACAATGATTATTGACATAACAGTCCCGCATGACGGGAACCTCGTGAAAGCCGAGAAAGACAAACAAATCAAGTATCTTGACTTGGCTCGCGAGATTGTCGACATGTGGGATGTGGACTCAGCGATCATTGTGCCGATAGTCGTATCAGCCAATGGCTTAATTGCCAAGAGCCTCGACCAACACCTAAGGAGGCTCGCGTTGGGCAGCTGGATCAAGGGCTTGATTCAGAAGGCGGTACTCCTGGACACGGCTCGCATTGTCAGGAGATTCCTCTCTCTGGAGCCCTGACCGCCGGTAGCTTGGACCCTGTTCCCGATACCGGTGGGCTACTATTTTTTATATTTTTAAATGTTTTTATACTTTCTTTATTCTAATATTTAAAAATATAATTTATAAGTATTTAAATGAAATAAAAGGAATAATAATAATAATCCATTTAATTCAGGCGACGCAGGCCCATAAATAAATACCTTAACCTAAACATACATATTTTTAAAATTATAATAACAAATAACTATTGTACACGAAGTGATGACTGTGTCGGCGTCCTGTTGCGCTGCGTGGTGTCGCGTAACCTTCCACGAAATCGTCGGTACGCCACACCTTTCGGCCAAAACTCTTCTTTCATGAAGGTTTCTAGGTACTGAGTTGAAACCCGCACCACAAACGACTTGAAGTTTATGTTATGGCTCGACTCCAACTTCTCCACTCTCAAGGTCCACTTGATCTTGGTTCTGATGTATTCCATCGTGGAGTGATGCAGACGGGATACGTACAGCTGCGTCGACGGTGTAGCAGCACGCAGCAACATATTTGGTCCCGCTAGAGCAGTACCACATTGATTACGGCAAGTGGGCTTCCTTCGCTTGGATTCCATCGTCACGAAGCCTTCCTTGTCTGGCTGCCCTTTCTTAGGGAAATAGCCCCGTTGTGATTGGGTTAGTTCGATTAATTGTCTTGACAAGTACTAACTATAATAGCCGTATTTAAAAGGGGAGGGAAGAAAATTTTTGATGCTAAAATTGCATAAGCGATTTTATTGTATGTGCTGCTTTCACTAAGTTTGAAACGTTACCATTTTTGAACGGTAAACTTGCCCGTATTGAGCAATAATTGTACCTATGTGTTGATTAGACGGTGCAAGTCAATTGTTGCTTCAATTTTATGGTATGTGCAATAAACTTACACCGTGTAAATTTGACTTTGACAGCACGTTTAAAGGAAGGCACTGTTCAATGTTAAAGTGTCACCACTGACTTGCCGTTGTTCAGTTGGCCGTACCTCTGCCCTTTTAAGAAGTATATACAAACTAGATGATAATAAATGTTTCTGTTCATTTCAGATGGAAGTTCATATAAATGACAGCTTATCGTTCAATTTGCAATAAATATAAATACATAAGTAAGTAATATTATCGGTGTCATTAGCTGCCTAAAAGCTTTAGATATTGGTCTGGCATTCGTTTATCGATAACATAAACAAAGTAGTATTGCTATGGAGCTGTGATTCTCATTATAGGTAGATATCGTAACGTGGTATTTAGTTTACTTTCGTATACAGGCTTATCAGTGGGTTCCTTATACGTCATGTTGTATCAGAAAGGTGTGGTCATATTTTAAGGGTGTCGTACAGACCATCAAATTGAACAATTTTCTCTATCGGACCAACATAGTAATCGCAAAATAAAAAAATCGGCCAAGTGCGTGTCGGATCACGCACAATGAAGGGTTCCGTAATTGGGATGAATTAATCCCAAAAAAAAATCTGTGGCACTCCGGGAGTGCCGACAGAAGTGAAAATTTGAACAATTAAAAAAAAAATAATTCCAAAACCTTTAAAGTAAAAATACTTGCTGTTAATGTTGTTTAGGTTCACTTTTGTGTGTACGGGAAACTTGTTAAAAAATCACAAATGCGTCTGTCTTCAATGATGTTTATTAGCGACTAATTGAATGAGTCTTACGTAGCTACTTAAATACATAAAATGAGGATGACGACGCAACATACCGCCCACCAAAGGGACAACAAGGCCCTTTTATAAATTATGTTTAGTGGACTGTATACACATGTTGAAAAATTTAACTTGATAAGCAGTATGCAACGTTTCCAATTATCCAAATTCAAACAAATGATTGTAACTAGTGTTATTAATTTTAAATGAAGTTAAATTATACAATACGAATAGACATAGTACATAATACCTGCATGCAAAATTGAAATGAGGTTTGACATTATCAATCAGTTAGTATCAACAGGTAGGGGACATAGTTTCGTGACAGATCTCTTCACAATGCTGTTACCAGATTTGACGCTATACACCCGTGTGAGTCCATCATGACCGGGATGCTTGTCTACAATTCGGCCTAGTAACCATTTTCCTGCAGGTAATCCATCAGTTTTGATTAGAACTATGTCACCAACAGTGAATTCTTGTTTCTTCTTAAGCCAGACAGGACGCTGTTGTAGACTTGTTAAATATTCGTCTTGCCATCGTCGCCAAATGTCGCCTACGAGCCTTTGAGTGTATTGCCATCGTGTTAAGGTATGAATCTTTGTGTCTTTAAAATCTGGTGAGGGCACGACGATTGGGGCTTCATGTATCAAGAAATGACCAGGCGTTAGGGGTTCTATAGAATCTGCATCTGAGTCATCAATAGGACATAGAGGTCTTGAATTAAGGCACGCCTCGATTTGGCACAGTATTGTTGTCATTTCTTCGAAAGTGAGATTTGTTGTCAATACTCGTTTCAGATGAGTCTTCAGGGACTTTACACCAGCCTCCCAGAGGCCTCCAAAGTTAGGACTGTAAGCTGGTATAAAATGCCACTGTGTACCTTCCAAAGCCAACTTGTGTGCGATGTCTTTCTCAAAATTCAAGTTAGCTTCTTGCCATGCTGCGGCTAAATCCTTTTCTGCACCAACAAAGTTTCGCCCTTGGTCGCTCCACATGTGGCTACATTTACCTCTTCTTGATACAAAGCGTTTGTAAGCAGCTATAAATCCTTCTGATGTAAGGTCTCCTACCAGTTCAAGGTGTATTGCCTTTGTAGACATACAAACAAATAAAGCAATGTATGCCTTTTGAGTTTTCATGCCTCTTCCCCTTGACATTAATATTTGAAATGGACCGGCATAATCCACGCCGCTGTGCAGAAAGGCTCTAGCAGGTGTTACTCTTTCCTTTGGCAGATCTCCCATGATCTGAGTTCGTACACTAGCTCTTTGCTTAGCACACACTAAACATTTACGGTTGAAGTTTTTTATTAATCCCTTAGCTCGCATAATCCAATATTTAGAGCGTAAAACGCACAGCATTAACTGAACACCACCGTGCAGTGTTTGAGCATGAGCATCTGCTATGAGTAAAGGAATTAAATTGTTGTTATGTCCTAATATTATAGGATGTTTGCTTTGTTCATCTAATTTTGCATGTCGAAGACGTCCGCCCACCCTGAGGATACCATCTTGGTCTAAGTATGGGGTAAGTGTTTTAATGTTACTATTTTTCTTCACATTTTTATTTAATTTTAATCTGTTTATGTCATCTGGAAATTCTTCCCTTTGTACTAGCTTGATGCATTTTATCAATGATGTATGTAATTCTTCTGTTGTTAAACTTCTAAAATTTTCGTAAGTATCCAATTCTCTTATGTAATTAATAAATCTTCGACAGTATGTTATCACCTTTAATAACTCTTGTAAGTTATCAAATTGCTTAAAGTTTGCTGTGAAATTATGTTCTTCTTTATCTTGAATTTTAACATTTATTTGTATTTTATCCTTTTTCTGTTCCAGGTCAGTGACGACTACAGCAGGTTGATTTAATATTATTTTCCTTTCAGATAACCATTTAGGACCGTTCCACCATAACTCTGATTGTTTCAGTTCAGCAAGTAACATGCCTCTCGACGCAATATCTGCGGGATTATCTTCTGATGCAACGTGGTACCATTGGTTGTTATTGAGATTTTCAGTTATTTCTGCTACTCGATTGGCTACAAATGTTTTCCACCTATGTGGTTCTCCGGATAGCCATGCAATAACGATTGTAGAATCCGTCCACGTGTACATTTGTGCTGTTGATATTCTCATAGCCTTTCCTATTTGGTTCAATAATCGAGAAAGAAGTAGTGATCCAGAAAGTTCCAAACGTGGTAATGATACAGTTTTTAGTGGTGCGAGTCTTGTCCTCGCTGCTATTAGTTTTGTTGTAATACGGCCGTCTTGAGATTCGACTCTAATGTATGCAACGGCTGCATAAGCTTTCATGGACGCATCGCTGAAGCCATGAATTTGTATATCGTTTATTTTGGTGCTATAGGTTCCAAGCCATCGATCGATGTAAATGTTGTTTACATTTTTGAATTCTTCACGAATTGTCATCCATTCTTCTTGTAGTTCAGGGCTTATTATGGCATCCCAATCGAGTTTTTCCAGCCACAGTTTTTGTATAAACATCTTAGCCATTACTACACTTGGGGCAATCCATCCCAAGGGATCGAATAGTCTTTGAACATCTGACAAAATTGTTCTTTTTGTAATGTTGACAGTAGTTGTTGGTAGTTTCAATTGATATTGAAATTGGTCTGTTCCCAAATTCCAAATCAAACCTAGTGCTTTTACAGTGCCATCCATTTTGTTTATATCTAGGTGTGCAATGGAACTTCGTTTGTCTGTGTCAATGGATTTCATAAATTGCGGACAATTAGATGACCACTTCGAGAGTGTGAATCCACCCTTCTTCAATATGTGAGATACTTCTTTTGCAGATGTTATGGCTTGATCTGTTGTATCTTCACCCGCTAACAGATCGTCGACGAGGAAATTTTCTTTAATAATTTTGACTGCATTCGGGTAATTGTGTCCTTCATCATCAGCAACTTGATGGAGTGTTTTCACCGCGAGATAGGGTGCTGATGCTGTTCCGAATGTAACTCGAAGCAAGCGATATTCCTTAATGCTCTCATGTTCCTCTTCTCTCCACAGAATACGCTGATACTTATTGGCGTCTTCTGGGTAAACACATATTTGCAGGTACATTTTCGTTATATCGCTAGTGTAACAAACACGTTTCATTCTCCATCTCATTATAATATTTCTGAGATCTTCCTGAAGCTGAGGACCAACCATCAACTCATCGTTGAGCGAGACTTGGTTTGAACCCTTCGCCGATGCGTCAAAGACCACGCGAGTCTTTGATGTTTCCTTATCTTCTCGGACGACGGCGTGGTGAGGTAAGTATACAACCCTTTCATTTATGACTTCTTTTTCAGGTATGACTTCCATATAGTTTAAATTTAAGTATTCTTTCATTACTTTATTGTAATTTTCTTTCAGGTTGGGTGTTCTTCTAAATTTTCTTTCCAATTGTAGCAATCTGTTTTTGGCAATTTCTTTTGTGTTTCCTTCTAGACATGTTGGCTGTGGTGTTTTCAAAGGTAAGTTTACCATGTATCTTCCCTCTTCTGTCCGTGTGTGTGTTTGTTCATAAACTGTTTCACACAATTTTTCTTCTTTTGTTAAGTTTCTTTTGTTTTCTGTGTCTATTTCCCACAGAGATTTAAGCATGACATCCATGTCTACTTGGTGATGAAGAACAAGAGCAGAATCGTCTTGTGACCTTGTGTTTATTTCACCGAAGAGAATCCATCCAAGGTATGTTTTCTGTGCACATGGTGTACCCGGTGGACCCTTGATAAGTTTTTCTTGTACGATTTGAGAGTATTGTTTGACACCTAGAAGTAAGTCTATAGGGCCTGGTGTATCATAGTTTGAGTCAGCCAGGTTGAGTCCTTCTAGATGTGGCCAGTTATCAGCAGTAATTGTTTTAGGAGGGAGTTTAGTGGTAAGTTGTTTGGACATGACGAATGCTTCGACATCTATCTTGAAGTTTGTGTTCCAGCGGGAACCGATTTGCAGCTGTACCACGTGGTTTACATTTGTTTTCGTTGAACCCACTCCAATGATACTTCCTCTCGTTGATCGTTTGGTCAGATTGAGCATTTGAGTTGCTTTCTCACTAATAAGTGCTATCTGCGAACCTTGGTCCACTAATGCGCGTAGTACAACAGTGTGGTTTTGTTCGTTCCGTACTGTCACTGTTGCTGTAGCTAATAGTGCTATGCCTTGTCTAGTACTGTGGTGTGAGGCGACCGTTGTGTTGACAGTAACTTCCTTTTGTTCTTCTACATTGTTTTGAGCAGTCTTCGGTTGCGTGGAGGTCTCTTGTACCGAAGTCTCAGGTTCTTTGTTGATATGTAGAAGGCTATGGTGACGCCTTTTGCATATACGACAGGACACTGGTAGTCTACATTTTCTTGATGAATGTCCTGGTACTAAGCAGTTGTAGCATAGGTTGTTTGTTTTTGCATAATTAACTCGTTCAATAGGTTGCAGTTTTGTGAATTCTTTACAGTGGCATAACGTGTGATTTTCATTGCATAGAACACATGTTTTTCCTGACGGTGGCGATGACGTACTTGAGATATGAACAGCACGTTCTTTTGTTGGTTTATTTTGTGTTCCTGGTGTGACAAGCTCTAATGTTCGGTATGTGGACTGAAGAAACTTTTTCAGATCATTCCATTTGGGTAAGTCATCGACATCTTCTTTGTATGCGTATTGTTCCCAATCCTTGTGTGACTCAGGGTCCAATTTCTGAACTACCAGAAAAATAATTATAGGATCCCATGAATCTAAGCAAATATTTAAATTTTGAAGGTTATTTAAACAGTCTGTCGTGATGTCCAATAAACTTTTAATTAGATTAGGTGATTGAGAACTCATCTTCTTTTGATAAACTAACTGTTTTAACACAGAGTTCATAATCAAACGTTTGTTTCCATATCTGTTTTTTAAAATGTCCCAAGCTTGTTCATAATTTTTCTGTGTTACCTGGATATGTTTCAATAAGGTCTCTGCTTCTCCAGTAACACTACACTTCAAATAATGTAACTTTTGAACGTCACTAATACTTGTGTTCGTATGCACTAACGATGAAAATAAATCTTGAAACGTAGGCCATTCTTCATATTTTCCACTAAAAGATGGCAGCTGTATTCTAGGTAACCTTACGAGCGCATTTTGTTGATCAGGATTCGTCGCGATGCTAGTATTATTTTGCGATGACGTCGTCGGCGCTGTTGTTTTTTGTTCAATCAACATATCACGTAAATCAGCCAACAAAATAAGATATAAGTCTTCATAAATATAAAACTCCTCATTAGCAAAATATGGTAATATCGCCTTTTGTTCCTTCGGAGTTATTTTTACCAAAGAATGATGAGCGTTTTTGAAAGTAGACCAATAATCTTCTATCGCCTGTATACGGGTTTCGATATATCCTTTAGTTAACCGTGATTTTGAGCATTTCTTGAGATTAACTTGAGTTTTTTGCAGTAATGAAGCGGTATCTTCCAATACATTTAATAGTTCCTTCGTAGTAGTCATCTTTACAAATCCTTATCGCTCAGGAATGCGGTGTCCTATTGTTCTCGCGAGCCGGCCGCTCAACACATGTGCTAAGGTAACTGGTAATGATCCGGCGAGATATCGACCATATGTTAATGTTGTTTAGGTTCACTTTTGTGTGTACGGGAAACTTGTTAAAAAATCACAAATGCGTCTGTCTTCAATGATGTTTATTAGCGACTAATTGAATGAGTCTTACGTAGCTACTTAAATACATAAAATGAGGATGACGACGCAACACTTGCATAGAACATTGATCCGTAACTTAATATAAATAAAGAGCACAACCGCGTTTACAAAAATGAGGTGTCGTCACAGTCACAGTGTCACGAAATCAATGGTTTAGTCCCATTTCAAAAATAACGAAGTACCCTGTTAACGAAATAGGTTAACGGGAAGTACCCTGTTGGTTTTGATTTACTTGCGAGTATCAAAATATGTCACTTAAATGGCCGTATTTTTTTATTGCGTTGACTTAGAAGCTTGATTTTTTTACAGCAATAACGGACCACAGATTTACATATTTTACATTAATTTCAACTTGATACGTCCACGCGTTCCAGAGAAAAAGGGTTTTGACAGACTGACGGACGGACAACGAGGTGATCCTATAAGGGTTCCGTTTTTTTTTTGAGCAACGGATCCCGAAAAAAACGACTTCAATATCTACTCGACCCAAATGTATGGAAAGGCTTATAATTTTTTCGAGATTACAAAGCATGGAGAAAGTTGTACAGTTTGTTGGTCTGTACCACACCTTTGAATAGTATTGAGACATCAGTGTCCCGAGTTCGAACCACGCTCACACATAAAGTCTTTTTGAGGTTGTTGCTGCAAAATCTTACTATTCTAAATTCACTACATCTTAACAATAATCACCTGAGTTAAGTTGAACGACATATAAAAGATCCACGAAAGATTGACAATAAACGGCTATATTAAATGAATTGCGAAGCATGTAAACAAAAAAAAACGCGGCGAATTACTACGTTGTTCCACTTGTAAACATGTTTACCACAGCGACATCTTTTAATATGGAAAACAAGCACAAAATAATAATGTCCTGGAACTGCCCATCACGTTAAAACGCAAAAAAAAAAACGATTTCAAAATGATTATACTCCCGCCCGATGCCAACCGCTGCTTGCGCTGAAAGACACTACAATGTCCGCTGAAGATCATATTGTAGACGATCGCAGTATACTAGGCCATACCAGGAGGAGTATCTCCCATGCGAGCCCAGCAAACGCATAGTTGAGCTCACAAATAAGAAATTCTATTACTTTACTACAAGCCAATTATGTATTACATGAAGAAGAATTGTGTTTGAAGATTAAGGACTCTTGGAACACCGTTCAATAAATACTAAAAAATGGTAAACGTAAACGATACGGAAACTGGAAATTGTATACTATAAGCTCAGGAACGAAATAGAAAAACCGAGGTACACGAAAAGACAACAACACAAAATTTTGTTATTTACGGCTTAAATGAGTCCTATCGGGAAATTGAAAGAGATCTAGAGGATAAAATAATATACGCTTTCCAAGATGAGGAAGGACAAGAAATGGGTTATAACGCCCAATACAAATAGAGCTCATCAGCAAAAGAATGACGAAGTATAGGCAAGATTTTTGAATGGACAAGGACTTCTTATTTTAGATAATCTCGATTTGGATATAATCGATCGAATAGTGCGCTAAAAGAACGAAGAAAACATAGAGAAGAACGAAATCTGCTGCGAAGAAACAACGAAACTGAAAACAGAGCACACATAAGTCACACCTTAAATGCACCACAAACCACATACTACGTTTCGACGATATCCACTACTCTACAGCGTAAAACTGCGGTGATGTAAGTCATAAACAACCCGAAGACCATACTTTTCGACTTTAAAATAAATTAATAAAAAACGTGCTAAGTCTCAAAAACAAAACCTATATTCTCGAAAGCCTACTAGATAATGAACCTTGAAATGCAGTCTGCCTTACCGAGTCGTGGATTAGATATATCACCAAAAATAATTAATTATAGTGTTTTGCTTTATTACATTTATTTCAACATAATATACATTTTGAATATTTATACCTACCTATATTATATATATAACTAACTATTATATATATTATGAAAAAATAAAAATAAAGAGAAGAGCTCATTGGGCGTCAAAAAATTTGTCCGCATCGCTGTCATCAATCATTATAATCTAAGTAATTAATTAAGTTCTGAGTTGAGCTCCACGATTACTGACAAATGCTTGCACTGATTAGACAGGTCCACTCAACTCTGTGTGGTTATTTCCTCAAAAGACCATTTCAGACACTAATCTATATGGTCTCCACATGATCTGACCAAGATTTATGTCTGGACTGTAAAAGAGACTTGTGAATTTATTTCGATCTTTCTTCTCACAGTAGTCAGATAGGAAACACCGACCTCACCTAGCTTATTTTTTTATTATGACGTGTAATAGTGATTCGGATATCGGATTTACAGAATAAACAATTACATTTAATTTAATTTCATAATCGTTGAATATGTTGTGGCATGTTGTGCCATAGAAATTAAGTCACAAAAACAAATTATTATTCTTTTATACAGGTCCTATCGAAATATGGAACAGTTATTTAACTTTTTAAATCAACTTACACTAAAGTACAAAGTACAAAAAATATGACTCCACCTTTGTGATGTATGTTTATTTAATGGGACAAAGAAAATTCTAGTAATTATAATGACGCATGAGAATAGTTTGTAGAGAGATAATGTAATCTAATTGCGTTTAAATCTGAAAAGCTTTCTTATGTAAATGGGATATTATTATGATGCGTTCTCCACAATATTTAGCCATCTACACCGGGGATGAATGACCGTGCTTTTATTTTAAATCTGGAGTAAATAAAATAAAAACGAAAACTTTTTTCACGTGTTTGTCACGCATCGTGACTCAGTAATCATTAGATATTTATTAATAAACAGTTAAAAATACTTTACTATCTTTAAACCAGTATCTAATGCCAATACTTTTATTACAACGTGGGCGAATCACGGCCACAGAAGTTACTAAGAACTTTTTTCTACGAAATATTCACAGGGTTATTCTCATAATTCATCTTAATATGAATAGTTCATTTAATTCTGTGAATTGAAATGAATCAGAGCTTTGATAATTTTACTGTTATTTGAAATGGTTATGAAAAATAATGATAAGCACGTCCTGTACTGATGAAAACATTAGCAATTTTTCATATTTTTGTTATTGTTGTTTTATTTTTTATAAATTCATAATGTAACTTAGTTTACTAAAAATAACTTCCTCCGGAAAATACATTACACTCGAAACATTGCCCTCATTTTGGAGCAATCGATTAAAAATAAAAATAGAATACCGTGACTCTTCTTGTGGCATTTAAAAGTTCATTAAAAAAATGTAAGTATGTTGATTCCGTATATTTATCAACATTTCCCTAATATCTGGTTAGTCGTCAAACTTTATGACATAGCCCACACAGGCAGTAAGTTACCCAAACATTTATGATTAACGAGATTTTCCTGCTTAAATGCTGCTCAGGCTGTCCCGCCATTAAAACTATGATGAAGGTTTAAACTAAGTCAGCCTCTTAACTCTCAAGATTCTGTAGTTATTAAAGACCGGTCACGTATGAGCAGTAATTTTACTTAACTGAAAGCACGTTTGGCCATTACTTAAATGCGAAGCTTTCAGGTTTATAAGTCTAAACACGGTTTTTGTACCTACTTGAGAGCAGAATGCCGAAAACACAACTATTCATAACACATAACATAACATCACGCCTTGTTTCCCCGAAGGGTTGGGCAGAGGTGTCCCTGTAGCAGGTACACCCACATTTCGCCAGTTATGTTTAAGTCCCATGTAATAGGGGGCGAGCCTATTGCCATCAACCGGGCACAAACCCAGACTCCGAGCTGTTACTGAGAAATTACACAACTATTCCAAATAAATAAAACCTTAAAATCGATTTAAACTTGTATTCATCGAAATGGGTAATTGCAATGATTCTTATTTAAATTTTGGATTATGGAACGGATATTTATCTATCAGTGTGTTGTCCCACCGCAGGGAAAAGGCCTCCCGGGATCTCCTTTTTTCACAAGTCCTCTGCTAATAAAATAAAAGGAACGGAGTTTACATCCATAGTAAACGATCTGATGCAACCTGTCCCTTGCTGCCCTCCCCCAGCGACGCTCTAAGCCGAGGTCCGTACCCCACAGGGGGTGCCCTTAGCGTGTACTCGCTTAGTTTATGTTTTATGCTCCGGTTGGAGGCCTTAATTTATTAAAGCATCCACAGGATATCCCGGTTAAGCAGCCGACAACCTCCTAGGTTGATCTGCAAGACGCTATTTATAAATAAAAAATCCTTGGTTTCTGATTTGTACAGTAAGCGCTCAAAAGTGCATGAGCACGCTAAGAGTCGTATTGCTGTGAACACGCGGTATAGCTCGTACATTTGTATGTGTAAGCAACACGATACACACACCACAGATAACGCAGTTACACGAAACAACAATATATTTCCGTCGCTTTAAACATGCTAGCACACACGCACTATGCGCGTGAACTTGACCAGTTAATGGCATTGCTAAAATTCGATAGTTACTTAACAAGCGCAGATAGCAGAAAGCGTTAAGCGTTGGTATGGAATTCAATCTGCCTCAGGTTCTAATCTCGTGAAACACAGTGCGGTTTTTTGCAAATATTATTATTTTTTATTTTCGATAATAATATTTTTTAAATATTGCTGCTTTTTTATGTTGTTATTGCAATAAAGGTTTTAGAATAAAAAATGCGTGATATATGATAACTAAATTAAAAAATATATGTTTATTCGTTATATTTATTTTACATAAGTTAATAAACTGCTACAATTATTTATCATTACTTCAGCTGAATAAGATGTGAAATAGATGTCAAGAAACTTAGAAGCAGTTTGTATTATTTAGACATATTTAAATTATGAAATATTTTAAATTTTTAATGGATTTTTTCACCATAAATATTAAGCTTTGATCATGGTCGAAGTAATTAAGTAATAAATAAGAATATTAGACTACTTAAAATGTAAAAAACTACTTACAGAATAGGTAATTTTAAGGTTAAATATGGGCAGTTTGTTTATATTTTATTTGTATTAATTATTTTACATTTTATTTGACTTTAGTAAATATTGGTTGTTATTGAGGTTAAAGCTTAAGTATTCATTTTCTTTACGAAAAGAAGATTGAAACTAAACCTCAAATTTTAATCCTAAAATAATACTATTACTAAAATAATATTAAACAATTTCGGTATATCTGCAAGAAATACGACAAACACCCTATTGAAACGTGCTTAAAAAATTAGTTACCATAAATTCATGCAATAACGAATCTGTTGTTTATTAAGTTGGTACGGTCAATATTTTAAGGTCAAAAACGGTTTTCTAGCTGGTCTTCAGTGATGCAAGCCTTCAGAGTGCACGGCGAACGGTTCATAATGACGTGTTTTTAATAATTCAGCAAAATATCTCGTTGGTATGAAACCATTTGTTTCATTCACCATTTGACGTCGCTGCTACTCGATAATAAGCCCCTTCCTCATATCTCTTAACCCTCACAGTATTTCTCTAGAACAAAGAAAAACATTGTTTTTATTACACATAATACCTTATTATTTATTATTCACTAATCGAATTAAACCTCACAATGAATTTAAAACTTTAAAGGCATCTTCTGTCTCAACAATACCTCTGTTCTATCAACAATACCCTTGATTAAGATTTATGTTTAGTAAAATATGAAATATATTAATGATAACACTCACACTTAGTCCGGTTTCATTAGATATTCACTTCACTTTTACGCAGCGCAATAATATTCTCTGATCTGATCTGATCTCTTCAATATATTTTATGCCTGCTTTTTGATAATAATAACCACAACACTGCGCTAAATACTCGTCACCAATATTATCCACGAACCAAAAAAGTTCTATTAATTGAATACTCGTAACAAACTGCATCTACCCCACAGAAATCGAAATAATTTACTTAGTTTTTTGTGGTCTACCTGCTAAACTTTAATATTTATGTGAACAAGACGAATGAAACTAAAAACGAATGATGATTATTGAACTAGTCATTGGTTGCAGACAAAGTGAGTGTGTGTGTGTAATGTGCGTGTCTACAGTATTGTAACAACTTATAGAAGAAGGTCGTAAGTCAAACCGAAGCGTCAGTCTATTGCTTTGTGAGATTGCTCATGGACTTTTGGTCGGCACTGTACCTACCTAGGTACATTATTGTATAAATACCATGTTTTTGTCACATTATTACTTCAATTTCCCTTGCCCTACATACATATAGATAAATCAATGCCACTGTTAAAAATAACCGCGTAGGTAACGCGATCTTGAAAACTAAACGACATTGAGTGAGAGGTATTTATGTCTTTATGAAAACAATTCGATTTCATAATCTACTGTATTCTTTGAAACTAAAAACAATAGTTAAATTTGTATTAACGACCATAGGAACGTTACCTTTTGGATTCCCTGGTGGATGGACCGCAGTAGGTACTTAATCCTACTTAGAGTTGATGGTCAACTGGAAGACCGTACTGCATAAGATTTTCCTGTTGATCATCAACCCTTAACGCGTAGGTAGGCAAAAAAAGTGTAGGTTTAGTAACAGCAGTCTAATTTTGTATTACACAAAATTGCGTAATTAATTTGCTAAAGTTGGTACGTTTAATGGGTGTAGTTCCGCTTAAAAATCTGTAGCTTGCCAAACGATTCAAGAAGGAAATCTTAATGCACTTGAATTAAAGCGCTCGTCAAGCAAAGCGGATTTTGGCAACAAGCCCGGAAAACTATATAATTATAAATACAAAATTCCTTCTAAAACTGAGGAACTGATCTACTGGAAATCTTATTAACTTATACAGTGTTATTATTTAATTTTGGATTTCACTGATTTGCTGTGAATGAAAACATTGAGAGGAAATAGTTAAATTAATAATTTACATGAAATAATGACTAATGAGGGAAAGTCTGACAACCAGTCTTACCAAGGGGATCGTATTACCCAGTAATTGGATTGTGAAGGTCAGATAAGCAGTCGCTCCATGTAAAATAATGGTATTCTGCTACACCCAGTTGGAAAGAAAGAAAAATATTTTATTTGGGACACGCACAGGAAATACAAATAGTAATAAAAGTAAAATAACAAAGGAGCATTTTAAACTAACAATCAAAAATAATAACGACCTGTGCGAGACCAAAGAGGCTCCTATCTCAGCATAATGCAGCGATATTTAAAAAAAAAATATCGCAGCGCTGGTATTCTGATAGGGCCCGCTGTGATGCCACAGACACACCTATGGATATATGTATAAACCCCACTAGGGGATCACAAAATAAATAAAACAATAAAAAAATTATAACATAACATAACATCACGCCTTGTTTCCCCGAAGGGTTGGGCAGAGGTGTACCTGTAGTAGGTACACCCACATTTCGCCAGTTATGTTTAAGTCCAGTTGTGTTAAAAAAAAATATATATAAAACAAATAATACAAATCAAAACTATTGTATAAATTAAAAGAATCGACGCACGCCCGACGCGACGTTCCAACATCACTTGTCCAGATTACAGAGATTAGTCCACTTGTCCGGTTAGACTGGAAGCCGACCCGAACATAGTTGGGAAAAAGCTAGACAGATGGTGATGATTGAGAGGAAATCTGCCAGTCTGTTCAGAGAAAATCTCACCGTGAAAACTTAGTTGAAGTAAGCCTCAATCCCTAGCATCAGGCCGAATGACAATTTCGTCTGATGCTAGGGATTGAGACTATTAACAGCACTCTTCATCAAAGTTCTTACGATAAGTTTTTCACAGTAGACCGGCTAGACTTTTACCACCAGTATTAACTTTGGTTTAAACATTAATTTTTCGACGTATAATTTTTCACAACCTTTATTCAGGTTTATTAAAAGATAGTGGGTAATACGGACTGAAAAAGAAAGAAAAATTGTTTACTCTGCACGTTACAAAAAAAATACTTTTACTACACATTTTTACAAATTAGCCAAAAGCTTTGACAAGTCAATTAGACTGGTGTTTGTAACTCCACGTTAATGCGTGTTTTTGCATAATGGTTGGGCATATCGATTATTCGATCCACCCCAGCTCTTCAAGGAAGGCCAGTAACACCTTGGTGTTACTAACAATCTCACAGAGGGTACCGGGGGTACCGAAGTACTCTATGTGTGGCGACCACCGGGCAGTTATGAAGCACATGAGCTGCTGTCTCGTCGTCCTCTATGACAAAGAGGTGTTTATTAGATGACCCATGGACAGCTGCTGTAACTATATGCAGGTGTTGTTTCGTTAGTCGGAGAAGCTGATTCGTGAGGCGACTATTAATTGTAGGGACTGCTCCTTTGGCCTGCCGGCACTCACCCTGGTCCAACGGTCCCTGGTGCATTTCCTTACCAGAGTGCGTAAGTTCCCGAAGGGGAGTGGCGCGATGGGTTCAGGTCCCACTGGTGCCGTGCTCGACACCCTTTTGATAAGTTCGTCTGCTGCGTCGTTGCCTAGCGAACCGCTGTGTCTTTTGATCCATTGAATGGTTATGTTATTGAGGCTATCCACCTGGTTGAGTCGCTGGTGGCACTAGTATATTAGCCCAGAATCAACGTGACTGCTTAACGCTTGCTCGGGTTTATTAATAAGGTGGTGAATGTTGTAGAAAGGTCAACTCGTAGTGAGCAACCGAGACGATCAATGTTCAATGAATCATTTGTTTTCTGTGTGAGAAGAAACTTTTGTCCTTTATGTACTGGGACATTAATTTACAGGTCGATAAAGTATGGAGTACTTAGTCTCGTAAAAGCGAGAACTTTAGAAGTGCCGAAGATTTAAAGTCTCCACATAAACGCCTCTATAAAAATATGCTAAAATACGACATACTCAAACATTCTAGTTATCAACGAAGCCAGAAAAACAAGAAAGCCGGCGAAGTTATAGTCTTTATGTTTATTGAGAAGTCAGTATTAGTAATTTATGTATCCTACGCAATGTTTGTGAGCTCATAATCTACTAAACTGATTCTAAACGGTGTCATTTGCTTCATGGTCATTGATTTCTGGAATGCTTCATTATTCATACGGCTTTTTCGAGACAGAAACTATAGAACGCCATCCACCTACTACGAATACGCATACTATGGAATGCTTGGCTGTCATGATAGATGAGAGATGGGGACTTGAAAACAAAGAAAAAAAGTAATTTGACCTCTTGAACGCCTGCGTACACTATTCTCAAAACAGTGCATACTAAGTTAGGACAGTTGTGCAATCTTCTTCATCGTCGTGATGATAACACGACAGTGTTTTAAATTTTATTGGCCCAAAACTTCGCCACTCCACGGCATCGTCGGTGGTAATACAGGCATTGAGGGCAGGATACGAGGTGGGACATGTTTGCGTCAAATCTCCTACATAAATAAACATTTTTGTCCCAACTTTCCAAGTTAGGACTACACTTTCTGCCTAGATTTTAAAGGACACCTTGACAGATCATTATCAATGTCCGTTCCTTCGCTGTAAAGCTACGATTTCCTCTAAAAGCGGTTTCGTTATATTATAACGGACGTCATGAAAATCTGTAATTTTCACCAATATTTGACAATAAGTCAAAGACCCCCCAAAGATTTAAATCGTCAGATTTGCCCTCACCGTACCTACTCAGTCACAAGAAAAAGTGTCCATACTGAGAAGAGTCAGCACACTCATTATTAAACGTTTCCATGACAAACAAGTGTAGTGACTGTGTCATTGTGTGTCAGAGGTGTCAAAACGAAACAGAAAACCAACTATCCTTATTCTTTGACCCGCTAGGGCTAATCTAACGATTTAAATTTTTGCCGCTGTCATCATTTTCATGACAGGCGATACAGCGGCCGTTAAGTTTGGCCATCTTTTTTAGGAAACCGTAGCTTAAGACAAGAAGCTTTTAGCTTGCGGTAGGACTATTATTTTCCGAAGGGTTAAGCAGAAGTTTAGTATGGGTATAGTATAGTCCCGCCACATTTCACCAGTTATGTTTAAATCCCATTTACAAGACTAATATTTATTTATATTGAGGTATCATCGTTTTGGTATGACTGTGCTGTGACACATTGTTTTTGACGAAGTGTGTTCATGAAAACTGACTGGATTTTTATATTTTCAAGTTCATGACTCACATGTAGTCAATTTATTATTATAAACCATTTTCTCAGGGCTCGCTGGAAATGCGATTTATTTTTATACGGCCGTACATAAAACATATAATATATAATATCTGTTGACAGTTCATGTAATGAAGATTTGTCGATCTCTAGTCTTTACTAATCATCGGGCGGGTTTATGAAATAGTTTACATTTCAGAATAATTAGAGACAGTTAATTAAAAAAAAAAACCTTGACATACTGACAGACATAACATCACATCACGCCTTATTTGTTAGGGAAAAGGGTTGGGCAGACGTGCATCTATAGTACACCCACATTTCACCAGTTATGTTTAAGTTTCATGCAAAAGGGGGTGAGACTATTGCCATCAATCGGACACAAATTCCGGGCCCCTGCTGAGAAATTCCCAATAACACTTAGCCCGACCTTAGGAATCGCACCCAGGTAGCGCTATCGATCACTACACCAATGAGGCAGTCACTGGCAGGCACTGACAGACGGACGGTCAAAAGTTTATAATGCCCGTTTTAACCTTCACTAAGTGACAATGAATCCCTAAATAAAAGTGCACTGTTGGATTTTCAACGCTAGGCTCAGCGTTGAGAGTTGAAAATCCATCAGTGCACTTTTATTTAGGAATTCATTTAAGTATCGTCGGTAAAAATGGGCAGTGTTCTATTTTTTTAAGAGGTCCCTCGGTGTGTCCATATGCTTCTAGATCCCTAGCTTAGATTTTTTTAAACCTACGAAAATTTTTAGGTCTGTTGGGTCTAGAATCAGGTTCTGAATTCATGATAACAGTTTGCGCGTCACTGTGCCGTAAACACCTTGTATATTTTTGCAGAAGCAAACTGTCTGCCACTTTCTAATGCATCGCAAACTACATATTTCCCTCAACTTGTTCTTTTTTGTGTTTTTTTCTTTTCTTCTTTCCTTCTATCACATTTTTTTTTGTTGTACGCTGTCAGTCAGTCAATCATTCAGGGATTTAAATAGGAGTCGCGGGCTACAGCCAGTCTGATGCATTAAAAACATGCTATTTCGAATGAAATCCTCTGTGGGTGTCAATCAATCGCTGTAATACCATCGAATAGTCATCGATCCTTATTACAAGCGTAGGATGCGATCAAAATATTTTCTTACTGACAGATGGATTGCATTAGCTAGATTAGTCTCAGTGCTGTCTTGTAAATTACGTTTATTTTTTACTAAGACCTTCAGTTTTCTGATACTTTAAGCATGATGCTGGCCGCAAAATTATTGTAAAGGTGTGTCCAAACACTGAGCAGCAAGAGCGCGGTAGCAACATGCGGCGTTTGCAGGACACTTTTCTGCCGCACTCTAGTTAGGACTAAACTGACGAATGTTTTCGCGGCAGTACTGCGCGGCACATCCGAGACACGCCGCGCACTTTAGTTGAAAATATCAATCTGCCTAGCCTTTGACGAATATTTCCTAAAAATGTTTGTGCGCGGCAGGTAGACAGAAGCGTTCGCGCGCGGCAGCCGTCCAAACACAGCGTGGCAGGCCGCGCGCGGCAGCCGCGCATGATTGCTGCTCAATGTTTGGAGTTTGCCTCGTTGATCCAGTGGTCGCAAGTACGAAGTAGGTACTAAGTCTGGGTTTTGTTAATTGGGTCGGGCAAAGTGGCTTTGAATAATCAGCATACAATGTTCCCACTACTGGAACACAGGCCTCCTCTCTGCGAGAGGAAGTGGGCCGTAATCCTCCACGCGGGCCCAGTGCGGGTTGGTAGATGTCTGACATCTTCGAAGTTCTGGTTTTAGGTTTCCTCACGATGTTTTTCCTTCACCGCTTTGAGAGCAGTGGTGATGAAATAATTTACACAAAGTAAAAGGCTTGTCAGGGTTCGAATCTACGACAACTCGTAAGTCACAGCCATTACCACTGGGCCACCTTTGCTTGAAGTGGCTTTACCATCAGGAATTAGCAACTCGATGGCAATAGGATCGCCCCTTAATTCAATTTAAAATCATTTCTCATAAACAGGGGCACTTATGAAACGTCAGACGCTAGGTGCACGGTTCCAATTGGTCGTTCTCTATAGAAAAGAGCCGGCAAGAAACTCCAAGGTTACTCTTTAAAAATAAATGGCTTTTACTATGTTTTCAAATTACAGTGTTAATAGGTATGAGAGGACAGTGTAGTAGGCCTATCAACAAGTACCAGGTACTTAGTAAAATAGAAAATGGTCCACAAATCTACAGTCTGTTAAGCCTAGAACGTTCTCACTACTTACTACCTACATCGGCATTCTTGTTTTTTTTTTTGTGGGAAATTATAACTTCTCCTGCTCTGGGCGGAGCGGGAGACTGTGTCAGACTATTACTGACTAAAACCCACCCGTGTTCCTTCAGTTGCCATGTTGCCAGGGGCTACGATAACCTTTTCGTACAAACCCGCAACCTACATGGGTCTTAAACACAGGTAATAGGTGAAATGTGGGTGTACTATGGACCTCTATCTATACCTTTGGGGAAGAAGAGCGTGAAGTAACAAAGTAAGCTAATCGAACAAGTTTTTTTTAATAGATTCTAGAATATACAAAGTGCATTATGTATAGTGAAAGAGCTCCTTGGGAGAGAAGTTGTCAAGAGTTGAGGACTTAATTATTGCACTAAGTTCTTAGTAGATAGGATTTCAATTCCAGGTGTGCAGATGAAAGAGAAGTCAACACAACTGACGAGGTCTGCTAGGCATCAGCCTGCCGGGGTCGCGGGAATGTCCGAAAGGGATATCGTGGCCCCTGGCAATATACACCGTGAAATTTGAATCACAGTTTTGTTAGAAAAAACGTTTTTCAGACCATGGTCTACTACCATTCTACAGCATCCAATAAAAAAAAAACATATTTGGTTTTTGAAAAAACACAAAAAAGACAAAGTTTAAAATGTCAAGATTATCGTTACTCCCTACAACACAGACACCACGCACGGGACACAGCATTGTCTACAGGGAAATGTACCTCCATAAACGAAATTTAGTAAGCAGTAGATAATCTTGACATTTTAAACTTAGTCTTTTTTTTTGTGTTTTTTCAAAAACCAATTAAGTTTTTTTTTAAATTGGATACTGTAGAATGGTAGTAGACCATGGTCTGAATAACGTTTGTTCTAGCAAAACTGTGATTCAAATTTCACGGTGTATAGGCAACTGAAGGAACACGGGTGGGTTTTAGTCAATAAGAGTCTGACACGCTTTCCCCCTCCGCCCAGAGCGGGAGAAGTTATTTGATAATTTCTCACACAAAAAAAAAGAAAAGGTGTGTAGATGAAACATCTAAGCTCATTGCTTACTATTTAACGCCCTTCGATAGAAGATAAAGTTGAAGGAGTCTGAGGGGATTAAGCAGGCGCCGGTAACAATTTTCCACTTGATAAATTATTTTATGTACTCGCCTCATAGCACCACCATGCGCACATCATAATAGTCAACCAATAAATTCAAATCTTTATAACGTGTCAATCAGCTGATTCCATGTACTAACACAAACATCAGATCATCATCGATCTTCCTTAAAACATTTGGGGCACGTACAAAAACATGCACATATGCTGACAGACGCATTGACTGCTAAAACTAAACTACATATAAAGCTGAGCACACATTACTGCGCACTGGAAACGGCCGCGACTTTCAATTCTTAGGTTCGAACACAATTTTTTTTTTTTTGGTATGACTCCTCGTGCGTAGTTGACCTCTGAGATCATGATTACTTAACCGGGCTTTCCTGTGGGTTTTTTTTTGTTTTTTTAGGACATCAAGGATGGGACGGGCAGTTTGAACCCAAGCAGCCACTTTACTTCGAAGAGATGTTGTGACATCTACCAACCCGAACCGGTCACGCGTGATCAAACTCAAACCATTTATTTCAATTAAACCATTTACAGGCACTTTTGAATTGTCAAAGAGTCGGTCAGTTAGTCAGAAAGTTGAAGCTAGTTGCCCATTCCAAAACGTAGATCTCTATGGAGAAGAACGGGCAAGAAACTCCAAGGACACTCTTTTAAATATAGATATTACAAATGATGGAGTACGGTCTACTCCCTCTCACAGAGAAGAGGCTTGTGTCTCAGCAGTGGGAACATTATAGGGTAATTCTGCTATGTTTAGCTACATTACCTACAGCCGTATCGGGCCTCAGGGCATCGCATTTTAATAGAAAAAAGCGCGGTGCGGCCCGCCGCAAATCTGCGTCGGCCTTAAAATTAAACTATTAGTTTTGCCTCAAAGCTGTTGTATGTTGTGTGTTTAGATTAAAACTGTTTTAGTTTTTTAAAAGAATGCTTTTACGGAAATGTATATCAAAATAATTGGAGAAACGTTTTTATTCGAGATTTCTAATTCTATGCGTTTGTTTGGGAATGTCTGTTCGATAGTCAGTCAGTTTATTGAAAAGACTTTCAAATATAAATCCAATGATTGATCGCGAATCAATCATCGAAAAATACAGATAGATCGAGCTAAAGTCTAATTTCAATTAACATTGGGGCTGCTTCCGGATTAAACCAGCGCGGGGTCTGTAGCAAATTATACCTAGGGGCCTTTGGTAGAACTCTCGGTTCCAGCAACCAGTCGGTTGACGGTTCGGTTCGGATATCAGATAGAAAGAACACTAGTCAAATCAGTACCGTTCGTTTCTAACTAAATAAGGAACGTTCTTTCTTTTTTCAAACAATGCTAATCTTTTTATTTTATTTATTTATTTTATTTATTTATTTATTTCTATAACACTTAACCTATTACATTTTGGTTTTAGCCTCACAACGAAAACCTCTCAGGGTTTATCTGTGTGCGGCGAGCCGTTCAAGATTTTTTTTTTTTGTTTTACAAAAATGTTTCTTACATACTACTACGATGATATGACATCTACATCTACACCAATATTATAAGGAGGAAAGATTTGTATTCCTGTATGTAACGAATAAATTTAAAAACTTCTGGACCGATCTCAAAAACTATTTTGCCGTTAGAAAGCTACATTATCACTGAGTAACATAGGCTATAATTTATAAAGATATTTTTTTATAAATATATCACGCGGCCGAAGCCGCTGGTGGAAGCTAGTGATACATTTATTTTTAAGATGATGATAATAATTTGTGAGTACATTAATACATACATACATTAAGAGAAATTTTGTGTAAGGAAACGTTTTGATTTGTACTTATAACTTTCGAATTTGCTTTGTATAATGTTTGTAAGTCTTCTGGCAGTTTACTAAGGAAAAGAGGTACCTACTAAATATTCTTCAACCCTCATCCCGTACACATTATTGAACTTTGGTAAGATGTATTTATTTTTAAGTGGTATCGTTCTTAGAAAATCAGCGGTTCAATCAATCAGTTCTTATTATTCGCCTGGTTCCGTTATTTTGGGTTTCTTAAATTTTCTGTGCCATGGTTTTTCGTATTGGGTAGTCGATTCTTGTCATTGGGTTTCTTGAATCCGTGAACCTATTATTATTCCGTCAGCTGACCTACTTCTTAATGAAAAGGTCACATTGGAAAAAAATCTGAAAAAAAAATTCTTGCTTCGTTGCTAAGCAACGTAATAGCAGATAAAACAAAACCTGTCAAGGTTGCCATAGATAGTACACTTACAGAAAATCACCATAAAAATACAAAAATAATGAAATCCCATTTACAATAAACAAATTGTCGCAAAACAACAATGAAGCATGCAAACAAATAATTAAGTAAGTAACTTTATGAAAAGGACTAAATTTTCGCACCGAGTTGTAACATAATTTTTTGGAACAATGGCTAGTAAGTTTCCTTTCTTGTTTCTATATTGTTCCATTTAACTTATTAAGTGGTTATTTCTATTTGTTAACTTAGTGTTATACAGACGTGTAGAGGAACAGGCGGGACAGAATAAGTAAGCATCCCCTTTTAGACAAAAACTTGAGTCAGAGGGTCGATTTAAAGTCTGAGTCATAGATAATACGGTTTGAGTAGAGCGGTGGCTCTATCTACTCAGACTTTAAGGCCGCTTTCACATTAGGACGTTAGGCGATTAACACACGGCACCGCGTACCGCCGCGGTAGGCGGTGAAGCGGATCTCATGTCGCATTGACCTCTAATAAATCCGTTGATGCCTAACACACGTACACCGCCCGACCGCGCGGTCGAGGGTGCTCTCACCTCTCACTTCCGCGGCGGTGCGCGGTGCCGTGTGTTAATCGCCTTAGCAATGCGATAGTAGCGCGGCAGTAGCAGATGCCTTCACATTATAAGAACAGTCGCGCGACAGCAGAGCGCCGCAGTATAGATCAGTGTGGCACACTTCATTTAAAAAACCGGCCAAGTGCGTGTCGGACTACGCACAATGAAGGGTTCCGTAGTTGAGATGAATTTATTTATCCCAAGAACAAACTTAACATTGTAGTTGAAAAACATGTTCTCCCATACATTCCAACTGCAAATCATCGCTCGGCATCCAATACCGCGACTGTGACATTTATTTTTAAATTGCAGGGTCACTTATTTGAACGTGTAGAATGAAATAAAACAAAAATCTGATTTTCGTAAAAAAATTCACATTCGCGGTATTAATATAATAATAATACCTTTAAACGAGCAATTCTTGTATATACCTATGTATATATAATCTGAATCTCGGAAACGGCTCCAAGATTTTTTATTAAATTTAGTATGCAGGGGGTTTCAGGAGCGATACATCGATCTAGCTAGGTTTCATTTTTAGAAAAAGTCGTTCAAAAAAAAAATTATTATCCAGATATTTTTCTTTATTCAAGTAACAAGGACTCATTGCGTTAGTAAACTTATGAACTATGTTAACTTATTTTACGAGGTCACTTAGAAAGTTTTGCGACTAACAGTTTTTGTCTATAGAATACTGGCTGGTTTTGATGTCAATTAAAACGATGACTATTTATTACAAAAAAACATAACATTCCAAATTCGAAATTCCCTCCACATTTTTTTACGAGCAAAATCAAAATACTCTGTCTTACTGAAAACTGGATTTATAACGAGAAAATTTTCGCGCGATGATTTTGTACGATTTCAAATGTCGACTAAAACCAGATGAATCGTTTGAAAGACTTCAATTGGTGTTCATAGAAAAAAGGCCTTCTCAAGAGACTGTTTTTCGCTGGTTCAACGAATTTATGGGTGGTCTAGTAATTTTGGCAGACAAAGAAAGAAGTGGCCGCCCTATGACGGTTGTTGAAAAAGTGCTGGCTGTGAAAAATTTAATTCAAGAGAATAGGCGAATTACATATGAAGAGGTTCAGCATACACCGTGAAATTTGAATCACAGTTTTGCTAGAACAAACGTTGTTCAGATCATGGTCTACTACCATTCTACAGCATCCAATAAAAAAAAACATAATTGGTTTTTGAAATAACACAAAAAAGCAAAGTTTAAAATGTCAAGATTATCGTTACTCCCTACAACACAGACACCACGTATACGTTTTTTCAAAAAACGTACCAGGGATGCACACCTCATTCGCATCGTTGCATAAAAGCAATTAATATGTGCGTCCGCGAATATTCCCGATGCGCTACAAAAACGGGGCAGCACCGACCGGAGTTGTACATCAAACCATGTGTTTTGGCATACTGCTCACATTTGGCGACCAATTACTTTCTGAGACCATAGATTGATGCGCTCAGAAGCACCATATCATCTGCATAGCTAATATTATTTACACAAATACCATCTATATAGCAACCCACTCTGGTGCTGCTGAGCTCGCCAATCCTGCCTCACCCCGCATTCCAACCTGTATGGCTTGGAAAAAGTTCCAGCCCATCGTACACTATTGATCTGGTTACCATACCACTATTTAAAGATGTTTGCTCCGTTAGCAACCTATCCTTCTCCATCTTTCTCCACAATACGTCATAAGCAACCTGATCAGAAACCTTGAATAAATCGATGAACCTAGCATAAATCGGCGTCCCACGCTGTGTATAGTAAGTATGTGATAGTATGCTTAATTAAGGCACAACACTGCACTTTCTGTTGACAAACCACGCCGAAACCCGAATTGGTTGTCATGAACATTTACAGTTTTATTTATTTGTGTATTAAGCAGACGGTCAAACACTTTTGATATTTTGATATTATAGTAGCTAGAGAGATGGGCCTTTTGGATGCCGAGCGACGAAATGTAAGTTTTTACGCACAATATTGAGAGATTTACCATGTTATTTTAAAACCATAGACTTCTTATAGGTTTTCCTGTAATCTATGAGTAAAGAGCCATACTATATATTTTTTTCAAAATTTTTGTTCCAGTAGTTTCGGAGATAAGGGAATGGTCAATTTTCATTGAATTTATCAAATATCTTTAAAAGTATTTATTTTAAAATTATATAAAAAATATATTTAAGATCCTCGCAACAAGCCCTTTCATTTGATATGTCACACGGTACTGTTAGCAAAACTTTTTTTTTAATTTTCTTGTTTGCGCCCCAAAAGTGACACCTATATTCAAAATTAAATTATTTACGTTACACATTCGTGTTTGGGTCACAGAAATACACATGTGTACCAAATTTCAACTTAATCGGTCCATTAGATTCGGAGTAAATTGGCTGTGACAGACGGACAGACAGACAGACAGACAGACAGACACACGAGTGATCCTATAAGGGTTCCGTTTTTTCCTTTTGAGGTACGGAACCCTAAAAATGGACTATACCTAATCACGTGCGCGTGCTGTTGGAGCAGATAAAATAATAACTTGGTTTACTTGTATAGCTATAATTATATTTCAACATTCATTTTTTTTTCTTCAATTAATAGTAATAATCTTAATTTCTCTGTTCAGAAAGGTTCATATAATTATAAACATAGAGACAAGAAATAAAGCGTTTTGACAAAAATGCGTAAAGAAAGATCCATTGCGAGGAGCCTGGCGTCCATACTAGGAAACCCTGTGTCACGGATCACCGGGCTCTCACCCCGAATTTAATCTAATTAACATTACAATGGTCAATTTTCAAGGTCTAAACAAATTATTTATTGACGAAGGGAAAAAGCAAAAGACATGTTTAAATTACACATAACATCACGCCTTGTTTCCCAGAAGGGTTGGGCAGAGGTGTCCCTGTAGCAGGTACACCCACATTTCGCCAGTTATGTTTAAGTCCCATGTAATAGGGGGCGAGCCTATTGCCATCAACCGGGCACAAAATAATATTAACCAAAAATGACAAGTATTCATAAAAAGAACATCGACAATATTCGCATTGACAATCAAATCAAATTGAGTTTGTATTCCGACACTTGCAACACTGGCTCATCGCCGATTGAGCGTAAGCGGTGGTCGCACTGCGCCGCGCCGGCCACGCTTCTGTTTAACAACACAACATAACATCACGCCTTGTTTCCCCGAAGGGTTGGGCAGAGGTGTACCTGTAGCAGGTACACCCACATTTCGCCAGTTATGTTTAAGTCCCATGTTCATGTTCATGTTCTGTTTATGATATGAAATACTGACTGCGTGACGGTCGCGTGTCTGTCGCGCGACTGTCGCGCTGCTAAAGTCGCCTTAATGTGAAAGTGGTCTTATTCTCTTGCTTTTCGGCAGTAATAGGTAGGTGTTGACCATACCTACCTATTTCTGACGGAATTAAATTAATAAATGATTGCTGAAAAGTATTGCTGCGTCTCAGTTTGAAGGGAATATGTAGGTAGGGGTTAATACAGGCATGTCATGGTGCATGACAGGTGAATCAGACATTTCAGTTTTGTCTCAGAGAGTAACGCATCTGGGATGCTTCTGATATTTCAGATGTCAAGTCATGAGACATTTCGGCGGCTTTGAGGGGGCAATGCCTCTGAAATAATTTTAGATCTCCATATGCGGCAGACCACATAACAGGAGTAAGTAATCCAAAAAGTGGCATGTCTTGACAATTTTTTTAATGTTTTTTCAGCTTACGAGGAGTACAATATTTGTTTAGGTAAACGAGCCAAGAAGAAATATTCACGTTGGGAGTCATTTCAATTTTGCTATCTTGGCTGTTTTTACTGCGTGGCCAGAATTATACCTGAAATTTTTTACTGTGCCATTTGTTTAGTGTACTGTCTATGCGCAAGTTGTTTGTGTTTCATGTTCTGTCCTTAAGAAACCACGATGTCTACCTCTATTAGGTTATATATTATAGTTACGAACTATGATTTATTTTTCGTAAAAAAAAACCGAGTGATATATTGATATGTTAGATGATTTGGTCCCTTTTGTTACTGGTTTGTTGCCAATGTCTAGAGAACGGTCCACAGAAGTTTTACTGTCGTCCGATGATATGTTATCGCCGTTCAATCTAATTGCATTTTGTACATTTTTGGCTGCTGGTAATTTTGTGAATTCTTTACTTCAAAAGTCTGCAAATGTTTTATGATATTAGAAGTTAATTACACATTTAACTACTAGTTATTAATTTTGTTTTATTTTCATTTTCTATCTTAGTTTAGGAAGACAATTGGCAAAATAAATTTAAAATATAAAGTTTTTTAGGATACGATGTGTGAGGAGGCAATACTCAACGGTCAGCACGTAGAAAAGACCTATAAATATTGTAGAATCCTGTTGAACCCGTATTTAACCTCAACTTTTTATAGTTTGACCAATACCGCTGTACCGCGCCTTAGGAAGGCGCGCGGCGAGACGGGGGAGCAGTGCTCATTGGTCAACACTGCCCCCCGCCTCGCCGCGTATTCCTAAGGCGCGGTACAGCGGCATTGGTCAAACTTATAACACCATTTGTGGTGATTGACAGTTGACATAAGTCATAGTTACCTCATTTTTACCCGACTACGGCGAAGCAAAAAGGAGGGTTATGATTTTGACCGGTATGTATGTATGTATGTTCATCTGTTACCTCATAACTTCTAAACTGCCGATCATAATTTGACAAATGAGGTATCATTGGAAGCGATTTGATTGTCCGCTGGTTATAGGCTATGTGACGTTACATTGAATGCAATATGGCGCCCTCTAGAGGGCATAAAGTAACGAAATAAAAAATAAAAATAATTTAATTGTGCCATGTTGGGTATTAAATGAAAAGGCTTGACGAGTATATTACAAATATGTATATATATCATATTGTCCAAGTAAATAAATATGTTTAAATTATTAAAAACAAGCAAAAGTGAGACTGCTACGTACGGCGCGGCTGTAATCGCCAACACGTCTTGAGCGCGCGTAGTGTTCAATGCTCGTGCCTTCTCTATATGAGAAGAGGCTTTTCCCCAGCAGAGGGACAATAATAGGCTGGTATTATTATACCGTATAAAACACAAAAAAAAAAAAATTGTTGCTCTGCAAATACTTTATCACGAAACTATAACCCCAAAATAATTTAAATAAAAAGTAAGTTCAAAAACTAAAACCCGACTAAAAGGTATGAAACAAGACAATATTTCAGACAGAAGTCAAGACAGGTACAAAAATGATCAAGGTAAAGCCGTGGTCGCATGCCATTATAATTTTGTAGGTGTACCAGCATGTGACCACGGCTTTACCTTGATCATTTTTGTACCTATGTCTTGATTTCTGTCTGAAATATTGTCTTGTTTCATACCTTTTAGTCGGGTTTTAGTTTTTTAACTTACTTTTTATTTAAATTATTTTGGGGTTATAGTTTCGTGATAAAGTATTTGCAGAGCAACAATTTTTTTTTTTTTAATATAAGTAAACATTTATTTGCATAGACTATGCTATGCAAATAAATGTTTACTTACTTACTTTACTAAAGTGACGATATTTTCGTCTACGTCACGGCATCACGATAACACAAGGAAGTAAAACGTATATAAATATATGAAGACTTCGTCCATTAAAACGTTCTAACGTATTTCGATAAATTTTATGAACGTGTACATTCACGATAACATCGTCACGTAAGAAATTTTAAAACCGCACATTTCCCGGTCGTTCATAAAGTACATCGCGGTTCAGAAAAACTTAAAACGCCTTATTCATGATCCATCTCAGGTGTACATCCACTCGAGGCCCCGGCCTGAACGTGGCATTCACACTATCGTGCGCGCATCCAGCGTGCTAGATGTAATCGAATGAACTAATTAAATGAGCGCACGTGTTTATTACCCGACTGCAGCGAAGCCAAAAAAAGAAGGGTTACGTGTTTGACCTGTATGTATGTGTCCGTCTCTATGTTCCCTCGTAACTACAAAACGGCTGAACTGATTTCGATAAATTATATGTCGTAAAATTTTTCTTTATTGCGCAAGAGTCACTGGGTATAAAAAAATAAAAAAAATCTAAGTGACGGATTTTTGGCGCTAAAATGTATGTTTAAAAAATAAAACAATCACGAACTTTAAAGTGAGTAAGAGGCCGTTTTTTTTCTCTTTTTAGTTATGTATTTTTGCAGTCGGGTTTTTTAATATTATCATTAATTTATCTGTTATATACTTATGCGGTACTGCAAGTTTATACATGATCAAGTATGCACACAGAACATTCATACTTAAGAGTAGGTAGTCAAGAGAGCATGCACGATGCACGATCGCTCCCGACGTACGTCCGCGCTATTCACCGTCTATCCGAACGACGTTGCGGTGGTGGGGGTGCTCGCTTGATGCAAAATTGGTCGTACAAATCCAGCAAGCAATTAATAATAAATATCGACGTACGTCAGAACTATACACTGTCGTTTTTATCGTGCATCGTTCGTGACCGGCGTGGCGGGATCGTAATAAGACGCTTAATGGCCTGCGCAGACTGGCGACCGGGTGATCGACGGAATACTGCGCTGCAATGCTCCCAAGTTCGATTACCGAGCATTGAAATATATACCTTATTTTGATGGGATAAGTATTAAATTCAATTGATAAATTTAAAACAGCTCCGCCGTCCCGTCCGCCAGTCTGCGTTCCCTCCTACCTGCATGATAGTCCCTTTCTAAAGCTCGCTCATCAATTTCATTGCCAACGAACAACCTTCATCAACCCTCAAGGGTAACATAAAACTCGGATCGAGCGACGTGGAGTCAGTACATGTCATCGCAAATGATATCGATCACGTAGAGGAAGCTACAAAAATGTGTTTATTCGCGTATGATTTATGGCCATCAGACATGTTTCCAAGACGTGAACTTGGCTGGCATTGGCATTGATCACTGTCATACTCCGGTTAGGGTTGGGAAAGGATAAATCGACGAGGGTGACGTTTCTCTAAAGCTTGACTATTTTTTGTACTTTGGCTGCTGGAAACAATCGTACGATATAGGCTGGGAAAATTCGATGAGAGTTTTTGGTATACACGTGATATTCTCTGCGTTTAGCGCTCGGTGTGGCAACACGGGGTGTTCGGGTTCGCGACAAGTCAATCGTCATCCTGAGGATGCCTCGTTGAGAGGTGAAACACGTGTCGATTTCTTTCAGTTTTTTATGGCTCTTTAGAAATAACTAAGCGGAACAGGTTACTAAATTCCACGTCTATTGTATTTTACGTGATATTATGTTGTGTTTTTCTATTTGTATTCCATACTAGCTTCTGCCTGCCACTTCGTCCGCGTGAAATTTCTTGTTCCCTAGACTCCGTCACATTGCATCGCATACCCGCGCTGTTACTTCGTTTTCGCTTTGCATTTTTCTGACTCTTATTTATGTTTGTTCGGCTCCTTAGGGTCCTAGAGTAATTTTAATTAGCCTATAACCTTTCTCAAGAATTGGGCTATCAAAGGCAAAAAGATTTTTTCATTCAAATCCGACTGGTGGTTTCACAGATTAGCGCTTTAACAAACAAATAAAAAACAAACTCTTCAGCTTGATTATTAGTTTATATACGAATTTATTAACATAAATGTTTTTGATTTTAACCCCCGATCTACAGGAGGCAAGACGAGAAGACGCGAGCGCGATAGTGTAGATGTTGCCCTCGTCTCTTCTCGACGTCTCTCGCCTCGCCTCGCGCGCTTCGGTTGGTGTCGTTCTTTTGACCGGAGTCAAAGGACGCGAGGTGCGAGGCGTGGCGGGCAACTGAATAAAACGAGAGCGTGGATGGGTAGTGCTCCCTCCCGACCGCGACCCTTGCTCGAAAACGAGGTGCCAGCAGTTGTTGCAGCTGAGCACGTAGCTTTAAATACCACGTACCTATAATAATCAAGATGAAAATCTAAGTTTGATCCAACCTGTCCCTCCTTGCTGTCCTCCCCCAGCGACGCCATAAGCCGAGGTTCGTACCCTTAGCGAACGTTCGCCTAGTTTTAATTTAGAATAGTTTTTGCCCCTAGTTGGAGGTTTTGAGTGTAGAAGCTTAAGGCAGTCACAGGAAAGCCCGGTTAAGCAGCCATGACCTCATAGGTCAACTGCGAGAAGCCCTAGTTAAAAAAAAAAGGTAGCACTCGTGTTACCTCCGCTTGCCGCGGCACGTGCACGAGTCTCCACGAGGCGCACTCGCGAGAGTGTGGACTCGGGATACGGATTGTAGCAGGTGGCTTTCTAAAGTGACAAGCAAGCCAGTGGCCCTCCTGCCTAATAGTAAGTAGTCATCGCCACCAGTAGACATTGACATCTGCAATGACAAGGTGCTTTGCCTCTCGCCTTAATTTTTATTCAATAAGCTGTCCATATGTTAGCTCCACGGAAGGCTCACTAGAGGAAGCCCATTCAATTAAATTTCTTTTTACTTTTCCCACCTTGCATTTCACTGAAAAATAATCTACTTAACAAAAATCTTACAATTCATTCACTGACAGACAACGCACAGCCTAAACCGCTGCGTCTAGAAGCACAAAACTTTGCACAAGAGTGCTTTTTGTAACGAAGGTGAATTTTCAAAAGACCCTTCCTGAGGGAGGAAGGGTCTTTTGAAAATTCATCCGTTAAAGATGGTACGAAAGTGTGTATGAAATTTCTAATTTTTTGCCGATGGGAAATCCGTAAAAAATCACACAAGTATTTAACGTACAGACGCCAGCACATCAAGCTACCCGAAACTGTCAAATTTTCCCAATCAACTTTGAACCTTAAATATCAGTGATAAAGTTGAAAATCTATTAAATAAATTTGACAGATTGTAGTAGCTTGATGTACTGGCGTCTGTACGTTCCGCAAGCACGAGGGTGCCACGCTCTATTATCCGAAATTCGCGTAATTCGACGAGGATCCCGTTTGAAGTACTCAATCATCTCGTCGAGTTCTGGCGAATGAACGGCCGATCAACCTGCATGCGCATGCGCTGGTGTCTTGAAAGAAAGAAAGAAAGGAAAGAAAGAAAGAAAGAAAGAAAATTGCGTTTATTGGCATTAAAACAGAAAAATACACCTTAAAACTATAAAAACAGAAAACAATGATTATAATGCCAAAAGGGCATCAGCTCAGCATATTGTCAGATGGCAACACAAAGTGTACCACCTGACGCTGATTTTCAGCTGCAACCCACGAGTGTCATACGCTAGAATAATAATAAACGAAGTGTCAGTCCGTTTTAATAAATAAATTAAAGGTAATATAAGATAGGATAAAATAAAAAAAGCTCATACTGAATCAAATAAATGTTGTGACATAGGTACATGTGTGTGTACAGTGTGTTTGAGAAACTGAAATAAATATAAAATAAAGATCCAATATCTGTGTATTACATAATTAAAAATAATAAATCTATCATCTATAAATAGATAGTACCTTTAATGCAAAATCGTGTGACTGCGTTCTTCTAAAAATACGAAACGAAGATTGATGCGGTTTTTATTATCATTTAGAGTAATTATGTCAATAATAATTGACAAATAAAACTGATAAAATTGAAAATAAATTGATAAAAATTATAAATAAATAAATGTTTAATTTTTTTTTTTTTTTTATATGGCAGATATGTTGGCTCGAATATTTTCAACATCCTTTTGATGGCTTAATAAAAATTCTTTTAATTTAAATTTGAAAGTCAAACAACTTTTACTATACTTAATGGGAGGAGGGATATTGTTCCAGCATTTGGTAGCAGCGTAGCGAAAACTGCCTCTAAAAGCCGCCGACTTGTGCCGTGGGACGGAAAACTGCTGAGAACATTTTCTTCCTTCACCGATTTTGTGTCTTCTTGTCCATGATAGTTTGTCATATAAATAAGAAGGGGAATGAGACTTAATAACGCCAAATAGGAGCGTCGCCAAATGGAGTTTACGTCTAGCTTTCATTTTCAAAATGTTGTGCTCATTGAAGAAAGGTGTAACATGTCCCCTAAACGGAACTTTAAAACAGAAGCGTGCACAGGCATTTTGAAGTCTTTGGATCATTCTTTCAGTTTTTGACAGTAGTCGTTGGCCATACACCGTGTCTGCATAATTTAACTTTGATAAAACCAAAGACTCCACAAGCAATACTCGCAATTCTTCACTAAGATAGGGCCGGGCTTTATATAAAATCTTAAGTCTATAATAGCAATTACGGATAGACTCAGATACATGTTTGTGGAAACGAAGTTCCGTGTCCATGATGAGACCCAAATTACGTGCTTCGTAGACCCGTTCGATAGGCTCTCCCATAACAGTCACACAGCCGGCACAGGGTTTAATTTTACCTAACTGGTTTTCGGTTCCAAAAAGCATATACTTAGTTTTTGTAGGGTTCAAAGCAAGCGTGTTGGCATTGGACCATTGCACTATGTTTTCAAGATCTGTATTAAGATCGTTTAATGCTTGTTCATAGTCTTCCGGCTTAAATGATATATAAACTTGTGTATCATCGGCATAAATATGGTATTTGCATTTATTTATATTTCTAATAATATCGGCGCAATACAAAATAAACAATACTGGCCCAAGAATCGAGCCCTGTGGAACCCCCCTTCCTACTGAGCGATGTCTAGAGACAACTGTTGAGCCATCCGCCCGGCGTATTTCAACGAATTGCGTGCGATCGCCAAGATAGCTATCAAACCATTTTATTGTGTCTTCGTCAAGTCCATAAAAAGCCATCTTTGACAATAATAGAGGAACGTTAATACAGTCAAATGCGCGTGAAAAATCAAGCAACACTAAAAGAGTGCACATTCCACTATCTTGAGCCGATAAAATATTGTCTGTCACATCCAACAAAGCCGTGGCTGTACTACGGCCCTTCCTAAACCCTGATTGAACATCTGGGAGGATTTTATTTGTCTCTAAAAATTCAACCAATTGCGCACATACTACTTTCTCTAAAACTTTAGAAAGAACCGGCAGTATACTAATAGGTCTAAGATCCTTCATGTCCACTGCATTAAGAGTCTTCGGCAATGGGTGCACTTTGGCAATTTTCCATAACCCAGGGAAAGATGAGGATGTGATAGATGTATTTACTAAAGCAGTCACGGCGTCCAAAGTCACAGGTAGTGTCAGTAAAATCATATTTATGGTAAAGCCATCGCAACCCTCAGCATTCGATTTTATAGTAGTCAGTATGTTAGCGATTTCCTTGCTTGCTGTAGGTCTCAAACTAAACGTGGAACTATTATTTCGCGCGGATTCAAAATATGCAAGCAATGTATTACTAACCGTATCTGCACCCGGCACATTCAGAAAATGGTCACAAATTCTATCGGGATCGTTAAAGTGCAGAGGTAGTTCTTTATGTTTAGATGGGAGCAGGGTAGACTTTAGGTTTTTCCAAAGCGCTCTGGAATCATTTATTTGACTGTTGATCTTGTGTTTAAAGTACGCTGACTTTTCGTAAAATAGAGACCTAGAAACAAGTGACTTAAATTCTTTGTAATAAATCTTTTTTGAAGCGGATTTTTCGTTTTTTAAATACTCTGTATGTGCTTTGTTCCTCAAACGCATCATAAATTTAACATTTTCAGTAATCCAAGGGTAACAATACTCCTTAATAACAGTAGTTTTTAGGGGTGCATGGATATCAAATAGTGTAAGTAAGTTCGAGTTAAATTCACTGACCATTGCATTAACATCTTGCAGCTCGGTTAACGCTTTCCAATTAAGAAACTCAAGATCCTGATCAAAACGTTCCCTATTAATGTCTTTTAGTGGTCGATAAGTAAGCGTTCGCGATGGAATTTTCAGGCGTTTAAAACTAAATTCGCCGGAAATCACCGCGTGCGCACCTAGATCCGGTATTACATCAACTGATACAGACCGTGGTTTAACATTTGTACAGATGATGTCTATCAGAGAGTTGCCATGCACTGTAAAGTGCGTGGGTGACTGTACCAATTGTTGAAGACCTAAGCATTTCAAAAATGAGACTAACTTGTCCGTCCTTGAGTCCGTGTCACTAAGCATGTTTATGTTGAAATCACCCATTAATATCGTGTACTCACAATGCGTTAGGGAATTTAATGAACCAGATATAGCGTCTAGAAAAAGATCAACATCTTGCCAGGGCGGGCGGTAGGCGGTACCTATTGCTAGCTTAACTCCGCGAACACTAATTGTGAGCCACATCTGCTCGACCGTGGTGTGCAATGGGCTAGCAGAGTACGAGTGGCTTCGAAAATTTATACCGTGCTTGACATAAAAACCAACACCGCCACCACGTCCCTTCTTGACAGACAATGGACGCGGTATATGCCGTAGCCTATATCCAGGTACAGAGGGCGCGCGCCCTTCTTCGCCTTGTCGTAGCCATGTCTCATTAATGGCCATAATATCGACGTCCAAATCCAGTAATGCTGCTATAAACTCGTCATGTTTCGTACCCAGAGAACCCGCGTTCCAAAAACCAACCTTAAGGTATGTAGTAGATATCATTGAACGAATTTAGTAACGATAAATAAAAATATCACAGAATATACTAAATAAAAGAACTCACAGATTGATAAAAGATGTATGTAAATAAGATTGTTGTGGTAAATAAATAAAGTGTAGTGTAAGTGAATTATTATAAACAGCATAGAAAATATACATAAATATGGTCTGGCACCGTGGGCAGCATAGATTATAAGTAAAACATGGCAACATAAAAAACTACAGATGCTAATAGGATGACACTGTATTGTACAATTTATCTCAAAAATAGGTAAAAACAGGAAATATGTATTTAAAAACGACATGCAACAATGAAATAAGAATAAGCTACTCGTATTAGATAGTAAACAAAACAATGGACTAAATTGAACAAGTGGCACCGTGAAGTCCGAACATAAAATATAAAAAACGTAGATAGCAATTGCTACTTTATACACGAACAAACCTATTGAGAGATGAAAAAACGTGAGATGTCCTTTTCAGTTCGGACATGCACAACCGACTTTCCTTCCTCTCTACGCGCAAGTATGCGGCCATCTTTAGTCCAGGTGTACTTCCATTCCAGGCGACCAGCAGCTTGTCGAGTCTCGTAGAATAATTGCCGGTTACTTTTAGTCAGGCGCTCGTTGAGATAGATGCGGTGCGGCGCTCCCGGCACTTCGATGTCAGCAGTAGTGAGGTTGCGGCGGACGCGCGCGGCATTAAGAAAATTATCACGCGTCGCGCGTCTTGCTAGTCGGACAACGATGATCCGAGGGCGGGGCACTTCGCCTTCGGTGTGGTCACGCCGAACGTTTCCAACCCGTTTAACGAAAACGATGTCCTGTTTTTCTAGCTTAATCGCTAGTTTAACTGCAAGGGCGTTAATCAACTGAGCCGGGTTTTCCCCACTAGACTCCGTTACGCCAGACAGTTGAACATCGTTAAGTAGAGACTCTTGCTCACGTTCATTCAGTTGCTGCTGGAGTTCGCCAATTGTTGCCTCCAGTTGAATTAAACGAGGGGAATTCGTTTGCTCGGTATTTTCTTCGAGTTCTTTGACACGACTTTCCAGGGTGTCCATACGGTTATAGCACTTATTCACTTTATCATCAAGACCTGAGAACTCATCTCGAAACTGACGAATTTCACCTCGCAAGGCATTAACCTCACTGCGGAGACCACGGATTTCCATCGCTAGGCTGATCTCTTGAGTATTCGGTGAGTAATTTTGTAAAGCAACTGGGATATCAGCATTATTAGTGGGGCTGGTCGCTGCTGGACTGGTGGATGAGCTTAACTCCTCTGTTCCCTTCACAGGGGTTTGGGAGTTGTCTACCCGAGGCACCTTTGCCTTACAACCAGGGCACATCCAGTTTGCCGAGAATGTTGCTGTGGGAGCAAGGTTTACGCAGACCCTGTGATAAAATCCCGGACATTTCGAGCATTTTGTGCCGTCATTCACTGCCAAAAATTTTCCGCAAGCTCCGCACTTCGGCATTCTCGATTTACAAAATCAAAAGGTCAAAACAATTATAATCAACAAATGTAAGGATTACAAAAAGAATTTAGTGCTCGGCGCGGAATTGAACCCACACTTCGTGGCTGCTGAGTTAGAGATACGGCCCTAACAGCACTCGCTATTTGGACACTTATCAAGTTCTACAAATTAATTGAGCTTATTGCAGACGGATAGTAATTCCAGAACTAGTGAGGGTGTGATAGTATTTTTTCTAGTTGAAATACACAAACACCTTCCACTGTACTAACACTTTTAATTATACTTTATCAGTTTTATCACTTGTTTTTATTGAAATGCCCATAATCGAATAGCCGCTGTATCGCCGCTACGATCGTCAGGGCCTGTGGGACGAGCGACTCCAAGATTTGCGGCTCCACGTAAAGTTATAACTAGCCTTAGCGTTCTGGTTGTACAATAGCGACGTACTCCAAATTGGAATAACTGTAATGTCGATCCTTTTTTGCAAATTACGATATCGTATTACACGTCATACGACGATCGCGGGTCAACTGAGAGAGCCGGCGCTGACGGCAAGGGGCGGGGGTGCGTGGGAAGAGGCTCACCACCGCCGCCCGCGTGCTTGCGGATTAGTTTATGCCGTATCACTACGCGCGACAGCTTATTTTGGTCTGAACATTTACGAACCGCTCTTCGCTTTGTGGGAAGCGCGTAGCCACGCATGCGGATCGAGAAGTACCTATGTTATGTCTAGTGGCTACTATTGTTTCTCACGCTTTCAAGTTTTTGCATATTTTTTTGAATTACTTACATAACAAAAAAAAAATTGTTTTTTAAGATTAACTCTATGATTTAATAGTACTAACTAAGGACAAAACGTTCTGCTTCGGGAAAACAACCATTAAAATTTCAGCGTGTATAGGACGTGGCCTTTGACCTCCTCCAAGGTTTTGTGCAACAGCGAATCTTGCGCTTCCCGCATTCAACGGATTCCCACGACTTCTACAATATAAGTATTTTTCGCACAACACATCCCTATTCTTAATCGACCCCTTAATATCTGCCCCTTTCACGTATATGACTCGTCTTGTTTTTATACTTTCCCTGTTTGTTCAGGAAGCCATTAGTTAACCGTAAAAACACGATGGAAAATAAAACGGTCGATAAAGCTTAGATAAATAATTGTGTTACATACTTAGGATTGCAGTCTGTCGTCATAAATCAGCTGGTAAATGGAACAACTATTTTAGATTGTGAAAGTCTGAATAAATTTGTTCGAGCGTAAAGAGCAGAACTAATGGAAATTATGATTGTCTTGATACGTATAAGAGCAATTTACATGTTGTGAAACGAATTAGTGATAAACAAAATGATTAGAATTTAGAAGAAGATATAATGCATTTTAAACAAAATTAATGTTACAAAAAGTGCATATACGTATAATTAGGTAGGTGTCCCGGTATTTCGGGCAAAGGCGTTGATTTTGACCAAATCCGCTCAACAGTAAGTCGAGCACTCGAGCTCGATCTATCAGTATTATCAGACGAAAGAATGATCTTATATTGGTTACATTTTCCCGGAACCCTTCGAATATTCACGTTGTACCTACACAAAAGAAACTTCCACTTAATCCGGATTATACTAGTTGGAGAGCAATCAACCGAATTGTCCGTAGAGGTTTTACATTGACAGAAAACCTTACCCCGTACAGCAAATGAATAGTAGAAGAGTAACCACTGGCGGTTTTGTACAGCCGGCTTTCACGTTGATTGCGCAAAGCTTGCATTGGACCGGCTTTTAGTAATTTGGACGAGAAAGAATGTCGTGGTAATTGATGGGGTTTTCGTACTTTCTACGGACTTGAATTGAGGACACATTATTGAGGAGGACTGTCAATTGCCAGTGTCGTAACACAGATAATCGTCGGTATTATTACACAACTCAGAATAATAACTAACTAATGTATTAACATTAGTTAGTTATTATTCTGAGTTACAAAGAGAGTTGAGATACAAAGCGAACTACTAGTTTTTAAGTTCTTATGAGAAATAAAGTTCTTTAAACTCAAATTTTCTTTGGCCCAATAGACAAAATTGACAGACTTCTACTGCTTGGTTACGAGGCTTTTGGCTACTCTCTGTGCAAGCAAAATTGTAAACTGTCTTTGGTCTCTGGCCTTGACTTATGCAATAGACAAAAATTTTCAAACTTTTATTAGTTTTAGAATAGTGAATACGAGGCTTTTGGCTTTGTGAATGTGCATTTTATGTAATATTTTTTTGTAATGTGCCTTTAGTTTGTATAGAATAAACTATTTTTCTTTCTTTCTTTCTTATTGACTCATTACAGGGAATGTTTACAAAAATAAAGCAGTCTACCGTTTTTTTTTTTGCACGTGTAGTAAATAATTAAGTACATACACTTACTTACCACAAAATCGTCGTCCATCTTGTTTGTTGGCTATTTGAGTACCTACTATGAAGCGAACGTATTATATTTGCAAAGCATGTCTGGCAGGTAAAGCAAACATGTGTTTAAATATGTGAGCAAAGTGGTTGTGTCTGGCGCTCGTATAACCCCGGGTCCACACTCCAGGAGGCAAGACGAGGTGAAGCGGGCGCTCCGCTCGTTGTCGGGTTTTTGACCGGAGTCAAAGGACGCGAGGCGCGAGGTGTGGCGGGCAACTGAATAAAACGAGAGTGTAGATGAGTAGCACTCGTGTAGCCTCCGCTTGCCGCGGCTCGTGCAAGGGCCTCTACCAGGCACACTCGCTAGAGTGTGGACCCGGGGTAAGAGGAAGTGCCAGAATTAATATGTATAATTATATAGTCGACCCTAACCCCGAGTCCACACTCTCCACGACGCAAGACGAGGTGAAGCGAGCGCGATAGTGTGGATGACGTGCTCACCTTCTCTCGTCGTTTCTCGCCTTGCCTCACGCGCGCTCCGCTAGGTGCCGCCGGGTTTTTGACCGGAGTCAAAGGACGCGAGACACAAGGCGTGATGAGCAACTGTATAATACGAGAGTGTGGATGGGTAGCACTAGTGTAGCCTCCGCTTGTCGCGGCTCATGCAAGGGCCTCCACGAGGCGCACTCGCGAGTGTGTGGACCCGGGGTAAGGTTGAACGTCACTTGCACTTCAGAAAACGTCTACAAGGTCTATTTGTCTATGTGACAGTTAATAAATAGTTTTATAGTGACGTTTCAATAAACCGAAAGCATTGATATGTCTATGACCGAAAGTGGTTAGGCAGTTACCATATTGACTATACGAATTAACCTTTTTTTTAAATACCTATACTCTATTTGAAATAAGATTAGACATTTAAACAAACCTTTTTTAGAGTCTGTTCAACCGATTTTGACTTCTATACCGTAGGTATAAGGATGGCATTAAAACCAAAAAAGTGGTTACAATACCAACTGTTTACTGCAGCTGCTATTTGTCATGCCACCAACGCAATAGAAGTCAAAATCGGTTGAACGAGCTGTAAAAAGGTTTATTTAAATGTCTAATCTTATTTCAAATGGAGTATTAGCTATGAGTATTAGTTAGTATGAAAGATATACGTTCATACTAAGCCTCGAGATCTCAATAAGCAGGTACAAGACACAAACAATACATAAGTAGGTAATTATGAATTGTTTTCTTAAGGGATCTCGTTTCTCTTTAGGTTGTTTTCATTTTATTGGTTTCATAACAGCAGATTCTAGGTTAACGGTAATCTTACTCGTAGTTGTACAGTTCCCGGAAAAAATCCTAAACAAATTCTAAAAAAGACGATATTTGTTCTGAATCGGCAGGCAACATAATATTTTTAATAAAAGTAGCCTGGGGTGTTATTGTAATATTCTTTAATTTAATAAGACTACAAGTGGTAAAATAAAAAAATGTTACAGAAGTCAAAACAAATATTATAGGCTAGGTAAACATCAAAAACCGCTTATTACTAAAAAGAATGTTACAAAATAAATAACAACTGAAAAAATTCTCCTTATAATATCTAATATTTATGTTTAACCTATCCTTATTGTAATATTTATGTTAATGGTTATCCCCACGATTGCTGGGTTTACTCAGTTTGTCCAAACATTTATTTAAAACCATCAAAACAGGTGAATGAACATCGGGGTTCCCGCGTGTGAGTTTATGAAAGAGAAAATGAACTATATTGTTAAGATTACAATTTACTTTGTGTTTTGTAAATTAACAGTGTTTATAATAACATCGCAAGTGACTAAAACTTGACCACAACATCACCATACACATACCACATCACCAGGCCCACCGCTGGGCGCTTCACCGCCCGCGTGCAAAACTGACTTGAACAGACAGCTGTGCTGCTGGGGAGTTTGTTGCGCCACTTCTTCTTCCCAGCTAAAGGCACTAGGAAGTGGTGAAGGGTGGGAGTTTTTGGGGGACTGTCTTATGTAATTTTGACGTTCGAAAAGTGCTGATTCTCAGCCTAGTTTGAATAAATGACTTTTGAATTTTGACAATTCCGCCCACACTTTTTTTTTTTTTTGAAACGACACCTCGCAGTTTTGACCACTAAGGTCTTGGCTGCTTAACCGGACTTTCCTGTGGGTGCCTTAAGCTACTACACTAACATAGAGCCTAGAGCCAGGAGCAAAACTATTCTAAATTAAAATTAAGCGAACGCTCGCTAAGGGCACCCCCTGTGGGATACGAATCTCGGCTTAGGGCGTCGCTGGGGAGAGGACAGCAAGAAGGGACAGGGTGGATCAAAGTTAGATTTTCATCATGATTATTAGGCGTGGTATTTAAAGTTACGTGCTCAGCTGCAACAACTGCTAGCACCTCGTTTTCGAGCAAGGGTCGGGGGGGAGTATCATTTACTCGGGGGCGCGGTCGCGATCGCAAAGGACCTCGGCGGCGAGATCGAAATGACGGGAGGCGTCTGTGTTTGTGCACTGTACTGGCCCTATTCTTCTCCTGGAGGAGTGTTCATCTGGGTCGGAAAGGGCCACCCCTTCTTTATCTTACTAGGCTTTTAGAGAGGAATTTGATGTTGGTTTAGATGTTATGGAAGTGTATAAAAAAAAACCGGCCATGTGCGTTTCGGACTACGCACAATGAAGGGTTCAGGGCAATACCTTCTTAGAGATTACCTATAGAAGGGCCGATTATTCAATAATTAGATAACTTTTACCTTAAGAATAAATGTGACGTTTTGACAGATTGTCCAAACAAAAACTTTTAGCTAGGAGAGCAGCGATTCACCCAACAATTAATTGTACCTACACCATGTAATTAATAATGTATACTTTATAAGTCCCTCATGTACTACAAAACCTTTATGTTCCTAAATAAATTATTATAAATATAAACTGTCAAAATAACAAACTTATTCGTCGGATAAAAGTTAACTGGCGATTGAAAATTGAAAAGTGGTTTGAACGTGCAAACGTTTGCGTTAATTTTCTAAATAGAACAATATGTTCATTAAGGAGATTTCTATGTTTGCCGCCCCCTTGAAAGTGCCGCTCTAGTGCGGTCCATGCCCTGCACACCCGCACCCAGCGGGCCTGCACAGGAACAGGGTGTAAATTTCACTCATCCTCTATAGAAAAGGGAGGATCCTCTGACCAGAAGGGTGTTGTGTCTGGTGGGCAACTGCCCGACGATTGATGTCCGAAAGTTATATAATGCTGATCGCGCGGTGAACTTTGCTTGCGCGATGCAGGGTTTCGCGTGATGTCAGTGTGATACGTAGTTGGCATGTGGCGATGTAGATGCCGCCACAACTGAACGCGATTTCTGAGATTATTGCTGCTAACTTTTACGGACCCCATAACACACTTTACCGTTAAAAGATTAGCCTAAATTACAGACGATTTGGATCAGTGGATCAATTACCTACTTACACGAATTGTAAATGAGTAAACACTAGCGACCCGCTCCTGCTTCGCACGATTTTTACAACTTGACAAAAAATCGAGATTTCTTAGTTTTATGTAACTTTAATAGTAACGTTTTATAAACATAAACCTTCCGGAATAAATTCTCTAAACGATGGTGAAAACCTTATCAAAATCTGTTGCGTAGTTTAGAAGAACAACGCGGACATACAGACAAACACGAAAAGCGACTTTAATTTATAATACGAGTATGTATAGAAGAGTCTATATTTTTTTTCCAGATCATTTTGTTAGCTATAAAATACTAGTTTTCTAGACCAGCTGAAACGGTTAGATATTTACAATTAATCACTTTTTATGTGGTGCTTAAGAGGAGGCTCCCTAAATTGTAAGTTAATTTGCAATAATATTCTGAAAAAGTCACGCATACAATCAAAATGGAACTTTAGAATATGATTTATTGGATCTTTTTCTTTCCAAAGACAGTTACGTAATTGGAATATTTTCGCTCGATTCATTTTTTATTCGAAAATCATGTCTTTTTTAAAGATTATTTCAAACAAAAACAAGATTACTCGGCTTTTATGTCTAAAACATTTATTGACAGTAAGGAAATACCTATAGTTTATTATCCAATTATAAGATATTTTTTTCTAGATCAATTTATTACTTTAGTTATAAACGAAATAAGAATTGAGACTTACGACATTTAGTTCCGTGCTCGAACACGACCAAAGAGCGCACGCGATATTCAACTTTATTACTGATGTCACTGATGTGTTAGCGTTTAGCACGTAGTGGAGTGTTGGGGTGCATGGGGCGGAGTTTGCGTGGAAATTGTCTTTGGAGTGCCTGGTCTTAAAACTATTCAGATTTTCGGTCTACATTTCCAAGGCAGACAAACACCGGTAGATCAGTAGATGGGTGACCATCTTTACATACCGAGACTTCTCCGTACCGCGAAAAGCACGTTAAGCCGTTAGTGCCGGTTGTCATTAGTAGATCTTTGACAGTCGTTACGAGTCGGCAGAAGCCCGAAAGTCGACGAACAGTCTTACCAAGGGGTATCGTATTGCCCAGTAACTGGGTTGTGGAGGTCAGATAGGCAGTCGCTCCATGTAAAATACTGGTATTCAGCTGTATCCAGTTAGACTGGAAGCCGACCCCAACATAGTTGGGAAAAGGCGAGGTAGATGATGACAAGCACGTATTAAGGTCTATTCAGACGTGCCACAACCACACTACAGTGACCAAAAATGTCTCCGGGCAGTGGATAGTGTTCATGCATTTATTATGAAAATTTATTTCTAAAAGAAAAACAATTAATTATTATTACTAATTATACAAATTAATAAAATATTAGGGAGTGCCTCTGCTGCCGGCGCCGGCTCCCGAATTGGCTGCCGGCGCTGAGTTTGAAAAAAAAAGCGCAAAACGGGGTTGGAAATTTGGCATAATGGAGCAGATAGGCAGGGTAGGCTTAATAAAAATAATAATTATGTAGTAAAGCATTATTTTTTTCCAGTATTATATTTCCGTAATCAATGATTTCCATATTCCAGTAATCAATTACTAAGTCCCTGGAACCGAACTAGTTAGATTAGGATAAATATTTTTACTCGCAGAACTTTATTTATGTTAGAACTGTGACCCCTACGACTAGAATATATAGAAAAAAATACTTTAGTTAGGGTTAGTTAGTTGGAGTTATGAATACTGGAAGGGTTTTCATAAACGCCGCGACGCCGGTGGCCATTATGGGAGCCGGCGGTGCCGGCCACAGAGTATGTAATGTGCCGGCAGCCTATGTTTTTAATCTCGGCTGCCAGCAGTAATGTCATGCCGGTTCTCAATGGCGTTATTTTTGGGAGCCGGTGCCGGCAGCGGAGGCACTCCCAAAATATGAATAAATTTCAGTTAACAATCACTTAACACCGCACTCAAAATAGTCCAGACTGTAAAATGTGAACCAGATGATCTCGTTTACACGCTGCATTCTTACCAAGTTAATAGGTTAGTTCTAATTCAGTGCTAGTTTATACGGACTTACGTAAATATGTTTGATAATAATGTACATTATTTATTTAGCTTCTTGTATTTCGAACAGAGCGCTTCTTTATATTGATGCCTTTGCATTAGTATTTCGCAGCTTGAGTTCACGGTATCACATGTATGTTTGTCACAGACTTTTATCGTCGTTGCTACTTCTTCCCAGCTAAAGCACTAGGAAGTGGTGAAGGCCGGCCGTTTTGGGGGACAGTCTTATGTAATTTTGACGTTCGAAAAGTGCTGATTCTCAGTCTGTTTATTATATAAGGTTGACTTTTTGATGATCTGATTTTTTTTAAAGAAAACAACGTGTAGTCAGTATGCAGGTTTATTCGCAACTGTTTTTCTTTACATAGTGGACTGTAAGTATATATGTATAGATAGATACTACTTGTACGTATCCATAAGCTCACGACACACAATACGCTAATCTATTTGGACATTCCGGCCGCCAAAGAACATAGTTCTTTAACTACACTTTAACAAATAAACTTAACTTAAACTCAAACAAAGGAAAAATTGTAAACCTTATGCGTAAACTCAACAAATAACAAGTGTAAATACAAACTCTTAAGAAACATGCCTCATACATAACATCTTAAAATAAAAATACAATTGAAATTATAACAACTTGTATCGTTCTTATTAATTTGTATTAAGTAAATGCATTCAAGCAAAACGCAGAACACGTGCGGCTCAGCCGGGCGTATTCAATCAGGTAGGTACATTGATAACAAACAACACGTTTCTGTAGATCATTAGTATATAGTATATAGCTCAACGGAGCTTAATGATGCAGGTAAAAAGTAGGCTCGGGAGAACTCACTGTGGTACATATAATTTTAACATAATTATGTTACACTTTCTTTTTTTTTTTTTTACTTCATTTGTACAGGTATGTAAATAAACTCTGAACCTTAAACATCTAAAATAACAATATAACAGGAAAATAAACAAATTTCATTTAGTTAAGACACAAATTTTGCTTACTGGACGCTTATATTCTCCGTTTTTACACCTTACTGATACTACTCGGGTTACATTATCAGGTCCAGGATATTTTTTGATAATTTTGCCAAGTAACCATTTAGCTGGCGGTACATTGTCTTCCCTTAAAACAACAACATCGCCTATTTCTGGTTCATCCCGTTTAGTGTTCCATTTATACCTTTGATTTAAATTAACTAGGTATTCCTTATACCACCTATTCCAAAAATCTGTTACAATTTTTTGCGTCAATCGCCATCTATCCAACCCAACAACATTACAATTAGTGTAATCCTCATCTGCAATATTTAATAATGGTTCGCCTACCAAGAAGTGACCTGGTGTCAAGGGTAGAGGGTCATTTGAGTCATTGCTCAACAAGGAAATCGGTCTCGAGTTTAAACACGCCTCCACTTGCGCCAGGACAGTCGACATTTCTTCGTACGTAAGTGTACTATTTCCTACTACTTTTTTCAAATGGGTCTTAGTACTGCGCACCGATGATTCCCACAGCCCGCCAAAGTTAGGCGAGTGGGGAGGAATATAGTGCCAGGTGGTTCTTTCTAGAGAAAGTAGCTCCTCCATTTCTCCAGGAAGAGAAGACCGGGCACTATTAAACATTTCTCGCATTTGCCTATCGGCACCAACAAAATTTGTGCCATTGTCACTGTACAAATCCTGACAATGGCCTCTACGAGCAGTAAATCGCTTAAACGCAGCGATAAAACCTTTGGCAGTCATGTCAGTTACTGCTTCTAAATGGACTGCTCTTGTAACCATACACACGAATATGCAAATGTAACTTTTGTAAGACTTTGCACCTCGGCCTGGCGAAAATCTGATAAAAACAGGACCACAGTAATCCACACCAGTAGATTTGAATGGCTTACTGGGCTTCAACCTTGCCTCTGGAAGCAGGCCCATTATAGGAGTAGTCTTTTTTGTGGAGTATCTCAAACAAATAGTGCACTCTCTAAAATATTTTTTAACGCGTTCTTTAGCACGTAAGATCCAGTACTTGGTTCTAAGAAAATTTAACATAGCCTGTGGGCCACCGTGCAATGTTTTTGCATGGGCATCCGCAATTAAAACCTCGGTAAAATGATGGTTACCAGGCATAATGATCGGGTGCTTCGTGTCATAACACGCGTCCGATTGTGCTATGCGTCCACTTACTCTTAGTATCCCCTTTTCGTTCAAAAAGGGACAAAGAGATCGTAATTTATTCTTTTTAGGCACACATCCTCCAATCTTTAACTGTTTTATTTCCAATGAAAACTCGCGCTCTTGTACTTGTTTAATGCATGCTAATAAAGTCTCGTCCATTTCACTTGGTGTAATAAATTTAGGTAGTTTAGGTCTATTGTCTTTCTTTAATTTATAATTCAAAACTCGTCTACAATAGGATACAATTTTTAGTAGTTTATTTAAAGATGAATATTTTGACCAAACAAATTCTTCGTCAACGTCAGATAAAACGGTTAAAGATTGGATTCGTTCCTCTTCGTGTGTGTCTTCAATTAGTTTACTCTCTGTGTGAACTGTAATTTCTGACAACCACTGCGGTCCTCTCCACCACAATGTATGCTTACTCAATTCCTTAGGCTGCAGACCACGCGAAGCACAGTCCGCAGGGTTTGTCTCTGATGAGACATGACTCCACTGGTGGTAATCCATAATATTTAATATAGTGGACACTCTGTTGCTTACAAATGTTGCCCATCGACTTGAGCCTCCTTTAAGCCATGCTAACACTATGGTGGAGTCGGTCCATCCATAGAGATGTTCCTTGGGTATCTCCAGAACTTGTGATACCTCACATAGAAGCTTGGCTGCTAAAGTGGCGCCACACAATTCAAGTCGGGGTATAGAAATCTCCTTTACGATTGGGGCAACTCGAGTCTTTGCGGACAGTAAATGTACATGCACTCTATTTGAACTATCAATCACTCGTATGTAAACGGCTGCCGCAAAAGCTGATTTTGAAGAATCTGAAAACACGTGTAACTCTCTCTTACATTCTTGTGTAAAATTTACCCACCTAGGTACTTTAATATTTTTGACATCTATTAGCTCTTGTCGGTATTTTAGCCACTCACCATGTAATTCATCCGTCAAACTCTCATCCCACTCAAGACCAGATTTCCACAGTTTCTGAATTAAAATCTTAGCATTAACTATCACTGGTGCAATCCAGCCTAAAGGATCATACAATCTCGCTACTTCAGATAATACTTGTCTTTTAGTGACTAAATCTTTTGGTTCAGGTAAGTTTACTACGTATTCAAAATTATCATTCTTCCTATTCCAACTCAAACCTAACACCTTGATTAAATCATTAAATTTAATAGGTTGCTTTTCACTCAACTCCGCTTTCCCAATTTGCTCTAAAAACTTCTCATGATTACTATTCCATTTTTGCAAATCAAACCCGCCACTCTTCATTAACTCATTCATTTCCTCATAAATTTTTATTGCTTCATTAACCGTGTCAGAACCGGTCATTAAGTCATCCATATAGTAGCATTGTTTTGTTATTCTCGCCGCTAATGGATACTTATTCCCTTCTAACTCAGCAAGTCTGTGTAATACCTTAACAGCTAGATATGGTGCGCATGCTGTACCAAACGTTAAACGTAACAATTTGTAACGTTGTATGGGCTCCGACGGATCAAATCTCCAGACAACTCTCTGGAAATCTGTGTCCTCGTCCGCCACTCTCACCATCCGATACATTTTTACAATATCGGCTACGATACAGATTTTATGATGACGCCATCTCATCAAGATGTGCCTTAAATCTTGTTGTAACCTTGGTCCAACAAGTAGCTCATCATTTAGGGATACACTATTGTCACCTTTGCTCGAAGCGTCAAAGACGACTCTCACTTTAGTGGTGTCTTTGTCTTCTCTCACTACAGCATGGTGAGGAAGATAGACAACTTTAGACTTTTGCAACTCACTCTCAGAAACCAGTCTCATGTGGTTCATACTCAAGTACTCACTCATAACTTTATTATATTCTTCTCTCAATTTTGCATCTTTCGATAGCTTTCTTTCTAAATATTTTAACCTCTTCACCGCTCTCTCTTCTGTATTACCATCTTGACACTTGGGCTGGTCCGTTGCAAAAGGTAATCTCACTATAAATTTCCCTTCATTATCTCTTACTGTAGTTAAGTCAAACAAATCCTCACATACTTTCTCGCTATTAGTCATCTCTTTCTTTATTAAATTAGGCTCATCTTCCATTTCCCAAAACCTTTTAAGTAACTCATCCTCCTTCACCTGTATATGCATGCTAATAAGATTATCCTTTGCTAATATTCGAGATCCCCTTGACATTCTTCCTGACAAAACCCATCCAAATACTGTATTTTGCGCTATTAAATTACAATCAGGATGCTTCATAACGCCATCAAGTAGTATTTCACTATAAACCTCTGCACCTAGCAAAATATCGATCGTACCTGGCGTCGCGTATGTAGGATCAGCTAAAGGAAAACTGTCAATTTCTACCCATTTAGAAGTGCTCACATTTGTTGAAGGAAGTAGTGACGTTAAGGAATGCAACACATAAGCGTTAACTAGGATGTAATTAGCTGGATTATAACGTGATTCCAGGCGAAGTGAAACCATGTTTTTAATCTTCTTACGACCATCTCCCAGCCCTGACACCCAGCCACTTACCGGTTTGCGTACAAGGCCCAATAATTGGACAGTTGACTCAGATACAAAAGATGCCTGTGACCCTTGGTCAAGTAAAGCACGAATTATTTGTTTAAAACCGTTAGAACGGAATACCTTAACCTTCGCCGTCGCAAGTAGCACGCTGTTGGGTTGTAGCTCTCCTCTAGAAAATGTAGCAGTTATATTTGTGTCACCTCGTGTTGTACTCGCTCTCTCCTGTTGTGGTTCACTCGATGACACTGCGGCTGCCTGCTCCCGGCTACTGGCTAGCTCCTGGTTTTCTCTCTCAAAGTGTAACATCGTATGATGTCTTCTCCTACATTTTTTACAGCTGAATGACTGACGACATTTAATTACCGCATGATTTGGTGCCAAGCAATTAAAACACAATTTACTCGTTTGAACGAAGTCCTGTCTTTCCTTAGGTGTCATAAGGCTAAAACGCTTGCACTGGTTTAGATAATGAATTTCATGACACATCGGACACTCTTGTTTAGTTGTAGACTTGTTCTCTTTCTCCTTGTCTACAGATGCGTGAAAAGATTTCGACTTAGCAGCAGGCTTAGCTTGTTGCGCGGCGCGGTTCCCGTTCGTATCGATCATTTCTAACGTCCTGAATCGGTTCTCTAAATAATTTCTTAATTGTTTCCAAGTAGGCAACTCATCACTCATCACGTTTAATTGTTGTTCCCATTGTTTGACAGATTCTGTGTCCAATTTTGAAACGACCAAGTGAACGACCGACGCATTAGCGTAACTAGATTCAGTACTAATGCCCAAGTTTTCTAAAGATTTTATACAGGTAGACGTCGTATCCAATAAATTCCTAATTGCATTGGCTGACTCGGTTTGAATTTTCTTTGTGCCAAATAAAGTTCTCATAATAGCATTACAGTTATATCTCTTATTATTGTATCGCCGTACTAACTGCTTCCATGCTTCTTCATAATTTGCCTCAGTCGTCGAAAAATTACTTAGTAGATTAAATGCTTCTCCACTCAAATTGGACTTGAGGTAATGTAATTTCTGTACCGATGAAATATTTTTATTATTATGTATTAATGAGGAAAACATGTCGTAAAAAGTTGGCCACTCTTCATATTTACCCCCAAACGTAGGTAATATTATGCGAGGTAGTTTTATATCACTGCAATTATTATTCGCGCTATTGGTAACTATTGGGTTAGGTAACTCGGTAACTGGCGGCAAAAATTGTTGCAAAGCTCCTCGCAAACTTGATTTATACTGCACATATAACTCCTCAAAAATCTCATATTTTCCTTCTGTAAAATATGCTTCCCTTTTAACTTTCGCTTTGGCAACTATCTCCTTGTGTCCGTCTTTAAAATCATTAAATAGTTGTTCTAACAACTCCAATCTCGTTTCTAAGTACTCACGTTTAATTCTTTCTTTCGGAGTCTTCTTAAAATTTCTCTCAGCTTTCATCAAATTCTCGATCATCTCATCTTGTAACGAAAAAAGTGCCTCCATTGTAGCAACAAATAAACTCGCACAGAAATCTCAGCAAAACAACACTCGATCGGTCACTTAGTTTAGGTAACAAATTCTCGCTGGGTTTGTTAATTTTAATTTCTTTTAACACTCACTCAATGTACATACTGTTATTGTAATTTGCACCAAAAGTCACATTCACCTTATAAACAAGTAACAGTTTATAGTCAATCAATTTCACAGTAATGATTCGTTTGTTAAAAATGTTTTATAACTTGCTTATTAACCATTAGCAAAACGTGTCACTCGACGACTCCTTATCGCACACACGTAATAAATCTTTTGTTCTCGCGGATCGACCGGGCTCGATGCTCATTAACGCGATCCGGTTCGAATATGGACCATATGTTTATTATATAAGGTTGACTTTTTGATGATCTGATTTTTTTTAAAGAAAACAACGTGTAGTCAGTATGCAGGTTTATTCGCAACTGTTTTTCTTTACATAGTGGACTGTAAGTATATATGTATAGATAGATACTACTTGTACGTATCCATAAGCTCACGACACACAATACGCTAATCTATTTGGACACAGTCTACTTTGAATAAATGAACTAACCAGTGATATGTGGACTCGTATGGGAGTCAACTTAGAGACGGATGCTTATTATTTATTTACTAAGGCACCAAGTCCCAACATTCTAATCACAAATACATATAATTAATTCAATTAATTACATCATTAAAATAAAATAACTTAACATAACATCACGCCTTGTATCCCCGAAGGGTTGGGCAGAGGTGTCCCTGTAGCAGGTACACCCACATTTCACCAGTTATGTTTAACTCCCATGTAATAGGGGGCGAGCCTATTGCTATCAACCGGGCACAAATAAAATAAAATAAGTACATTACAATTCATAAGATCATTCAAATAAAATATGTACATTATTTTTATTATTCTGTCGCGCTTTTTTTTGCGTTTAATCAATCTCAAAGTTAGTAGGTACCTAAAGGAGGATTAACATTTTCGAAAGTGAGAAAACTGCCCTGCGTTTTTTGTTTACAATTCTTTTTCTTATTTTTTCGAGTTGACGTTGCTCAAGTTTTGATTTGTGTTTAGACTCGCTGACTTATTACAAAAAACACTTTTTATTTACGGCCCCACGTCATAACAGAATTCACTCTTTTATTGCTCTTTGAAAAGTTAATGCGTTCGTTGAAAAGTTGATGCGTTCTTTGAGAATATAATACAATCACGTCGTCACATTTCGATGTGGCATTAATATAAAGGTGTCTTTATTTACCGCTAAATCAGTTTGATAGGCGATCAATCATCTATTGTAATATAGCAATTTAATATCGAAAGAATATTTGACACGTCACGTTTCTTTCAAAAGTTAATACCAAATTTACGAGATTTAATTACTGGTGTTCTGCGTGTTATTTTCATTTGAAAATATTTTTCTGGGAAAACACTCCGGTATTTTCCCACAAAATTATTTTTACAGAAACATAACACGTCGAATGAAATTGACTTGATGTAATAATTATTAAGTGCCTATTATATCAAGTCGATTTTATTCGAAGTAAATGTAGGCATGAAACATACATACGTAGGTACTTGACTTATTTTGTCACATTTTTTTTTTGTGTTTAATTAAGTACCATATAATTTCTCCCGCTCTAGGCGGAGCGGCGGCGTGTCAGACTCTACCGACTAAAACCCACCCGTGTTCCTTCAGTTGCCTGTGTGTTGCCAGGGACCACGGTAACCCTTTCGGACTTTCCCGCGACCCTGGCAGGCATCGGCCCTAGCGGACCCCGTCAGATGTGCTGACATCTCTTTGAGGCGCGCGTGGTAAAAACACAACGCGCAGTCGACCCGGGCCTGGTCCCGCTCCAGAAATGTACAAAATATTGTAGGTCTCGAGTAAGTAAATACATAATTATATCGCTGACTGTTCACACCGCTGGCGATTACTCAGTTCTCGCAGCGACAAGACACAAGAGCTATCAAAGAGAGTACTCGCCAGTGTTGCCACCTTACTTTTTGAAGAGTGGCTACTTACAAAGCTGAAAAAGGGCTGGAAGGGTTTTTTTTTTTTTTTTGTGAATAATGATTGATTTTCTTTTGTCCTTTTAAAAAAACCAATAATATTCATTAAAAAACTTATTTTGAAAATTATTTTAGGTAAGTACTCGTACCATATATTAATGGATTACATGATTTAAAATCAAAATCATCCTCAGGGGAATCTGTTTTGGGCACGCCACAATTGCGGCGATAAGACCCCTCTTTGAGGAGTGGCACCTTCCGCCTGACGCAGGTCCTCACCGGACACGGCTGCTTCGGGAGGTTCCTGTTTAGGATAAGGCGGGAGGAAACACCCGGGTGTCACCATTGTGTGGATCGGCCTGAGGACACGGTGGAGCATACGGTGGAGGTCTGCCCGGCTTGGGCGGAGCAACGCCGTGTCCTCGTGGAGGCGATCGGCGGCGGTGATCTCTCGCGTCCGGCCCTGGTTCAGGCCATGGTACGGAGCGAGAGGAAATGGCAGGCCGTCACCTCCTTCTGCGAAGCGGTAATGCTCGCAAAGGAGGAGGCGGAACGCGTGAGGGAGAGGCAAATTTCGCGCCCTCACGCCCCTAACCGCCGCAGGAGGAGACGCCCGGGGCGGGAATCGCGAGCCGATTTCCGGCCACCGTAGGCGCGGGCTTGCGGACGGTGAGCAATGGGTAGCTCGCCGTCCGGTAAGGACCAAGCCCGGGTCGACGGCGCGTTGTGTTCCACGCGCGCCTCAAAGAGATGTCAGCAGAATTGACGGGGTCCGTTAGGGCCAATGCCTGCCGGGGGTTCGAAGAAAACCGATGGGGACATCGTGGCCCCCGGCAACAGGGCAACCGAAGGAACACGGGTGGGTTTTAGTCAGTAAGAGTCTGACACGCCCTCCCGCTCCACCCAGAGCGGGAGAAGTTATTTGATAATTTCCCACCCAAAAAAAAAAAAAAAAAAAAAAAGGGGAATCTGTTTCTTCAATACTTGTAGCTATGGAAGTTGAGGGTGGCAGTTGATTGTGGATGTTAGAAAATTAGAAGGAGTATATAGATTATTGTTTTCACTCTTTTCTTACGAGTATTATCTCATGAGATAATTGATGAGAGCATCAAGTTTGTTTTAAACGTTCTTATCCCCACCTAATCGACGTCATTGTTTTTAGTTGCATTTTATTGCGATTTTTTGTTTGTATCAAGTTCATGGAACTGAAGACACGTTCCACATCAGCATTTCAATGTGGTAAAGATATAATGACCCTGATACGAATTATTTCCTGGAGTCTCTGTATTTTAATATAGTTGTGATTTTTTCTTAACAATTTATCAATTAGGGCTAGTTTGCCCTTTTTGGGCTAATGGAATGAAAACGGGTTCAACCTGTGTAAGAGCTAGATCTAGCTGGAAAAGGGCTGAGGTGGCAACACTGGTACTTGCTCAGCGAGGTTCGCTTGGACATAACACTCCCTCAGAGAGTCACGCTTGGTATAGCGAGTAATCGCTCGTCGTTGTCGCACACTAGTTTTTAGTTGCTAGTTCTACTCTCTTCTCGTTAATCGCCAGACAGGTGCCTTTAACTGATTATCCTATACTATTAAACGAGCAATACTTGTATATATATTTGATTGTATACAGGGTGTCCAGTAAATAGCACGACATACTGCAGGGGGTGATAGCTTGGGTCAATACCTACCAAAACAACACAATATATGTTCAGCAAAATCACGGATTTACAGTTTAATTTTTTTTCGGAAATATCGAAAAATCTCTACCTTGAAACAGATTTTTAAGGATCTCGTAATGAAAAATTCCTTTTCTAGTTTTTTTTTATATCAAATTATACTACTTTTTTACTTTACTCATTGATGTCTTTTTTCTATCAAAAACAAGAATGTTTCCAAGAAATTGTATTTTTTGTTTAAATTTTCACAGAACGATTTTCTTTTCGCATAATTTTGTAAAACTGTAAATCCGTGAGATTTTGCTGAACATATATATTGTGTTGTTTTGGTAGGTATTGACCCAAGCTAACATCCCCTGCAGTATGTCGTGCTATTTACTGGACACCCTGTATAGATTTCTACTCACGTTCTCGAAATCGGCTCTAACGATTTCGATGAAAGTTGCAATATAGGGGTTTACGGGGGCGAAAAATCGATCTAGCTAGGTCTCATATATTGGAAAATTAGTTTTCTCCGTATTTTCACCCGATCAAAGCTCGGTCGTCCAAAGTTTAGAACAAGATAATTAATAATGACATGACAATAATAATAATGGCGGCACGGAATTAGTAAATACCTACTATCATGGTAGTATGGAATTAGTAGGTACTATCCAATACTATTAAATGAGCATTCTCTATTTTCACCAGAGCAGAGCTCGGTCGCCCAGGTACTAACATTTGAATCGCATAAAATCTGAACCTATAAGTTAAATGGTACTGATATTTAACCGCATTGATATTATAGTGCATCTGTCTAGACTGCAAGCCGACTACAATTATGAAAGGGCTTGTAATTGAGCGGGTGAAGCCACAAGCAAAAGTTGGCTCGAAATAATAGGCTTCAGTTAATTGAAATTATTGTTCGGAGAAATGTAATTATTTTGTATAATGTTTGAAACATTGTTCTTTATTTTGTTGTTGGGTGAACACAAGTATAAACAAGAGTGTCACTTTAATTTTGTTTACGGAGTTCTAGGAACCGCTTTGGAGAGGTGCTTAAAGCTATTGATTAAAACTAAAATTTAACGCCGATAATAAATTAAAAAACGCTGTTTATGTAAATACAAGCTTTTTTATTGTTATTGGGTTTTTCTATCTGAAATTTCTCAGTAGCAGCTCGGAGTCTGGATTTGTGCCCGGTTGATGGCAATAGGCTCGCCCCCTATTACATGGGACTTAAACATAACTGGCGAAATGTGGGTGTACCTGCTACAGGGACACCTCTGCCCAACCCTTCGGGGAAACAAGGCGTGATGTTATGTTATGTTACAAGCTTTTTTCATAATCTTCAAATAAATTTCACTTTATTTAAAAGTATAGATGAAAATTTATCATTTCCCCTACTTATCTCCAAAACTACTAAGCCTGTGGAAAATAGTTCTATACTTATACATTACAAGAAAAACTATAAAGAAGTCTATGGTCTTAAAATAACACGGTAAACTCTCAATATTGTGCGTACAAGCTTACATTTGCAGTTGGAATGTATGGGAGAACATGTTTTTCAACTACAATGTTAAGTTTGTTCTTGGGATAAATTCATCCCAACCACGGAACCTTCATTGTGCGTGGTCTGATATGCACTTGGCCGGTGTTTGTGGTTGTTCTTTATTCTTAAGACGCAGATGTATGCCAGTGACCTTGAGTAGTTAGCTTGCGTGTTCTGTATTGAGCTCCCGCAACGCGTCGTACGTCCAGCCAGTAATAGGACTCACCCATTAAGGAGCTCTGTCCCAAATTAGACGCATTATTAATTTATTAAACACCAAACAAAAGGTATTTTAATAAAACACGTATACTAAAAGAACAATAAATAAATAATCTTTAAAATGGTGAAGGTTTCAGAAAAATACGCATGATGGATTTGGCGTGATTCTCAGTTCTTTATCCACGTTAGACATAACTTTACAAATTAATTTAATAATGTAATGTAAACATATTCAAAAATAAAATTTCTAATTAACATACATTTGTCGCAGCGAAGGCATCACCCTGGCTCCATCTTTTATTTTGATTAAGAAACTAAGAAGCTACGCCTATCTAAATTAATCAAATGGAAACGTCAAGTGTGACCTGTGTGACACTTGGGTAAGGTCGATACGGATGTGGTAACTTTTAATTGACAGCCGACACATGACTGACGGTGGACATCTGTCAGACACGGACATTTGATAATTTGCGAAAAATTACAGGAATTTTTTGGCGTGACGAAAAGGCTAACGGTCGTGTTTTCTATCGTCACCACGTGCTGTATCGAATTTACCGCGTTTCCAAGCCTAATCTGTTCTGATCGGCTTAATCGTTGAACATTTTCGTAATTTGTGTGTGTGAAGCAATAAATACAAAGTTCCTACAAGTTTTCAGAGTATTATTTTAATCTACGGCCATGTGTGACCATACTGATAGCGAGGCGCCTCATCTAACCTCGTTATATTTATAATTTAACCTAGCTCTAATTTAAAATATATTTATTCTAAATCATTAACACTCGAGTACCTAGTATTAAAGACGTTTAGACGTGATCTTCGGTATAAAATCATTAAAAGTCGGTTGTCGCCACCTTAAGCGCGCAATACTCATTCTTGCCTTTGTGACATTCACCATTCAGATTTTTTTATGGCAGAATGGCATGCAATCTACGAGCATGTAGTAAATTACAGTCGTCCCGTCACTTGTCCCTAAGAACGGTTCCGCAGTAAGTCCAATCCGAATCCGAATTCAATCCGATTTGGGAATGTTCTAAATTCGGACGGACCAAGATCGGATCTAGTGCGCAACTCCTCATACAATTAGAACTATGGCTGATTCGGACCGACATTTCTCGGATTCGGGTCAGATTAGGAACGGATTCGGATCGGATTCGGGTCAGATTCGGATCGGATTCGAATCGGATTCGGATCGGACGTAGTGCAAAAACGCTCTAAAGGTTCATTAGAAAACCAGCGTCAGACGGCATCTGTCTGGCATTAATGCTGAAATAAACCTTTTTGGCGCAGCTGTGAGGCTCTTGTTGTTTAAAAAAACAGTGGCACTCCGGGAGTGCCGACAGAAGTGAAAACTTGAACAATTTTACTGTGGAGGAAATACTTTTCTTTTTTGAACTCGGTAAAAAAAATGGGAAATGTCAATAATGTCGTTATCATGTCTCAATGTTTGGAATGTCATTAATCCCGAAGAAAATGTATCGCGCGTTGATGTCTTTTTAATGGTCAAAAGCTGGTGTCGGCAGTAAGAAAGAATCCAATACGGACTCAATACGTAAATCAATTGTGTCAAGTAAAATGTAAAACCGCACTACTGCAAAAAAGTTTTTTTGGTTTTGCCCCCCGCATTTATAATAAAGTACCTAATGTTATTAAAAATATGACTGTTTTCAAATTCAAAAGGGCACTAAATAAAATATTAATAGAAAAAAGTTATTACACAATTGACGAATTTTTTAATGATGAATCACTGACTGATTGATATGCTAATAATCCATTTGACTTTTTTATTTTTTGATTACTGCTACCTTTTTTTTTTTTTTGACATTTGACATCCTGTTTTAATTTGACATTTACTGTAATTTGAACGATTTGACATTAATTTTTATTACGTATTGTTAAAATTTCCTACTTGTTATTTAAATTTAATATGTCTTTAAATTTGTGTAAATTAACATGATTTGCATGCCCATGTGACGGTAGAACATGGAGGACTTTCTTAATAAAACATCAATGTAATAATTACCCATGTTTGCAAAGTAATAAATGATTTGATTTGATTTGATTTGATTTGGTAACAGTGTCGCGAGTTTAATTGTTGATTCCTATTTCAAAAATGCCCAACGCGCCTCAAGAAGTTTTCACTTCAAAAATTATGTTCACCTTTTATTTTGTTAGTATCTGTATTTTGTGTTTCACAAACTGTGTCCAAATAAACTTTATTGTTTCTTTCTTTCTTTCTTTACAGGCATTTGTTTTTGCAGCTTTAGTATTCGTCCCCAAAATACATACGAATAATGTCACGGTTCAAACATGACTCAAGTCACTTAAACTGATGAATAAACAGTATTTCTTTATAAGTTATTTCGTTTGACACCTACAGCTTTTGGCAATAGATATTGCCAAGCTGTCCAGTCTACATCTAGGATTGACGTAGCCGTCTAGCTTTTTTAGTCCATATTTCATTGTTATTCCAGAAAGAAACTTTATTATAAGACATTATTTGTCTGAGCTATTTTGGTTACAAAAAACTGGCTAAGTGTGTGTCGGATCCCGCATAATGAAGGGTTCCGCCGTGCGAATGAATCTGTCCCAAAAAAAAACTTAACATTGTAGTTGAAAAACATGTCATGTCATCATCAACATGTCACTTACATTTGCAGTTGGAGAATTGACTGTGACGTATATCGATGTGTAGGAGAACACATCGATATACGTCACAGTCAATTCTCCAACTGCAAATGTAAGTTAGTAAACGCAAAAAAAAAAAATTGTGTGTAAAATCTACAAATGAACTATTTTCGGACTTTTTCCTTTACATGTGCTGTGAGACCTTGCTTCCTGCTTAATTTCATGATTCTAGGTCAACGAGAAGTACCCTGTAGCTTTTGGTTTAATTCCGCGTATCCAAATATATCACATAAAAGGCCGTATTTTATTGTTGCGTTGACTTAGAAGTTTGATTTTTTTAGAGCTCTAAGAGACCATATGCCTTCGCTTTTCATAATTATTCCAATTTGATACCTCCACGCGTTCTTGAGAAAAATAGTCTTAACGGACTGACGGACGGACAACGAAGTGATCATACAAGAAACTGGTTCGGTTTCTTCCTTTTGAGGAACGGAACCCTAAAAATACGGTTTTTACAAAATTACGATGCGTTGGTCAGCTGTATAAGTTTATTGAGATGAATCATTTTTATAATCGAATTATTTTATAAATGCAGTTTCTTGTAGATTTATGATAGTGATTAATCTTGAGTATTAAGTTTCGATATAGAGCTCGCCTACGTGTAGATTATCTAGTCTCCTTACGTAGGCGTCTCTCAAATTTAGAAACAGATCAGTACCTACACAAAGAGTGCAAATTATCGATGCTGGAAGTGACATCATCATTAACTTTAGGTAGTATTACTAAGACGATCCACGGGCGGGAAAATCGCGGCATTAGTCTCGCCTAGGGATATAAAACGATAAAATTACCCTGGTATAATACGGTAAAAAATATTATTTTAAATGTTATTTTACGTACTTAAAAATATGTTAATTTTTGGTAAAAAACGTATTAAACGTACTCATAGTCTCATACAGTCGTATCCACTACAACACTACAAATACGGAAGTGAGTATGTTTGTGTGTATCATGTGTGTGTCACTACTTCACTATTAACGGATAAATTATTTGAATGAAATTTGCCAGAGATATAAGCAGTATTGGAACTTAAAAAAAAAAAAAGAAAACTGGGCTCGTGCGACTCATGCGTACTTAAAATCCCTAAAACTTAAATCTCTACTCAAGAATTCAAGATATGAATCACACCATGTAATTTTTTTTTTCTTTAGCCTGCACTGTTCCTCTGCTGAGCAAAGGCCTCTCCCAAATCCTTCTATGCATCCTTTTCCAGGGCCACCTCCATCCAACCCTTGCGGTACGCGTCTAGGTCATCTCGCCACCTCTTCCTGGGCCGACCTCGGCGCCGCCGTCCATACACCACGTCATGGATTGTAATAATATATCACCTATGTGCAGAGGCAGAGCAGAGGACAGCACAAATTAAAATTTAAAACTTCATAAGTCGCCGGTAATTTTACCGTAATTTACATAAATGACCGTAAAATATCCGTATTTTACCAGCGTTTTCTGTAAAATTACGTAATTTTGCAACCCTAGTCTCGCCGTGGAATCAAATTGAATGGAAACTCTATGAATCAATTTCCACACGGCGATATCGTCGCGGCGATTATTTGATGGCATGGCGTGACTTTCGTCGCGGTTCTTCCGCCCGTGGATATGGCGACTTAATAAAGTATAGCTAGTGAAGCAAAAGAATCGTGCAGGCCTTCTTTTAGAGAACATGAAATTATGACCTTCCCCTGTTTATATCATTTTTTTAAATGTGTAACGTTTTTCCTCTCGGTTTCTTGCAAATTAAATCAAACTCTAAATGTATAAAAATTGAAATAATCAATCAATATGTAAGAGTGATTTCATGAAAAGGGATGGAAGTGTGTAACAGGAAGCCGGAGAAGCGAGTGCTATTTGATTTGACCAATGAGCGCGCGCGGTGCTAGAGTTGGTCAGAAACGACCTTGACAAGCCCCTTTATTTATTTATTATTTATTAAAACTTTATGCACAAGTAAAAAAAAAACCGTACAAAGGTGGACTTAATGCCTGAGGCATTTTCTACCAGTCAACCTTAGGGTGATGCAGAGTCGCCCGGAGGACACGGTGGAGCATACGGTGGAGGTCTGCCCGGCTTGGGCGGAGCATCGCCATGTCCTTGTGGAGGCGATCGGCGGCGGTGATCTCTCGCGTCCGGCCCGGAAGTGGCAGGCCATCACCTCTTTCTGCGAAGCGGTAATGCTCGCGAAGGAAGAGGCGGAACGCGTGAGGGAGAGACAAATTTCGCGCCCTCACGCCCCGCCGCAGGAGGAGACGCTCGGGGCGGGAATTGCGAGCCGGTTTCCGGCCACCGTAGGTGCAGGCTTGCGGACGGTGAGCAATTGGTAGCTCGCCGTCCGATAAGGACCAAGCCCGGGTCGATGGTGCGTTGTATTCCACGCGCGCCTCAAAGAGATGTCAGCAGAATTGACGGGGTCCGCTAGGGCCAATGCCTGCCGGGGCTGCGAATATGGGCCGAAAGGGACATCATGGCCCCCGGCAACAGGGCAACCGAAGGAACACGGGTGGGTTTTAGTCAGTAAGAGTCTGACACGCCCTCCCGCTCCACCCAGAGCGGGAGAAGTTATTTGATAATATCCCAACCAAAAAAAAAAAAAAAGTGTGATGCTGAGACAAAACATGGTAGGTGCAACTTAAGGGATAGTTAAATCGAAAAAGAATACATACTAATACACACATATAAACCGAATATACTTTAATGTTGCTTATTACCAAAGTGAGATGTCAGATGTTACACATCATCTGACGGGGTCCGCTAGAGCCGATGCCTGCCGGGGTCCGCTAGAGCCGATGCCTGCCGGGGTTGCGAAGAAGTCCGAAATGGATATCATGGCTCCCGGCAACATGGCAACCGAAGAAACACGGGTGGGTTTTAGTCAGTAAGAGTCTGACACGCCCTCCCGCTCCACCCAGAGTGGGAGAAGTTATATGAAAATTTTCCGAGCAAAAAAAAAATACAGATGTCACACATCATATGTGAGTGATGATGTCATTATTGTTAAACAAATTACAACTACAATAAACCATATTCTATTTTATTCTAATGTTAAAGGTGAGTTGCCACAGAAATCCTTGGTAAAATTCTCAATAACACTTCCTGACCTCGAACTGACATAACAATGCAAGAGACTATTCAGACCATCTCAAAAATCCTTGATTTTAAACCGAACTGTTACTCAACGGAGCTAGAATAACAAATGTTTCGGAAACCGAATTCCATTCTGCAAAATTTGCATATGCAGACTTTCGTAATACCGCTGCAGATTTATGAATTTTCAGCGGTATATATTATCTAAGTACAAGATTCTGACCGCGACTTCGTCCGCGTGGGAGTCGCAAGTAAACTCTTATAACACTCCCTCGGCCCCAGACACAACGTGTCGCATCGCATTACTCGCCCACGCTGTTATCTACTTCCTACAATTTGTGTTTTATTATACCATGTATTTCAATGTGCAGCCTCTGACTTTTCGGATTCATGTGCGTATTGTATAATTACCACTCACTAAGGAAAACATCGTGGGGAAACCTGAGAGATATATTTCTCGACGGCATGTGAAGCCAAGTCAGAGGCCCATGAGCGGCTTTAGTCAATAACCACACGAAAAGAAGAAGAATTTGAAGCTACAATTAAGTATCCAATAGGTAATAAATTTTGTGGCTATACACTGACACAGTATTCTGGAACAAAGATTGTAGACAATTCAATTAATTCTTATCGATGTAGGATATCAAAAAAAATTCAACTGCAACAAATCATTTATCTACAATTTAACGCATTATTTTTTGATTGTTTATTATAATCTATCCATGGGAAACCGACAAATTGTAAACTAGTATCAAACTTGCTTTAACGTACCTTGCGCTAATACTAAATAGCCTGCCTAGCTGCGAGTAACTTGGAAGTAGCGCTCGCCGGCCGCTACCGCGGCTCCGCTCGCTTCGCTCGCTCGGCCCGTGCGCGGTTGGTCACAGTTCTAACTTAACCTAACCCATTTCATAATTTTTGACAGTTACATGGGACTTAAACATAACTGGCGAAATGTGGGTGTATCTAGTACAGGTACACCTCTGCCCAACCCTTCGGGGAAACAAGGCGTGATGTTATGTGTGTTATAATCTAACGGAAATAATACCTATAGATTATAAACTGTACTTAACTAACTGTACGTAACTGTACATCTTCAGGTCATTGACTTTACGTAATCCTATACTATTAAATGAGCATTATTTGTATATTATATATATATTTGTAAACACGTCTTCGAAAACGGCTCTAACGATTTCGATGAAAGTTGCAGTACATGGGTTTACAGGGGCGAAAAATCGATCTAGTTAGGTCTCATACATGGAAAATCCGTTATCTCTATTTTCACAGCCCCGGGAATGATAACAACGTTGGTATACCTGGACGATGTGTTTATCTTTTTTTATTTGAGCAGAGCTCGGTCGACCAGGTACTTATTAAATTCTGTAATACAATAAAGAAAAACCTATTAATCATGTTATGTATTGTAGGCTGAAGCTTTGCCTAAATAATTGATAAAGAAAATAGACAGATTCTCCTTAAAAACCATTTTTTCTCGGCTCCCTTGGCTTAACGAAGTTATTTCAATTTGGTTATATCATTGTTTATTTATAGGGATTTTTCTAGAGATGTTTTTTGTTACAAAATCGAATTAACAAAGTTTGTAGACAGTTATTTAGGACTTTAAAACTTTTAGGTCAATTCTGTGTGCCACAGGGTAGCATACTCGGCCCAACGTTATTCTTGGTATATATCAACAGCCTCTGCCAACTCCAGCTCCTCAAGGGCAAAATTTTTACTTTTGCGGATGGTACTGCCCTCTTTTTTAGTGGGCAGATCTGGGAGGAGGTTTTTGATACTGCCCAAAAGGGTTTTAACAAAGTTTGCGAATGGCTCCGGTCGAATGTTCTGACGCTTAATGATGTCACTTTTGCCCATAGGTCAAATCAACTTCCTCAATCATATCTTAGCATTTATTGTCATGCTTGTATTCCTGGTATGACCTCCTTGTGCTCCTGTCCCGTTCTCCAGAGAACTGATCATATAAAATACCTTGGTATCATTATAGACCAATTCCTGACCTTCAAACCGCATATGAACGTCGTTGTAACCCGGCTCCGTAAAATAATATACATCTTCAAAAACCCTTAGACACGCAGCGGACCGGCGGGTTGTTAAGATGGTTAACGATGCTTTATGCCAGACCTTAATAGAATACTGCATTGTATCTTGGGGAGGTTCCGCCAAGACCCATCTTATTGAAGTTGAGAGGGCACAGCGTGCTATTCTCAAAGTTGGCGCTGGTCTCCCCTACCTATTCCCAACCGTGGACCTTTTTGAGGACTGGGATATACTTACTGTTAGGCAAACCTTCATATTGCGTACTGAGCTTAAGGAACACTCCATGTTGCAATATGATCCGAATCTGTATAGAGATAAGCGCCGAAAAGGCAGAGTATGCCAGACGCATCCATCCAGTTCTGCGCACTCGCGTAATTTCTTCTTTTTTCTTGGGCCATATCTGTACAATAAGCTAAATAGCACCCTTAATATATATCCTCAAACGAAACACAAATGTAAAAATTCAGTGACTACGTATTTGAAAACACTAGACTATCAGGGAACGGAGAATTTGTTGATCCCTCTTAGATAGACTACTTCTACTACTATTCATCCCCACTGCTGCTTGTACATACATACCATCATCCATACTCACACCACACTCACTCAAGCAACCTCTCACATCTCTTTTTACACTTCCTCTAGTTACTCACGCACTCACACACACTGGTATTTCCACTAACTCTTTTTGTATTTTTAATTTTTATTTTATTTTATTTTATTAATGTTCTTAATTCAACGTTAGTTAAGTATACTTTGTCATCACGGTCCATATCACAGGCATCTAGCCGCGGGAGGGCCCTGGTGACCTGTAATACAGGTTTTTATTTAAACCTACTTCAGGCACCAGTCTCTCACAAAGTTAGCTCCTTGTTCGTGCACTATTGTCGAGAACTTGTGTAGAGAAAATAAACGTCTTATATATATGTATATAAAGTTATTTTGGTATAGATGTCACGTAAATACATTTGATAATAATAACAATGTAGATATTGATTCAGACCGCCGCCGCCGGTAGCTTGGACCTTGTTCCCGATTCCGGTGGGCTACAATGTTTTATAATTATTTTTAAATGTTTTTATATTATTTTGGTCAAATTTATATGTAAATAATGAAATATAGGAAATAATGTGGATATTATATAAAACGCTTCTGAAGTTGGTATTTGTTGTCCTGGTTTTCTGGTAGATATCGCTTTACGTTTCATTGAAGACCTCAGAGCATGTGGTAAGACTGGACACCGTGTTGGTTTTAGCTGTTTAAAGACACAAGTCCTCGTGAATCAGTCACAAGAGAAATCAGATTTTAACTTCGAAAAAATGGTTACATAACGTCGAATCGCCGCATCACTGCAGTTATTTCCGTTACATATAGCTTATGCTCAACAAGAGCTTAGGTTTTCAGTCGGGCAGAGCGTTATAGGACATTTTTTCTTGGTAATTCTAGGCAGAAATATCATAATGGAAATATACTCATTCCTTGTTACAAAGTTTCGCCATTGGTTGGTTGACCGTCAGACTGCCAAGTCATAGGTCTCGAGTTCGAATCCAAGGCACGCACCTCTGACTTTTCGGATTCATGTGCGTATTATATAATTATCACTTGTTTCAAAAACGGTGAAGGAAAACATCGTGACGAAACCGGCTGCCTGAGGGATATTTCTCGACGGCATGTGAAGTCAAGTCAGAGGCCTATGGGCGGCTTTAAAACTCTGACACCAGGTTAGTCACTAACCACACGAAAAGAAGAAGAAGCCATTATACATGCTCTGCTCACCTCCTCAGTAAAAATAGGCGTGATGATACGAATGCAAGTAAAGTTCTACATTAATTCAATTCATTCATATCTTATGTGAATAACACCCATTTTTCCACCGGCCCTCGGAATGCTGTATTATTTGATTACATTAGGGCGCGTACGTGAAAACAACTTGGAGCATTCACATCGGTCGAGTAAGTGGTCTAGTAAGTAGTGCTATTCTAAGGCTTTTTTAAACTTTAAACAGGTCAGTTGCCAAATATTTCAAAGTGAATAAAAGTCGTTCTTAACCCTGCAGCACTCGCTAGGTATTTACAAACACGAATACTCGCTACCAGGTAAAAAATACCACAGAATTTAAATCTCAGAAAATCATCATCTGCGTAGCCTTTTCTCAACTATGTTGGAGTCGGCTTCCAGGCTAACCGGATACAGCTGAATACTAGTATTTTACATGGAGCGACTGCCTATCTGACCTCCAAAACCCAGTAACTAGGTAATATGATACCCCTTGGTAAGACTGATTGTCAAACTAAACGTGTTAAGCCTATGTTATGGCAGAATTTGCTATGGCAGCCACTTTTGTGTAAGTTATAGGCATAAATGATTAATTATTTTATTTAAGTAGGTTTGTACAAACACTTTTACCCTGATATTTCTTTTTTAGATTATTTATAGGTTGCAGAGAGACCTAAAAAAAAAAATTTCTATATACTTACCTACCAAATTGTTAATATGTAGTGGCACCGAGTTGCCGTGTCTGGCCATACCGCTGTTAAACCCCGCGATGGTTTGTGTGGTATGTTTAAATTGTAATCATGTCAACTACTTTTGTTTTTCGAAAAATAAACAAAAAAAAAAAACCTAACCATATTTTAAATACTCCAGCTTAAGACTTGACTTGACTCTACCGATATGAACGCTCTATAAAGCCGTTCTACGTGACGTAGTCATGTTGTTAGAAAGTATTGCAGTCCATACTGCGATGAAAACGCAAGTTGTTTCATACATAAGTTCTTGTTCGCTGAAAAATATGAAGCAAGGAGCGGTGCGTTGACTGAATACATGATACCGGCTTTAGTTTCCTTGAAGAATATTGTTTCGACTAATTGAATAATGCTGAAACTGCATTTATGTATTTTTCATTTTTATTTTATCGGTAGGACGAGTTTGTTAACTCTGTAATTAATATGCTTTTAACCATGACGTTCCTTACCTCTTACCAAAGGCTTGTAAACTTTCGCTCAAAACATTCCTTGACATAAGTCAACAACAAGTCTTCAAAAACAAATCTTAGCTCATCTAGTTTTTATTAAAATTGTATTGACGTGTAAAAGTGTTTGTATAGATCTACTTACAGAAAGTGCTGCCAGTCATCTGGGCACGTTTCCGGATGCCAGTGATGCGGACGAGTTACTTCGACGTCTAAGTGTCCTTTTGTTTTTGTATTTATTTCTATAGCTAAAGGCCGTCCGCGTAACTGAGTCCGTGCGCGGTGCGGGAGGGGAGACAGTTGTAACAAGTTGAAGAATCACTGAGCTCACGACACCAAACCCTCCCGCACCGCGCAGCTACCTCATAGTGTAAAAATAATTAGATGTGTTAAAAATGTCCAAAATAAACTCAAGAAATAAATAAAGAACTTACAGAAATAAAAAAACGTGTGCGGTCGGTGGACCCCTGTCAAGAACGAAGTTCTTTCTCACATATGATTTAAAATAAAAACACCCTTGAAAACTTATGAACGAAAAATTTGAAATTTTCGCGGCCGCCATCTTGGATTTACATTTTGACCTCACTATCGGCTTTAGCATCCTCGAAAACCTTTAAAACGATACCCATGATGAAAAATTTGAATCAGAGCCGCCATCTTGGATTTTCATTTAGACCAAATTCACATTTTTTCTCTGGCCGATGTGTACAATTTTATCCCACGACACTGTAATCACTTTAGGTACTCTTTAGCCTTGTATTTTGGGAGACAATCTTTATTACTTGCGTTACACGACCCTTAACTCACGAACCTCCCATAAAATTGTTGTGGGTATAGAAATATAAGCAATCCCGTTGTTATTACCACATATGCATTAATACCTGCCGCGAATGTTTCCGACGCCTCGCAGGAAGCTTACATCTGGGCCAGCGGGGGCTGCACGTAGGGCTCATTCACGTGGTCATAAGATAAAAGATAAATTCTGAAAGAATACCTACAACAGAAAAGTTTTAGCTTACATAGGGTGTTACAATAAACTTTGGATAGACAAATGGCAATAATTGTAATTTTTTTTAAAAAGCTGTCTTTATTTCCGAAACGTACAGACGCCAGCACATCAAGCTACCTGAAACTGTAAAATTTTCCCAATCAACTTTGAACCTTAACATTCAGCGATAAAGTTGAAAATCTATTAAATAAATTTGACAGATTGTAGTAGCTTGATGTGCTGGCGTCTGTACTTAATCTATGAATTAAAACAAACACCACGTAACGGTCATGACTATTCGTTATTCTAACTTGGATGGGTTTCTATGTTTTTCTATTTATCTATTCTAATTATAACCCGGCAGCACTCGCTACTGGGTAAAAAATACCACAAAGTAAACTTACGTTAATGATTACTACTTTTCTGAGCGCTCTGGTGACATGGCATTCTAGGTTCCTTCAAACCGATAGCTAACACATACGTACACTGCAAGCCAGCCTGTTCACTAGGTTACGATAGACGTATAAAGTGTGAAAAATACCCGGTAGCGACACGATCGTGCGATTTTATAGAAGTATAAAGTTTTTTATCTATGATCAGCTCTCATTTGAATAAATAAACATTAGAACTTGAATTTTACAATTGTATTTATTGTAAATAATATCAATAAAACTATTAAGTATCGTAATAAATTAAAGAACAATATTTTCTTAAATAATGCTAGTTAAATTCTGTGGTATTTTGTACCCGGTAGCGAGTATTCGTGTTTGTAAATACCTAGCGAGTGTTGCCGGGTTAAATAAGTTAAGTTTACTCATCCAAACGTTCTTCGTTTGGATTTACAGCGATAAGATTATGAGTAAAGTAAAGTAAAAATCATTTATTTCAATATTCAAAATTATAATTTGAAGGTATTGTTGGTCCCAAACTAGGCACAGCCTGTATCTTGGGCACCATTAAATAGGTACAACATTAAATAGGGTAATTTTTTAATAAAATTAAAATAAAAAAATGAATAAAGGAAAACTAAAAACAATTCTTATAATAAAATTTAATTATAAATTAACCAATTATTTAGCAGCGGATCAATTCTTGTTCTTATAGCAAATAAACCCTTACTTTGAGCCATCATCGATGCCAAATTAATAAAAAAACACTAGCACTCCGGTGTGCCGACAGAAGTGAAAACTTGAAAAAAATCGGCATCGCGGTAATCAACGCGTTGATGTCTTTTACTCCATGGTGTCGGTAAATTTCGTTACAGTGTCGCGAAGTCAATGGTTTAGTCCCATCTCAAAAATGCCCAACGCACCTAAAGAAGTTTTCACTTCAAAAATAATGTTTTACAGTTCCATCAACTAATTATTAATTTTTCACCACGAATGAGCCCAGCTTTTCAGAGCAGCTTACAATTTTAACATTTATCATTCTCATGAATAATAAAATACATATCTCTCTACTTTTAACTTCAGTTATGAATTCAATATCTTACTTAGTCAATAATTTATAATGCTAACAATGATGAAGGTGGAAAGTTCAAATGATCAATGAAAAGTTCGATTGAATTAAAGTCTTTAATCATTATGATAAAATTAAATTTGACAGTATATTTTTCATTCAGTTTAGAGTAATTCAATAATATTGAATCTTCTTTATTGTAAAGAATAACACAGTGCAACAATAAATAAAAAGGATAATGGGCATTCCTATCGCAGTCGGTGATTTATACTAGACTAGCTTTTGCTTTTGCTTTTGTCGGAGAATATCCCACGGGAACGTACTATCCGCGATTTAAAGTACAATATGTGTTAATTCAGGTTATAAACTATCTGTGTGCCAAATTTCATACAAATCCGTAAGATTTATTTGCAAACTTATTAGGTACTTTAAATGGTATAGATAAGTAACAACTTATAACTAATTAATTAAACAAAAATAAAAAAAAACTATGTGGGTGTACCTGTTACAGGGACACCTCTGCCCAACCTTTCGGGGAAACAAGGCGTGATGTTATGTTATGTTATAACAAAACTATATGCTAACTTAACTAAAGGTGTATTAACGTCCCAGTGACTCGAGGCGACGGATGCGTCAACGAAAAACTTAAAATAATTGCGTATTTTTTTATTTATTTTTTAAGCACGCACGGTAATGCCTGCGGATAATTTTTTGTGTTATTTAATCATATAATTGGTTTTAAAGTAGCATTATATTCTAAGTACTATTTGTTTTATTTTATTTTGTTATCTATTTATATTTAATTCATAAAACCTAATTTGGTTTCCGTACGACTTTTTCGGGTGACCACTGAAAATCAGCGCTGTGCTGTGGGTCCCCATAGCACAGCATCATGCTGAGTAGAAGCCTTCTTGTCACAGTCATGACGTGCCAGCAGCTGCCGCATATTTCTGTTTTGTGCTCGTGATAATATTTAAGTCTATTGTTTTATTTTATTATTTTTTTCTTTAATGCACGTGTTTCTGTGACAATTAAACTTATTTTTCTTTCTTTCTTTTATTTCTATTTACAAACTAAAATATTGCATCCAAATCCGTTCAGCCATTTTTGCGTCAATTCGGAACATACATCCCGACAAACAGACAAGAGGACAAAAATTCTTCGTTACTATGTTATTATATGACTTTTATTGTGCCTAATCATAACTTATCTTTATACCATGACGGAGACGCATTTCTCCAGATACAATAAGTCCCATGCAAAACGGGAGCCCATGATTCTACACTAATCAGTCTTACTTGAGATCAGGGATGTTACGGAGCTTCGATTCCGGTTTCGAAAGGTCGGCACTTCCGATTAATTTTACACCTCTGATTCCGACTTCGGTTCCGATAATTTTAAATCGGTGTTATAACGAAGTTCGAAACGCAGCGATGCACGTGACTAGAGCGCGTACAAACAAGTTTTAACTCGTCGCCAGTTTAATTTTAGTTTATTTTAGACACGCTTGCGCTCGAAGTCTCAGTTTATTGTTTTGTTTGTGGATGTTATGATATCTGACTGAATAAATTACCGAGTTATATTTCAATTGTTTAATTAAGCCTTCCCATAACAGATCTTTCTTCTACTTCCACTCCGGGTCCGGTTACGGTTCCGATTCCGGTTCCGGTTTTAGTAAAACGGCTTCCGTAACATCCCTGATTGAGATCACAACACGGATCCACGCGGGCAGCGGCTAGGTCTTTTATAATTTATTTGGTTTCTTACTTGTTTTTGCTAAGAACATCACTATGACTGTGACCTTACTTCTCACCGCGCTGAACGCATGTACTCGCTGTTGACATAGCTTCATTTATTATCACAGCCTACGCGAGGTAGGTTTAAATTGTACATTCTACATTGCGCTGTGGCTTTGTAGGTTCTTATAGCAATTGTGACGACTTGCAATGGAATGGCAAGGTCGTTTGTAGCGGTTTATTGAGAAATGGCTGCATTTTTATTTTTAGTAGTAATTTCGGTCTACAAGGCGAACTTGAACAAAATATTTTCTCCTGCACACATCTCTTTACGATAATAGGAGGAGCTCGTGGCTAAGTAATAACAGCCAAACGGGTTGACCCATCGGGTTAAGCTACGCTTGCCGGGGTTGGTCCGTGGATGGGTGACCATCTTTACGTACTGAGACTCCTCCGTGCCTCGGAAAGTACGTTAAGCCGTTGGTCCCGGCTGTCATTCGTGAATATTTGACAGTCGTTACGGGTCGTCCGAAGCCCGAAAGCCTGACAACCAGTCTTACCAAGGGGTATCGTGTTACCTAGTAACTAGGTTGTGGAGGTCAGATAGGCAGTCAATCCATGTAAAATACTGGTATTCAGCTGCATCCGGTTAGACTAGAAGCCGACCCCAACATAGTTGGGAAAAGGCTAGGTAGATGATGATGACATTATGTTAAAAGAGTATTAACAACTCTATATATTTCCAAGTCGATTGAGAGCGTCCGGTCTGCACCAAGTGCAAAGGGCAACTGATAGAAATCCGACGACTGACGAAACACGAAGTTTGCCGAGGGACATTAAGAAAATGGTTATACCGTAAATTCTCCAATAATTCAAATTGCAACTGCCATTAATAGTTGTATGAAATGGATATAATACGGCAAATTGACGCAGTGTGTCAATTTGATAAACAATTCTGTTCCCTTATTGTTCATAGTTCGACCAACTTATCTGTAAAACGAGTTGTGATATTATTTGCTCTATAGCAAAAACAACTCCATTTTCCCCAGAAAAATCGAGTCCAACCATTTCTCAGAAAACTAGGTTGGTCTATAAGGTTCATAAAAATGAAAGCGTATTCAAATTATTGTCAGAATCAATGAAAGCCACTTTAAATAAAACACATTTCATTCTGAATAACATTTTCGAGATATCAAAACAGTCTTTGTTGCCAATTTTGAATTATTATTTCAGGTTCCATTAAAGGTAACAATAGAGATTTTTCTTCTTTTGAACGAAATGGACTAACCTTGTAGCCGAATGAGATTTAGAGATTAAAATCATAGTCGATGAAAATACGTCTCATGTTGAAAATAAAATGACTGATGAAATATTTCCAATAAAAACATCAGTACTTACCTATTTTCTATCCGGTATACCTTATTGTTGCCCGAGAAAAAATTTCATTAATTTACTTTGTAATACAGTTGAAGCTTTAGCTTCGAATAAACGTAAAGGTATAGTTGCTACGAATTCGTAGTCTACAGCTACGAGAATTTGTAGAGGCATCTGGAGCTACGATAATTCGTAGAGGAGCTACGAGAATTCGTAGAGGTGCTACAAATATGAGTACAAGTCTAACCTAAGAATTCATGGAAGTTGTAGTTCATAGCAGTGCATTCGAAAGAAGTTTCTGTACAATAAACTTTGAGGATTCCGCTTGGTATTAGTTCTTATTTACCAGAAAGTTATCGTCTACGAATGTTAATGTACGTGCGTCTGCTACGAAAACTCGTAGACGTCTAAGCTACGAATATTTGTAGCAGTCTCGGCTACGACATTCGTAGCTTAAGGTTACGTATAAACACAGAAGTTTCCGCTTCAGATTTTATGTAACTAAGAGTCGTAAAAATTGTTAAGTTTTACAATGTTTACCCTTTCACTGCACTTGCTGCAAATACCTAAAAAATCTATCTTTAACTTTTAACCGACTTTAAAAAAGGAAGTTTTGCAGAAAAAAGAGACTCGGCTTTTCCGCCATGACTCTTGTGAAATATTGTCTGGATCGTATCCTTACTTAGTAATAGTTACAGTTAAGTTAGACAGCTGAGTCCGATACTCTGATAACTTCTGCTTGAATTTGTGATTGTACTTTGAAAGGTAATGGGTAGTTTGGACACCAATCAAGCCCTTAACTCGTTTCAAAAAGTTGAATTTTGCTCAGTAAGTTGATTATCTGATTTTGACATGAAGCACTGTGAAACACTTTTATTTTAATACTATAATTCTATTGAAAACAAGAATACCTACAAAATTAAGATGATGATTTCTATAAGTGTAAATAATTTGGGAGTTCCTCCCAAATTATTTACACTTATGGAGTGCTCCCAAAAATAAAGCCACTGGGAACCGGCATGACATTACTGCCGGTAGCCGAGATTAAAAACATCGGCTGCCGGCACATTACATACTCTGTGGCCGGCACCGCCGCCCGGCTCCCATAAGGGACACCGGCGGCGTGGCGTTTATGGAAACCCTTCCAGTATTCAGAACTCCAACTAACTAACCGCAACTAAAGTATTTTTTTTCTATATATTCTAGTCGTTTTTGGCACTCGCCGGCCGCTGCCGCAGCACCGCTCACAGTTCTAACCTTACTTTGTTTTTTTTTGTCAAAATATTTAACCTGATCTAACTAGTTCAGTTCCGGGTACTGTACTCGATTACTGGAATATGGAAATCATTGATTATAGAAATATTCCTATTAATGGAAAAAAAATTGCTTTATTACATGTTTTTTTAATGATGCCTATCCCGCCTAGCTACTCCAATATGCCAAATTGCCAACTCCGTTTTCCGCTTTTTTTTCCAAACTCAGCGCCGGCAGCTAATTCAGCAACCGGCGCCGGCAGCCAAATCAGGAACCGGCGCTGGCAGCGGCGGCACTCCCAAATAATTTAGTTTAGGTTAAAAATAAGATTATAAGAAAGTGGAGGCTTAAAGGAACTTTGCTTTAGCAAAACCATTTATTAAAATGTTATTCGACAAAAATTACTCCTGAATTAATTGTGTTCGCTCCTTCGCAATCAAATAGAATAGAACCATGAAGCACCTCGTTCAAGGTATCAACTATATCCTTTATGGAGACAACAATGTACCCATTCATTTCAGAACATCTTGTTCAATAGTGTTCCCTATGTCAACAGTTACAGTGTCCACCTGCCTAACATTTCAGTTGCATTGTTAACTAAACAATTGTTGGTGGACATTGCAGATGTTAACTTACACTTAATGTGTCTTTCAGTATGATATCTTCATCTTAAGGTTGCACTAGTCGACGGCTCGAACTCGTTGGTGGCGTGGCCAATATGCATGATAATTAGTATAGTTATTTATTTATTTAATTAAATAGACGATGATTTATAACGAAAATGAACGCGTAAATTTTCATGAACAGACCTTTGGGCGTTTAGATATTATGAAAAAACTACTGGATGTATCTACTCAAAATAAAATCATTTGAACTTTTAAACTAATTATCTATCACTGTACGGTTTCTATTTTGCCATTTTATTCTACATAAGTTATTTATTTACGCCTGGAGATGAGCTGAAATTAGCGTTGAAATGTGGAAGTTTCGACGCTCATAACTTCCAAACCAATTTTTTTATTCCAATTCTGTTTTCATACAGGGCTATATAATGACAAGACAAATTTATATGATTTTTAACTTTGAACGTCCTCGTCAAACAGACGAGTAATCACCACACTACGTTTGTATGGAAGAATGATCAACTAGCGTAACCTTAATGTTAAGCTTCGGCTCGTTGCCAAGGGCCCCCGAAGGGTTAGGCAGAGGTGTCCCTATACCACACCCACACTTCGTCAGTTATGTTTAAGTCCCTTATAACAGGGGGTGAGCTTATTGCCATTAACCGGGTACAAATTGCATATGTTAACTTAAACTTAAGGTATATTCAGTACGATAATTATCTTCATCTTAATGTTTAGCTCAGTCTGGTGTCCGAGAAATGGCAAACGAAATTGAGGTAGAAAAGAAAGAAAAACATTTATTTGGACACAGTTCGTGAAACACAAAACACAAATAACACAATGAAAATAAAAATAAAAATGTTTTAAAAACAATAGTATGTGCCTCACGGCTGCGCCAAAAAGGTTCATTTCAGCATTAATGCCAGACAGATGCTGTCTGACGCTGGTTTTCTAATGAACCCTTAAGGACCAGTGACGGAGAGTACAAACAGTTTCAACATACCTAATACATAATTTGTATACTTAAAAAACTAAATAAATAAATAAGCACGTAATTAAATATAATATAAAAACAAAAAAAAAAACATACGAATACAACAAAAACAGTCCCAGCATAAAACTGTTCTTAGCGAGCTATGTAGAAAGGTAGGCAGAGAAAACGCTGGACTGATGAAAATTATGGACTCGATTAGCAGTAGATAGAAAAAAATGGAAGGAGATGGAGGAGGCCTTTGCTAATAGGCACACAGACTAAGACAGCCGCTGTCAATAATAGAAGAGGCGTGACTCAAAAAAAAATTTTTGTCCGTCTTGTAGATTATAAAAAAATATTGAACACGTATTTTTTGTTTTTGACGTAATCAAAAGATTACGGCGATACATTGAGTTAAAATGTGTCATGACGTCACGCCTTGCTAGATTTAATACTACGTCACACTTAGCGAGTCCCCACTCCCCAACTTTAATACGTGTTTTCTGAGTTTATTTTTAATTAATATGATAAAGCAAAAAATACGTGTCTAATATTTTTTTATTACTATCTGAAAGCCGGACTAAATAGATTTTTTTTTTACCTAGGCAACTACCGTATTATTGTAATTTTTTTTTTACAGCTTGCTATTAATTTTATTTTAGTAGCATAAGTTTTAAATGGTCTGAATAAAGGGCTTTTACTATTATTATTTTATTATAATGTTTGCCTTCGGCTCATTGCTAAGGGATGAGAAGAACTTAGTTGTAGGTAAGTTGTTATTAGTTCCACGCACTTATTACGTGCTTATGTCTTTTAATTGAACCTTACCTCCTACCTACTACCTAATCGCCATGTGGAAATACGTGAGGATCTTCCGATTGAGTGATTGCTTTTGCCCTTTTATATTCCGCTTTGATATTTCACTTTAATGCTTTCTGTTTGTAATTATTTGAAAAAACAAAAATACCATAGGTTTTTTCCAATGACCAATGACATTATTTGCCGATGACAGCACTGCTATAGTCGAATGTATGAATGAGACGAACTACGAAGATGAAATAAACAGCACACTTAAAACAATAATAGATTGGCTTAATAGGAATAATCTAGTCATAAATTTACAAAAAACTAAAGTCATACATTTTCACCAGAGGTTACAGCCAAAAAAAGTAATTATTGAATATAATGGCCAAATCGTAGACACAGCTTCAGTGACTAAATTCTTAGGAGTGCAGACTGACGATAAATTGACATGGAAATCTCAGGCCGAAAATGTGTGCCAAAAACTTAGTAAATCTTCATATGTACTATATAACCTCTTAAATAAAATAAATATAAATACATTAGTTATAGCCTATCATGGATTAGTTGCTTCAGTATTAAGATACGGTGTCATATTTTGGGGCAACTGCAGTGAGAGGGAAAGAATATTTAGGGCTCAAAAACGATGTCTTAGAGCAATGACAGGTCTTAAGTTTACTGAAAGTTGTCAACCTGTATTTATATCCCTAAAAATTCTGACATTACCTTGTTTATATATACTAGAAGTGGCCCTATTCGTTAAATTAAATAAACACCTATTTACCTCAATGATTGACATAAGACAACGCACAGCACCAATGAGGTCCCAGTATAAAACCCAATTGCGCACAGGTGGTCATAAAACAGCCTTATTAAAAAATAGCATCCTCTCCATGGGACCGCTTATATATAATAAATTACCTGAAAATTTAAAAGACCTACCCATAAAAATGTTTAAAAAACAATTAACAAAACTATTGCTGGACAAATGTTATTACACAGTTAAAGACTTTTTAAATGACAAAACTTTAAAGGAAAATGTTTTTGATAAATGTACGTTGCCTTTGCAATTTCGAATGTTTTAGATGACACTGACATAATGACATATCGATTTTTGTATGGTTGTTGTTATTATTGTAATTTGACATAACAGATCCTGACATTACCAGATTATATAAATTCTTTATCTAATAATTGTTATTGTTGTTAACGTTTTGGAATATTTTGACATTAAGCTTTTTGACATTACACATTTCTACATTTATATTCTTCATTGTATAATTTGTGAGAGATTTATATGTACTTCATCAATTATTTTGTTTTTTTTTTTTTGGTGTCGGATCTGTAACAATCTATTAAATTCGATTATGACTAATAATGATCGTAATAGCTGTATCTATATTACTATTTAATTCAAACCTAATATTTTGCATGCCTTAAGGTAAAATGTATCGGGACACTTAATAAATATTCCAACTTATATGTATACCTACATTATTAGCAAATAAATGATTTCTTTCTTTCTTTCTTCTTCTTTCTTTTTCTCTAGTATCGGAACAAAATGCACAAAAATAAGTATAAAAAAAATTTTACAAAAAAAAAACAACAGACTTCCAAAAAACACTACAAAGTGAAAAATAACTTTAATTTCGGAAGTCGGTGTCTTTGGTTTTGAATTTTCGTTTTTTGTCACCGACTTCCGAAATTAAAGTTATTTTTCACTTTGTAGTGTTTTTTGGAAGTCGGTTGTTTTTGTTTTGTAAAAAGTTTTTATTTTTCATTTTTTAGTTGTGGTACCTACCCCACACAAATTCGAAAACCACTACCTGCTATGTAGATAACAGTGACAGGAATTTATCATATCATCCACATAATAAGTGGGAAAAAGTACGTATTATTGAAGCTAACTCAAAAACTATCGAAGCAAAGTTAGTAAAATTTATATGGGACCACCTCGGAAGAATACCCTTAAAATCGGTCCACAATTGAAGGAGAAATCGGTGGACATACATAAAAAAAAAAAAAACAAACATACGCGACGAACATATAACCTCCTCCTTTTTGGAAGTCGGTTAAAAATAAGTATAAAAATACTGCATACTGTTGTAAAAAAACGTAACTAAGGTGCCCTTCGGTTCGACATCTACTCATGTAGACTATTTAAATGCACTTAAATGTTACATAAAAACATTATAAACTGAAGCCAAATGGCGTTTATTATGCTTAAAACCAAAACGTGGAAATCTCTGTCATCTCTGTCATGCGCGATCGAGGTCAAGAGCGGCCATAAACGAATGAAAAAAATAATAAGGAGCTCGGTCAATCTACCTGAGACGTTTAACAGTAAATATATATGTACTAACTTACCTGTTTTCCTCATCTTATTTCAAGCACCATTTATATAGGGCAGTGGGTCGAACCTTTTATATTTTGAGCGCATTCTTTGTCAAGCGTGCGGCATTATGAGCTCCTATTCACATGTCTTAAGGTGTGCGGAAAACAACATTTATAGTACGCAGGAAAATGGCCAGAGGGTATGTTAGGTGAGGGTTATTTACCCTAACGGTAATTATTAGGAACTTTTGCCATACACTTTTATAACAGGACAATATAATTGTCCAGTATTGTCACTATTGTACTTTGGCGAAAAGTGAAGTTCCATGCGATTTTGTACCTTGTGGGGTTACTGATTACTGTCGCCTTGACTTGCCCTATACACCACTTGCTCTTCTAATGATTGAAGTGAGGCCCTTGAAGCTACAGCTTCAAGGGCCTGTATTTTTGATGCGGAATTCGTTGGGTTGAAGACTACTTACTTGGCAGAGTACTCTTCTACGGCGTGACGATGATTCCATAAATTATGTTATAATAGCTCGACCCAATTAAACAAGGCATTACCTCATACAGGTTTTTATAATTCCGTTGGTACCCAATAACACTGCCTGACCTGTAAATCCAACTCCAGCCTCACATTCAGCAGTCACGCTTTTGACCACTAAACCAATGATAACTAAAACTATATATATATAGATATAACATAAAAAATACCTACTTACTCAAACCGTTAATATTTATAACTTTAAAGAAATAAAGTAATAATTATTAAAATACTTAAAAAAATTAAACATTAGAAAAAAAAGAAGTAATAAAATAAAAATATAATTGCCAGAACATATAAAAAATATTAACATAAATAAGCGCTCTTTCTCGTCTCTCCTACTATGCACCCGAAAGGGTCCATAATAGGGATGACGCCGGGGTAAATTAAAAAAAAAAACGATTTAGTCCGTCAGTCAGATAGTAAAAAAATATTAGATCCGATACGTATTTTTGCTTCATCATATTATTAAAAAATTACTTAGTTAAAATGCATTAAAGTTGGGAGTGGGGGTCGCTACGTTACAAGTATAAAATCTACAGACTCGTGACGTCATGGCACATTTTAAGTCAATGTATCGCCGTAATCTTTTGATTAGTTAAAAAAAAAATATAAATTTTATACAATATTTTGTAACAAACTACCTGACGATTTTCTGTCTCATTTATTTTAACCTATCTACCCTCTAGCCTGTCTACTGTTTCACCAACATTATGGAATGCAATAAAGAATTGACAATTATTGAGGTAGTAACGTAGCTGCGTAGTGGTATTTATAAATTGTAGCTAACATTATTTTTATTTCGTTTCAGGTCCAAATGAGGCCAAGTATGACCAGAACCTGACGGACGTCCGGAGAGAAGTAGCCAATAGGATACGTGATGTGGTGCAAAATCAAACGTCTTCGCTTGTAAGTACATTATAGGTGGCAGGGACCCCTGCCAGCTAAATGGTTGGTTTTGGATACGTGAAAAAAATCACAGCAATAGTTTATATAACGAAATTAAAAGGATAACTATCACAGCTAAGTAGGCTCTACAAGTTAACGAGTAATAATCGACCAACTTATATTTGCAGTTGCAAAAACATATTTTCCTATACATTCCGTATGGGAGAACATGTTTTTCAACTACAAAGTTGAGTTTGTTTTTGGGATAAATTCATCCCAACTACGGAACCCTTCATTGTGCGTGGTCCGACACGCATTTGGCCGGTTTTTTATTTCTCTCTTCACAAAGGTTCACATAGTTATAAACGTAGAGACAAGAATTATAGCGTTTTGACAAAAATGCATAAAATATGATCTTTGCGAGAGGCTGGCGTCTATACTAGGATACCCTGTGTCACGGATCACCGGGCTCTCACCCCAAATTTAATCTAATTAACATTACAATGGTCAATTTTCAAACTCTAGTCGAATTATTAATCGATGAAGGAAAAAAAAAGGAAATACTACAAAGTGAAAAATAATTTTAATTTCGGAAGTCAGTGGTCAAAAAAAAAAGGAAAATTTATACAAAACCGAAGAAACCAACTTTTAACCTTAATGGATAGCCAGTGATTACAGAATACTTGTTACTATGGCTTCTACTATGGTAAATAATAAAATAAGGTAAACGACAATAGTTTTGGTGGTACAGAAACCTTAGTACACGAGTCTGACTCGCTCTTGGCCTGACAGCTTACATAATAATATACATATCAGAGTTTAATAAAAAAACAAAACAACCAACTTCAAAAAAAAAAACACTACAAAGTGAAAAATAACTTTAATTTCGGAAGTCGGTGTCTTTGGTTTTGAATTTTCGTTCTTTGTCACCGACTTTCGAAATTAAAGTTATTTTTCACTTTGTAGTGTTTTTTTGTGGAGTCGGTTGTTTTTTTTTAAACAGTTTTTATTTTTCACTTTTTAGTGTTGTGGTAACTACCCCACACAAATTAGAATACCACTACCTGCTATGTAAATAACAGTGACAGGAAGTTATCATATCATCCACATACTAAGTGGGAAAAAATATGTATTATTGAAGCTAACTCAAAAACTACCCAAGCAAAGTTAATAAAATTTAAATGGGACCACCTCTGAAGTATGATCTACCAAAAAAAAAAGAATCATCAAAATTAATTCATAATTGGAGGAGTAATCGCGTAACAAACATACAAAAAAAAAAAAAAAAAACAGTCGAATTGAGAACCTCGGTCGTCGGTTAAAAACTGCTAACAATAACACAATGATGACATAAATTGAAACAAATTATTATCACGTTTAGAAAAAAAGTACAACACTATTAGGCACATTGCCATACTATAAAACATACTGTTGTATGTTTATCAGCTGCTTTTGCACCTACGCAACTAGTCAGCTGGAGGAAAATAGGTTACTAGTGTAAAAGGCAGTCTGTTTTGACGTGCGGAGGTAAAAGCGAGGTGCAAAAATATTACGTTCGATCGATGACATCAACTGTTGCATGGCAGCCCCGGATCTAGGGGGGGGCAAGCCGGGGCCCGTGCCCGGGGCGCCAACTTCAGGGGGCGACAAATTCAAGCGTAGCAGACAAGTGCACCACCCAGCACACAGCAACTTTGCAATAAATGAGACGCGCAGCACGTTTAAAATCTTTCAATTTTTTTCTTTTTTACTACAGTTCTGGCGACCCTGTTGAATTTACGCATTATCGATCGGTACAATTTGATTTTGAGAACATTTTAATTAAATTTAATATAAAAAAAAAAAAAAAAAATATTGGCCAATAAAAGATTGGCGGGGGGCGGCAGACGGCAGTTTTTGCCCCACCTCAAAATTTTTGCATGGCACCCAGATAACAGTCGATTCAAATCGGGTCCTGGGTTTTTCCCTCCGGTTTTTTCAGTAGCAGGTTTTCGCCAAGTTTTATGACAATACACTAGCCCTCTTTTATATGTAAAAATCTCCTTATCGATTTCGAAAACGGTGACCTTTTGAAGTCTCCTAGTGCTTTAATATGACTTGCTAAACCGAAGTTCCTCTTAAACAACCGGTCATAGCCCTCTTTAATATAGCACTTACATAACATTATTAGCGAAATGTACACAGGGTCAACACACAACACACAGGGTGCAGCGAAACTCCGTTAATGTGATGGAAATCGATATCTAAACATGAAAAAACAAAAAAGAAGTTATGATAATTTTTTTTGAGTTCATAGAATCTCATCGCAGTTAATGTAGTCACTTGTAATATCAGTAAAAAAAACCTGTTTTGTTTAAACTTCTCAGATGGGTTGGGTGTAGATAACTCAAAACGAAAAAACAAAAATTAAAGGATTTTCTTAACTCAACAATTAATAACCATTGCGTCTGCGCAGTTTGGCTAGCTAATTTTTATTTGAACCTGTATATGTAATAATATGGGTGCACTCACTTATTTTCCTACTCCTTTGAGAAATACTGCGTGTCTAAAACGGCAATTCCTATAAAAACAATTAATTTTCTGAATTTCCAGCAATTCCTCTATGGGAACACATATTTTAGCTGAATCATATTCAATTCAATTCATATCAGAATCATTATTATTGATTGGTGTACATAAATAGCGCGGCATGAAAAATAAAGACCGTAATTTTACCGGATTTTTTTTATTTCTACAGTTTAAATGTTATTTCATTATAATACAAAACTGTCAAACTAATGAATTGCGTAATATGAATTGAACGCAGATAATATTATGAATTTCCAGTTTGTGTGATTCATAATATTATTACATTATGATTCTGCCAAAGCGGCCGTTTTAACCCTCAGGTCTTATTATAATAATATTGTGTTTAATTCATATCTCTTTTGTCACCAGAACAGTAACTTCGACCTGTTTCCGTACATAGAAGATTACTTAGCGGAGTATGAAGCCAATTATACGGAGTGCATGAAGCATGTGAATGACAACAATACTAAACACAAGACCTGGACGTTTTGGAACTCCATGTTCTACGCGGGCACTATTTATACCACAATAGGTAAGGAACATTATGTTGAAGGGGCACATTGTTTGCAGGACAGACGGCTGATGGTGCAGAAAAGTTCTGGAGTGGCGAAGAAGACTGGTTGTTGTGGCAGTGCTTAGAACAGGTCTAGGTGTAGCAGTATATCGACTAAATGACAGCCCCGGATCTAGGAGGGGGCAACCGGGGCCTGTGCCCCTGGCGCCATCTTCATTGGGCGACAAGCGCAGCAGACAAGTGCACCACCCAGCACATTGCAACTTTGTAATAAATACGCGGCACTCACATAATATATGTTATTTCTTTCTTTTTTACAAATTTTTTGGCGCCCCTGTTGGATTGGCGCATTGTCAATCGATAAAATTTGATTAATATGTTGCTGCCAACAATTTCGTTTCAAGAAAATTTGAATTTCGCGGGCTACCTTACCGCATCGTCTGCTATCCCCACCAATCCTTATGGGGCATAAACGATTGGCGGGGGCAACAGAAAGCAGTATTTGCCCCACCTAAAAAAACTAGATCCGGGACTGCTAAATGATGCGGTAAATATACTATAAGAAATATTATATGGCTAGTAACAGAGTGAAATCTGATATTATGGCTCATAGAAATGTATGGAAGAAGAGGACATGCGGAGATGACTCAAAATTAATAAAAAATAAGGTTATTAAGGTAAGCAATACGTTAAGATACCCTAAATAAAGCGCGCGAGATTTTTTTGCGTTTTTTTCTCTTCAGATTTATTTATTTAATTATAATCGATTAATTACAGTTGAGTACTGCGATCTCTTCAGTATAACCCGACGTCTTGTTAAATTCTAGAAGTCTTAAAATTACTAGATAACAGGAAGTTTGTGTATATACAGCAGTATAGAAAATGATCAGTTTGAAGTGCCTGGTAGTTTTCTAAGAGCAGTCATTTGTAAAACGCCGCATAAAAACAAAGCTTTCAGGCGCATGAATCCCATTCACTACTGTTTAGAAAATAATAGAAATAATCAAAACAGAATAAAACATTCTCTTATTTTAGCCGCGTTTGTTGTTAATATGTTCAAAGGTTTAAAAGGAACAAGTTATTTCCTTTCATAAAGGTAGAATAAAACACGACCAAGCGGCGCATTCTTTTACGTCGGTTCGAACGAGTTTACACAAAGAGGCTTAGACACATTAGGAAATAAATTCTTTATTCTAGCTAAACTCTTTTTACTGGGATCCTTTTATTTCTCTTGTTTTACTATCTGCTGCGTTTTATTTTTTTTCAAACTTTTGTTTTCATTCAGTGTTATTTTTACTGAGGTTTGTTCTTATTAATTCATAAAAAAATGAGTTTTTAAATTGCAAGCTTTTTCTTGGAAATAAATTTGCTCGTGACGATCTTTAGATGTTTTAATAAATAAGTAAGTTCCTTGGTTCATTCAACAATGCACTGCCTCTAAGAAAAGAAAAGCGAAATGTTTTTCTGAGTTGCAAAAATGATACACTATTTTTCAAGTTAAATGTGTAATGGTAGAAACAATGCGTAATAAAATCTTACGTCAACAACTTCACATCTATCTATTTATATCCCACTTCAACATAATACAGTAAATATCGAATTCCAATTTAAATTGACCTTTTCAAATCAACATGTTCAAACCAACTAGCTACTAGAGTTTCAACTAAACGTGTCGAATAACGATGGTCGCTTATGTCGACAACATTTTCTAGAGTACGACTGCAAATACGAACTGGACTGAATTTAGGTGTAGTTGTTTTAAATTTGGAACGCCGCCCGGCTGGCTTGGCGCTCTTCCGCTCAGTATCCCGCGTCACAAACGCACGGCGTATCATGAAAACTGTGACAACATTTACCATTCAAAGTTCTACACAAAAGTCTGTGAAAATCGTTCCAATTGCTAGTGTACCTTCACCGTTCAAACTGTGATAATACTACAACGAAAATGAATTGCAATTTCTTATCAACGGGCGTTTGTTTACGTCCGACACTGTGGGGCGGTGAAAATAGATTCTTTTATTAGAAATCTGCTTCGACCCCGTTATAATAAAGAAGTTTTTTGTTGGGATCGTTAACGAGAGGTAAGTTTACACTTATTGAATTCTTATCGTTGTTGGCTTGCTTGGTCTTATTTGTGTCATAATTATTGGCAGGGGATTGATTATTCACTGCCAAGTTTGATATCGCTCTGACTCTTTTAATCGAGTTCAATTCCCTTAGTCTATTGTGAGCGGTTGTGATATCACAACTTTTTTTTTCAGTTACGGTGTGTGTGAAACTTGGTGGTGATGAGTGATAGCGAATCAAAAGAAGAAGAAATAAAATTGAAATTGTCAATTCCAAAAATTGGAGTAGAATCTGAAACTCAAACAGCTAGTCAACTTGTGATTAAATCGCCTGAAGTAAGACTAAACGAAGCGGAGATCATGGAAGAAGACAGGCAAAATATGTCTATAAGAAAAAGACGAAATTTGTCTAAAAATCGAGGTCAAGCTGCAAGACAGAGAGAAAAGACACCAGAACCTAGCAGAACTCTAAAGCCTCATGAGGATACCCCAACTTCTGACGATGAGGAATCAAGACCACAATTACCACGCCCAAACTCTAGGGAAATTGAAGCTGATAGTACTTATGAAGAAATGAGACGTTTAGTGCAGGAACAAGCAAATGTCAAAGATCCTGTATATGATTTAAACACAGATGAACTTCTGGAGCAAAGGGCAATGGCTGCTCAAGAGCGTCGACGTAGAAGTATTTCACCATTTGCTATACCAGATAAAGAAGAACTTGCAAATCTTTTGGAGCGCAAAGGAAGCTTTATAGATCCCACTAATAAACTCTTGTCGACTAATTACGCCCTGACTCCAAAAGACGAAGATACTTCTCGACGTAATTCACTAACAATTGAACCTCCAAAAGAAATAAAACATGTTCTCTCTACTCCTTCTCCTGTCAGCAGTTCTCCAAAAGAATTATTCCCTTTTTCTTTGCCCAACACCCAAAAAAAGCTAGAAGAAGTCGTTTATCCTGACGAAAAGAAACCAGAAGAAGCTACCAAGAAACTGAAAACACCAGTGAAAAATGAAGAGGTGTTCACGTTTGAAGATAAAGATATTAAAAAAACTGCTAAAACAGCTATACCTAAACCAGAAACACCAGGTGAACTTGTAACAAAAGTGATCCAATTAGAAAGAACGCCGAGCAGGAAAGTGGTAACAGAGAATAAACCTAATGTGGAAGTAAGAGAAAGGATAGTAAGAACTCCCAGTAGGAGATTATCTTCAGATATTAAACCAATTATTGTGAAACAGCAACCTTCTAAACAAGTAAAAGATGAAACACAAAGTCGTCCGCCACCCATCAAACCGGCCCGCAGCAAATCTGCTTCAAGATTTGGGGTCAGTTTTTTCATGAAAATATTTTGTATACTGTTTGTCGCTTTGTTAATTGCACTTTATTTCCAATTGACATAATCCCAAGCCCTGCAATACAATGATCACTATGTAAATAGTTTGCCATAATTTTGTAGAATGAGAGAAGCAATTAATAATTTATCCATAATAACATTTACAGAATAAAACTAGTGAAAGTGAGATGAGTGAGGATCAACATAATGCCAAAGTAGAAGCGCCAAAACGTAGAATGATGCCTGTGCCACGACGATACACGAAGAACAAAATGTCACCAAAAGTAAACCGTTCGCAGTCGGTAAATCGCACTGAAGACGGAAGAGAGGCAGATAAAACTGGAACAGGTATGAGTCAGACTAGTCGAGAGATCATGGAGTTGATGGAAAAAGCCCGAGCAAGAAGCTTATCTATGCCTAAAGATGATCCCCGGCTTCCAACTGAATACAAGCCTAGTCACAAAACTTTAAAAACTCCCAATAAGACTCCTACCACCTTGAGGCAGTCTAGATCTCGAGGCGTGTCCTGTCCTAAAACTATTCAAATCATTAGTGAAAAAGAAATATTGGCTGGTTTAATGAAGACTCAAAAAACAGATCTGGATCAACGAAGTAGGCAAAGCTCCGGTTATATTGATGCCAGTCAGTCTGAGTATACGTCCAGTTGTTACTCATCATCCCCGAGTGAAAATGAGATTGACTTTGATTTAAAAGAGCGAACAGCGGAGTTGACGCGCAAACTTAATGTACTAAGTCAAGAAGTTGATAGACGTGAAATGATGACGGGTATCATATTAGGAGCAGACGAGAATAATATTCCTAAATTCGAAAGAAGTGAACAAAAGTCAGGGTTAAGGAAAAGATCTGTAGCAGATTCCAAAAACGCGAATAGAAAACAAAGCAAGGAGTTTGCTCTAGAGAAAAAAGCACGGAAGAAATCTCTAGACGATGACAAAAACAAAAAGGTTGTTAGATCGAGATGGAAATTCATTGCGAATTGGCAAGACTTTAAGCAAGAACAGAAAATTCATTGCGATAAAATTAGGGATTTGCGAAACAAATGTATTTGTGACCTGCTAATATTAATCATAATGTGTGGTCTAGGAGGAATGATGTTTAAAACGCTAGAAGGATCGTTTGAAAACGCTTATAAGTGTAGTACAAGGAATGTCAAAAGAGATTTTATTGAAAATCTTTGGCGAGGAAGTCATAATCTACGGGAAGAGGATTGGAAGTCGATGGCAAGGAAGAAACTGTTTGAATTTGAGAACCAGCTGCATACGGCACACGAAGCAGGAGTTACTTCCTACAGCGGCCAGAGGTCTTGGAACTTTATGAACTCTTTCGTTTACTGCCTGACGTTAGTCACAACTGTCGGTAAGATTAATACAATATACGTACTCATACACGAAAAGAACCCTCACGAATTACACAAGTATTTTTGTTTTTACTGTACCTATAAGCTTCTTTCATACCCCACAGTGTGTTTTATAGGATTATTTCATTTATTAAAACGAATGAACTTGCACTTTTTCTTTTTATTTCATCACACGCAATAAAAAAAAAGTATTTATCAAATCTAAGGAATTTATATTTCTCAACAATGTCTACACACGTATAATAATTTTAAGTTCTCAAATTTATATTTTCCAGGTTATGGTCACATAGCTCCGAAGACAACATCTGGCCGAGTAGCGACAATAGTGTATGCTACCATCGGGATCCCTCTGTTCCTGATTCTCTTAGCAGACTTCGGTAAACTCTTCACACGAGTCATCAAATTCTTCTGGTCTTATATCAGAAGATTCTACTACACAAGGAGTTGCAGGAAAGTTAGAAGAACCGCCATGGGAGCGGAGCAGGTAATATTTTTAAAGTCTAGTCTTGTTTTGAAATAATCTAGATCAGGGGTTGGGAATTTATGTTACGCGAGCCATTGAGCGTCACTGTCATTAGCTACAGAACATTCTGGGCACAGCATCAAACAGAATAGTTTTACTCAGATATATTATTACCACGTTTTTTTTTAATGTTATTTCTTCACTGTCCTAAAAACGTTCACCATCCCTTTTCTAGTTATTAGTAAAAAATATAGTTTATTATACTGTGCTTAATTTTGTGTGGGTATTTTGATAAATTACTTAAAAAACAACGTTTGCAAAAATCCTCTTAAAACTCAGTTTCAAAGTTATATAAGAAAACAACGTAAATAATTAATAAACTAGGAAAATAATGTAAATTCAATTCTCTCTTACTTGCTATCTCTACAATACTTGGTTTTAGTCGTAATGACGTGGTACACCGCACGCTCCGCCAACGTGCACTACGCATTATAGCGTTTTAGCCGTATTATGTTTAATAAATCCTGTTACTATTACAGGCTAAAAGAGAATTTAAGCTATGTTGACCAAAGTATGATATTGCAGCCTTGCCAATTCGAAATTTACTATGTAACTCATCATCATCAGCTTATAGTAGTCAGCTGCTGGAAATAGGTCTCTACAATCGCACGCCCTTTCCGCAACCACCTTTCACTTGATTGAAAGCAAAACAGATGTAGACCTAGATAAAAATTATCCATTTTTAAAAGGGGTAACTGGTTTGCGGTCCCAGTTCCATTGTAGGCCGAACGACCTTTAACCCTTAATTCCATCCTTGGGTACTCTTATCCAGCTGCTGTTAACTGTTGTTTGCTAGAGACCTCTATTTCAATACTAAACTAAAACAAAAGTAAATAATTATTATTTGTGCATATATCAGTAATCAGGAAAACGAGCATCAATGAGTAAAATATTTTTTTATGATAACAAGGTATTTTTTTATAGTCTTTGTTGATAGCAATCGAATTGCCGCTGTACCCAAGAAACAAAGGGTATGTTTTTCATGAACAGAAATAAGTAATGATTACGCTCCGGGCTATATGTAGTCTTACATTCTTACAAACCTTTGTTTTGTATTCACCCATCGCTTTGTCAAAGTTGAGAAAACTAACATGGAATTTTGTAAAATTTCAGGAAGTAATGAAGGGACTGAATATCGTATACGATGTCGTTCGTCGTCCGTCGCAGATATTCTCCGAAGAAGATATTGAAGTTAGCCCAGATGGTCCGCAACCTCCAACAGTTGAGAGGAAGTCAAGTGACGTGCCACCACCCCTGCCTCCAAAACCTGGTACTTTACAAAGAGAAATCGACCTCGAGACCGATATGGAAACTCCAGCTCCATCAGTTTTTGAAATAGATGATGAGTTCAACCTACCGATCTCCGTCGCCGCCTTCATTCTACTGACTTATATTAACATAGGAGCTTTCGTCTACAGTTTATGGGAGAAGTGGAACTTCTTCGAATCCTTCTACTTTATCTTCATATCGATATCTACGATCGGACTTGGCGATTTAGTTCCCGACCACCCTATGTTTATGATGGCATCTATATTATACTTAGTGTTCGGATTTGCTCTAACTTCTATGTTCATCAACGTTGTTCAAGTGAAATTGTCTAACACATTCAAACAGGCGAGTGCTAAGCTCGGTGCAACCATTGGCTTGAAGGTTGCCGATGAAGACGGCAGTCTTGTGCCCATAACACCGCCGGCCACAGAAATCGTCCCAGTACATAAATCAAAAAGTACAACAGACGAAAGCAAAAGTAAAGAAGCTGACGATAATGATACTAAAAATAGATAAATATGGTTCCGCAACTCACAAATAACTCTCGAAATAATAATGTTTTAGTTAGGCCCCGGTTGAAAGGAGCTCTGTATAAATAAATAAAGACTCTGATTTTTTTCCATTACGGAAATGGAATAATTCGTGATAACGCAGTGCTGGTAACATAAAGTAGAAACCGTGGTAATATGTAATATCGTTGCTGTAAGCATGTAAAAGGTGATAAATTGTTACTAATTATTAAAAATTAATTAAAACCGTAATATGTTTGTTGCTGTGTGTGTAAATAAAGATTTTTTACATGTTGGTCATGCTATATCATTTAAGTCTTCTTATATACACAATATGTTATCGACAAAATTAAAAATCTTCAGACAACGCACAGCCTAAAAACCATTGGGTCTAGAAGTGTGACATTTTGCAAATGGGTACCCTATACAGTGCGTGATTCTTTATAATGTGCACATATCGGAATGTATCGAAATGAGGGGAATCTATGCTTAATTTCATCGATGAAAAAAATGTTTCTTTTTTTTTGTTTGTTATTGCGAAATTTTACGATTACTGTAAAAATTGATGAAAAAAAAACCATTTTTGCTAAAAAACATGTTTATTTTCAATTGAAGGTAGTTTTTTTCTACAATTTTCATTTTATGTGGACGATAAATTACTTTCAATCATTATTTGTTTCTTATTTGTTTCATCGCGATAGATCATAAGTTTAAAAGTTACATTGTTTTGTTACAATTAAAAAAAAAAAACATAAAAGTTTAAAAATATTTAGATATTTTTTTTTTCTAGCTTTAAAATTAAGCATAGATTCCCTCATTTCGATATGTGCATATTATAAAGATTTATACTGTATAACGAATGAAAATTCGTTCTCTAAATTAAATTAAATAAGGTATGAAAGTTTGTATAACAGGGCCCTATCTAATAAAACTTACAAATTGTTAATTGCAAATTGTGGATGGCGCTACAATTTTACAAGTTTCTGTTTAGTAAAAATTACTAGTTACACATTTGCCATGGTGGAAAATTTACAAAATTGTCAAATTTTACCTAAAATTTTTACAAAATTCTGTTTAAAATTAACATTTTCACTTTACAACTGTCAGTTTACATATTTGTAGGGAAAACTACTTTATTGAACACATAATTGTAATTACAAGTTTAAATATTTTGTAAATTGTAGTACAATTCTGACAGGTAGTCTCACGGTGTGTCAAAACTTTACAATTGTGTGCCTCAACTCCTCAAAAAATATGATTGCAAAAAAATGGTTCTAATAACAAGTAGTGAAAGTAGTGATGTTAGTGATGATGAATGTGAGATTGAACGGCAACTGCGAGTTTTTTGTAAAAGGATACATTTTACTTTAAATATGACAGATTTTACGTTTAACGAAAAATTTCGGGTAAGCAAGACTACCGTCAAATATTTGATAGCAAAAATATACGAATATTTGACGAATAACATCTTTATTGTCGTATATTAGAGACAGAATTTTAATTTTTTTGTTATTCTCCATGATTTTAATGATGCACCAAATCAATAACATACTACCTATTCCATCAAACACTAAAATTCTAAACTCAAGAGTAAATCACCAAATCTACCCTCGTTTATTAAGAATCTGCACCAAAAACTTACATTTTATGTAAATTGTAACTTACAACACATTTGTAAATACAATATTGTCATCAAAATCTACAGGCGTTTTCTACGTAAGTAAACATTTACAATATTGTGATTATTGTAAGTTACTTTCTAACATAATTGTAAGGTTTATTAAACAGCACATGTAGAAAAACTTAAAATATATGTCACTTTTTTACAAAATTATAGGATTGTAATGTTTATTAAATAGGGCCCAGGTCGTAATTTTTGCCGATGAAAAATTCCATGAACTGGTTTCTACAAACCAGTCTAGTACTTAGGGATGGTACTGATAAAAGAGGCAACAGAAGAAAAATCTCGGTAAACAACTCAACTCATTTTATTTTACAAAAAATGAGAGACAAACGACAATGGATCTCTACCCCATCGTACGAGTCGAATGAATGGTCGATATTTTTTCCAAGTCATTGTAATCAGAAATGGAAGCGAGGGAGTATTGTACGTTCAGAAGGTTTCAAGAATTTAATTATGGCTGCATGTAATCAAGTGGGTTTTATGGTTGAATTAGGTATGGTAATGAGACATTCCCTTTGAAAATGTTTGCTTAGGTTATTTTGTATTTCGATTTTCGGTTAATTGGTATTTAGTTTTTTTTCTATTCAATGTACACATTTTAAAATACTTTATTAATTGACACACAAGTGATCTCTTCCACGTTGATTTTGGACTTTCAATTGATGATTTTGAAGTTGGTTCTGGTGTCTCATTTGGCAGCTCTATGGACTCCACAGTTGTACCACTGGTCACACGCGAAGGAAGTCACAGGCAGAAGCTAGTAGCTCATAAAGATAAAGAAATAGTATTATTTCTTTATCTTTATGAGCTACTAGCTCGTAATTAAACGTATGTTTTAATCGTTTCATCAGTAGCGTTCCTACTGATAACTTTATCCTTTGTTTTCCAAACCGGCTTTGATGAATTATGTCATGTGAATATTGTAAGTTTTCAATAGAATGCTTGTCAATCGATGAATAACATGGTTTGATACTTTCAGATTTTGGTACTGAAGTAAAATTCATTGTAAAATATCGTCTTAAACTTTGGTTTCCTAAGAAAGCAGTGAATGGTCACAAAATAAGAGCTGTCTAGATAGAGAGCGTTTCGAAAGTTACTGGTGAAAATGACAGATTTTCATAACGGCAGTTATAATATGACGAAACCAAAGCTTTAGCATGTTAAATAAGTACATTAATGTATTCAATCTAAATGTGTTGATATTATGACGAATAATGGCAATACTCCTAACTTTTATAGTATTTTACATGGTTTTTATTATAATTAGGTACCTAGTAACATATTGTACAACATTATTTAACATCTATGGCTAATTATTATTATTAATTTATTTCGGACAGAATCCATATATGTGTTAGTAACAATCTTCTTAAGATCTATGTTAGTAGGTACATATTCTAATATAGTTTTACAATTTTCTTGTAACTATTCCCACCCAGTGTGCCTGTATGGGATAGTTCTGTCGGGATGCAATAATTTGCAAAATGGTGTTGGTGCTACCGCGCAGATTTTGGAATAATGACGCTACTTTCTTACGCACTATAGCGTGGAAACCATCAACGCGCGCATTTGCGAACATTTGCGACGCACTACAATGCCGCGGCAACCCCAACAGCATTCTTAAAGCATTATTATACTGAATATGCAGGGCGTTGTAGATTAAGTATACATCTATTGTCTTATTTAATATTGCGCGCTCCTCCACTGAATTTGCACGTGAAAATAAATGAACGCAATAAGCTCAAATTTGTCACCGCTATTGGTGTCAGTGACTGCCGTTGACTGACCAATGACGGTGATCCATTTGAGCGTATGAGCCTCACGATTACAGGATTACGGATACAGATAGCATAATTATAATATATAATATAATATATTGGTAGAGGCCCATATGCTCAAATGAGTTACCGTCATTGGTCAGTCAACGACAGTCAAGAATAATAAATTATAATTGCACATAGTAGATATTCTTAACTCCTTTTATTCCAAACACGATCTTTAGCGCACTTCTGTAAATATTTCATTTTTCTCTTAACTGTCTGTGTAGGACCTTGTACAATCTCAACAATGTAACTTTTGATAACATGATTTTCGTAATATGGGATCATAAATGATACCAGGTTTTTTTTGGTGTCTGCTAATTTTTTGAGCGCGTCTTTACACAGTGCGAAACTCCTATTCAAAGTAGTCACATTCACATATGAACCTACACGACGGCAATTTGATTCATGTTTATTTAGATTGGAAAGACAATCCTTAAGTAATGTAGAATTAAAACGTTTTTTTTGTTTTGCATAATGGAACGTATTTTCAAAAGCGCACTTTTCATCGGTATCATTATAGCTTTGGAAGATTTCCTTAAATTCTTTACTCAAATACTTTTCGAAAAAGTCGCAATAATGCAGATCTAAATCACCTTCATCAATTCCTTTTCTTACCGTGTTTATCAATAAGAGATTCAGGATCAAACTTGGCATAGCTATTGGAAGAAGTTCACACTGTGGAGATTTGTGATTGTATCTCGACCAGCCAGTTAGAATGATACCTTCGAAATTGTAAAGTCTTTTTTCTCCTCCGAACTTGTAATCTAATATAACCTTCATCCAGCTTAAATGATTCTGAAATCGTTTTGTAATATTAGGGATTGTTGCTCTTCTACCATCAGCGCCTTTGAATGCGGAAGCTATCCAGATATTTTTGAAATTTTGATGTAGATAATAGAAATATTTATGAGAAAAAATTGGGTGAGCACGGTACTCCCACGCTACTACTTCAACATCATTTAAAGTAAACGTTTGCGGCTTTTTAATTTGCTGCAGCATGTCACCCCATATAAGAACTTTTGTCATTGGACTTAATTCTTTTACTATAGAAGTCACTTCTTCGACATGGTTGACGAATAAATCACTGAAAACAAAAACGAAACTATAGTGAATATGTAAGGAAAATCGAATCGTCGGTTTAATTTTTGATATTAGGCTAAGTATCAAAATCATTATTATGGTCGTACGACCTTCCTATGCAGGGCATTAAATTCTGTCTGAGTTCATTTGAGCATGTGAAACCTGAAAACTGGTATGACTCAACAAGTAGACATACCGACGACGGGTGGACTTAGTGGTAGACTATTAAAAAACCTTTTCAGGTGGAAAAAGAAGTCCTTCAACGATTTCTTCATGTCAGCAACATTGATTTTCAACGCTTTGACGAAGGCAAAGCTGAAACTTATGACCCGTAATGACACCAATATATCCGAACCGTTCAAATCGGAACAAAGTGATGTTTGGTCGCAGAATTAGGTGGGTATGGTGTACTTCCCCGGACAAGCTTCTTTATCAGTCAGTCAATTCGATATTATTTTTAATTAAAGACTACCAATTTGTTAGAGGAGACATTCAGAAAGTTGGCAACGTCGCAAATAGCTGACAAATATTGATGAATTTATAAATATTACTAAATTCATACTCTTAATTAATATAATTGCATAGAAAGTATTTTATGCAAAGATATATTGGATACCATAGAGAGGCTATCATAAGAAATGTCATAGAAAAACTGTGATCCCATCTCCACTGACGCCATCTAGCATAATGTAGCAAGCATAATAGCCAAATTTGACACGATACACTTTTATTACCGCCTGTGATTGCCAACCACTAGATAGTTTGACATATATAAGAAAATTATAATTTAACTAAATACTCGGGAAATTATAAAATACTAACGAAAATACACCGTAGTTAAGTCCAGTCATTTTATCACTACTAGGTTTTCAATACCACGATACTGTACAGTCTTTTCACAATGTGACCTATCAGGTGTAGGTACGGCACGAGACATTATGTAGAACTAAACCACAGTATAAATATGGCCAGTACAGAAATTGGTAAACGTTCGAAACGGCATACTCACACAGACGCGCATATTGACGAGACCCCAAGCGATTGTCGCGGAGCTGTGCCGTATCGAGAAGAGTGGTCGCCGCGATATTTAAAAAAATGGAGCGTAGGTAATTATTGAAACAAATAGGCCTAGTTTCCATACTGTCCATACAAGGTGGCGGGACATCGACGTGAAAACTGTTACCATGGATTCAGTACATGATTCTAAACATGTGTTGAAATTTTCGTCAGTTATTAAAAAAAAAAACGCTGTTCCATACATTTTGACCGCTTAGGCAGGCAGACTAGGTAGGGCACTTTTCTATGAAACAAATTTCCAGTATAAGCTGACATAGCATTGTACGGAAATCCTACACAATGCGAGATCAGCATAAAATGGAAATGTATAGCTTGATGTGTAGCCGTGTGTACATGATTCTGAACCCCACTGCGTCGAAATAGTCAGTTATTTAAAAAAAAAATCTGCTGTTTCATAGAAAAGTGCCCTACCTAGTCTACCTACCTAAGTGGTCAAAATGTATAGAACAGCGGTTTTTTTTTTAATAACTGACGAAAATTTTTTGCAAAATTGAAAATTTGTTTGAAAATTTGCATTGTACGGAAATCCTACACAATGCGAGATCAGCATAAACTGGAAATGTTTAGCTTGATGTGTAGCCGTGTGCACTGAATCCATGGTAACAGTTCTCGCGTCGATGTCCTGTCACCCTGTATTAACAGAGCAAAATGGGCCATGTGGGCAATATTAAATAGATTTTGATGTTGTTCGCATCCCTCATTTATCGAAAGTAAATATATTTAAATATCTTTGTAAGTAATTGAGATGAATGATGAATGTACTCACATGGTTTCTAATTTCCTGTTTTTACATTTTTGACACATATTTATATTGTATACTTCGTCGCAACCAATATGTATATGCTTCAGTGGTTTGATTGTGGCATGAAGATCAATTACCTGAAATCAAGGTAAAAATAATAATAAAACCATAAAACTTGCTAGGAATGAACAGGGTCAAATTAAATTAGTTAGCTAAACTCCACAGACGTCATGGGTGGTAAAACATGTTATAACAAAAAAATTATTAATTGATATTTTTTAGGGACCGTAGGTTGTGATATTACTGAAAATAGCAGTTTGAAAATTAGTTTTTATTTTATGTTAGCTTTGCGAAAGTAATGAGTTGTGGATAAATACGATAAAACAATACAAAAATATTTTTAAGGTTCCATACCTCAAAAGGAAAAACGGAACCCTCATAGGATCACTCGTATGTGTGTCTGTCTGTCTATCTGCTTGTCACAGCCAATTTGCTCCGAATCTAATGGATCGATTAAGTTGAAATTTGATTCACATATGTGTGTTTCTGTGACTTAAACACATCAAGTTTAGAAAAAGAGTGTCTGACAGCCTTTATATGATAAAGATGACGTTCTACAAAGCTGACCCTTTTCAGTCTTATTAAAAAACAAGGTTTTGGGTACAAGCGGAACAAGTTACTAAATATATCCACGACGATAAAGTTAAAAAAAAAAAATATGAAAAAAGGAACTATTGAATGAGGGTACAACTATTATTATAGGATTGATTCTAGTGTTGTTTAATATATTGAACAATAATGCATAGTGCCAGCTAGAGTGGCACCCTTGGGCAATTTAAAATATCGAAGGTCAAAGGTCACGAAAGTCGAGAAAGCTGAACCGCCTACCCAAATTTTATTGCGAATTAAGTGAAATTGGTCCACCTAAATCAAATATTTGTTGTTAGATTTATTAATATATTATGTCAGAGACGGGTATGTGACTCTCGTTACTATCAGCGATATTTTAACTACTGTGGGCGTAGTGTGGGTAGTGTTGGTTAATGCGCAATAGAAAAACAGTTTGCAGTTCAGATCACATTATAATTTACTATCAAATGAATCACACTAGCTAAATTATACACACACTGGGTGCGACGGCGTTTATTAAAATCACCAATTAACAAAATGATCACCACGAATCGAGAACGTCTTGGTTCCGATGCGACCAGAGGCTGAATGCCCTTCTCGCCGTGGCCTTCAAACATCACGACTCTGTAGAAGCGCGCCTTTTTTGGTGTAGGTAGCTCACTCTTGATGTCGCCAGTGGCGCGCTTGCGATTTGTTTTGTGTCCGTACTAATGACCGGATCCGACATATATGATATAAATTGTATTAGTAAAAGAAAAAAAAACCACTCTCTTTTTTTTTCAATGGGGATTTTTACCGGGTTATTACATGGGGCGCGGGCGGCCGTCGTTTTATGTCTACAAGTCATAAGTCACCCCTGTTGAAAATTTTCAAATTTTTAATGGACTTGGGGTAATTTTGGTACAAAAAATGTGAATTTTAAAAAGTAATAACTTTTTGTGAACGTAAAAGAGGCAAAATGAGTATGTTTAAGGATCGTAGCAGGTGGCGTTCTGTAATTTCTGCCTATCCCCATGGAAAGAAGGCGTGAGTTATGTATGTATGTAATGACTTTTTTATTTTCAGTAATATTAAAAATAAAAAAATAAACTTTTGGTAATGTTGCAGTACCCATGTGCCCCTTTCGGATCGGTCAGGTTTTTTTACATGTTGTATATTTAATTTTATCTACTCTCATACCGTAATATTCGAATTATAAAATTCAAACCGAGTTTATATTGATATATTTTATAAACACAATACCGAAATTTAAAAATAGAATCATATTATAAAAAAATTCTCTAACAAAATAATGCTATAAAACATTTTTTTTCTATTACGATACAGGGCTACGAGTATTCCAAGAAGTTAATATCACCAAGGAGTTTCCATAAACTTTTGCATTGGAACGTTTAAATGGGGGACAGCAGCACCCGCTGTAGCGCATTTGTGCGGTGATGTGCTGGTGCAGACGACATTCATTTGTTTTGTTGTACTGATTTTCGTGGGATTTTTCAAATTTATTCTTGATCTTTAACTTTGATCTTTTATTTAGTATTAGGTTCAATCCCAATGTATGAGAGTAGATAAAGTAGTGTATGAAACTGCACATAACTAGGTATTAAAACATTCGTGTGATACTATTAAAAACCTCGCCTACGGCTCGGTTTTTAAACACACACTCATGTTTTAATACCCCTCATTATGCAACCGTTTCATAAACTACTATTTCATTATTATTATGTATTAACTAAAACTACAATCTCATCTAAGCAGGGCAAAATCCTCCCTCTCTCTTTTCCACACAATTCTGTTTATTGCTAGTGTCGGCCAGTCTTTTCGGTAGAAGTCAAGCTCGTCCTGCTATCTTCGTCTTGGCCTGCCGCGATATCGTCTTGCGTTTAGTGGGACCCAATCGATGGTTCTTTCAGCCCATTTGCCATCTGACATGCGGCAAACCAGTCCTAATTAAGCTTAGCGGCTTTCTGAGTAACGTCCGTGACCTTGGCTTTGGAGCGCAGTGTTGCGTTCCTTATACGGTCCGAAATTCGAACCCCCAGTATACTGCGTTCCATGGGTGGCTGACAAACCTTGAGCTTGGACTTCTGCTGAAGTGTCAAAGACCAGGTTTGACCACCATATGTGAGAATGGGGAGAATACACATGTCGATAATTCTCCGTTTGAGACCTCCTAGATTAAGATAGATCTCCTTTTAGAAGATCTTTCACTGACCAAAATTCTCCAGGCACTCTCGGTGCGTCGAAAAGACAAGGGATTCGTTGTCGGTGAAAAGAGATTTTCAAACCTTCGCTTCGCCGATGAAATTGTACTTTTTTCCTCATCAGCGGTTCAGTTGGGTAACATGGTTGCAGACTTAAACAAAACAAGCCTCGAGATTGGGCTTAAGATGAACATGTCGAAGACCAAACTTCTGACAAACAGCCTCAAAAGAAGACCATAGATTGGGGATGAGGAGATTGCATATGTCCAAGACTATATCTATCTGGGCCAAGTAGTCTCCTTCCAGGCGTGACAAGACAAAGACACTTATCTAACTACAATAGTTAGATAAGTGTTTTGTTATGTGCAGATCTTTGTGACGTTATTCTTAGTCAGAAGTGGACATTTCACTCTCACTGTCAGTATTCATGGAGCTTCCTGAGTCTTCACATTACCACAAAAATCGCCACCTTCACACGCGCAAAATTCTTTAGAAGGAAGACCTGCATGGGCACAACTGCACCTTGCTGTTGAACATGACTTCTAACTTGCACAGCTACATCTTAAACTCTTCAACAATTCAGGTGGTGCTAATCCTTTATTACTAGAATATGTAAAATAAGAACCTCCCTCGAACAACACAGGTACCTATTTGAAAACACACTCTTTGGTACCCATTCTACTTCCAAGTAACAAAGAATTGGTGCCACCTGAATTGCTGAAGGATTTAACCATGTTCAACAGCAAGGTGCAGTTGTGTGGGTATTGCCCATGCAGGTCTTTCTTGTAAAGAATTTTGCGCATATGAAGGTGACGATTTATGTGGTAATGTGAAGACTCAGGAAGCTCAATTTAATGACAGTGAAAGTAAACTGCAAACAAGCGATTCCACATTTGATACTGCTTGAAATAACATGTTGGTAACACATCTTCTTTAAAAATATGTAGGTAAAACTATAAATATTTGATTTGGGTGGACCAATTTCCCTTAATCTACACTAATATTATAAAGAGAAAAGATTTGTATTTCAGAGGTATGATGATCAGGTCGAGGTCACCAATTTAATGGTATAAGGAACAGCGTGTAAAGTTCTTCATAGAAAAGGAAGGATCGTACGACCAAACGGGTGTCGTGTCTGGCGGACAACTGCCCAAACGCCTAACAATTGATGTCGGGGAAGTTATATACATGCTGATCGCGCGGTAAACCCTGTTTGCGCGATGCAGGATTTTGTGTGACGTCAGTTATTTGATAATTTCCCACCCAAAAAAAAAAAAAAAAAAGGTCTTTGATACGTAGTTTGCATGTGGTGATGTAGATGCCGCCACAGTATTTTTGTTTGTAATGAATAAACTCAAAAACTACAGGACCGATTTTAAAATTCATTCACCAGTAGAATGCTATATTATCATAGAGTAACATAGGCTATAATTTATAAAGATATCACGTGGGTGGAGCCGCTGGCCGAAACTAGTTCGCAATAAAATGGGTGGTTCAGTTTTTTTGATCCCCGTAACCTTTGGACCTTCAATAGTTTAAGTTGCCCAAGGGTGCCACTCTGGCACTCCACGGATAATGGTTCTGTATATGAAACAATAATAGAATCAATCATAAAATAAAAGTTGTACTCTAATTCAAGGTTACATGGCTCGGCGACCCAACTAGTTTATCTTTAAACCATGAACCAATTTTAGAATTTTGAATTTGTCCTCAATACATAACTGACCACTTAGTACCGAACTAATTTGTCAGTTTTGTATAAAGAACTACTGTATTTCGATTATAGTTGCGTTGCGAACGTACAAACTCTGGCCAAAAGAAAAAACTCGTTTTGTAATGAGACCATAATATAATGGATAGTAATAAAGTTTCCGAAAAAAATTTCACTTCCGAAAATCTGTGGTTGACTGTAATACTAAATTTCCAAAAAAAAACTAAACTTCCGAAAAAAAATACTAAGTTTCCGAAAAGTCAATATGTTGTGCTACAAAAGTAAGTGACAGAAACGAATCGCTGCAAAACTGACTCCACGTAGTCTTATCTGCCCTACCCCTAGAGTTTAATTTAAGCCCGCGTAGGCGCGAGGAGGGGCGAGGCGGCCCGCGAGCTGAGGAGCAGCTTTAGCTCAGCCGCGGGCGGCGAGCGTTAAAAGCATCTGCGACGATAAGCTCGCGTGGGACCGCCGCGCCGGAGTCTCGCAGCGCCGCCGCCGGAGCCGTGAAAGAAACCATGCCTGCTGCATATTGCATGCTTGTTTGCATGTTTGAAAAATATTACGTTAGCAAATTATGTATTGATTTTTTCGGAATGTTCAGCATTTTATTCGGTCGTTTCAGTATTTTATTCGGCCATTTCAGTATTTTATTCGGTCGTTTCTTTATTTGTATTCGAATATAAGCTGTCGGAAAATTAGTATATATAGCAGTAAATTTCATATTTTGGGTATGTACATTTAAATTTTTTTTCCGGGGCGTTTATTACTACCCTAATATAATTATGTAACTCGATCTGTCACATTCGGCTACATCAATCAATCAATCAACTTAGCTTATCGCAGTCCACTGCTGGAAATAGGCTTCTCCTAGGCTGCGCCACAACATTTTGTCCTCCGCCTTCCGTATCCAGTCTGTCCCAGCCACCTTTTCAAGGTCGTCGATCCATCTAGCTGGGGAGCCTACTACGCTACGCTTGCCGATACGCGGTCTCCTTTCCAGGACTCGTCTGCTCCACCGGCCATCAGTCCTTCGACAAACATGGCCAGCACACTGCCACAGCTTGCATAGTCGGCAAGCTATGTCGGTAACTCCTGCGGCTCTCATACGGCTGCGTATCTACTCTTATTTTGTACTTTTTATTAATTAAAGAACATGACCTACTAACTTGTTTCAACATAGTAGTAATAAATTTTCGGCTCAATGGGTTGCTGGGGCATATGTCTGTCTGAAATTCATTTAGCTCCCTGAGGTGTGCGAACTCCTTTAATTTCAAGACAAACTGCATGTGCCCGAAGGTTTGAATCAAAGGTATTACTTCTATGTTTAAAGTACTGGCTTTCTTGATTAACGTGATGAGCTGAAATGTAACATAATAGGGCTGTATTACTTGTTGTAATAGTTTAAACACTGACATACATATTTAAAAAAATTAAGATAGATCTAAAACAATTATTTTTTCAAACGTCCATTGTACAATGTTACAAAATGATTGCATAAGCTACCGTTTCTCAGAAGAACGGCGACCGTTACATTATAACGCCCGTCATAAAAATCTTTCATTTTCACCTGTTAAGGTGTCAAAAACGCTGAACGCTGAACGGAACGCTGTAGTGATTTTATTATAACCTATATTTTGAGTCAAGTTTGTAGTGGGGTCTTCGTGCGTTTTGATTGGTCAACTCTCCTTCATCCGCCTTTAAGATCTGCATAATAACGTGTAGAAGTTTATTCATTTTAGGATATAAGTAAGGCATGACATTGGAAACGGACCAATCATTGACATTTTACAGTGAAATTGTCAAAATATTACTGCCTTGCAATATCACTGCGTGGGTCCAGTGAAATTACTATAACACTAAAAAAAGTCCGTTAAATTATGAGAAATGGAGGCGGTTGACAAAGTTTCGTGCACTAGTGAAATTATAATATTACTCGTTTGACAATACCCCTTTTTTTTTGGGTGGGAAATTATCAAATAACTTCTCCCGCTCTGGGTGGAGCGGGAGGGCATGTCAGACTCTTACTGACTAAAACCCACCCGTGTTCCTTCGGTTGCCTTGTTGCCGGGGGCCACGATGTCCCTTTCGGCCCTTATTCGCAGCCCCGGCAGGCATTTGCCCTAGCGGACCCTGTCAATTCTGCTGACATCTTTGAGGCGTGCGTGGAACACAACGCGCCGTCGACCCGGGCCTGGTCCTTATCGGACGGCGACCTACCCATTGCTCACCGTCCGGGAACAGGAACCTCCCAAAACAGCCGTGTCTGGTGAGGACCTGCGTCAGGCGGAAGGTGAGGACGCCGTGGCACCTCTCAAGCCACTCCTCAAAGAGGGGTCTTATCGCCGCAATTGTGGCGTGCCCAGCGCTGGGTTGCGACAATCGCACTCTCCATGACGCCATGAGATCCCGCCGGAGCTCTGTCCGCTGTGCCGCGATTTCTGGCGGCATCGGAGTTAAGCCCCGGCGTTTCGCCTCCTCGCACCACTCCCAAATGTGCGCGAGGACCTTTGCCTCCAGATCCCATGGTAATCCAGCAAGGAGGCTCGCCACCTCGCAGGTGACCGTGCGGTATTCTCGGGCCAACCGGATGGCCATGACCCTCTGGGACGCGTTCAATCGGCAGGCTGGCCGCAGCTTCAATGAACGCGCCCACACCGGCGCCCCGTAAAGGGCCATGGACCGCACGACCCCTGCATAGAGCCTCCGGCAGGAGGCGTTTGGATCCCCTAGATTGGGCAGGAGTCGCTTCAAGGCAGCTCCGGCCCGCTCCAGTCTGGGAGCCAAACGTCGGAAGTGTTGTACGAAATTCCACCGACTGTCGAGGACGAGTCCCAGATACTTCATCGTCGACTCGACACCGATGTGAACCCCTCCCGCCATTACCTGGGAACCCGACGGTGGCGCATTCCGAGGACCATGAAAACCCATGGCCACGGACTTATGCAGGGCCACCTCGAGTCCCAGCTGCCGGATCCTGTCAACGATTATCGCAACCCCGCGTGTCGCTAAGTCGGCCGACGCCTGGTACGACCTCCCCTGCGCCAGGACCAAAACGTGTCGTCAGCGTAACAAACGACGCTGACGCCGCTAGGGAGGTCGTTGACAATATCGTTGAGAAAAGCCCTACATTTTGGGTTTTAAATCTTCCTGATGGTCAAAAATACAGGTTTCAAATAAAATACCTGAACAATTGTTTTTTTTTTTATAGGTACTCATGAATATGAATAACTTCAACTATGGAAAAAAAAAATGAGCTGTTCCATACATTATGATCGTGTATGTATATTGTGTAAGTACACATCACAAGCGGTGGTTCGAAATAGCCACGTAAATGTATTATGTTTATTGTGCAACGGTAGAAGGGCGTTAATTTTATGTGTGTGTCATTGCAGGCCATTTTATTGTATTTATTCATAAAAAAAATGTTATTGTGTTTTTTATGGATTGTGGTGTGCAATAAAGATTGTTATCCTTATCCTTACATATTATAAAACAAAGTCCCCCGCCGCGTCTGTCTGTCTGTCTGAACGCGATAAACTCAAAAACTCCTGAACGGATTTTCAAACGGTTTTCACCAATAGACGGAGTGATTCATGCGAAAGGTTTTAATGTATAATTAATTACGGTTTTGTGTAAATTGGCTGTAATATGACGATTATTGTTGAACAGTTTTTTTTTGCGTCATGTTTACCGCTACTAAACGATTTTTCTTTCTTTCTAAATATTAAGGCACATCTATAGCGATTTGGGTATTTTTGGTGAACAGTTGACATAAGGATATTGTAACTTAGATAAATTACAAATCAACCCACTAAAAAGTGAAAAAAAAAAACTTTTTTACAAAAAATACAACCGACTTCCAAACTACAAAGTGAAAAATAACTTTAATTTCGGAAGTCGGTGTCAAAAAACTAAAATACTGATCCAAAGACACCGACTTCCGAAATTAAAGTTATTTTTCACTTTGTAGTTTGGAAGTCGGTTGTATTACTTGTAAAAAAGTTTTTTTTTTTTCACTTTTTAGTGGGTTGATTTGTAATTTATCTAAGTTACAATATCCTTATGTCAACTGTTCACCAAAAATACCCAAATCGCTATAGATGTGCCTTTAATAATTAGAAAGAAAGAAAGAAAGAAAAATCGTTGATTTGCGGTAAACATGACGCAAAAAAAAAAATTTGATTACAAAAATGAGAACAAGTTGGGGGAAGCATGCGTCACATCCACGCAAATCGGCTATCGCTCAGCATTATGCTACGACCCTATGCAAGACAGAGCCCCAGCGCTGGTTTTCTGCGACAGCCGGCGCCGACGTAATGACGTTGACCGGTGCAGCAACCAAATATTAAGACGCTGTACCAGTACAGCTTACTTAAAGAAAAATAATTTAAAAATATTTAAATGTGATGCAGTATACTAAATAGATCTAAAGAGATAAAAAATAAATAGACATATTTTATTCTATGTTACGAGAATATCATCCTCAAAAAACGTTTTATATAGTGGCAACATTTCGACGCGTCTTATTTGACGTTCAACCAAATTGTGATGTAAGAAATTACAAAATGGCCAATGATCTAATGTGTTTAATAATAACAGAATTTGAAGAGTTCCCTCGATTTCTCCAAGGTCCCATGATCAGATCGTGACCAAATGACAATAGGACTAACTTGAAAGTATACCCTTTCAAACAAAAACAAGAATTTTTCAAATCGGTCCAGCCGTCTTTGAGTAATCGGGGAACATATATAAAAAAAAAATATCCCGACGAATTGAGAACGTCCTCCTTTTTTGAAGTTGGTTAAAAATCATGCTTTACTGGCGTGCGCTGCGTTAACCGAAAAAGATACATCAAATTTATGTTCTACGGTATTGTTCATCTTAAAAAGTTCAACAAAAAAGTCCGCAATGGCATATGTCTATCTTCAATGGATGACCCACAATAACCATTTTTATCTTTCAGAATTTGATAAAAAATGTACCTATTGTTATTTTTGAAGCTTTTTTGACCGGTATAGTATTAATCCTTATCCAAAAAAATATGTTACTTAAATTGGGCATTTAATTAAAATTAAAATATGATATCATTTAAATGAATAGTTTAAAAGATATCACAGTTTCAAAATTACGCGTAGCAACGCGGGCGCAGCGGTAGGAATCAATGACCTTTTCCATGTTATTAGAGGTTCCCGTGAGATATTTTCCGACATCCACGCAGGCGAAGCCGCGGGCAAAAGCTAGTTATATTATAATTGCACTTTTGTATGGAACAACAGTTTTTATCTCCCTTTGTGATGTTTTTTCATATTCATGAGTATTATAATCCCAAGTCCCAACATAATCAAAACTTACCTCATTTCTTTTGTAAGAATTTTTGGAACTGACGTTTACAATACTGCCTACGTACGGGAACATGTCTTCATATTCCATAAGGATTGAATTCACTCCGTAGCCACTGAGTATGGGCAGGATAGATACCATGTAAGACGGTTTGGGAGGTGACCCCTTTAAATCAAAATGGACCGTAACATGCTGTAAGTTAACATAAGATTTTTTAACCTGCTTGTTCAGACCAGTTCGTATACGTATCAAAAAACTGTACAACAAATACAATGATATCAAATAAATCAAATATTTAAATCTTCGCCACATTTTCACGATGTTAACTTTTATTCCACGTTTTCTTTTATCGGTTACTTTTTTAATTAATCCACTATCAAGCAGTTTATTACTCGTATAGTACTATAAAATTGTGAAGGTTTTACGAGCTAAGCAAGCAGCCGACGTGAAATACGAGGTTAACTGAACGAAGAACGTTTTGCATATGTACGGATTCGGATTCAGTGTGTGCTATTAATTTAATTTAGTTTCAGTATGTCCATTCTGTAAAAATATTACCGTGAAAACTGTCATCTCACTGCTGCTAGGGATTGACCAAGCATTACAATAACAATCATAATCGAGATTTTTTAAATGCAAATTCTATTGATCATTTTATATTATTTCAAAGCTAGTATTTAAGTGTCTGAACATTACTATTTATGGTGGTTTTAAATAAAATAGCAAATAGCAAAACAGATATTCAGTCAGAAATTCAATGTTTTTTTTTTTTTTTTCCTCTAAGCACTAATCCCCTTATTTTAGCCTGAGGTGCGAGCGCGTTACGCACGTACAATAAATAAAATAAAACAAACCCACATACGCGTTTAAGCTAGCTATTAAAGAAAATGCGCATCGACACAGTTTGTTATTATAAACCCATTGAACTGATTAAATAAACGAAATCCCATAACCCAATCGCGATGTGTTTTGAAGAAGTGAATCGAGTCGAGTAAAGTCGAGCCGACTGTCCGACGTTGTTATTTACCCAATTATCTATTCAATAAAAAGAGAGATTCAGTAATCGAGTGCTAATAGTGTGTAATTTAACCCCACACAAACTATGTGGGAACCTACCTAAACGATGTAGTCATTTAGATAAAAAGACACATAACATAACATCACGCCTGTAATCCCCGAAGGGTTAGGCAGAGGTGTACCTATTATATAGTACACCCACATTTTTGCCAGTTATGTTTAAATCTCATGTAATAGGGGGCGAGCCTATTGCCATCAACCGGGCATAAATCCAGACTCCGGGCTGCTACTGAAAAATTCCAGATGGAAAAACCCAATAACACTTTGCCCGACCCGGGAATCGAACCCAGGACCTCAGCAGATAAAAAACGTGCGGATTATATACGTACCTACCTAATATTTTATTGTAGACAACCTACCTACGGGTTGCCAATAATAAAATAATATTCATCAAATCATTACAAAATTCAACAGATTACATTCTTGCGGCGCGCACACTTCGCCACGCTGAAGCGGTAAGAATCTCGTGAAGTGAATAAGTTCACGCCGCGCTTGCGCGCTAGGCACTGTCCTCAGACCAAATAAAAAACCAAGACAAAGTGCTGTCAACTGTGACGTGAGACCGGTTTCGTAAACATGTGTGGCCTGCACATAGTGAGGTGTAGTTTGATTGTAGTTAAAATGGTTGTAAATGGGTGCGTGTGAGCGTGACTTATGCCGTGTATGAACAGAGCGGAGGTGTAGTTTTGACATGCCTCACTGTTATATCTTTGGGGATATAATGGTTCAAAAAAAGGCCCAAGAATTGCAGTTTATAATTATTTAATTTTACGACGACAATCCTACAAGTTTTTCTTAAGGGTATTGGTGGGAAAGTTACCACAGATAAATTATAAAGTCACAATGGCACTATGAAGTTTTTGACAGCGATGGGGATGTTGCCTTTGTTAAAACACTATAAAATGTTGCCACCTTTTGAAAGCCTTTGCTAAAGCCTGAACATATTCCGGGGCGTTGAAAGATCACTGTCAACAGCTATTAAGCTCCTCCGCCGTATCGCCATCATCTGCTAAGAGCACTATGTTTCCAAATTCCAGCTTTGAAGTATTCGTTCGCCATTTGGTTCGATGCTGTAACTCGGCCAGATATTTCTTCTGCTTTTCCAAAATTGTTTTCGGATTGCTTCTAGACGTTCATAACGCCGCAGCTGACTTTCCTTGATGTCCGTTAGATCTGGTGTCGGTAGAGCGGCCAACGGCCTCCCAATGAGGAAATACCCAGGGGAAAGGGCGAGGAGGTCGTCAGGACTGGAGGATAAGGGACGACTATTGAGAATAGCTTCTACTTGTGCAAATAAAGTAGAAATTTCATTAAAAGTTAAATGTCTATCACCAATGACACGCCATACAAAATATTTTGCCGATTTAACCCCGGCTTCCCAAATGCCACCGTAGTGAGGAGTGTAAACCGGAATGAACGTGAATTTAATTGATTTTTGACTTGCAAAATCAGACAAAGGCTCCTGATTATCCTTTATGAAGGATCCAATATCCTTAGCGGCGGCAACAAAGTTGCTTCCATTGTCCCTAAATATTTCCGTCGCTTTGCCGTGACGAGCGATGAAACGCCTGAGTGTCAGTATAAATGCATCTTTCGATAAGTCACTGACTGCTTCGAGATGAATGCACTTATACCGCAAGCAGACGAAAAGGTATAAATAACATTTGACTACACGACTGCCACGACCTTTGCGATTCACAATATAAAATGGACCAGCAAAGTCCAAGCCAACGGGTATAAAAGGATAGTCGGGCGTTATACGTTGAGATGGTAAATTACCCATCTTGGGTTGCAGAGTCAAACCTCGTATTCGCCTACATCGTACGCAATTATTGACTGTACGTCTTGCAAGATACAACGAGTACCATTTATTGGCCACACTGTTTCTCTTACAGTCGCTAACAACAGTTGTGGACCAGCATGCAAATGGTTCTAATGTCATTATCCCCATGTCATTATTCATTATCTTGTTCTAAACTTTGGGCGACCGAGTTCTACTCGGGTGAAAATACGTAGAAAACGAATTTTCCCAGATATGAGACATTGAGACCTAGCTAGATCGATTTTTTGCTCCCGTAAACCCTATATTGCAACTTTTATCGAAATCGTTGGAGCCATTTTCGAGAACGTGATTACAAATATATATATATATTATATATATGTATATATTTATATTGCTCGTTTAATAGCATAGGATTACATTGCAAAACCGCTGGCCACACCGCTGGCGAGCAACGCGTTTGTCCCCCGCGCGGGTGTCCGTCGCACGGAGGCGGGACACGTGGCACGAGCGCCGTCGCACGGAGACGGGACACGTGGCATGAGCGCGGGGCCCGCTTCCCCGCAACAGACGCCCGCGCTTGTCCCCGCAACAGAGCACTTTTGTATGAAACCGCGTGGACGTCCGCTTAACGCAGTTTCAGGCCTAGCAACAAAAAAAAAAACAGAATAAAAATTTTTTTTAAGGGACATGCAACAGACATGATTTTTTTGCCGTTTTTTAGATAATGATACGGAACCCTTCGTGCGTGAGTCCGACTCGCGCGTGGTCGGTTTTTTAGGGTTCCGCAGTAAACAAGGAACCCTTATAGTTTCGTCATGTCGGTCTGTCTGTCTGTCTGACCGCGGTTTAGCTCAGAGACGTTTAGTACTAAAAAGCTGTAATTTGGCTGAATCCATGGATTCAGTACATGATTCTGAACCCCCTTTTTTTTAAATAACCGACGAAAAATTTCAACGCAGGGGGTTTCAGAATCATGTACTGAATCCATGGTAGCAGTTTTCGCGTCGATGTCCCTGCCACCCCGCCATACTCATTTCTTACTTCACCCATTTTATTTTTTCATTATTTTTTTTCTTCAATACCAACCCCTAAACCATAACCTAATAAACTTATTTTTCTCTCTTTCCTTCTTTCTACTATTATCTTTGCGCAATTCGTGATATCGTGCAATCTTTATCGTCTCGGGTCCACCTTACACAGAGCAAAAATCTTAAGTGACCAAATGATCATAGATTACACTACAACAAAGTGATCACAAGACGAAAAGACTTGAAATATTCAACATGTTTGAAACTAACTTTTACAGAATTATATAATTAACCAAATGTTGTCCACCACGGACAGATAGTCGGTAAGATGTTTATTGAAACAATCCGGGTTTCAATTTACATCCTTACTTTACGTTTTTTGTTTAATTTATGGGTAGGTAATTGTTAATTTAAAATTTAAAAAAATTGCCTGAGACATGGGTGGAAAGATGATTATGATGAATTGGAAAGCCTATAAATAGTATTAGTACCTAGTAGCTAAGCGTTGGTATATAAGTCGTCTACACGGCCGTTTTTTGAAAATTAAAAAAGCTGTTTCCAACTACATCATCAACAGAATGGTAATGTCCCTAAATATACAACATAAATATAAACTTTGATTTGACTGCCTCGTTGGTCTAGTGGTCGCAAGCGCTACTGCTTAGCATGAGGTCCTGGGTTCGATTCCCGGGTCGGGCAAAGTGTTATTGGGTTTTTCTATCTAGAATTTCTCAGTAGCAGCCCGGAGTCTGGATTTGTGCCCGGTTGATGGCAATAGGCTCGCCCCCTATTACATGGGACTTAACATAACTGGCGAAATGTGGGTGTACCTACTACAGGTACACCTCTGCCCCACCCTTCGGGGGAACAAGGCGTGATGTTATGTTATGTTATGTAAATATAAACTATACTACCTGTACGAAAGAAAAGATATCGAAAGAACAGCTTACCAACACGGATGATATCTGTACCATTTGGACTTGAACCTTCTGGCTCGATGCCAGGATTTGTCAAAGGAAGATTTGGCAGAGCGCGGTATAACCCTGGCCTTGAACTGAAGCCTTTATTACCAAAGCTTTCACGGTTTTAAGACCACAAACGTATCCTAACGACTCACATAATCTGCTTGTAACTGAGACGTTTTGGCAAAGAGGTTGCATTCAGTTCGAATGGGATTTGGAGTAGAATATTATTGGGCAGTAATTTTCAAGAGGATGCATTTCCATTAAAGCTAATGTATGGTAACACGCCCGATACGAAGATGGGACGACGACCTTAAAGCGACAGCAGGGCCAATGTTGAAGAGGAAAACCCATGACCGGGAACTCTGGAAGAATATGGGGGAGGCCTATGCTAAAGCAAAACAATCTTCGGAAACAGATGTCTGAAGAATAACTTTATTTTATTAACTAAATAATATATAACTAGATTGTAAGATTGTTAATAAAGGCTAATATTATTATTATATTATTATGGTAACACGTATAACACGCAAATAAAGCGTCTATGTTACTGTAAATGTATGGATGACATAAATAATATTATATTAGTACTATTTGTTTCCCTGAACCAAAGTTATTACAGTACCTAACCTTATTAGAGGGCTAACCAAAACTTATATTAAAAAAATACTTCTTGTGTTGGCTTTGATTGCACAAATATTCTCCTGAATTGCACCGCAAACTATTGGCTAGAGTCCAGTTATTTTATGCCACAAGACATTCAGGAGTGCAATAATGGAATTGTGGTAACACTGTCAAATTTCCCCTGACGCTACGGCAGTAATATACAATATTGAATTGTTTGTTGGCCACATTGCAATTATATTTTATTTCGCGCCAGTGATTTAGCCAGGTATTGCAAAAATAAATAGTATGAAGATATTTACGTACAATTTCTAGCTTGCTGTATCGCCTAAGCAGAAAATTAATTGTGGAAAAGGACAAAATCTACATAATTTTAATGAATAAATTAATTTAACTCACAATAATAGTATATGTCGAAAATAAAAGTTTTAAACATAACATTAAAGGTATACCTCTTGTACACCCACATCTCATTGATTAAAAAATGATATCCGTATTATTTCTAAAGAAAAAAAAACGATGAGACTTTTTAATCCTAATAATTGAGAGTTTAATTATTTATTTTTAGCCAAAGGTACTGTAAAGGCTAAGGTTTCAAATACCATTATATTTAGGTGCTCTAAGTGCATATGTGTAGCCTGTAGATAGCCTAAAGGAATGTGCAGAGGAAGCACTTAGCGACAGTAACTCAAGTTGAGCGGCGATGGTCACTAGCATCTTTGCAACTCCATTTTATATTAAGGCCATGTTCTAATCCGATCCCACAGAATGATGCAAAAGTGATGATGCCAGGGTAAAAAAAAAAATCTATTTAGTCCATCAGTCAGACAATAAAAAAATTTTAGACACGTATTTTTTGCTTTATCATATTAATAAAAAAATGACTTAGATAAAACTCATTAAAGTTGGGGAGTGGGGGACGCTACGTCACAAATAAGTATAAAATCTACGTGAAAAGGAATATGGTACAAAACTATGCAATGTGAGCCTCCTCGGATATTGCGGTTTACCGATGTTAAACTAGGTAGGCAATTACTTAAAGTACCTAGCTTTTAGAATACGATCTGGACATGTACCACTAAAAAAAGATTTCCTTTAATGAAGAAATCCTTTTCACCTAACTGAATTATTTGTGATAAACCAGATGTCCAACACCTCTTAACACCTCTCATATAGATTGTGTTCGTAATAATTTTGAAATGCTAAATTTATGTACAAAATTGAAATTAAGTGCATTCGATTTTAGTAAATTTCAATGTATTCTGGCTTACAATATTTTTTTTTTTTTTTTGCGTGGTTTGTTATTGCCATGTTGCCAGGGGGCCGCGATGTCCCTTTCGGCCTTACTCGCAACCCCGGCAGGCATCGGCCCTAGCGGACCCCGTCAATTCTGCTGACATCTCTTTGATGCGCGCGTGGAACACAACGCGCCGTCGACCCGGGCTTGGTCCTTATCGGATGGCGAGCTACCCATTGCTCACCGTCCGCAAGCCCGCGCCTACGTTGGCCGGAAATCTGCCTGTGATTCCCGACGCCCAGGGCGTCTCCTCCTGCGGTGGTTAGGGGCACGAGGGCGCAAAATTTGCCTCTCCCTCACGCATTCCGCCTCCTCCTTCGCGAGCATTACTGTTTCGCAGAAGGAGGTGACGGCTTCCCATTTTCTCTCGCTCCGTACCATGGCCTGAACCAGTGCCGGACGCGAGAGATCACCGCCGCCGGTTGCCTCCACAAGGACACGACGATGCTTCGCCCAAGCCGAACAGACCTCCACCGTGTCCTCCGGGCGATCCACGCAATGGCGACACCCGGGCGTTTCCTCCCGCTTTATCTTGAACAGGAACCTCCCAAAACAGCCGTGTCCGGTGTGAACCTGCGTCAGGCGGAAGGTGAGGACGCTGTGGCGCCTCTCTAGCCACTCCTCAAAGAGGAGTTTTATCGCCGCAATTGTGGTGTGCCCAGCGCTGGGTTGCGACAATCGCACTCTCCATGCCGCCATGAGATCCTGCCGGAGCTCTGTCTGCTGTGCCGCGATTTCTTGCGGTGTCGGAGTTAAGTCCCGGCGTTTCGCCTCCTTGCGCCACTTCCAAATGTGCGCGAGGACCTTTGCGGTAATCCGGCAAGGAGGCTCGCCATCTCGCAGGAGACCGTGCGGTATCCTCGGGATGCGTTCTACCGGCGAGCTGGCTGCCGCCTCAATGAACGCGCCCACACCGGCGCCCCGTAAAGGGCCATAGACCGCACGACCCCCGCGTAGAGTCTCTGGCAGGAGGCGTTTGGACCCCCCAGATTGGGCAGGAGCCGCTTCAAGGCAGCCCCGGCCCGGTCCAGTCTGGGAGCCAAACGTTGGAAATGCTCCACGAAGTTCCACCGGCTGTCGAGGACGAGTCCCAGATACTTCATCGTCAACTCGATGCCGATATGAACCCCTCCCGCCATTACCTGGGAACCCGACGGTGGCGCACTCCGTGGGCCATAAAAACCCATGGCCTCGGACTTGTGCAGGGCCACCTCGAGACCCAATTGCCAATCACCCAATTGCCGGATTCTGTCGACGATTGTCGCAACCCCGCATGTCGCTAAATCGGCCGCCGCTTGGTACGACCTCCCCTGCGCCAGGACCAACGTGTCGTCAGCGTAACGAACGACGCTGACGCCGCTAGGCAGGTCGATTCTGGCTTACCCTGCAAGCAATAAAGCTAGGCTTATTTATAAGTTTATATTTAATCTTAAGAAAATTTTGTAAGTAACTAACATAAGGAAATGATGGGGCTGACATGACCTGTTAATGGTACAAGTCCCTAATAAAAAAAGAGAAAAAAAAATCTACATACTCTTGACGACACGGCACATTTTAACTCAATGTATATCGCTGTAATCTTTTGATAACGTAAAAAAATGTGTCCAATATTTTTAATAACCTACCTGACTGATAAAAAAAAATCTAGTCATCATCCCTTTTGTGAAAGTTTATTAAGATGCTTGGAACATCCCAAGCATCTCTTTACCTATATTCAATCATAAATTAACAGCTGAACAGCACACTAATTGAGTAACACACTTTAATATATAACAGTAGTACCTATATAAATAATAGTCTAAGGGTTTTGTAGGAAATTCCTAACCCATGTATGATGTATCGATAAACCCTCCGGCTTATAGTAACGTAATATAGAGTCACTAATAAAAGAAAATAATTGATACGGAACGGATAAAAATGGTTTGATGGAGTAGGAGCTTCAGGTGAGTCTGTGGTTCGGGACGCTCGGGGTCAAGAACGGGAAGCAGGGTCAGCAGACAGTAACAGAACAGCTGCTCGGGATGCTCGGAATCAGGTGACAATTAAATTATGAAAATATGAAGTTATAAAAATATTCTAGGATTTTTACAAAAAGAGAAAAATAAAGTAAAATTCAGTTTTGGAAACTAAAACGGTAACAGTGTTCAAAAACATATTTAAAAAATTTGAGTTAGATGAGGGTCATACGACTTTACACTTGAACACATAGGTAAATAGACTAAAAGATGTGGTTTTATATAGGAACAAAATACTACATCCATTGGTTCACAAGTTCGAAAAATTCGTATGCTAAACAACGTAATTAATTAAATGAACATGAACTGTCAAAATAAGAGGCATTGCGGTCAATTGCCATTTTATGTGTACTACGCAATTACCTCACCGTTGAAAAAAATAGAGGGGCCATTCCTGTATTTTCAGGAATGTTCGCATTCTAATTTTGTAACAATGTTTTATTTAAAATAGTGTCCGTGGAGTTTCTTGCCCATTTTTCTCCACAGGTAACCTACCTACTACGCTTTGAAATGGGCAACTAGCTTCATATTTCTGACTGACCGATTCCTTGACAGTTCAAAAGTGCCTGTAAATGGTTTAATTGAAATAAATGCTTTGAGTTTGAATCTAAATCTCAATCTATCAAAAATACCTGTCGTTTCCTTACATTTTGACAAGTTTTTGACATTGATTGACACTGAGATGAGATTGCGACACATTCGATTGAGACAGTAGTGGTAGCCCAGAGGTAAACGACCCGACTTACGAGTTGTAGATCGTAAGTTCGAACCCAAGCAGGCACTTTACTTTACGAAATTCACCACTGCTCTCAAAATGGTGAAGGATTTCATCGTGAGGAAGCCGGTATGTCCTAGAGCTAAAATTAGAAGACATGTGACATCTATCAACACGTACCGGACCCGCGTGGTGGATTACGGCCCACTCCCTCTCACTGAGAGGAAGCCTGTGTCCCAGCAGTGGGATCTTTATAGGCTGATTATGCTGTTGCTTTTATCTTAAGAGGAAATTTATGTATAAATAGGATCAAAAAAATCTCTCTAAACTGCAAAATTAAGTTTTCACAATCAACCGTATTTTCAGCACTAATTACTATGAAATACCAGCAGCCGTAACATAACTCAACAGCTATAATTCTTTAGCTAAACTTAAACACATTTAGGCGAACCAAAACAATACTAAACAAATAATTATCTTCTTAGTTTGATATTTAGATGCTATTTATCTTAGAAACAAGTCTTTTTTTTTTTTTTTTTTTGGGTGGGAAATTATCAAATAACTTCTCCCGCTCTGGGTGGAGCGGGAGGGCGTGTCAGACTCTTACTGACTAAAACCCACCCGTGTTCCTTCCTATGCCATGTTGCCGGGGGCCACGATTTCCCTATCGGTTTTCTTCGAACCCCCGGCATTGGCATTGGCCCTAGCGGACCCCGTCAATTCTGCTGACATCTCTTTGAGGCGCGCGTGGAACACAACGCGCCGTCGACCCGGGCTTGGTCCTTATCGGACGGCGAGCTACCCATTGCTCACCGTCCGCAAGCCCGCGCCTACGGTGGCCGGAAATCTTCCTGCGATTCCCGACGCCCAGGGCGTCTCCTGCTGCGGCGGTTAGGGGCGCGAGGGCGCGAAATTTGCCTCTCCCTCACGCGCTCCGTCTCCTCCTTCGCGAGAATTACTGCTTCGCAGAAAGAGGTGACGGCCTCCCATTTCCTCTCGCTCCGTAGCATGGCCCGAATCAGGGCCGGACGCGAGAGATCACCGCCGCCGATCGCATCCACGAGGACACGGCGATGCCCTGCCCAAGCCGGGCAGACCTCCACCGTATGCTCCACCGTGTCCTCCGGGCGATCCACACAGTGACGACACCCGGGCGTTTCCTCCCGCTTTATCCTGAACAGGTACCTCCCGAAACAGCCGTGTCCGGTGAGTACCTGCGTCAGGCGGAAGGTGAGGACGCCGTGGCGCCTCTCTAGCCACTCCTCAAAGAGGGGTCTTATCGCCTCAATTGTGGCGTGCCCAGCGCTGGGCCGCGACAATCGCAGTCTCCATTCCGCCATGAGATCCCGCCGGAGCTCTGTCCGCTGTGCCGCGACTTCTTGCGGCATCGGAGTTAAGCCCCGGCGCTTCGCCTCCTCGCGCCACTCCCAAATGTGCGCGAGGACCTTTGCCTCCAGATCCCATGGCGGTACTCCGGCAAGGAGGCTCGCCGCCTCGCAGGAGACCGTGCGGTATCCTCGGGCCAGCCGGATGGCCATGACCCTTTGGGACGCGTTCAGCCGGCGGCCTGGCTGCCGCCTCAATGAAGGCGCCCACACCGGCGCCCCGTAAAGGGCCATGGACCGCACGATCCCCGCGTAGAGCCTCCGGCAGGAGGCGTTTGGACCTCCCAGATTGGGCAGGAGCCGCTTCAAGGCAGCCCCGGCCCGGTCCAGTCTGGGAGCCAAACGTCGGAAATGCTCCACGAAGTTCCACCGGCTATCGAGGACGAGTCCCAGATATTTCATCGTCGACTCGACGCCGATGTGAACCCCTCTAGAAACAAGTCTGCGTTCAAAGTTTTAATTGACCGCATTGTTAACTATTTATAAAGATTTATTTATTTATCTTCGAACATATTAGTATTTATCCACCTATCTAAAATCTAGACACGGAGCACGATCTTTTATTACAATCAATTTATCAGTCATCTGGATTCTAGTTTATAGGCACATTCTTATTTATTTCTTTTATTTATGGAAGCTTCACAGCTGACAATAAGTACACATTATTATTCTAAACATTACGTCAATAATAAAGTACACAGAAAAATAAGAACGGCGAGTGACATTAAATAATATTGATAGTGTGTGCGTGCGTGTATCTGTACGGTGCGTGGGTCTTGAAGCTTCGTGTACCTACGTATGTAGTCATAAAGTCCACTATAAAATCTTGAAAGTTTTGAATTTCGAATAGGTACCTCCTTAGATTTCTTTTTTCATGGCCACATTCGAAGGAATATAGCAAAACCTTCCCCTTAACACGTCATTTACCAGCCAAGATTAGAGCGAGCAAGCCGCAAGCTCTAAAATCTAATACTTGTATCATCCCGCAACACATTAAATTAAGGTTCGGATTAGTTGTAGCACTAACTTTTGCTTACTAGAATTTCTCCTGATATTTTTACTTCAGTACTGCGTCGTATGTCGTTAAAAGATGAATATGTTAAACAAACTCGTATTTGGAAAGTTTTTGTTGGATGCGGCGGTTGAAACTGGTGTATTGAAGCCTTTTTCCAGAATTAAGTAGATACTTTTCTACTTGGGTGGATTTTCAAAGGAGTACCTACCTACATACTTACCTTTTCTTGGTGCTCTTGGCAAAATGATAACAGCCGCACAGGTCGATTGAAGCATAAGCCACGCTTACCGCGATCAGTTCGTAGATGGGTGACCATCCATTACGTATCGATACTCCTCCAGTGCCTCGGAAAGCACGTTAAGCCGTTGGTCGCGGCTGTCATTCGTAGATCTATGAAGCCGAAAAGTCTAACCACCAGTCTTACCAAGGGATATCGTTTTACCTAGTAACTGGGTTGTGGAGGTCGGATAGGCAGTCGCTCCATGTAAAGTACTGGTATTTAGCTGCTTCAGGTTAGATTGGAAGCCATTCTTAACACAGAGGCAGATTGAGATGTATGAAGAACTGGATAGAAAATTCCAGGCAGGTGTTGTCGGGCTGTTGTACATACTTAATATGTTAATCGCGCGGATAGCTCTGCTTGTGCATTGTAATACCTATTTGCGTGACGTCGGGTGTGATTCTTAGTTCGCATTTGGCGTTACGGAGGCCGCCACAGGTTAATCACTTTGGTCCTAAAAGCATTTTGGTCCTAATAGTCAATGTGTCAGTTTACACCTTTTGGAAGGTGACGATGGTGCTGGTCTGTAACTGAAGACAGTATTAACTTAAGACTTAAGACTTTAAGTAAAGCATGTATTTTGGAGATAAAAACTCAAACTCAAAGCATTTATGCATATATTATATTATTTAGCATTTATTTATGTCATTTTTATATCAATATTATGTTTTAATTTAATGTATGTAATGTTTTTTACGGACTTTGAAAATAAATGAAATTAATTATTTCAATTAAACCATTTACAGGCACTTTTGAATGTCAAGGGGCTGGTCAGTCAGAAATATTAAGCCTGTTGCTCATTCCAAAGCGTAGTAGGTACCTATGGAGTAGAACGGGCAAGAAACTCCACGGATACTCTTTTAAATAAAAAATTGTTACAAAATATTGGTTACATCATTCATGTTGAAATTATACATGTGAGAACAATGTAGAAAGACGTGCACGTTAGAAGCGTCCGTAATAAAAAGATAAAACAAAGAACAATTCAAAAATTACTTAAAAATAAGCCATGGCAGCTAAGAGATGACCAGTCCTAACTGACGGCGCCCGTTCACGAACATGACGCATGGATTAGCACCATCCAGTTTGCCACTGCCTGTCATTTGCTTCTATTTAATAACAAAATATTTTATTTATTTCAAAACCAGCACATAGTTCGGCTCAACTTAGAAACACATAAATTCTCTATTTTATGGGAAACAAACTATTGACACGTACCGCGAAAGGGTCGGGTTGAAAAGCACTACGTTGTAAACTTAATTATTATTTTTTGTATGACAAGTACCCACAGAAAAACCGGTTTTGTGGGTCTCAGTTTTATAAGACTGCTGTAATATTTCACAAATAAAGAAATAAAACAAAAACGTCACTTCCAAGCTTACACAAATCTTCAAATGAAAACCTTGAAAAAATACTGAACGCTCAGAAAACTTTTTGAGTTTTCAGAACAAGTTGAAGTTTTATGAAAATACCACAATGTAAAAAAGTTGTTCAAACCTGATACTATTTCTTCCTATTTGTTAAAAGTAATCATGACTGTTTTGAAAACATTTTAAACTTTTAAAGCTCCTACAAACAGGCGTGACACGCGACGCGACACAAAGGCACCGCTCGTTGCGCGACAAGCGGTGTCTTTGTGTTGCATCACGTGTCGCGCCTGTTTGTAGGAGCTTTAAAAGTTTAAAATGTTTTCAAAACAGTCATGATTACTTTAGTTGGATATTTTCAACTACATTTAGCGGAGAACTCAACTGTCTAAGTTTCTAAGCTGTTTGGTGGACGGTAGATGAGCTGCCACGTTACACTACTGCCGAGACCGCGCATTAGACATGCTATATTTATAATAGTAGCCCGTGTCTCGGAAAGCACATTAAGCCGTTTGCCCCGCGCTTGATTTCTCTCCGGTCGTGTTGGATTACCGTCCCATTGGACTATAGGAGTGAGGGAAGAGAGAGTGCACCTGTGTCTGCGCACACACTAGTGCACTATAATATCCCCCGTGCCAAAGGCTGGCCTCCGGAGACATTGGTCGCCATGGCCTATATTTGTTCTGGAGTACTAGCCCACGTTCGCACGTAAAAATATCGCCGCGCGATTTTATCGTGCATTGGACTTTCAACTCTAAGTGTTGAGTCGAGCGTTAAGAATCCAAAAGAGTGCATCCCAACGCGTCGAAAAAACAGTGTTGGATTTTCAACTCTCAGCGCTAAGCAGAGCGTTGAAAACCCAATGTGGGAAAAAAATCACCGCGGCATTAGACAAACCTGAACCACCTAGACATGAATATTTTTTTAACCATTTCACCTCAATTTGGCTGATTGTTGACGTCTCATTACAAAACAAGTTCTAAGAACAACATTTTTATTAAGAACTTTACCAGTCAGAAAAAGGTTCGAAGTGCAAAAGCTGATTGAAAAGTTTAAGCTTGTACCAAAGTTAGAACTTGTTTTGTAATGAGACGGTTATGGTTAATAAAAACTTAAAAAAAAATCAAAAATAAACGTAAAAGGTTAAATCCAGAAAGAAAAATACTAAAATATCGAGTATACATTTTATATGCGCTGAACGAGTCATTTCAGGGATGGCAACACAGCTGTTATATCTCTGGTTTAGTATTGCAGTTTACATTGCTCCGTAATAACACAAAAAGGTTAGTTTATGTTAAAAAAATATTTAATACCTATTCTAGTAACTAGCAGCCCTAAAGCTTACTTACGCCGGAACGTCGCCGGTGGCGTGACGTCATGGTCTCACGAGTTACGTCACCAAAGCTAAGTAGGTACTTTCCAAGATACTGAGTAACTTCATATACATTGTATTAATGCATGGTAACAGCACATCGCAAATAGAAAAGAAGAGTTTTAAATGTAATTGGATAGTGGTTTCCCTATCAAGAACTTCTTAGTAGCATCGCGGAGTTTGGATTTTGTGGCCGGTTGTTGGCAATAGGATCGCTCCCTATTACATGGGACTTAAACATAGGTAACTGGTGAAATATTGGTGTACTATAGATGCACCTCTGCTTACCCTTCGGGGATTTCCAGGCGTGATGTTATGATATGTAGATAACAGAAAAGCTCACTCACACGCACTTGATCCTGATAGTACAAGTGGTCACAGTCGCCTATGAACATCTGCAAAACGAATGTGGCCCAAAACCGCACAAATAATATAAGATTGTTCAGTATTCATTTTATCCCGTTTAGATATCGAAACTTATCACGTTTGCGGAGTTTCGCTACCAAATTTTATTTGAACCTGTAGTATTAGTATTAGTTATAATTTGAACCTTTATTATTAGTATTAGTTACAATTTGAACCTGTAGTATTAGTATTAGTTATAATTTGAACCTGTAGTATTAGTATTAGTTATAATTTGAACCTCTAGTATTAGTAGGTATTAATTATAATTTGAACCTGTAGTATTAGTTATAAGTTCAAAATTTTGCATGCTAAATGGTAGAACGTACCTAGAACGAAACATTTTTATGCAAGTACTCACCTGTATACTTACATCGTATGCAAATAAAAAAAAATTATTCCACTCTATTATGTTCTAAAAGTTATCATGAAGAAAGATGAGTTTACTTACTTAAATTACCAAAAAAAAAGGGTATAACCATTCCAAACCGGGGACTTATGGATAAAAAAAAATTGACAAGCCTTTTGAACGGGTCTGCTGAGTAAGGTTTATAATTTATTTCAACACAAACCAAAATAAACATAAAGAAAAAAAGGCCTTTTCAGCACAAATTATTCCGCCTCCGATAAAAGAGATCGACATGTAAAAATGTTCTTTGTGGCTTAGAATTTCAGACGCCTCAATATCTTTTCAAATTCAAATATTATTTGGCTTCATATCTAAGCTACAATTTTTCCACAAAGATTTATGTAATAACAAACTAGACGATTCGGTGAACAGAAACATAGAACAGAACGTCAGAAACATTTTAGTTTTTTTCGTATTTTCGGCTATTCCTTTAGGTTTTTCCTTAACCACCCCAGCATTGAGGCGAACAAAAAAATAAAATCACATCGGTCGACCCATTTTCGAATTTTTGCGAGTCTAACGCACGGCAATTGATTTTCATGAAAAAAACTTGAGGGACATGTCGTAAAACTCAGGGCTTGCTTTGTCGAAAATTGGGAGAATTCGTCATTTCCTTGCTGATATCTATAAATACATGTCGAATTTACAAAGAGGTCATGGAATATTTTAAAGGCCAAACATTAAGGAAGAATAGCTAATTTTCCAAAATAAAAATAGATCGCTCTGGGCTCGAAAATTTCATATTTCCAAAAATCACTGGTTAAAATCGAGGTCAGTATCTAAACAGACTTATGTAGACACCATATTTATGAAAAAAAAAATACGGAACACGATTATTAACAATAGAAATAAGAAAAAACAGTGGCTATCCGGGAGTGCCAACGAAGTGAAAACTTGAACAATTTGATTGTGCAGGAAATACTTTTCTTTTTTGAAGTCTGTAAAAAAAGGGAAATGTCAATTATGTCGTTATCATATCGCAATGGTTGGAATGTCATTAATCCCAAAGAAAATGTATCGCGCGTTGACGTCTTTTTAAATGGTCAAAACATTGACATATATATTACTTTTCGAAATCATTGGGTCAGAAGCTGTTGTCGGTAACAGTGTTGCGAGTTCAATTGTTTTTTCCCATCTCAAAAATGTCCAACGCGCCTAAAGAAGTTTTCACTTAAAAAATCAACGGTTACATAAACGGTTAAAATAACGGTTCAAACCTCGGTTACATATGTGGGAAGTGACACCCCTAATATTTTTTTTCGTAATTTCATTTCACCATTATTTAGTGGTGTACAGAATACACCTTCTTTCCAATTTTCATCGATATAAAACTCCAAGTAAAATGACAGTCATATCCGGACAGACAGACATGACGAAATTTTAAGAGTTCCATTTTTGTCATTTGGCTACGGAACTTTGAAAAGCACTAGAGTGATCCATCAAATGTGCTGATTCTGGAGGACATATCGAATACCTACTATAAATCAAAATTAAAATCCTAATATTTTATTTCACATAAACCTACATGGGCACTTATGAAACGCCAGAAGCTATGATGAAATGAAATGATGATACGATGATGATTTTATTATCTGTAAATAGGTTTGTACGAACACTTACACGTCAATAATATTTTAAAAACTAGATGACGTCAGTGTTTCCTATCTGAATAAACTGAAAAGAATGGCCGAACAAACTCAGCTAGATGCACGGTTCCTGTAGTGAGTAAAGAGTGAGTTCCTATTATGAGTCTGACAATATACGGCAATAATATCTGGCAAGCACATGAGTGGCAGCGATTTAGCTTAGAGCCACTCAGTACCAGTATTGTTTCAACCCAGGTGCAAATGTAATGGGCACGCCACAATTGCGGCGATAAGACCCCTCTTTGAGGAGTGGCTAGAGAGGCGCCACGGCGTCCTCACCTTCCGCCTGACGCAGGTCCTCACCGGACACGGCTGTTTCGGGAGGTACCTGTTCAGGATAAAGCGGGAGGAAACGCCCGGGTGTCGTCACTGTGTGGATCGCCCGGAGGACACGGTGGAGCATACGGTGGAGGTCGGCCCGGCTTGGGCAGGGCATCGCCGTGTCCTCGTGGAAGCGATCGGCGGCGGTGATCTCTCGCGTCCGGCCCTGATTCGGGCCATGCTACGGAGCGAGAGGAAATGGGAGGCCGTCACCTCTTTCTGCGAAGCAGTAATGCTTGCGAAGGAGGAGACGGAGCGCGTGAGGGAGAGGCAAATTTCGCGCCTTCGTGCCCCTAACCACCGCAGGAGGAGACGCCCTGGGCGTCGGGAATCACAGGAAGATTTCCGGCCACCGTAGGCGCGGGCTTGCGGACGGTGAGCAATGGGTAGCTCGCCGTCCGATAAGGACCAAGCCTGGGTCGACGGCGCGTTGTGTTCCACACGCGCCTCAAAGAGATGTCAGCAGAATTGACGGGGTCCGCTAGGGCCAATGCCTGCCGGGGCTGCGAATATGGGCCGATAGGGATATCGTGGCCCCCCGGCAACATGGCAACGGAAGGAACACGGTTGGGTTTTAGTCAGTAAGAGTCTGACACGCCCTCCCGCTACACCCAGAGCGGGAGAAGTTATTTGATAAATTCCCAACCAAAAAAAAAAAAAAGGTTCAAATGCAAACTCGGGTCAATATCGAGGCGTCAGTTCGAATTACTAACGATAGCGTCGCATTGTTCACCTTAATCGGTCAGTTTGCATTTAGCAAGTATATCGTGAATACAATTTACCGGCAATTTGATCTGGTAATTAAGATATCGTATGTATTTATCGACGTCAAGGTGGACCGATGACCTTGTGAAGGCGGCAGGAATCCTTTGGATGCAGGAAGCACAGAACCGGTCAAAATAGCGGTAATTGGGGGCGGCCTATGTCCAGCTGTGGACGTCTTTCGGCTGAAATGATGATGATGATGTATGACATCACACAAATAGACTAATTAAAAATCTGGAGTCACACATAATCTATTCGATTTATGCCCTAACATGTGTCCTAATCACATTTTATGTGACGTTACATAGCCTTTAACCAGAGGACGGTCTCCAAAGACGCTTCCAACGATACCTCATTTTTCAAATTATGATCAGTAGTTTAGAAGTTATGAGGTAACAGATGAACATACCTACCTACCGGTCAAAACCATAACCCTCCTTTTTGCTTCGCCTTAGTCGGGTGATTAAATAAAATACACAGAAACAGTCAGTGATTATTAACTAGGAACGGTTTTTCTTAACCACCATGTTCTTGGAGTCCTGCCTAACTCGTTGGTCTAGTGGTCGCAAGCGCTACTGCTGAGCATGAGGTCTTGGAATCGATTCTTAGGTCGGGAAAAGTGTTATTGGGTTTTCTATTAGGAATTTCTCAGTAGCAACCCGGTGTCTGGATTTGTGCCTGTTTGATGTGCAAAAGGCTCGCCCCCTATAAGGCGATTAACACACTGTCACACACCACGCAGCGTAGCGCGTGAATGCGTGTTTTAACGTTGCTTGTAAGTATCTCCGTTTGTATAGAAAACACGCACAGTCCAACACACAGAACATGCATCCACGCGCGTTCATTCAGATCGTTGACACGCAACATGCAGCGTGATGCGGTGCAGTGTGATAATCGCCTTACATGGAACTTGAACGTAACTGGCGAAATGTGCGTGAACTATATGTACATCTCTGTCTAACCCTTTGGAGTACAAGGCGTGAAGTTATGTCCCTCCTGCCCTCATCTCAATTTATTTGTAGTTGTCGCAACATGTCTTTTTCTTCCATACTTCTCTATTAGTCGTCATCATGGTTTAGTCACTCCCTTTTTAGGGTTCCGTAGTAAACAAGGAACCCTTATAGTTTCGTCATGTCCGTCTGTCTGTCTGTCCACGGTCTAGCTCCAAGACTGTTAGTACTAGAAAGTTGTAATTTGACATGGGTATACATATTAATCATGCCAACAAAGTGGTAAAATAAAATTATGAAAAATATTTTTTTAGTGTACCTCCCCTACACGTAAAGTGGGGATGTTTTTTTTTTTTATCCCTTGTTGTGGGGTATCGTTGGAAAGGTCTTTCAAAAACATTGTGAGTGCGTTAAAACTATTTTTGAATTCAGAGATCCGTTTGCGAAATTGCGAAAAGCTTTAAAGTGAAAATTTTTGAGAGTCAAGTATCCCCCCCCCCCCCTATCAGCTAAATGGTTGGTTTTAGATATGTGAAAAAATTCACGGCAGTAGCTTATATAACGAATTTAAAAGGAAAACTATCACAGCTGAGTAGGCTTTACAAGTTAACGAGTAATAATCGACCAACTTAGATTTGCGGTTGTAAAAACATTGCTGCATTGGTTCTTGCTAGGATTTATAATGTTTTTATTGGTGACTTTTGTAATGTTTATCTAATTGTAATCTTCTAATTAATTCTTAATGTATCTAATATTTTTAATTTACATGTATGCATATGGATTGGTTCTGAAATAAATTAATTTATTATTATCATCCTATACTGTAAACGAGCAATATTTGTATATACTAGTACTTACGTTCTCGAAATCGGCTCTAACGATTTGGATGAAAGTTGCAATACCTATACGGGTTTACGGGGGCGAAAAATCGATCTATGTAGGTCTTATATCTGGGAACATTCATTTTCTCTATTTTCACGGTCTCGGGAATGTGATACAACGTTGGTATACCTGGACGATATGTTTATTTCTATTTTCACACGAGCAGAGCTCGGTCGACCAGGTACTATTTACTGGAATGCGGAATGTGAGCTACGGATGTTCCTTTTGTAAATTAAAAGTTAATGTCTAATAATTTATTTCAAGTAGAAAACTGGCTACTTGAAAAAAAAAAGTTAAAAGGCATTTTTGAACGACAAACATATTTTTTGTTTATTTAATAATAGAATGGACTATCCATTGCAAAATAATTACATTGAATTTCATTGTTTAATTATAATTGTTATTACCGCAGAAATTATTCCTACAATGAAAAACATAATCATATAATTAATTGACACTTTAAAATCGTTTAGCATTTTAAAACAAACGAAAAAAAAAAAAGAAATGATAAACGCTGGCATGAAACAATGCAACACAGAATTTTAAAAAGATCTCGTTGCCAAGCGCTTTTCATAATGCAATATTTGACAGCTAGCCATTTGAAAAAGGAATCGGACTAATTTTGTATTCTCGTATTTAAAAATGCGATTCAAATAATTGGCAAATATTTCTTTCATTCTCTTAATGTTGCCAAGTCAGATGATGATTTTCCGCCACACTATAATCCACAGCGAAGCCACAAATATAAATAGAATATGAATTAAGAGCTATTTTGCTACTGTAAAAACTGTACCTAATTATTTTAATCTGATGATAAGTATGTATGCCATCTTTTTAAGGTCGACTATCCCTTCTGCGATTCGCGGACTCCACTCAAAGACTTTTTCAATGGTCATCACGCCTTCGACAACTTCAGCTTTGCTAACTCTGTAAGCTATGTCGGTGAATTCCGATGTTTTAAGAGGAGGCTCCCTAAATTGTATGTTGATTTTCATTAACATTCTGAAACACTGTATATTTTTTAAATAAAATAAACAATTTAATATTACATTGGATTATTTTATTTTCTCGCAATCGTAGTGAAAAGTAGAGTGTAACACACGGCGCTAAAACCCATTATAACTCGGTTTCTATTTACTCCCTCGCTAAAGTTCGGGAGTTAAACTACCTCTATAGAATGGGTTATTTTAGCCCCTCGTATAATAATCTACTAAGTATTTGATGTAACACAGTGAGTAAATCATGTATGGTGGTGGTACTGTTATTGATGGCTTATGTTACTTACATTAAATATTTTCATAAGCAGTCAGTCATTTAAATGAATAATATGTAACTATGTCCACAGGCATTATCGGTTAATTTATTTATGTCTAGTGATAGAAAAATTATACTTAAAGAAAAACAAACTGACCCCTGACATTCAAATACTTTTGTACACATTTTCGCTTATCATCAAGCCGCTGCCACAAGGTCATATCATCCCATTCAAGCTACGGTTCGAGGAAAAATTCTAACGCGATATTCCTAATTACCCACGATCAAGGTCAATTCGCGAGGTCATCAATTTGAGTGTTTTCCCGAACAATGGACGGGTGTCGACCTCCGATACGAATATCTAATGACCCGAAACAGACACGGATTTGGTTGAAAAGCGAAATTTTGTGGAACAATTCCAATTTGGCAAGCGTTGTGTTATTGTGTTGAAGGCAACTGATGCATTGTTATACAGTATGGATGCTCATTATTATGTAAAGCGATTTATTATATTGGTAGGAAATGGGAATCGTATTAAAATAAAATTCGATTTTAATGTAGAGAGAAAATATGTTCAAATAACACTAACCCTAACAATTCGCTTCCGCAATGTTTTGCTTTTTCATTTTGGATTTTTTTGTAGCAGAATTTGTTCCAGATTAATGAAAAAAGTTTACCCCCTATTACATGTGAATTAAATATAATTGGAGAAATGTGGTTACTGCCTACTGCTTTGGGAAATACAGGCTTGATGATGTGTGTTCATCAAATATTTTTTACAAAATCAACCTCGCTGTTCACATGGCGAATTAATCTGGTATTCCTACAAGTTATTTTACCTTCCAGTTTAAGCACGTGCAGTTCCCTGTGAGCGTATGCTTTGTGATGATTATCACAAGTCACAGAGGCAAACACTGAAGGCTGCGCGTGTCGATCTCAGGACAAGCTGCTTCTCACACGGACAATTGTACGTTGCGTGCACCCGCGTTACCAGTCCCGACTCTCTTTATATTTTGGTTGTTGAGAACAAAACTACAAACGTACTCTGATACAGGGAAGTTTTATAAAAATGTGGTTGTTATTGTAGTATATTGTGGAGTCTTACAACTTCTACGTGAACGAAGTCGCGGGCTGAAGCTAGTTTCCAATAAACCAGCAAAAGAGCTGGCGTCAAATCTCTATAGAGATATACCCCTATAGCCGTCCATCTGTGCCTTAAAACAATCTGCAAATGGACGATAACAATATAGGAAAACCAACAACAAACGACAACAAATTCCGAGTGCCTTCGAGTGTATATGACACCGCAAAATTGTGAGAACCGTAAGTTTATAATCTATCGGTATTATTTCCGTTAGATTATAAACTGTCGAAAAATTGTGAACTGGTTGAAATGGGTTAGGTTAAGTTAGAACTGTGACCAACCGCGCGCGAGCCGAGCGAGCGCTACTTCCAAGTTGCTCGCAGCCAGGCTGGCTATTTAATATTAGCGCAAGGTGCGTTACGTCGCATGTAAGTTTGACACCAGTTCACAATTTGTCAGTTTTTCATGGATACATTATAAACTATCGAAAAATTATGCGTTAAATTGTAAATGATTTGTCACAGTTCACAATTTTTCGACAGTTTATATGTGTTATAATGTAACGTAAATAATACCGATAGATTATAAACTAACAAAGTTCATAATTATACGGTGACATATACAATAAGTAAAAAAAACCCTGTCCGATCTGAAAGGGGCACATAGGTACTGCGATAACATTATCAAAAAGTAAAACAAATCGTATTATTATTGAAAATAAAAAAATTGGTTGCCTGTAAAGTCGGTATACGGGCGAAAGTTTTACGTGACAACGACTTTGAGTGGTAAAATAATTTTAATGTGAATATTCATTCGTATAGTAGGAAGAAGGATGAAATAATAGTAACAATTTAAAACATTTATTTATACACATGAACCGGTGTGTATGCCTATCTCTCTCACTCTCTCTCTCTCGCTCTGTCTCTCTCGCTCTTAGGCGGGCTAACTGTGCTCGAGTGGAAGGGACGCGTGCCTTTCACTTTATATGTCTGTCTCTCTCGCTCTTAGGCGGGCTAACCATGCACGCGTGCCTCTCACTCGCTCTCATTGTGAGCGCATAACATGAGCGGAGCGTAACGCAGTTTCTTGAAGTGTCACCCGGCAAACCAATTTATAAGACGTTGTCACGTCAAAAAGTTATGGCTATTTAAAATTCACATTTTTGTACCATAATTACCCCAAATCCATTAATATCAGGGATCGAATGAGTTGAAAATTACCACATAAATAGACTTTCAGTACGTTACGTAACAATCACGGATCGGACAAGGGTTTTTTACATGTTGTATGCAACAAGATTTTTTTTTTTAAATTCTTAGGAGCCGTCCGAAGTCTGGATTTGTGCACAGTTTATAGATGTTATCTCGCCCCCTATTAACTATATGGGGCTTGAAAATGACTGGTGTAATTTTGGTGCATCTACTATTCACCTTTGCCTAAATCCTTCAGTGAATAGAGTCGTTATAATGATATGTATGACATATAAATAGGATTAATGTTGTAATGTCTGTTAGACAATGGCAATGGCAATGGCCGGTTGATGGCAATAGGCTCGCCCCCTATTACATGGGACTTAAACATAACTGGCGAAATGTGGGTGTACCTGCTACAGGGACACCTCTGCCCAACCCTTCGGGGAAACAAGGCGTGATGTTATGTTATGTTATGTCTGTTAGACGCGGGAGGCGCAGAAATAATCTTCGTGTCGTGGCGATGTTTCTGAGGCCTATGCCTAGCAGTAAGCCTAAGCGTACGCTGAGACGCAGGTGACTTAGGTCCACGCAGCGCAGGGCAGAGCAGATTTTGTAATGCATGAACTTACTGACAACTGCGTACGTGCGACGTAGACATGTCTCTGACCTGCTCTGCGTCTCGTAGAGCCGGCATAGATTTCTGCGTGACGCGTGCATGTCGTAAATTGTTTTTTACCACTGATTCATAATTCTGTTTCAATGGCAGATTGTTTGTACTAGCTAGGACGCGAATGTGTCTAGCATGCGCTTAGCCTTATGGATGTCTTTCGGCTGAAAAAGCTGATGATGTTGAAGCTAAATCTACAACAATCTAGATTTTAATTGTCAGAACAAAAGAAGATGAATTTGAATTAATGCATATTTATTTATTTAAAATAGGTACGCCAACAGCATTGTACATTAAATAGTAAAAGTTAACAGGTATGAGTTCTTATGTGTGTATATATATATACATTTAAATACCAAATACAGGTGTATACGACATTCACATACAACAAAGCAACCTTCGTAAATTACATGAAATTAAAATAAATTAAAATGAAAAACAAAACAGCTTTGTCTTAAGTCTAAAAAAAAACAAAAAACTGACTTTTAAAACAAATATCAACATAAAAATAAAATAACTGAAATAAGCTGAACTAAGTATGACATTGGCTATAATTTCATGTTATATTTTTCTTCTTATCCTTCACGTTTAAGAAAATCTCAAGTTTTCAATTAGGTAGACTAAAAATCTTCATAAAGATTTAATTATGCGGAGGGTAGTAAAACTTAATGCAAATGCAAACTGAGAATGAAAATTATTTACATTGTTTTTAAAAGCACGTACCAGCACTAAACCGCGCCATTAGAGTACCGGTAGAAAAAACTATCAAAGACTTTGAATAAAGAAGCGAGATGTAACCAAACTTGTTTCTGATTTCACAATATGCACAAACTTGGCTTAACTGCTAGACAATACAAACGAATAATGTTTAGTATCATAAATATTTCTCTAGATTACTAGCTATTTAATTGCCAAAAAGTAGTTATAGCAATGATTCACACTTGAGTTAGTTAACTTTGGCGTAGGTGAGTTTTTCAAAATTTTCAGTAAATTTTCTAGCCGATTTTCAATAAACACCTAAAATTCCCAAGAAAATCGGGGATTCGGAATAACAACGTAATTAATTGTGTCTCATTATTCAAGGCTTCGTAGTTTTAAATTCGTTTTCCCTAAAAATATGCGCACACTTATGATGGTACACTATATTATAGGTAGTACTTACTAATTCCAAAACCATTTTCATTTTCTGTTTTACCGGCGGCATTAAAGAATGCAATAAAGAATTGAGAATTGAATTCCATGGCTACTACCTACAGCGTTTTGATTGATACTACGTGTCTGCCAATCGAAAAGCAGTATTCTGTTAAAAATGGTCCGTTTACTTCAATACAAAGATTTCAATCGTGGATTTGCTGCCACGTCAAAAAATGGTCGTGTTTCTGTTCGATTTTTGACACCTCGGACACACATGAAGTCGCAGAGACTACTTGATTGTCATAGAAATGCCATTATTATTGTTTGAGCTCACACTTCCCAGTATGGATACTTTTGCGGGTGCCTTAGTACGGTGAGGGCAAATCTAACAATTTAAATCTTTGCTTGAATAAAGTCAAAGTCAAATAATTTATTTCAAATAGGCCCTTGTATGGCACTTTTGAACGTCTAAATTTACAAAATAGTAGAATTGATTCTAGTCGCCCCTTTCCAAAGGTAGTTTTCGTATGGAGAAGAATGGGCAAGAAACTCCACAAGAATACAACAATATTGCCATGTCTTCGTGTTTCCTATGTCCATGTCTCTCCCCACAGCCTCGTTAACAGGGCGAGCGGGACATTAATCAGGCACTCGTTTGTGCTCAGTCTAGGATTTTACACATTATTCATAGACTAATTTCGGTCTTATCTGTTACTTGACGGATCTATACGTCATCCTGACTCGGTTGTTACGACTAGACTTTTAGTTCTAGAAATTTCTTGGATTTTAATGAGTTCTATGATCGAATCATTACTTATTATTTTTAGGGTTCCGTACCTCAAAAGGAAAAAACGGAACCCTTATAGGATCACTCGTGTGTCTGTCTGTCTGTCTGTCGGTCTGTCTGTCTGTCTGTCTGTCTGTCTGTCTGTCTGTCCGTCTGTCACAGCCAATTTACTCCGAATCTAATGGACCGATTAAGTTGAAATTTGGTACACATATGTATTTCTGTGACCCAAACACGAATAAATAACGTAAATAAATTAATTTTGAATATAGGGGTCACTTTTGGGGCGCAAACAAGAAAATTAAAAAAAAAAGTTTTGCTAACAGTACCGTGTGACATATCAAATGAAAGGGCTTGTTGCGAGGATCTTAAATATATTTTTTATATAATTTTAAAATAAATACTTTTAAAGATATTTAATAAATTCAATGAAAATTGACCATTCCCCCCCCCTTATCTCCGAAACTACTGAACCAAAAATTTTGAAAAAAATACATAGTGTGGCTCTTTACTCATAGATTACAGGAAAACCTATAAGAAGTCCATGGTCTTAAAATAACATGGTAAATCTCTCAATATTGTGCGTACAAACTTACATTTTGTCGCTCGGCAGCCAATAGGCCCATCTCTCTAGCTACTATAATATCAAAATATCAAAAGTGTTTGACCGTCTGCTTAATACACAAATAAATAAAACTGTAAATGTTCATGAAAACCAATTCGGGTTTCGGCGTGGTTTGTCAACAGAAAGTGCAGTGTTGTGTCTTGAGCATACTATAACATACTTACTATACACAGCGTGGGACGCCGATTAATGCTAGCTTCCTCGATTTGTTCAAGGCTTCTGATCTGATTGCTTATGACGTATTGTGGAGAAAGACGGAGAAGGATAGGTTGCCAACGGAGCTTATAAACATCTTTAAATAGTGGTATGGTAACCAGATCAATAGTGTACGATGGGCTCGAACTTTTTTCAGGCCATACAGGTTGGAATGCGGGTGAGCGGATTGGCGAGCTCAGCAGCACCAGTGGGTTGCTATATAGATGATATTTGTGTAAATAATATTAGCTATGCAGATGATATGGTGCTTCTGAGCGCATCAATCTGTAGTCTCAGAAAGTAATTGGTCGCCAAATGTGAGCAGTATTCCAAAACAAATGGGTTTATGTATAACTCCAATAAGTCGGAGATCATGGTCTTTGAGGCTGGGGGTAGACCGGGTTATGTACCACCTGTATTACTCAATGGGACTCCACTACAAAGAGTATTTACGTTTAAATATCTTGGTCATATATTGACCCCTGACCTCAATGACGGACTCGATATTGAGCGGGAACCTCTGAGTTTGTTTCGGCCTTTCTTCTCAGAGTAGTCAGATAGGAAACGCCGACCTCATCTAGTTTTAAAATATGATTGACGTGTAAAAGTGTTTGTACAAACCTACTTACAGAAATAAAAGCATTTATCATTTATCAACGAAGGGCGTTGTCGGTAAGGGCAAACATGCTGGCTCGCAGGTTTGCACGCTGCTCACTTAAAAAGTCAAAATTACTCTATTTTGAGCTTATTGTACAACGTTTTACACGTGCAACCAGTGGGCTAGATATACCCAAAGGTCGTGCAACGCCTTTCGTGTCCAATACAATAACGCTTTCAGGGTATTGGTGGGGCTGCCCCGTTTTTGTAGCGCATCGGGAATGTTCGCGGACGTACATATTAATTGCTTTTACGCAACGATGCGAATGAGGTGTGCATCCCTGGTGCGCAGAGTGCGGGCCAGCTCCAACAATATCCTGAAAAAAGATCGCTAGCCGGCTGGATTGCATGTACATCAATCACTGCAGTGCCATCTCTCATGGGGTGAAATAAATTTAAACTAGATTACGTGGGGCACTCAGAAAGTTTTGTGATACTAAAAAAAAATATACGACAGGTTATATATTTTTTTATTATATCTTTTCAAAGAACTCTCCATTGGCGTTTATACACAGTTTTATACGTCTAAATAAATTTTCATAACACATTTTCCAGTTCGCATCAGACACCTCTCCAATCTCCTTCTCAAATGCAGCCAGTGCATCTTCAGGTGATGAAAACTGTTTTCCTTTGAGTTGATTTTTTATTTTGGGGAACAAGAAAAAGTCGCACGGAGCCAAATCGGGACTGTAAGGAGGATGACCTATAAATTTGACCGGTGTGCTGTCCAGAAAGTCCCTTGTTTTGAGTGCCGAGTGAACCAGCGCGTTGTCGTGGTGAAGCAGTAGTCCACGGAGGCCAGTGTTCGGTCGCTTGCTGCTTGCAGTAGTAAAAACTTCTGGCAAACATTTGGTAACATACCATTCAGCATTGATACTCCTTTGATCTCGTCAGGGTACTGACACCAGATAAACCGGCAAAAAAAAACCTTGTGATCAAAATTTTGCCTGCACTTCTGGCTCGCTTCACTTTGGTAGGCGTTGGTTCATTTTGAAACAGCCACACGGTCGACTGACGCTTCATTTCTGGATCATATTGATAAATTCAAGATTCATCACCCGTAATGATATCTTAAACGCGCCGAGACGAGCCTGCTACAAATTTTGCTATCATGTCTCGTCACCATTCTACCCGAACCTCCTTCTGAGCCTGTGTTAGATTTTACGGTACCAGCGTGAAACTATCTTCCATAACCGAAGATGCCTGTGTAGAATTTCATGCACACTTCCCGATCCAATCGGCAGTATATGCTGAACCTCTTCATATGTAATTCGCCTATTCTCTTGAATTAAATTTTTCACAGCCAGCACGTTTTCTTATGTAACAACCGTCATAGGGCGGCCACTTCTTTCTTTGTCCGCCAAAATTACGAGACCACCCATAAATTCGTTGAACCAGCGGAAAACAGCGCTTTAGAAAGGCTTTTTTCTATGAACACCATTCGAAGTCTTTCAAACTATTCTTCTGGTTTTGGTCGACATTTGAAATCGTACAAAATCATCGCGCGAAAATGTTCTCGTTGTAAATCCAGTTTTCAGTAAGACAGAGTATTTTGATTTTGCTCGTAAAAAAATGTGGAGGGAATTTCGAATTTGGAATGTTATGTTTTTTTTTGTAATAAATAGTCATAGTTTTAATTGACATGACAAAACCAGCCAGAATACTATAGACAAAAACTGTTAGTCGCAAAACTTTCTAAGTGACCTGGTAAAATAAGTTAACATAGTTCATAAGTTTACTAACACAATGAGTCCTTGTTACTTGAATAAAGAAAAATATCTGGATGACCATTTTTTTTAACAACGTTTTCTAAAAATGAAACCTAGCTAGATCGATTTATCGCTCCCGAAACCCCCTGCATACTAAATTTAATAAAAATTCTTGGAGCCGTTTTTGAGATTCAGATTAAATATACATATATACAAGAATTGTTCGTTTAAAGGTATAAGATTTAGATTATTATATTAATACCGCAAATGTGTTTTTTTTACGAAAAACAGATTTGTGTTTTATTTCATTCAATACGTTCAAATAAGTGATCCTGCAATTAAAAAAAAACGTAAAAGTGTCACATTCGCGGTATTGGATGCCGAGCGACGATTTGCATTTGGAATGTATGGGAGAACATGTTTTTCAACTACAATGTTAAGTTTGTTCTTGGGATAAATAAATTCATCTCAACTACGGAACCCTTCATTGTGCGTAGTCCGACACGCACTTGGCCGGTTTTTTCAGAATAGTTGTGAAAAGCCTTAACTGACGGTTTTTTTTTTGCACTGTTCTGTTCTTTGAGAGAAAGTAAATTAGATTTTGTTGATATTACCTAGGTATTTGATTTGAGAAACTGAAGTGTCCTAATCGAAACGAAGAATCAATACTTTAATAAAATTATAAAAGAGTATCCATGGAGTTTCTTGCCCGTTCTTCTCCATAGGAACTTACTACACTTTGGAATGGGCAACTGGGTTTCATCTTTCTGACTGACTGTCTCCTTGACAATACGAAAGTGCCTATAATTAATTGTGCCTGTGTTTGTGTACTGTGGTATAATTGTTTATGCATTGAGTTTGAAGATCTTGAGGATTTCCACACGAATAAAGGTATACGATTGAATTATGCAATTCGCGAGTAGAAATAAATCCTGATTCCATTGTACACATCTGTTTTTGACGGCCATTATTCGGTATAATAGCGATGCCCCGATATTCGGGTCCGATATTTGTTGATATTCGACATCGATATCCGATAGTTGATGGACATAGGAGATATTCGATTTTGAACTGAATATTGAGAATTCAGACCTGTTTGGAAACAGTACTTATATGAAAATGTTTGAATACATGAAGCCAGTTATTGCTTTTTGTTGTTTGAATATTTTTGTAATAAAGTTGGACTACAGAATTTATTGATGTTGGCTGAGTGTACACATTTATTATGTAATAGGTTTATAGGGCAGTGGTGGCCTATTAGCAATATCCCCAACTTACGAGAAGTGGTCGTGGGTTTGAACCCAGGCAAGCATGCACTTTACTTAGTACAATTTTTAGTTAATTATTCTTGAATATCTGTCGACAATAGCTACAATATTCTTGGCTCACTGCTCCAACCAGAATGTTAGTGCATAATCTGTGAATACTAATGTGAGAGGACATTTGAGAAGGAAGATTATATCATTTGTGTATGCATGTAGGTAGTTAGGATTTACGTTTTATAATAGATTATAATAGACTAGCTGCGCCCTGCGGTTTCACTCGCATATGTCTCGATCCCGTGGGAATATCGAGATAAAAAGTATCCTATGTGTTAATCCAGGTTATAAACTATCTGTGTGCCAAATTTTATCCAAATACGTCTAACCGTTTGAGCGTGAAGAAGAGACAAACACAAACTTTCGCCTTTATAATATTATAGTTAGTAAGATTTTAGCAAGTAGGATTTATTGTACTATTTACACCTTTTTACATACCTATTAGATGACTAGATTTTATAATTATTGTGATTATTTAGAAATATTATTATACCTTGTCTCGCCTGAAACACAGGATGACCTAGTTCAGGCACATAACATTATTGAATTTTTCGTAGATTTAAGCAAATTTGTGAGTTTTACCTTTTTAAATGAATAGAGTTTTATTATTATTATATTATAGGTAAGTGTGATACTAGGACAACGAAAATATGATTTATTTAATGTAATATACATAATTACACGCCTGTATTCTCTAAAATAATAGGCTAGGTTAGGGGTTTGTGGCTAAGTAATATCAGCCGCACGGGTCGATCGATCATGTTAAACGACGCCTTCCGTGGTTGGTCCGTAGATGAGTGACCATCTTTATATACCAAGATCCCTCCGTGCCTCGGAAAGCACGTTAAGGCCCCCCCTTACACATGGCCCACTTTTACATGGGACTTATACAGCACAGGAGATGTTAATGTGGCGATTCTACACACCTATGCCTATTATTTTAGAGAATCATCTGCCTAGCCTTTTTTCATATCATATCGGGGTCAGCTTCCAGTCTAACCGGATACAGCTGAATATCAGTATTTTACATAGAGCGACTGCCTATCTGACCTCCACAACCTAGTTACAAGGTAACACGATACCCCTTGGTAAAGGTGATTTTGTTTTATTTTTGACTTCTGATTATAGAATCGAATGTATTTTTATTTTACTAAAGGCTCGTGTAGACCAGCGTGAAAACGCGGGCGTGACAGGCAGCGCGACCATTGTCGCGCCTGCGATATAGCGCTGGTCTACACGAGCCTTTACGTTCAGGTGTTGGCTAATATGGAATGCACTTTTGTATCGATCGTAAAAACCTCGCAATTCCGGAATTGTTTTTTTTTACTTTTAGACTTTAGAAAAGCTAGCTAAAGTTGTAAAATAGGTTGCTAAACTGGCATAGCACATATCGACAACCAGCTTGGTCCCTTGAGTTTCGTTAAAAAATGTTTACAGTACTTATTTATATAATGTTTATATAAACACCGCGAAAGTAACCTTCATAAGAGTGTTGATAAGTCATTTTCATACCATGTATCCGATTAGTTGTGCATTCACGGATTTTCTGGAATTTCGGGAATTATATTAAGAAAAATAATCATTAAGAAGAGAGAGAAATTAACTTTAGGTAAATATGCATACGAATATCCGATCTCTGGTCATGATAGTCCACTTATTCACCGTTCCTGTGAATCCGTCAGTCACGGTGGACGCTTCAGTGCGCAGTGCCATGCATATGTACAACTTTGATGTGATGCCAACGCCACTGGCCGGTTTATTTTCCAAGAATGCTAATATAAGGGCCTGCCGATGACAGTTCGTCGAATTGTAGTAGATAGCGGTGAAGAATTTGTTTGTTTATTTATTTTGTTTCTGGAATCCATGCGCGGTGTTTTCTTGTGTGGGGAATTTAAAGGATGTTAAAGAAGAGTTAATGGAACTATCACATAAATATTGTCCAAAACTGCGTATCCACACAGCAATGCTGGACAGGACACAACAGATACACACAGGACAGATACACACATACACACAAGGGCAGGAAAGATGACAGACAGACACATGAAATGATAGGATGACAGGAGGGATGGATGCTGCCTGTCGACAAATGAAACGGCAATTTGGCAAGCCCAGTAATAAAACTGTGTTGCAACTTGGTAGAGGCATATATTGCCCTCGATAGAAAAAAAGACGCACCTAACATTTTTTCCAGATTTGTGTTATATATCAGGCAGATGCGCCTTTTTTTCTGATTCCGGCAATGTATATAACTCAAATCTGCAAAAAATGTTAGATGCGTCTTTTTTTCTATCGGAGGCAGTGGATATATATATCCAGCAGTGGACTGCAATTGACTAATGAAATGAAATGAAATTGTTTATTCTGTAAATAGGATATCGGAATCACTTTAACATGTCATAAAAGAAATAAAAATAAATAGCTAGATGAGTTCGGCGTTTCCTATCTGACTACTCTGAGAAGAAAAGCCGTAACAAACTCAGAGGTCGCAGTCTCTTTTAAAGTCCAGATATAATCTCGGTCAGGCCATATGAGGACCATGTAGATTAGTGTCTGAAAAGGTCTTTTGAGGAAAGAACCACACAGATTTGAGTGGATCTGTCCAGTCAGTGCAAGCATTTGTTAGTAATCTTGGAACTAAGTTGAAACATAGGTACAGTAGGCTGCACGTCAGTGGTAACATTTTGACGTTGAGCTGGCCTAGCGTTGTGCGGAGTTTCTATACCTACAATAAGAGGCCAGCCAGAGGCAGAGGTACTGGTTTTGTACCCATTGACACCTGGCCTATCGTACCTACCCAATATTTTAAAATCACCCAAACCAACAAATAATTTCTCTCAAAGTACCTACTGCTATAGAGCAGAGCAAGATTATGAACCGCAAAAAGAAAAAAAATAACATGGTATCAAATACACGGACCATCTAATAATAGAACGATTAAAATGATGGACTTTTCCCTAAAACCTGAGACCCTCGTAACGAGAGCGCTGCGGGAAAATCAGCAGTGAAATCTTGTAAGTATTCGATTTTATATTTACGTTTAGAAATGCTCGGGATTATTATATAGGTTTCTTCAATGGAGGTTGGGTAGGTGTGTTAGCTAAATTTATTAATCTATTTATCTATGGCGTAAAAAGGTAACACAAGGAAAATATAACAGTATGGTTAGTATAGATTTTAAGAGTACTTTATGAAAATGATAGGTACTCCTTGCTAGGTACTTCTTTTTAACCGACTTCCAAAAAGGAGGAGGTTATATGTTCGACGCGTATGTTTTTTTTTTTTTTTTTTTTTTTTTTTTTTTTTTTTTTTTTTTTTTTTTTTTTTTTTTTTTTTTTTGAAATTTTGAAAATTCTTTTTTTGTTTGAAAGGGTCTGCTCCCAAATTGGTCCCATATAAGTTTTATTAACTTTGCTTGGGTAGTTTTTGAGTTAGCTACAAAATACGTATTTTTTTCCCACTTAGTATGTAGATGATATGATAAGTTCCTGTCACTGGTAGCAGGTAGTGGTATTCGAATGTGTGTGGGGTAGGTACCACAACTAAAAAGTGAAAAATAAAAACTTTTTACAAAAAAAAACAACTGACTTCCAAAAAAAAAGACTACAAAGTGAAAAATAACTTTAATTTCGGAAGTCGGTGGCAAAAAACGAAAACACAAAACCCAAGACACCGACTTCCGAAATTAAAGTTGTTTTTCACTTTGTAGTGTTTTTTTTTTGGAAGTCGGTTGTTTTTTTTTTGTAAAATGTTTTATAATTTGAGAACGAATAGGTACAAATAAATAAATAAAACAATAAATTAATGCTTCTCTTCGTCTTATTTCAGTAACATTTACGTGAATGTTTGCGAAAGCTCTTATTAAAACTAACAAACTGTAATATATTTCCACCTGCAACCGCCAGCACTGCTGACGGTTTCAAATGTTGAAAAATAACATTGCTTATATTGTCAAGTAAAGAGGGTTCAATAGGAAACAAGCATATAACAAATTAGAGGATTGTATCCAAGATAAGAATGCTTGGAAACATGCTGGTCTAGCTCCATAAGGAGTCTAGACAAAATCAAACTGGTTGCTAATTTAGTTGTATAATATATTGGTCGGAGACGGGTAGGTATGTGACTCTCGTTACTATCAGCGATATTTTAACTACTGTGGACGTAGTGCGGGTAGTGTTGGTTAATGCGCAATAGAAAAACAGTGTGCAACTCAAATCACATTATAATTTATTATCAAATGAATCACACCAGCTAAATTATACACACACTGGGTGCGATGGCGTTTATTAAAATCACCAGTTAACACAATGATCACAAATTACAACTAACACAATAACAGCACCACGAATCGAGAACAGTTCCGTGACATATTTTTGCCGATGCGACCAGAGGCTGAATGCCCCTCGCCGTGGCCTTCAAACATCACGATTCTGTAGAAGCGCGCCTTTTTTGGTGTAGGTAGGTCACTCTTGATGTCGCCAGTGGCACGCTTGAGATTCGTTTCGTGTCCGTACTAATGACCGGATCCGACATATTATTATTTTAACATTGATTTTACATTCTGTGATTACTTGAACTCACACACTGACTTATTAGTATTACTTGTAAAATTTTTAGGAATATCGTATAGGTACTTTTACAATGCTTGTAAATATGTGAACACCATGTATCCATCACATAATTAATTTTTCTGTCATTGCTTCATTTCTAATTATTTTTACCTATTGTGGTACAGTAATCTTATTCCAGGGGCATCTTCTTCACATATAATTATATAATTAATGTACGCAAAATATTGTAAAACATTTTAAAAGAGAAACGGTGGTGTTTGTTGCCCATTCTTCTCCATGCAAAAACTACCTTTTGGAAGGAGCGGCTAGAATCAATTCTATTTTTGGTCAATTTTGACATTCACTTTTGACTTTGAATTAGGGTTTGGATAGATACGTGTGCAATGTTGCTTTCAGACTTGACTTACTTTTCTCATCGCTTCGTATTGCTTCTGGCTTGTTTAACAATCTCCAGATAAGCACTCAAAATGGGTTGGTACCATCTGCCGGCCAACTCTAGCATCGCGCGTTCTCATTCATCATCATCAGCCTATAAATGTTCCCACTTCTGGGACACAAGCCTCCTCTCTGTGAGAGGAAGTGGGCCGTAATCCACTACGCGGGCCCAGTGCGTTGGTAGATGTCACATGTCTCATCGGTCAAATCAAATAGCACTCGCTTCCTCGGCTTCTTGTTACACACTTCCGTCCCTTTTCACGATATCACTCCCATAGATTGTAGGAAAAATCAAAAGTCATTTATTCAAAATAGGCTGAGAATCAGTCCTTTTCGAACGTCAAAATTACATAAGACAGTCCCCCAAAACGCCCACCCTTCACCACTTCCTAGTACCTTTAGTTGGGAAGAAGAAGTGGCGCAACAAACTCCCCAGCAGCACAGCTGTTTGTTCAAGTTAGAAAAAAAGATTGTATACAATAAGTATGCAAAATAATTTACGTTATGCAAAGTGAGAGGAAACACATCAAAAACGAGAGGTGTGACACCCGGTTGGACCGAAGTTCCTTTCGCTTTTGCACATTTTTATTGGCGAATGAGAGCTAGACCGGAAACATTGTAACATTTTGACCGTCACGACACTTTTGTTACGTAACAAAAGTATAGTGCAGATTCGAGCGTGTGGAGTATAACGTGCGAAAATAATTTCCGAATTTTGATGGCATTAAAAAAATAGAAATGCTTAGGTAATTTAACTGAATCTCTTAGCCGACGTACGCACGGACGTAATAAAACCGCGGTGGGATTTTATCGCGCACTGGTTTTTCATCTCTCGGTGTTAAGCCGAGCGTTGAAAATCCAACGCGCTGGGATGCACTCTCGTCCCAATGCGTTGACAAAACAGACTGTTGGATTTTCAACTCTCGGCGCAAAGCAGACCGTTGAAAATCAAGTGCACGAAAAAAAATCGCCACGATTTTATTACGTCCGTGCGAACGTCGGCTTATGGAGTTTGTGAAACAGGCGATTTTTTTTCTAAAACCTGGCGAAAACAAAGCTCTCATTTAGCCAGTTTTTAGACTCCGAGCACAATTGACATGAAAATAAACAGTTTTATTTCAACTTACAAAAAAGAACTCAAACATCACTTTTGACGGTCAAAAAATTTAATGACATAATATTTTTACCCCAAATGTTTGAGTTCTTTCTTTTTACGTCAAGTGATTTATCTCTGTCCACTGTGACGGGTATGTACTTCGGTTAACATCACACATGACTACCGTACACTTAGAGTATACATCACTACTCTAAGACCGTACATGATCAGAACTTCAGTTTCAACTCCATCCATCCGAAACTTTAAAAGTGTTGCAGCAATATACTTTTCTTTTTTTATTTATTGTTCAATGCAACAGCGATAATTATCAAAGAATTCTGGAAAAACAGGCAACGCAATATTTTTCTGATGTTCTAGATAAAAAAAAAAAAAATCCGTTTAAAAATTCGATGTTTAAATTCTTTGTTCATACTGTCAGTCAGGGTTGCAGCAATCACTGACTGGCTGTTGGCAGGACAAAAGGAGTTTTACGAATCGGGCAATACATTATCACTGACAATAAAAGGTAAACATAAAATAATCCAGGAGAAACTGTAGTAATAATTCTTTTAAGCTGCTGAGACGATAATTTTGGCCTTTCATTTCAGTTTTACCTCGTCTCTTAACAATCAATTTCGTCTGTGAATGGTACGGACTCAAGACGTGCGTACACGGCGATCAGAGCGAGTACTATTAGGTACTTGAAGCAAAACGTAAAATTCGAAACTCGTGTCAGGCCAGACTGGCACAGTTCGCCCGTTCAAATGTGCCTCTCCATGTGTGGCAGCCTTAAGTCCATATCGTAGAACGGTTGTCCAGTAAACAGGACTATTCCACACAATATGTGATGCTTTCGTGACAGATATTATATCTCTCATATATTATGGAGCGGAGACGTGGTCGTCAAATGAATATTTAAAATAGGAATGCTCGTTTCTTTTCGTTTTTTTGGCTATTAGAAATCATTATGGATAACTATCTGCTACAGGTACACCTCTGCCCAACCCTTCGGGGAAACGAGACGTGATGTTATGTTATATTATCTCCTATTTTTTTGAAGTGAAAACTTCTTTAGGCGCGTTAGGCATTTTTGAGATGGGAAAAAACAATTGAACTCGCGACCACCGTTTCCGACACCTCATTTTTGTAAACGTGATTGTGGTCTTTATTTATATTACGTTACGGATCAATGATCTGTGCAAGTATTTTTACTTTAAAGATTTTGAAAGTATTTTTTTTTTTGTAAAAGCGTTTGTGCTCTTTATTTAGGTAAGGTCACGGACCAATGTTCTAAACAAGTATTTTTCTTCCACCAAGGCGATCTTGTTCAAGTTTTCACTTCTGTCGGCACTCCCGGAGTGCTACTGTTTTTTTTATAAACGTGTATCACGCTTGTACACTCCGGATTGGTAGGCAGAACCATATTATCTCTACATACTAGATCAAGGCTGCTCTACTTTTTATCAGTCGGGCCAAACGGACAATTCAGATATTTCTGGCAGGCCACTGATGGTTACTATTTTAGTTACTTATTAATAAGACTTATTTATATATACACCGTACACGGACTCTGAACTTGACGGGTGTTTTCAGACTTGCGCGGGCCATTTAAAACTTGTGGCCCGCGGGCATAGGGTTGAGCAGCCTTGTACCTACTAGATAAATAGACCAAAATTTCGGGTGTGCGTTCCTTGGATTGGATTCTTCCTCATTAAAAGTGCCAATTTAATGAGGATCAAGAATCCATTGAGAATTTCCTCATTGAAAAAAATAATAAAATAAAATTGTCTGTTCCGGAAAACAAATTCAAGTCTTCACGCTTGGTAGTCGCACTTGCGACTTCAGACCAACGAGGCAATGCAGAGAAAAAAATATCATTGGTAGACCTGTGCGACTATCAATTAAAGAAGTTAATTTGTCTTGGTCTGAATTTGATATTGGTAGCAGTAGTTTAAAAACCGGCCAAGTTCGTATCGGACTACGCACAATGAAAGGTTCTGCAGTTGAGATGAATTTATCCCAAGAACTAACTTAAGTTTGTAGTTGAAAAAATGTTTTCCCATCCGGCGACATACGTCACGGTTAATACTCCAATTTCAAATATATGTTTGTAACTGGAAAAAAAAAATTCATAAAAACAACAGATAACGATTTTCAGACTTTTTCCTTTACCGTGCTATGAGACTTTGCCTTTTTGTCAAAATTTCATGATTTTAAGTCAACGGGAAGTAAGCACCCTATAGATTTTGATTTATTTGCAATTATTAAAATACGTCGCATAAAAGGCCGTATTTTTTACTTCATTTAGAAACTTATTTTTTTAGAGCCCCACGGGACCGTAAACCTACGTATTTGATATTAATTTCAACTTGATATCTCCACGCGTTCATGAGAAAAAGGGTCTTGACAGATAGACAGACGGACGGACAACGAAGTGATCCTACAAGGCTTCCGTTTTTTTTTCTTTTGAGGTACTTAACCCTAGAAAAGGCTGAAGGTGATTTGAGAAATAAATTACTTATATCAGCCTTACTTTTCACAATTTATTTCACTTTTACTAACGCTACACTATCCAACAACGTAGTTAAAAGCCACGGAGTGATTAGTAGTGTTGTGGCTAAAACGATGCGCTGTAATTGGTTATCCTTCTCGATTTATATTCATAAGCTCGGCCACCTCTATCAACGTGTAGATTGGATACAGGAAACACCGCTGCTCAGGTCCCTATCCTCTTCAACGTAGTTGGCTTAAACTTTAGTGTTAGGATTTTCTCTTGTGTATTTCGTGATTTCTAAAACGGCAATACCTTGTTATTATTATTTTTTGCCAATTTAATATTGCTCTGTTCCGTTTTGGTGGCTGTAGGTGATGGTCGTATAATAATAATATATTTTTCATATTACCTGCTCGCTCGATAATGTCTAACTACCTATAATGTCATGCAAACCTAACCTAAAGTAGTCATAATAGGTCTGAAGTCTAGCCGGGCATTAATAATAAACTGAATTACACTAAAACCTGCTGGTCATTTGAATTTGGAACCATAAATAAAAGTTCAAACACGCACAATGGTGCACCTGACGGACTAAGTGCGGAAACCAAACCCCATAACATAGAACATAGAACAAAAGTTCTTAAACAAACTTTTTTTAAAGTATTCGAAAATCGAATTGCTTTTTATTACCACGCAGATAGGGTTACCATTTCGAAATTTGAAAAATCCTGACAACAAGCCTGACATTTGCAAAAAAGTTCGGATGTTTAACTTTTTAATCTTATTTTTTCAGTAAAAACTTTTCTTTTTAAAGAAAATCCTTTTTATTCGAAAAGTCCGGACAAATGAGAAGGCTGGACATAGTCCAGACGGGGGGCCAAAAAGCCGGACATGTCCGGACAAATCTGGACGGATGGTAACCTTACTCGCAGAAGGTGTGAAAAGTAGAGTATTCTCATCGAGGATAAAGGTGTCTTCGTCTTGGATGAACTTAAAACTGGGCCCCTAACATTAGTCACTGCTTTACTCTCTTAGTAAATAATCTACAATTCTATTATGGCAAAGGAAAATCATTGAAACCCATTGCGGAGTTGAAGATGGCCGTTATATTAGGTGCAGTGTCAGCCTGCCTTTCAACCTGTTATATAAACTAATCAAATAATTTTATTTTAATGTGGATTGAAGACTAAGTTTGTAAAGAATTAGAAGATAACATTAATAATTACTTGCTAACCAATAACTTCTCCTCGTACCTATCAGGTTTGTGGACTGATGAAAATATAGGTAAGTAATTCTTATTCCGTCTGTGACTTCGACCGTAGTAAGCAAGCGCTGTATAGCGAAATGCAACAGTATAATAGTCTAAAAACTGGTCGAGATGGCGTTCTTAAAATATACGCCACATCAAATTTTATGAGTCGAATATAATTCCACATTTATAGCACGGATATAAAGTCTGAAGCAGTTGTGGTTATTATTTATTTACTTATGTTTTTATTTTACTTGTACCTACTCAGATTTTTCGTCGAATTTCATCAGTAGCGGACTGGAGTCGATTTGTGCCTGATTTATTGACTCGCCTCTACTACGTAGAATTTAATCAAATGTGGGTTTACTTTAAAAGGAGAGGAGCTCGTGGCTAAGTAATAACAGCCGCACGGGTCGATCCAACAAGTTAAGCTACGCTTGCCGGGGTTGGTCCGAGGATGGGTAACCATCTTTACATACCGAGACTCCTCCGTGCTTTGGAAAGCACGTTAAGCCGTTGGTCTCGGCTGTCATTTGTAGATCTTTGACAGTTGTTACGGGTCGTCAGAAGCCCGAAAGTCTTACCAAAGGGTATTGTGTTACCCAGTACCTAACTGGGTTGTGGAGGTCAGATAGGTAGTCGCTCCATGTAAAATACTGGTATTCAGCTGCATCCGGTTAGACTGGACGCCGACCCCAAATTAGTTGGGAAAAAGCTATTTAGGCAGATGATGTGGGTTTACGTTACACCTATGCCTAGCCCTTTAATAATGATAAATAATAATAAAATAGTTTATTGTCACAAGAATTATACATTAGTATACACTGTTTAACATGAAGCTAAATAACGCTGCAGTAGTTTGTATACAGATATTGTGAGCCCTGCCTCTCAAACTAGGATAACCTGTATCTTAAGAGACAGTGTTCAGCTGTGAGACACCCAACTGCAAACTTGGTCACTTCAAATATGAATGAATAATTATTATTCATAGCGACCATGAAGAACACGATTAATAGAGAAAGTATGGAAGAAAAAAACATGTTGCGATGACCTCAAATAAATTAGGATAAGAAATGGAGAATGATTATGATATATTACCCGTTTAAGCGCGTGCAATTCCCTGTGAGCGTATGCTTTGCGATCAACAAGTCACAGGGACCGACACCGAAGGCTGAAGGCTGTGAGTGTCGACCTCAGGACAAGCTGCTTCTCACACGGACAACTGTACGTCGCTTGCTCCCGAGTCACCATTCCTGACTCTCTGTATATTTTGGCTGCTGAGAATAAAACTATAGAGTATACCGGGAAGTTTTATAAAAATGTGGTTGTTATTGTAGTATATTGTGGTGTTTTACGACTTCCACGCGAACGAAGTCGCGGGCAGAAGCTAGTTATGATATAGGTATAATGCGAAACTGGTGCCGATTTTCTTGTCACAAATTCCTCTAAACTAGACTAAAAATCAACAAAATTTAGTTTATTCCTGTCAAACGGCAATTTCCCATTCTGAAATAGACCAAAGTGACACAACTTAACTATATTTTAGTTTGACAGCACTAAAATGGCACTGAGATATTAATTTAGTGAAAATGGCAATTTTTCTATTCTGAATTTGACGTTTTTCACTTAAAATTTTGATTTTCTAACTAAATCTGACTATTTTTTATCGCGATTAAAAACGTGTGGAATAAAATTGGTTGTCATGAACTTTAAATTCACACCAACACCTCGAATTCAAGTGCAAAAACAGTACCGTATTATTTTTTTTCTCTTGCTTGTATCTCGAAAATAGTGTGTCCAATCACAAAAATAATGAAAATTTCCACCCCCTTTAATAAGCCCCTAATACTCAATATGTAGGTGATCATTTTTCTTATTTTCCATACAAAAAGTGAAAAATTCCATTTAAAACACGTCCGTCGAGGCCGCCTGCGCGCCTCTGGCTCTAAAAAAAATTACGTGGTAAGTATCACGTGTGGAGTCGCGATTGTCAAATTCGATTTAGATGTGTCAAAATTATTTTTAAATTTAGAGAATTATTTTTCAGAATAGCTTTGAGATTCTCATAGTCAAAAGTGAGGAATTTTAGTTATAGTTTAGTTCGGTGTACAAGAGAATCGGCACCACTGTCTACCTATTGAAATGAATTTCTATTGTCTCTTCATTCAAACTCGGTCAGTGCTCGATGCAGTGGTAAATAACATTCGGATGTAGCGTCGTAGTCAAATATTTGCACAGACCCACACTATTTGATTCACTCACCAGCCTTGTGTTGCGAGCCCTCTCGTCTGCTTGTAATTATACTAAGACAAATAAGTGACAATGAGTTGTAGTATAATGCCGTTGGTGCACCGGTAGGTACTTTATGCCGTATATTATCAGACTATCAGACTCTACACTCAATGATTTTCTATTTTCGTTTCATTCCACGTCCACACGACACTGACAAAATTACTTAGGAATGAATGTTAATTTGCTCCATTTATTTCATTTTTCGATGATTTGGTAGGTGAGTGAAAGATGTCGAGTTCCGAAATTCAATATCATTGGATCGGATCACTAATAATATCTAATTAATTTTTCACTTTTGATTAATTTAAGGTGTTATATTGAAAAAAATGGGTTCAGATAAGTTTGTGGCAGCGCGGCGATGTGGCGGCTGACCACCGAATATGGATCCACCACTCCCCGTGTGCGGGAGAAATAAGCCACGCCCATCAAACTACTATTTATTTTCAATATAGGCCCTTAAGGGGGAGCGTCAGGGTAGCCCGCGAAATTCAAATTTTCTTACAATCACTGATTATAACACTGAATTTGATGTTGGAACCGTTTTAGGTGTTGAAATGGCTTTTGGAAAGTTTCCAAACACTTTCTTACATATAAAACTAAATATTCTGTGTTACGATATTAATTATTGCATTTCATAATCAATATTTTAGTTCACTAGTTAGCCATATTTCATATTTCCATACAGTAATATTGCCAAATTAATCAATACAGCTAAATATTTGACATCTATTTGCGACGTTGCCCACTTTCAAAATGCACGCTCTTAAAGTGCCGAATAAATATTGGTCAATTTATCGATCATCTTTTCACCACAACCAAAACACATGACTTCCCACAACATTGTTGGCGGAACTTCTCCAAAATAGTCCTAAACTCCCATTCAAATGTTTTATCAACCCTTTCCATGGCGGGTCTTATCAGGAGGTCAAATTCTGACCCAATGAAAGACCCAATACCCTGTAATCGGCTCAGAGAAACCGCAGCTACGCAAACGTGCAACGAAAACAGTAAATGTTAATTTACTTGACAGACAAATGGTTTTAAGTAAAAACGGTTGTGGTCAAACAATTCGGAGTATATTTCTTGTTCTAATGTTTGTTTTAGTCAAACTCAAACTCCAAACTCAAAGCATTTATTTCAATGAATCAAATTACAGGCAGTTTGGAATTTTTAAGGAGTCAGTCAGTCAGAAAGATGAAGCTAGTTGCTCATTCAAGCGTAGTAGGTTCCCATGGAGAAGAACGGGCAAGAAACTCTACGGAAACACTTTTCTTCGTGGGTTTTGGTGCCTCTGTAAACATATTTCTGTTTAGAAGTTTGTTTCAACTGAAACCGACGATTTTTTAAGTGAAAACTTCTTTAGGCGCGTTGGGAAAAATATGTTACGTTACGGATCAATGTTCTATGCAAGTGTTTTTACTTTAAAGGTTTTGCAAGTTTTTTTTTTGTAAACGCGATTGTGCTCTTTATTTAGATAAGGTTACGGACCAATGTTCTATACAAGTGTTTTTCTTCTACCAAGGCGATCTTGTTCAAGTTTTCACTTCTGTCGGCACTCCTCAAGGAACCAAACAAAAAAGTCCCGTGGAAATTTGTCCATTAAAATCTTTGTTTCACATTTTAAGCTTATTGCACTCGACTAGACATACTTCGTAGTATTTCTAGAATTCTTTGATTGCTTTTCCAGTAAATGAGAATTAAAATGGAAACCTACATTGCTGGTAAACATTTGGAAACTTCTATTTTCAAATAAAATTAATTAGTGTACGGAGACATTGGTTACTAATTATACTTACTAATACTAATATACTAAATATTATTAAGAGGTAAAAGTTTGTTTATTTGTTTGTATGTAGGAGGTAGGTAATCTCCGGAACTAGCAGTCGGATTTGAATAATTCTTTTAACATTGGATAGTCCAATTTTTGAGGAAGGTTATAGGCTCGCGAACGATTTCGTGGACAGAAGCTAGTTATACATAATTATTTATTTATTATAGGTACCTATAAACAATATTAACTCTACGCAAAACAACTCTTTCAGAAGAAACGTTCAGTATTAATTCAAACATGTCAGACTTAAACGCCATACTTATCATTTCAGCATTCACTATTTCATGCGAAGTCGAAAGAGCGAATTCAGTCACAAGAAATTTCTAACGCTTGCAAATTATGAACTCGACATGCATGCAAATATAATGTTCGTGTATTTATGAATACTATGCATTCAACACTTGCCTATTTGCTTTCATTTAAAACATCGTGGGGTAAAATAAATAAGTGCTAGCTTAAAACCACGGAGTAGGACAAAAATGGAGTGCTGAGATGGATAAAAGTGGTTTAGGTATGGCGGACAGATAACCTGTGTTTGTAATTTGACGAACAGCCAGATGTTGCTATACTAATTGCGGTTAGATAGAATAATATAATAACTTTTGTTTTTCGTGTGATGTAGCAACCTAATTTAATAATTGTGTGTGAATCATTAAATGGCAGCCATGTACTCTATTTCTGTGCCTGTCAATCAAGGCGAATCAATTTGTTAAATCAGCCATTAACGAAAATGTTATAGGTCTTCTCTTTGACAAGTCTTTCGATCTTTAGCTGTCCAATCCATGCTTTTGTATTGTTGACGATGCAATGCAAATAAAGGTATGATTCCGAACATCAGTGCACGCGGCAGTGTTGCCGCGTCACTACTGGTCCCTATACATTTTCTATAGGTTTATATGAGATTACATTCCAAGCACGGCCGCAATGCTGCGCGATATTGCTGCGACGGCACCGCCGCGCGGCATCGTCGCCCTGCCACCGTGACGCCAATAGTGCGACGTTCAACATAGCGATAACACGTGAATGTTGACAACTGTTGAGAAGTAAACCACGAACAACAGTGCCGCGCAGCGATGCTCGGAATCACGCGGCAGACAGTACTGACGCGCAGCACTGCCGCATGCAGCGTTGTTTGGGATCATACCTTAATGAGTTCACTCCATTTGCTTAGTACTCTTTGTTACAATTCAAACTTGAGATGCTTGTACGGAATGCTACTGCTCGAGTTGAAGTCAGATTAAATTAGCGTGTTTCACTACGTAAGTAAACGTTCTTTTAGTGAAGGAGACGTTGTATGTTTGTCGGCTTTCGTGTTGATTTTGACACCTTCTTTTCGTAAATCGCATTTTATTGACTAAGTAATCAATGTTCTTAATTCTCGATTTTAAACTAAAGTAAATTGATAGGAGAGTATGAAAAATATTATCTATTTTCTAAATTATACCTTTATCTATAACTTTTACACATATAATAAAATCGTAGCGAAGTCGAAACTGTATATTGAATATTTTAGAAAAAAAAGCTTGTAAAAAAGTAATTGCTAAGAGATGTGAAAAAAATTCTGATGCCAAAAATATAGTTTTATCATTTTTGTCCGATTGTCTGGATGTATGTTCCGGATTGACGCAAAAACCACTGAGTAGATTCTATTCAAATTTTGCACTCCGTAAGTCTGGTCAACATTAATAGGCATAATTATCACGCTATTGCATTATGTTCGTATTCTACAACAGTTTACCGCGAGATTGTGATAAGACCAAAATATCATCATGCTATATCTCAAGGAGCTAAGCAATCAAAACACGATATGACCGGTTATTTTAGTCAAATTGTCAGCGAAGTAAACAGCTTATCGGTTTCACGACCCTGTATGTAAGCCACGATTCGTAGGTTCAATTCGCAACATATATTCTGTTTTTGTGATTACAAATTTTATTTATAATTTTTTTAACCCAAAATTTGCAAGCCAGACTCTCTCTTGGCCGATTTTTTAACTCAATATCCTTGTTGTTTAAAAAAAAATGTGTATGTCTACGCTAAAATGACGACGAACAAATCAGTTTACAAGTTCTGGCATAGGAGTCGCAAGCACAATTATTTTAGTAAATTGTGGTGTTTTACGAAGTCACGGGCAGAAGCAAGTTATGTAATTTATAATGAATTTGAAATCTTTATCTTGTTTCGTTAATTATTATTAAGAATAAGATACCTATACTTCATTGGTTTTGGTAATTAAATAAAGGTATACAAATCATAAAAGGGTTTTTATAAATATTTAAAAATACGATAAAACCAAATTAAATTAGATTCCTCTTTTTAACCGACTTCCAAAAAGGAGGAGGTTATATGTTCGACGCGTATGTTTGTTTTTTTTTTTTTTTTATGTATGTCCACCGATTTCTCCGTCATTTGTGGACCGATTTTGAAAATTCTTTTTTTGTTTGAAAGGGTATGCTCCCAAATTGGTCCCATATAAATTTTATTAACTTTGCTTGGGTAGTTTTTGAGTTAGCTACAAAATACGTATTTTTTTCCCCACTTAGTATGTAGATGATATGATAAGTTCCTGACACTGGTAGTAGGTAGTGGTATTCGAATGTGTGTGGGGTAGGTACCACAACTAAAAAGTGAAAAATAAAAACTTTTTACAAAAAAAAAAAACTACCGACTTCCAAAAAAAACACTACAAAGTGAAAAATAACTTTAATTTCGGAAGTCGGTGGCAAAAAATGAAAACACAAAACCCAAGACACCGACTTCCGAAATTAAAGTTATTTTTCACTTTGTAGTGTTTTTTTTGGAAGTCGGTAGTTTTTTTTTTTGTAAAAAGTTTTTTATTAATGTATGTTAAACTTCATCATTTATTCTTAAACTACTCTTCATAGATGTAACTGCTTGAGCACAATTTTTGTTTTAGATTTATAATATTAAATACTATATTTTGTAATCTGTCTATTGTAGAGAGCCCAAACTATTATAAACGTCAACGGATTATAACGTTGCTAAATTGAAGATTACAACTGTGACGTAGCATGACAACTGAAGTGACAGGTATTACGTTTAGTCGGTTACTTTACAGCTGTCTCGTCACGTGGTTTTTTTATTTACCTTAATTTAACAATCTAAACTTATGGAGTTTATGTACGTAATTGTCGTCCAAAACAACACCTTTTCTGAAGAGATGACCCAATGGAAATAATATGATGTGTCGAAGAAATGTGAATATTTGATGATGTCCATTTCATACTTATCATCAAACTCAAATTAAGCATTTATTTTAATTAAACCATTTACAGGCACTTTTGAATTTTCAAAGAATATGTCAGTTACGTAAATCTCTATGGAGGAGAAAGGGCATGAAACTCCAAGGACACTCTTTTAAATATAGATATTACAAAATCCTGGGTACATTATTCTTGTCATCAACTCATCACTCATTACGAACTCATCCTAATGCATTTTATGTCAGCCGGTTTCTCCGAAGTTGCATCATAACATATTATTCTAGCAGCATCATTGAGCTACGCCACCAAACTGTAATTCATCTTCATTTATTCCGTGTCATCTGTAAACTTTAATATTTTATCGCTCAATAATTTTCAGTAGATCTCCCTCACTTTTCACCTTACAAGCTCTTTTACGCCAATGATTAATATCCATACTTCTTATATTTTATCAGATTCCCGTCGCGAAAGTACGTGACAGGTTTCTCTTACAATGTCGTGCAACTTTAGATGAAATTATGGCAGTTGCTTAGTAAAGTGTGTTTTTTTTTTTATTTGTACCTTTTGTAAACAAATATGACGGACGAAGATTGCGATTTTGAGAAAATGGGTGAGTTTATAAGGTTAGTTTGAAGCTATTTTTATGTAATCCATGTTGTTTACAAAGATCGTGATTTTCATTTCGTATTTGTTTACAAAATAATACATGATAAAAAAAACATTGTACGCTAGTTGAAACAGAAAACTTGTTATGGCTGACAGCCGATCTATTGTTGAATACACTTATTTATTCATTTAATTGGCAACGATAGAATTTAGGTCTTTGATACTTGACTCTGTTATGGCCGATTAGATACGGTATGTCTCATTGGCCATCGTTGAATATCGATATGGGTCATTGAACTAATTGTGAATTGTTTTAAATCGAATAGGATTTGCTTACTGACTAAACATTCGGAGAAATAGAATATAAAAACCTTCTCCCATCATTCATAATGGCATAAGTTAAGATTTTTTATAAACGTTATTTGATAAATAAATGAAAATAATAATAATAATGCTTGTACAATCCATAATATTTCCCATAATTGACTATGGCAATGTGTGTTACAACGACCTGAATGCAGATCTCCTTAATAAACTAGACCACCTTCTCAGTAACTGCATTCGATTCGTTTTCAATCTTCGTAAGTATGACCATGTATCCGCACATCGATTGCTTTTAAAATGGTTACCCATTCGTCAGCGCAGAGAATTGAGGGGTCTGTCTATTTTGTTTTCTATACTCGACAAACCCACTTCTCCTTCTTACCTGCCTTCTCATGTTCAATACTTATGCTATGCCCATAGTAAAAATTTTCGTTCCACCAACAATCGTCTTCTACGATGTTCCTCTCACCGCTCTGGTTTCATTCACTCTTCTTTCTTCGTTCAGGCTGTGAATATATTCATAAGAAGTTGGCAGAATCATCCCAGCGCTGGATTCGTTTTCTCCTCTACCTATCGTTATTTCTCCTGACTGTTTATTTTGTTTATATGTGTGTATGTATCTATGTATTAGTATTTATTCTTATTCGAGTTATCTATCAATTATGTTGCACCTGCCATGTTTTGTCTCTGCATCACCTTAAGATTGACTGGTAGAAAATGCCTCGGGCATTAAGTCCGCCTTTGTACAGTATTTTTTTAATTGTGCATATAGTACGCGACTAACTGATAACTACAACAAGCAATTCCATCATATTGATATGTTTGCTCTTTCTGCTGGTAAATTCAAAAATATTGTACTCAAAACACTTAGTCATTAACTCATTAGATTAGTAATTTCTATTAAGATTTGCATGCCTTGATAAGCTTTTATTTTTTAGCTAAATTTACTTTTGTTTTACTATTTAGCACAAAAATGTTTTCTAATTAAATTATTGTAGTTTGTTAGTTTTAGTTTTATAGCATGGTTTGTAAAGTTTATTTTTTATTTGTATTCCGTGGAAAATGTTGTTGGTTGCACATTTGACCGTATTTTTTATTTTTATTTATTCGTATAAAATGTAATGTGTCACTGTTTGTTTTCCCAAATAAATAAAATAAAATAAAATAATATAGTTTTAATAAATAATAAATAAACATGTGTACTATATTTACCAGATTAAGTACTCTTAAACACAAATGAAATGATTTGATTGAACGTTGTTTTTTCGTTGCCTCGTTGTTCTAGTGGTCGCAAGCGCTACTGCTGAGCATGAGGTCCTGGGTTCGATTCCCGGGCCGGGCAAAGTGTTATTGGGTTTTTCTATGTGAAATTTCTCAGTAGCAGCTCGGAGTCTGGATTTGTGCCCGGTTGATGGCAATAGGCTCGCCCCCTATTACATGGGACTTAAACATAACTGGTGAAATGTGGGTGTACCTGCTACAGGGACACCTCTACCCAACCCTTCGGGGAAACAAGGCGTGATGTTATGTTATGTTGTTTTTTACTCCAAGCCAATTTCAGCAGTTAACATTAGTGTGTGTGTGTGTGTTTCGTTTTCCAGTTTATTTTGCACGTAGATATGTAACAAAAAGCAGCATAAAAGCGAAAAGAAAATAAATGTTCCCAGGAGCGTTTAAAATTCTATTTATTTTTCTTGTTAATGCTGCACGTATAAAGAATAAATTTAGAAACTGTCGTCGGTTGATTCATGGACTACAATGAAATTTAATGTTGCTATTTCTTATTTTAAAAGAAATATCTGAAAAGTAAATAGAAAATAATGAATTGATCGTGTTGAGAGAAATGATCGAGAAAATAAAATCTTTTCAAAATGAAAAATAATTTTTTGATATTTTTAGTACATAAGTGATTGCATTGAGAAAAAGTGAAAGAAAATAATGCTAAAGAACTATGACTTATTATCTTTACGCCATCATAAGATGAAAACTATTTTTGTCTACACAATTTCACACAAAATATTATCTCGTTACTGCATTTCATATTACTCGTTAACTAACACTAAATTAACTGATATTAATCAATTAAAATAATTACATTCAGTAATTAAACTTTATCCTATTAATTTCGAACATAATAATTTAAAATAACTAACTAATAATGCAAAATAAACAAATTACAAAAATAAATCGTTGCTCATTTGTTTATCACCTGGAATATAGAATAGTACAAAAGGTCAACTCCATACAACGAGCGAAAACAGACGCACGTGCACAAATATTATGGTCTGTTTTAAAAGTACCTATCTGATAAAAATGTAAAGAAATGGATCACAAAACGTATCTGTGGATGCCAATTTGTAGTGGCATCTTTCAAATTGAGTGCTTTGATTTGATTATAATTATTTAAATACTTTAAACCGAAATTCTTATTTCAAATCACAAAACAGTAAAAACCATTTATAACGACTTCCAAGGGACCACCGGATTACGGTTATTATAGCCGATAGTCGTTATAACCAAAAACTATGTTAAGTAAACAAAAATGTTGGGAGCTCAAAATTTCGTCGTAATAACCGGTACTTACGATGTTTTAAGCGAAGTCGTTAGAAACGGTTTGCACTATATTGTTTTGTTTCATGTGTGACAATGAAATTTACTTTTATAACATCAATATTTTTCAGATGATTTTTCAATTACAATTTAATAATGTTATTCAAACAGTTATAATTGTTGGAAAACGTGGTGAGATTTTAAAGTTGGCACCTTCTTCATACGGATGAATGTGTTACTTATTCCGTTTAGTGGGTGATTGCGTAAGAATTTAACATGGACAGGGTTTGTTGACACTTTCATCACATACTTTTGGAACAGACCATACGTATGACGATCTCGATCGCAGCCGAATGCCAGTCGCGAGTGCGCTTGCACTCGCTGTACGTGAAGCGTATCTATGTGTGCGTGCGTTGTCGCTCGCTGTATCGACCCGACCCTCTGTATTTACTATTCTGCGTGTGCCAGGGGTGCCAGTTGTATTGTCAATATTCATTATCACTAATCTGATTAATACTGATTATTTTGCGCTGCGAAATCGTTTACGTTTTAATCGTTTTTAATGTTATTAGTGTCTACATAGTTTTGTTTTAATAGGTTTTGTAATTAACACAGACTTAATTGTATATTGATCCACCTTATAATAAAAGAAAACTGAAAAATTGTGGATAGAAATAGACATCTTTTATCCTACTTTCTTAATGAAAATAAAACGCTAAAACCAATATGCCTTGTGAAGAGTAAAAGCATCATTCAGAAAACAATTTCTCTTCAAACTAAAAAAAAAGAAAACTCATTTCTACTCCAATATTTTAGCACATTTTCACTATTTCAACTTTAACCCTGAATTTTCAGACAAAACATCTGCTACCCACATAAAAAAAGCTTTTTACCCAAGACTCATAACTATTACCCTTAACCGACTGTGCAAGTAGGAATAATGTTCAGAAACAAAGAACAAACGACGCTCAATGATGTGCTAGTCTTATTAATAATTCTTGGGTCTGACTAACGGTTTCACTAAGTGTCGGAGTTTTCGCCGCCATCTTGAATTCTTGATGTACGCACTATGCGTAAAACTAATGGTTGGGAACCCTATTTTAGTGATTTGCGGAGAACTACGATTTTGGACTCTGTCTTGGAGAAGCAAAAGGCGAGTTTTGGATGTCAGTGATGCTGTTAAGGCTAAGTCATAATTTTATGGAACGTTTGCTAACTTTATCCGTCTTATTTGTTGTGTTTATTTGTTGTGAAGTGACGTAACTTCACTACAAGACATGTTTTTCGGATTTTGTCAAATGTTTAACCTATTTTACTACATAATAATAATATTGTAATATTGTAATAATAGTGTAATATTGTTTACTAAACTGTGGTGTCTGACACACCCACGCAGGCTTTGTCACTAAAGGGAGCTGAAAAGCACTTATTTTTGACTTTTCCAACAACGTGATGTCTTTTTTTTTTGCGTAATTTTCATCTGAAGTATTTTTTAAGCCTGTTTTCAAAATATTCACAGACACCTAATGCCTAAGGAACGAGATGAAAGTTAGGTATTTTGTGATACTTTCTTAAACTATGTTGACGTTCAAAAATATCTAGTTCTACAAAATATTGAAAGCCTAATTTTGCACAAGAAAATGTTATTTTATCCTAACCTGCTTTTAATGTTCCTGTCAATACCTATCTATAAACACGTTGTGATACTTGTTTTCAACAGAAGACTTGTCAAAACCATGTCGTGTATAAAACATGTATCATGCATTGACGTTGTTGTAAATTTTCTTGTTTACTATTTTGTTAACCTTTTTGTTATTTTTCTACAAGTTTTGTAAACAGCTAGTCTTAACAACTTGTTTACTGGTGTAAAAGATAAACGACAACATTAGACACAACATGTAGAATACATGTTTTATACATTGGTGTAAACACGGGGTTATTCTTCGTAAAAAGGTCATCGTCAACTTAAATAATGCTAATCAGTTATACCTACAAGTATTTTGTCTTCTTCTTCTTTTCGTGTGGTTAGTGACTAACCTGGTGTCAGAGTTTTAAAGCTGCGCATGGGTCTCTGACTTGACATCACATGCCGTCGAGAAATATCTGACAGAGTCTGTCAGTGATAGCCTAGTGGTGTGACCGTCGGACTGCCAAGTCATAGGTCTCGAGGTCGTAGTATTTTGTCCTCATCATCATCATTTCAGCCAAAAGACGTCCACTGCTGGACATAGGCCTCCCCTAAGCACCGCCACTTCGACCGATTCTGTGCTTTCCGCAGCCAGCGGATTCCTGCGGCCTTCACAAGGTCATCGGTACATCTTGTGGGAGGCCTTCCAACGCTACGTCTTCCGATACGTGGTCGCCACTCCAGAACCTGTCGGCCCCATCTGCCATCTGTTCTGCGAGCAATATACCCTGCCCATTGCCACTTAAGTTTGGCAATTCTTCGGGCTATGTTGGTTACCTTGGTTCTCCTTCGGATCTCTGGCTGCTCTGTCTTAAAAACTGGCAATTACGCAGTTTTTTTTCGAAATCAAATACAATTGGAAGAAAAGATATTTAACCAAGCACAATTTAAATTTTCCTGGAAAAGGAAAATCTAATTAAAGAAGACAAAACATTTCTTGTTTTAAACATCAAGTTTATATATTTAGCTTTCTGCTTTAATCTCAAAACCAAATAGGTATTGCGAAATGAAAACAATTGAATATAAATACGTCCACTGTATCTTGAGATTTAATGGTGGCGCTGCTTGCTAAGAAATAATGTAACTAACAATGTTTTTAGTCCACTACATTTTCATTTTACTGCCTTTGATCTAGTGGTCACAAGCGGTTACTGAGCATGAGGTCCTGAGTTCGATTCCCAGGTTGAGCCAAGTGTTATTGGGTTTTTCTATCTGGAATTTGTCAGTAGCAGCCCGGAATCTAGATTTGTGCCCGGTTGATGGCAATAGGCTCGCCCCCTATTACATGGGACTTAAACATAACTGGCGAAATGTGGGTGTACTATAGGTACACAAAGGAAACAAGGGGTGATGTTATTTTTATATTAGTTCCCCATGTCACCTCATGCCAAATTATACTGGTCGTTTGTTAGCTCGAAGTATCGTTAATCATAATTCATTTACCAAGAATGACTTTGGACTTCTCATTCATTTGAAATGAAATGAAAAGTTGATGAGTCATTTTGAATAACGAAAATAAATCATATTTTTAAGCGAATTTCGAACACTTTCGTTTTAGGGTTTGGGCACACACAGTAGTATTAAATGTCAGTTTTTTTTTTATCCATTCGTGTGTAGATTTTACTAGTTTAAAAAGTTTCTCAGTTTTTAGCAATAAATTGAAAATTATATTTTATATTTAAGGTTATTAGTAGCTAATGACAATAAGAAGCTCGTGGCTAAGTAGTAACAGCCGAATGGGTTGATCCATCAGGTTAAGCTACACTTGCCGGGGTTGGTTTGTGGATGGATGACCATCTTTACATACCGAGACTCCTCCGAGCCTCGGAAAGCACGTTAAGCCGTTGGTCCCGACTGTCATTCGTGGATCTTTGACACGTCGTTACGGGTCGTCAGAAGCCCAAAAGTCTGACTACCAGTCTTACCAAGGGTTATCGTATTACCCAGTTACTGGGTTGTGGAGGTCAGATAGGCAGTGGCTCCATGTAAAATACTGGTACCTATTCAGCTGCATCTGGTTAGACTAGAAGCTGACCCCAACATAGTTGGGAAAAAGCTACAGATTGAGTAGCTAATGACAATAGCTGAATGGTCCGTTATTTATTTCTTGTTTTGTAAATGGCGAAATGTGGATGTACATACTATATTATAGTACTTTGGAGATTACAGGCGTGCTATTCCTTGTGTTCTTTCGGAAAAATGAACATGGTCCAATAGTTAGGCACCCAACTAGTTTCGACGATATATACGCTAGATTCAATATCTATATACCTATACTACTATTTAGGGACTAGGTCTGTCATTTCACTGTGTAAGCCAATCTAGCAAAAGCGAGGGCTGCCAGACAATATGACCCGCCAGGTTGGAGGATTCTCAATTTGCGTCAAAAGAATATCATGCCTCGTTTCTCAAGATATCAAAGAAACTGAATTTTCCTAAACGAATATATCCTGATAGTATGTGTAAATATCATGGATACTAGATTCAAAGTCAAAATGAGAGAAAGATCTAAGGGTCTTCAAGAAAGTTCTCTCATTTTGAATCGCTAACCCCGTGGCCACGACCTACACGCTCAAGCCACACGCGTCTTGTGACAGCGACTGCGGAGAAAACAAATGAAAGAAGTTATTTAAAGCATGCCACGAGTCACCGCGATGCGAAATGACGCGCGCGGTTTTTGGTGGGCGCAAGTCGCATCGCTCGAAGCTGTGAACGAGTTCTAAGAGCCGCTTTACTATGTTCTTCTTTTAAATAATATTAATGTTTATTTATTCATGAAAAAGAATAAAATAAAACGACGTAAGAGTTCATTTAAATTATTACCAGTGTGTGCCTCAGTCCTCATGCTTTGAAGACGTCATTGACTGCTAAGCTCCAAAGCTTCGAAATGACAAGGGAATAATAAATTGTATTAAGTTAGGATAACGTTTTATTCATTGTCTGAATAAATGGGGATTAGTATGTAAATTGATCTGAAAAGGTGTCAAATTGTCAACGTATAATATTCTGTTGAAATGTTCACAGTGATTGTTACTTCTGATATTCTTACTTATGAAACGTCAGAAGCTAGGTGCACGGTTCCAATTGGTCGCTTCCTATGGAGAAGAGCCGGCAAGAAACTCCACGGTTACTCTTTTAAAAATAATTGGCTTTTACAATACTTTAAAATAACAGTGTTACTAGGTATGGGAGGACACTGTAGGTCTTTCAATAAGTACCAGGAACTTAACAAAATAGAAAATGGTCAACAGAGCTATAGTCCACTAAGCCTACAGCGTTCTCACATTCACAAAATAGAAAAGAATCTATAAAAAAATAATAAAAAAACCCTATTTTAATTAAACGGAATTAAATGATTGCTATTACACTGAATAATTAACATGTCCACAAAAGCCACAAATAAAGAGTAAAAATTAAATCGTAGGTATAAAATGTCAAATACTAGGATGAATATGTCAAGGACGAATGTAAAAATTAAAATAAACATGGTAATTTGGGAGCAGTTCTTAGACTTTTACATAATTATGCCGTTAACCAGGGAAGCCACATGTGCAGAAGGAATTATTGCCAAACTTCCTTGACTTCAACGTAGTCTTCTTTAATTTTATAATATGCTTTCTTGATAAGGACACGTTTGATGTGGGTTTTGAACTTCCCATCGCTAAGTTTTGTAACCGACTTTGGCAACTTGTTATAAAAGCGGATACTGTTTAAAACACAATAATATAATTTCACGCCTACTTTACCCGATGGATTAGGCAGAGTGGTACCTAATACATCCACATTTTGTCAGTTGGGTAGTAAATAAAATCGGCATGAATAAATCCACCCCTTTTTGAGCATCCACTGTAACGTAAGACGTTTTCGAAATACGAAAAAATATCAAAATCTTACATAATGTTGTCAAAAAGTTATTTAGTCAGACAAATAGCCTAAAAACTAGTTTAAAGAAAAGAAAGAAAAAAAATGTTTTTTCTGCACAAATAAAACGCGCATTAAAAAAATACATTAAAATACACACTTATACAAAGTAGCCAAAAGCCTCGTATTCAAACAGTAGAAGTTTGACAATTTTATCTATTGCTTGATGTCAGGGCCAGGGACCAAAGACAATTTACATTGCGTAATCTGTGTTACTAAATGACAACAAACAAACAATGAAAATATATAAAGGCATTACGTGGTCTTTATCAGGAGAGGTCTTATTGTCTCTTATGCGTGGGTGGTATGTGGGCGAGGAGATAAGGAGATGTAAGTAAATGAAAGTCGATTACAAATCTCTGATCACATTAGGGAATTATCAAAATTCAAAAGTCATTTATTCAAACTAGGCAGAGAATCAGCACTTTTCGAACGTCAAAATTACACAAGACAGTCCCCCAAAAACGCCCACCCTTCACCACTTCCTAGTACCTTTAGCTGGGAAGAAGAAGTGGCGTAACAAACTCCCCAGCAGCACAGCTGTCTGTTAAAGTTAGAAAAAAAAATGATTCTATACAATTTCAAAATAACTTACATAATGCAACACAAAACATAATTTAAATGATAAATTATTGGCCATATATCAATAATGTAAACGACATTCCCCCGAGTACGTGAGGCGCGTGCGCACATCAATCAACTCACTGCACTGCTAGGCCATTATCACCTTTATCCCAGTCGCCATATAACACCGTCATTAAATTAATCAATGCCAGCTTCGATCCATTTTTTCGATCTACCTTTTTTTGACAGACGGCCGCCTTCTCAGTGCCCGGGGTTACGTCAAGTTGACAGCTGTCATAATCGTTCTAAAATCAACTCCGTAAGTTTGGCGTCGTAAACCCTTTAGACGCGCCGTCATACACAATATGCCGATTGCAGAGTGAAAAAATCACTACTTTTGTTACAAACAAACGTTTATAAAAATCTAACATTATTCACCTAGAATAATTTGTAAATAGGTTGAATCTTAATGGAGATACGGCAACGCCATAATGGTTGGGTGTGTACGTGCGTCACTTCCTCCCTACCACTTTCAGTTGCCTCACATCCGGTGCAACACAAAGGGAGGTACAACCCCTTTTATATTTTATGTTTCTTTGTAACCAGGCCGCATTTCGCCGTTATAATATGAGTACCTATTAATAACTGGTAATGTGATTACAAGAATTCACTGAAAATAATAATACCTACCTACACATACTCAAAAGAATATGAAAGGCGATTTATAATTAAAGCTTTTAGGGAATTATACAATTTCTTTTCTTCCGTGATTTAAAAACGAATATGGTACCTATTTCGTGTAGAGATTATTTTATTAGTCCCATCATCCCAGTTAAAAGAGGGCTACTTTTTTCATGTGTACCCTTGACTGTTCCCTTGATGGTACAGCGGAAGATACATTTTAATCACTGTACCCTTGGCCGTGAAACCCAATTAAATTAAATAGTCTGATCGAAAATTCGGTTGCGGTTTCGGTCGAGTTTTGGCAAAAAACTAGTTTCGGTTTCGGCGGCAAATCTGCCGAAACTACGACCGTCCACGTGCCTAATCATGTCGTGACTGGCTTGTGTTTGCAGTTCGTTTTGTTTGTTGTGAGTTTCCGTGTGATTTTAGAGATTTATTAAAAAAAAAATAAAGAGTGACTGATTATAATAACGTTTTTTTTTATTTTTCCCTCATACCTCATGATCCTTGTTACGAAGTTTCGGTTTCGGTTTCGGCCGAAACTGAGACTAATGCCGAAATTCGGTTTCGGTTTCGGTCGTAAAAACCCAGTTTCGGTTAAAAAAAACAATGTTTAACAATATTTTATTATTTTTTATTTTAGTTAACGTAATTTATCTAGCGTATGTCCTAATGTTATTTTACCGTTTATTAGTTGTAATTGAACATTTCTTAGAAAATTATCATTTGCAAGACCGTTACGATTAACAGAATTCAGATGATTGTGGGCTGCAACTGAGAATCCGTTATTGAAACAGACCTCGTTGTCGAACCAAGGACCTTACACGCAGCAGTCGCGCTTGCAACTACGAAACCAATTAAACAAATTATATGGGCATCTGACGATGTCATTAGGCTGAGATTTCAGAGGCTAACTCATACTATATTCGGTGAGTGTCGTGATGGCATTAACCACTCGGGTTAATGCCTCGCCTCTCATGCACGAGGTTGTGTATGTACGCCAACAAAGTGGTTAAACAAAATTAAGAAAAATTTTTTTTTTAGGTTACCTCCCCTACACGTAAAGTGGTGATATTTTTTATATATTTTTTTCTATCCCATGGTCTGGAGTATGTTTGGAAAGGTCCTTCAAAAACATTGTGAGTATGTTAACACCATTTTTGGATTCAGGGATCCGTTTGCGAAATATTAAGCTTTAAAGTGCTTATTTTTGTTAGAGTCAAGTGCCCCCCCCCCTGCCAGCTAAATGGTTGTTTTTGGATGTGTGAAAAAAATCACATCAGTAGTTTAAAAAACGAAATTAAAAGAAAAACTATCACAGCTAAGTAGGCTCTATAAGTTAACGAGTAATAATCGACCAACTTATATTTGCTGTTTCAAAAACATGTTTTCTTATACATTCCATATGGGAGAACATGTTTTTCAACTACAAAGTTAAGTTTATTTTTGGAATAAATTCATTCCAACTACGGAACCCTTCATTGTGCGTGGTCCGACACGCACTTGGCCGGTTTTTTTTGTTATTAAAAATAATCATCAATCAATCATAATATGTGAATTTTTCAACTAATATATAATTTCTTACTTTACCTTAGTAACTACATAGTAGGTACTGACATCGGTGAAGAACTAAATCGTGACGAAACCTGGACTTATGGTTTTCTAACTTTTACCCGCGGCTTCGCTCGCGTGGATGTCGGAAATTATCCCACGGGAACATACTACCAGGGTATAAAGTATTTTATGTCCTAACTCAGGTCATGGTCTACACATGTACCAAATTTCATCTAAATCCGTTCAGCCGTTTTAGTAAGAAAGCGTAACAAACAAACAAACTCACTTTCGCATTTATAATATTAATTTAAAATATATGTATATTATTATTATAAATAGGAAAAAAAAACCAGTACGCAAACTTAAACACGTGACTTTAATCATCATTATGAACAACTTTTACAAAAAGGGAACAAACCTGAAATCGCGAAAAAAATATCTGCTTCTCCTACATTTATGTTCGCATAACTCGTCAAAATGTAGGGAAAAGCAGATATTTTTTTCGCGATTTCAGGTTTGGTCCAATAGTAAAAGTTGTTTATAATGATGAGTAAAGTCACGTGTTTAAGTTTGCGCACTGGGTAAATTTTTTTCCTGTATAAATTAGCATATAAGTCTGAAATCACCAACCGTGATCAATGCTCGTGCCTTCGCAGTATAAGAAGTGGCTTTTGCCCTGCAGTGGGACATTAATTAGGCTGATATTATTTAAAACACATACTACTATTACAAGAGCGGAAGATAGCTCTATCGTCAACCTACCCCCATTCACCAAACAATAGACATCACTACAATCCATAGAGCTCACTCACATGACACCGGTCAGGTGAATGTACTGCGACGAGTCGGCACGTGTGGGAGCGGCGTCCGACACGTTCACGAATGTAACGACGTATGTTCTGGACTGCTTCGGCGATGTGGAGCTAGGAAATTATGGAGAAAGTAGGTTTATTTGTAAGAATATCTATAGACCTGCAGAATGCAGGGTCATTTTAGATTTCAAGTCCCTAGAAAGTCTTTCGAATAGTTATTTCCGAAAATGTGTTAGAAAACCTGTTAATTGAACCACAGAATACATAATAGTACACTTATAGAAGATTCACTCCACAAAAGGTTTATTCTATGAATAAAGTTTGAATTTTTGACAGTTTTTTCATACAAATACTGTCAGACGTCAATTCACTCTGCAAAATTATTTATATAAATAGCGACTCTTGCCATGATACAATAAAGTGCAATTCAGGTCGCACAGCGCTGATTACCTAGAGTTATTTTTATATAGAACTTGCCTCTCTTTCTATTGAGTAACTCTTATATCTTCTGACTACGTTACGCCCACTTAATTGGCCCGACAAGTCGAGTCCGCCGCGTACTAGTACTAATTGTAGCTTCGTATTTAAAATACGGAGTGCGCCTGACCTGCTTGAACTGAGTAATTAATGCTATTATGATAAATACCAACCATTTTTTTTTGTGAAATAAATCCACATGGATATCCGTTTGCAATCCGCATGATTCGGTAAGTAATAGTACTTGCCGAAGAGAGACGAGAAGACACGCATATCTGTACTCTGTAAGGACTATTCTTGCTTGCAGCGCTCGGCCGCTATAATATCGCTTACCTACGAAATAAAAGGGTTGTGTGCACGGGATTTTGTTTTAAAAGTGGTTAGATATGCATTACCCCGATGGTACATATAATTATTTTGTATCCTTGGAAATAAAATGATACATTATAATAATATAATTGTGTAATTAAAGTTAAATAACGATAACGAATAGTCCATTGTTTTTTCTGCATCGTCATTCTGAATTAATTAAATTATACCTTTATAATTTTCCGGTTTAATAACGCAATAGATTAAAAGATAAAACGGTTTTCATTGTCAACACATAAATTAAGTAGTTGTTACTTACTACTAATTACTATAAAATAAAATAAATACATGTATGAAGTAAACAGATTTAACATCCTGTTAAATTATTTATTTTGATATGTGTAAAATAACCTAGTGTCTTTAAGAAATGACTCTCACGTTGGCAAGCATATTAAGCCAACGTAAAAGGAAGAAGTTCTAGTATTATTGTAAAACAGCAGATATCTTAGTCTAAAATTGGAATTTTCTGAAAGTCTACTGAATTAGTCTATGGTCAAATCGTATCGCAGGTGATTTGATTGGATGTTGTCATTTCAGTCAAACCATGATCAGTACTGAGCAGTTTTCCGAAGCCGAGTGTGATTCGAATCAAACTCGATTAGATTTTGTACTTGAAGATGTCAGAAATACCAAAACTTGCTGAATTAATATTAATCAAACTTATAAACTCTCATCATTCTGCTGTCTTTTTAACCGACTTCCAAAAGGAGGAGGTTCTCAATTCGTCTGTATGTTTTTTTTTTGTATGTTTGTTACGCGATTACTCCGCCAATTATCAAAAGATTTTGATGATTCTTTTTTTGTTTGGTAGATCATACTTCAGAGGTGGTCCCATATACATTTTATTAACTTTGATTGGGTAGTTTTTGAGTTAGGTTCAATTATACGTATTTTTTCCCACTTAGTATGTAGATGATATGATAACTTCTTGTCACTGTTATTTACATAGCAGGTAGTGGTATTCGAATTTGTGTGGGGTAGGTACCACAACTAAAAAGAGAAAAATAAAAACTTTTTACAAAAAAAAAACAACCGACTTCAAAAAAAAGGCTTATTCCACTATTCCCCCCTGAGAGAATCCCCCTCAGGGGGGAAAACTGGACTCTAATGTAAAAAAAGTCCAGTAAGTCCCCTTTTAATTTTGAGTTATTCCACTATTCCCCCCTGAGAGGATCTTCCTCAGGGGGGAAAACTGAACCCTATTGTAAAAAAATCCAGAAATCCCCCTTTTCATTTTGGATTATTCCACTTATCCCCCTTATTTTTAGTTTTGATTTCTACGCTCTTAAAGTAAAAAAAAAAGTTATTAGATACAATGTAATAAACAAAAATAGACGACAATATGATATACATATAATCTGACTTTTATTTTTCACAGAATTTTGTTGATGAACAGTAAAAACTATCACAAACAAACAGCGATGAGGGAAATTGGTCGATTTTAGTAAAAATAATAATGAAAACAGTTTAATTAAACAAAGTAGGTACCTATCTAGAAAAACTAAAGTATTTAGCATACCCCTCTGAAAGTTTCCCTTAATAACATCACATATTTAAATATATAACAATTATCAAGTTTTTCGGCAATTTGCAGAAAGTAAAAATGAAGTACAAAGATAAAGAGAAAATGTTAAATAAAACAATCATTTGTAGACGACAACACGGTTGACTAGTTCTATGTTCTATGTTATGGGGTTTGGTTTCCGCACTTAGTCCGTCAGGTGGACCATTGTGCGTGGGCCATGGCGGCCGTTTGGTGGTTATTCCAACCAGCCCACCTCCCTCCAGAAGTTAATCAAAACTCCTGGTTTGTTCAGAATATCTGTAAAAGATCTGGGTGACCCGAGGGTTTCTGTTCTAATCTGGGTGACGCCTGTGCATTCGAAGAGCACGTGCGCGACGGTTTCCTCAGCCTCCATGCATGCCCTGCATAGAGGGCTGTCCGTTATGCCTATTGTGTGGAAGTGTTTGTTTAGCGAGCAGTGTCCCGTGATGGTTCCCGTCACCAGGCGCAGGCCGTTCCTGTCCAGGCGTAATAAACGCCTGGTTAGCCTGCTATCCAGGGATGGCATAGCTTCCTTGGACTGCCTGCAGCCCGGTGTCGAGGTCCACCAGTACTCCGCTTGTGTGAGGGTGAACTCCTGTAGCCACCTGCGTATTTGGTTGAAAGGGATTGGTACGATAGGTTCGGGTCCACAGACTGCCGTGCCAGAACCTCTTCTAGCAAGTTCGTCAGCTGCGTCGTTACCTAGCGAACCGCTGTGTCCTTTTATCCATTGTAGCGTCACCGTGTTGCGACTAGATACCGTTACTTGTTCTAGTGCATTGTGACATTCTAGTATTAACTTCGAGGTAATATATTTTTTCTTCAAGGATTGGAGAACAGAGGCGCTGTCAGAGAGTATACGTATGCGGTTGACTAGTAATTAGACAGTTTACGAATACTTATTAAAAAAAAAACATTATTAGGTATACGTACAACAATAAAAAAACAATGTAAGTAATGCTAATAACAATCAAAAATACTAACAATTCAAAGTAAAATAAATCAAAGTAGGTCACCGAGAGTAAAACAACCATTATAATTTTTTAGGTTCATTTGACTGAGCTGACTGTACCAAATTCAAGTTGTAAGTATTCTTTCGCACATTAAATTTAATTATATAAAGAGTGGTATCCGTTCGGAATATAAAATAAATATAACTTGAAACAAATACCAGTGGTATTAGAACGGAATAAGTCAAAATGTTCCCAAGCTCGCTTCGCTCGCTCGTTCTAGGTTATCTTAGTAAAATATCCACCGGCGTCCGCGGTAAATATTTTGGCAACCAGCACCGGCGAACAAATCGACGCCCAGCGCCGGTAGCAGAGGCACTCCTTAAATTTTAAAGACCTGTGGGGATTTCTGGACGTTGGTTTTTCAGATTCCAGTTTTCCCCCCTAAGGGGGATTATCAGGGGGGAATTCCAGACTTTTTTTTTTTCGATTCCAGTTTTCCCCCCTAAGGAGGATTTTCAGGGGGGATTTCTAGACTTTTTTTTATAAATTCCACTTTTCCCCCTTAGGGGGATTTCAGGGGGGATTTCGGGAATAAGCCAAAAAAACACTACAAAGTGAAAAATAACTTTAATTTCGGAAGTCGGTGACAAAGAACGAAAATTCAAAACCAAAGACACCGACTTCCGAAATTAAAGTTATTTTTCACGTTGTAGTGTTTTTTTTTTTGAAGTCGGTTGTTTTTTTTTTTGTAAAAGTTTTTATTCTTCTATAATTTTTATTAGTCGTCATCTCGGCAATCACCTCTTTCTAGCCATATCATTTTTTACACAGTCCATCCATCGTTTCTTTGGTATTCCTCTCATCCCCCACTCTCATAGCCAAACAAAAACAAAAAAAAAAAATTATTGCAAAATGGTCCTGCTCTTGACCTTGATCTCGCCTGATGGAAAACGATGAATGATGGAACGAGCGTACCCAGAAGATGCCTGTTCACTCTGGCTTTAAAGACAGACGGGTTATACGTGAAATATAATAAAAGCTGTCTGGCTATGTGTGTACGTATTTATAATAAATTACCTAATGTATTAAAAATATTAAATTGCAGATTATTCAAAATTGAATTATATAAATGGCTGAATGAAAATAATTTCTATAATATTAAGGATTTTTTTGAACGTAAACTAAAATGTTTGTAAATTCAAATTTGTTTATTCGTTGAAGTTTGCATGCTTTAATTTTTAAGCAAAACATGTATGATCTCATATGCTTTAATAACACCTTTATATACCATGTTTTACGCAAATAAATTATCTTATCTTATCTTAAAGGGAACACAGACGCTGGCAGAGTGTTCCACACTTTGGCTGTGCGCAAAGTCAGTCTTACAGCTTAAATTTTACACACTCTATTCCATAACATTCGTAGCTCCTGATGTGTATAACCCTAGTACCAACTGGTGTGAACTGGGTCGGGGTAATATACAATACTATCGTCGATCTATAGCCGTTAGATCATATCTATGTGTTAAACGTCTGCCTATTGAAATTCTAAAAGCGTTTCTCTGTAATGAATAGCTGGCAAGGAAGTAGTGGAACTTGCAAACCATATGAAGCAGGTATATAAGTAAGTGGCGTACCATCGGGGTAACGCACATCTAAGCATTTTGAAAACAAAATCCCGTGCACTCGACCCTATTTTTTCGTAGGTAAGCGATACTATAGCAGCTGAGCGCTGCAAGCAAGAATAGTCTTTACAGTGTACAGATAGGCGTTTCTTCGATAGTACCTATTATTCTAGTTGGTAAAAAATAAAAAACGACCGAGCCTTACAGTAGTCGTATATGATGTGTAACATCTAATACCTCACCTTAGTATTAAGCAAACATTAAAGAGCCTCGTCAAGGTCGTTTCTGACGGCCAACTCTAGCACCACGCGCGCTCATTGGTCAAATCAAATAGCGCGCGCTTCCCCGGCTTCCTGTTACATACTTCCATCGCTTTTCACGAAATCACACCCACAGATTCCAGGAAAGGGACCTCTCCCTTTCTTGGAATCTGTGGGAGTGATAAAGATGTAACATATAAAAAAAAACGCTCCTTCTCACTTATGATTTAAAACAAAAACAAAATTTTGTCAGTCGCCGTCTTGGATATACATTTTGACATCACTATCGGCTTTAGCACCCTTGAAAACTATGAAAAACACCAATCACGAAAAATCTGAAAATTTTCGCAACCACCATCTTGGATTTTCATTTTGACCAAATTCACAATTTCTCTCTCTCCGGCATGCAGTGTACTCAGGCCGATGTGTTCAATTTTATCCCGCGACACTGTAATCACTATACTCTTTTCTTTTGTTTCTTTCTGCCAGCGTTCTCTCTCTCTTTCTTTCTCTTTAAATTTGAAGAAGACAGTCGCAAGTATTAACACTTTTTAGCGTGACGATTTCTGAAAGTTTACAAGTCGCGTTAAATAACTTCGTTCCAATAGCATCACACTAATACAGGGTGTAACATGAAGGGTAGACAAAGATGTATCGTAGATACACTCACATTTTACAAAGTACAGTGTAATATGTTTGTGCTGTATCGCATTGATAGCTTTCATGCCGTCATCCGCAAGAAAACTGTATCCCTGATCTGCAGAATGCGTGGCAGCTGCAACGGAATTCTGAAAACTGTAGCGGATAAAATCTCTTCTCCTTTATGGATATCCTTTGTTAAGAGAGTTATTTGAATTGCATTTAATGTTTTAATTTTTGCAAACTGTGTGGATTAAGTTATCTGAATTAAATGATTTTTTATTTTTTTTAAAGAAGGCAAACTTATTTGTCCTCAACCAGACACATAAAAATACTCACAAAAAAAGACTCCGGACAGCTAGAATACAAAGGGTCAAATAAAATTTGCTAGTGAAACTACGTAGAGCTGAGGGGTGTCGATATTAAACATGACGAAATAACAATAAAAAGTTTTTTTTTGGGTTCAATCACCACTGTAAGTGTTGTTACTTGAAGTGTGGGTTGATAAAATCTGTTTTATCGTGTTCAGATATCTATACACATCACGTTTGTAAAGTATACACAAAAAAAAACTGTTATTTTAAGTGACTACACTACCGACGATTCTGCCTGCCTAGCCTTTTCCCAACTATGTTGGGGTCGGCTTCCAGTCTTAACGTATGCAGCTGAATACCGTATTTTACATCAATCGACTGCCTATCGACCTCCACAACCCAGTAACTGGATAATACGATACCCCTTGGTAAGAGTGGTTGTCAGACTTTCCGTCTTCTGACGACCCGTAACGACTGTCAAAGATCCATGAATGACAGCCGGGACCAACGGCTTATCGTGCTTTCCGAGGCACGGAGGAGTCTCGGTATGTTAAGATGGTCACCCATGCGGCTATTATTACTTAGCCAACGTCGATTGAAGTCCCAAAAAAAAACATCAACGAGTTAATTTCTTTTATTGTTTTATCATGTTTAGATCATTCATCAGGTCTGCGGAGTTTTGCTAGCTAATTTAATTTGACCCTGTAAATAGCTTCTGAGAATTTCTTAATGTAAAAATCCGATGCCTTTTAGTAGGTATCGGATTTTAGATATCGGTATTTAGGTATCGGTTAAAGTCAAATGATATATAAATAGGCCCTTGTTTGGCACTTTTGAGCGTCAAAATTTACAAAATAATAAAATTGATTCTAGTCGCCCCTTCCAAAAGGTAGTTTTCGTATGGAGAAGAATGGGCAAGAACTCCACCGTTACTTTTTTTAAATGTTTGACAATATTTTGTGTAGATAACATTAGTTAAATAATTATATGTGAAGACGATGCACCTAGAAAAAATTACTATACCACAATAGGTAAAAAGAATAAAAAATAAAAATGAAGCAACAACAGATAATTTAATTATGTGATAGATACATGGTGCTCACATATTTACAAACATTGTAAAAGTAGACGATTTTTACATGACCAGATCTCGAGATCGAATCATAGTCGAACCCAGGACAGCAATGATTGTGGATAGCTTATAGCAATCGCGCTGACAACCACCAATCAAACTAGCCACACAGTCTACATTAAATTTGATTGCGAAGAAATTCATAAGAAATCATATTCGATTAAATTGATTCGTCTGACATTCAATAACATTAGTTCCTGCTTTGTAGCTAAGAAATTCCATTCAGAAATAAACATTTCATGTCGTGACGACAAAAATATGATGAAATGAGATCTACAGCTGCACTGAACGTCTTTTATAAAAATAAAAACATTTTATTTCGGACAACTAAGGGCTTCATAAATTGTTAGTAACAGGTTTTCAATTAAAACACTATTGTAAGTAACTTAAACTAAAGACGAATTAATGGAAAAACCACCCATCAACTAGACAACGAGAAATGGAAACTATGGTATAAGTCTTCTCACAAATTGCCTTATTATGGTGAAGGAAGTATCTGCCGCCACAGCCTTCGGGATGCCATTGTCATTATTCTGCTCACTCAGGAAAGACGCCGTTTTCATGCGGAAGATGGCATGAAATCCATCCAGGGTTTCCGTGAAAATTTCTGAAGCACTGCAAAAACGAGGTAGTCGCAACTGCATCCTAAAAACATTATTGTATTGTTTTATGAATTAAGTCTATTTTTATCAAAATATTGAATAACAAAACAAGCATGGACCAACTACATTGCCATAAACAGAATAACATTGAAAAGTAGACTGTCATAACGAACCCGCGAAAAAGCCTAAAAATTCTCTTTTCAAAAATCCGTAATCCAAGATGGCGGCTGTCCGCACGTTATCTTGCCGCGCCGCTTGGCACATTGTAAAGTTTGGAGTTTTGTGCCTCGGGCCAAGTCAAGTTTCTTCATCACTCTAATTACCTGTCTTATGCATTGGGGTTCACCGACCTGTACAGCTTTTGCACAATCTCTTACCTTACAAAGTATGACAATACTACGGAGATAATATTTAAATTAAGCTTTGCAAAAGGTAATTTGCCTTTGAATTAAAAATGGTAAAAAATTTAGATTGTAAATTAACTTTTTGTTTTTTCCTTGTTATTTCAAAGTACCTATCTACCTATAAGGTTGAATGAAATTATGGTATTGAATGAAGAATGCGTTTAGAGTGAGCAAGACTAAGCATAATCAGCATTAATGTTCCCACTGCTGGGACACAGTCCTCAACACTGTGAGAGGGAAAAATATGTACTCTTATTTTCTACTTCAAAGTTAAATTTTTCCATGCATCAGTTTTCCCTGCAAACTTCATCCAACCTAGCATATTCCCGACACGTTTCGTAAAACGAATTCAAAACAATGCATCCAGCAATTCGTTGTTTCAAAGTCAACAAATGTTTCAAAGACCAAACTCGATTTGGGATGCATCTAAAATTGTCTACCGAAAACTAATGGGTAAGGTAGAAAATACGGATTTTTATGCATTCAAATATACAGGGAGATGCAATCTGCTGAACGTATCTCCTACAACGTGAAGCCTTGAGACTAGGGGTGTCTAACGTTTAATTTCTTATGTGGTATAAAATACAATAGACGTGGATATATTTAGTAGTTCCGCTTAGCTATTTCTAGAGAGCCATAAAAACTCTGAAAGAAATTGACACGTGTTTTACCTCTCAACGAGGCATCCTCAGGATGACGATTGACTTGTCGCGAACTCGAACATGGCGTGTTGCCTCACCAAGATTCTACGTTCAACGCTTGGTGTGGCAACACCACAAATGTGTGGCAAATCCACGTCTATTGTATTTTATAATGGATTTCCGTAAGGTCACGCCTGAATCAATATTAACTTTCCTATGTGGCTTTTTTGTGAATATTTAAAAATGGTTAGATAAAAAAATAGTATTATATTCGAGTACCTAATATTATACCTAATGATGAAGTGTTATGTGATTAAGATTCTACATAAAAAAGGTAAGCAGATAGAAATGGGTACAGTTTATCTTTTTTTGCATAAAAAACATGATAGGTATAATATGTTTACACATATACTATATTCAGAGTCGTCTAATTCCGAGGTTTACGCACTAAAAGAGCTAACGGGTCCTACTAAAGGGACATATATTATACGAATAAAGAAAAAAAAATAACGTGCTAGGCTACAACGCAAAACCAATTATTAATAGTAAATAGCTAAAGCACACTATAATAAAGTAACAGTATTTTATCTCTGCAGTGACCTTGAAATAATTGCCTACGGCCGCTCGGTGGGTAAACCTTCCACGTCCGTGCGTAACTGCCGCACACTCAATACTGTTGCGTATATAAACTGAGATTTCGAAGCGCGTCGTTTCGGCCACTTTCTATGAAGATATAATACTGTTACTTATTTATACTGTGGCTAAAGTCTTTCTGGGATCTCCATGAGTCATGAATGACCGCTAGTCAATAAAGAGGCATGTAACTTTTCGAATCACATTCATATTCAAAAGTAATTTAATCAATTTTCGAACGTCAAAATTACATAAGACAGTCCCCCAAAAACGCTCGTCCTTCACACGCACATTAGGTTTAATCGCAGGGTCAGGCAATGAATTGAAGCTTAATTGAAGTTTTATTAATAACAATAAAACTTCTATTGTATCTCGTTCAGAGTCATTCAACCGATTAAGAAAACTTTTCAAAAGTCCAAAAGACATTGTCATTAGAGCTTTAACTACTGTTCGCCTTTTTACGTTACACAAAGTTTATTAAAAAAAATCTGCAAAACTCATGGTTCCGTGACCAACCGGCGCATTGGAAATTACTTTATTTCATTAAAGCACTTAAAAATCAGAGGTAAACATCTACCCTTAATTATAATCTTATCGAAATCAGTATGGTCATTTTGAAGCCCTAAACTCTCTAGGACCAATTTTCATATTTTTTCGATTTCTATTTTCGTGTTTGAGAAGCTTTAGATTCTTTGAAAAAAGTCCCAAAGGACACTGGCATTTAAAGATATATATATATATATATATAAACATGATTGTAAGGCAAAATAAACGATTATGACACTTGTTCTAGGACACACCAAAAACTTCAGCGTTGCACAGTAAGTCGTCGTGTCGTGAATCTAGTTCCAGCCATTCCTCTCCTCATTCACTCGCACAAAAAACCTTCCTTTCCTTTTATTCGCCGCGTTTCGTTTTAAACAATTTTAACCTGTGTTCATATTTTAATGTGATACAATATTTTTATCACACAAACATTTTAAAATATGTTTTTTTTGCAATATTATAGCCCTTTCAATAACGCATCTTTTGATACCATTTTCATTGTTCTATCTTAATAATTGAGGGGGCAGCCCCCAGTCGCAATTTTCTTGAAAACGGGAACACACGACTACACATCAATCTATTATAACATTTCCAGTATAAGCTGACCTCGCATTGTACGGAAAACCTGTATAATGAGAGATTAGCATAAACTGGAAATGTATAGCTTGATATATAGCCGTGTGTACTACTGAAGCGATCGAAAAAGCATTTTTAATGTTAAAACATAGGCAGTCATGGGGACCGCCTATTTCACGACAAAAGTGAACACTTAAAACTATAACATAACATCACGCCATGTTTCTCCGAAGGGTTGGGCAGAGGTGTACCTATAGTACACCCACATTTCGACCATTATGTTTAAATCCCATGTAATAGGGGCGAGCCTATTGCCATCAACCGGGCTCAAAACCATACTCCGGGGTGCTACTGAGAAATTCAAGATACGAAAACCCATTAACACTGCCCGACCTGGGAATCGAACCCAAGACTTCAAGCTCAGCACTAACACTTGCGACCACTTTTATTTTATTTTTTTGGGTGGGAAATTTTCAAATAACTTCTCCCGCTCTGGGTGGAGCGGGAGGGCGTGTCAGACTCTTACTCACTAAAACCCACCTGTGTTCCTTCAGTTGCCCTGTTGCCGGGGGGCCACGATTTCCCTTTCGGCCCTTATTCGCAGCCCCGAGCACTTGCGACCACTGGACCTCAAACTATATCTATACTTAATATTATAAAGAGGTAAATTTCTTCGAGTATTTGTTTGTTAGTTTGTATGTAGGGGGTAATCTCTGGAACTACCAGTCGGATTTGAATAATTATTTTTGCATTGGATAGCTCAATTCTTGAAGAAGGTTATAGGGTGGCGTACGAAGTCGCGGGCAGAAGCAAGTTTAATTACTTTCACTGTTGGCCTAGATCTACATGTCATACATATAGCTGCAGATATACTGTTTACATATTTAGCCTGTCGATGTCGGTGACGCGAACCCATAAAATTTTCCCCTACCAAAAATCGCACAACGCGCCTAAAAAAATTTTTAAATGAAAACTTCTTTATGCACGTTGGGCATTTTTGAGATAGGAAAAAGCAATTGAACTCGCAACACCGTTACCGACACCTCATTTTTGTAAACACGATTGTGCTCTTTATTTATATTACGTTACGGATCAATGTTCTATGCAAGTATTTTTACTTAAAAGGTTTAGGAAGTATTTTTTTAAATTGTTCAAGTTTTCACTTCTGTCGGCGCTCCCGGAGTGCCACAGATTTTTTATTTTATTTCTATAAATAAATAAATATTGCGCGCAACCCTAGCCCTAACGGTTCGAAATGGATGGATGCATCTAATGTTTTGCTTTACGTTGGAACGCTGATGGATATTTCCTGTTATTATGCTAATTTTATTCGACTGATGCTAAGAGGATTAAAACAAAATTAAACTGGAAAGTTTCGCTTCATTCCAGATAAATGATAGTACCCATTAAGTAGTAATTTTCCACCTGTGAGAAGCTCGTCACAACCCCCATCTTTTATTTTTGCTTTAAAGTTTTTTGTATCTGTAATAAATGTTACGCGCAAGGAGCGATAGTGAGGAGGAGCTCGTGGAGTCGTGGCTAAATAATAACAGCAGCACGGATCGATTGCCAGGGCTGGTTCGTGGATGGGTGACCATCTTTACATACCGAGGCTCCTCCGTGCCTTGGAAAGCATGTTAAGCCCTTGGTCCCGGCTGTCATTCATGGATCTTTGAGTCGTTACGGGTCGTCAGAAGCCCGAAAGTCTGACAACCGGTCTTACTAAGGGGTATCGTGTTATCCAGTTACTGTAGTTGTGGAGGTCAGTTTGGCAGTCGCTCCATGAAAATACTGGTATTCAGCTGCATCCGGTTAGACTGGAAGCCGACCCCAACATAGTTGGGAAAAGGCTAGGCAGATTGATTGGGCAAGGCGCGATAAAGTTAAAACGCGTGTAACCTTTTCGAAATGAAAATGATAGCATTATCATCATAATTTTGGCAATGACATAGACGGAAAAATAATAAGGTGCAATTCAAAATGAACTTAAAGTCCATAGCATAGTCAAAAAATCAAAATCAAAAGTCATTTATTCAAACTAGGCTGAGAATCAGCACTTTTCGAACATCAAAATTACATAAGATTTTTTTTTTTTTTTTTTTTTTTTTTTTTTTTTTTTTTTTTTTTTTTTTTTTCGTTAGAATTTTGTTGTAAACAGACGTGTCGAACATTTATTAAAATAAATAAATAATTACTTGCTGAATCGTGACCTGGTTTTACCAAATAGCCGGTAGTGAAGCAAACTGTGTCATACGTAAGCATAACATGTGTGAATCGCTTCTGTGAAAATGTGTATAAGTGATTAACAAGTAAATAACTTGTATCACAATGGCAAGCAGTCCCTTCAGCAGGGGTGGCAGATGTGTTCGAAGCCCACCTCCTACACCTGTGCCCGCACCCGCACCTGCACCTGCACCCGAGCCCGGATCTCACCCTCAACCACCCAGCCGAAGAGAAGATGTCATGATGGAAGTGATACCTACGCCGGAAATCCAGAACTGGATGTCGTCCATTGAACAGTGCCTTAATGAAGTGTGCTCTATTGTATCAGAGGGCAAATTAAACATGGAGCAAAAACTGCGTATAAGTACCCTATGCCGAAAAGTTAGTCACGGCACATCGCAAATGGCCGTTCAGTACCAGTCCCTTAAGAGTAGAGCCGTCCAAGCCCACTCCACCGTCCAAACACTCGAAGACCAAATTGATCTGTCGCAGCAACTGCAAGCCCTTAAGCTGTCAATCGGAGCTTCAATGAAACCGGTAACGGGAACTTCTTATGCTGAGATGGTTAAGCAAGGTACCAACAATTTTATACAGCCGATAAACCTAAGCTCAGTTGCCATATACCCTACCGACAAGCTGAAGTCGAGTGAGGAGACAAAAACACTTGTCCAAAAAATTATATGCCCCGAGCAAATGAAACTTCAAGTAAGAGGACTACGTATGACGAAAAATGGCGGTGTCATTATCTGCACTGAAACAAAGGACGATATTGAGAAGGTGAAAAAATCGATGCAGCAGTCAAATTCAGGCCTTACAGTAGACGAACCCCCAAAAAGGAAGCCGAGACTAGTAGTTATCGGAGTGCCCTCATCCATGCAAGAGAAGGAAGTTTTAACTTGTTTATTCCACCAGAATCTAGCAGAGACTCTTCAGAATTACAGCCTCGAGACCTTTTTGACCTCTATTAAATTAAGCCACAAGTCAGGTAAGAAGGACGCTGAGACCTGTAATTATATAATAGAAGTATCTGCAGACATACGTAAAGCCCTGATATCAAAAGGCAGAGTGTTTGTAAATTGGTCGTCATGCCCTGTGAGAGACTTTACTCTAGTCACACGTTGTTATAAGTGCCAGCAATACGGACATGCGGCCAAATCATGTAGGGAGACCACCGTTACCTGTGGCCACTGTGGTGATCAGGGACACTCCATTAAAGAATGCACAAAGAAGACTGAGGAGCCAAAATGTGCTACTTGCTTGCACTTTAAAAAGCCGAGCAATCACAAGACAAGTGCTTCTGACTGCCCAGCAAAAATAATGGCGGAAAAAAGGTACATCAATTCAGTTGATTATGGAGGCGCCTAAGAGCGCCGTTAATTACGTATTTTTTTAGCCCGTGTTATTGTTTTCATAATTATGATTAATAATTTAATTAATGACATAGATAATTTCTCTGTATCTGAATCCCGAATTTGTGACGTTGAACACTGTAAACAATATCTCTCCTCCCACACTAGTCCACTAACCATACTAACACAAAATATTCGCAGTATTTTTAAAAATTTCGACAACTTCAGCATTTTTCTACAACGTCTAGACATAAACTGTGACGTTATTGTATTAACCGAATGTTGGCTTTCCAAACAGTATAACATACCACTTATTCCGGGATATAATATGTATAAAAGTAACATAAACTACAATCAGAACGATGGGGTGGTAGTTTACGCAAGAAATCATCTCAATGTGACTGTCGAGGAACCAAATATGCACGACTGTAATAGATTGTTAGTTAAAATTGGGTTCGAATTAGCAATACTTGCCTTATATCGACCCCCTTCTTTTAGAAATATAAACAATTTCACTGACTCTCTAAACAACACCTTGCAGAACCTATCGTCTTTCAAAAATACTATTTTAGTTGGAGATATTAATATCAATATTCTTCCGGAAAGTGCTGACGCATCCGCTGAGGAATACCTTAACCTATGCGCCTTCCATGGTTTGCTTCCTGCTCACACGCTTCCTACACATCAAAGTGGCTCCTGTTTGGACCATATTATGCTCAAATCAAATTTCCCTGCACTTGCCCTTGTAACTAATTCCACAATAACCGATCACAATGCTACCCTACTTATTTTAAATTGTAAATTACCAAAAGTAGACACTCGCACAATTTCTAGTTTAATTGTAAATAAACTTGAAGAAGATTTACGCAATATCGACTTTGACCCAGTTTACGATTCTGCTGATCCGCAGTTTTGTATGTTGTATCTAATCAAAAATGTACAACATGCAATTCAGAAAAACACGGTCATGTCTCGGCGAAATAACAAAAACTACAACATAAAACCATGGATCACGACAGGACTCATTCGCTGTATGAAAAATAGAGATAAACTGCATATGAAAGCTAAATCTAATCCAGATAATTTAATTTTGCAAATGTCATATAAACGATATCGTAATTTCTGCAATAATCTTCTAAAAAAAGTAAAAAGCAACTACGATAAAATTGCACTAGAAAAAGCTGGTACTAATAGTAAAAAAATCTGGAATTTTATAAAAAATGTAACGTATAACTCTAAGCAAAATCAGTCATCTTCAGGTTTATTACAAGCACACTCATCACAGTTAGCATCTGCCAACATTGCGAATAATTTCTTTGTTAATGTTGGTAAATGTTTGGCTGAAAAAGTTCAGGGCCAGTCACATTATCTAACAAGCACACCATTTACATGTAGCACTATTCCATCATCCTTTGTGTTACTAGACACTGACGAGACTGAGGTAGAATCGATAATTATGAGTTTGAAGGACGACTGTGCAGTTGGCTGGGATAACATATCAAATAAAATTATTAAACAGTTCAGGCACATTTTGGGACCGCCACTAACTTATATTTTCCAAAAATGTTTAACTACAGGTCTTTTTCCCAAGTGCCTAAAAAAAGCTGTTGTTGTCCCTGTTTACAAATCAGGCAGTAAAGATCAAGTGACAAATTATAGACCTATTTCCTTGCTGCCTACTATGTCTAAAATATTAGAAAAAATTATGAATAAAAGGCTTTACAAATACTTGGAGGATAAATCAATTTTATCTAAACGGCAGTTTGGGTTTAGGCCTAAAATGTCAACAGACGATGCCGTGCACCTACTGACTGACTATCTAGTACAAGAACTTGATAATGGTAACCACACAGTAGGAATCTTCCTGGACCTCGCCAAAGCTTTTGATACGGTTTCTATTCCTATTCTGTTGCACAAGCTTGAAGCCTTAGGTATTCGAGGCACCCAGCTGAAATTATTTAAGAGCTATTTAGAAGATCGTACCCAATGTGTAAGGATTGGTAATATTCTCAGCGATAGTAAAAAAAATACGTCTTTCGGAGTTCCCCAAGGAAGTATTTTAGGGCCTACACTATTTTTGATATATATAAACGATCTTTGTAACCTAAATCTAGATCACGGCCAAATTGTTTCTTATGCTGACGACACTGCCCTTCTATTTTCGGCTGACTCAGAAAAAAATGTCTACAAGCATGCGCAACATGGATTCAATATCGTTAATAAATGGCTTCAACACAATTCACTAACACTAAATGCAGACAAGACAAATTACATTAAGTTTTCGATGCGCAAGCAAACATCAACAACACCAACAAGCACTACCTCGACATTACATGCTCATTATTGCACAATTCCTACAGATAACCAATGTGTTTGTCCTAACATTAAAATGACAAATACAACAAAATACCTTGGTGTTATAATAGATGAAACACTTTCGTTCAAACAACATATACAAGCTTTAAATAATAGGATGCGCAAGTTAATATTTGTTTTTAAAAAGTTACGCTATATTGCTGACCCAAAAATCGTTAGACAAGTTTATTTTGCTCTATGTCAATCAATATTAACTTACTGTATTACCACATGGGGTGGAGCGGGTAAAACAATGTTACTAACCATCGAGAGAGCTCAAAGGGCGATTCTCAAAGTGTCTACTTTCCGCCCTTTCCTTTTTCCTACTTACCTCCTATACAAATCTTGTGAAGTATTAACAGTTCGACAGCTATTTATAATGGGTATTGTATTAAAACAACACACAGCTTTACCTTACAGCACTGCATATACTAATAAAAGGCGTAAAGATATCGTTTGTCCACAAAATACATCTAAACATGCTTTTGTATCCAAATTTTACCTGTACCTCGGTCCTCTTCTCTATAATAGACTAAACTCGAAAGCAAACATTTATTCCCTGAACAACACAAATTGTAAGAGTATTCTCAAGGATGCTCTCCAAAGTATGTCTTACGAAGATACAGAGAATTTACTAACTGTGTTAAAGTGAATATGTACAAATTTCACCTACTTTAAGTATTTATCAAATTTAGAAACTAAGTTTTAAGCTACTCAACGTATAATTAGTGATCTATTGTCAACCTGCAGATTATTTAATTATTTATAAGTTTATTTTAGCGCTTCTCGCCTGAAACACAGGATTACCTAGTTCAGGCACGTAAGTCTTAGGAATATAATTTACATTTAAGCAAATCTGTAATCATTTTTATGCCTTGTAATTTTTGGAATAAATATTATTATATTATTATTATTATAAGACAGTCCCCCAAAAACGCCCACCCTTCACCACTTCCTAGTGCCTTTAGCTGGGAAGAAGAAGTGGCGCAACAAACTCCCCAGCAGCACAGTTGTCTGTTCAAATTAGAAAAAAAATGATTCTATATAAATTATTATGCAACACAAAACATTATTTTAATTATTAAATTACTGGCCATATGTCAGCTAGCACACGCCAATATACCAACCAAAAACATCGAGAACTCAAGCAGAATAAAAAAAAAAAAAAAACTAAACGTAAACAGAACTTAATATCTAAATAAAAGCCTCCAGGCATAAAGGGCGTGCCCGCTCACATAGTTATTTCTTGACTGTCGTACATCGTAAGTGTACCAAAATACTATAACATAAATTTTATATTTCCATTTTCACTTACAAAGAGAATACTTACTTTGAGTTTAAACCAGGAAATTATGAGTTCAAACACAAGAATCAACACGGCTACGATTCTTTGCTACGCACTGTCTACGAGTGGTATTCGTAGAAGGTGCCGCAGCAAGCGATTGCCTATGAGTCTAAAATGACTCAACGTAAACCACGTTCTTGAAATATGACCCAAATAACGTGCTGTGACTATGAAATATGCACCAAAATGGTAAAATCACAAAATATTTCTCATTAATATTACAAAAATTTGAAACAGGACACAAACGGCAGGCAGAATCAAATTGAAACCAAAATATAATAACTGTAAAAGCAAAAGTAAAATCTACTACCTAAATTGAAAATGAACTCACAGTAAAAACTTAAAACGTTCATTTAATGAACGTGGCTGGTAACAAAATAATGGTCGCTTCAAAATAATGTTATATTACTTGCAAATTGTGATCGTATTTAATGTGATATTATGTCAGTTGTTATTTTAAAATTGGTAGGGTCCTCCATCAGGGTTTTCCCCTGACTTCAACCTGGCCAGGCATAGTTTACCATTTTTCGGGTCCCAGCATAAAGTATAATTTTAATCGGTAAATGGTAAATGATACGAAAGGACGATGTTCATTTATGGCCCGAATCGAGTCCAGACAATGTATATTTTTTAGCATATTTCAATAGTTTTTGAAGTGTTAAGAATGAGCTGTTTGCCAGGAAAAGGATTGAAAAAAAAACGAAATATGCAAAAAATTACTCTTTAAATTAAAATAGAGGAATTCTTACAAAATCTGGGTCTAATGTGCTTTTAAATGCACTATGACTGTGTAGCTTTTGGACATGATCGTTTTGGTTAGGGTATGCATGTACAGGACTTTGGTCATGGTACTTTATGTATAAGCATACACTTCTTATCATTTTACAAATGGAGCATACGAATACTTGTTCTATTTTTGAAGTGAAAACTTCTTTAGGCGCGTTGGGTATTTTTGAGATGGGAAAAAACAATTGAACTCGCGACACCGTTACCGATACCTCATTTTTGTAAACGCGATTGTGCTCTTTATTTATATTAGGTTACGGATCAATGTTCTATGCAAGTATTTTTACTTTAAAGGTTTTGGAAGATTTTTTTTGTAAATGCGATTGTGCTCTTTATTTAGATAAAGTTACGGACCAATGTTCTATACAAGTATTTTTCTTCCACCAAGGCAAGATCGCGTTCAAGTTTTCCACTTCTGTGGGCACTCCCGAAGTGCCACTATTTTTTTTGTGTTACCATGAACTGCAAGAAAATGTCTTTCACTAACATAGTTAAAGAATCTACTTACTTGAATTTTCCTGAAACTGAATCCAAGACGATTCCTGATAATTTCAGATTAGTGTGTACAGTGAAGTCTTTTATGTTTTCGTCAGTTTTCCAATTATTTCCTTTATCAAGTCAGGACACATATCACCTTTTGAAGTTACGGGACTAAGCAGACTAGTGCATGGAAAACTATATTGAATTACTTGATGTCGCGTTGACATCAACCTAAAACCCTTGGCAATTTCATGAAAACCATAAATAACGATCTGTCAGTGTCACATACCTATTTATTTTGATCTGTAATGTAAAGATGGCTGAATTTCATTCCGTGGCATTAATATTATGATCCAATATTTATTCGATATTTCAGAGTTAGTCTCATAGTGGAAGTTGCTTACTTGTTGCTTAAGTTGTTTACTGTCTCCTCCAGAAAGGTTAACAGTGATTTAAAAATCACCGTGTATAATGCTGAGTGAGCAGACAAAAATAGCTCTCAAGGTGACGAAAATATTTTGGATGTGACTGTACCATACATCTAAGGATTATAAAACATGTTACTATTTGTAAGTTTAGTTTAAACGAATCGTTAATTTCCTCAGAGATGTAGCGAGGAACAGTTTCTCACAAAGATACATTACCTACACCTGGAAGCCTGCATTTTTCTTACAAATTGCTTGAACTCAGCTCTTGGCGCGCTCAAGTTAAATTATCTCTGGAATTATCATCTGATTTATTTTCTACTCTTTGTTGGACGTGAAAGATTTCTTTCACGAGCATTTAAACGGTGACTATTAATTTAAGAATTAGGTATGTCATGTACTGGAAGTTTTCTTCTAATAACTTGAGCCAGTGCAACTGTTGCAGTAAGTTTTCATGGATAAGTCGCAGCCATCTGGTTAAATTAGCCAGCTAATTGGACGCCTAGGCCGTTCATTAAATCCAATTGGATACTTAGGCCAAAAGTTAATTGAACTTGAATCATTCAACGTTTAACAACTTGGCGTATTGAAAGTCAACCCTTTGAAGATGACTGACCAAGACCCAGCCAACTGATTCAAATGGTGAAAAAATTTCTTCGAGCGACTTGGAAATAGCGCTCGCTCGGCTCGCGCGCGATTTGGTCACAGTTCTAACCTAACCTAACCAGTTTCTCCCAGTTTTTAACTAAATGACTAGACGACATTCAGCCATCTGGTTAAACGTTGCGCTCAATGACTTGGCTAGTTGTCCTTCAGCTATTTAATTGGATAATGAGCGTTTAATGAACGGCCTAGGCGTCCAATTAGCTGGCTAATTTAATCAGATGGCTGCGATAGATAGGTATATCAAAAGGATGATGGACAGTGTATAACATAACCTAACATCAGGCCTTTATTCTCCGAAGGGTTGGGCAGATGAGTCCTATGTAAATGGGGCGAGCTTATTGCTATCAATTGGGCACAAATCTCCGGGCTGCTACTGTGAAATTCCAGATGGAATAACCCAATAACATTTTGCCCGACCCGTGAATTTAATCTAGGACTTCATGCTCAGCAGCAACGCTTCCGAACACTAGAGCAACGCGGCAGGACATTTAAACATACCTTTTTACAGTCCGTTCAACCGATTCTAACTTCTATACCATAGGCATAAGGATGGCATTAAAAGCAAAAAAGTGGTTACATTACCAACTGTTTACTGCAGCTGCCATTTGTCATGCCACCAACGCAATAGAAGTCAAAATCGGTTGAACGGACTGTAAAAAAGGTTTAGTTAAAAGGCTAATCTGATTTCAAATGGAGTATAGGTTATTGGGGTAAATAGGTGACGATACCTAGATAACGTAGCCCTTTCATGAAATTGAAGATATTGTGAAGATTATCCAAGTTGAAGATTTAGGTACTGAACGGTCTACTTTATCCACCTGCAGTCAGCTGCACATATGGAGTAAGCTCAGGTGGCACAAGCGATTATTTCCCGTGGCGTTTTTTTTCGTGCACTGGATTTTCAACGCTCTGCTCAGCGCTGAGAGTTGAAAACCTAACAGTGTGTTTTTTCAACGCGCTGGGACGAGAGTGCGTCCCAGTGCGTTGGATTTCTAACGCTCGGCTCAACACCAAGAGTTGAAAATCCAGTACGCGATAAAATCCGGCCGCGATATTTTTACGTCCGTGCGAACGTGGGCTAAAAGGCAATCGTCGTACTCCGTATCACAGATGAATGCAGATGGGACACTCCGCATTTAAGGTATGAATCTAGAAGTACGAGGTAGGATCAACTTATTGGGCCAATTCAGTAAGTGTAACGTAGTCAGAAGATCTTTTTTTTTTTTGGGTGGGAATTTGTCAAATAACTTCTCCCGCTCTGGGCGGAGCGGGAGGGCGTGTCAGACTCTTACTGACTAAAACCCACCCGTGTTCCTTCAGTTGCAACCTGAATTGCACTTTATTGTGTCGTTGCAAGAGTCGCTTTTTATTGAAATGATTTTTCGGAGTGAATCATCTATATCAATCCGTGTCCGTATGTGCAGGTGAACAAGATGCAATTGGTATATCAATTGTATCTTGGTCTGGCTGGTCTAGCTAGGCACACGATATCGCCGCGTGATAAATGTATGACAAAGGGTATAATTTGCACGTGATTTAAAATTCATAAACTTATTTAAAACTGTTGCTTACACGCTTTTGGAAGGCACGTGATTGCGTTTACTCATGGGAGACAGGAGATTTACAGTATAATCTTAAAGAGCAGTGAACTAAGAAATACGATCAATGCCATCAGAACTATTAAATTTATTGTGACTGTCATAGGAAAGTTTCAGACGTTAGAACAAATGGTCAATTCCCTTGAAATCTAGAACTTGGAACAGTCTCCAAGATATATTACTTTTACCTGGGTGCCTGCATTTTTCAAACAAATTGCTTGAAGTCTGCTAGCGCATTAGAGGGGTGCACATTCAAAGTTGATTATGATAAGTTTTTGATGTTTTTTACTTGAAAGATAACAGTAAAAAAAAAGTTTTTTAAATTATCTGCTAACATGTTGCATTACAAAAATAAAAATATATTTTTTAATGGAGGTAAATTGACAGACAAAATTTTGAAAAAGTAGTTAAACAGCAGCGCTAATAATCGTTTAATATTCATGGTTACAACATAAACATAACATCACACCTTGTTTCCCAGAAGGGTAGGGCAGAGGTCCTGTAGAAGGTACACCCACATTTCGCCAGTTATGTTTAAGTCCCATGTAATAGGGGGCGAGCCTATTGCCATCAACCGGGCACAAATCCAGACTCCGGGCTGCTACTGAGAAATTTCAGATAGAAAAACCCAATCACGGATCATGGTTATCATGTTAATTTTCACATCGACCCCATCGATATCATCTGCTTTGCCTTTCCCAATGTTGGGGTCGTCTTCCATTCTAACCGGATGCAGCTGAATATCAGTATTTTACATGGAGCGACCCACAGTAGGTAATTAAAGTACAGCTAAAACTTACTTTCACAGCAATATAGCCTGTCTTGTATCTACAACCAGCTTCAACTTTCTGACTTACTGAGTATCTTTGACAATTCAAAAGTGCCCGTAAATGGTTTAATTGAAATAAATGGTTTGAGTTTGATCAGCGAACGATGATTTGTTTTGTCAGAGAAGATGTACATAATTTATGTAACAATCCAAAACTGAAATCACTTCAGCACCTTCCACTTCCTACTTAAACCTACCTTACAACAAACTCGGGCATCAAATACAAAACATTTAAAGAGCTTCAAAAATATTCAGCGGAGTGCCCGTTGAGTCGTAAAGGAGATAGATAAAACGTATAATTTACGAGGCTTTTAGTGCTAATGGCAAAAGGCTTTATTGCGAACCCATCATAAAGTTAAACAGAAGGTGCTGCTCAAGTGGCATATCTCGGGAGACGTAAACTGGTGACTGGTTATCGTTTATGGTTCTGACGAACCGTGGCAACGTTATGGCCGGGTGATATAGATCATGGGTTGATAGGAGTGGTTGATGAGTCGACTTAAATTTTTTAGGTTATTTTCTTCTTGAGATATTGTCATTATTGTATTTCTTGTGTATTCTTGAGGAGCTCGTGGCTAAGTAATAACAGCCGCACGGGTCGATCCAACAAGTTAAGTTACGCTCGCCGGGGTTGGTCCGTGGATGGTTTGGTTTAAATAGGTTCTTATTTTTTATTATTTTGTTTATCTTTTACATAGATTCTTTTCTTTTAGATTTTGTGAATGTGAGAACGTTGTAGGCTGTAAACTTGTGTACCATTTTTTATTTTACTAAGTACCTGGTACTTGTTGATAGGCCTACACTGTCCTCCCATACCATTTTGTATTTGTTGTATTTTGTATACCTATTAACACTGTAATTTGAAAACATTGTAGAAACAATTTATTTTGAAAAGAGTAACCAGTAGTATATAGTATAGTAGTTTTAGTAATATTTAGTTTCTTGCCGGCTCTTCTCCATAGGAAGCGACCAATTGGAACCGTGCACCTAGCTTCTGACGTTTCATAAGTGCCCTTGTAGGTTTATGTGAAATAAAATATTTTGATTTTGATTTTGACGGATGACCATCTTTACATACCGAGACTCTTCCGTGCCTTGAAAAATACGTTAAGCCGTTTGTCCCGGCCCGTAAAATCAACATATACCAGTTTTATAAACACATTGCCATTGTTAAAAATTATATTCAAAATGACATGATTACTTTGTAAAGTATTATATTATTTTAACTATTGTGAATGTGAGGACTATGTGGATATTGTTTTTATTTCTCTGCTAGTTTTAGTGATGGTCTGGCAGTTTGAGTAGTTTATGCGGCCTACCCAAATGTCCTTTCTTTGGTATTGTTCGTCGAGTTGAGCTCCTTAAGTTCTGAGTTGAGCTCCACGATTACTGACAAATGCTTGCACTGACTGGACAGGTCCACTCAAATCTGTGTGGTTCTTTCCTCAAAAGACCTTTTCAGACACTTATCTACATGGTCCTCATATGGCCTGACCAAGATTATGTCTGGACTTTAAAAGAGACTGCGACCTCTGAGTTTGTTTCGGCCTTTCTTCTCAGAGTAGTCAGATAGGAAACGCCGAACTCATCTAGCTTATTTTTAATATTTTTTTATATGACGTGTAAAAGTGATTTCGATATCCTATTTACAGAATAAACAATTTCATTTCATTTCATTTCATTTCATTCCGCATTTGTAGATCTTTGACAGAAGCCCGAAAGTCTGACAACCAGTCTTACCAAGGGGTATCGTGTTACCCAGTATCTAACTGGGTTGTGGAGGTCAGATAGGCAGTCGCTCCATGTAAAATACTGTTAATCAGCTGTATCCGGTTAGACTGGAAGCCGACCCCAACATAGCTGAGAAAAGGCAAGGCAGATGATAACTTCTTGAGATAATGTAAAGCCTTTTTGGTAAAGAGTAAATCATCCTTAGTTTTCCCTGTTCATCTGTGTACCTAAAACGACAGCCTATGATAATATCATATGATAAGGTGGTGAACACGAGGTTTCCTATTACGGAAACAATTAAATTGACATGTAATACTGTCATTACCAAGCTTGGCAGGTTATTATGTCTTGATTGGTAATTGCATTAATTAGTTTTGTTAGTAGACAGGTGGACGCGATAGCACATACTCTCGATACTGTCATATTTTACGACATTTACAGACTGATTCGTACTCTACCCTAGCTATTTTTACCTAAAGCCTTTTTTAAACTGATTGCTGACCTTTTAAGTACTTTCGCTTTGAAAAACTTCGAATTTTTCTACATTACAAATTTGAACTACATAAATCGGTCCAGATATTTTCGCCATACTAACTTTAAGTCAGTCCAGACACACCATATAGAAAAAAACATGTGCGGTCGGGGGAGGTCAGGAACGAAGTTCTTTCTCACGTATGATTTAAAACATAAACAAAATTTTAGCAGCCGCCATCTTGCATTTACATTTTGACCGCATATCTGCTTTAGCGCCCTCGAAAACTAGGAAACGACATCCATGACGAAAATTTTGAAAATTTCGCAGTCGCCATCTTGGATTTACATGTTGACCAAATTCACACTTTCGCTCTCTCTCTCTCGCATACAGTGTACTCGGGCCGATGTGTACAATTTTATCCCACGACACTGTAATCACTTTACGTTTTTCTTTTGTTATTTTCTGCCGGCGTTCTCTCTATCTATCTCTTTTTTTCTCTTTGAATTAGAAGAAGACAGTCGCAAGTATTAACACTTTTTAGCGTGACGATTTCTGAATGTTTACAAGTCGCGTTAAAGAATTTCGTTTCAAAAAACCTCCTATATTTTCAACACACCTAACTATATACCACGTTCACTATCCCCAGTCCACATTTTACGGCTGTAACTCATCTAACAACGTTCCGTACTGCTGGGTATTCTCGGCACGTCACTGCGCCGTCAGATCAATCACCCATTTTGATACCCGGTACATTTCCTGGCTAGAGTGTGGCTTTTGGTTACACATTTGGTACCTACTCTTAGGTAGGGTTACCATCTGATTTGCACGGTTATGTCCAGCCAAACTTTGTCCAGACTTTTCGACTTCAGGGTAGTTTTTAAAGAAAATGTAACAAAGTATAATGCTTAGACATTTTTTCAAATTTGGACATCGGCTTTTCAGTACTTTCAAATTTCGAAATGGTAACCCTACTCTCAGGTAAATTAGGATAGGATGTGAATTTAAGTGGGTATAGCCTTTGAGATAAGTATTTCCAATCCTTTTCCTGAGAATAAAATAATTCTTTGGTTGATAAGATGTCTAAAGAAAAATTTCTCAAGTAAAGGTCACGATGTGGGAGAATTCAAAATCTGTGCTTGCTCAAACTTATGTTGAATTTCGGCTATCCAAACATGAACTTAGTGGCCGCTATCTTCACACAGTCACAAAAGTTACTATTTTGTTAGGTCACTATATTTTTACAGGATCCCTATAAGAAATAATCAAGCTATCAAATCGACAACCAAGCCTACGTACCTATAAAATTGTCTCCAGTTCTAAGAAAAGTAATAAAGTTGAATACAATACAAGCAACATTATATTTAGAAGCACAGGTTAAGTCAATTCAGAAGCGAAGTAAAGCAACAAACTTTTGTACTAAATGCAGCGCTTAGGGGCTGTAAACATTTTGCGGAGGTAAAAATAAAATGAGTTTACGTACGTGGAAGTCTTTCGCAAATTACACAAAACAAATATTACGGGATTACCCCTGTAGGTATTTGCTTGACAACATTTTTTGTTTGGTAAATATGGTCAGTGGGTAAATTACCATTTATTATTTTTATCTCACTTTTTTGCGTAAAAGGCAACGGCAGAAAAGGGTTGTTTTTGCAAGATCTGGTACATAGACGAATAAAGTAAAAAATTTTTTGGCAGATGTAGAACAACCCAATTTAGAATTTTAATAGAGATAATTGAGTGATTTGTGAGTGGGTAGGGAATTCTTTATAGAATGGGTTTATAATAATTTAAGAACAACAAACTCGACCATAACCAGTCTATTTCGAAATTCTAAAGTGTTACACAATAACAGCATCGCTTTTGTTTAACTTTTTAGAAACATACAGCACTCTATACTTCAAAAAATCAAACACGAGATCTAAAAAAAAATTTAAAAAATGCCTTGTATTTTATTCCCTTTCAATGAGCTAAAAAGCAAACAACATAGATTCATCTTCATTAGTCTATCAGTGCAGCATTCATAGCTGTTTCTTTGAATTTCACAAAACTCATGTTGTGAATGAAATAGAATTCACTAGTTATCTATGATGGCCATTTGCAAAAGTCTTTGATAAATAATATGCATAGTGCTTATGATGCAAATCTTTTATATTTTTTGGCATTGAAAGAGAATTTTAAATTTTACGTGTAATTTTTTTTGTGCTTTTTTGAGTAGATCGAGTGAACTTGGTTGTGTTTAGTTTTATTTATGGTCCGACTCTTTTGACTTGTAGTTTATATCTTAAGACTTTGTATTATCTATGGTGCACGATTAAATTCAAACAGTGGTTTTATGTTTTAAAAAATCCTGCAGTATTAAAAAAAACATCTTATGTATGTATGAACAACTTTAGTTACGCGGACGACATGGTGCTGCTGACCCCGACTGTACAACAGTTCAAATACCTTGGACATTACGTTACCGAGGGCCTTGACGACCAAGTTGACATAGAAAGGGAACGTAGGGCATTGGTGGTCAGAAGTAATAAGCTGGCCCGCAGGTTTGCGCGTTGTAGTGACCAATTTAAAGTCACACTATTTAGAGCCTACTGTCAGACTTTCTACACGTGCAGCTTGTGGTTTAGGTATCCACAGAACAGAGGCCGCTCAATGCCCTACGTGTCCAATATAACAATAGATTTAGGATGTTGTTAGGGCTACCCCGCTTTTGTAGTGCCTCTGGTATGTTTGCGGAGGCCAGGGTAGACGGCTTTCATGCCATCGTGCGCAAGCGTCTCGCGTCGTTATTAAGCAGAGCACGGGGTAGTATTATCAGCATCCTACAGGTAATTGCGGATAAACAGGATTCAAATATCCTGAAAACATTTATTCGTGTTCACATTTTGTAACCTTACTTGTAATTATTATGGACATGGTCTGAAATAAAGGATTTACTATTTATTATTATTATAACAATATATTATTAGTTTTTGTTTTTTTGTTTTGTTTTAATTATACTTTTTTTTTCGTTGTTTCTAATAAAAAGGAATCAAATCTAAAAAAGGAACAACAAAACCGCTACATCACACAAAACCCGTTGTTTTGTTAAATTTGTTTTTTTTGCAATGTTTATATTTTTCTGGTGTATTACAATAAAGTATATGTAAGTAAACAGAACCTAAGGGGCAATTCCCGTATTTTCAAGAACGTTCGCATTCAAATCTTTCAAATTGACAAACATTTTTGACATTGCTTGTAGCTAAGATGAGATTGTGGCTTCAATTTGAATATTTTTTTGAGTACATCGATTATTAGCCTTCCAAAGAAGCACCTAAATTCCTAGAAGTCTAAAACAATCCACTGTGGTCTCTATAAATATTTGGAGCATTCAGGTCAACTAGGTCGGAGCTCAGAGGGTGTAGTTTAATTTTAGTACAGTGTCCCTGTTGCATTTTAATCACAGACTTCGAGTTGCCAGTGTTGCCACCCCTTTATTTACAAACTAAAGATTCTGGGACATAATTATATAGATGGTAGGTGGAACTTGACACTGTCGTAGTCCGAGGGTTTATTTTACACAGACTTTTGTATTTAGGTAAAAGGTATTATAATAGGTTAGGTATTCTCTCTTCCTATTTTTTTTAATTTTCTTTGTCTCGTAATGTACCTTAAGTCATTTGTCCCAGCTGTCGTAAGGGGTTGACGGCGCGTTGTGTTCCAGGCGCGCCTCAAAGAGATGTCAGCACAATTGAAGGGGTCCGATGCCTGCCGCTGGGGTTGCGGGTTTGTCCGAAAGGGCTACCGTGGCCCCTGGCAACATACAAGCAACTGAAGGAACACGGTTGGCTTTTAGTCAGTAAGAGTCTGACACGAAAAGCGGGAGCAGTTATTTGATAATTTCCCACCAACAAATAAAAAAGAAGCCCGAAAATTTGGCAACCAGTCTTACGAACGGGTATCGTGGTTGTGGAGGTCAGATAGGTAATCGGTCCATGTAAAATACTGGTATTCAGCTGCTGCATCCGGTTAGACTGAAAGCCAACCTCAACATAATTGGAAAAAGGCCGGGCAGATGATGATGATGCATGCATTATTTTTAATTTACATTGTAAAAGTGGACACATTTTTTATTATCTTTAAAGTTACCAATTTTTTTTAATAATATGACTAGGTATCTAACTTTAGAAAAAAATCTATTCAAAAACTTATGATACAAATTGAATTCTAAAACTTTTTGTTATAATAAGTAAGTAAGTCCTCTTCTATAAGATCTCATAAATACAGACTTAACTGTTCTTCCAAGAAATCGACCGATTTTCTATTTATAGTCAAAGTACAGTACCGACCAAAAGTCCGTAGGCAATCTCACAAAGCAATAGACTGACGCAAAGCAGTAGGCGCGGGCTTGCGGACGGTGAGCAATGGGTAGCTCGCCGTCCGATAAGGACCAAGCCCGGGTCGACGGCGCGTTGTGTTCCACGCGCGCCTCAAAGAGATGTCAGCAGAATTGACGGGGTCCGCTAGGGCCAATGCCTGCCGGGGGTTCGAAGAAAACCGATAGGGAAATCGTGGCCCCCGGCAACAGGGCAACCGAAGGAACACGGGTGGGTTTTAGTCAGTAAGAGTCTGACACGCCCTCCCACTCCGCCCTGAGCGGGAAAAGTTATTAGATAATTTCCCAACCAAAAAAAAAAAAAAACCACAGAAAACTAACTAAATTATTTCGATTTCTGTAGGGTAGACAGATACAGTTCGTTACGAGTATTCAATTAATAGAACTTTGTTGGTTCGTGGATAATATTGGTGACGAGTATTTAGCGCAGTGTTGTGGTTATTATTTTCAAAAAGCAGGCATTAAATATATTGAAGAGATCAGATCAGATCAGAGAATATTATTGCGCTGCATAAAAGTGAGGTGAATATCTAATGAAACCGGACTAAGTGTGAGCGTTATCATTTATATATTTCATATTTTACTAAACATAAATCTTAATCAAGGGTATTGTTGATAGAACAGAGGTATTGTTGAGACAGAAGATGCCTTTAAAGTTTTAAATTCATTATGAGGTTTAATTCGATTAGTGAATAATAAATAATTAGGTATTATATGTAATAAAAACAATGTTTTTCTTTGTTCTAGAGAAATATTGTGAGGGTTAAGAGATATGAGGAAGGGGCTTATTATCGAGGTGCAGCGATGTCAAATGGTGAATGAATATGAAACAAATGGTTTCATACCAACGAGATATTTTGCTGAATTATTAAAAACACGTCATTATGAACCGTTTGCCGTGCACTCTGAAGGCTTGCATCACTGAAGACCAGCTAGAAAACCGTTTTTGACCTTAAAATATTGACCGTACCAACTTAATAAACAACAGATTCGTTATTGCATGAATTTATGGTAACGAATTTTTAAGCACGTTTCAATAGGGTGTTTGTCGTATTTCTTGCAGATATACCGAAATTGTTTAATATTATTTTAGTAATATTATTATTTTCTCAGGTTATGTTCAACGAACACGTCACTCCGGGGCCGATTGCTGTCAATGGCGGTGCTCTCGAGGTTGTTCGAGAATACGTTTACCTCGGGCAAACTCTGCAGTTTGGTAAGAACAACTTTGAGAGGGAGGCTAACAGAAGAATACAGCTGGGCTGGGCAGCGTTTGGGAAACTTCGTCGAGTCTTCTCGTCGCGTATTCCACAGAGCCTAAAGACGAAGGTCTTCAATCAGTGCGTCCTGCCTGTTATGACCTACGGAGCCGAAACATGGACACTCACGGTACGGCTGGTCCATAAATTTAAGGTTGCTCAGCGAGCCATGGAGCGGGCTATGCTTGGAGTCTCTCTGAGGGATCGAATCCGGAACGAAGTGATCCGGCAGAGAACCAAAGTTATCGACATAGCTCACAGAATTAGCAAACTGAAGTGGCAGTGGGCCGGCCATATCAGCCGTAGAACCGATGACCGTTGGGGTACACGTGTTCTTGAGTGGGGACCGCGAATTGGCAAACGTAAGGTAGGACGCCCTCAGGCTAGGTGGAGTGACGATCTTCGCAGGGTGGCTGGTAGTCGCTGGATGAGAGTTGCCGAGAATCGAGCTGAATGGCGTGCAATTGGAGAGGCCTATGTCCAGCAGTGGACTGCTATAGGCTGATGATGATGATGAATATTATTATTTTAGGATTAAAATTTGAGGTTTAGTTTCAATCTTCTTTTCGTAAAGAAAATGAATACTTAAGCTATAACCTCAATACCAACCAATATTTACTAAAGCCAAATAAAATTTACCTTAAAATCAACAATATTGTCAATAGATTTTTTTACATTTTAAGTAGTCGAATATTCTTATTTATTGCTTAATTACTTCGACCATGATCAAAGCTTTATATTTATAGAGAAAAAAATTCATTTAAAATTTAAAACATTTCAAAATTTAAATATGTCAAAATAATACAAATAGCTTCTAAGTTTCTAGACATCTATTTCAAATATTATTCAGGTGAAGTAATGATAAATAATTGTAGCAACTTAAGTAAAATAAATAAAACGAATAAATATTATTTATTTTTTATTATCACATATCACGCATTATTTTTTCTAAACCCTTTATTGCAATAAAAACATTAATAAATAGGCATGAATATTTAAAAATATTATTATTGCAAACAAAAATAATAATATTTGCAAAAACAGCGTTGTGATTTACGAGATTAGAACCTTAGCCATCTTGAATCTAAGACCAACGCTTAACGCCTTCTGTTATCTGCACATATAATTTATTTTCGAATTTAAGCTATGCCATACACTGGCCAAGGTCACGCGTATGATGCGTGCTAACAAAAGTGATGGAAATATAAGTGCGGCGCCCGCGAACCGTGACGATACGACAGTGTGTAGTGCAAAACTGCGTTCTCTGTGGTGTGTGTACGGCACTCACACCACAGACGTCTGACTGTTTACACATACAACTGTACGGACTACACCGCGTGTTCACAGCAATACGACTCTTAGCGTGCTTATGCACTTTTGAGTGCTTACTGTTCCTACGAACTATTTTTTTTTTTGTTTTTTGGGTGGTATATTATCAAATAACTTCTCCCGCTCTGGGCGGAGCGGTAGGGCGGTGTCAGACTCTTACTGACTAAAACCCACTCGTGTTCCTTCGGTTGCCCTGTTGCCGGGGGCCACGATTTCCTTATCGGTTTTATTCGAACCCTCGGCAGGCATTGGCAGATATCACTTTGAGGCGCGCGTGGAACACAACGCGCCGTCGACCCGGGCCTGGTCCTTATCGAACGGCAAGCTACCCATTGCTCACCGTCCGCAAGCCCGCGCCTACGCTGGCCGGAAATCGGCTCTCGATTCCCGACGCTCAGGGCGTTTCCTCTTGCGGCAGTTAGGTACGTGAGGGCGCGAAGTTTGCCTCTCCCTCACGCGTTTCGCCTCCTCCTTCGCGAGCATTACCGCTTCGCAGAAGGAGGTGACGGCCTATTATTTCCTCTCGCTCTGTACCATGGCCTGAACCAGGGCCGGACGCGAGAGATCACCGCCGTCGATCACCTCCACGAGGACACGGCGATGCTCCACCCAAGCCGGGCAGACCTCCACCGTATGCTCCACCGTGTCCTCAGGTTGATCCACACAATGGTGACACCCGGGTGTTTCCTCCCACCTTATCCTAAACAGGAACCTCACAAAGCAGCCGTGTCCGGTGAGGACCTGAGTCAGGCGAAAGGTGAGGAGTGCCTCAAAGAGGGGTCTTATTGCCGCAATTGTGGCGTGCTCAGCGCTGGGTTGCGACAATCGCACACTCCATGACGCCATGAGATCCCGCCGGAGCTCTGTCCGCTGTGCCGCGATTTCTTGCGGCATTGGAGTTGAGCCCCGGCGTTTCGCCTCCTCGCGCCACTCCCAAATGTGCGCGAGGACATTTGCCTCCAGATCCTATGGCGGTAATCCGGCAAGGAGGCTTGCCACCTCACAGGAGACCATGCGGTATTCTCTGGCCAGCCGGATGGCCATGACTCTCTGGGACGCGTTCAACCGGCGGGCTGGCCGCAGCCTCTATGAACGCGCCCACACCGGCGCCCCGTAAAGGGCCATGGACCGCACGACCCCCACGTAGAGCCTCTGGCAGGAGGCGTTTGGATCCCCTAGATTGGGCAGGAGCCGCTTCAAGGCAGCCCCTGGCCCGCTCCAGTCTGGGAGCCAAACGTCGGAAATGTTCGAGGAAATTCCACCGGCTATCGAGGACGAGTCCCAGATATTTCATCGTTGACTCGACACCGATGTGAACCCCTCCCGCCATTACCTGGGAACCCGACGGTGGCGCATTCCGAGGACCATGAAAACCCACGGCCTCGGACTTGTGCAGGGCCACCTTGAGTCCCAGTTGCCGGGATCCTGTCTACGATTGTCGCAACCCCGCGTGTCGCTAAGTCGGCCGCCGCCGCCGCCTGGTACAACCTCCCCTGCGCCAGGACCAATGTGTCGTCAGCGTAACAAACGACGCTGACGCCGCTAGGGAGGTCGGCGTGCAACGAAGTGGGAACTGGCCCCTCTCCATGCATGCGTTTAGAAGCCCCCTTAGTCGAGCCCCGAGAGCTCCCATGGCCAGGACCCAGACTTTTCCGGGTGTGCCGTTGGGTCCTGGGGCGGTATTCTTCGCACTCATCTATGGTACTTACTACCTGATGTTCTACAACACAACTATTTTATTTAGACACATAGTTCTCACGAAAATTATAGTCTTATACCTACTTACTTAAATAAAAAGAAATACAGTGGCACTCCGGAAGTGCCGACAGAAGTGAAAAAATGAACAATTTAAAAAAATACTTCCAAAATCTTTGAAGTAAAAATACTTGCATGGAACATTGATCCGTAACGTAATAATATAAATAAAGAGCACAATCGCGTTTATAAAAATGAGGTGTCGGTAACGGTGTCGCGAGTTAATTGTTTTTTACCCACCTCAGAAATGCCCAACGCGCCTAAAGAAGTGTTCACTTCATTAATAAATTAAATAATTCGTCTTTAAATCAAGTCATAGGTAAAGTCAGGGAAATTCATTGTAAAGCAAATTGACATCCTACATCAATTGAACGTGTTGTGATTTTAATATACGATCGATTTAAGTTGTTAGGCAATTTGTCAACATTTTTTTTCCATATCTTTAATAAGTGAGCAATAATAAAAATATGTGAAACGGTTTTCTATGAGAAATGATACAGCGATTTTAGAAATATAATATTTCCTCCTTCAACAACAGCACCCAACACCACAGTTTAACCAATAACTCTAGATTACACTGCACCACTGGGTTTTCTGCAAAACTTTCGTAGTAGCCGCTTAGATTTACTCCGCTCTTGAGAGCCAAGTTTTCACTCAAGGGAATGCTCTAAGAGACTGGTTTATAGAATGGCTAAAGTCTGTTCTTTTTACTAGTCGTATTTTGTAAACAAATATGGCGGACTGACATTTAGATTTTGACACAATTTTAGTATTTAACATACATACATACAATAAACTCACGCCTTCTTCCCATGGGGTAGGTTTTCAACAAAGATGAAATTCAATTAAATTTATAGTTTTACATTTCTCTCTAGAGAGCCAAGTTTTCACTCAAGGGAATGCTCTAAGAGACTGGTTTATAGAATGCCTAAAGTGTGTTCTTTTTACTTGTCATATTTTGTAAACAAATATGGCGGACTGACATTTCGATTTTGACACAATTTTAGTATTCAACATGCATAAACTGACGCCTTCTTCCCATTGGGTAGGCAAAAACCTTATATACTCCGTTCTTATTTACGTTCAAACATCAGAGGGGCAATTCCCGTAATTTTTAATAACGTTCTCATTCATATCTCATTCGCAATCTGTCAAAAATACAATCTATTTAACAATATTTTTGAAAAGTTTGACAGATTACGGTTTGAATGTGAACGCTTTTTTACGTACGAGAATTGACCTTCTGGTCAAACATGCACGCTGGTTGTTAAATGGCAGTCTAAATCAGTTTTTGATGTAATTCATACCGTATGTGTTCGTGACAAAGATCAAAACAATAATACCTAGGCCTTTTTTTTTTTTTTGGGTGGGAAATTATCAAATAACTTCTCCCGCTCTGGGTGGAGCGGGAGGGCGTGTCAGACTCTTACTGACTAAAACCCACCCGTGTTCCTTCCTATGCCATGTTGCCGGGGGGCCACGATATCCCTATCGGCCCATATTCGCAGCCCCGGCAGGCATTGGCCCTAGCGGACCCCGTCAATTCTGCTGGCATCTCTTTGAGGCGCGCGTGGAACACAACGCGCCGTCGACCCGGGCTTGGTCCTTATCGGACGGCAAGCTACCCATTGCTCACCGCCCGCAAGCCCGCGCCTACGGTGGCCGGAAATCTTCCTGCGATTCCCGACGCCCAGGGCGTCTCCTCCTGCGGCGGTTAGGTGCGCGAGGGCGCGAAATTTGCCTCTCCCTCACGCGCTTCGCCTCCTCCTTCGCGAGCATTACTGCTTCGCAGAAAGAGGTGACGGCCTCCCATTTCCTCTCGCTCCGTAGCATGGCCCAAATCAGGGCCGGACGCGAGAGATCACCGCCGCCGATCACATTCACGAGGACACGGCGATGCCCTGCCCAAGCCGGGCAGACCTCCACCGTATGCTCCACCGTGTCCTCCGGGCGATCCACACAGTGACGACACCCGGGCGTTTCCTCCCGCTTTATCCTGAACAGGTACCTCCCGAAACAGCCGTGTCCGGTGAGTACCTGCGTCAGGCGGAAGGTGAGGACGCCGTGGCGCCTCTCTAGCCACTCCTCAAAGAGGGGTCTTATCGCCGCAATTGTGGCGGGGCCAGCGCTGGGTTGCGACAATCGCACTCTCCATTCCGCCATGAGATCCCGCCGGAGCTCTGTCGACGATTGTCGCAACCCCGCGTGTCGCTAAGTCGGCCGCCGCCTGGTACGACCTCCCCTGCGCCAGGACCAGCGTGTCGTCAGCGTAACAAACGACGCTGACGCCAGTAGGGAGGTCGGCGCGCAGCACCCAGTCGTATCCGATGTCCCACAGATGCGGCCCCAGGACCGATCCCTGTGGGACACCGCACAACATCTCTCGCCGGTTCCACTCTCCTTGGTGACCGGGGTAGATGACAGCCCTGTCCGTCAAATAGGCCTCGACCACACGACAGAGGTAGGTCGGCATCCGGTGATACCGGAGTGCCTCCCTGATGCAACTCCAGGGCAGGGTGTTGAAGGCATTGGCGATGTCTAGAGACACCGCCAAGACGACCCCACCCCGGGCCACAGCATCCCCCGTCGTGAGGGCCCGCACGCGCATGATGGCGTCCACCGTAGAACGCCCCCTGCGGAAACCGAATTGGCTCTCCGCCAGATCCGGCCCCACCCGCACCAGCTGCCCGACGAGGCGGTCTGCAATGACTCTTTCAAAGAGCTTGCCCACCTCGTCGAGCAGCACAATGGGCCGATAGGCGGACGGAAAGTCCGCTGGGCGCCCCGGCTTCCTGATGAGGACCAGTTTTCCAGTCTTCCAGCAAAGTGGGAACTGGCCCCTCTCCATGCATGCGCTTAGGAGCCCTCTCAGTCGAGGCCCGAGAGTCCCCATGGCCAGGACCCAGGCCCTTCCGGGTATGCCGTCGGATCCTGGGGCGGTATTCCTAGCACTCATCCTGCGTACCGCCACTCTCATCTCTACCTCGGTCACCTCCGGAGCATCCTCGTCGTCGTCGGCGGTGTGGTCCGCATCGGGCACTGCAATGGGCGGAGCCATAGGCGGGGGCGTATGTTCCCCTCTTGAAGGGAACAGAGCGCTCACCACGTCCTCCACAAGCTGGGGCCGGAGACTCTGCGTCAGCGGGGGAGCCCATGGGCGGAGTTTCTCCCGCACCATCTTATATGGGCGTCCCCACGGGTCTCTGTTCAGAGTCTCCAGCAATTCCTCGCGGGCCAGTGCCCTGGCCCGCAGGATCTCCGCTTGGAGGGCGGTCTTCGATGCTCTGTACCCCTCGTACAGCTTCGCCTGAATGGCTTCCGTATCCGGAGGACGGATACGGAGCCTGCGGTGCCTGGCGTACCGGCGTCGCGCAGCAACGCACGTCCTGCGTAGAGCTTCCAGCTCTTGCGACCACCAGTACACCTGGCGCGAAGCGCGTCCAGGGTAGACTCGGGGCATTGCCACGTCACATATATTGGACATGGCCTCCCGGAACCACTCCGCCTCGTCGTTAATGTCGGCAGGCCTGTCCGGTGATGACACCCAGGCCTGCACGATCGAGGCTTCCAGGAGGAGCTCCCGGTCCAGCCGCTTCAGCGCCCACCGCTGACCACTCGGGGCCTGTCGGACCGGCGCGCTCGAGGTCCGGGTGGAGACGTCCAACCGGATGTACCGGAGATCGGAATAGGTCTCCACCCCCTCCATGACGCGCCAGTCAATAACACGCGGCGACAGAGCGGGGCTGGCAAACGAGATGTCCACCACTGATTCACCCCGCATCCGCACACACGTGGGGACAGAACCCCGGTTTAGGACGACCAGGCCTGTCTCCAGAGCCCAGTCCTCCACCATCCTTCCCCGTGTGTCCGTAAAGCGAGAACCCCAAGCCAGATTTTTGGCGTTGAAGTCCCCGAGGACGAACACGGGGAGGGAACCGAACCCGACGACGACGACTCTCAACTCCACAAGGGAGTTGTGGAACTCGGCGAGAGTTCGGTTCGGGGAGAGGTATACCCCTACCAAGACAATCTCCCCGAACCGTGCTGCCACGCAACCCCGTCCTCTCTTGACAGACTCGAGGGACTGGGTACCAGCGGCGGTCGACGAAATGAGGGTCACTGAGCCGCTCAGGTCCTCCACCTTGTCATCCCTGGGCGGGACAAAGTACGGCTCAGCGACCACGGCGATGTTAATCGACCACTGCGCCATGCTCTGGAGCAACAGATCCTGAGCGGCGGCGCAGTGGTTGATGTTCGCCTGGAGGAGGCGTAATGGGGCCATTATTGACACTCCATTTCGACCCCCTCCCTAGCCCTCTGTGAGGGCACCGCCGCGGCGGCAACGGCGGCGACGACGACAGTAGTGGAGGTGGCAGCGGCGGCGGTAGTAGTGGCGGCGGCTGCAGCGGTGACGGCGGTGTCGGAGGGCTTGCCCTTGCCTCTGGCTTTGGCGGGTGGAGCGCAGGCCTTGCTCCCAGCCCGGTGATAGGCCGGCTTGCCAGCCGCCGCACATACGACGCAGTGCGGCGCGGCGTTGCACGAGCCGGCCTTATGACCGGGCTGACCACAGCGGAAGCACTGGTCGCTGCGGTCCACCTCCGAGGTGCACTTCGCTCCCACGTGGTCGCCCACCCGGCAGCGGAAGCACCTCATAGGTCGGGGCTCCAGCAGTTTGACCTGCGCGGAGACCCAACCCACCAGAAGCCTTCGGCCCTCCCCGGCTATCAGCTTGGCCGCCGACACGGGGCAGCTCACCGTTACGGCTGGCATCCCCGTGGAGTCAGGGTGGATGGTGCCTGCCCTCACCTCCTCGGCAGAGCACCCCTCAGTCCTGGCGACCGCGGCCACCACCTTTTCCGCCGTCACGCAGTCGTCCAGGCCCCGGATGCGCAAGTCAGCGCGTTTGGTGGGCCTGGACACTCGGGCCTCGTCCGGATTCAGGGTCGCCCTGAGCCTATTGGCCAGAGCGTCCGCTGCCGGGCCGCTGTTAGCACCGGGGATCTCCAGCATCCTGGCCCCAGTCGCGGTGATCTTTAGCCGGACGCCATTAGCGGTCTCCTTCAGATCCACCGCCGCATCCACCTTGGCGAGCACGTGCTGATAGGACACGCCCTTCTTCTCCGCTTCCGGCTGTAGTGTGATCACTACAGCTGCGGACTTCGGGGCGCGGAGCCTGGCCGCAACGCTTCGCTCCTTGCGTCGCTGCCGCCTCGCCTTTCTTTTGGCCGCCCTTGCCGCCTTGCCAGCCTTCTTCTTCTCCCCGGCTACTTGCCATCCGGCGTCGGCCGGAGGAGATTCAGAAGGTGGTGGGGGCGGCCGTTTCGCCGCCTTAGCCGAGGCCCCCGCAGCCTTGGCTGGGGCCCTTGCCGCCCTGACTGGAGCAGCCGCCGCTTTCGCTGGGGCCCCCGACGCCTTGGCCGGGGCCTCCGCCACCTTGGCTGGGGCCCTCGCCGCCTGTGCAGCCGCCCCACCTTTGGTCGGCCCCGACGAGGCTGGTCTGGCTGCAGCAGCTGCGGTGGTGGCATATGACGCCGCCTTTCGCTGGCCCGAGGCCGGCTGGCTTGCCGCCAATGGGGGGCACAGGACTATGGCCTCCAAAGTGGAAAACTTGCTCCGTAGAGCAGCCATTTCCTGCCGCACCAGATTGAGGATCCGGTCCTCAGCAGTCACGGGCCGTCCCTGCCCATGTTGCTCCCCCTCCTGCGGCACCTCTCGGGGGCCGGCTCGTCGGAGCCCAGCCAAGTCCGCTCGGAGCTCCGCATTCTCCTTTTGGAGAAGCTCCATGGTGGCTGTCAAGCGGGAGATCTCCGCCCGCATTTCAGACATACCGTCCGACGGAGGCCCGGGTTGGAGGGCCTCCGCTGCCGCCATGATAGAGGCAGTAGCCACGGAGATGGCCTTGCCTCTAGAGGACTTCGTCTTCTTAAAGGCCACCTCGCTGATCGCGGCCGCTACCTCCTCCGCGAACTTGACCGCTCGCTCCGAATTGGAGCCGCCAGCGGCGTCCAGCTTACCACCACGGTGGTCCGGCTTGTTTTTGGCCCGCTCCCGGAGCGGACGGGCCATTTCGGCGACCTGTTCGGTGGCGACCACTCCACCCTGAGCACTCTTCGCGGCGTCAGGCCGCATCTTCATGCCCACCAGTGAGGCGGCAACCACCACTTCCGACTCCTCTGTTGAGGCCTCGGATGACGAGACCACGGGGTCGCTCTCCGCACTGATTACCGGCGTATCAGGCCGTTTGAGGCGACCCCGATTGCCCCGCCCCGGCCTCGAAGCGGAAGCTGCTCCCGCTACCGCTCGTCCTCAGCCTTTCCTCACCGTCGGCACTTTCGCGATCGGGAGGCTTTCCTCGCTCGAGGATTGCCCCGCCGATCCTGTGCGCTCCGACCCGCGCGACCTTTTGCCCCAGAATTTGGAGCCCCCACGTCCTACATCCTGGTCGGACATACTTTGGTCCCCTGAGGGACTGGAGCCTCCTCGGCTCTTGTTGCCGTCGCCGGCAAGCGGTTCCTTCTCCGCCACTAAAGGCACTTTATCGTCATTTTTGTTTTTGTTTTTATTATTAAGTTCCATTTTTGTTCCCACGAGTAATAAAGGATATAAACGTCCACCTAGGCAGAGCCTTTTACCTAGGTAAGCCTATATACTGTAGAGTTCGGCAGGTATCTACAGGGGAAGCGCTAACGACTGGTCCCCCACCAGCCACTCATCCTCTCGCCGCGCTTCGAAACTTAGGATTAGGTGGTTTTTTATCTTAGAGGTGTCCTTCCTCTGGGCCGGGCGGTTAAGCCAAGCCCCCGGCGGCGGCATTAAACATGCCTCCGTTCGCTGTCCAGATAACCTGGCTCAGCGAACCCGCCGAAAGTTCTCCCTCAAGATCGCTCTTGAGGGAGAAACGACAGCCGCTTTGGTGCGCCTGCACCGCAGCGGCTGGGTCACGTCCAGTGTCAATCGACGAACGTCGATCGATCAGGAGCGACCCGCCTCCCTCGTTCCTCCACTGTGGCCTCTGCAAATCAGAGGGACACGCGGAAGAACGTCGAGGAGCATGCTGCTCCCCCGCCCGCAGAAATTCGCCACAAACAATACCCTCTCCGAAAAACTCCCAAACCTTTTCCGAAGAGTATATTGTTCATGCCCAGGGTGCACCGGCCTGACAACTGCTCTTCTCCCCGAACGTATCCATAAGGGACCAGCAGGTATCAGGCACACGTGGAGGTTTTCTGTACGCACCCCAATAATACCTAGCCTGAAGTGTGTATTTGAAGCGAAAACTCGTGATTTCCATACCCTTGTTTGTTTACAAAATAAGACATGTAAGGAAGAATACACTGTAGTTTATAGTTTTCATTGTCGTGTTTCGTAAGAGTAATAAATTATCAAAAGTTTACAATATAGACGAGTACGAATTGAGGTAAGTATATGCTTTGAGTTGCAAGTGTTCTCTACGTAGAAGATTTACTAGCTGATGCGCAATTGTTCTAATTTTATCATCTATTTCGTGAAGGTCAAGATCATATTTCGATTGTAAACGAGAATTAAGAAGAATTAGGAAGACCTATTTTCCTTGAGTAATTCCAAACATATGCACTTCAATATATTCACACCTACTAAGTACTATAATCGCTATCTGAGTGATTTTTTTAACGGATTGTAGCAATATCGTGTATATTTTTAACCGACTGTGGCGGACAACGTAAGGAGGGTAATGTTTTAATTAGGAATGTTTCCAATATTGCCAGCAGTGATAGCCTAGTGGTGTGACCGTCGGACTGCCAAGTTCGAACCCAAGGCACGCACCTCTGAATTTTCGGATTCATGTGCGTATTGTATAACTATCACTTGCTTCAAAAACGGTGAAGGAAAACATTGTGAGAAAACCGGCCCGAGAGGTATTTCTCAAGGCCATGTGAAGCCAAGTCAGCGGCCCATGGGCGGCTTTAAAACTGACGCCAGGTTAGTAACTAACCACACGAAAAAGATGAAGGCCAATATTTCCGACAAAAAAGTTAAAAAGAAAAATAAAACTACAAATGATAAAAATAAAATGAAAGTTGGATCACCAATCAGTTACCATTTAAAGCTGCCTGACTATTGGAGCGGAGTGAGTCAGTGGAGCGGAGAAATGTGCCAATATTAAAACCAATAGAATCTAAACTCCGCTTCAGAGCTCCGCTCCTATTGGTTAATATTGGCACATTTCTCCGCTCCGCTGCCTCGCTCCGCTCCAATGGACAGGCAGCCTTAGGGTATTCGATTGAACTTTTCGAAAACTGTCTACTTATTGAAAATCACGTTATGATAACTGCGTAGATCCTTATGTTATTTTGTAACACAAACAAAGGATACTTAAGACGTTACTGTTCATGTCATATCCACAGTAAAACAATACTGAGACAGCTTTTATTACAATATTAAAGCACCAACACTAACCTGAAATGTTTCCGAAACCACTTTGAAATTTCAACTCAGTCGCTTTTATAACAGAGTTCAAAATTCCTCAGTGAATAAGTTTTAAGTCTTGGATATTATACCGTCAACGACGATGCAGGTAGTTTCGGCAGAGATAATAACATTGGCTTGGAGGGTAGACAGACATAAAGGATATGGTGTTTGGAACGGACATTACCTTTTCAGACAGAGTTGTAAGCTGAGCGATGGTCGTTTTGCACGGAATACACAATGTCAAAGAAGCAACATTGTATTTATTTACTATCTTAGATATATATATTTTTATGGGTTTTGAATAGTAGATTTTTTTTTTCCTCCTAGAATTGGTATGAATATGAAGAGAAGTGTCTATTTCAGTATAATTTATTAGCTTTAATCTCATGAATTATACGTAATTCTACCTACTTTCGAGAATTTTGCTGAAAAACTCAAACTCAAATATAATGGTTAGGTTACATTATGAAATAATCAACACAGTTTACTTACATAAATAACAAATTGCACAATTATACCAGATTACTCTTGTAATAATTGCATAATAATTATAATAGTCTTACCAAGGGGTATCGTATTACCCAGTAACTGGGTTGTGGAGGTTAGATAGGCAGTCGCTCCATGTAAAATACTGGTATTCAGCTGCATCTGGATAGACTGGAAACCAACCCCAACATAGTTGGGGAAAAGCCTAGGCAGATTGATTGGTAGTAGGTACCGATTGTATCTATTTTTCTATTCAATTTAATTCAAAATATTTTCACGTAAACCTACATGGCCACTTCATGAAACATCAGAAGCTAGGTGCACGGTTCCAATTGGTCGTTTCTTAGAGAGAAGAGCTGGCATGAATCTCCACGGTTACTCTTTGAAAAATAATTGGCTCTTACAATATTTTCAAATAACAGTGTTAATAGGTATGGCAGGATAGTGTAGGTCTTTCAAAAAGTAAAAAAAAGAAAAGAAAGATTTTTTATTCTGCATAAACAAAACACACATTACAAAAAAAAAATACATAAAATACACATTTACAAATTAGCTAAAAGCTACTTATTATATTTACTAAACTAATAAAAGTTTGACAAGTCCATTTACTAAACAAAATAAAAAAAATTGTCAACAATTCGACAGTCCACTAAGCCTACAGCGGCAGCGTTCTCACATTTACAAAATAGAAAAAATTCCATATAAAAGATAGATAAATTAATAAAAATGAAAACCTATTTTAACTAAACGCAAATTCTATTGAAAATAATTAATTTTGTTCTAAATGTCTACCCCCAATTTCATACGTCGTTTTTTAACACACATGCCATCATGACTGTTTTTGTTATTAACTACTGAAAACGGAGTTGTAAGTATAAAAAGAGATAAAGTTTATTCAGTTTTAAGATCCCAACTTTCTAAGCAAAATCATTTATTTTAGGTTTAACTATATCTCGTCATTTATTTAGGTATAGTATAATTATATGTCATATAAAAGTCGTTAGATTAACCAGGGTTCCGATATGTACGAGTACCTTCCTAACATTTTTCATAGAATAATTTTGCATGGCCTACTTTTTATTTTTAAGCACCTGAAACCCTTTCTTATTCCTTTACGATCACCGTTTACTCTCTATCTACTCCTCCCACACAATATAAAAGAACATTTCCGTACCCCAAAATCCATTGAATACCTATACAATACTTCTACCACATAATAATATATATCACTCAAGCGGTACTCATGCTATAAAGAATCTAAAATTGATTCTCTCCTATTTACATAATGAATAAATAAGAATTTTAGGTAATTATTCACGTAAACACATAAATTAAATTCAGATTTTTTGCTTAGTTCATAGTCAAAATATTGCAAAGTAAATTATGTAAGAGATTTAAAAATATGGTCGTAAACACGCATTTTATAATGATCTAGTTAGTGAGACAAAACAATTATTTTGTTAGACAACAATAAAGTAGGAAACGTCAGATCTGTTTGGCCGAAAAATAATGGCTACAAAATATCAATTTCGCAACAAAACCAATCTGTGCGCTTATTTAAGTTATTAAAGTTTTTCCAGGCAGTACTTATAGAGTATTTTTATTTTTAGATATATAATACACACAATTATAAAAAAAAACCCTGTCCGATCTGAAACAGGCACTACAATAACATTACTTTTATTAATACTGAAATAAAAAGTTATTGCTATTTAAAAATAACATTTTTAGTAATAAAATTACCCCAAATCCATTAAAAATTAGCAAATTTTCAGCAGGGGTCATAAGTTATGACTTGCAGATACCCACGCCCCATGTAATAACACTGTATAAATTTCCCATTGAAAAAAAAGGAGACGATTTTTTTTTCTTTTTTCCTGAAAATTACCACATAAATACTCTCAGTACGATACTTAACAACACCCTTATGGATCGGACATGGTTATTTTTACATGTTATATAAAGGAACACCCATACCCCTAAACCCATTAAATACCTATACAATACCTTTACTACATAATAATATCATTCAAGCGGTACACATGCAGAGAATCCAAGATGGATTCTCTCCTATTTACATATCGATTCAATTTGGTCCACCCTGGAATGTTCCCGTATTTTCCTTAAATAGCTCGGGGGCGCAAAGAAATTGGATTTGCATTAGACAGTGGGTTTATTTAAGCTATTTTTAATTCATTAGGCTTGGTTATTTTAAATTTTGCATTTGTAAGAGAAGAATGTTTGGATAAAAATCTTTGTTGCTTGAAAGCTGTCGTGTTAAGTTTCTTAGTCACGAATGTTTATTTTTTAACAGTTTTGATGCCTGAGTAAAAAAAAAGGAAATCTGTTTAGTCCATCAGTCAGATAATAAAAAAAATATTAGACACGTATTTTTTGCTTTATCATATTCATAAAAAATTACTTAGATAAAACGCATTAAAGTTGGGGCGTGGGGGTCGCTACGTCACAAGTAAGTATAAAATCTACATACAAGTGACGTCATGGCACATTTTAACTCAATGTATCGCAGTTATCTTTTGATTACGTTTTAGGAGTATGAGGAACAGGGTGTAAAGTTCACTAATCCACCATAGAAAAGGGAGGATCCTCCGACCAGACGGGTGTTGTGTCTGGCGGGCAACTGCCCATCGGTTCCAAGTTGAAATCTTGTATGTATGTCGATCGCTCGGTAAACTCTAACTGCGCGATGCAGGATTTGTGTGACGTCATGTTTATGATGCGTAGTTCGTATGTGGCGGTGTAACCGCTACAACGTAAAACATAAAAAAATACGTATCCAATATTTTTTTATAATCTATCTGACGGACAAAAAAATATTAGATAATTAATACATACACACATAAAGTCACGCCTTCTTCCCATGGGGGTAGGCAGAAACAACAGAACGCCACCTGCTACGAACCTTACAAACTCCTTTTGCTTCGTTTACAGTCATACACGCATGCCTGTTAGCGAGCTATTTTTTTTAATGTTAAGGTATACCGTAAAATTAAATGCTTGAATTTTTCATTGTAAGTGGAAACCTGTTGCTTTACATTTGGATGAAATCCAGAGCTTTACAAAGCTTTCGATGTTTTTTGAACGAAATGATTAATCCTTATTTTCACACCTGTGAGGTTTCCCACGGATATTCTTTGTTGTTTTGCATTTCTGAACAAAGTACATTTTTTTTTTGTTAATTACTTTACCATATTAAATTCTTAAAGATCGTAGCAGGTGGCGTTATGTGGTTTTTGCCTGCTCCCATGGGAAGAAAGCGTGACTTTATGTAAACAGGGTTATTAGTTATCCGTCGGCGATCCGTTAGAGGAATGTAGGAGAGGTCATTTGAAACCAAATTATCCCTGATGACCCCTATGCCAATGTCAACCATTTTAGAGTAATTTGACATTTTATATTTTAAAATGTATGAAATAAAAATATATAAAATGTCAAATGACTCGAAAATTGTTGACATTTGCATACGAGTCAAAAGGTGTCATTTGGTTGTAAATAACCTCTCCTACATCCCCATAATGGATTGTCAACGTATGAACATTAGCCCTGTATATCAGGGTTATTGGTTACATTTAATATTTTTATTTCATAAATTTTAAATATAAAATGTCTAATTACTCAAAAATGGTTGACATTGGCATAGGGGTCATCAGGGGTAATTTGGTTGCAGATGACCTCTCCTATATCCCCTTAACAGATTGCAGACTTATAACCAATAACTCTGTGTATGTATGATAAAGGTATTTTATAATGATATCATGATGAATTTTATAACGTTCATAAAAATATTGATAAATCGATGGCCGATTATTATTGCATTATTACTTGTATCTTTTATTTATTGCTTTGTTGCATTTGATAAAGATAGCTAATAAGCTTCTGCTTCCTTTTTGAAAATGCGATAAAACTTAGGTATTTATTGGTATGATTTAATTGCGGGAGGAGTGTTCACATAAAAATACATGTAATTTTATATTATCTTCGGAAGTCAGTAACAGTATCTTATCATCAGTCTGTCTTCTTATCTGCTAAGCTTTGTTTTTTATGAGGCGTAATTCTTTTATTTTATTGTTGGTAAAGTAACAGAACCAGCTACTGTCGAGCCTTCTACCAAAAATACTCAAAAGGATCACCCATTGTCCGCCTTTATATTTTCTAATATGATGAAATTATCGTGGACCTCTACGTTCACGTCTATAAAATGTATAGAAATACGAGCGCGTAACGTTATCGTGGACGGTTTAAAATCGTGGTCATATTTATTTATTTATTTATTTATTTATATATACTTTATTGTACACCACAAAAATACACCACAAAAAACAAATCAAACACTACAAAATATACAATGGGCGGCCTTATCGCTTTCCGCGATCTCTTCCAGGCAACCTTGGAATGGACAGTGATTTGCCTGGACATAAAATGGGGCTGTCGTTGGTGCAAATAATAAATATACAATATACAAGAATAGATACACAGATATATACATATCCTAAATAATAGATACATAAATATATACATACTTACGGTCATATATATTTCCATACATTTTACTAACCTGTTTTATCGTGATGCCGTTGACGTTCACGATAATTTATCGTCACGATGAAAACTGCCTCACATTCACTGCCTCGTAACTCTAGTAGTCTGTTAGCGCGACTCCTGAGCTTGGGCTTCTATGGTTTTGAGATTGATTTCCGGATCGAAAAAAGTGTAACTGGTTTGTCCTTTGAAGCATTCCCCCTTATACATGAAACTAATAACATAAGTATAGCAAAAGGGCTGTTTTATATCTCTGCTTTTCCCTCCGGATAGTACAGGAAAGATGTTACATCATTGCAAGTACTGTAACCTCCAGAACATCAAAACTTTATTTAAACACTTAAAAATATAAATAAATATTTATTCTTAAATTTTTCGTAATTGCACCTAAGTCAAAGTCAAATCATTTATTTCAAATAGGCCCATGTATGGCACTTTTGAACGTCAAAATTTACAAAATAATAAAATTGATTGTACCACTGGTTGTCTCTCTGCATCACCCAAAGGTTGTCTGGTAGAAAATGCCTCATCATCATCTGCCTAGCCTTTTCCCAACTCTGTTGGGGTCAGCTTCCTGTCTAACCGGATGCAGCTGAATATCAGTATTTTACATGGAGCGACTGCCTATCGGACCTCCACAACCCAGTTACTGGGTAATACGATACTCCTTGGTAAGACTGGTTGTCAGACTTTCGGGCTTCTGACGACCCGTAACAACTGTCAAAGATCTACAAATGACAGCCGGGACCAACGGCTTAACGTGCTTTCCGAAGCACGGCGGGGTCTTGGTATGTAAAGATGGTCACCCATCCACGGACCAACCGCGGCAAGCGTAGCTTAACCTGATAGATCGACCCGTGCGGCTGTCATTACTTAGCTACAAGCACAAATAGAAAATGCCTATTAAATTAAATCCGCCCCTGTACATTTGTCTGCTTAAAGTACTAAATAAATCATAATAAATAAAAATCATAATAAATAAATAAAATGTAGGTAGTTAAATGTTTTACACGTACAAAATGGCGGTGGCGGCGCATCAGAACTTTACCGCCACAGATAACAGTGACAAATGGCGTCCTGTAATGATTTACATTACATGAAATGACGCAAATGTTTCAGTGCTGAAACTTTTGAAATGGAAGCTTTTAGTTTTTTTGAGGATAAATTGTGGGTAGGTACTGTAGAGATCGTAACCTATTTATATATTTATATTAGTTGTAATATGGTACCTTTTCTGGTAATTATAAAATAATGGCATAAAGTTAAAGAAAGAAATTGGGACTGACATGAAGATGTCAGGAAAAAGAAAATTGTAATAAAATATTTTAAAGTTTACAATAATTACGATATCGTAAACAGAAATAGTCTTTCATTGATTAACGTCCCGGTACTATGTATAGTAACGACAAGTTATTATAGTATTTACCAACTGTTGATGTTCCTTTTCTTTTTGTTTATTTTCAGAACTAGCAGATACGACAGACGCAGACTTTGTCCTGCCCAAATTTCAATAATTCATACAAAATTCCCATGGAAAATGCAAAAATTGGCAGATCGGTCCAGCCGTTCTGAAGTGATGCGCTTACCAACGAACAGCCTTGAAATGCTGTCGAAAATGCTGCTGGAATGCTGTTGGAAATGCTGTTGAATGCCGTTTATCCAATTCTTGAATATAAATAATCTAAATCTCGGAAACGGCTCCAACAATTTTCATGAAATTTAGTTTGCAGGGGGTTTCGGGGGCAAAAAATTAATCTAGCTAGGTTTCATTTTTAGAAAACGTCGTTCAAAAAAAAACCGAGCAAAGTCATCCAGATATTTATTATAATGTTCACTATTTATTATGTTCATATTTTCGTTCTTCAAGGAAATATTCCTCTTTTCCGGTATTTAAACTGTCTACTCTGGGACAGCGATCAGTGACACGTTTTAAGATTTTAATCATCCTTTTCTGTATTTTTTTACTAATGTTTTACTCTTACTTGCACTGACATCAACGTAAAATGTACCTACTTATGTCTGTGTTAGATTACAATTTATAATAATCATGAAGAACTTTGTTAGCTTTTTTAACACGAAAAATGGAAACATTAAGAAAAGTTACGGCCATTAACTTGACATTAATTTCCATATAAATCAGTTTACAATGTTATTTTTCAACATTAATGCATTTTTATAAACCAGAATTATAATATCAACCACAATATGCAATTGGATCCATCAATCCTCAAGCAGACATTGATATATCCATTTTTTATTCAACATACATCTCATTTGAGTAACACACGCAAATAATTCCTATAACATGCTATTAATACATTTTCAGAAACTCAAATAGCTATGACATATGTTCCCCAGAACGATTTGCGTACAAAAAACTTGGCAAAATACGTACATTGCACATCAACACTATACATCAAAGTCTAAACTTTACGTAATTATTCACGTAAACACATAAATTAAATTCAGATTTTTTGCTTTGTCCACAGTCAAAATATTTGGTAAAAATTGTGGTTGTATTAAACACACAATTAATTTTAATGACAATTGTAATTTATATCTGGTTGGTGAGACAAAACAATTATTTTCTTAGTCAATAAATAATAAAGGAGTAAAAGTCAGATAATCTTGGCTGAAAAATAAAGTCCACAAAATATCGGTTTCGCAATAAGTCCAATCCGAGCGGTGATTTAAATGAATAAATTAAGTTTTATGTAATTTAATTTATTTTTGGATATGATTTTAACGAATACAGAGAACAAAAATAAATATCGAGAAAAGAGGACAAAACGTAATTGGTGATTTTTTAAATAATGCATGGATGGACTTACGATAACAATTTTAAGTAAAGCGTTTAAGTTATCTCAGAACAGACTTATAATTAATTCAATATTTCTGGGAAGGTCTTGAAATGGAGAAGTTTGTAAAACGTTATAGGCAGAAAAACAGCCAGAAAGATGGATGACTTGACAAATGACCATTAGTAAGATCTGGATGAGAGTCGCTCATACCAGGGAAGCATGACTCCAAAGGAGGAAGACTTATACACAGCAATAGGTGAACAACGCTGAAAAAGCAACATTAAAATCCGTTCACCAAGTTAATTTTTCCTTCGATTTATCTTACAGAATCTACCACATACATTCACCAAACCCTTGTTACTATCGCTTGGTGTAATAAAATTTAACTTTCTGTTCTGTCATCAATCTTGTCCCAAATGATTAGGGCAGAGAGACGAATCGCCGTGGTCAGTGAGCCTCGCAGATAAATCCGTCGTAGACCACTAACGTCTCGCGTCTCGGTATATTTGTCTATGATTTACTGTTGGTATTTTGTAATTCTATATTGTTACGGGTTATTTTCTGGATGGTTTGACATGATTTTCTATGGATCATTATCCTTATTCATTCACATCATTAACATTAATAGCATTGAAATCATGATTAATGAATCTTTCGACGATAAAAAAAATGAGAGAACGATTTTAAAAGTCATATTTCTGAAACGTATGTACCCAATGAAATGGGTAACCTAACAATGTTTTATACCAGTATTCCAAAATAAAACCATCAACAGAATTTTTAACTCATAGGTCACAAACTGTTTGCGTTTTTGTTGATGCTTGTTTTAGTTCAACAAAAACGCAAATAGCCATTAGTTTACTTTCAGTTTTCACAATGTTTGACTTAGTAATTCCATTTGATGAATTTGTTTCTTTTGACCTGAGGGCTGGCTCGTTCTCTGACCAAAGATTAGCATTACCATTGAACATGGCAATGCTGCCAGTCTTCTGGGCACGTTTCTGGATTACAGCGATACGGACGAGTACTACGACGCCTAAATGTCCTTTTGTATTTGTATTTATGTAGGTAAAGTTATTTATGTATGGTTGTTAGTCATTTAATTTAGTCATAGCCAATTTATTTTTTATTTTTTACAAAAAAAATACTAGTACTTTCTTTTTACATTACGTACTGTAATAAAATATTACGATGTTTGGAAATGAGTAAATTAAACTTTAGTTTCTAAAATATTTTTTGAAAACAAACTTATCTCTTTTAATTGGAAGAAAGGATGGATCTTTAGCTTATGCAGGATTTTAACGAAGTTTCCAACGTTTTCTGCAAGCAAGACGAAGTTAGCTCAGTTTTTAAGTGAGGATTTTATTTCTTAGAAAGAAAGCGAGGGTAGACGAAACAAAAGGGTTCATACAACAATGCTTTGTTTTGATTGAACTTTTAACATTTTTGCCGTGAAGGTGTCTTTGAAGCTGAATGCTGAACATTATGTATTAAATTTGAGATTAAAATTGTGCTTTTTTAATACTTATTGTCTGACATTATGTAAGGAAGGCTATGTGAAAATCAATAAATACAATATGTCCTCCGCGTGTATTATTTTACAAATGGCTAAACAAAAAAAAAACTACACTGATAGTCATTTAAATAGCGAATAAATTTTTCATTTCATAGTGTGAAATATCAAAACTATTTTGTATAGAAAATACATATACATGAAAGGATAGTTTAATAAAGGAAATAAATATGGTATAATCAAAAACATTCAGATTTGTTTAAACAGAAAATATATAAAAAAATTTTTCATTTGGTTGTTGGCTGTTGGCTAATATTGGCTGTTGGCCGCGTCGCCACGCCAACAGCCGGTCTTTCACATAAAAAATTAATGACTTGCAAAAAACAGTCTATTGAACGTATTCTTCAGAGCAGAATGTGTTATAAACCGTGGCCACCCTTTAACCAGATGGTGATTTATTGGTACAGTAGGTACAGTACTATTTTCTTGGTCAACGCAAGCCAAAGATTTAATGTCCACATCAACCCACTACTCTATCACAATTAATTCACACATTTCAGTCTATAAATCACGTAGAAATAAAATGTAAAGTATAATTTCATAGTGTTACAATATTTCAGTCCGACAAGCTGACGGCCGAAGCCCTACTAATACTTGCATAACTGTAAACATTTTACGACGCTTCGTACGTTATGACCCTCGTAGCAAGTTATAAGCGGAAGCGGGGCGATTTCATAAGCGGAATAGGTTTTTGATATTATTACGAATGACTGGTGGCAGGGACATCAAAGCGAAAACTATTACCATGGATTCAGTACATGATTCTGAACCCCTCTTTATCGTCAGTTATTATTTTTTAACCGACTTCCAAAAAGGAGGAGGTTATATGTTTTTTTTTTTTCTTTTTTTTTATATATGTCCACCGATTTCATGGACCGATTTTGAAAATTCTTTTTTTGTTTGAAAGGGTATGCTCTCGAGGTGGTCCCATATAAATTTTATTACCTTGGCTTCGATATTTTGTGAGTTAGCTTCAATAATACGTACTTTTTTCCCACTTAGTATGTGGATGATATGATAAGTTCCTGTCACTGTTATCTATATAGCAGGTAGTGGTTTTCGAATTTGTGTGGGGTAGGTACCACAACTAAAAAGTGAAAAATAAAAACTTTTTACAAAAAAAACAACCGACTTCCAAAAAACACTACAAAGTGAAAAATAACTTTAATTTCGGAAGTCGGTGACAAAAAACGAAAATTCAAAACCAAAGACACCGACTTCCGAAATTAAAGTTATTTTTCACTTTGTAGTGTTTTTAAATCTGTTGTTTCATAGAAAAGTGCAATACCTACGCGGTCAAAATGTGTGGAACAGCTGATTTTTTTTAAATAACCGCTGAAACATTTCAACTCGAGGGGTTCAGAATCATGTACTGAATCCATAAGTAGTAACAGTTTTCGCGTCGATGTCCTTGCCATCCTGTATAACAATGGATGGAGTTTTAAAGATGATATGGCTAGAAAGGGGGTGACTACTGAGATGATGACTAATAGAGAAGTATGGAAGAAGACTAAATCTGAAATCGCGAAAAAAAAAGCTGTTCCCTACATTTTGACGAGTTAAGCGAACATAAATGTAGGGAACAGCACATTTTTTTTTTCGCGATTTCGGGTTTGGTTCCTTATTTAAAGTTGTTCATAATGATGAGTAAAGTCACGTGTTAAAGTTTGCGTACTGGATGAAAACTTACCCTGTATAATAAAAAAAGAGCATCTATTCCATAACATTTTTATAAGAAATGCATTTTGTATGAAGAAGCATATTTTTGTTTCATGTGTCATCCCCTCAAAGATTGAATAATTTAAAGACAGTCTGTATACTTACGATATTTTCTACAATACCTACAATGATTTGTTGTTCGTTTAACATTTTGGCATTAAGTGGTAGATTGAGGCAAGAATACATATAAAAGATATAGGGACAAATGAACTGACCATTGACCACAGCAATATTAAGGCTGAAAATATCTACGGTCAAAGACCTGCGTCACTTGCATCTATAGAAATAAGCACGTCGTGACGCGTCGTGTGTTATAATCTTCACACTAAGCATTAAGCGGCAGCGGAGCGAGTTTATAAGCGGGCCAGACACAACTTGGACATCTGACTTAAGCGAGCCGTCCACCGCCAGATAAACTAAGTTGGTTTGGTTTAGTTTGCCGGTTTTTCATACATGTATGAGGAACTGGCGAGCTAAACTAAACTAACCTTAAACTAACTTAGTTTAGCTGGCGGTGGACGGCTCGCTTTATTCTCTGGATCGATATTAAAGGGATGTATATGATTTTGTGTATCGTTGACAGAGTACAGAGGGGTAATTTCCGTATTCCTAAGAACGTTCGCATTCTAATCTCCACTCTTCTGGGATAACCATGCCTTGAGATGTCCACACAAAGAAGAGAAAGAAAGAAAATTCGTTTATTTGCGGTAAACATGACGCAAAGAAAGATAAAAAACACGTAAATAACAAATTGGGGGAAAATATGCGTCAAATGCACGCAAAACGACCATCGCTCAGCATAATGCTGCGACCCCATGTGAGACAGAACCCCAGCGCTGGTTTTGAACACATTGGCGTTGAACACATATCAACGCCGCTCACGACTCGCTACCGCTTACAAGACACGCCATACAACAGTACCACGGGCATAATTCAGCTAACACGATTAACTCTGTCGGGAGCAGATGCAAACGAGGCTTCAATGTTTGAACTTAATTACGTGATTGCCATGTCAGTTGGCACAACACTACATGCGGTGTGACGGTGGCGGTAATTTTAGGTGATTAGAGCTAGTTCGGGAATGAAGGGTAATTAAGATGTTAAAGCGCGGAAATTTTTATTTTTGCTTTTAATTTTCATGGTTGCGTGGAAGCAGTGGTGGCCCAGTGGTAGCGGCCGCGAGTTACGGGTTGCAGGTCATAGGTTCGAACCCAGACAGGTGCTTTGTGTAAATTATTTCATCACCACTGTGGAATTTCATCACTCTCAAAACGGTGAAAGGAAAACATCGTGAGGAAATCGAGATGTCCTAGAACCAAAAATTCGAAGAAATCTACCAACCCGCACTGAGCCCACGTGGTGGATTACGGCCCACTCCCTCTCACAGAGAGGAGGCCTGTATCCCCGGCAGTGGGGACGTTACAAGCTAATTATGCTTGATAAATAAAGAAGGAGAGAAATCAAAACAAAGGGCCCACAATTAAAGCCAGTATTGTAACCACTTCCAACTTAATCTTACAAAATATTGGCTCTATTAAAAGTACAAAGGTCGAACTAAGTTGATCCAAAATGGCTGACTAGCCGTGAGGAGCTCGATCGAGGTAGTTTCGAGGCTCTAGTATGACCAAGCGACGAAACGTAACGAAAATTCGAAGTATTTTTGAATCAAAATATGCAATTATCCTACAGGATTTTGGTTAGCATTTTTGCAACAAGAACATTTAGTTGAGATTGATTGTTGTGTAGATTATTTAAAATAAATTTTTACAAGTGGTTGAATGAGTGTAGATTTTATACCTAGATTAAAAGAATTTATAAATAAAAAATGTTGATGTGGTACGTTGTAACATTTCCAAAAACCCTGATTTGTTGCTAAGGTTTATCCTAGGTAAACATGTTTGTGCAATTATAATTATATTTTAACAACACTGTATACCATGTTTTATACAAATAAATGATATATTATTATTATCTTTTATTTAATTTCAATACTTATAAATTTTATTTTTAAATATTAGAATAAAGAAAATATAAAATCATTTAAAAATATATTACTATTATTATCACCCATAGATATGAAAAATTATTTAAAACAAAGTAATTAATATGTGTGAAATGAGTCAATTAATCTGCCTAGCCTTTTCCCAACTATGTTGGGGTCAGCTACCAGTCTAACCGGATGCAGCTGAATACCTCTATTTTACATGGAGCGACTGCCTATCTGACCTCCACAATACAGTAACTGGGTACTAAGATACTCGTACCTCTTGGTAAGACTAGTTGTGAGACTTTCGGGCTTCTGACGACCCGTAACGACTATCAAAAATCCACGAAAGACAGCCGGGACCAACGGCTTAACGTGCTTTCCGAGGCACGGAGGAGTCTCGGTATATTAAAATGGTCACCTATCTACGGACCAACCTCGGTAAGCGTAGCGTAACCTGATGGATCAACCCGTGCAGCTATTATTACTTAGCCACGAACTCCTCCTCGAGTGCGAAACGAGTTTTTTGGTTTTAAAATCGTTCAAATTTACGTTACGTTGAAATCGCGCGTTCGTGTTAGGCCTGCTGAAAGTGCGACTAAAACTAAAGTGGGGAGAAAGTTTCTCCACACTTTAGAGTACTGCTGAAGTTTGTTAGTGAAGATACTCATATAGGTGTCTACCAATCTTTGTCTTGGAAATTGGGTTATTTAATTAATATTACTTACAGTAATTAATATTAGTCTATGGAACTGTTAAATGGCAGGGGTTATTAAAACATGACTTGGGTTTATAATAGTCTCAGACGAGTGATTTTATACTTGGTTATGTGCAGTTTCATACACTAATACCTACATCTAAACTCATGCAATTTCATTAAAAATGTGTTTTTATAAATTAAATTTCAGCAGTTTTAGCGTGAAAGCGTTACAAACAAACATACAAAAATCAAATCTTTTCTTAATAATAATAAAAGTTTAGATTATATTAGTTTAGATACATCGTAAAAAAATTAGAAGAGGCTTCTTCCACAGATAATAATCAAATCATTGAACACTGGGCTTCAATAGAAACAAAAGTTATTTTAAAGCATTATTTATTAGAATAGAATATAATTTTTCTTAATGCGAGTAACCAAGACTAAACAAGATTGTTAGTTAAACTTACGACTATATTAGTAAGCACAGACAATAAACAAAATCAAAGGAAACAATACAATCAATAACAGTTGGTCACCGCTGCGACATTCCATGAGAGAGGGCCCAACAATGACCCACGTATTCACAGTCCAGGCGACTCACAACCATGCTTACTGCACACCAGGGAGCGCTTCCCGCGTGATGTTACGTTATGTTTATCATAAAACAAACAAAACTATATTCGAAAACCAAGCCGAATTTATTTGGCATTTCGCGTACATTTGAAAACTGCGGAAGTGTATTTTGATGTACAAACACAATTGTATCTCTTGACAGCTGGCAGTTCCGCAATTTATTTCATTTTATCCAATACTAAATATTTCAGTTTTATATCAATCTTGTTTCATAGCTTTTGAAAAGAATTTAAATGAAATATTCGAATTTTATATTGAATTGGAACAATCTCGCTTTAAAAACGTTATGATGGAAGAGGAAAACGGTGGCTGGACCACAAAAATGTGAAGCAGGCGGGTGTGGTTGGGGGTGTGTGTGTGTGGGTGTGTGTGTGGGGGGTGTGTGTGGGGGTGTGTGTGTAAAGTTTTGAGTAAACATTGCTCGCGGTTTACCTTAAAGTACCACTCCGTAGCCGACTGCAGGCGGCAGCAGCAGGTGACGTGACGCCGCGACACAAATGGTTTCTATGTATTTCTATAAAATAACTTCCTTAGCTAGCGACACTCCGGTTTCATAGAAATACATAGAATCCAGTTGTGTCGCGACGACACGTCGCGCGTCACCTGCTGCTGCCGACTGCGGTCGGCTACGGAATGGTACCTATAGCGTATCGTGTAACGACAACGATTATGCACATGGTTGATGATTTTAATAATTGGTTGGTAATAGTTATAATGGTTTTTCTGTCGCGTGATTCTGAGATTTTTACCCATAATCTATTATTTTCTACAATCCAGTCTACGGTATTATAAATACTTAGGTATTTAAATAAAATTAATTTTGTAAGAAGTAAACTTATTTACATACGGCTTACATCATTAGTCCAGAAAGACGACCATGATCACTGCTGATTTTTAAATAACTTTTAATGTGAACTGTTGAAGGCAGTAAGTGGTTGTGACTGATATACAAAAGTTCGAAAGTCAAAACTTGTAGGAGTTTGTAAGAAATATGGAACAACAGCTAGGGTTACCATAGCGAATATTTTAAGTCCTTTTTTCAGTAATCAATATTCTTCTTTTTTCTTTACTTTTCATCTAGAACAAATCCCCGTGAGTCGAAAAGAAATTTGAAAATACCGGAAAAAGCCCGAACGGGGTCCAAAAAGCCGGTCATGTCTGGACAAATCCATACAGATAATAACCCTACTTCTAGCTTACTAACTAAGATCCTGAGCCGACGTTTGCACGGTCGTAATAAAATCGCGGCGGGATTTTATAGCGTACTGGATTTTCAACTCTCGGTGTTAAACCGAGCGTTGAGAATCCAACGCGCTGGGACGCACTCTCGTCCCAACGCATTGAAAAATCACTGTCGGATTTTCATCTCTTGGCGCTAAGCAAAGCGTTGAAAATCCAGTGCACGAAAAAAAATCACCGCGATTTTTGATTGATTGATTTTTATGCGTACGTCAGTTAATAGCCAAATACGATGCTTCTTGCCAAAAAATAAACTAAATAAGCAAAGAATCTACTAAAATTATCCCAAGTACAATACCCATACAAAGTTAATACAATTGAAACCATAAACATCAACACACTTACTCGGTACAATCATGACGATTACGATTACGCGTCCCAAAGCGAGTGTACGTCATAAAACGTTTCTACAAATACATTCGCGTACAGAAGTGCTCGCGCCTTGAGTGCTTTATTTCTTTGTAAGAAAACTGCAATAAAGCAGAATTGTGGAACGTTTTGATGTTTTAAAACGATAATACAACGTCGTTTTCTGCAGTATGTTATTTGCGAAATGTGTTTGGAGATTATGTCTTTATATCACTGCATGATGGCTGGGCAGCGTTCGGGAAGCTACGCAATATCTTCTCGTCCCACATACCGCAGTGTCTCAAGACGAAAGTCTTTGACCAGTGCGCGATGTGATGACCTATGGCACTGAAACGTGGTCGCTTACAATGGGCCTTTTCAGAAGGCTAAAAGTCTTGTAGACTACTTACACTCATTATTTGAGAAAAGTAGTCTACAACCAGGCATTAATGGACTCAGGTATGAGTGCCTTGATTTCACCTCGCCCCATATTTTCACGATCGACAATCAATGTTGTTGCAGACCGTGGCAGTAATCTATACCTTTTTTTACTATTGACAACGTGAATGCTAGCATTTTTAACCGACTTTCAAAAAGGCGGAGGTTATATATTCGTCGCATATGTTTGTTTTTTTTTTATGTATGTCCACCAATTTCTCCGTCAATTGAGGACCGATTTTGAAAATTTTTTTTTTGTTTGAAAGGGTATGCTCCCGTGGTGATCCATATAAATTTTATTAACTTTGCTTCGATAGTTTTTGAGTTAGGTTCAATAATACGTACTTTTTCCCTCTTAGTATGTGGATGATATGATAAGTTCCTGTCACTGTTATTAACATAGCAGGTAGTGGTTTTCGAATTTGTGTGGGGTAGGTACCACAATTTTTTTTTTTGTGAACTGAACGTTCTTTAAACCCATGGAAAAGTAGGCCTTAGAATTATGTTACACATTATTAATAAGTTGTTTTCTCATATTGGTCATTATCTACCTAGCCTTTTTCCTACTATGTTGGGGTCGGCTTCCAGTCTAACCGGATGCAGCTGAATATCAGTATTTTACATGGAACGACTGCCTATCTGACCTCCACAACCCAATTATTGGGTAACACGATCCCCCCCCCCTGGTTGTCATAATTTCCGGCTTCTGACTGTCCGTAACGACTATCAAAGATCTATAAATGGCTTAACGTGCTTTCTGAGGCGCGGAGGGGTCTCGGTATATAATGAATGGTCACCAATCCAGTGTTGCTTAACCTTGAAGATTGACACGTGTGGCTGTTATTATTTAGCCACGAGCCCCTGAACTATGAATTTTTCCTTCTACACTTTTTTGAAGTGAAAACTTCTTTAGGCGCCTTGGGCATTTTTGAGATGGGAAAAAACAATTGAACTCGTGACACCGTTACCGACACCTAATTTTTGTAAACGCGATTGTACTCTTTATTTATATTACGTTACGGATCAATGTTCTGTGTAAGTATTTTTACTTTAAAGGTTTCGGAAGATTTTTTTTGTAAACGCGATTGTGGTCTTTATTTAGATTTACGGACCAATGTTCAATAAGTACAAGTATTTTTCTTTCACCAAAGCGATCTTGTTCAAGTTTTCACTTCTGTCGGCACTCCCGGAGTGCCACTGTTTTTTTAAAAAATTTATAGCGGCAACAGAAATACACAATCTGTGAAAATTTTAACTCTCTACCTATTACAGTTCATGAGATACAGCCCGATGACAGGCAGACGGACGGACAGCGGAGGCTTAGTAATAGGGTTCCGTCTGGCGCCCTTCGGGTACGGAACCCTATAAAACCAAATCACTTCTGTACTCACCTTTACATTAGGTACATCTATACAGATGTTTTCCTATAATAAAACAGGAATGAAATAAGAATTTCACGTGATACTGGAATCGTTGAATCGAGTGAGAGCTCTTTATTGGCTCATAAAAGATTAGTGCCTATCTACTTTTGGCGCCCTTCAGATTATATCAACATGTAGGAATAAAGAGGTGCCGTGTAGAAATAGGATTTTGTAAATAAATAGGACAGTGGGTTCACGAAAGGGGCTCGTGGCTCAATGATAACAGCCTCACTTGTGGATCGAAGGTTAAGAGGCCTGCGAACACGGCTCGCAACTACAAATCAAGATGTTTGCAAAATTTAATTCCAAGGACGTTGCGCTAGTGTGAGTGCCTGTCGGAGCGATAGACACCTATAGTGAGCAATACTACCACGCACACATTGACAATTATTGCTTGACGCGATAGCACTACTAGCTTTCGAAAATTTAAGATTTTGGATGTGTTCCGTAATACCAAAAATGATGAATGAAAACTTAATATTTTTCCTTTTTTTTTCGATAATTTGTAACTTGAGAACATAAGCTATGCTTCTGCAGAAACAATATTATAAATATTGTTGCTTATAATACAGAAAAAACAATATGAAGACAAGTCATTTACGCTGTAAAAATGTGCGAAATTAAATTCGTTTAAACTTTATTTTAGAAAAGTTTTTTGAAAAAAAAAAAGATATAGGAGCCTAGATAAACACTGTCAAAATCCGAATAACAGCATAATATGGTAAAAATATGCCCAAATTGCAAATTAATTATTTATTACGTTTGTATGGACAATTCACTTGTCAGCGGGGCCTAGAATGAAGTATGCTCAAAATTAGGAAAATGCAAAAAATAAGACATACAGAAATTAGAAGCATATTTAAAGCCACCGATGCACTAAACTTTGCTCAAAAACTAAATTGGAAATGGGTGGGACATGTGGCAAGACTGCTAGATGAGCGGTGGACCATAAGGGTAACACGGTGGCGAGGCCCAAGTGGAAAACGCCACAGAGAAAGACCGCTCACGAGATGGGCGGACGACATCCGTAAAACGGCTGGCCTAAACTGGATGCAGACAGCGCAAGACAGAGAAAGTTGGATTTCTTTGGAGGAGGCCTTCACCTGCGGAGGGGTTCTTGCAAATAAAAAATATATATATATTAGGATAAGATAAATGTACTTACTTGTTATTGCATGAAATAAAAGGCTTTTTTATTTATTTTATTTATTTATGGACAATTCATGCGTCGCCGCGTTCTTATGCTACAGATTTTAGATGTACTGTGCCATCTGCTGTGCATGTACAATAATTTGTACTTAAACCGATTGTTTTTAATAGCTTAAAATATTTAATAGAGGTTTTTTAGGGTTCCGTACCTCAAAAGGAAAAAGAAAACCCTTATAGGATCACTTCATTGTCTGTTTGTCAAGACCGTTTTTCTCCGGAATGCGTGGAGGTATCAAGATAAAATTTATATTTTATCAAATACGTAGGTCTAATAACAAACTCTTTTTTTTGGTCGGAAATTATCAAATAACTTCTCCTGCTCTGGGTGAAGCGGGAGGGTGTGTCAGACTCTTACTGACTAAAACCCACCCGTGTTCCTTCAGTTGCCATGTTGTCAGGGGCCACGGTATCCCTTTTGGACTTTTCCACAACCAATAAGTGTCCCTTGGAGCTCTAAAAACTAAGTCAACGCAATAAAAAACTATGGCCATTCATGCGACATATTTTGATGCATATTCGCAAATAATTAAAAATCTCTAGGAATAGAATCATGAAAGGAAAAAGGGAAGGTCTCACAGCCCAAGTAAAGGAAAATGTCTGAAAATCGTAAAGTAGTTAACACATTTTGTTTTTGCGATTACCTCTTACATTAAAGAATTGACCGTGACGTATATCGATGTATGGGCGAACATTTTTGCGACTACAAAGTTAAGTTTGTTCTTGGGATAAATTCATCCCAACTACGGAACCCTTCATTGTCCGTGGTCCGACACCCACTTTGCCGGTATAAAGTTACTGGTAACGCAAATTGTACAAATACTCATATACAAATAAAAAATGTACCGAACTTTAGTCACCAGATTTTATGCATCTATTCAATTCCATTTAAATCCTACACGTAAGTCATTACATCAACGAATGCGATGATTCAGCAGACTGTAATAGCAGAAAATCGATGGAAGCAACGGAAACGGAATGACACATGCAAATATTACGTTTGCCAAATGCCGTTTAAATGTCGGACTAAAAACTCCTTGTAGGTATACTGAGTTGGCTTACCCCGGGTTGAGCCAAAGGTGTGGCACAGGAGTGCCTGACGCTTAGTGACGAAGACAGCTACATTGTGATATAATTTGGGTATGATGATATCGAACCAAAAAATTCGAAGACGTCATGTGACATCCACCAACCCGCACTGGACCCGCGAGGTGTTTTATGGCTCACTCCTTCTCACCGAGAGGAGGCCTTTATCCCAGCAGTGGGAACATTATAAGCTAATTATGATGAAGATATCGGCACAATTGAAAGAAGAGAGCTCATGCTAAAAGATAAACCAATCAGCAAATTCGTAGACAGACGGTCCAGGGCCCAGGGTCCATTGGATTGGACGTACAGCAGCCGCACGTCTCTGGTAAAACTTTGACCTTGGGCTGGCTTAGCGTAGTAAGCAGTTTCAATAAAATAAGGGTTCAGTTTATATTGATTTTGTAACTACTTACGTATAAAAAAAGAAAGAAAAATATTTATTTGGACACAGTTCGTGAAACACAAAACACAAAAGTAAAAATTAAAAAATAATGTTTTAAAAACAAAAGTGTGTGCGTATGGCTTACCTAACTAAGCATCGTAACTAGTGGTGGTTCTTTTAATGCATCTCAAAAGATTTTAAACACATACTAATTATTATCATGCTTTTTTTCTCTGAAGAAGATATTTCCACAAAGATTTTAAAACCAAAAAAGATAAGTAAGTACTGCAAACGCCGCCGACTCCATTAAAATCGCAACAAAATCCTAGCAAGAAAACGAAATGTAAACTGGAATACAGTGAAATTGAGTAAGGCGTTAACTTGAAGAATTTACAAGGAAATGAAAGCCATTCCCTCGATCTAGCGCATCTAGTTGCTTCCACTCCACACCGAAGTGACTCGTTTAAAAACAGTTTAAAATTTTGCAATTTCACCTGCCTTTTTGCTGACAGTTCGGCGTTATTAGTCTCAGGTTTATTTAGAGGTATTTATAGAGTGTATTTTGCGAAAAAAATTGGAAATAGTATTGCTATGAAGACGTTTGAAAACATAATTAAAGAGTGAGGTGATTTTATAGTGAGGTTAATCGATTTGGTTTGCAGTAAATATTGATGATTCCATGCTTAATATATATGAAAGAAAGAAAGAAAAATAGATTTATTTGTCATAGAAACACGTGCATACAAAGACAAGAGTAGGTAAGCAGAAAACAAAATAGATATAACTTAGTACATATGCAAACATGATTATAAAACAGAAATAGTCGGCAGCTGCAAGTCATGACTGTGACAAAAAGGCTTCCACTCAACATCATGCTGTACTATTGGGGGCTCACAGCACAGTGCTTATTTTCAGTGGTCACCCGAAAAAGACAAACGGAAATCAATTTGTAAATAATAAATAGGTAACAAAATAAAATAAAATAAATAGTACTTAGAATTATAATACAAGTTATATGGTGTTCAAAAAGCACAGTTCTCCATCTTCTTGACTTAATCCTTTATTTTAAGATGTCTTCAAGCTAGGTTGAGCGAATGGATACATACGATGGAGCTGATGACGGAGCTCAGTAGCGTCCAAATTGGAAAGGCTTATGTGCAGCAATGGACTGCCATAGGCTCATGAATACTTATGATGTTGATGAATCTCCTAGTTTAATTTTATCGATACTTAATATGTCAGGAAGTAGGCAGCTTTTTTACCCGACTATGGCAAAGCCAAAAGGAAGGGTTATGATTTTAGCAGTCTATGTATGTGTGTTCCACCGTAGCGCCTAAACTACTGAACCGATTTTGATGAATGAGGACCATAACCTTTACCTTGACCATTTTTGTACCTGTCTTGATTTCTGTATGAAATATTTTCTTGTTTCGTACCTTTAAGATCATTTTTATTTTTTCGTAGTCGGGTTACAGTTTTTTAAACTTAATTTTGGTAATCATAAAATTATTTATTAATTGCAGGATGGACCTGCTCCAACCAGTCAAGTCTGACTACTAGTTTTGGCAAGGAGTATCGTGTTACCCAGTAACTGGGTTTTGGAGGTCAGATAGGCAGTCGCTCCATGTAAAATACTGGTATTGGGCTGTGTCCGGTTAGACTGGAAACCCACCGTAACATAGTTGGGAAAAGCATAGGCAAATAATAATGGGCTTGCTCTTGACTTCGATCTGATCTGATGGAAAGCGATGGATGAGGTCCACGATGGAAGGAAGAAGAAGCCCAAAAGATGGCTGTTTACTCTTGCCGACGGGTTGTAGGTCAAAATATCATAGATCACAAATCATGTCATAAATCACCAATCTTCAATATGTCGAGCGGTTTGCATCGGCAGCGGCCCCTGCTGGCTGTGGCTGATTCCCGAACCCGTGCCATGCACAAAAATGCAACTACGCGACATACTCTTACGCTCCTCAATTCGATCATGCTTACTGCAAAATTATATCTGCGGCAAATGTCCACCTCACACACTATCATACAAGCTAACTTATCGACGAAACTAGGCAAAAGCTGTATTCATTATAAGTTAGTAGTTAAGCATTAGTATCTAATAATAATAATATGTTAAGCAAAAATTGTAGCTGTACGCGTATATTATGAAAATGTAACTTGTTTGTAGACGCCTTGGGTTGATCTGTGAAGTATAAATGTCAATTATCACCACAAACGGTAATAACAGCAGAAGCAACCTCGTTGTTGCTACTAAACTATCTATGTAATTTAATATTCAATCACATCCCGACATTACAGAGGATGTCGGGAAACCGACAAGATAATTACATATTAACTGTATTGAATAGCTTGTCAGATGCGATCAGTGTATCGGAGTTTATGTTAGCCCGTCGGGATAGATAGTGAACAATTATAATTGATGAACAAACGCTACTGTTAACTTTGGATTACTTGGCGAAACTTCACAAGGAATGGATATTGATATCTAAATAAATGAAAAGAAAAAAGATTATCATAATCTTTTATTGAATACTTTGATGTGGCAACATAACAACTGTTATGTTTTGTTTTTAGGTATTCGTAAAAAATAGTTAGATATATTTTATGTATTACATGAGCTCAGACCAAATAAAAAACCAAGACATAGTGCTGTCAACATTGGCATGAAGCCAGTTTTTTAAACATGTGTGCACTTAGTGAGGTGTAGTTTTAGCGTGTATGCATAGAGTGGTGGTGTAGTTTTGGCATGCTTCACTATATTGTTCGCAGCGCTTATGTCTTGGTTTTTTATATGGTCTGAGAACATAAGCATATGAGTATATATGAATCTGGTCGCTATAAGAGTTGGGGAAGGCCAAACAAACGATGGATGGACTGTTTGAAAGATAGTATGGCTAGAAAGGGAGTGACTACCGAGATGACGACTAATAAAGAAAGAAGTATAGAAGAAAAAGACAAACAAAACAAATTTCGTATGTACGTAAGTATGTGTAATTAATAAACATTCTAGTGATTTTTATCGATATCTTTCATTAAATAACGTCCTGTAAAACAAATACATCCCAGCAGTATGCTGCTGAGTCACAGGTGCTATTCAGACGGGTGCTCTAAGTGGACTACTTCGAATTTTTGGCTCGATGACGTTTCTATGCAAAGACACGAATTTGAGCCGGGTTCCATTACACAGTTTTGGCGGAATTAAGTTCCGAAGAAACATAATCGGGACAGCGACCTTCATATATTCTAATCATGACGTTTGTGAAGTATCGCTATTTAATTGACATTGTAAAATGTACAAAAACAAATTGTAATTTAGTTACTACAATCAAGTTTCTTTTTATAGTTTTCAGCGAACTTTTACCAAAATTCTTATTTCTGCTATCAAGCAGTATTTCTTTGTTCCGGTTTGGAGTTGTGGTGGTAAGTTGCCGTGAAACTTACAACCGCATAGAGACTTTGAAAGTTCGCTTTTAAGGTCAGCAGCGTAGGTATTAAAAGTTTCATTTCACATTCACCTTGGTAATTCAAATGTACTTACGAGTATAAACAACCTGCACCATAATATGTAAATTAAAGTGACATTGTACATTTTTGTCATAACAGCTGTAAGATCGCATCCACGTTTGCTCAAAGTTTTAATGCCGGGTGTAGTAATAGTACATTTATTTGTGAGAATATTGTTACAGAGATGTTACATGGTTTTTATAGTTCATAATATCCTGCCGTTTCCGGCGTAAAAATACATTTTCAGGGTTTTGGTTTGTTAAATAGATTACACATTAATTGTTATTGAATTTAATAAATTAGGATAACATTTAGATTGCAAATTAGTTAAATATATTAGCTATGGAAATGTCAAAAATAATAAATAAGTCGAAGAGATAGTAAGAAGAGAATAGTAATATAATAATTATTTCCTAATATTTATGTCAACTTTTCATTCATAATATCATTAGTCGAGTAGTAGCATTTACTTAAGAGGTAGTTTAATAATTTACATTTAAATGTCCTAAAGTTAAAAGTTTTAAAACAATCGGGTGGTTTATAAAAAAGTTTGGTCGCCATACAAAATACATTATTGGAAAATAGTTTATTATTCCGTCTACGTACACGATCGAAGCATGTGAACTTTGCGGCAAAGTCTGGACACAACATCATTATGCAGAACTAATTCTTGCTTATTTTGGTACACAAAAATACAAATTTCAAAAATATATAATGCTGGGAGTGGTAATATTTTTATTTATGAAGTGAAAACTTCTTTAGGCGCGTTGGGCATTTTTGAGATGGGACTAAACCATTGATTTTGCGACACTGTCACGCAATTTACTGACACCGTGGAGTAAAAGACATCAACGCGTTGATTATCGCGGTGCCGATTTTTTTCAAGTTTTCACTTCTGTCGGAGAGCCACTGTTTTTTTTTTTTCAATAATGTAACACTGCTGTCCAGTGGGTGCGCTCCACATATTGAGCAAATACATTTCTTTTGGGCTCGAAAAACTATGTTTAGTTCTACAGAATTACCCCATATCATAATGCCATAACGCAAAATATAGATTGTTAATAAGCAACATGAAATATAACACACATTGAAACTAATTCGCTTAGTTGTTGTGCAACGCAACATGACATGTATTTCATGTTGCGTTGCATAATAGTATAATCAGCCTATAATGTTCCCAGTGCTGGGATACAGGCCTCCTTTCTTCGAGAGAGAATGGGCTGTAATCTACCACGCGGGCCCAGTGCGGGTTGATAGATGTCACATGTCTTCGAATTTTTGGTTCTAGAACATGCCAGTGTCCTCACGACGTTTTTCTCCACCGTTTTGAGAGCAGTGGTGATTAAATTATTTACCCAAAACAAAGCGCCTGCTTGGGTACGAACCCACGACCTACAATTCGTAAGTCGGGGCCGTTACCACTGGGCCACTACTACTCTAACACTCATTTAATGTTACGTTTCACGTACCAATCGGCATAAAATGTTCAAAATGCAAAAACTATTCACAACTAAGTCAACTTTGTCAACTTATTTCAGGGACTTCGTTACAAAACCAGATCAGTTGCCACTCGGGAACATAACAAATGGTAGTTTAGTTCAGTCCACTGCTTTCACAGCAGCTACTTTCACTTTAAATCCTTGGGAATTAAAAGCAAGGTCTCCAAAAGTATTTTTCTGCGAAACTGACGCGGAATTTTTAAGCGCTTTTTACGCAAACGACTCTTTAAGCATTATTCGGCTATTAGTACTGTTATGAGCGGAGATTCTGGTAAGTACTTTAAAACTGCATGACGCCCACTTTCATGTTTAATTTTCAGCAGATTTTCTAGAGTTTATTATATTTTAGATAGATTTTTGAATTTGTTGTAATTTTAATTGTGTACTTCTCAGGATGTTGAACATAAAATCCTATTGTGGGACAACGTTTAAAAAAAAAAACAGTGGCCCTCCGGGAGTGCCGACAGAAATGAAAACTTGAAAAAAAAAATCGGCTCGCGGTAATCAACGCGTTGATGTCTTTTACTCCACGCACCGCAGTAATCAATGCGTTGATGTCTTTTTAATGGTCAAAAGATAAAGCGGTTTTCTTTGGTTTATCCAAACGGATCATTTACTTTAATTTGTGACATCTTATGTAATTTTTCTACATTCACCTATATCTGTAATTTATATGGTGTACGAAACGTATTCCATTTATTTGCCTTTGCCCATCTTTATGGCAAGGTGATAGCGTTTAAATCTACCATAACACAGGTTTTTTATTGTCTAATGTTATGGCTCATTGTCAACTACTATAGCCATTAGGAACATTACCTATCAACTCTACTTGGTAATAAATCCCAGGACCTCAAACCAACTACTTGTGTTTTTGTCTCTTGAGTTAGCGTGCTCGCACCGGGCATACTTTTGTAGGTCACGAGGTGCTTTTTCGGACAGATACTATTTAATTTTCTTTGTTTTATGACCTACGTTTTGTAGGACGTGTGTGTTAATACATTTGATCTCTACTGTCTCATTTAGCCCCTACAAAAAAATCTGTCACCGGTTGTATGTTGTCTGCGCACGCTCTCATGGTGAAGGTTCACATATTGATTTTATGATTTAATTCTACAACATTCTTTCTATCACTTTTAGCCATACAAAAATTATTCTGAAACATCACAATAATTTTTCTGAAGTGGAACAGTGAATTAAGATGGAACTAGTTGATATTTTTTCCATACAAATTTCGGGGGGGTTTTACTCCACTGTTTGATACTGTAGAACCAAAATTAAACATAATATCGTTTTGTCTCATTATTAATTTTGTCTGTACGGAAACAGAATAGTAAAATAAAAAAGCCATTAAAAAGTTATGAGGCCACAAAGATTCGTTTTTCTTGCTAATTTTTACACAACTTTGGGCGTAAAAATAAGTAATAAAAGAAATGTAAAATCTCCAAAACAAAGTCAACATAGACAAAACTATTATCGAAGAGTTCTAAAAACTTTATTTCTATTTTTCATAAAACTCGATTTTAGAAAGGACTTTTCGTAATTTTTTACGCACTCTTTTTAGTTAAATAATTCGGTACGGTGTCTGTGTACGTGCGAACTAGACGTTGTACATGTAGACTAGCGTCTAACTGCTCATCACTGATACTATCTCGTTCGGACACGATGCCAGGAGAGTCAGCGTGCTTTTTAACTAAGCCCACCAGTGAGTTCGAGCCCGCTACTAGTTCAACCTTAACACACTTGGCCATTCAAATAGGCTATTTCCTTTGGGAATATTCTTATCAGTGGGTGCATTGGGAATATGGGAAATATATTCAGGAAATAAGCATGCAGTCTTCAGTTAAAGGGACTGGTACACTTTTATTATGGTATTTTATGAAGGTGATTCAGAAAAAACCGGCCAATTGCGAAACGGACGAAGAGTTCCGTACCATTCTCTATAAAAACGGCAAAAAAATCATGTCTGTTGTATGGGAGCCCCTTAAATATTTATTTTATTCTGTTTTTTTAGTAAATTTGTTGTTATAGCGGCAACAGAAATACATCATCATCTGTGAAAATTTCAACTGTCTAACTATCACAGTTCATGAACAGCCTGGTGACAGATGGACAGACAGACGGACGAACAGCGGAGTCTTAGTAATAGGGTCCCGTTTTACCTTTTGGGTACGGAACCCTAAAAACGGTCTACCTGATGGAAAATGAATTTACAGTATAACAGAAACTATTACTCATCTCCATAATCTACCTAGCACTTTCCCAACTATGTTGCGGTCGGCTTCCAGTCTAAACAGATGCAGTGTAATACCAGTATTTTACATGGGATTTCGTATACATTACTATTACTATCATAATAACATTTTTGTTTGTAAAAAAAATGGATCTTATATATAAAAAACCGACGAATCTTTCCTACTTAAGAGTCACTTCAAGTAAATACTTTTAAAATAAACTTATTTCCATTTCAGGCCCCAAAATTGTTGTTTCAAAACAACAGTGATTTTGTAAGTCACTGTCTGTATAATATTTAATTGGTAGTCACTGCCAATATTTTAATGTAATACCTCCTTGTCATAAACAACTGCTTAAGTCTGTTTAATGACGAATTTCCACCAATGAAACTGAATGCGATTAACACATCTAAAAGAAAAAGAAAGAAAAATTATTTATACTGCTCAAACAAAAGGCAAATTACAAAAAAAATACTTAGAATACACACTTACAAAGTAACCAAAAGCCGTATAAACAAGCAATAAACGCACATCTAAATCGCGTTTGACAGCTGTCAGTGTCATCATCGCCACTGACAGCAGTCAAAGGCGGTTTAGATGTGCTGAACGCGTTCAGTCTCACTGGTGAAATAAGCACTAAGTAGGTAGTTAAATAAAATGGGGATGGAAGCTACAGGTCTGCAACGCTCTTCTTTTATTTCCAAAACAGATATCGAAACTTCATCGTCAGAGCTTTTAAAAGCAATTCATTGAATTCTATCTGACCTGCAGTGTAAAAGAGTCTTCATATTTCACGTCCCAGATTCTGCGCTCCCTTTGATTCCTCCGTGGAAATGGAAGCGATTTCGTCCCATTCAACCGGCATGTGTGGGCTATTCAGCAGCGTGCGATCTAAAGTACCCCTCGGAGTAATGTTATAATATTTTAGAATTGCTTGTGTTTGTGTTGTGGCTGGTTTGGTGATGAAAGTAGGGAATGATTACCTACGGATAGTTTTTGTTGAACTGTATTTACAAAAAGTGATGGTAATGTTTTGGAATAAAGCCACCGTGAAAAATAACTGATGGTAATTTATCAATTTTTATTGCAATTATTTTGAACTAGCTTTTGTCAGCGACTTAACACTCGTACAGGAGGTTATATACTCTAAACGGGCAGCGAACTGAGACTATCCCCCTTAACAACAATTTTTCTACATAATTAGACCTTTGAAACAGTACTTAAGTTATTTTCATTGGTTGTTATTATTTTTCGGGTATCAAAACGACCATCCTCCTTTAAAATAACACTGTACTACAATAGTGACGTCTGTCAATAAAATCGAGATTTAAGCTAAGTCGATGACATGCAAATCGTTAAATTAAGTCTAAGCCTAAGTCGAGTTTTAATCGAGATTGAAGTGAAAGCCTAAAATGTTTAACGTCACCAGACTTTAGCCAAAAGTCAATAAAAAGTAAGTAAAAGAAATAAATTCTATAAAATTAAATTGCGCCACAGTTATGATGACTTAAACGTATTCATTTAAATCATCGCACCATGCATCATCTCCAGATTAATCATATATCATTTAGTGGGGACATTCAAATAAAACGAAGCAGTCGTTTCGCAGTAAATCTTTCAACAGTTGGATAGCTATGAGCTATAATAACTGTTTATCTCTCGTAATGTTTTATTTTGCACTAATTTAAGATTAACTAGCGAAAAACCGTGCGAAGATGCCCCTGCTTCACAAGGTTTTTACGACTTGACAAAATATCTAGATTTCTTTATTGTATTATCTTAGTTATTAATGTATTTTACACATAAATCTTCGAAATTTCGATTTTGATTTCGAATTCTTAAATTCTGGCTGGTTTCATAGCTCTCCGGGAGACCCGCACGGGACACCCGCACAAGGCAGACCCGTACGGGTAGCGCTCGCAGTGCTCTGAAACGATGGAGTTAGTACTATACGGTTGCTAGCGTTGTACGGGCTCTACCCGGAGCAGGTCGCGTACGGATCAATCCGCGTCGCTGTGAAACAATGTTCTAGCGCCTCACGTGTGTCTCCGTTCCGGGAGCCCGTACGGGTCTCCCGGACGGCTGTGAAACCAGCCTAAATGATGGAAAAAACCACATCAAAATCTGTTGTGTAGTTTAGAAGAACATCGCGCGTAATATGTATCTATAGATTCTGATAATAAGACTATTAGATCCTCGTGGTGGATAATGGGCTTGTGTGGTGGATACTGGGCCTGAGTGGTGGTTTATGGCTCACTCACTCCCACAGAGAGGTCTGTGTGAAAAATTACATCGATTATGCAATGCATATACGAACGAGACTACAGAACAGGATGCTTTCCATCATCATTAATTTGTTAATTGAAAAAAGAAATTACGGAAATGAGTTACTTATTTGTGGAATGAACGCTGTGTGTTTGCTAAAAATAGTGCACCCAATTTTTTCTTTAGATGTTTCATGCAAACCGGCATGCAAACATGTTTTTGCTTCGGTTTGCGAAGATCAAACGGCAGTTTCTTGTATATAGCTGCATAGAGGCAATAATATAATAAATATGAAGTGACTTTGTACAATAGGCTAATGAAGAAAGCTGTGCGCTGCGGCTCTCTCTCGCATAATGTCGCAGTATTATGCAAAGCGATGGCCGACTTGCGTGAATATGACGCATATTTTCCGATAACTTGTTATTTTTTTGTGTTTGTGTTTTTTCTTTGCGTCATGTTTACAGCAAATAAATATATTTTCAATCTTTAGAAGAAAATTGCATGCCAGTTTTTTATGTAATCTTAGAAAGCAGCTTTCTACGTACCTATGAGAAAGAAATTGTATTTTTTTTGTCTAGAGTCTTACATTTACACGATTCATAATAGCCTAACATAACTTCACACCTGTTTTCCCTAAAGGACAGAGGGTGATACGCGCAAAACTGAACTTTATGTGTAGAAATTAAATTTGATTTTCCAAAAACGGATTATTATTTGTTTACAAATTTGGTAACTAAATCGCGAACGCAGTATACTATAATTACTCTCTGGAACTTTCAACCGAGCAGTCGCGATTGATACATGTTTGTTTGACATCCCTGAACAGGTGCTTAGGGATTCATTCATAACGTTAGCTAATTGGACAAGTTAAGTGGTTTTGCTAGTAAATTGTGTATCATATTCTATGTTCTGAGTAATTTAACCTATCAGATCAAAGTAACGTGTTTCTGCATTACAAGGGTTGAATGTTATCACGCAACTGAATATTATTATATGACTGCCTCATGGTCTAGTAGTCGCAAGCCCTACTGCTGAGCATGAGGTCCTGGGTACGATTCCCAGGTTGGGAAAAGTGTTATTGGGTTTTCTTTCTGGAATTCCTCAGTAGTAGACCGGAGTATGCGGATTTTTGAATGTGCCCAGTTGATGGCAATAGGTTGGGCTCCTACTACATGGGACTTAAATATAACTGGTGAAATATGGGTGTAGGTACCATAGGTAAGTAAGTACACCCCTTTTTTTTTTGCGTGGGAAATTATCAAATAACTTCTCCCGCTCTGGGCGGAGCGGGAGAACAAACAGACTCTTAAACCCATCCATGTTCCTTCAGTTGCCTGTATGTTGCCAGGAGCCTCGGTAACCCTGTCGGACAAACCCGCAACCCCGGCAGACATTAGCCCTAGCGGACCCCTTCAGTTGTGCTGACATCTCTTTGAGGCGCGCGTGGAACACATCGCGCTGTCGACCCGGGCCAGCAGTGCCATTCTGTAAAAATCTCACCGTGAACGCTTAGGTGAAGTGGGCTGTCATTCCACCATATGCTAGGCATTGACACTATTGACAGCTCACTTTCAAGCTCACTTCACCTAAGCGTTCACGGTGAGATTTTTACAGAATAGCATTGCTGGTCCTTATCGGACGGCGAGCTACCCATTGCTCACCGTCCGCAAGCCCGCGCCTACGGTGGCAGGTAGGTACACCCTTGCCCTGCCCTTTGGAGAGACTTATGGTATGTCATTATCCCGCGAAAAACTAGCTCGAAAAATGTAGTTCGAATGTGCTTGTTCATAATTTTTCACAAACTACTATAGTAGGTATGCTAATAATCCTATAAGTATTTACTAATACTAGTATTTAGACAACAAATACCTATTCTACTTATCAACCGAATAAATATTTGTTTCCAAGTATCGAGATAAGATAAAAATAATTTAATTTCAAACTTGACTGTGTTATTTTCGTCTGTAAAAGATTACTTACCTTTTAATACGTTACACGTGGGCATTAGATTTTTTTTACCTGACTACGGCGAAGCAAAAAGGAAGGTTATGATTTTGACCGCTATGTATGTATGTATATTTGTATGTTCATCTGTTACCTCATAACTTCTTAACTACCGTTTATAATTTGTCAAATGAGATATTATTGGAAGCGTCTTGATCGTCCGCTGGTTATAGGCTATGTGACGTCACATTAAATGCAATATGACGCCCTCTACAGGATATAAAGTCCTGAATGAAAGCCTTTTTTTTTAAATTGTGCCTTGTTTGGTATCAAATGAAAGGGCTTGACAAGGAAATTACAAATATGTGTCGGATCCGATCATTAGTACGGACACGAAACGAATCGCAAGCGTGCCACTGGCGACATCAAGAGTAATCTACCTACACCAAAAAAGGCGCGCTTCTACAGAGTCGTGATGTTTTAAGGCCACGGCGAGGAGGGCATTCAGCCTCTGGTCGCATTGGAGTCAAGACGTCGCGGAACTGTTCTCGTTTCGTGGTGCTCAGTTATTATGTTAGTTGTAATTTGTGATCATTTTGTTAATTGGTGATTTTAATAAACGCCGTTGCACCCAGTGTGTGTATAATTTAGCTAGTGTGATTTATTTGATAGTAAATTATAATGTGATGTGAACTGCAAACTGTTTTTCTGTTGCGCATTATCCAACACTACCCACACTACGCCCACAGTAGTTAAAATATCGCTGATAATAACGCAGGTCACATACCCGTCTCCGACATATGTATATATCATATTGTCTAAGTACATAAGTATGTTTAAATTGTTAAAAACAAGCGAAAGTGAGACTGCTACGTACGGCGCGGCTGTAAAATTAATAGGTACCCATTATACAATAAAATCCAAACAAACAAAATTTAAAGCTGCTCTTCAAATATTTTATCACAAAATTAAAGACCCCAAAATAATTTAAATAAAAAGTACAAAAAAAAGTACCCATGTCTTAATTTCTGTCTGAAATATTTTCTTGTTTCATAGTTTTTAGAGCGTGTTTTTTCAGTAGTCGAGTTTTAGTTTTTATTTTATTGCTATAAAATTGACCTGTAGTCTGTACCAAAATAATCTGGCGTGGCAGACCCAACTACGTGGAGGGCTGTAGTGCTAAAGGACATGAAGGAGTGTCAGGTATCCGAACACGATATCGAGGATAGAGGAAGTGGTAGAGAAAAACCAGGAAAGCTGACCCACCACCATGTGGGATACATAGCCAGGAAGAGAGAGAGAGTGCACACAATGCCCGTTCAGGTTAAGGCTCTGTGCACGAAAAAAACCCTTTTTCGTCAATAACTTATCTAATTATAAGAAAGCTTGAAGTAATTGAAACATTTAGTCTGTGTAACTATAAAAGTACAGTTTTAGTGGTGCTAAACCATTCGTGTCAGTCACAGCACCTAATAGTTGCATCACTTTTGCGCTCTCGAAAATATGGTTTATTTCGCCTTTGATTTACTTATGAAGATACTGTATAAAAATAAAATAAAAATTGATTTTACCTCAAGGGTAGCTGAATCCATTTTTTACATTTTCATCAGATACTTTAGGAACAGACTATAATTAAAAACCTGGGAGTTACTTTTCAACTTTAAGGCTCCCGAAGACAGTCGCGACGCGACTCTAGAAGAAAATTTCTATGAAATCTTCATGGAAATTGGTAAACCAGAATTGCGTATCATCGTCGCGTTGCGCCTATCTGCGGCAGCCTAAAAGTAAAAAAAAAAACTGATTGCAGAAGAAACGATCGAAGAAACTGTTGGTAAATAGTAACTGTTAGTATAATATATAATTCACATATAATTATAGGTATAATTAATGTATGCAAAATATTGTAAAACATTTTAAAAGAGTAACGGTGGAGTTTCTTGCCCATTCTTCTCCATATGATAACTACATTTTGGAAGAGGCGACTAAAATCAATTCTATTTTTTGTTTTTGGCGTTCAAAAGTGCCTTTTATGTGCCTAATTGAAATAAATTATTTGACTTTAACTTTGAATAAAAGAGGTATTCAACGTTCACTGGCAAACGGTATGATTTACATAATACCTATATTATACCTACCTACGTTTAAGGTATAATACCGCACCGGAGGTGTTCATAACCAAGATTTATGGGAGAGCTTATGTCCAGGAGCGGACGGCTGCGGCTGATAATATCACGATAGTAATGATGAATATCTTTCGCGTCGGTGGGTATACAAACAGAGAATGTGAAGCGAGATATTATTTTTGAAAATACTCGTGGAAAGTTATGTGAGATGATTCTGAGATGCATCTTCTACGTACATACCTATATCTTCTATTCTATAATATAAATTAAAATAATATGATAAATATTATTATATTATTATTTATAAGAGCAGTGGTGGCCCAGTGGTAACTGCCGCGACTTACGAGTTGTAGGTCGTAGGTTCGAACCCAAACAGGCGCTTTAGTTTGTGTAAATTATTTTATCACCACTGGTCTCAAAACGGTGAAGGAAAACATCTTGAGGAAACCGGTATGTCCTAGAACCGAAAATTCAAAGACATGTGACAACTATCAACCCGCACTGGGCCCGCGTGGTGGATTACGGCCCACTCCCTCTCACAGAGAGGAGGCCTGTGTCCCAGCAGTGGGAACATTTATAGGCTGATGATGATGATGATGATGATTTATTAATATTATGTAATATATATTTTAATGCAGTCAAATTACAGTCACTTTTCGTGTCTGTCTGTGTGACTGCATTGTACTACTAAACTACGCAACAGATTGTGATATGGTTATCACCATCATTTAGAGAATTTAACTCGTCGAGTGACGTGGGAAGTAGCGAGGAAAGTAGGCAGAGACGTAGTGTGGCAACGTTACTCATCATGCCACACGTCATGCTCCTCGTCATGCCCACTGCTCCCTCTTTTGTCGGTTTTTGGGCGCGAGTCAAAGGACGTAGTTCGTGCGAAGTGTCGCGATTTATTGCGCGAGTAGAGCAGTGTGTGGGCAAAGAGTGCAACATCGCGGCAGCGCGAGGAACAGAGCGATGAGGAGCGCGAGGAGCATAGTGTGGCAGGAGCATTACGGCTAAAGACGAGTGTGGAAGTAAACTTAACATTAGCCGGCTAAACTTGAGTTTATTTTTGAGGAGAGGCTAATGTTCGACTTATTGTGCATTTTCGATAAATGATGTCACCTTTAGCCGGCTAAACTGCACATTAGCCTAAATGCAACGGTTAATGAATATTCGATTTAATGCATTCCGAAAAAAATTATGAAAAAATCTTTCTAAATCTAACTATTAATGTTCGCAGTCTACAAAAAATAAGCGAGTCTTACAGTAGTCGCAAATGATGTGTAACATCTAACTTGGTAACAAGCAACATTATATCCCGAAGGGGACTTGTAAAAGTAGTTTCTGACGGCCAACTCTAGCACCGCGCGCTCAATAAAAAATCAATTAGCGCGCACTCCCCGGCTTCCTGTTACACACTTCCGTCCCTTTTTACCAATATTAATATTTTTAAGTTTGGATTTAGACATTTGATAGTTTCAAAATATTCTTAAGCTCTAGTATTTCCAGTGTTTTCATTTATAAGACTCTTCAAACTATCAAGCCTCTAACAAACTGATTGGCGAAGTGGTCTAACAATTAGCTCTTTCACTTCGTGTCGCGGTTTGGCGCTCGGATCAAATATTTGTGTAGCTTACAAATTGTTTGTTCGCTAGCTGTTTGAATGTTTGTGTAGGTCACATTCGTGTTTGTACCTAAACATATACGCGATAAAGGAGAAATTCTAGAAGGATGACATTATTTACTTGTAGATTTATACCAATGATTGCAATTATAACAATTCTTCGGCGATTTCGACAAAATTGAAAATTACCTGTTATGTGATCTTCATTTAATTGGTGACGAATCTAACGATTATTAATTACAAGCATCAGCTCACATAACCTTTCAACTGTCAACAGACACAATAGAATTTTAATTTTTATCCACCTCAATGAGGCGTCGTAACAGATGATGAGATAATGGAATAACTACCTACCTACCTATACTCGCAACCTCCTGCGTGTATGACTAGATGTATGAACGTAAACGAAGCAAAAGGAGTATGTAAGGATGTATGTACTGATGTATGTATGTATACCAAGGCTCGGATACCGGTTAATTTTCAAACCGTTATTATGTACTTGATTCAAAAACCTTTGCATACGGTTTCCTTCGAATAAACCAATAATTTCAAAATATTTTTTCAGATTAATCGATTTAGAGCAATAAAAACCGGTTTATTGTTTAGTTTTTATTCAATGCGGCATTCTCATAAATAGTCACCAGTTGCAACGCGTTTACCGATACGCCGCTCGTCGAATAAACCGGTTAATTTAGGTCAAGATAAAGTTCTTAAAACGTTCACGTTCTTAAGAAAAGTTCTAAGCAAAACCGAAATAAAACGCTTCTAACCGGTATTTTTTTAACCGGTTCCGAGCCTTGGTGTATGCCTAAACCTACTCAATTTTTTTTCATATCATTTGCACTTGTTTATAGTCTTCAGAATCAGTATTTCACATTTCAATAACCAGAATATAACAGTCTAATGGAACATACCTATATAAAAATACTCTCAAATGCCCATGAAAACTGAAAACATGACAAATATATCGAAGAGAATCTCAAGACAGTTTAATTCAGTCGGATTTGTAGAATTGTCATAGTTTATTTCCTGTATTTTATCATTCTGTGCATTTGGCCACAAGCCACAGAGGTAAATACATCACCACGTCGTTGATCCTTATTTATAGGACGTTAAGGTTCATAATGGCCGGTGTAATGGCTAACTTTGTAGGAAGTCAACACAAATAAGATTTATTGCCAAGTAACGTTTGGGTGTGGGTTTGCCTACGTTGATATTGATAATAGATGTCTTGAATTAAGTGTTCTATATTTTACTACTTCTGGATAATAAATGACTATGTTTTCATCTAGATTTAGATAAGCACTTATACCAGATTTCCAGAATATTATCTAGATAAAATTTTCAATAAAATTTTCTGCTTATTTCTTATGCTTTTTGTTTTGTAACAATACTGTACAACACATAATATAACATCACGCCTGTATTCCCCAAGGGGTAAGCCAACGTTCGCACAGACGTAATAAAATCGCGTGCACTGGATTTACAACGGTCTGCTTAGCGCCGAGAGTTGAAAATCCAACAGTGTATTTTTTCAACGCGCTGGGACGAGAGTGCGTCCCAGCGTGTTGGATTCTCAACGCTCGGCTTAACACCGAGAGTTGAAAATTCAGTGCGCGATAAAATCCTGCCGCGATTTTATTACGTCTGTATGAACGTCAGCTAAGGCAGCAGTGCACCTGTAGGCCACCCACATTTCGCCAAACCATAAAAAAACTATTCTATCAATATAATTATAAAAAAGGTCGAGCTAAGCAATAAGCACAGGTGCTCTTGGCTATGTAATAACAGCCGCACGGGTCGATTCATCAGGTTAAGTTACGCTTCGGGTTTAGTCTGTGCATAGGTGACCATCTTTATATACTGAGACACCTCCGTGTCTCGGAAAGCACGTTAAGCCGTTGGTCTCGGCTGTCATTCGTGGATATTTGACAGTCGTTACGGGTCGTCATAAGCCCGAAAGTCTGACAACCAGTCTTACCAAGGGGTATCGTATTACCCAGTTACTGGGTTGTGGACGTCAGATAGGCAGTCGCTCCATGTAAAATTCTGGTATTCAGCTGCATCCGGTTAGACTGGAAGCCGACCCCAATATAGTTGGGGAAAGGCTAGGCAGATAGATTTTTGATTAAAAAAATCTTAAATGTTTTAAGAGGTCAATACTTTTCTTGCCGACGGTACACACCACTTTTTTAGGCATTATTCGGGCCTAGTCGCAGCCGTGAGGCACACAATACTGTTTTAAACTTTCTTTGTTTTTTGTTTTTGAAAACTGTGTGCCTTAACCTGTGTCAAATTTTTTTTTTTTCTTTCTTTCTTTCTTTCTTTCCAGTTGACTCGGGCCGAGCTATCACTGACCTACTTAAAATGTTTTGCATTTTTCGATAAATGCACTCATAGGTACAGTCAGAACACTACGTGAGACACAAAAGCGATTTTAACCTAAAGTCTTTACAGAATGTTTATGGTGTCCTCGAATGAACATAGTATTTTCGAAACCATAATTATTAAATAAGTCTTTCCTTATAGTTGCAGTAGTTACTTCACGAGAAAATCGCCTTTGAATTTTGCATAAGTGTAACGTATTTATGCTTGTGACAGTACTTCCTATGATTTGGTACAATTTTAGTCTCAAAATTAAACTAATTAGTGACTAATAGTCTATCAAAGCGTCCAATTTTATCCGATGCTGCATTAATTAGTACTGTGTGTAGTTGGCCAGTATTTATGGCGACGATCGATTTGTTGGATAATTGTATACACGGGCAAATTAAATTAATTAGATAAACTCCGCAGAAGTGATGGGCACTTATATCGAAACATGATAAAACAAAAAAAAAACAATTGATTTGATGATAAAAAAATTGGGGTCAACGACCGATTTAATGTAGTTACTTGAAATATCAGTTTTAAAAATCTGTTTTTTTTGTGTAAACCCCACTACTTGATATCTAAACATGATAAAACAAAAAACAGATTTTGCCAACTCAGACTTCAAGTAACTAACGACCAGAGGACGTTCAACCCCTCAAAAAAAAAAAAATCATCAATTCATATTTTGTTTCGTTTGATTATAAGTATTTAAGACTCGCTTCACAGTTGTCTGGGAGCCCCGTGCAGGCTGTAAATGTTATTACAGTGTGAACGAATATTTAAATGATAAATCCCTAAAACTCATATAAAATACACACTAAATGTTTTTTTTTAGAATAAATTAGATTATAAGATAAACGATAAGTCATCATCTCTACTATTTTTCTTTTGCTGTGCCCGATAGGGTCCACGATTGTTTCATAAGCATATGTTTACCACCTTTTTTTTTTGGGTAGGAAATTATCAAATAACTTCTCCCGCTCTGGGTGGAGCGGGAGGGCGTGTCAGACTCTTACTGACTAAAACCCACCCATGTTCCTTCAGTTGCCGTGTTGCCGGGGGGCCACGATTTCCCTTTCGACCCGTATTCGCAGCCTCGGCAGGCATTGGCCCTAGCGGACCCTGTCAATTCTGCTGACATCTCTTTGAAGCGCGCGTGGAACACAACGCGTCGTCGACCCGGGCTTGGTCCTTATCGGACGGCGAGCTACCCATTGTTTACCGTCCGCAAGCCCGCGCCTACGGTGGCCGGAAATCTGCCTGTGATTCCCGACGCCCAGGGCGTCTCCTCCTGCGGCAGTTAGGGGCGCGGGCGCGAGGGCGCGAAATTTGCCTCTCCCTCACGCGTTCCGCCTCCTCCTTCGCGAGCATTACTGCTTTGCAGAAGGAGGTGACGGCCTTCCATTTCCTCTCGCTCCGTACCATGGCCCAAATCAGGTCCGGACGCAAGAGTTCACCGCCGCCGATCGCCTCCACGAGGATGTTTACCACCTAAGCACATACATTTTGGAATGCAATAAAGTATTGAGTATTGAATAGAAACGCCGAGAGCAGGGACGCTCTAGAAATACGTAATATTACAATGACCTTATCGGTAATGTTTTTCAGTAAGGTCAGGTGCGTAGTACTCACAACCAGCGTAGGGGATGAACGTAACGAAGCATCAGTTAGTTCGTCATTTAAATGAGTACCTAGTGTAAATAATTATGTTATATTATATTGTATATAAACATTTTAATGTACCTACATACATACATGTATTAATGACTTAAAGTTTAGCCTACGCTGTATTTATTTATAAGAAACTCACATGTAGAGAAAGTTATCGCTTATAACTGTAAGTCTTATTATTCGTTTCGGAAGAATTGATGACATAATAATAGTTTTGAAGGAATTACCACGAACAAAAGGTATTTACAAGGCAGATGTGAGTGGAAACGCCGGGGAGACGCCCTAAGGGGACATAAATAGTGACCTTATTGGTGATATTCTTCAGAAAGGTCAAGTGCGTAGTACTCGCAACCGGCGTGCGTGTATGACCAGATGTATGAACGTAAACGAGGCAAAGGAGTATGTAAGGATCGTAGCAGGTGGCGTTCTGTCGGTTCTGCCTACCCCATGGGAAGGCGTGAGTTTATGTATGTGTATGTTTAGCTTCGTAAAAACAGTTAACAAGAGATAAAAATAAAACTATAATAGTCAACGAGAAAAAAAATTGCAATATATCCTTAAATAAATGTCATCATGACATCGCTAAAATAATACTAGATAATGCCAAATTATATGCTCATTATAATAATAACACTATTTCCGTAGACATTTTTAAATTACGATTGCGAACGGTCCAACATTTGAAGCCAAATTGTTTTGTTTATTATTTTAAGTGTTTAAATTAATGTTAAAACATTCTAAACACATTTTATTGCTGTACTAATTTATTTTCTTCATAACTTTTATGTAAATTCATTGTATTTACATTTTGACAACTTTTGACATTCACTTTGTAACTCAGAAAATAACTTTCATAATTACATTCATAACATCAAAATCAAGTTCTAAAAACTATAAAATTTTAACTTTAGTTTAAGAGGGTTTTTCTTAAAAGTTGGCAACGTCGTAAAAAAGACTCATACTCAAAGTAAAAAAAAAAAAAATGCATTTTAAGAGCGTTTATTCTGAAAGTGGGCAACGTCGCAAATAGCTGTAAAATATTTTTCTGTTTTGATTAATTTAGCAATATTACTGTATGGAATTAAGAAATGTGGCTAACTAGGGAACTAAAATATTGCTTATAAAATGCAATAATTAATATCGTAATACCGAATATTTAGTCGTAGATGTAAAAAACGTATTTGGAAAGTTTCCAAATGCCTTTTTTACACCTAAAATTGTTACAACATCAAATTCAGTGTTATAATATTGCAATTCGTTATTCATATTCTAGGGAACTAGTTAGCCACATTTCTAATTTCCATACAGTAATATTGCCAAATTAATCAAAACAGTGAAAAATTTGACATATATTTGCGACGTTGCCCACTTTCAGAATAAACGCGCTTAAAATGCATCAATTTTCTTTTTTTACTTTGAGCATGAGTCTTTTTTTCTTTTAATTTTTAATGTCATACAATCATATTATTAGCTAGCAAAACATGTAAATGATAGAAATAATCATTATAATGATCCAGGAAATGATTCAATCAGCATTAAGGTGATGCATTCAAAATGTTGTTTACAAATAATAACGTAATTTCTTCCTGGTTTGTATTGACTTTATACAAAATCGTATTATTAAGATGGTTCAATTGTTTTATGCAAACTTTTCTGAAGGCTTCACTCTTGAAAAATATAAAAAGTGTGTCATTTTAAGCTATGATGTTGTATAGATTTAGGGCTAATTTCACGTAACTGAACGCGATTAGCACATCTAAACCGAGTTCAACAGCTATAAGTGTCATTATTGTTATGGAATATTGACACTGATAGACCCTTAACTTGGTTTAGATGTGTTGATCTGAGTTACATTGGTGAAATTTGCCCTTAAAAAATCTTTTATCTCATTAAGTACGTAGGTGTAGTTTAACAGGGGTGCTTGGACAGGAAACCTCCCCGCGTGCCTGGGGGCTGGAGTTCCCTTATGGATGCGTCCGGGGGGAAGGCCAGTCTCCGGGACGGTGCACCCTGGGGTACGGACAATGACTCCCCAGTTAGGGGTCTCGTTGTCCGTATGCCAATATCCTGTCGGAGGAACGCTCTAACGGGTACTCACTAGGGAGCACTCGTTGAGCAGCGTTAGAGGAGGAGCGGGCTCGGCTTGCACTAACCCTGCCGTCGGGCGGGCAGGAGGAAGTATCTTCTCCTGTCACCGCTGGTCTCGTAGCCCCGAAGAGTGTCAAGGTCATGTCTCTGGCATTTGACGGGGGTCGAGGGTCTTGGCTTAATCGCCCGGGCCGCGAGGTAGAAAACCTCTATAAAAAATTACCCCAAACCTCCAAGCGGCGGCGCACCGTGAGGGAGGTTGTTAGCTTGACTAATGGGTAGCTTAATTAGTCACTAGTGCGAACCACACATTTTTGGGATATATAAAGTTTGTACTCGTGGGATTCAATATGGTTAAAAATAAAAATAAAAATAAAACGACGCAAAAGGAGGGGAGTGATGCGAGGTCGGAGTCCGACGCTGCATCTGGAGCAGAGGGCTCAACACAGAGCTCGGAGCGAGAAGTGGTGGGTGCTGACGGAATAATCCGCAAATTATTCCGGAAGCGCCCGAAATCGGATGATGGTGAGTGGTCCTCCGCTGACGACAGGCGGAAAATCCACACCAGTCGGCGGGGTAGGGCCCGGCCTAAAAGTAAAGGTGTGGGTAGAGGGCTCACCACTAAGGAGGGTGGTGAGTCGAGCCAGGCCGGCCCAGACGAACGTTCCCAGCGAGCCGAGAGACTCGCCACGGAGGGGCACCAAACTGGAGGGACCAGCAGCGAGCCGGTCCTCTCAGAGGCTTCTGGTGGTGAGCCGGACGCCGCTGGCGGCGCCAATCCGGGGCAGGAAGCCAGGTTTGCGGAGGTCTTGGCAGCCGCGATCAGGGCTGTGACCTTGAAGAGGCTCCAATCCTCGAAAGACAAGGCCATACGCGCGGCCACGGCCTCTATCTTGGCGGCAGCGAAGGAGTTGCACTTTGGGCCTCCGTCGGACGGTATGTCCGAGATGCGGGCGGAAGTCGCAAAGTTGACTGCCGCCATGGAGCTTCTCCGAAAGGAGAACGAGAAGCTCCGAGCAGACCTGGCGGGGCTAAGAGCAGCCGGCCCCCGGGAGGTGCCACAGGGAGGGGAGCGGCATGGGCGGGGCCCCGTGCCCGTGCCTGCTGAGGACCGGGTTCTGGCCCTGGTGCGGCAGGAGATGGCTGCCCTGCGGAGCAGGTTCTCCGCCCTAGAGGCCATCGTCCTGCGCCCCCCGCTAGCGGCGAGCCAGCCGGCCTTGGACCAGTGGAGGGCGGCGTCATATGCCGCCGCTGCATCTACCGCGGCCAAGTCAGGCCAAGGCAGACAGGGGCAGGCCAAAGGCGTGGTGGCTGCGAAGGCGGCGAAGACCCCGGCCCTGACGGCGAGGGCTCCGGCCCTGACGGCGAGGGCTCCGGCCCCGACGGCGGCGAAACGGCCGCCTCCGCCTCCTAAATCTTCTCCTCCGGCCGATGCCGGATGGCAAGTAGCCGGGGAGAAGAAGAAGGCCGGTAAGACGGCAAGGGCGGCCAAAAGGAAGGCGAGGCGGCAGCGGCGCAAGGAGCGAACCGTCGCGGCTAGGCTCCGCGCCCCGAAGTCCGCAGCTGTGGTGGTCACACTGCAGCCGGAAGCGGAGAAAAGGGGCGTGTCCTACCAGCACGTGTTCGCGACGGTGGATAAGGTTATGAACCTGGAGGAAATCGGCGCCGCCAGGGGCATAAAAATTAAGATCACGGCAACCGGGGCCCGGATGCTGGAGGTCCCTGGTGCGGCCAGTGGCCCGGCCGCTGACGCTCTGGCCGAAAAGTTGAAGGCGGCCCTAAATGCGGACGAGGCCCGAGTCTCCAGGCCTACCAAGTGCGCTGACTTGCGCATCCAGGGCCTGGACGACTCCGTGACGGAGGCAAAGGTGGTGGCCGCCGTCGCCAAGGCTGGAGGGTGCTCTGTCGAGCAGATTAAGGCAGGCACCATCCAGCCTGACCACACGGGAATGCAAGCCATCAGGGTGAGCTGCCCCGTGACGGCGGCCAAAAAGATAGCCGGGGAGGGCCAAAGGCTTTTGGTGGGCTGGGTTTCGGCGCAGGTTAAACTGCTGGAGCCCAGACCTCTGAGGTGCTTCCGCTGCCAGGTGGGCCACCACGTGGGGGTCAAATGCACCTCGGAGGTGGACCGCAGCGACCTCTGCTTCCGCTGTGGTCAGCCCGGTCACAAGGCCGGCTCGTGTAACGCCACGCCGCACTGTGTCGTATGTGCGGCGGCTGGCAAGCCGGCCGATCACCGGGCAGGGAGCAGGGCCTGCGCTCCACCCGCCGAGGCCAGAGGCAGGGGCAAGCGCTCCGCCACCACCGCCGTCACCACCGCAGCCGCCGCCACTTCCACCGGGGCCGCTGCCTTATCCACCGTCGTTGTCGCCGCCGCCGTTGCCGCCACAGCAGGGCCCTCACAGGGGGCTCGGGGGGAGGAGGGGGCTGACATGGAATGCCAGTAACGGCCCCATTACGCCTCCTCCAGGCGAACATCAACCACTGCGCCGCCGCTCAGGATCTGTTGCTCCAGAGCATGGCGCAGTGGTCGATTAACATCGCCGAGGTCGCTGAGCCGTACTTTGTCCCGCCCAGGGATGACTGGGTGGAGGACCTGAGCGGCTCAGTGACCCTCATTTCGTCGGCCGCCGCCGGTACTCCGTCCCTCGAGTCGGTCAAGAGAGGACGGGGTTGCGTTGCAGCACGGTTCGGGGAGATTGTCGTGGTGGGTGTTTACTTCTCCCCGAGCCGAACTCTTGCCGAGTTCCACAACTCCCTTGCGGAGTTAAGAATCGTCGTCGTCGGGTTTGGTTCCCTCCCCGTGCTCGTACTCGGGGACTTCAATGCCAAGAATCTGGCTTGGGGTTCCCGGTATACGGACACACGGGGTAGGATGGTGGAGGACTGGGCTCTGGAGACAGGCCTGGTCGTCCTAAACCGGGGTTCTGTCCCCACGTGCGTGCGGATGCGGGGTGAATCGGTGGTGGACATTTCGTTCGCCAGCCCCGCTCTGTCGCCTCGTGTCATTGACTGGCGCGTCATGGAGGGGGTGGAGACCTACTCCGATCACCGGTACATCCGGTTTGACGTCTCCACCCAGACCTCGAGCGCGCCGGTCCAACAGGCCCCGAGTGGTCCGCGGTGGGCGCTGAAGCAGCTGGACCGGGAGCTTCTCCTGGAAGCCTCGATCGTGCAGGCCTGGGTTTCATCACCGGACAGGCCTGCCGACATCAATGACGAGGCGGAGTGGTTCCGGGAGGCCATGTCCAATGTGTGTGACATGGCAATGCCCCGGGTCCATCCTAGACGTGCTTCGCGCCAGGTGTACTGGTGGTCGCAAGAGCTGGAGGCTCTGCGCAGGGCGTGCGTAGCTGCGCGACGCCGGTACGCCAGGCACCGCAGGCTCCGTATCCGCCCTCCGGATACGGAAGCCATCCAGGCGGAGTTGTACGAGGGGTACAGAGCGGCGAAGACCGCCCTCCAAGCGGAGATCCTGCAGGCCAGGGCACTGGCCCGAGAGGAGATGCTGGAGACTCTCAACAGGGACCCGTGGGGGCGCCCATACAAAATGGTGCGGGAGAAACTCCGCCCATGGGCCCCCCCGCTGACGCAGAGTCTCCGGCCCCAGCTTGTGGGGGACGTGGTGAGCGCTCTGTTCCCTTCCAGAGGGGATCATACCCCTCCGCCCATGGTTCCGCCTTCTGCGGTGCCCGATGCGGACCACACCGACGACGACGATGCTCCAGAGGTGACTGAGGTAGAAATGAGAGTGGCGGTACGCAAGATGAGTGCGAAGAATACCGCCCCAGGACCCGACGGCATACCCGGAAAAGCCTGGGTCCTGGCCATGGGGGCTCTCGGGCCTCGACTAAGGGGGCTCCTAAGCGCATGCATGGAGAGGGGCCAGTTCCCACTTTGTTGGAAGACGGGGAAACTGGTCCTCATCAAGAAGCCGGGGCGCCCAGCGGACTCTCCGTCCGCTTACCGGCCCATTGTGCTGCTCGATGAGGTGGGCAAGCTCTTTGAAAGAGTCATTGCGGACCGCCTCGTCGGGCAGTTGGCGCGAGTAGGGCCGGATCTGGCGGAGAGCCAGTTCGGCTTCCGCAGGGGGCGCTCTACGGTGGACGCCATCATGCGCGTGCGGGCCCTCACGACGGGGGATGCTGTGGCCCGGGGTGGGGTCGTCTTGGCGGTGTCTCTAGACATCGCCAATGCCTTCAACACCCTGCCCTGGAGTTGCATCAGGGAGGCACTCCGGTATCACCGGATGCCGACCTACCTCTGTCGTGTGGTCGAGGCCTATCTGACGGACACGGCCGTCATCTACCCCGGTCACCAAGGAGAGTGGAACCGGCAAGAGATGTCGTGCGGTGTCCCACAGGGTTCGGTCCTGGGGCCGCATTTGTGGGACATCGGATACGACTGGGTGCTGCGCGCCGACCTCCCTAGCGGCGTCAGCGTCGTTTGTTACGCTGACGACACGCTAGTCCTGGCGCAGGGGAGGTCGTACCAGGCGGCGGCCGATTTAGCGACACGCGGGGTTGCGACAATCGTTGACAGGATCCGGCAGCTGGGACTCGAGGTGGCCCTGCACAAGTCCGAGGCCATGGGTTTTCATGGTCCTCGGAATGCGCCACCGTCGGGTTCCCAGGTAATGGCGGGAGGGGTTCACATCGGTGTCGAGTCGACGATGAAGTATCTGGGACTCGTCCTCGACAGCCGGTGGAATTTCGTCGAACATTTCCGACGTTTGGCTCCCAGACTGGACCGGGCCGGGGCTGCCTTGAAGCGGCTCCTGCCCAATCTGGGAGGTCCAAACGCCTCCTGCCGGAGGCTCTATGCGGGGATCGTGCGGTCCATGGCCCTTTACGGGGCACCGGTGTGGGCGCGTTCATTGAGGCTGCGGCCAGCCCGCCGGTTGAACGCGTCCCAGAGGGTCATGGCCATCCGGCTGGCCCGAGGATACCGCACGGTCTCCTGCGAGGCGGCGAGCCTCCTTGCCGGATTACCGCCATGGGATCTGGAGGCAAAGGTCCTTGCGCACATCTGGGAGTGGCGCGAGGAGGCGAAACGCCGGGGCTTAACTCCGATGCCGCAAGAAATCGCGGCACAGCGGACAGAGCTCCGGCGGGATCTCATGGCGTCATGGAGAGTGCGATTGTCGCAACCCCGTGCTGGGCACGCCACAATTGCGGCGATAAGACCCCTCTTTGAGGAGTGGCTTGAGAGACGCCACGGCGTCCTCACCTTCCGCCTGACGCAGGTCCTCACCGGAAACGGCTGCTTCGGGAGGTTCCTGTTTAGGATAAGGCGGGAGGAAACACCCGGGTGTCACCATTGTGTGGATCGGCCTGAGGACACGGTGGAGCATACGGTGGAGGTCTGCCCAGCTTGGGCGGAGCAACGCCGTGTCCTCGTGGAGGCGATCGGCGGCGGTGATCTCTCGCGTCCGGCCCTGGTTCAGGCCATGGTACGGAGCGAGAGGAAATGGCAGGCCGTCACCTCCTTCTGCGAAGCGGTAATGCTCGCGAAGGAGGAGGCGGAACGCGTGAGGGAGAGGCAAATTTCGCGCCCTCACGCCCCTAACCGCCGCAGGAGGAGACGCCCGGGGCGGGAATCGCGAGCCGATTTCCGGCCACCGTAGGCGCGGGCTTGCGGACGGTGAGCAATGGGTAGCTCGCCGTCTGATAAGGACCAAGCCCGGGTCGACGGCGCGTTGTGTTCCACGCGCGCCTCAAAGAGATGTCAGCAGAATTGACGGGGTCTGTTAGGGCCAATGCCTGCCGGGGGTTCGAAGAAAACCGATAGGGAAATCGTGGCCCCCGGCAACAGGGCAACCGAAGGAACACGGGTGGGTTTTAGTCAGTAAGAGTCTGACACGCCCTCCCGCTCCACCCAGAGCGGGAGAAGTTATTTGATAATTTCCCACCCAAAAAAAAAAAAAAAAAAAAAAAGGTGTAGTTTAACACATTCGAGTCCACACTTTTCATAGAGCTCATATGCCATGCCGCCATATATATGTGCCATATACAGGGTGGCAGGGACACCGACGCGAAAACTGTTACCATGGATTCAGTACATGTTTCTGAACCCCACTGCGCTGATATGTTTCGTCGGTTATTTAAAAAAAAATCAGCTGCTCCATACATTTTGACCGCGTAGGTATTGCAGTTTTCTATGAAACAGCAGCTTTTTTAACTAACCGACAGTACATTTCAACGCAGCAGGGGGTTCAGAATCATGTACTGAATCTATGGTAACAGTTTTCGCGTTGATGTCCCTGCCACCCTGTATAGTGGACCCTCTAGGGGGGTCACCGGCATTACGTTTGTGATAAAGTGAACCTGGAGGGCTCCCGGTACTGAACGTGTTAGGCTACAAATCAAGATATACATTTCCAGTATAAGCTGATCTCGCGTTGTGTAGGATTTCCGTACAGTGAGAAGTCATCTTATACTGGAAATGTATAGCTTGATATGTAGCTGTGTGTACCTTATTCACGACTGTAGTTGAACTAAAAAACAGTGGGGTAATTGCGTAATATACATACTTTCAGCAGCAATGGCTTTCATTTTGACAGTTCAAGAACATTCATTGCATTATTTACATTGCTGAGCAGACAAATTTTTCGATCATATTTATTTATTATATTTTATTTATTTTATTTATACATTACATTTTATACGAATAAATAAAAAATACGGCTAAATGTGCAACCAACAACATTTTCCACGGAATACAAATAAAAAATAAACTTTACAAACCATGCTATTTAAAACTAAAACTTACGAACCACAGTAATTTAATTAGAAAACATTTTTCGTGCTTAGTAGTAAAACAAAAGTAAATTTAGCAAACAAAGAAAAACTCATCAAGGCATGCAAATCTTAATAGAAATTACTAAGTTAATGAGTTAATGACTAAGTGTTTTAAGAACAATATTTTTGAATTTACCAGCAGAAAGAACCAATATATCAATATGATGGAATTGTTTGTTGTAGGTATCAATTAGTCGACGCAGAGGTGCCCGCATACCTGCGTTACTGCGACAAGAGGTAACAGCAAAGAAGGAATGGATAAGCTATAACCTTCTAAATCATTCAGATTGTGATTGAAAGTATGGTTACGCAAATAGGGTGCAGGTCCAACACAATTATTAAGAGAAAATGCGAAAAAGTCGAGCGATAATCTTCACACATAGATCGCAACTGGATGAGAATTGCCGCGGATTGAGTTGAAAATGGCGTACGATTGGCCAAGCAGTATTCACACGGGCTGTAACAGAGAATAAACCTCAATATATACAATTATAAAAATAAAAAAAATTGTAACTACGACGAAAAAGTCAACTAAAAAGGTATAAACAAGACATCTCAGAGACAAATATAAATCCAGAGTCGCACGAAATCTGTTCGATTTATGAATACCTGTGACTCCGGATTTAAAATTTGTCTTGGGTGGGTTTTTTAAGTTGTCGTATTTGGGTTTTAGTTTTTATAGCTTTAAATTTTTATTTAATTTATTTTTAAGGCGGTTTCAACGATACCTCATTAAAATATGTCAAATTATGATGAGTAATTTAGAACTTATGAGGGAACAGATGAACATACATTAATACCGGTCAAAATCGTAACCCTCTTTTTTTGCTTCTCCGTTGTCGGGTAAAAAAACAAAATAGGTACCTACAAGTTAATAAAATCGAAGTTTCTCGAAGCAAACTTCAAACAACACGTGTTCCCAACCCAATAATAAAAGAACAATATAATTGGCTCTAGTATTTGCCCACAAGGTTTGTTCACATCGAGGTATTTGAACGAACCTTGTGTGCAAATCTGTTAGAAAAAGATTGCAATATTTTCAAAGGTTGCCTTTTCTTTGCTCATAACCCTTCTTTATATTTGTTCAGGACCTCTAGGTTCCTGAACATTTGATTGAAGTCCCTTTACATTCATTACGTAATAAAAATATTAATTTGACAGCTGAGGCTGAGTACTAAATATTATTTGAACTTCGTTTAATACTCGTTAAGAGCGTTTATTCTGAAAGTGGGCAACGTCGCAAATAGATGTCAAATATTTCGCTGTTTTGATTAATTTGGCAATATTACTGTATGGAAATATGAAATGTGGCTAACTAGCAAACTAGAATATTAATAATGAACTGCAATTATAACACTGAATTTGATGTTGTAACCCATTTTAGGTGTAAAAAGGCATTTGGAAAGTTTCCAAATACTTTTTTTGCATCTGAAACTAAATATCCGGTGTTACAATATTAATTATTACATTTCATAATCAATATTCTAGTTCGCTAGTTAGCCACATTTTATATTTCCATACAGTAATATTGCCAAATTAATCAAATCAGGTGAATATTTGACAGCTATTTGCGACGTTGCCAACTTTTAAGATAACTCTTGGACTCTTAAGTTTATCATTGAGATTAAAGAGTGTTTAAGATTCTGTAGTATTTATCACTGTGTAGTATTTGGTGTGTCATACGAAATACGTCTAGGTACAGCTTTTTTTTTTTCTTTTTTTTTTGGGTCGGAAATTATCAAATAACTTCTCCCGCTCTGGGTGGAGCGGGAGAGCGTGTCAGACTCTTACTGACTAAAACCCACCCGTGTTTCTTCGGTTGCCCTGTTGCCGGGGGCCACGATGTCCCTTTCGGCCCATATTCGCAGCCCCGGCAGGTCTAGGTACTACTGGACATTAGCCTTCCCCTAGCACACCCAGTAGCTACGTAGGCATTTTAATTTAAAAGATCACAAAAGCAAGGGAAATTAGTCTGGGTCGCTGTCACCGGATACCGTGAAGAGAAATATAATAGTAATATTTTAATTTAGTATCTATGACTATGCTGTATATCCCCTACTTTTAGATTCGTGCGTCTGTTGGGATTTCCCATCGGCAAAATGGCGATCACAAACAAACTTTCAACCCCTATTTCATTCAAGGGGTGAATTTTCAAAAATCCGTCCTTTGTGTTAACTTTCGCTGTATAAGGAACACGTGTGCAAAAAATCATACTTCTAGAACAGAAGTGGTCATCGTTTTTGTGGTTCATTACCTTCAATATCATCAGGGTTGTGCTGTATAGCACAACCCTGAAGACATACTAATAATTATGTAGTTACAACAAACCCGCTGTAGGTGTGACAAACAAAATACAGGGCTGTGCAAATATGTACAAGTTATGAAACTCCTCATTAGGGAGCTTAGGGGTTCAAGGGTTTAGGTGAAACTTCGCAGGTGAAGAAGCAATATAGTTTGAGATGGGTATGTTACTTAGCAAGTTTAAGGTAGGGCTAGGTAGCTATGAAATAATTACTGGAACTCAGTTTTGAAACCTTATTTATTATTTAACCATTTATGTACACACAAATAATACACAGACAAGACAAAAGGAACAGAAAAAAATACGTACAAAGGTGATGCTTATTTTTAATGAAATCTCTTCCAGCATGCCTGCGATAGGACAGAGGATAAAAAGAGATGTAGACACCGTGTGTAAGAGTAAAGAGAAAGTAAAATACATAAAATCAAAACAATTCACTTAATGAAATAAAACTAATAATATGAAAATATACTTACTTACATACATAGTTCAAAAATAAATAAAACTAATATAATGTAACAAATATATATACATAAAATACAATCTTTAATCCTTAATCTAGAATAGAAGGTAATAAATCAATGAACTCAGCCTATCGAAAGAAAGAAAGAAAAATACTTTTCACTCTTCTTGCTCAAAAAGTCTGTTTTTGTAGCGTACCAGAGCGGGGAAAAAATAGCATATCTTGCTCTAGGGGAAAATATATTTTTTGTCTGTAGCCAACGAGCTTACAAAAACGAAAAAGTCTTAATTCTTATGTAAAACTAGCTGTTGTAGCCGTAGGCATGCATACCAGGATAAAAAGTTTCCTTAAAATTCAGATTGAACAAATTGTATATATTTTTTTGATAAAATAAACAATTTAATATTGTACTGGATTATTTTATTTTCTCGCAATCGTAGTGAAAAGTAGAGTGTAACACACGGCGCTAAAACCATTATAACTCGGTTTCTATTTACTCCCTTGCTACAGCCCGGGAGAAAAACTATCTCGATAGAATGGGTTATTTTAGCCCCACGTCTAACTACGTATTATTCTGCACTAATCAGACGCACATTATGAAGTCAATACCCAAAAGGCGAATTTTTTTTTTTTTTTTTTTTGTAAAAACAAAGAAGAAGAGAAAATTAAAAAAAAACACATTTCAATACTGGACATAGGCTTCTACACAGTTGCACCAAAACACAAACTTTCCGTTTTCCACAACCAGCCTGCCTTCACCACCTTTTTGCAAAGTACATGGATAGTTCAAAAACCACCCATGCAACTGGGTGGTTTTTGAACTATCCATGTACTGGTAGGTAGTCCTACGCTCTTGTCAGATCTAACAACCATCGTTGATTTTCCAGCAGACATAGAATTTGAGTTAGATTCATAATGATAATAGAGGCCAAAATTCCTTGGAACAATCATAGACGAAGACTTAAATTAGAAATTACAGACAGAAAGTGTATCCAAAAGGTTAAACCAGTTTGTGTATGCGTTAATACAAGTAAAATACGTTACCAATCTAAAAACAGCTATAATGACATATCATGCCCATCTGCAATCAATACTACGATATAGACTTGTAATTTGGGGAAACGGCACAGACCAACACAAAGCATTTGTAGCACAAAAAAAATGCATAAGAGCAATGTATGACATGAAACCTGATCAATCATGTCAACCGATATTTAAAAACCTTGGTTTGTTGCCTCTACCCTCACTTTACATTTATGAAACATGTATATTCGTAACAAACAACAAAAATTTATTTAGAACTGCAAATGATGTGAATCCAAGAAATCGTAGAGATCCATTCAGACTCGTACTAAATGACGTTCCTAGATCTACAAAATACAATAAGAACTGTTTAGCAATGTGTGTACGTATTTATAATAATATACCAAGCAACTTAAAAACGTTGACTTGTAGAGCATTTTAGCACAAACTGTATAAATGGCTAAATATACAAAATATCTATTCAATTAAAGAATTTATAGAGACTAAATATGCTCCAATAACTGTATGATATTATGTGATGTAACGCATGCCGACAAGTTTGCATGCTATGTATGTATAGCAAAACATGTAGCACTAATTTTTATGTAACATCTGTAATACCATGTTTTAATGCAAATAAAAATGATTTTGATTTTTTTGATTTTGAAAGATTTACCTACTATTTTGTGATTATTTTCCCTGTGATAAAAATAATACATCGGAGATACTAACGTTGATTAAATACAAAGTACATAATCGTAAGTACATTCAGAATTAATTAGTTTTGTTGGTTTGATATTTCACCAATATCTCCTTTGTTCACCAACCATCTGTGTAAACAATAGAACGATATCCAATACAACACACATCAGTTATTTTGACAGCACCACTAACGAATAACAAATAAATTCATACACAAACAACAGTAAAGTTTAAAATGGCGGAGTTTTTACAGATAACTATAAATATACACGTTGTATGAAGTTGAACACAAAACCGTCTTGAGCAAGGAAAATGAAGAAATGGAGCGCTAATGTTTGATTGAAAGGTGACAGTCATTTGTTGCCACATTAATTCCTTCGTCGTTTGGGTTTGGAGCACATTCACGATAAAGTAAGTCATTGCAATGTAACTCTTATACCATAACCTCTTATACTCTCACATCAATCAATATGCCTAGCCGGTTACCGGTCACCGAATGTCACCACAGTCGGCTACCGAATGCAGCTGAATACCAGTATTTTACATGGAGCGACTGCCTATCTGACGTCCACAACCCAGTAACTGGGTAATACAATAAATACCCCTTGGTAAGACTGGCTGTCAGACTTTCGGGCTTCTGACGACCCGTAACGACTGTCAAAGATCCACGAATGACAGCCGGGACCAACGGCTTAACGTGCATTCCGAGGCACGGAGGAGTCTCAGTATGCAAAGATCCCATCCACGGACCAACCCCCGGCAAGCGTAGCTTAACCTGTCGGATCGACCCATGCGGCTGTTATTACTTAGCCACGAGCTCCTCTGACTGTGCACTCACATGTGCTACTTTAATCACTGCCAATTGTTAAGATTTTGATGCACTGCTCCAAAGCCAAATGTGAGTGAACAGTTCAAGAAAACCTGATACAACATTAGTATGATGGTGAGGCTATGTTAGTTGGTGCGACTGCACAGGCCAAAATTTAGTTGATCTATCGTTTCTATCCTGTTAGTAATTCTGTCACAATTTTTGCTCCTCGTATAGGTAAATACCACTTTGTTAAAGTTCAGTGTGTACTATGGTATAAGTAGCAATTGCGAGGTGACCTTGCGGAGGTAGAGGAGTGAATCAATTCTTTAATTATTTTGACACCTATCATTAATAAAAAATTCTGTCTTACATGTTCCGCAGATGCATGACCAAAGAAACTGAACCCGATCAGCGATTCTAAACCGCGTTCAAGAACTGTCAGTGTCAATATTCCATAACAATTTTGACACTGACAGCTCTTGAACGCGGTTTAGATGGGCTGAACGCATTCAGATTCATTGGTGAAATTCGCCCTTAGTCTTATGCAATTATGGATATAAATTCTCACTGTCTATAGGGTCAAATTAAATTAAATAGCTGAACTCTGCAGACGTGATGGGTATCGTTATATAAAAATGACAAAAAAAAAGACTTGATGATATTTTTTTTGGGGTCAGCGATTGCTGGTAGGTACTTGAAAACCGAATTGAGAAATTCTGTTTTTTCTTTATCGTGTACATAAAAAACTAAACTAATATTTCAAGTAGGGTAGGGACTCTTAATAAAAGACAATATTTAAATAATTAAAATACTATTATTAAAAAGCTGATTATAAACTAGAAATTTTAATTCATGTCCAGTAAAAATTGAAACAATAGTTTGGATAAAATTTCTAACTGCTCAATTTGCCCCATACTCGTGCTCAACTTACCTCACCTTATGGGGTACGTTGAGCATCTCCGACTTGCTGTACATAAACGGCTGTAGCTCTTAAATGTAATTTGCTAGAAATAAATTACGGCAAACATTTTTGGAAAGGGATAAAATACCTACTCACCAGTATGCATAACAAGCCATTAAGACTTATCGTTAAGGAGCTATGACCGATCATGCAAAAAATTGCTCAACCTGCCCCGCCCTACCCTAACTAATACCTGCGGTCGGTGACCCCAAAAAAAATCTCATGAAATGAATTTCTTTATTGTTTAATCGTGTTTATATATCGATACCTGACACGTCTGCGGAGTTTCGGTGTTAATTCAATTTAACCCTGTATGTGCAGAGGCGGCGAAGGGCAAATAAAGCTAAAGTTTTGTTATAAATTAAACCTTACATGTAGTGGGAACGTCCTTTACTATTGGTAACTCGATAAAACTTCACTTAACTTCTAAAGTAATGAACCTATTATCTTAATGGGAAAGACTGCTGAATACAGCTTTTGCCTCAAAAGTTACGACCGACTGCTGGCGTGGCGGCGCCGCGTTGCCACGCCAACAGTGCCAATGCCAAACCAACGCCAACTCCAATGTTGGCGTCGGTAAACTATCCTTTTATGCATATTATATACCTTTAGATAATAAGTGAGGAGCTCGTGGCTAAGTACTAACAGCCGCTTGGGTCGATCTGTCAGGTTAAGCTACGCTTGCCGGGGTTGTTCCGTGGATGGGTGACCATTTCCACATACTGGACTCCTCCGTGCCTCGGAAAGCACATTAAGCCGTCGGTCCCAGCTGTCATTCGTAGATCTTTGACAGTCGTTATGGGTCGTCAGAAGCCCGAAAGTCTGACAACCAGTCTTACCAAGGGGTATCGTATTACCCAGTTACTGGGTTGTGGATGTCAGATAGGCGGTCACTCCATGTAAAATACTGGTATTCAGCTGCATCCAGTTAGACTGGAAGCCGACCCCAATATAGTTGGGAAAAGGCTAGGCAGAACAAAACATAATCGATGTTACACATCTGCCAGGCGTCCAGCGACGGCTCATTTTTAACCGACTTCCAAAAAGGAGGAGGTTATATGTTCGTCGCGTATGTTTGTTTTTTTTCTTTTTTTTGATGTATGTCACCGATTTCTCCGTCAATTGTGGACCGATTTTGAAAATTATTTTTTGTTTGAAAGGGTATGCTCTCGAAATGGTCCCATATAAATTTTATTAACTTTGCTTCGATAGTTTTTGAGTTAGCTTCAATAATACGTACTTTTTCCCACTTAGTATGTGGATGATATGATAAGTTCCTGTCACTGTTATTTACATAGCAGGTAGTGGTTTTCGAATTTGTGTGGGGTAGGTACCACAACTAAAAAGAGAAAAATAAAAACTTTTTACAAAAAAAAAACAACCGACTTCAAAAAAAAAACACTACAAAGTGAAAAATTACTTTAATTTCGGAAGTCGGTGCCAAAGAACGAAAATTCAAAACCAAAGACACCGACTTCCGAAATTAAAGTTATTTTTCACTTTGTAGTGTTTTTTTTTTGAAGTCGGTTGTTTTTTTTTTTTGTAAAAAGTTTTTTTGTTTTTTTATTTGTCTCTGTCACTGACTTAAGATTATATTTTTAACACGTTTGAATTCTTCTTAGTCTTTCACCTTTGGTAGAATGGTAATTATTCGTGGTTCTATAGTAAGCTCTTACTTACTAATGCGTCTCCATTCAATTATTTTTGAGACATTGCAAAATTTATTGTCATTATGGAGTGCATGACTTTCGTGGTAGATACATACATAAACTCACGCCTTCTTCCCATGGGAGTAGGCAGAAACTACAGAACGCCACCTGCTACGATCCTTACATACTCCTTTTGCCTCGTTTACGTTCATACATCTGGTCATACACGCACGCCGGTTGCGAGTACTACGCGCCTGACCTTTCTGAAGAACATCACCAATAAGGTCAATATTTATGTCCTCCTAGGGCGTCTCCTCCCGACATTTCTACTCACATCTGCCTTGTAAATACCTTTTGTCCGTAGTAGTTCCTTCAAAACTATATTATGTCAATTCTTCCGAAACGAATGATAAGACTCATAGCTATAACCGATAATTTTCTCTGCATGTGAGTTTTCCATAGTAAATACAACGTAAGATAAACTTTAAATCGTTAATACATGAAAGTGTAGTGTGGCTTCAGTTTTCTCAACGCGGCTTTAGAAATAATTAGAAGAGTATTAACGCTTTCAGAGTTTAGCTGTTAAAAGTTCTTTTACATAATTATAACATGGTGTAGGAGTTAGGTTACTCGTAGGCTTCGATCGAGAATATTCCTAGGTATTAAAATAATCTTGAATTCTAAGCACTATGTTCTATGTTATAGGGTTTTGGTTTCCGCACTTAGTCCGTAAGGTGGACCATTGTACGTGGGCCATGGCAGCCGTTTTTTGGTTTTTTCAATCAGCCCACCTCCCTCCAGAAGTTAATCAAAACTCCTGGGTCTGTTCGTCTGTAAAAGATCTGGGTGACCAGAGGGTTTCTGTTCTAATCTGGTTAACGCCTGTGTATTCAAAGAGCACATGCGCGACGGTTTCCTCATCCTCCATGCACGCCCTGCACAGAGGACTGTCCGTTATGCCTATTGTGTGGAAGTGTTTGTTTAGCAAGCAGTGCCCCGTGATGGTCCCCGTCACCAGGCGCAGGCCGTTCCTGTCCAGGCGTAATGAACGCCTGGTTAGCCTGTTATCAAAAGATTCTAAGCACTATACAGGATCAAGTTAAATTAGCTGGCGAAACATCAGACGTGATAGGTCGTTCCTGGAGGAGGGTCGAAGTAACTTTTATTTGTCTGTGATGTATTTCTGCCTACCCCTATGGGAAGAAGGCGTGAGTTTATATGTTTGTATCTACCACGAAAGTCATGCACTCCATAATGACAATAAATTATGCAATGTCTCAAAAATAATGTGTGTTTATAGTTTTTAAGATGACGTTTTTGTAATTTTTTTTGGGTTGTAGTTTTTTTAACTTTTACTTTTATTTAATCTAGCTTGGAGTTATAATATAAATATATGAAAATATGTGCTAACTAAGCCCTGATATTGAAAGCCAGGAACTAAAAAAATTTATTTTAATGTTGCAATGTTGGGTACATTGCAACATTAAAATATATTTTTTTAGTTCCTGGCTTTATGTCCTCTAGAGGGCGCCATATTCAATTGAATGTGACACCTTAACCTATAACCAGCGAACGATCAAGACGCTTCCAGCGATACCTCATTTGTCAAATTATGATGAGTAAATTAGAAGTTATGAGGGAACAGATGAACATACATACATACATACCGGTCAAAATCATAACCTTCTTTTTTGGGTAGCCGTAGTCGGGTAAAAATGAGGAAAACAAAAGATTCTTTGAATTCGTACTTCGAGTGTCTTCAGCTAATCATGGGGTCGACGGCCGCGGTGGGTAGTGTTGTTGCTTGATAAGTTTAGAAAATCAGTTTTGTTTTGTTTTATCGTGTTTAGATATTGATATCCATCAAGTCTCTGAAGTTTAGCCAACTAATTTAATTTAACCCTATGGAGGTACAATTTTTCTGAATAAAATTAATTATTTTGCATTGATAAATGGTATGAAAATCACAAGTAAATAACAAGCAGTGTTAGCCTAGTGTTGTGACCGTCGGGTCGGACTGCGAAGTCATACGTTTCTAGTTTCTCTGACTTTTCGGATTCATGTGCGTATTGTATAATTATCACTTACTTCAAAAACAGTGAAGGAAAACATCGTGAGGAAACCGGCCATGCCTGAGAGATATTTCTTGACAATATTTGAAGCCAAGTCAGAGGCCCATGGGTGGCTTTAAAACTCTGACACTAGGTTAGTCATTAACCACGCGATTAGAAGAAGACAAGTAAATAAAAATACATTTTCCGTTAGATTAAGTACTTTCTTTTTCTGTTGCATTGTCTAATGTCGATGTCCGAAACAAAGTCCTTTTTGTTATTGAGATATCTTTATCTATTAAGATCTCAGATCCAATTTGCTGATAAATATCGATGTAGAAAAATAAAGTCAAACTGTCTACACAAACAACATTTTAACTATTTGTCATCAACCCAACGATTGGATACCTAATTTTAACCGACTTCCAAAAAAGAGGAGGTTATAAATATGTTCGTAGCGTATGATTTTTTTAAAGTATGTCCATCGATTTCAATTGTGGACCGATTTTAAAAAATATTTTTGCCTTTGGAAGGATATGCTCTCGAGGAGGTTCCATATAAATTTTATTAACTTTGCTTCGATAGTTTTTGAGTAAGCTTCAATAATACTTAGTATGGGATGATATGATAAGTTCCTGTCCCTGTAGCTGTTACACCGCCACATACGAACTACGCATCAAAGACGTGACGTCACACAAATCCTGCATCGCGCAGTTAAAGTTTACCGAGCGATCGATATACATACAAGATTTCAACTTCCAACCGACGGGCAGTTGCCCGCCAGACACAACACCCGTCTGGTCGGAGGATCCTCCCTTTTCTATGGTGGATGAGTGAACTTTACACCCTGTTCCTCATGCCCCTAAATTGGTGACCCCGACGTGATGAACGTCAACGCAGCCTTCGTGCAATTACTTCGGCGTGACGTCATCATCATCATCACTCCCGCAAGCTTTCGTGAGGCGAGTCACACAGCCAGCCAGCACCCACGGCTTCAACGGGTATCCTGACCACCAGCATGCAGCGAACGCGCATTCTTGGTCATCACCCTCAGCCTCATCACCCCGACTCACTGGGGAATCAACGCAATCACCTCAATCACCCCGACTTACTGGGGAATCACAGCAATCACCTCAATCACCCCGACTCACTGGGGAATCACCACAATCGCCGCAATCACCACAGAAAGTTCTGACTCACCGCGAACTATGCGGCACCCGGTTCCGACTCACTGGAACCACAGCTGGCACTGTGTGAAGCATCGCAAGATTCAGCCCACTATCGACCTCCGGTCTCCGGAGGGGAGTGATGTAGCGGTTACACCGCCACATACGAACTACGCATCAAAGACATGACGTCACACAAATCCTGCATCGCGCAGTTAGAGTTTACCGAGCGATCGACATACATACAAGATTTCAACTTCCAACCGACGGGCAGTTGCCCGCCAGACACAACACCCGTCTGGTCGGAGGATCCTCCCTTTTCTATGGCGGATGAGTGAACTTTACACCCTGTTCCTCATGCCCCTAAATCCCTGTAATTTACTTAGCAGGTAGTGGTATTCGAATTTGTGTGGGGTAGCTACCACAACTAAAAAGTGAAAAATAAAAAAAATTACAAAAAAAAACAACCGCCTTCCAAAAAAAAAACAAAGTGAAAGGTCTTGGAAGTAGGTTGTTTTTTTTTTTCGTAAATTTATTTTTATTTTATACAGATTACAGAAGACTACGAACCGCTAACCAGTAACTGAGACCCTATTCCTGATCCCGTTGTTGTTGAATTGTGTATTAATAAAAAATAATTTCAATTAATGGAAATCGATCGATATTGGTAAGGTAACAATATCTTTATAACTTTACAAACGACACTGACCCCAGACCCTCTAAAACCAAGGAGACTGCCAACATAATTGATTCTCGAATTGCACAAGTTTATTTTAAGTTCGTATTGATTCGAATTTCGGTTGGAATACTAATTTGTCATCAGAATTTATACTTTATTTGTATGCTTCTTCAGCTGATCACCTTTGGGGGTTCGAACCTTCAATTTTGTTGATGAGAGATCTTATTTTGAGTTTCAAATTATACATCGTTATTTTTCAATGTCAATTTTAGTTAGATGAACATTGTAAAAATAATTTCGTGCTAAACATGTGCATCGATCAATGTCGTGAAAATATAATCAGTAATAGATATTATACTGCGGGGTAATTGCAGACCACACTTACAATTGCAGTACCTTTCATTCTGACAATTAAACAATAATCTTTATGTTATTTTATTTGCGTTAAATTTTTCAAACATTTAAGGAGCAATAGAATAGGATTTCCCATCAAAGAAAGGAAGGAATAGGTTTGTTATAGAAGGAAGCTAGGCAGTAGCTAATTTAATTTAGTTTTTACTAAATTAATTATAATAAAAATAATTAATGTAAATTAAAATAGCTAGCAAAACGACGCAGATACAATATAAAAAAAGATTTGATGATTTTTTGTGGGGTCATCGACCACATCTAGTGTAGTCACTTGAAAATCTATTAAAAAATTCTGTTTTTTTTTTGTGTAAACTTTACAGACGTGATGATACGATAAAACAAATCTTTTGAACTCATAGTTCAAGTAACATCATCACTCATCCTCCAAGCGGTCGTTGACCCCCAAAAAACTTCGAATCGTTTTTATTTTATCGTGTTTAGATATGGATACACATGACGTCTGCGGAATTTAGCTAAATAATTTAAATTGACCCTGTAAGTTGATAAGGTAGACTAGGCAATTGTTTATGAAGCTCTAAATTTATGTATGTTTACTATATCCTACATGAAAAATAAAAATGATACCTCCCTTAGGTATAATTTATTTTTTTGGGTGGGAAATTTTTGAATAACTTCTCCCGCTCTAGCTGAAGCTTGAGGGCGTGTCAGAATCTTATTGACCCGTGTTCCTTCAGTTGCCTGTATGTTGTCAGGGGCCACGGCAACCCTTTCGGACAAATCCGCAACCCCGGCAGGCATCGGCCCTAGCGGATCCCTTCAGTTGTGCTGACATCTCTTTGAGGCGCACGTGGAACACAACACGCCGTCGACCCGGGCCTGGTAAAGGAGCTATCCTGCGAATGAATTGTTGAATGAAGTTTCATTCTCCTCAATTAATCTGCCTAGCCTTCTCCCGACTATGTTGGGGTCGGCTTCCAGTCTAACCGAATGCAGCTGAATACCAGTAATTTACATGAAGCGACTGCCTATCTGACCTCCACAACCCAGTTACTGAGTAATAAGATACTCCTTGGTAAGACTGGTTGTCAGACTTTCGGGCTTCTGACAACCCGTAACGACTGTCAAAGATCCACGAAGGACAGCCGGGACCAACGGCTTAATGTGTTTTCCGAGACACGGAGGAGTCTCGGTATGTAAAAATGGTCACCCATCCACGGACCAACCTCGGCAAGCGTAGCTTAACCTGATGGATCAACCCGTGCCGCTGTTATCACTTATAGCCACGAGCTCTCCACCTCGCCTCCTCACTAAGTTTTATTATAAAAACAATCACAACGAAAAAAAAAAAATTAAAAAAAAATGTTGGTGGTGGTGGTGGTGGTGGTAATGGTGTTAAATTAACACCATTATGGTGTTAAATTAACACCATTATGGTGTTAATTTATAACGAAACACTATTAGGTACTATGCTTACTTTCCTACAGACAAACCCAAATAGCTAAGTTCTAAAAGTTCTTAGTTCTGCCTTATGTTCCTATTATTATTACCATGCGTGTTCTTTACGATCCCTTCAACTTCTTTGCCCCCTTATAACAGCCATTTATAAAGACATACGTATAGGGATACGGATTGGTACGAATACCGGGTTACACACGCATCGCTCAAACTATTAGTTGCCAATTACTTTGTAACACGACACCCTCGTAACGTGACGCTACGTTTGAGACACTCCGGGGGAAGGATCGACTGACAACTAGCAACATGCTTACCAAATTCACGCGAGCTCCTTTGATATTCGATGATTTGGTGCTCAAGTTTAGAAGGCCAGAATTGAGACAGGATGGAGATTCTGTGTTCGTATACAGCGTTTGATCTCTGAATTAATATAACATAACACACCTGTTTCCCCCGAAGGGTTAGGTAGAGGTGACCTATACTACACCCACATTTCGCCAGTTTTGTTTAAGTCCCATGTAATAAGGGGCATGCCCATTGCCATCAATCGGGCGCAAATTCTGAATTCTTCAAAATTCATTCAATAAAAGTTAACAATAGTTCCAAAGAACTGCGTCACGATTGCCCATTTTCCCGAATGGTTGTTAGCCCGAGTGGTCGTTTGGCCGACGAACAGTTGGTCGTAAGAACGAGTGTCACATGAACATTTGACCGAAAAATAGGCTTGGTTAACATGAGAGCCCGGAACTTTTCGGGATAAAATGGTCACAAGATTGGATGTACAATTTTATTGCAAGTTAAAGTTTATCATAAAGGCAAGAAATGGTGTAAGACAGGAAAGGTAAATAGTGATCAGTACAGTTGTTTTCAGCAACTATATCTGAGTCTGGATTCAGGCTATTCCCTTTTCTTTGTACTGATATTATTATTCTATCAAGCTGTTGGACCACATAACATAACATAACATCACGCCTTGTTTCCCCGAAGGGTTGGGCAGAGGTGTCCCTGTAGCAGGTACACCCACATTTCGCCAGTTATGTTTAAGTCCCATGTAATAGGGGGCGAGCCTATTGCCATCAACCGGGCACAAATCCAGACTCCGAGCTGCTACTGAGAAATTTCAGATAGGAAAACCCAATAACACTTTGCCCGACCCGGGAATCGAACCCAGGACCTCATGCTCAGCAGTAGCGCTTGCGACCACTAGACCAACGAGGCTGTTGGACCATATACGAATCATTTCCAGTAACCGTTATTTTTTTTGTAGCACAATGGTTTTGTTTGTATCCATGTTGTTTTTTGTACCACACAGCTTTGCTTACACTTTCTGAGATTATCTACACTTATGACGTATGCGAGTCTAAACATAGATGCAAAAAAAAAGCTAATTATTATTGTCTGCCATTTCATTTTGTATTCACGCAGCATCACGATGACTGTGCAAGTAATAAACAGGTACGACGATTCCAAGTAGGTACTTCAATAATTACTGACTGATAAATAACTCTGATAGAACCGGTAAGTTGGCTGGAGAGCCACCGAAATGAAAGACCGAGGTATTACGAGGCGCAACTTGGATAGGGACTCTGGCGTTCAACTACAGTATCGCAGCGAGGTAGATTTAAATGGAGTTTTTTTTAAGGATACACAATTTTAAGTGTTCACTATATACACATAGGTAAGTATTTCGTTTTTTCTGATAATATTTAGTTTGACAATTTAAATGCATGAGGAACAGGGTGTAAAATTCACTCATCCTCTATAGAAAAGGGAGAATCCTCCGACCAGACGGGTGTTGTGTCTGGCGGGCAACTGCTTAAAGATTAATATCGGGGAAGTTATATAGTAATATATGTTGTACGCGCGGTAAACTATGTTTGCGCGATGCAGGATTTTGTGTGACGTCAGGTTTTTGATGCGTAGTTCGCATGTGTGTAGATGTCGCCACAATAAAATGGTTAAGTACTTAGTACTTATTGAAAGACCTACACTGTCCTCCCTTACCTAGTAAAACTGTTATTTGAAAGTATTGTAAAAGCCAATTATTTTTAAAAGTGTAACCGTGGAGTTTCTTGCCGGCTCTTCTCCATAGGAAACGACCAATTGGAACCGTGCACCTAGCTTCTGACGTTTCATAAGTGCCCATGTAGGTTTATGTGAAATAAAATATTTTGAATTTGAATTTAACAAATACACTCCACGCCACTCATAAAACCAATGAGTTTTATTTGCAATGTTGATGTTGATTTTCGAAATCCAATATACCATGTAAAAATCATTGCCATAACTACCGATGGCGAATTTGTGAGTTTTTTCTGTGTTTATTAAAAACTAAATAAATATTTTCATTGAACACTTAAAATATATCCAAATAAAACTCCTCAAATCTACCTCACTGCGAAACCTACTGTGAAGGAACGCCACAGTTCTATACCCACCAGTAGACTGGGTATGATAAGCTAAGTAGAGTGAAAGGAAGACAACATACAACCTTAGAAACTACTGAAGATAAACACTACCTAATAAAAAAACTACACGTCGTCTTTATCAGAAGAGGTATTGTTGTCTCTTATGCTTGGGCATGCGGGCGAGGAGATCAGGAGATGTAAGTAAATGAAAGTCAATAATATTCTGAATAATCACAAATCTCTGAACACATTATGGAATGGACAATAATGTAAACGACGTTCCCCCGAGTACGTGAGGCGCGAGTGCACATCGATGAACTCACTGCACTGCAAGGGTAGTCTGGTTACTATGATAACCATTATCCCAGTTGCGATAACACAGTCATTAATTAATCAATGCCGGCTTCAATCCATCTTCGCGATCCTTCCTTTTGTCAGGGGGCCATCTTCTCAGTATTCGGGATTACGTCAAGTTGACAGCTGTCATAATCGTTCTAAAATCAACTTCGTAAGTCTTTGGTGTCGTAAAACCTATAGACGCTCCGTCAAATATTATAAATGCAAAGGTAAGTTTGTTCGTTTATTTGTTTGTTACGCTTTCACGATAAAACCGCTGAACGGATTTGGATGAAATTTGTCAAATGGGTAGATGACCTTAGCTAGGACATACTTTATATCCCGATTTTCCCACAGGATTGAGACTTATGCGGGTAAAACTGCGGGGCGCAGCTAGTAATTATTAATACTATCCAATGTTTCTTAGAACATATAGAAATGTCCAAAAATTTTCAAAACTTCTTAGCTGGCTGTTGGGTGATGAAGCAATATACACCTACATAATGTCTATGTAGTTCAATAAATTAGTAGGTAAATCAACAGACTATTAATTAATCATAATTAGACTTCATTAAAGGCGTCTGCATACCTATGCCATAATTAGATGAGTTTGAAGAAGATGCTGTTTTAATTGAAGAATATCATAGATATCGTCTAGACAAGACCATGGTCAATTAGAGAAATATGTGAAGTTAATGATGACAATAGTTTGAAAATGTTATCATGACAGACTACTGAGACTTGAGTTAAGGAATTTTGTCTTTGTTCAAGGTGGCTGGGACAACCTAAATGCAGAAGGCCAGGGTGTTGTAGCACAGCCTGGGAGAAGCCTATGTCCAGCAAAGGACTGCGATTAGCTAAATTGATTGATCTAACGTCTATTTATATTAAGTGATTATATTTACACAGTGTATTGTTGAGGTTAAGTTCGTTTTGTTATTTAGGACCTTATTTTATGAAATAGAATACATGTTGTCCCAAAACCCAAGGATAAAGACTGACTGTTCTTGTTATGACGCTGGTCAAATATTTAGATATTTTAGTATTCTTTGACGCTTAAATTATTAATGAAATCTAGAATTTAAGAACATCATCTTCAAATAATGAATTCTATAACAGCTAATTTAACCCATGTGAGAACCGAACGTCATATAAATATTTTCACAAAATAGATTCAAATCGATCTTTATTTATATGCATTTCTATTCAAAATAAACGTAAATAGAAATTCGTGTGCAGTTTATTTCTTGTTGCTAGAATTCTGTATATAAAATGAGGAAATAGAAAGTTAAATTATTATAAACAAAAGATAAGAAAGAGATAAAAGTGTTAAAATAGTAACCTGCAGCTAAATATGAAAATAAACAATTCTTACATGAAAATGTTTTCATACATAAACACGATTCAGACAAACAATAAATACTTTCGATGAGGATGATGATAATCCAAAAACAGCCGCCAAGTTCGGAAAAGGGGACTCAGAAATAAGAATATTTGGTGGTTTTCACACGACGCCGCTCACCGCCCGCGGATTTTGAGGCGGTGCGCCGCGCGGAGAGGCGACGAGCGCGCCTGTCCGCGCGGATGGGCTTCTAGCGGTGCGCTGCGTGGATAGTTGCGAGCGTGCCTTTCCGCACGCATGGATTCCGATCAGTCGTGTAGTTCGATCACAGACTTTGAAAAGAATGGACTTATCCGCTCTGTGTTGCGGTACCTCGTGTGCCAAGCGCCGCCCTACCACGCGGTTTTCCGCGCGGAGGGGTGGAGGCGGCGCGAGCGCCGCTCGTCCGTACGGTCAGGCGGTGTACGTATGTTAGGCAACAACAGATTACACAAAATCTATCACGCTTCACCGCTTGCAGCAGAGCGCGGCGACGGGTGAAAAAAAAAAATAAAGAAAATAAATTTATTTGACCCAGGTTAAGGCATAAGTACAATTTTCACACAAAAACGAGTACGTCTTACGGATCTAAATCGGTTTTCTAGTGTGTGTAAATTTTTAAATAAAATAATAATAGATCTGTGTAGCAAATAATAATAAAATTGTTTTGAAATAAGTAATTAAGTTTGAAAATAATTAAAGATTTATACAGAGGTCTTTAACACAATAATTAAAATCGCCTTTTAATCTTTATACCAACATCCATTTTTATAGGGTTAAATTCAATAGCTAGCAAAACTTCGCAGACACGATGCTTTATCCAAAGACGATATAAGAAAACAAATATTCCAAATTGTTAATTTCAAGAACTACAGCTGACTACGGGTCAATTGCCGCGGGCAGTGTAGTTACTCGAAATAATGAGTAAAAAAAATGATGTTATTTTTTGGTTTTCTATAAAAGCGATCTTTTAAAGACAACTTTTGTACCTATATTATATTCAAAGAGAGACAATACTGCAGGTATTCTGTAGTGTGATGATCGTTCATTAAAAAAGTTTTATAGGGATTTACATAAAATTCGCTAAGTCAAAACACTACAAAACTGTGCAAATATCACCTCCTTTACATTGAATGTCAAATAATACCAAATTAAACATCACATTAAATTGTGTGTTTATTTGTTCAGTTGCTATGTGAGGAAGATAAAACTACTATTCTTGGTTCGCAAAAAATAAGTCTTCATTCTGTGGCAGATGTTCACACGTCATTATTAAATTGAATAAAGTAATAGTTATAAAATTAACAGCATAACATCACGCCTCTAATCCCCGAAAGGTTAGGCAGAATTATCTCTTTTTTATCGTCTAGCTCTAGAGGTACTTAAATAAGGTAGGTAATATACATAGGTAGGTACCTATGCAGGAGTATTACCGCATGAGAACTTAACTCAAACTCAAAGCATTTATTGTAATTAAACCATTTACAGCCATTTTTTAATTAGGAGGAGCTCGTGGCTAAGTAATAACAGCCGCTCGGGTCGATCTGTCAGGTTAAGCTACGCTTGCCGGGGTTGTTCCGTGGATGGGTGACCATTTCTACATACCGAGAATCCTCCGTGCCTCGGAAAGCACGTTAAGCCGTTGGTCCCGGCTGTCATTCGTGGATCTTTGACAGTCGTTACGGGTCGTCATAAGCCCGAAAGTCTGACAACCAGTCTTACCAAGGGGTATCGTATTACCCAGTTACTGGGTTGTGGTGGTCAGATAGGCAGTCACTCCGTGTAAAATACTGGTATTCAGCTACCATTCAGTTCAACTATTTTGTAGGGAACCGAATGATCCAACACACTCGCCACCATAAGCAAGACATTTTCAAAAACGACGTGGCCTTGTCGTATTAAGTTTTTATATAATGTTCCCACATTTATCTATCATTTATTTAAATTAATTGCTTTTATAAACGCAACTGCAATTAATTGGACTATTAATAGCACATTAAACTTACACAGATTTCAGTGCAGTTGCAAAAAAAGCGATTATGTAGTTTAGAAAAATGTGGAAAAATGTACCTAATTAGTACTTCTCTACCTATGGTTTGTATCTGGGTACGCTGTTATGATTTTTAATTATTGTGTTTTGTAAAGAAATACCTAATCACAGTATTCACTCGTCATACTAATTTTTCTACGGCCAAGACTAATAACAGCGTAAAAAATGTAACATTTTGTATGCTGTTATTAGTCTTGGCCGTGACGACCCTGTAGCTCATGCACGAGGTTGTGGGTTCAAACCCATGAAAGTACCTACTAATGTGATTTTCTGTAGTACGGACTTTCTAAGTTTATCTTGGACATTATTAATCTTGGTGAAGGAAAAACATCGTGAGGAAACCTGGACTATAGTTAATATAAGACTGAAATCGCTCCTGCCTTCTTTGTATGAGAAGAGGCCTTTGCCTTCCATTGTAACAGTAATAGCCTGTTATTATTATTATTAGTCTTACTTTGAAAAACCGGCTAAGAGCATGTCGGACCACGCATAATGAAGGGTTCGTAGTTTGGATGAATTTATCCCAAGGACAAACTTAACAGTCTGGAGTCTGGATTTGTGCCCAGTTGAGTGTGCTCGCTCCCTATTACATGGGACTTAAACATAACTGGCGAAATGTGAGTGTACCTACTATAGGTACACCTCTGCCCAACCCTTTGGGGAAACAAGGCGTGATGCTATGTTGACAAACTTAACATTGTAGTTGAAAAACATGTTCTCCCATACATTCCAACTGCAAATGTTAGTTTGTACGCACAGTATTGGGATATTTACCATGTTATTTTTAGACCATAGACTTATTATTTTGGTTTTTCTGTAATCTATAAGTAGGTATAGAACTGTTATCTGTATTTTTATCAAAATTTTAAGCTCATTCGTTTCAGAGGTGAGGATAGTAATGGTAAATTTTCATCTATTTTCTTAAATATTTGTAAAAGTATTTATTTTAAAATTATAAAAATAAAATGAAGATCAAATTTCATTTGTCACAGTACAGTTTACAAAACAATTTTTTTTATTTTTCAATTTGCCACCGAAATGTGCCCCCCCATATTCAAAATTAATTTACGAGTATGTTCGTTACACGTCCGTGTTTGGGTCACAGAAATTGATATGTATTCCATCGGTCCATTTGATTCGGAGCAAATTGACTGTGACAGTCGGACAGACAGACAGACCGACAGACGGAGAGATACACGAGTGATCCTATAAGGGTTCCGTTTTTTTCCTTTTGAGGTACGGAACCCTAAAAATGTTCCAGATAGAATTGGTCGGTTCACGTGTCAGTCTTGACAACGAACGTCCAAAAAATATGTGTGAAATCACAACCCGGACAAAAACTGACCGGATATGATGCAGAACCAATATTTTTAAAACACATTACTGACATTACTTATAATGTCAGTCAGTTATTTCTGTGATGTCTAAACATTATGCGGTTTGAAAAAGAAAATGTGTCATAACACAGGAAATTAGTTGGTATTCGATCATGCAGTTTGATTTAGTAATCGATAATTTTATTTATGTTTTGTTTATTTTGGACATTACTGACATCGATGAAGGAAAACATCGTAACGAAACCTGGAGACCTACCACCAGCTCAAAAGCAGTATTATTAATATTACTTCAGTGGGAGAAAGAGATGGAGCTATACGTCCTGTAGAGCTTCATCTCTTTCCCACACTGAAGTTATATTAAAATAATACTGCTTTATGAGCTTGTGCTAGGCCCCCTGGACTTATGATTAATATAAGTCTGAAATCGCCAAACCGTCTTGAGCAAGCGTGGTGATCAATGCTCGCGCCTTCTCTGTATGAGAAGAGGCCTTTGCCCTGCAGTGGGACAAAATAAGGCTGGTATTATTTATCCATAACTCTAAAATACAATAGACGTTGATATATTTAGTAACCCGTTTCGCTTAACTATTCCTAAAGGGCCATAAAAACCCTGTAAGAAATCGACACGTCTTTCACCTCTCAATGAGGCATCCTCAGGATGTCGATTGTCTTTTTGCGAACCCGAACATGGCGTGTTGTCACACCGAGCGCTGGACGCAGAGACAGAGAGAGAGGAGACAGAGACATTGTTGTTCAGAGTATATACGTCCAGCGCTCTATGTGGCAACACGCCGTGTTCGGGTTCGCGACGTTCAATCGTCACCCTGAGGATACCTGGTTGAGAGGTGAAACACGTGTCAATTTCTTACAGGGTTTTTTATGGCTCTTTAGGAATAGTTAAGCGGAACAGGTTACTAAACATATCAAAGTCTATTGTATTTTGTACTGGATTTCCGCAAGGTCACGCCTGAATCAATAAAACTATCCATAACTCTGTTTAACTCTATCTATCTGTCCACGGATAGACCATTGACTGGGTTAGGACATAGGATACTTTTATTCTGGTAGTACGTTGCCGTGGTATAATTTCAGACCGTCACGCGGGTGAAGCCGCGATTAAAAGCTAGTGACGATTATTAACTCGGTTCTTTAGTTAGGGATACAAGCTGGTTTAATTATAAAATAGACATAGAGTTTACTACATATTTTTAGACCATGTAGGGACAATACATCCAAATCATAATATTCTAAAGAATCCATCATACGAAGTTCACCAGACCGATTTATAGACGGCCTAAATTACCTATGACTACACAAGTGAACCTAGATCGATTCAGATATCAAGTCTATTGAAATCGTCTGGCCTTTCAAGCCTGCCATACGAATAATGTTACTCGACCACACACTACAATTATCTTTATGATGGTATTGTCTGAATCTTAATAAGGCATCGTGGTAAAATAATAACAGCTGCACGGGTTGATCGATCAGGTTAAGCTATGCTTTCCAGTCCGTGAATGGGTGACTATCTTTACATACCGAGACCCCTCCGTGCCTCGGAAAGCATATTAGAACTAGTTCAGACATGGCGGAATCCGCGCGTGTTCAAACGTGTTCCAATCCGCGAGGATTGAACGATCTCGGCTGTCATTAGACGCCAGAAGACTAAAATTCTGACAACCCGACACTAAAGGGTATTTTGTTACCCAGTAACTGGCTTATGGAGGTCAGACTTGCAGTCGCTCCATGTAAAATACTGGTATTAGGCTGCATCTGGTTAGACTGGAAGCTGAACCCAACGTAGTGGGAAAAGACTAGGCAGATTGTTTTTTTTACACAGTCATGTAATTTTCGATTTTACACTGCAAAATATAAAGTAAAATTGTTTTCCACCACGAATTTGTAAGCGTGTGCAAATGGGGGCAACGTTTTGAGCATGACGATCATTGCTGAGTCACGGACGTGATGGATTTTCTATGAAATTACATTTCACAGACGACCGCCCCCAGTTATACATTTATGTTACTAAGTATATACCCCTATTGTAATTTTAAACAGATACGATGACTTTAACAAACACAAAGGCACAGCCATACCACCTTTTCTCGATGCCATTCAGAACATTTTCGACCCCCTTTAACTTTGTTGTAGATAAAGCTAGAAGCCTGAATTTTTAGTGACCGGGCCTAAAACGGCCGCTTTGGCAGAATCATAATATAATAATATTATGAATCACACAAACTGTCACAAACTGACATTTCATAATATTATCTGCGTTCAATTCATACTATACTTCATTCGAAATAAGATTAGACATTTAACTAAACCTTTTTTACAGTTCGTTCAACCGATTTTGACTTCTATTGCGTTGGTGGCATGACAAATGGCAGCTGCAGTAAACAGTTGGTATTGTAACCACTTTTTTGCTTTCAATGCCATCCTTATGCCTACGGTATAGAAGTCAGAATCAGTTGAGCGGACCGTAAAAAAGGTTTGTTTAAATGTCTAATCTTATTTCAAATGGAACATACACAATTCATCTGTTTGACAGTTTTGTAACATAATGAAGTAAAATTTAAACTGTAGAAAAAAATAATAAAAAAATCATTTGAATAATAAAAACTGTAAAGAAAAAAAATCCGGTAAAATTACGGTCTTCATTTTTTCATGCGGCAATATTTACACCAAATATGATTCTGATATGAATTGAAAATATTTGTGTCACCATAGAGGAATTTTTGGAAATTCAGAAAATGTATTTCTTTTATAGGAATTGCTAGTGTGGCCGTTTTAGACCTGCAGGACGGCTTTAGTATAGCTAGGTATATTCTCATATTACAATATATTTGAATAATGTAGTTTAATAACTATTGCAGGTCAAAGTTCTTTAATTTTGTCACTGACATACTCACAGACACAAGCTTTAAATTTTGAACACAATTAGTGTTTAGCCTATAAAGTAAGGAAAAATTAAAACATACCGCAATTTAAGTCCCGATAAGATAATAATATGAGTCCGTATGTGTGTTGCATAATGTAAATTATTTTGTATAGAATATTTTTTTCTAACTTGAACAGACAGCTGTGCTGCTGGGGAGTTTGTTGCGCCACTTCTTCTTCCCAGCTAAAGGCACTAGGAAGTGGTGAAGGGTGGGCGTTTTTGGGGGACTGTCTTATGTAATTTTGATGTTCGAAACGTGCTGATTCTCAGCCTAGTTTGAATAAATGACTTTTGAATTTTGATTTTTGTTGTGTTTTGGGTGATTGGCAACGGATTTTATTTATTAAAGGGTACTTATTTGTTATTTTTGTTAACTTATTACATAACATCACGACTTTAATTCCCGAAGGGTAAGGCAGAGGTCTATAGTACCTACATCCACATTTCACCAGTTATATTTAACTCACATCTTTTAACTGCCTCTGTGGACTAGTGGTAAGACCACCTGTCTCAAACCCAGAGGTTCGATTCCTAGCGGAAAATTTTCTGCTCGGTTTGGTTGGTGGTAGGGCTTGTTCTAAGTCCGCTTGGCTAGCTACCACCATCTTATCTAAATCTGTCGCCATAACAACAATATTAACAGCATTGTTGGGCAGTTAGAGGTAAGAGAGCCAGTACTTCTGTGGTTGAGGATTCCAGGTAAAGCTCGCTTCCACCTTCGGCCTGATCATCACTTACCATCAGGTGAGAAGAAGGACAAGAGCATCGCTGTTGTGTGTTGTTATATATAAAAAAACCGGCCAAGTGCGTGTCGGACTACGCACAATGAAGGGTTCCGTAGTTGAGATGAATTTATTTATCCCAAGAACAAACTTAACATTGTAGTTGAAAAACATGTTCTCCCATACATTCCAACTGCAAATCGTCGCTCGGCATCCAATACCGCGAATGTGACATTAAAAAAAAAAAAAAAAAATTGCAGTGTCACCTAATTGAACGTGTAGAATGACATAAAACAAAAATCAGATTTTCGTAAAAAAAATCACATTCGCGGTATTAATATAATAATAATACCTTTAAACCAGCAATTCTTGTATATACCTATGTATATATAATCTGAATCTCGGAAACGGCTCCAAGAATTTTTATTAAATTTAGTATGCAGGGGGGTTTCAGGAGCGATAAATCGATCTAGCTAGGTGAGATCACGCTAAAATGTATATTTTTAAGACCTTTCTGTACCCCTATATTCACAAATAAAGTTTGATTTGATTTGGTTTTTGATTTTTTTTCATTTTTAGAAAACGTCGTTCAAAAAAAAAATATCATCCAGATATTTTTCTTTATTCAAGTAACAAGGACTCATTGTGTTAGTAAACTTATGAACTATGTTAACTTATTTTACGAGGTCACTTAGAAAGTTTTGCGACTAACAGTTTTTGTCTACTTGTACAATATTGGCTGGTTTTGATGTCAATTAAAACGATGACTACTTATTACAAAAAAACATAACATTCCAAATTCGAAATTCCCTCCACATTTTTTACGAGCAAAATCAAAATACCCTGTCTTACTGAAAACTGGATTTATAACGAGAACATTTTCGCGCGATGATTTTGTACGATTTCAAATGTCGACTAAAACCAGAAGAATCGTTTGAAAGACTTCGAATGGTGTTCATAGAAAAAAGCCCTTCTAAAGAGACTGTTTTTCGCTGGTTCAACGAATTTATGGGTGGTCTAGTAATTTTGGCAGACAAAGAAAGAAGTGGCCGCCCTATGACGGTTGTTGAAAAAGTGCTGGCTGTGAAAAATTGAATTCAAGAGAATAGGCGAATTACATATGAAGAGGTTCAGCATACACCGTGAAATTTGAATCACAGTTTTGCTAGAACAAACGTTCTACAGCATCCAATAAAAAAAAAACATAATTAGTTTTTGAAAAAACACAAAAAAAGCAAAGTTTAAAATGTCAAGATAAATAGATGTATACTGCCGATTGGATCGGGAAGTGTGCACACTGCATGAAATTCTACACAGGCATCTTCGGTTATGAAAGATAGTTTCATGCTGGTGCCGTAAAATCTAACGCAGGGTCAGAAGGAGGTTCGGGTAGAATGGTGCCGAGACATGATAGCAAAATTGGTAGCAGGCTCGTCTCGGCGCGTTTAAGATATCATTACGGGTGATGAATCTTGGATTTTTCAATATGATCCAGAAATGAAGCGTCAGTCGACCGTGTGGCTGTTGAACCAAAATGAACCAACGCCTACCAAAGTGAAGTGAGCCAGAAGTGCAGGCAAAATGTTGACCGCAAGTTTTTTTTTTCTACCAGGTTATCTGGTGTCAGTACCCTGACGAGATCAAAGAAGCATCAATGCTGAATGGTATGTTACCAAATGTTTGCCAGAAGTTTTTACTACTGCAAGCAGCAAGCGACCGAACACTGGCCTCCGTGGGCTACTGCTTCACCACGACAACGCGCTGGCTCACTCGGCGCTCAAAACAAGGGACTTTCTGGACAGCACACCGGTCAAATTTATAGGTCATCCTCCTTACCGTCCCGATTTGGCTCCGTGCGACTTTTTCTTGTTCCCCAAAATAAAAACTCAACTCAAAGGAAAACAGTTTTCATCACCTGAAGATGCACTGGGTGCATTTGACAAGGAGATTGGAGAGGTGTCTGATGCGGACTGGAAAATGTGTTATGAAAATTTGTTTAGACGTATAAAACTGTGTATAGACGCCAATGGAGAGTTCTTTCAAAAGATATAATAAAAAAAAATATAACCTGTAGTATATTTTTTTCTAGTATCACAAAACTTTCTGAGTGCCCCACGTAATCTAGTTTAAATTTATTTCACCCCATGGGAGATGGCACTGCAGTGATTGATGTACATGCAATCCAGACTGCTAGCGATATTGTTGGAACTGGCCCGTACTCTGCGTACCAGGGATGCACACCTCATTCGCATCGTTACGTAAAAGCAATTAATATGTGCGTCCGCGAATATTCCCGATGCGCTACAAAAACGGGGCAGCCCCACCAATACCCTGAAAGCGTTGTTGTATTGGACTCGAAGGGCGTTGCATGACCTTTGGGTATATCTAGCCCACAGGCTGCACGTGTAAAACGTTGTACAATAAGCTCGAAACAGAGTAATTTTGGCTTTTTAAGTGAGCAGCGTGCAAACCTGCGAGCCAGCATGTTTGCCCTTACCGACAACGCCCTTCGCTCCCGCTCAATATCGAGTCCGTCATTGAGGTCAGGGGTCAATATATGACCAAGATATTTAAACGTAAATACTCTTTGTAGTGGAGTCCCATTGAGTAATACAGGTGGTACATAACCCGGTCTGCCCCCAGCCTCAAAGACCATGATCTCCGACCTATTGGAGTTATACATCAAACCATGTGTTTTGGCATACTGCTCACATTTGGCGACCAATTACTTTCTGAGACCACAGATTGACGCGCTCAGAAGCACCATATCATCTGCATAGCTAATATTATTTACACAAATACCATCTATATAGCAACCCACTCTGGTGCTGCTGAGCTCGCCAATCCTGCCTCACCCCGCATTCCAACCTATTGATCTGGTTACCATACCACTATTTAAAGATGTTTGCTCCGTTGGCAACCTATCCTTCTCCATCTTTCTCCACAATACGTCATAAGCAACCAGATCAGAAACCTTGAATAAATCGATGAACCTAGCATAAATCGGCATCCCACGCTGTGTATAGTAAGTATGTGATAGTATGCTTAAGGCACAACACTGCACTTTCTGTTGTCAAACCACGCCGAAACCTGAATTGGTTGTCATGAACATTTACAGTTTTATTTATTTGTGTATTAAGCAGACGGTCAAACACTTTTGATATTTTGATATTATAGTAGCTAGAGAGATGGGCCTTTTGGATGCCGAGCGACGAAATGTAAGTTTTTACGCACAATATTGAGAGATTTACCATGTTATTTTAAGACCATAGACTTCTTATAGGTTTTCCTGTAATCTATGAGTAAAGAACCATACTATGTATTTTTTTCAAAATTTTTGGTCCAGTAGTTTCGGAGATAAGGGGGGGGGAATGGTCAATTTTCATTGAATTTATTAAATATCTTTAAAAGTATTTATTTTAAAATTATATAAAAAATATATTTAAGATCCTCGCAACAAGCCCTTTCATTTGATATGTCACACGGTACTGTTAGCAAAACTTTTTTTTTTAATTTTCTTGTTTGCGCCCCAAAAGTGACACCTATATTCAAAATTAAATTATTTACGTTACACATTCGTGTTTGGGTCACAGAAATACATATGTGTACCAAATTTCAACTTAATCGGTCCATTAGATTCGGAGTAAATTGGCTGTGACAGACGGACAGACAGACAGACAGACAGACAGACAGACAGACACACGAGTGATCCTATAAGGGTTCCGTTTTTTCCTTTTGAGGTACGGAACCCTAAAAAACGTTTGATCAAAAACAATGATAGTTTTGCGACCTGTCCTATGAAAGTGGTATAGTCAACACAATATTCAGTTTGTACGAACTGCGAACATTGTCTGATTATAAATATTTTCACCACATAAACGTTGAAAATAACAATCAATAGGTACTGTTTAATTTACTCACGTCGAAAATACGCGAAATGTAAACGATTAAAATCTTCTAGCGCGGTACGTGTATACAGTAACTCTTATACAATCGTATAACTATCAACGGATGTAGCTTCTTTACTCGGCAACCGGTAAATTTGTATTCTGTTTGAAATAGAACTAAAAGAAATAACTAATTTTATAGTTATTTTATATTGATTTTTATATACGAAATTTCCTTTTAGACAAAATTACCGAGTAGAATAACTAATTCTCTTAAAGCAAAAGTGGGTTTACTAATCTTGCGTAGTACACATATTTACATATATAGTAACATTGACTTGATTTCCGCACATCTTTTTTTTATTTCGGGTGACCACTTAAAATCAGCGCTGTGCAGTGGGTCTCCCATAGCACAGCGTCATGCTGAGTGGAAGCCTTCTGACCACAGTCATGTCGTGCAGCTGCCGCCTAAGTAAATTCTGTTCTATGCTCGTGATTTGTTATGTACTTTGTGTTGTTCTCTGATTACTCTTGTCTTTTATGTATGCACGTGTTTCTGTGACAAATACACCTATTTTTCTTTCTTTCTTTATTACAGTAGGCATAAATAATAATATATTGTGAACAATCAATCTACAATGTTTTGGAAGGGATAACTAGAATCAAAATTCTAATTAATTTATCGTATTCTATTCCTAAATTTATAAATAAGCAATATTTGTAAACGTGGCTAGATCTTAGAATTGACCGTTTCATGAAATGGCCAGCTAAAATTGACCATATCGTTTAAACGTCAACGTTTAATGATATGTCAGTCGACGTTTGCCATATCATTAATGTAGGGTATCCATGGTTTAAGGTGTAGTAAAAATAGCCAAGTAACAGCGATTTGTAATCACGTTCTCGAAAATATCTCTAACGATCTCGATGAAAGTTGCAATATACGTATTTACGGGCGCGAAAAATCCATCTAGCTATGTCTCATATCAGGTCTCAGGTACTTTAACTTACACATGTTCCCAAACATACAAGTAACATGGCATGAAATTTTAGCCAACAGAAAACTTAACAGATTTAACAGCGGGTCCCAGCTACCAATAAGAAAATAAAAATTATTTCTACATATATTCAGCCACGTTTTTACAAACACATTATTTTTTTCTTGTAGTGTTTGTGATTCTCGCTTCCCTCTCACAGTACGAGCCGTCCTTATGTCGGATATCAGTCAATGCAGAATTAATTTTGGCTCTCGTACGTAAACGTATTGTATAATTTTGAATCAATGCATTCCTTATTACGTTGGTATAATCTATTTATATCTACCTACTGAAAATTCTGAATAATTCACTTCGAATTCCTGTAAATTTCCTTGTTATTGTAACTGAATTTTGTGTTTGATTTCAATGATACTGCGCAATGATTACTTAAATGCTAATAATTCTATTAATTCAATTATGAAAATCTCCTTTTTTGAACATTTATATAATGTTCTTATTTATTAACACAAACAAGCTAACACTTAAATATTTTTATTTTTTAAATATATGTTATCAACTCAGTCTACACAGTCCAGTGCTGGATATAGGCCTCTCCCATGCTGCGCCACAATACCCTGTCCTCCGCCTTCCACATCCAGTCTGTCCTAGCAACTTTCTTAAAAGGTCGTCCGTCCATCTAGCTGGGGGGCGTCCATAAACATATTTTATGTACAAGTATAAAGAAAAAATGGAAGACAACGATTGTACGACTCTCCTATCCAGATGACCTCGTAACACTCCTCCAGAAGAATAGGGCCACCAGTACAGTGCACAAACACAGACGACACCCGTCATTCCGACCCTTCCGCCGAAATCCTTCGCGATCGCGACCGCGTCCCCGAGTAAAAGATACTCCCCCCGACCCTTGCTCGAAAACGAGGTGTCAGCAGTTGTTGCAGCTGAGCACGTAGCTTTAAATACCTCGTATAATAATCAAGATGAAAATCTAATAAATAAATTTGATCCAGCCTGTCCCTTGTTGCTGTCTTCCCCCCAGCGACGCCCTAAGCCGAGGTTCGTACACAGGGGGGGTGCCTTTAGCGAGCGTTCGCCTAGATTTCATTTAGAATAGTTTTTGCCCCTGGCTGGAGGCTTTGAGTGTAGAAGCTTAAGGCAGACACAGGAAAGCCCGGTTAAGCAGCCATGACCTCATAGGTCAACTGCGACATGCCCTAGTTAAAAAAAAGAAAAATGACGATTGTACTCAATGATCTAATAGTTTCTGTTTCAAATTCAGGTTTTATTCATTTTCAGCCAAGACAAACTAGCTCTACGTAGGTGTCATGAAAGTCATTACTAGGAACTTTTAATTAGTTCCCAGTAATTTTAAATTAGAATCATTTTAAGGACTTGTCCCAACAATAAAAAATAGAATTGACCTTTCGCAAAAATGTTACATTAATTTCAGCTACGAAGCAATTCTTGAGTTAATTAAAAATAACTTGAACCCTAGTAAACGGTCTCCGAATTTAACGCGACACCCTTAATTGGCCACCCCTGGAGTGATATAAAAAAAATACATTGAGAAATAATATTTTAAAAGGCGCCTTCAAAGTGTCGGTGAGATAAACTGAATAATATAAATTGATGCGCTGAAAACTTTCAGTTATTAATATTCGTTATTTTTAATATATCTCTTAAAAACATACAAAACTGGTAGCTATTTTATTTGAGTTCAGTGAGCTGAGAAAACTAACGTCATCATTCTACTGCCCTAATCTTTAATTTGGGGTCGGTGCATGTCATCTTTGTCTATATATGTCTATCAGACGTTATCTTAGTATTTAACCCCATTCTAGCCTTATCAGACAATTCATTAATCGTTTGGGGTAACTTGTCTTATATTCAAAGAGCTTTCATAGCGTAAAAAAAATGCTTGAGAGCAAGAACTAGGGCGTCTCCATATGAGAGTTGTAGACCAATTTTTCAAAAGTTAAAGGTTTTAACGCTAGCTTCTATTTATATTTTAGAAATAGCCATATTTGTTAGGAAAAATTCACACTTCTTCTCTACAGTAACCGAAAACAATAGATTTACAAAAAAAAAAACAACCGGCTTCCAAAAAACACACTACAAAGCGAAAAATTACTTTAATTTCGGAAGTCGGTGTCTTGGGTTTTGTATTTTCGTTTTTTGCCACCGACTTCGAATACCACTACCTTCTACCAGTGACAGGAACTTATCATATCATCTACATACTAAGTGGGAAAAAAATACGTATTTTGTAGCTAACTAAAAACTGCTCAAGCAAAGTTTATAAAATTTATATGGGACCAATTTGAGAGCATATCCTTTCAAACAAAAAAATAATTTTCAAAATCGGTTCACAAATGACGGAGAAATCGGTGGACATAAATAAAAAAAAAATAAACACACACGCTACGAATATATTATAACCTCCTCCTTTTTGGAAGTCGGTTAAAAAGGGACCACACCAAGCTAAAAAACCAATTTTGTAACAGCACTCTCCACTATAGAAACAGCTACCTTGTTCATAAAAATTTACAACCATATTCCAAACGTAATAAGAGAACAACCATTTAACTACCACAAAAGAAATCTCAAAACATGGGTTCTCCAAAATAATTTTTGTACATTAAAAGATTTTTTGATTATAAGGGTAATACATAATTAGATTTATTTAGTTTTATAATACTTACCTACAAATATTGTTGTTGTTGTGTTTTATTTAAATTTTAATAGAGTCTGTGTTTTGTATTGTTATTAGAGTTTAGGTAGTACCTATATTAGTTAGGTTTTATGACCTAAATGTAAATATTCATATGCCGCTTTTAGCGGCGGATGTGTCCTGAACTTATTTATACCTTACCAACTTTTTAACCGACTTAAAAAAAAAGGAGGAGGTTCTCAATTCGTCGGGATATTTTATTTTTATTTTTTATGTTTGTTCCTCGATTACTCGAAGACGGCTCGACCGATTTGAAATATTCTTTTTTTGTTTGAAAGGGTATACTTTCAAGTTGGTCCCATTGTTATTTGGTCACGATCTGATCATGGGATCTTGGAGAAAACGAGGGAACTCTTCAAATATTAAAGGCAATTTGGGTATTTTTGATGAGCAGTTGACATAAGGTTATTGTAACTTAGATAAATTACAAATCAACCGACTAAGAAGTGAAAAAAAAAACTTTTTTACAATAATACAACCGACTTTTTGTAAAAAAGTTTTTTTATATACTATATCCAACGAATAAATGTCTTTGTCTTTGTTTCTTTCGCCTTCTCCTACATCTAAATAATCACATTTACACTAAAAACTTTCCTCACGAAATGCTCTTCATTCTTTCACATGATATGCCCGCCCATACTGATTTCCTACACTTAAACGAACAATTCCGTATTTTCGTTGTTTTCTACGTATAATTATCATTTGCTTCAAAAATGGTGAAGGAAAACATAGTAAAGAAACTTGAGAGAGATTTCTCGGCGGCTTGTGAAGCAAAGTCAGAGGCCCATGGGCGGCTCTAAAACTCTGATACCAGGTTAGTCACTAACCTCACGAAAAGAAGAAGACAGATTTCCTCTTAAGTTCTTGGCCACCGGTGCTACTTTCAAACTTCCTCTTACATACCAACTCATTGCTTATTCTATACGGAACACCATACATTCTCTTAAAATTGCCATGTCATCCTTATTTAGTTCAGGTCCTGGGTTTTAATCAAACGAAATAATACTGAATATACATTTCAATCGCAGAGGATCAAATAAAATTTATCGTCGAACTGTAACTTAACAGTCGTGACGGTTTTACGATCGGAACACTCTGTGTAGATCATGAAAATCTGACGAGATCGGTCATTTACATTATTCCGTCGCTTTTTAACCGACTTCCAAAAAGGAGGAGGTTATATGTTCGACGCGTATGTTTTTTTTTTTTTTTTTTTTTTTTTTTTTTTTATGTATGTCCTCCGATTTCTCAATCATTTGTGGACCGATTTTGAAAATTCTTTTTTTGTTTGAAAGGGTAGGCTCCCAAATTGGTCCCATATAAATTGTATTAACTTTGCTTGGGTAGTTTTTGAGTTAGCTACAAAATACGTTTTTTTTTTCCCACTTACTATGTAGATTATATGATAAGTTCTTGACACTGGTAGCAGGTATTCGAATGTGTGTGGGGTAGGTACCACAACTAAAAAGTGAAAAATAAAAACTTTTTACAAAAAAAAAACAACCGACTTCCAAAAAAAACACTACAAAGTGAAAAATAACTTTAATTTCGGAAGTCGGTGGCAAAAAACGAAAACACAAAACCTAAGACACCGACTTCCGAAATTAAAGTTATTTTTCACTTTGTAGTGTTTTTTTGGAAGTCGGTTGTTTTTTTTGTAAAAAGTTTTTTCTAGTGAATAAGAACGACGTGGCACGCAAGTTAGTGCTACCTACCTATAATATTTTGGTGTAGTAATAGGCAATTTATCCTTGTACATTTTATCTATCTCTAAACAAATGTTGTGTAAAAAAAAATCTGGGGCACTCCGGGAGTACCGACAGAAGTGAAAACTTGAACAAGATCGCCTTGGTGGAAGAAAAATACTTGTATAAAACATTGGTCCGTAACCTCATCTAAATAAAGAGCACAATCGTGTTTACAAAAATGAGGTGTCGGTAACGATGTCGCGAGTTCAATTGTTTTTCCCATCTCAAAAATGCCCAACGCGTCTAAAGAAGTTTTCACTTAAAAAACAAAGTTGCTTTTATTGTCTGTCTGTGTGACCGCTTAGTTCTTCTGAACTGGACAATGGATTTTGATGTGGTTTTCACCAACATTTAGAGTATTTATTCCGGAAGGTTTATATGTATATAGTACATTAATATTTAACTTAGATATACCACGGAAATTTCAATGTTTTGACATTTCGTCACATTACTAGACTGCACACATGCAAAGCACAGGCAGGTCGCAAGTTTAAAATACACACGAAATCAATTTTGTGCCATAATATTTAATAATAAATACACTGACGAGCAATATAAAAAGCCACATGCAAAGTGTAAAAAAAATCTAAATATCTCCTAAACTCCTAAACCACACAAGTTAGCTACATAGCAATGATAGCCTAGTGGTGTGACCGTCTGACTGCCAAGTCATAGGTCTCGACTTCGAACCCAAGGCACGCATCTCTGACTTTTCGGATTCATGTGCGTATTGTATAATTATCACTTGCTTAAAAAACGGTGAAGGAAAACATCGTGAGGAAACCGGATGCCTGAGAGATATTTCTCGACGGCGTATCAGAGGCTCATGGGTGACTTTATAACTCTGACACCAGGTTAGTCACTAACCACATGAAAAGAAGAAGAAGCTTCATGAAGTAAAAAAAAACCGGCCAAGTGCGTGTCGGACTACGCACAATGAAGGGTTCCGTAGTTGAGATGAATTTATTTATCCCAAGAACAAACTTAACATTGTAGTTGAAAAACATGTTCTCCCATACATTCCAACTGCAAATCGTCGCTCGGCATCCAATACCGCGAATGTGACATTAAAAAAAAAAAAAAAAATTGCAGTGTCACTTATTTGAACGTGTAGAATGACATAAAACAAAAATCAGATTTTCGTAAAAAAAATCACATTCGCGGTATTAATATAATAATAATACCTTTAAACCAGCAATTCTTGTATATACCTATGTATATATAATCTGAATCTCGGAAACGGCTCCAAGAATTTTTATTAAATTTAGTATGCAGGGGGGTTTCAGGAGCGATAAATCGATCTAGCTAGGTGAGATCACGCTAAAATGTATATTTTTAAGACCTTTCTGTACCCCTATATTCACAAATAAAGTTTGATTTGATTTGGTTTTTGATTTTTTTTCATTTTTAGAAAACGTCGTTCAAAAAAAAAATATCATCCAGATATTTTTCTTTATTCAAGTAACAAGGACTCATTGTGTTAGTAAACTTATGAACTATGTTAACTTATTTTACGAGGTCACTTAGAAAGTTTTGCGACTAACAGTTTTTGTCTACTTGTACAATATTGGCTGGTTTTGATGTCAATTAAAACGATGACTACTTATTACAAAAAAACATAACATTCCAAATTCGAAATTCCCTCCACATTTTTTACGAGCAAAATCAAAATACCCTGTCTTACTGAAAACTGGATTTATAACGAGAACATTTTCGCGCGATGATTTTGTATGATTTCAAATGTCGACTAAAACCAGAAGAATCGTTTGAAAGACTTCGAATGGTGTTCATAGAAAAAAGCCCTTCTAAAGAGACTGTTTTTCGCTGGTTCAACGAATTTATGGGTGGTCTAGTAATTTTGGCAGACAAAGAAAGAAGTGGCCGCCCTATGACGGTTGTTGAAAAAGTGCTGGCTGTGAAAAATTGAATTCAAGAGAATAGGCGAATTACATATGAAGAGGTTCAGCATACACCGTGAAATTTGAATCACAGTTTTGCTAGAACAAACGTTCTACAGCATCCAATAAAAAAAAAACATACTTAGTTTTTGAAAAAACACAAAAAAAGCAAAGTTTAAAATGTCAAGATAAATAGATGTATACTGCCGATTGGATCGGGAAGTGTGCACACTGCATGAAATTCTACACAGGCATCTTCGGTTATGAAAGATAGTTTCACGCTGGTGCCGTAAAATCTAACGCAGGGTCAGTAGGAGGTTCGGGTAGAATGGTGCCGAGACATGATAGCAAAATTGGTAGCAGGCTCGTCTCGGCGCGTTTAAGATATCATTACGGGTGATGAATCTTGGATTTTTCAATATGATCCAGAAATGAAGCGTCAGTCGACCGTGTGGCTGTTGAACCAAAATGAACCAACGCCTACCAAAGTGAAGTGAGCCAGAAGTGCAGGCAAAATGTTGACCGCAAGTTTTTTTTTTCTACCAGGTTATCTGGTGTCAGTACCCTGACGAGATCAAAGAAGCATCAATGCTGAATGGTATGTTACCAAATGTTTGCCAGAAGTTTTTACTACTGCAAGCAGCAAGCGACCGAACACTGGCCTCCGTGGGCTACTGCTTCACCACGACAACGCGCTGGCTCACTCGGCGCTCAAAACAAGGGACTTTCTGGACAGCACACCGGTCAAATTTATAGGTCATCCTCCTTACCGTCCCGATTTGGCTCCGTGCGACTTTTTCTTGTTCCCCAAAATAAAAACTCAACTCAAAGGAAAACAGTTTTCATCACCTGAAGATGCACTGGGTGCATTTGACAAGGAGATTGGAGAGGTGTCTGATGCGGACTGGAAAATGTGTTATGAAAATTTGTTTAGACGTATAAAACTGTGTATAGACGCCAATGGAGAGTTCTTTCAAAAGATATAATAAAAAAAAATATAACCTGTAGTATATTTTTTTCTAGTATCACAAAACTTTCTGAGTGCCCCACGTAATCTAGTTTAAATTTATTTCACCCCATGGGAGATGGCACTGCAGTGATTGATGTACATGCAATCCAGACTGCTAGCGATATTGTTGGAACTGGCCCGTACTCTGCGTACCAGGGATGCACACCTCATTCGCATCGTTACGTAAAAGCAATTAATATGTGCGTCCGCGAATATTCCCGATGCGCTACAAAAACGGGGCAGCCCCACCAATACCCTGAAAGCGTTGTTGTATTGGACTCGAAGGGCGTTGTATGACCTTTGGGTATATCTAGCCCACAGGCTGCACGTGTAAAACGTTGTACAATAAGCTCGAAACAGAGTAATTTTGGCTTTTTAAGTGAGCAGCGTGCAAACCTGCGAGCCAGCATGTTTGCCCTTACCGACAACGCCCTTCGCTCCCGCTCAATATCGAGTCCGTCATTGAGGTCAGGGGTCAATATATGACCAAGATATTTAAACGTAAATACTCTTTGTAGTGGAGTCCCGTTGAGTAATACAGGTGGTACATAACCCGGTCTGCCCCCAGCCTCAAAGACCATGATCTCCGACCTATTGGAGTTATACATCAAACCATGTGTTTTGGCATACTGCTCACATTTGGCGACCAATTACTTTCTGAGACCACAGATTGACGCGCTCAGAAGCACCATATCATCTGCATAGCTAATATTATTTACACAAATACCATCTATATAGCAACCCACTCTGGTGCTGCTGAGCTCGCCAATCCTGCCTCACCCCGCATTCCAACCTATTGATCTGGTTACCATACCACTATTTAAAGATGTTTGCTCCGTTGGCAACCTATCCTTCTCCATCTTTCTCCACAATACGTCATAAGCAACCAGATCAGAAACCTTGAATAAATCGATGAACCTAGCATAAATCGGCATCCCACGCTGTGTATAGTAAGTATGTGATAGTATGCTTAAGGCACAACACTGCACTTTCTGTTGTCAAACCACGCCGAAACCTGAATTGGTTGTCATGAACATTTACAGTTTTATTTATTTGTGTATTAAGCAGACGGTCAAACACTTTTGATATTTTGATATTATAGTAGCTAGAGAGATGGGCCTTTTGGATGCCGAGCGACGAAATGTAAGTTTTTACGCACAATATTGAGAGATTTACCATGTTATTTTAAGACCATAGACTTCTTATAGGTTTTCCTGTAATCTATGAGTAAAGAACCATACTATGTATTTTTTTCAAAATTTTTGGTCCAGTAGTTTCGGAGATAAGGGGGGGGGAATGGTCAATTTTCATTGAATTTATTAAATATCTTTAAAAGTATTTATTTTAAAATTATATAAAAAATATATTTAAGATCCTCGCAACAAGCCCTTTCATTTGATATGTCACACGGTACTGTTAGCAAAACTTTTTTTTTTAATTTTCTTGTTTGCGCCCCAAAAGTGACACCTATATTCAAAATTAAATTATTTACGTTACACATTCGTGTTTGGGTCACAGAAATACATATGTGTACCAAATTTCAACTTAATCGGTCCATTAGATTCGGAGTAAATTGGCTGTGACAGACGGACAGACAGACAGACAGACAGACAGACAGACAGACAGACAGACACACGAGTGATCCTATAAGGGTTCCGTTTTTTCCTTTTGAGGTACGGAACCCTAAAAACTTGAAAACAGTTTATATGCGCTATTAAGTTCACTTGTATGTTGCTTTTGTGGGGCTGCCCCGTTTTTGTAGCGCATCAGGAATGTTCGCGGACGCACGTATTAATTGCTTTTACGCAACGATGCGAATAAGGTGTGCATCCCCGGTGCGCAGAGTACGGGCCAGCTCCAACAATGTCCTAAAAAAGATTGCTAGCAGGCTGGATTGCATGTACACACGGCTCCATTAAGTAGTTACCCCCCAAAAAACATGTGCGTTCAAATCCGTGATAGACACAAGTTGCTTTTTGTATTTTGCAAAACATTTTATTATTAATGTATTGTTTTAGTGAATAGGGATAACATTTACGAAGATTACATTAAAGTCTAAATAGACCGGAGGTTTCAAGACCGTCTGCCGTGCATAAGGTTGCAGGTTCAAATCCTAGGCACGGATCGTTCTTTTAGTCATGCATTATATTTTTTTTATATACAGTATTTTTTTATTTGGTTTTATTAGTAATATTTATAAATAATTAAAAATCAAGAAAAATAAAATACTTTAATAATCATTTAATAACATATTATTTAACAAAACTTTGATCTTATTTTACTAGAAAGAATAACATTTTACAAGTTGATTTGATAATTTACAGTTATCATAATATTCATATTTTGCCAACTGACCCAAACGGGTCCCGAGACAAGTGACATCCTATTAACGCAAACGATAAAATAGGAAGCGCTAGAAATATTTAAGATTGACATAAGCCAACGAAATTTCACGTGATCTGTCACACATGACATTTAACAGTCTGACAAGCGACATCGAAAGAGACAAGCTTTGAAGCGTTTGCAACTTGTCTAGGACCTAGAAATTAGTTTGGCAGGATTACAATCATGAGCATAATAAGTGAATAAACATGTTATCAATAGATAGTCAATTAACATCTCTTATTAACTCATGAAATCTACTTAGAATATTTCGCTATACCAAGTAAAATAGTGGGATCAAATGAGTTTAGATAATGTCTTCGTTGATTATTTTGTTCTCATACTTAATTAACATAACCGCATAAAACTGTGAGATTACTATAATGTTAACAAAATGTTTTTACTACAGATAAAATTTTACTGTTCTATTATCTAATAATATTTAACCGGGATTGCGAAGTGGGAAGTAAAAAAATATATTAAATTTAGTAGCGAAGAGGATGACCTTCGCTTTCTATTATTTGTTGGAGTCTGCTTCTCATTTGAGTAACCATCGTCCAACCTGCATTACTACCTCGCATCAACTTGGACTTCACTTCACTTGAATCCCAGTTTAAAACCATTTGACCCCACATATTTTCTATTGGATTTAAATCCGGACTTTTCGATGGCCAGGAGATGACAGTTATGTCAGTCTGTGTAGTGAGCCATTCCATCACTATACGCGAACGATGGACCGAACAGTTATCTTGAACATAATAGATCCGTCCTTCTGGATAAGCAACTCGCACTGTTGGCACCATAACATCTTGCAAAATTTGCAGATACGAGTAGGTCTGGCCGTTCATACGCCCACTTACTTCTACTAATTCTCCCGGTCCCATCGACGACATCCACCCCCAATACCCTGAAAATAACAACAAATTTTAATTTTGTTTTTAGACACTTCTCCAAACAATTGTCATGACGTTCAAAATAGAATAAAATATATAATACAGTATATAATAACTTAATAATAAGTAAATATATAATACTACTGAATTATATAATTTATAATAAAATTGAATATACTTATCTACTGTATTAAAATTATAATATTAAAATAGTTACATAGGCAGTGATACATTTTTATTTGTTAAATACAATATTAGGTAATTAAATGGGGTGGAATAAACATATAAATGTAACTTACCCAATGTTATTCTACCGCTGGCTCTGTTAGGTAAAACATTTTGAGGTTGGTATCGTTCATTGGGTTTCCTCCACAATATTTTTCGACCGTCACAGTCTGACCTGAAGGTTTTTTCGTCACTGAAGATAACGATATTGTTTTCCCAATCAAAATTAATGTATTTTTGGGCAAATCGCACTCGTTCTCTTCGATGTTCTTCCGTTAGAAATATTTTCTTTGCTGGTCGATAATTGTGAATGTTCGCTGCGTGTAAATGTCTTCGAACCGTGGACAGAGATATTCCATGGCGTTGCGAACTGTAACGAGTGGATGTGAACGGCGATGTAGTGTGAACCTTAACAATATCCCGATGACGTTCAGATTGGTCCGTATAGATCTCGGTAGTCCTCCTACCCATGGACCTTGTCTTAACATCGCCGGTTTCTTGGAATCTGCGCACCCATAAATAAGCGCACCGTTTGTCTCTGTATAGAAAATAATGGTTTTAAATTAATTAAAATACCACAAGATACCGCAACTAACTCGACAAAAAAATCGGAGACCACAAATAATATTATAATTAACTTACTGCTATGCCAAGCTGTCTCGCAATTCCTTTAATGCTCACATTTTGTTCATACAGAACAACTATTTTGGTTCTCATAAAATTTGAAATCATTTTAAAAAATAATGGGTAAATCGTAGTTGTTTACTCTTCGACGTTTTAAGTGAACTTATACATCAAACGTTGTAGTTATAACATGAGGGTATGGATTAATTTTATACAGAAAACGTTAATGGATACCCTCAAATTATAACATCTATCGATTAGACAGAGACCTAAAGATAAAGTGACTCGGACGATATTAAATAACAATTTCATCACAATTCGTATGGGCTCGCTGGCTAGTTCGTCAAACTGCCGGTATGAGTATGACGACGTTCGGTGATGCGATGGTTCGAATCCAAGTCGAAACAATGAACTCTTTTTGAAGTATTCTTTAGATTGTTTGTATCGAATTCAATGTTGTAGCTTTTAGCAGTGTAACATTTTAAAACTTGAGGGGTTAGTACATAGTGACGCTGTGTGTACATCAATCACTGCAGTGCCATCTCCCATGGGGTGAAATAAATTTTAACTAGATTACGTGGGGCACTCAGAAAGTTTTGTGATACTAGAAAAAAATATACTACAGGTTATAATTTTTTTATTATATCTTTTCAAAGAACTCTCCATTGGCGTTTATACATAGTTTTATACGTCTAAACCAATTTTTATAACACGTCTTCCAGTCCGCATCAGACACCTCTCCAATCTCCTTCTCAAATGCAGCCAGTGCATCTTCAGGTGATGAAAACTGTTTTCCTTTGAGTTGTTTATTTTGGGGAACAAGAAAAAGTCGCACGGAGCTAAATCGGGACTGTAAGGAGGATGATCGGTGTGCTGTCCAGAAAGTCCCTTGTTTTGAGCGCCGAGTGAGCCAGCGCGTTGTCGTGGTGAAGCAGTAGCCCACGGAGGCCAGTGTTCGGTCGCTTGCTGCTTGCAGTAGTAAACACTTCTGGCAAACATTTGGTAACATACCATTCAGCATTGATGCTCCTTTGATCTCGTCAGGGTACTGATACCAGATAACCCGGCAAGGAAAAAAAACTTGCGATCAAAATTTTGCCTGCACTTCTGGCTCGCTTCACTTTGGTAGGCGTTGGTTCATTTTGAAACAGCCACACGGTTTACTGACGCTTAATTTCTGGATCATATTGATAAATCCAAGATTCATCACCTGTAATGATATCTTAAACGCGCCGAGACGAGCCTGCTACAAATTTTGCTATCATGTCTCGGCACCATTCTACCCGAACCTCCTTCTGAGCCTGCGTTAGATTTTGCGGTACCGGCGTGAAACTATCTTCCATAACCGAAGATGCCTGTGTAGAATTTCATGCACACTTCCCGATCCAATCGGCAGTATATGCTGAACCTCTTCATATGTAATTCGCCTATTCTCTTGAATTAAATTTTTCACAGCCAGCACGTTTTGTTATGTAACAACCGTCATAGGGCGGCCACTTCTTTCTTTGTCCGCCAAAATTACTCGACCACACATAAATTCATTAAACAAGCGGAAAACAGTCGCTTTAGAAGGGCTTTTTTCTATGAACACCATTTGAAGTCTTTCAAACGATTCTTCTGGTTTTAGTCGACATTTGAAATCGTACAAAATCATCGCGCGAAAATGTTCTCGTTGTAAATCCAGTTTTCAGTAAGACAGAGTATTTTGATTTTGCTCCTAATAAAATGTGGAGGGAATTTCGAATTTGGAATGATATGTTTTTTTGTAATAAATAGTCATAGTTTTAATTGACATCCAAACTAGCCAGTATCATAACATAACATATCATAACATCACGCCTTGTTTCCCCGAAGGGTTGGGCAGAGGTGTCCCTGTAGCAGGTACACCCACATTTCGCCAGTTATGTTTAAGTCCCATGTAATAGGGGGAGAGCCTATTGCCAAAAACTGTTAGTCGCAAAACTTTCTGAGTGACCTGGTAAAATAAGCTAACATAGTTCATAAGTTTACTAACACAATGAGTCCTTGTTATACTTAAACTATTTCACGAAGTCCTGTCTTGTCGCCGTTATGACGTTAAACATAAGGTTTAAATTGCAACAACTAACAGGACTTCGTGAAATAGTTATACTATACTATAATAAAGAAAAATATCTGTCCATTTTTTTTTGAACGACTTTATCTATAAATGAAACCTAGCTGGATCGATTTATCACTCCCGAAACCCCCTGCATACTAAATTTAATAAAAATTCTTGGAGCCGTTTCCGAGATTCAGATTATATATAGGTACATAAATACAAGAATTGCTCGTTTAAAGGTATTAGATTTAGATTATTGTTATATTAATACCGCGAATGTGAAATTTTTAACGAAAATCAGATTTTTGTTTTATTTCATTCTACACGTTGAAATAAGTGCAATTTAAAAAAAAACGTAAAAAATTTCACATTCGCGGTATTGGATGCCGAGCGACGATTTGCAGTTGGGATGTATGGGAGAACATGTTTTTCAACTACAATGTTAAGTTTGTTCTTGGGATAAATAAATTCATCTCAACTACGGAACCCTTCATTGTGCGTAGTCCGACACGCACTTGGCCGGTTTTTTTTCTTCAAGAAGCTATCTTGCGTGGATTCGGAAATATTTCATGATAAGTTAGTGGCTTCTTTTATATTGCTCGTCAGTATAATTATGTAGTCTTCTGTTTAACAAACAACTATAGCAGCTGAATGAAATGTTCAGGGTTTAAGTGACAGGGGTTAAACCTTTGCATTCGTGGGTAGAACGGAAAACGACCGATCATGCATGGTCGTGTCATGTCCGCCGGTTGTGCCTAAATGTTGAGCATGATAGACGCTTTGCCTGTTCGTACTAGCTTCAGGCTGCTTCATATTGTTGATTTAACAGAGCAATTCAACATTCAACGGTGGGTCAGTCGCGTTTAATGTTTCTAGTATGCAAATCGTTGGAGCAACCCATTCGGTGGACTTCAAAAAACTGCACGATTAATTCGGTTGGCTACATACAAGCTCAGTTAGGATGGTGAACTGATATATGAACAAACAAGTTGTGATACGTACCTAATTAAATTTTGATTGAAACCAAGAGACCATGCAAAGAAAAAAATACCGACTTTTGAAATCAAAAGGTTTTATTCCGTTTGATAAGCGTTTTCGGTACATTAGAAATAATTCTTCTTATCCTGCCTCGTTGGTCTAGTGGTCGCTACTGATGAGAAGCTGGGTTCGATTCCCTGGTTGGGCAAAGTATGATTGGGTTTTTCCATCTGGAATTACTTTGTAGCAGCCCAGAGACACATACGTGAGTCTATCAATGCCAGGTTGCAACCAAGGTTTCTATAGTACTTTTTTCAAATAATGCGCGGGAATTCAAACTGAGTAAATCTATATATATATAAAAATCAATTGCTGTTCGTTAGTCTCGCTAAAACTCGAGAACGGCTGGGCCGATTTAGCTGATTTTGGTTTTGAAATGTTTGTCGTAGTCCAGGGAAGGTTTAAATGGTGAGAAAATATGGAAAAACTCACGACAAAAAAAAAATATGACGAAAATTCACGTTCTCTTACATTTTGTGTGTATCGTTTTTGATATCTAGGTAGGGTAGGTAGGATAGGTAGGGTAGGTAGGGTAGGTAGGGTAGGTAGGGTAGGTAGGGTAGGTAGGGTAGGTAGGGTAGGTAGGGTAGGTAGGGTAGGTAGGGTAGGTAGGGTAGGTAGGGTGGGTAGGATAGGTAGGGTAGGTAGGGTAGGTAGGGTAGGTAGGATAGGTAGGGTAGGTAGGGTAGGTAGGGTAGGTAGGGTAGGTAGGGTAGGTAGGATAGGTAGGGTAGGTAGGGTAGGTAGGGTAGGTAGGATAGGTAGGGTAGGTAGGGTAGGTAGGGTAGGTAGGGTAGGTAGGGTAGGTAGGGTAGGTAGGGTAGGTAGGGTAGGTAGGATAGACATAGATAGATTAAATCCTAAACATGCACATTCATTGACTGTTAGGCGGAACGAAGTTTGCTGGGTCAGCTAGTTAATTATAAATTCCAGAATCAATGACGAACCACGAACATTTTTCACGTGCCGATATGTTCATTTGTTTCTTCTTTAGGTACTTTAAACAGCTCTATTTGCAAGCCAAATCATAATTTAAATAAAATCTTTGATAAGTTACCTCCTTGGTTGCCATGTGTTGTAGTAAAAAGTTCGGTCCATTCTCAAACTCAAACTCAAAGCATTTATAGGCACTTTTGAATTGTCAAGGAATCGGTCAGTCAGAAATAAGTATGAAGCTAGTTGCCCATTCCAAAGCGTAGTAAGTACCTATGGAGAAGAACGGGCAAGAAACTCCACGGACACTCTTTTAAATAAAAAATTGTTACAAAAAATTGGTTACATCATTAATGTTGAAATTATACATGTGAGAACAATGTAAAAAGACGTGCACGTTAGAAGCGTCCGTAATAAAAAGATAAAACAAAGAACAATTCAAAAAAATAAAATAAATTAAAAATAAGCCCTGGCAGCTAAGAGATGACCAGTCCCAACTGACGGCGCCCGTTCACGAACATGACATTTTTAAATAACACGACAGAATTATGAGTTTTCATAGTAATTTATTTGGCCACTAAACACGACAGTTAAGGATTTTCATACAAACATTACCGGCCGGGCGCTCGCATGTATTCGACCAGTACCGCAATTACGATTTATCTCGAAAATGTTCGAATTTCCAAGCATGGTTGAGAAAAAGTAATATTATTGAAGAGCAATCACGCTGATCTGTTTTAGATGGGTTTTAGACACTGCCTCAGTGACTGATTCCTTTAACTGTAATGTAGCTAAAGTCTATTTTATTACTCTCTCAATTTATTCATTGACACGAAAACGACAAAAGGGTAATAGATTATAAATCTTAAAGGTATAAAATTTAAGTTTTTGAAGAGCATTTAGGGTATTAATTAGTTAAAATATTTTTGAAGTGAAAACTTCTTTAGGCGTGTTGAGCATTTTTGAGATGGGACTAAACCATTGATTTCGCGACACTGTAACGCAATTTACCGACACCGTGGAGTAAAAGATATCAACGTATTGATTACCGCAGTGCTGATCTTTTTTCAAGTTTTCACTTCTGTCGGCACTCCCGGAGTGCCACTGTTTTTAGGGTTCCGTACCTCAAAAGGAAAAAACGGAACCCTTATAGGATCACTCGTGTGTCTGTCTGTCTGTCTGTCTGTCTGTCTGTCTGTCCGTCTGTCACAGCCAATTTACTCCGAATCTAATGGACCGATTAAGTTGAAATTTGTTACACATATGTATTTCTGTGACCCAAACACGAATGTGTAACGTAAATAATTTAATTTTGAATATAGGTGTCACTTTTGGGGCGCAAACAAGAAAATTAAAAAAAAAAGTTTTGCTAACAGTACCGTGTGACATATCAAATGAAAGGGCTTGTTGCGAGGATCTTAAATATATTTTTTATATAATTTTAAAATAAATACTTTTAAAGATATTTAATAAATTCAATGAAAATTGACCATTCCCCCCCCCTTATCTCCGAAACTACTGGACCAAAAATTTTGAAAAAAATACATAGTATGGTTCTTTACTCATAGATTACAGGAAAACCTATAAGAAGTCTATGGTCTTAAAATAACATGGTAAATCTCTCAATATTGTGCGTAAAAACTTACATTTCGTCGCTCGGCATCCAAAAGGCCCATCTCTCTAGCTACTATAATATCAAAATATCAAAAGTGTTTGACCGTCTGCTTAATACACAAATAAATAAAACTGTAAATGTTCATGACAACCAATTCAGGTTTCGGCGTGGTTTGACAACAGAAAGTGCAGTGTTGTGCCTTAAGCATACTATCACATACTTACTATACACAGCGTGGGATGCCGATTTATGCTAGGTTCATCGATTTATTCAAGGTTTCTGATCTGGTTGCTTATGACGTATTGTGGAGAAAGATGGAGAAGGATAGGTTGCCAACGGAGCAAACATCTTTAAATAGTGGTATGGTAACCAGATCAATAGGTTGGAATGCGGGGTGAGGCAGGATTGGCGAGCTCAGCAGCACCAGAGTGGGTTGCTATATAGATGGTATTTGTGTAAATAATATTAGCTATGCAGATGATATGGTGCTTCTGAGCGCGTCAATCTGTGGTCTCAGAAAGTAATTGGTCGCCAAATGTGAGCAGTATGCCAAAACACATGGTTTGATGTATAACTCCAATAGGTCGGAGATCATGGTCTTTGAGGCTGGGGGCAGACCGGGTTATGTACCACCTGTATTACTCAACGGGACTCCACTACAAAGAGTATTTACGTTTAAATATCTTGGTCATATATTGACCCCTGACCTCAATGACGGACTCGATATTGAGCGGGAGCGAAGGGCGTTGTCGGTAAGGGCAAACATGCTGGCTCGCAGGTTTGCACGCTGCTCACTTAAAAAGCCAAAATTACTCTGTTTCGAGCTTATTGTACAACGTTTTACACGTGCAGCCTGTGGGCTAGATATACCCAAAGGTCATGCAACGCCCTTCGAGTCCAATACAACAACGCTTTCAGGGTATTGGTGGGGCTGCCCCGTTTTTGTAGCGCATCGGGAATATTCGCGGACGCACATATTAATTGCTTTTACGTAACGATGCGAATGAGGTGTGCATCCCTGGTACGCAGAGTACGGGCCAGTTCCAACAATATCGCTAGCAGTCTGGATTGCATGTACATCAATCACTGCAGTGCCATCTCCCATGGGGTGAAATAAATTTAAACTAGATTACGTGGGGCACTCAGAAAGTTTTGTGATACTAGAAAAAAATATACTACAGGTTATATTTTTTTTTATTATATCTTTTGAAAGAACTCTCCATTGGCGTCTATACACAGTTTTATACGTCTAAACAAATTTTCATAACACATTTTCCAGTCCGCATCAGACACCTCTCCAATCTCCTTGTCAAATGCACCCAGTGCATCTTCAGGTGATGAAAACTGTTTTCCTTTGAGTTGAGTTTTTATTTTGGGGAACAAGAAAAAGTCGCACGGAGCCAAATCGGGACGGTAAGGAGGATGACCTATAAATTTGACCGGTGTGCTGTCCAGAAAGTCCCTTGTTTTGAGCGCCGAGTGAGCCAGCGCGTTGTCGTGGTGAAGCAGTAGCCCACGGAGGCCAGTGTTCGGTCGCTTGCTGCTTGCAGTAGTAGTAAAAACTTCTGGCAAACATTTGGTAACATACCATTCAGCATTGATGCTTCTTTGATCTCGTCAGGGTACTGACACCAGATAACCTGGTAGAAAAAAAAAACTTGCGGTCAACATTTTGCCTGCACTTCTGGCTCACTTCACTTTGGTAGGCGTTGGTTCATTTTGGTTCAACAGCCACACGGTCGACTGACGCTTCATTTCTGGATCATATTGAAAAATCCAAGATTCATCACCCGTAATGATATCTTAAACGCGCCGAGACGAGCCTGCTACCAATTTTGCTATCATGTCTCGGCACCATTCTACCCGAACCTCCTTCTGACCCTGCGTTAGATTTTACGGCACCAGCGTGAAACTATCTTTCATAACCGAAGATGCCTGTGTAGAATTTCATGCAGTGTGCACACTTCCCGATCCAATCGGCAGTATACATCTATTTATCTTGACATTTTAAACTTTGCTTTTTTTGTGTTTTTTCAAAAACTAATTATGTTTTTTTTTTATTGGATGCTGTAGAACGTTTGTTCTAGCAAAACTGTGATTCAAATTTCACGGTGTATGCTGAACCTCTTCATATGTAATTCGCCTATTCTCTTGAATTCAATTTTTCACAGCCAGCACTTTTTCAACAACCGTCATAGGGCGGCCACTTCTTTCTTTGTCTGCCAAAATTACTAGACCACCCATAAATTCGTTGAACCAGCGAAAAACAGTCTCTTTAGAAGGGCTTTTTTCTATGAACACCATTCGAAGTCTTTCAAACGATTCTTCTGGTTTTAGTCGACATTTGAAATCGTACAAAATCATCGCGCGAAAATGTTCTCGTTATAAATCCAGTTTTCAGTAAGACAGGGTATTTTGATTTTGCTCGTAAAAAATGTGGAGGGAATTTCGAATTTGGAATGTTATGTTTTTTTGTAATAAGTAGTCATCGTTTTAATTGACATCAAAACCAGCCAATATTGTACAAGTAGACAAAAACTGTTAGTCGCAAAACTTTCTAAGTGACCTCGTAAAATAAGTTAACATAGTTCATAAGTTTACTAACACAATGAGTCCTTGTTACTTGAATAAAGAAAAATATCTGGATGATATTTTTTTTTTGAACGACGTTTTCTAAAAATGAAAAAAAATCAAAAACCAAATCAAATCAAACTTTATTTGTGAATATAGGGGTACAGAAAGGTCTTAAAAATATACATTTTAGCGTGATCTCACCTAGCTAGATCGATTTATCGCTCCTGAAACCCCCCTGCATACTAAATTTAATAAAAATTCTTGGAGCCGTTTCCGAGATTCAGATTATATATACATAGGTATATACAAGAATTGCTGGTTTAAAGGTATTATTATTATATTAATACCGCGAATGTGATTTTTTTTACGAAAATCTGATTTTTGTTTTATGTCATTCTACACGTTCAAATAAGTGACACTGCAATTTTTTTTTTTTTTTTTAATGTCACATTCGCGGTATTGGATGCCGAGCGACGATTTGCAGTTGGAATGTATGGGAGAACATGTTTTTCAACTACAATGTTAAGTTTGTTCTTGGGATAAATAAATTCATCTCAACTACGGAACCCTTCATTGTGCGTAGTCCGACACGCACTTGGCCGGTTTTTTTAACAGCACGCACCTATTTTAAAATCTGCTGGTACTGCTCTAGCAGTTCGAATTTTGAATTAGTGACGGGATTGTTTCAAAACAATAAGTTGAAACAAAAGAACATCATGTTTCAGACACCATCATTATGGTGATCGATCATACGTTGATATTTTTTTTAAGTGAAACCTCTTTAGGCGCGTTGGGCATTTTTGAGATGGAACTAAACCATTTATTTCGCGACACTGTTACGACACCAGCTTTTGACCATTAAAAAGACATCGACGCATTGATTTCCGCGGTGTGTGGAGTAAAAGACATCAACACGTTGATTACCGCGGTAACGAATTTTTTTTCAAGTTTTCACTTCTGTCAGCACTCCCGGAGTGCCACTGTTTTTTTATGTTTAGTTTTCTTGCAATCTGTTCCGTGCAAACATGCAGCATGAGGTTAGGAATTTATCAATTGTCTTGAAGAGCCAGTTCAGCGACGTCCGCCCTTTACGTATAATATACCCTATAAATCTTTAGGGATTTTGTTTTTAGCCTTTTGCATGTTAGCAATTACTATTCATTAAATGCGTAGCCAGTAAGTTTGGATGATTGGCTAGTCTGACACCCAGTATAATTTGGTAGTTACATGTGTCTTAGTATGTACGTGGTTGCTTGTCGTATTGGTATGCGACGCACTACGCAGAGATGCGCAGTTACTTTTGCCCGTAGGGCACTAACACAGCCTCAAATAAAAGAAAAACAATAGGTTACTTTATTACTCGTTTAATCACAAATTTTACGAGATTAGTTCAAGCTGTTGTGCAAAAGATAAGCCAGTTATTTCGTTCATAGAAACTTTGTATGCAGTCAAAAACAACGGCCAAAAATTTCTGCTGACTTTCAATGCTAATACATAGTTTGTTGTGGTACGTTGAATATATTCAAAACAAAGTAGCACAATGTCAGCACAATTCAGCTTTACAAACTTGCTGAAATCGTGGTCTTGACAGAGTGCAACAATTTCGTTACTTTATTGTTTCGTCGAGCGTAAACTCCCAAGTGCTTTTTCACTGAAACAGTGTTTCAATTTAATTGGTTCAGTAAAGTCTTGGGGCTAAACAGATTGATGAAGCAAATAAATGACCCGTTAAAGTGATGCGATACTTGGATTGGGTCTTTACAATAATATTTTATTGTTGTTGTTTATGAATTTAGGTGCTGTGAATCTCAAATGTCTATTCTTAGGGAGGAGATTTTCTTCTTGTTAAGTTACTGGAATACTTATAGGCCCCCGCAGTTTTCTAGATTGTGACATTACTATTAGATATAAATTATAATCACACTATATTGAAAAAAAATAAAGAACATTTTACTTATCATTTGACTTTCATCTAGATTGATGACATTAACCGTCTTTTCCATCTAGATGGATGGTTGGATAATACTGGATGCAGAAGGTGGAATACCAGGTGTGGCCAACTTTAGTAAGGCCTTTATCCAGCTGCAGAATTTGATAGACTGTGTTAAGATTTCTTATTCATTCGCAATACTCTGAGATAATGTAGTAACCGCTTACAAACTCCTCGCTAATCGCTCACAAACGTACCTTGCTCTACCCCACTAAGTATTTGTTGATCTTGGAGCGAGCTACAACTGATTGAAGGAGATTGATGTACACACTCACACACACACACACACACGATCCTATAATAACCCTAGACACGTGAATGAATCAGTCTGTTACATTTTAAACACTATTTGTAAATGTTTTTGATAAATTAAATTTGGTAAAATATACAGACGGTTACCGCAAGCTTTTAGACTGAGCTAGATATAATATTGTTATGCCTAGTAGTGTCTGTACAACTTGTACGCGCCTAATGTTATAATAGTCTCCAACTGCTAGTCTCCAAAACAATGGCCTCTTCTCATAAAGATAATAAATGAATGAATACTTCAAGACTTTTCTTCGCGATGTTTTTATCCACTGTAAGTCAATATTGTTCAAAATTAACTTACAAAAGCCACTGTCTTGGCAAGTTTGCAGTTTTGTACGGGCGTAGATGGATTTTAGCTTTCATACACTGAGGCTCTAAAGATGGTCACATTTTTAGAGGTATGAGGAACAGGGTGTAAAGTTCACTCATCCTCTATAAAAAAAATGAAGATCCTCCGACTAGACGGGTGTCGTGTCTGGCGGGAAATTGCTCAACGATTGATGTCGGGAACGTTATATTTATGCTGTTCGCGTGGTAAACCCTAATTGCGCAATGCAAGATTTTGTGTGACGTCAGTTCTTTGATGCGTAATTTCCATGTGGCGATGTAGATGCCGCCACATACTCAAGGATTTAGCTTTTGGTTGTGACTTGTCCACGTTATCGTTACTCATACACAAAGTAAGCCACCACATAATATATAATATCGCCTCCATGGACATAAATTTAACCTCCTTTAGATTTTTGATGTGTCACATGTTTTCTCTCGCTTTTCCAGCCAGCAAAATCAAAATCTAAATAATCAAATCTGTGGGAGTGATTTCGTGAAAAGGGATGGAAGTGTGTCATAGGAATCCGGGAAAGCGCGCGCTATTTGATTTGACCAATGAGCACGCACCGTGCTACAGTTGGCTGTCAGAAACGACCTTGACGAGGCCCTGCTCCTTTAATGTTCCTTATTACCAAGGTGAGATGTCACATGCTACACATCATACTATGCGACTACTGTAAGACTCGCTCGTTTTTTTAATTCGGATGCCTTATTCTCGCTGTAAGTTTGCCGTCAATACTTTATTATGTTCAGAGCTGTAACGACATGGATTTACCAGCACCTAGTGGCTGTTAATATGAACGGATAACGAGAATCATCATTTCAGCCGAAAGACGTTCACTGCTGGACATAGGCCTCCCCCAAGCACCTCCACTTCGACCTATTCTATGCTTTCCGCATCCAGCGGATTCCTGCGGCCTTCACAAGGTCATCGGTCCATCTTGTGGGAGGCCTTCCAACGCTACGTCTTCCGGTACGCGGTCACCACTCCAGAAGTTTTCGGCCCCATCGGCCATCCGTTCTGCGAGCAATGTGCCCTGCCCATTGCCACTCAAGTTTGGCAATTCTTTGGGCTTTGTCGGTTACCATGGTTCTCCTGCGGATCTCTTCATTTCTGATTCGATCACGTAGGGAAACTCCGAGCATAGCCCTCTCCATTGCCCTTTTGGTGACTTTTAGCTTTCTGATAGGGCCCATTGTGAGCGACCACGTATGAACGGATAATGAGAATAAGGATTGGTAATTAGTCAGAGGGTTGTCAGATTAGTCGAAATGCCCAGTTACCTACTAAATATAATTATTATTTCCGTGTCTAATATAGGTTAATACTCAACACAAACAGATGTGCATTGATAACATTTTGTTGATAAGGATAACACTTAAAACGGTCCGCCTGATAAGGGTAATGCCAATGCGTTTTTTTGTGACAAAATATCCGTTGCACAGCTGTTACCTAAGGCTAGAATAGCATTGCCAGTACGCAAACAAAGGACATAAAAAATTAGGACGTTTAATTTTTTTATCGCAAGCACAAGTATTACAACTAGGAATCACATTACTTTAATTAGAACGCTTTTGAACACGCGTTGTAAGTTGCATTAAGAAAGTCGCGCCATCGCGCGTTGTAGGTGCATACACTTACAACGCGGAATGGCGCGACAGACCATAGTCTGTTTTAAATTAACTGATGAAAATGTAAACAAATGGATCAGAAAATATACTGTAATGTATGGCTGTCAATTGTCACTTACAAATTGAAATACCGATTTGAAATTGAAATAAGGTGAAGTAAACTATAATGAATGATTACATTAGAATTAAAGGTTTTAATAGCCCACATATCAACGTGGAAAGGGATCGTCACTATATCGCTGCGGTTCGTGAGCTTGTCCCGAGGCGAGGCGATTATGTTGCGATTCCGATTAGTGTGCGTTGCAGTAGGGAGTTTCATACAAAGAATACTGAATGGCTCGAGTTAATACGGTGATGATCCCTTTCCGAGTTGATATGTGTGCTGTTTCCTTTATCCTGAACAGGGTTTGATTACAATTTAATTCGATACTTTTAGAACAGACTATTAATTTCGTTATTAAGTTATGACACTACACCGACATTCCTAGCAATGGCTTCATTCAATTAAAGAATTATCTGCGGTATTTCACAGAATTAATATTTCATGTATCAATCAAGCTCCATTAATCATAATTTTTCAACGGTATGTGAAGCCAAGTCAGTGACTAACCACATGAAAAATTAAATAATTCAAAAAACAGTAAAAGAAATAAATCAGTATCACTGTGAGTGTAACAACTCCAAATCAAGACAAATCATTCGGAATTAATGTTAAAGTAAAATGAAGACCGAAATACACGACCCATGTTACGCGTGCTCATTGGCCGCATTGATCAAAGGTGAATGGGCACGCGTCAATTTGTCGCGTCGTTGGTCGCGTAAGGTGTTACAAATCTGTTTCCAGCTGAAAGCGGTTTCTGAACGTGAACCTCTCGAAATCAATGCAATTAACGATGTAAATATTTTATTTGAGGGCACAAGGTGGTGCTTTAGTTGGAAATGATGCCATCTCGAGAGGGTGCAAAATATTAAAGAAAAATTAATGATATTTATTTCTGTATTTTTTTATTAGTTCATAAATACTTTACACATCAAAAAACTTTTTTACAAAAAATACAACCGACTTCCAATCTACAAAGTGAAAAATAACCATAATTTCGGAAGTCGGTGTCTCTGGATCAGTATTTTAGTTTTTTGACACCAACTTCCAAAATTAAAGTTATTTTTAATTTTGTAGTTGGTTGTATTTTTTGTAAAAAAAGTTTATTTTTTTATTTTTTAGTGGGTTGGTTCGTAATTTATCTAAGTTACAATAGCCTAATGTCAACTGTTCATCAAAAATACCCAAATCGCTATAGATGTGCCTATAACATTTGAAGAGTTCCCTCGATTTCTCCAAGATCTCATCATCAAATCGTGACCAAATGACAATGAGACCAACTTGAAAGCTTACCCATTCAAACAAAAAAAGATTTTTTTAAATCGGTCCAGCCGTCTTTCAGTAATAGGGGAACATCATAAAAAAAAATCCGACGAACTGAGAAGCTCCTCCTTTTTTAGAAGTCGGTTAAAAATTAAACTGTGTTTTAAAACTAGACGTGTTCGGTTTTTCCTATCTGACTAGTCTGAGAAGAAAACCGAAACAAACTCAGTGGTCACAGTCTCTTTTAAAGTCCAGACTGAATATTGGTCAGACCTTAAGCAGTAAATAGCAAAATTAAAATAAATTAAATCATAACAGACGTACAAAACTATAGCAGAAGATAGATTAGCTAAAACTATCTTTTGTGACGCTCGAAATTTTATAAAAACTTTATTCTTACTTTTCCGACACTGCTATCATAAATACAACAAAAATAAATCAATTTCTCTACCTCAGAAAAACAGTAAAATACATCTCATCGGAACAGTAACAAACTCTTCCTAGAATGCATAAATTTTACATAATAAATCTATAAACGTCGGGTAGGTACACAAAAAAGTCGTTTTTATGAAAAAGTGTTCCTGAGAATTAGAACAGCAAAGATCGGCGCCTATCAGTCTTCTATAAATGCTTTGGAGGCACCATAAATTTAGATAGACACCTACTACTGAAATCATATTCACAAAAAACTCACTTTCGAAACTAATTTACGCTAAGAGCCAATTTTCCTACATGAATAGGACTCGTTAGATGAAAATTGTCGCGAGATTTCATTTAATAGTAGTAGGAGCCACGTCGTTTCTCAGGACCGAGTATAAATTTTTATGGCTCTAGGTAAGCAGCGGAATGTCGGAAGAAATAACCGTTTATCAGTCTGTTCCCGATTCGATTTCGGCTTGTGAAATTGGCGAACTTGAACTTGAAATATGAATGGACCGTTTCGTAAATAGGAATAGAGGAACACGTCACTTGCGCCCTTGAAAACGGTTTTTGCTGTGCCCAAATGTATGGTAAGATAGCAAAAACTGGATCTTTTAATCAATAATGTTCGCATAGATGTTAAGCCTGTTTGTGCTTGTGTAGCATAATTATGTTGATTGCAATCGACTATATATTCTGTTTTAAATTAATGTTCATAATTTTTGGTCGAGTTATTTGTTTCTTTAATTTCCTTGCCAAAAGCTTTTTAATGATAGTTTTTGAAAAAATTACAGTAAACTATTTATATTCATTAACTCCATTACATTTTAGAAACATTCTAACATCAAAAATAATGAATTAAATGGTCTTGCAAAACTGATTGTTAGTTCTCATTAATTTATCTTAATTATAACAGAATCATTTACTTAAGGTTCGTTGAAGTTTAGTTTTTGCCATAAAGCTTGGTGACTTTAAAATTTAAAATGAACTAAAATAAAATAATTTTAATTTAATTTATTTATTTATGTCAGACAACATGATCCATTATGGTTAGTAACAACAAGAGATAATACATAATAATAATAAAATAAACTAAAATAAATTTGGGTTTGGCTAGACGACAAAGTAGCTTAACAAAATGATCAAAAATGAAGCAATTCACACGCTTAGTAAACGAGATAATAGTACTAATGAGTAAAGTCCCTTAACCTTAAACAAGCACAATAGAGTAATATAGATTAAGGTAACGATGGTAACGGCCCCGACTTCGAGTTGTAGGTCGTGAGTTCGAACCCTGGCAGGCGCTTTATTTTGTGTAAATTATTTCATCACCCACTGCTCTCAAAACGCTGGAGGAAAACATCGTGAGGAAACCGGCATGTCCTAGAATCTAAAATTCGAAGATATGTGACATCCACCAATCCACACTGGGCCAGCGTGGTGGATTACGGCCCACTCCCTCTCACAGAGAGGAGGCCTGTGCCCCAGCAATGGGAACATTATAGGCTGAATATGCTAGATAAAAATGTAAAACATTACAACATAATGGCAAATAATTTAATTTATTGTTCTATGTTTCGTAATGTTAATTTCTTTGCATGCCTATTATTGTAAAGAATCAAGTTTTTCTAAATGAACAGACAGCTGTGCTGCTGGGGAGTTTGTTGCGCCACTTCTTCTTCCCAGCTAAAGCACTGAACACAAACAAGTGGTGAAGGGCGGTCGTTTTGGGGACTGTCTTATGTAATTTTGACGTTCGAAAAGTGCTGATTCTCAGCCTAATTTAAATAAATGAATTTTGATTTTAATATTTTGTTTGTCAGTCGTATTTCGGAAATATTTCTGGAATGAATCAGATAACGCATTGAATGGATTTTTCGTGATTGATAAAAGAATAACGAAATGTGTTATAATGATTTTTTTTCGGTTAATTTAATTCTCTTGAATTTTCATTCATCTATACTTTATTTGAAATAAGATTAGCTAGATATGTATAGATTTGTCGCAGCCGTGAGGCACACAATACTGTTTTAAGCTTTCTCTGTTTTTTTTTTGTTTTTGAAAACTGTGTGCCTTAACCTGCGTCAAATAAATTTATTAACTTTCTTCCTTTCTTTAGATACAGACAACGGTTTCAAAATGTACAAAAAAACTTGTTCTGTCGTTAGACCAAATTGTTCTGTCTTTGACATACAAAATTGTTTTGTTTCTGCTGCGGACAATGTCTTAATAGTTTATATGTCTGTAGTTCGTATTTTTATATCCTGTAGTTTCGGAATTTTGTCTAGCTTTCACATTATTTACTGTTCGAAAATTGGCAGTAGTAAATTACTGATGGTCAACCTTGGAATCGCGAGATTAGAAATAATAAAACATACAATAAGCTGAAACAACGAGATTTTTTTTAAGAATAAGTAGTTATTGTATCGCAAATATATCGTATCACATGCGTACACACGACCACATTTCAAACTATATATGCTGACCTCACATTATACGGAAAACCTATACAAGGCGAGGTCAGTTTATACTGGATATATAACTTTATGTTATGTTATTATATAGTCGTGTGTTCTAGTATAGGCACAATATAAATCGACGTAGGTTTTTGTAGATAGATAAGATTTCAATCCTAAATCTCTATTGCAACATACAATATCTATATACATTTCTAATAAATCGTTTTACTTATCTTGAGTCAACGATAAAAACGATAAATTACTGTAAATATACGAGTGCCCTTAGCTCGAGTTTTCATTTGGTCTATAAAAAAAATGTCGCGTAATTTTACTACCTGTAGGACGAATTTATTTTTTACTGCCTAAATATTATTGCTAGAGATAGTAGAATTTTATAGGAAGACTTATGACTAGGCAGATAATTTTCATTCTAAAACATACGCGTCTATGATCTTTGATTTTGATCTTTGTGAGCACTATGTACTAAAGAGTTACTATTAACCGGTTATTATGTCTTGCATTGACTTGAATGTGCCCTGGCGACTATGAGTATGTCATGCTCACTCAGATGTTTCGTTGATGGTGGCGCGTTTGTTGGATCATTTAGCTCCCTTCAAAATGGTTGAGCTGAATAGTGCTAATCCATGCGTCATGTTCGTGAACGGGTGCCGTCAGTTAGGACTGGTCATCTCTTAGTTGCCACGGCTTATTTTTAATTTATTTAAATTTTTGAATTGTTCTTTGTTTTATCTTTTTATTACGGACGCTTCTAAGGTGCACGTCTTTCTACATTGTTCTCACATGTACAATTTCAACATGAATGAGTTTCTTGCCTGTTCTTCTCCATAAGTACACTATCGGCAACTAGCTTCATATTTCTGATTAACCGATTCCTTGAAAATTCAAAAGTGTCTGTAAATGGTTTAATTAAAATAAATGCTCTGAGTTTGAGAATTCTAAGTATAGGTATAACTTAGTATTTTATTACTTTTCCCAGCCTTAACTCTGTTTCGATTTAATAAATTAGCTCAGACTACTTAGCAGTCAATAAATTCTCCATGTAAAATACTGGTATTCAGCTGCATCCGATTAGACTGGAAGACGACCCCAACATAGTTGGGAAAAGGCGAGGCAGATTTAACTTAGCACAGTTCACTGCTGGACACAGGTCTATACCAAGTTGTGCCTTAACACCTGGTTTTTCGCCGTACATCCATTATTTATTATTTTAGGTGGGAAATTATCAAATAACTTTTCCCGCTCTGGGTGGAGCATGTCAGACTCTTACTGACTTAAACCCACCCGTGTTCCTTCAGTTGCCATATTGCCGGGGGCCACGATCTCCCTTCGAACTTCTTCGCAACCCCGGCAGGTTCGCCGTACATCCTGTCTGCCTCAGCTGCCTTTTATGGTCTTCGATTCATCAAAGTCAAAGTCAAATAATTTATTTCAATTAGGTACAAAAAGGCACTTTTGAACGTCAAAAACAAAAAATAGAATTGATTCTAGTCGCCCCTTCCAAAAGGTAGTTTTCGTATGGAGAAGAATGGGCAAGAAACTCCACCGTTACTCTCTTAAAATTTTTTACAATATTTTGTATACTAAAAATGTTATAATATACAATTAAATTAGCAACCAGTTTGATTTTGTCTAGACTCTAAATTGTCCTATGGAGCTAGACCAGCATGCTTCCAAGCATTCTTATCTAGGATATAATCCTCTAATTTGTAATATGCTTGTTTACAAAGAGTAGGTACTTTTACATCTAGCAGGAGTCTTAAGCTACACTTGCGATTTGCGGTCTTGTCTCAAGAACTCGCTTGCTTTATCGAGACTCGGTCGTTCGATAGACATGACAAAACCTCTGCCACTTCAACAGCTAAAAATCACTTCAATACTACTTTTTCATCAAACAAACGTTTGCTTTCCCTACTTCTAATGACGTCATACAACTGAAGCGGGTTATTTTATTTATTTCTAAAACACTTAATCTATTACATTTTGGTTTCCTCACTACGAAAACCTCTCAGGGTTTATCTATGTGTGGCGAGCCGTTCAACTAAATTTTACGAAAATGTTACTTACTTACTACAATGATACAATTTTTTTTTTAAGAATGATAATAACTTGTGGATACGTTAAACATACATACCTATATTAGGAGAAATTTTGTGTAAGGAAACGTTTTGGTTTGTATTTTTTGAATTCGTTTTGTTTAACATTTTAAGTCAATCTTCTGGCAGTTTATTAAGGAAAAAAGGTACTAAATAAGGTATTCTAAGGTATACTAAATAAAATAAGGTATTCTAAGTTACAGACGACACGTGTATTCAACATTCACAATTAATTTAATGTCCAACAATAATAAAAATCACGGACTCATCCAAATAATCAAAATAATTTACTATCATAGGCCACAGTGACTGACCTGTATAATTCATTTAATCAACGTTGCGTGTTCACAGTTATTTTCGAATTCATTGGACTGATACATTCATTTTTCATGCTTATAGAATTCCGTGGTCAGATTGGAAAAACTAAACTTGATTTTGTTGAGCTAGATTTGTAGGTGAATAATCAATTAACGAGTATTATGAAACTATTGATTTCAATAATAATATGGCGATAGGGGTCGTTTTAAAAATTCATATACACTTATTTGTATTATTTTTGTGTTATCGTGACACAAAAGTAACACATATGAACAGTAAGGGCCGAGTCATAACGAAGTCGACGAATCTAATAAATTTTCTCTCGGTAACGTCTTTGTCGTTCAGCGGGCGTTAACGGCATCTTTCCTAAAACGGAATTACTATTCACATTTAAGTGAATATACTGTGACAAGCCCTAAGTATCACGTGACACAAAAATAGTAACACAATGGTCACACAATTGAACAAAATAAACGTTTCCCTAGCCTTAAAAAAATAATGTTTTTGTAATTTCACTCTCGAGTTACTCCTGAAACATGCATATGACTGTATTATAGCATTAACTATAAAAGCATACATATAGTACTTACCGAATTCACGTAATTTGGCACTTTTTAACACAATTTCTTTAAGTCCTTTTTACGACGCGCACGAATCGAAACCCTCAGTTACAAAAAAAATTGCGCAGCCGAAAGAAACTAGCACCCTCTCGTTGTAACTATTTTGACGCATAGGTTTCCCATACTAAAAGAGATAATTCATTTTGGGTTAAATTATTAAAGTGCCGGCCAAACAAAAAAAAAGTTATATTCCGCTATAGACGCACCCCACTCCGCGATTACTGTACTGTAAGCTGAACTCTAGTACGGCGCGGAGCGGAGTGGGGCGCGTCTTCGTGGATTGTAAACATGTTATTTTCTTCACTTTTTACTATGGAACTAAATCTGTAGGGCCATTCCCTGCGCTATATTATACGAGTTTGAAAAATACTGTTTCCTTAAAATAAAAACAGTAATCTAATTACAGTAATAGCTTTTTATGCCAGTAAACATTACAGTTATTATCTTTTACTATGAAACTAGGCTCTAGGGTTATTCTCCACATAACTACAGTATGCGAAATAAAGTTTTTTTTTCGACAGTACTAGTATTGGCTTATTGAGATTGGTATCATTAATATTAACTGGTTTTAGGTCTATTTAGTGGTTTCTATTCTCGCAAAAACAGTGAAATAAAATAATACATTGTTTTAAATACATAAATAATTAACGAATGTAAAAAGAATCATAACAAAGCCGAGAGGAGATATTGAAGGTCAAAGTTTCAACTTTTATTTACTTTTTTTCACGAAAACAAGTTTTAAATGTTATCTGTATTTTCCGTGACTAGAAGGATCTCAATGTTTGTTACGCAATTCCAAATATGGCAAGCTATTCCGAGTGGCATATCTGCACATACTGGACCATGGTTCAGTACAAAAAATTCACAATTACGGGGAGTCTGACTCTCGGCTAAACTCTCGGTATTATAGCTAAACGCAATATCTCTTACAGAAAACCATTGAATTGAAGCCGTAAAGTCTGATAACCAGCCTTAGCAAGAGGTATCGTGTTACCCAGTAACTGGCTTGTAACTGGTTATGCAGTCGCTGCATATAAAATACTCGTATGCAGCTGCATCCTGTTAGACTAGAAGCCGACCCCAACATAGTTGGGAAAAGGCTGGGCAGATGATCGCGCGACGAGCGGTGTCTTTGTGTCGCGTCGCGTATCGCGCCTGTTTGAAGGAGCCTTTACTGGGGCTATACTGCTCATTAATGTTACTTAGTGACTTTTTGCATATAATATATCTATTAATTTAATTTCATGTAAAGCTTTTGTCTGCAAGAAATAACTAAGAGACATTATCAGTGGTTCTCGTCGAATATAAACACCTAAATTACATTTATGAGTATTAACTATCTCACTTTTTTTATTATATTTCTCAGTTACGGTAAAAATATATACATAATTTACTGAATATTAGAGTGCAGGGTAAAAATACATTTTATTAAAAAAAAAGTTTAAAATATATTTTTTTATATTTTGTTCACAAAAAGCATTTTTGTAACTATATGCGTTAATGTGTTGTATCGATTATAAGAACAAAAAAAACTTTAAAACACGGTTATCTCGAAACTAGTTTTTTGCACTTAATGATTTCTCGCTCTACAACGACGAATTATATTAAGAATATAATGTTTATGTTTTTTTATTATTTTATTTATCATCACTGTAATATTTTTAACACAATGTACTTTGTGATGAAATAAATGACTTATGACTTCCACGTGAACGCAGTCGCGGGCACAAGCTAGTACTTAATAAAATAATTTGATAAAGGTAAATAGACAATTAAGTAACCAGCAATCTGCAAGGCCTTAGATGGAATCAGAATGTCATCATAAATATTTGTTTCAAAAGTTATTAGTGTAATGCTTGTTTTGTCTGCTACTCTGTCATATTAATTAAATTTATTGATAGTGTTCGACAGCTCTATAATTCGGTCCAATTCTTTAATCAACGATAAAGCGTGATTAGTTTTCCCTTTGGAATATAATTTCAATAGTTTCAATCAAACGTTATTGAAAAGCATTTGACTTGGTAAGCTGATATCAGACGCTTAACTCGAGTGAAGCGTTGATTTTTACCCGACTGCCCCAGAAGGAGGGTAATGTTTTTCGAGAGTATGTATGTACGAGTATGTATGTAGGTATGTTTATTTCTTTGGCACGCTCTGTAACTTAAACGGCTTGATGGATTTTAACATATGAGGTGTCTTTGGATTCGTCTTAATTGTGGGAGTGACATAGGCTATATAATATTTATATATTGCATCTGCAAATACAAAAAAAAATGAGGGGTAGGTGTATTTTTTAAATAAATTACTACAATATTGGTATCAAATAAAAGCTAGTAATGAGTCAATTCCAAATACATAAATTAATAAAACCAAAAAACTTGAAGAAAATACAAAAAAAAACAAAAACCCGACTACAAAAAAATAACTGAAAATAGAAGAACAAGCACTGAACTTTGTTTTTTGTAAGGTATTGCAGGCGGGGATAAACCAATAACCTGAACATAGTGTAACTTTTGTTTACAATAATAGTCTGCAATAACTTACAAAAACAAAGTTCAGTGCTTGTTCTTCTCTTTTCAGTTATTTGTTTTTGCTGTCGGGTTTTTACATGGAAATGTTTGTTTGTTTATTTAATTTTTCGATCTCTCGGAGCGCCAGTTAAAGATGCAGAATGTTGAAGTTCAACTTCGTTGGATAGGTTTATTATAAAATTCAATACTCAATTCTTTATTGCATTCCATATGTATTACATAGATGGTATAGTAAAGTAAAAGATCAATATGGACATACATACATGAAAGAAGTTCGAAGGAACAAAAGTGAAGCATCAGATTACAGCTGAACTTCTCACATCGCACTGTCCTGGGGAAACCCCTCAACTTTACAGTTTTAGAAATCATTTCATTTGAAAACACTTCGAAAGTCGATGACTTTGATTTGGTTAATTTTGTTTCTATAACCGACTTTCGAACTTCCGAAAGTTCAAACATGGAATGTTTTGAATACTATAAAATTGAGAGATTCAATGATTTTACAATTACCATTTTTTTTTGGATTGACGCATAAAAAAATAAACAAAATTAAACTGACACGTTTTTAAAGAAAACACTTATACAGTAAAAAAAAATCATGAAGTTGAACTGGTCGCTCTTTTTAGGGTGATTACAAAAATTAAAATAAAGTTGTACTATTATAAAAATATACAGAATCCTCCTCATACGCTCAGAAGACAAATATTCCAAACATTAACGCTTTCTGTTATTTATAATAAAAATTACTGATTTTATTTTGATAATAGGAGCAAACTGTGGCTTAATATCCCTATCGCATGTTCACTGTTGTCGCTTGGTCAACGCTTAATTGAGTACTTTCACAAAAACTTCCCTTTGTAATCACTTCTGTGATTCGTCAATTTACAGTTTCAAAATTGCGAAAATAATGCTAAAATTAAGGGTCTACTAACCTCATTTCAGTTAAGAGCGTTTATACTGTAAGTGGGGCATCGTCGCAAATAGCTGTCAAAAATTTTGCTGTTTTGATTAAATTTGAAATAAGAAATATGGGTAACTAGTGAACTTACTTAATATTAATAATGAATTGCAAATTATAACACTGAATTTGATGTTGTAACAGTCTTGTGTTAAAAAGGCATTTGGAAAGTTTCCAAATACTTTTCTTACATCTTAAACCAAATATTTGATGTTACGATATTAATTATTGCATTTCATAATCAATATTTTTTAGTTCACTAGTTAGCCATATTTCATATTTCCATACAGTTGCCAAATTAATCCAAAAATCGAAATATTTGACATCTATTTGCGACGTTGCCCACTTTCAGAATGCACGCTCTTAAAAAAATGTCCTGAACAATAAATGAACAATGACTCTTACGAGAATTATGATAAGTACCTCAACATTTATTGCTGCTATTCTTTTTGTCATTATGGTATTAAAAACTTTTTACAAAAAAAAACAACCGGCTTCCAAAAAACACTACAAAGTGAAAAATAACTTTAATTTCGGAAGTCGGTGTCTTTCTTTGGTTTTGAATTTTCGTTTTTTGTCACCGACTTCCGAAATTAAAGTTATTTTTCACTTTGTAGTGTTTTTTGGAAGCCGGTTGTTTTTTTTTGTAAAATGTTTTTATTTTTCACTTTTTAGTTGTAGTAGGTACCTACCCCACAAAAATTCGAAAACCACTACCTGCTATGTAAATAACAGTGACAGGAACTTATTATAATATCATCCACATACTAAGTGGGAAAAAGTACGTATTATTGAAGCTAACTCAAAAACTATCAAATTTAAGTTAATAAAATTTATATGGGACCACCTCGAGAGCATACCCTTTCAAACAAAAAAATAATTTTCAAAATCGGTCCACAATTGACTGAGAAATCGGTGGACATACATAAAAAAAAAGAAAAAAAAAAAAAAAAAAAACAAACATACGCGACGAACATATAACCTCCTCCTTTTTGGAAGTCGGTTAAAAATCGATGCAGATTCGACGATTTATCACATTCATTAATTTATTACATGAACGGTATCAAAATACATTGAAATTACGTGATGTTACTTTCCCGCCAAAAACTATTCTTTCCCAGCGTCTCCAAATATGACGTTCTAATATTCAAATTCAAACAAGTAAAGGTCTCAATACTATTCTGCCATGCAGATAACAATTTATAGGAGAGTTGATGGAAACCTTTGTAAAGCTTAGATTACACAAGTTTTGCGATTTTCTACATAGGTTGCTATATAGCAACTGATTATTCTATCTCTCCACAATCAAATGAAACTCGAAAATGGAAAAGGTTCACACGGTAAAATGTATTCCGACAACTTTTCCATTTTTGTTTTAATTAGATACCGTCCGTGCCGTGCTGGACAGAGGTCACTCAAGCGGAGTATTTTAGCAGATTTTTGGTGGAAGCTGCTTAGTTATATTTGAATTTGGAATGGTTGTAATAATCTTCCGATATTCATAACAATTTTTTTTACTAAGTAGACCATAGTTCTCACTGTAATTAAAAAAATCGAATCTTGTTATGAATGTTATTAGTCTAATAATCATTCAAATCATCATTGAAATTGTTTTTTTTCTTCTTTGATTTACGTTTTTTTTCTTCTGTTCTACGGTTACACACGTTGTCTACATCTCTTTTCATATACTTTCCTGTCGCAGGTATACTGGAAGAGATAATAAGCATTGCCTTTGTACGTATTTTTCTGTTCCTTTCTTCTTGTCTGTTTATATGTGTGTGCATAAATGGTTAAATAAATAAAAATAATAATCAAGATTTAATATCTTTTGATAATTTTTATGTTAATAAGGTAATAAAACCTTGTGTAGGTACCTAACTAATTGTTTCTTGTTTCTGGTCGACCGAGCTCTGCTCGGGTGAAAATAGGTAAACATATCGTCCAGGTATACCAACGTTGTATCACATTCCCGAGGCTGTGAAAATAGAGAAAACTCATTTTCCCAGATATGAGACCTAGCTAAATCGATTTTTCGCCACCGTAACCCCCATATTGCAACTTTCATCGAAATCGTTAGAGTCGATTTCGAGAACGTGAGTACACATATACAAATATTGCTCGTCTTCGTTTTATAAGAATAGTGTATTCACCTTCTATTAAATCCTATATATGTATCTATCTAGAAACATATAGGCTTAATTAGAATAATTAGTAAAGTTCATTAACTCTGTAGGTGTCGAAGGTAAAATTTTCGCAAAATTAATCCAAGACTTAAACTTATAGTTAAATAAATTAAAGCAATTAGAGTTATAATTTAGTGTTAGCAACTTAATTAAATTTTAGAGATTCATTATAATGAGATATTGCCAATATAATAAAGAACATTATTTACAAAACAAATGACTGAAATTCTTAACTTTGTGCAGCAATTAGTAAAACAAAATTAAATATTTGATAGACTAGCAAACTCACATTCCACATTCAAAATCAGAATTAGAATTAATTTTGAAATATTAATTCTAATTTAAATTTCGAATGCCACTGATGAAAAATCGATGAGACATTATCGCTGAAAGTAATTAAATAAAAAGAGCGAAAATATCATCGAATTCGAGTTGAGAGCTACAGGTGAAGAACGGTCGGCACGCGTAGTCTACATTGGCGTCAGTTGGCCCGCGAACACTGTCTCGAACGGACTTCCCGCGGCCCGTCTCACGAATACACCGACATGTACACGAACACGAAGAATATAAGTGATTGTAAATAAAAAAAAACAACGTGAAGTGCTGTGGTCAAGACAGTGTTACAAAAAAATTATAGAACAGTTTTTTTTTCGTTGTTTTAGTATAGTTATCTTATCTTTATAGTGCGTCAGACGAACAAATTCGAAAGAATTGACTTTGATAAGATTTAATAATAATAAATTAAAATAAAATAGTTTTTATTAATAACACTGTAAGTGTGATCAGTTTTAATATTAGTGAGTTATTGAACGAATTTGTGGACAACTTTGTAGACAAAAAAATTACTGTTTGCTGAAAAAATGTGAGTACTAAGATTAATCTTTATAAATATTTTTCCGGAGGTCACATTGGATACAAAAATAAATGAAAGGAAAATATTTAATAAAAACTGTGAACAAAAAATTCTAATCGAAGCGGAATAGGTAAAATAAAATCCAAATTGACATATCAAGTAGCAACTGCGCATCTTTCTAAAATGGTGCTTCAAATTTTAATTCAGGCTCATTTTCATTTTAAAATTAACAATTCCAAATATTTTAAATAACACTTACTCATTAAGAAATGCGGAACTTTCTTCAGCATCATCATTACCTACAATCATCTGTTATCACAATCATGCTTCCAAATACAAAATTCATGACGTATCTATTGTAGTAGAATTGCAAATACTGAAACATACGACGATTGCTTTCGCACATATTTGTTAAGGATTTAAGCAAAGTTTGTCCCTTTTGGCGCATTCGATACATCTAATCGCAAGAATTTTAAGAACAGTTATCATTGGAGGCGTATCTAGTAAAATTCCATTCTTGAAGTTCAATGGTATGTGAGGTCATAGTAGTTTTTGTGATGTAATGTACTTACCTTAAGAAATGTCGTCATAGCTACATAAAAAAGCGCTGAGGCAGCGCTAATACAGCGACGCAAATGGTGTTCGAATCGATAATTTTAAGAACAGATATTTTTGAGTATGGTGTCCCTCAAGGGTAAGACTTAGGTGTTGCTTTGTTAAAATTATTTTATATTTAAATTAATAAATTAAAAGATTAGCTTTTAATTATATAATTTAAAATGTAATAATTTATTTTTCAATCCATTGCTTTAAAGAGGATGATTTTGAGAGTATTTTAGGAAACTATATTTATTAGAAATGGTTTTAAGACGTCGGTTATAATATTATGAGGCAAATTGTTTGCAGTTTTAAGTAAAACTAACAATGTTAAGTTACATGTTGGAGTAGGTATATTATTCAATACTGTTTCGTCAAGTCCTACAGACTTTTTATCTAATGACGCATTATTCGAGTTGCCAATCTTATTCAAATACGAGAGAAAATCTAAGAAGACGTTGTCAAACAAACTTCAATTTATATTTAGTTAAAGATGCTCAAACATTGTTATTATGTCTTCAGTACTTTTTAGGTCTCAATTCGTGTATCTTTATGATGTTGTTTTGTATTTATCGTTATCATTATTTTTATCTTTAAAGTCTTCGTGTTCTTGATTAAAGTATTGTAAGTACCTACTATTTTGTTGTTGTTGCTTCGATGATTAATCTAAATTTTTTGGGGTGCAACAAAATGATAAGGTATATAAAATTTTAACTTCTGAAGTTCCTTGCCCGTTAATTCAATTATTTATCAACCCATTTTCTTTCGACATAACTTTCCATTAACGTTCGATAACTTCAAGCGTCACTGTCATTTGCTTTTAATAACTTTATAGAATTATCGAACATTTCAGAGTTTATGAAGTATGAGTTCATTTTGATGGATTAGTAATAAGTTTATCAGGAAAAATTGGGTACCTAGCTAGACATTCTGACGACCAGTCTTACGTTACCGTATTACCGTTGTACTAATAGTATTTCTGTATGCAGTCGCTCCATTAAAATTAACGGTATTAAGATGCATTCGGGTAGACTGGAACCCGACCTCAAAATAGTTTGGAAAAAACTAGGCAGATGACGACGACTAGAAGTGTTTTTTTTTTAAATTCAAACTCCGCTCGGAATAGCATGCTAGCGTTTCTTTGGCTCAGATAATACAACTGCTAAATGATACTAAAACATGAACATCTCTTTTTAATCTGTGCTAAATAAATGTATTTTGTTTCTTTCTTTCCTTCTTTCTTTTTATCCACTTTCCTATTGCAGGTATACTGGAAGAGATTTCTTTACAAATCAGCAATCATCTTTGTACGTATTTTTCTGCTCCTTTCTTCTTGTCTGTTCGTGTGTACATAAACGGTTAAACATTATTTCTAATAATCAAGGTAAATTCTTAATGTACAGAATATAGCGAAATAATCTTGAAATGTTTTGTCGTATCGGTCTAAAGGAAGTCCTTATGCACAGTCGTGAGCGTGTGACGAAGTAGGTAATTGTTGGACTGATAGAATACTTGGAATAGTAAAGTGGTCTCTATTATCATCTTCTATTCTATATCTTGTAGTACTTACCTTTCCTCGTTTAAATCTTACAACGTAGTTTCTGCGATAGTATTAGCTGATTAATACACTTATCTCTAAATAGTAGATACAAAACAAAGTCATTTGTGTATTTTGCATAGTCAGCCTATAATGTTCCCACTGCTGGGACACAGGCCTCCTCTCTGTGAGAAAGAGAGTGGGCCATAATCCACCACGCGGGCCCAGTGCGGGTTGATGGATGTCACATGTCTTCAAATTTTCGGTTCTAGGACATGCCGGTTTCCTCACGATGTTTTCCTTCACCGTTTTGAGAGCAGTGATGATGAAAGTAAAGCGCCTGTCTGGGTTCGAACCTACGACCTACAACTCGTAAGTCGCGGCCGTTACCACTGGGCCACCACTGCTCTCTCTGTGTTTTGCTTACTTCTTCTAAATTACTTGGTAGACACTGATTTTGAAAAAAAAAAATACCTGGGTCAGGTTAAGGCCTTGCAGGTTGCTGGTTATTACTTAATTGTCTACTTCCAAATATTAGATTTTTTTTTAAAGTATATTATCATCTTCCAAGCCTTTTCCCAACTATGTTAGAGTCGGCTTCCAGTCTAACCGGATGCAGCTGAATACCAGTATTTTACATGGAGCGACTGCCTATCTGACCTCCAAAACCCAGTTAATTTTATTAGGTTCATATTGTAGGTAATTAGCAAAACGCAAATTGTAGCTCCAATTTGAGTTTTAATTAAAAGTGCACGCCATTTCAAACTTCGGCTCGGTTACAACTGCAACAAAATATTAAACGTAAATGAAGCGTTTAGTGAAGTTGAGTTGGAACGAATTCGAACTACTGACGGAAGCTAGACAAACGTGTTCTTTTAAAAATATGTAGGTATTACAGAACAGAATATTTTATGTAGATTAGAATTAGTAGAGATTCAAAGAAAACAATCCAAAATATATCCTACGTTAACATAACATCAAGCCTTGTATCCCCGAAGGGTTGGGACACATACATACAAAGATAACTGAAAAAAAATTGGTTATAACTGGTTAGCAACACTGCTTATTTGGCCAATTCAATGCTAATTTCAATACGTACTAAATTACACGTCTTTTATCTGTTCACCCACGTCATTTGACGAAAATTATAGATTCGAGTTCAGATTGGAAATAGCTATTTTGTGAGGATGATGATCCGAAATCTATGCGCATACGCTTCATAACATTACGCCTGTAATCCCCGAAGGCAGAGGTGTACCTATATATACATAGTAAATCAACATATCGTCATTAACAATGACGATATGTTGATTTACTATGTTGTACCAATTTTGTTTAAGTCCCATGTAATAGGAGGCGAGCCTATTGCCATCCACCGAACAGAAATCAAGACTCCGGGCTGCTACTGAGAAATTCCAGTTAGAAAAACCTAAACTATATTAAAGTCCCGTGATTGCAGAAAACGTGGCCCTAGCAACATGGCAACTGAAGGAACACGGGTGGGTTTTAATCAGTAAAAGTCTAACACGCCCTACCGCTCCACCCAGAGCGGGAGAAGTTTTTTGATAATTTCCTACCCAAAAAAAAGGTATATTCTATATACCAATCAATCATAAACATAAAAGCTACTGATAAAGATAAAATATCTAATAAAAGTATGAAATACTAAAGTGCAATGATGCAGCTAATCCCATATCGATTTAGAAGAGAGAGCTTTCATCAGATCAGATGCCTACTGAGCTGCGCTAGATGTAAGTTTCAACCAAGAGAAAATAAAAGAACTGAGTCAAATGTAACCGATTCCTTTCATAACTTACATTTTAAGACAGCGGTGTGATTTAAAAGAAGATGTAGTGACAAAAATTGAAAAGGGTATGCTGAGATGGTTTGGGCATGTTGAGAGGATGAATGAAAAAATGTATTTACAAGGCTTATGTGAAGGAAAAGGCCGGGCAGGTACGCCCTAGGAGATACTAACCTTATTGATGATGTTCTTCAGAAAGGCGTTCGTAGCACTCGCAACCGGCGTGCGTGTATGACCAGATGTATGAATGTAAATGAGGCAAAAGGAATATGTAAGGACTATAGCAGGTGGCGTTCTGTAGTTTCTGCCTACCCCCATGGGAAGAAGACGTGAGTTTATGTATGTGTGTATGTGTATTTAACTATATCCATTATTTTAACACTGATACGTGAATACCATAATTTAATAGGTATAAAAAATTGTATCACCTATAGAACACCCACATTTCGCCAGTTATATTTAAGACCTATGCAATAGGGGGCGAGCCTATTGCCGTCAACCGGGCACAAATCCAAACTCGGGGCTGCTACTGAAGAATTCCAGATGGAAAAACCCTATAACACTTTGCCAGGGAATCAAACCAAGGACCTCATGCTCAACAGTAACACTTGCGACCACTAGACTAATGAGGAAGAAGCTGCAGGCAGTTAAAAATACATATAAATAAAAGATGATTACATATCAAAACATTCGATCTTTTCCAAGAAAATGTTATCCGTTTCTTTCAGTTCGTGGGTTTGTAAAGAAACACGGAATTTTGAGTTAGTTATAACAAGAAATCTCTCCATCACATACAAACAAAAAAAAAAAACATACTACGTAATATATTTTATTTGATCGAGCTAAAAATACGGTAACACAAAAACATAACATGTAATCAATCAAATATTGTTGTTATGACAAGTTTTCCATTAGACCAACAAGGCATTCGATTTTGACACATAACTAGCTGTATCCATTATTTTAACAATGATACGTAAATATCATAATACAATAAAGGAAATTTCTACATCCATTTAAACAATTTGAAACAAACACACTTAGACTCCATCTCGGTCTCCAAGAACTGGTAGTAACATCAAACTGTTGTAGGCATAACCATGAAAACCCATTAATCCATTACGAAGTTCAGTCATCAAAACAATACAGTTATATTCGGTCATTAGTCAAACAAATGACGATAATAGAACTACGGTTGTCATCATATATAGTCAATTCGACACATCATATTGGAATTCCTGTTATTAGGGTTCCGAATTGAAAAGGAAAACGGAACCTTTCTGAGATCACTTTTTTGTTCGTCTGTCACAGAGAGTTTTCTTGTCAATTTCTATGCAACGCAGTAATTTGAATTTAGCCACAATGCTAGGCCTCGATGATGCGCACACAGACTGCCAGTAAAATATTTAAGAGCTAGCGCACGTTTATTAAAATTTTAATAAAAAAAAACAGAAAACATAAAAATTGTGTGCAAAACAGTAATTACGGCAGAACAGCGACCGTTCTATAGACTCTAAAGTAGTTACTCAGGTAAGGAACCAAAATTTTGCGAGATCGACATGCTCTTGGCCAGTTTTTATCATGTTAATACATAATTAGCACCTTGTTGAGGAGTTGGTAGATGTCACAGAACAGATACTCTTTTATCTGTTCTGTGGTAGATGTTCTGAGAAAATTCAATGCTCTTTGCGTCATCAACTTGTTAGGTACTACATCATTGTTCTATATGAGGGGCAATTTATTTTAAACTGTTCACACATAAATCGTTACAATGCTGAAGGTTTTCTTGGGAAACATTTTTATTCTAACACTTTGCTACCATTAATTTCAAAATCTATGTTTGAACATTGCTAACATAGATATTGTAGATATCCCTAACAATTACTTTAATGTTCAACATGCAATTGATTGTCATTGCTTAATTTTTATTTTTTTGCTTACTGTGGTTTAAAGTAACTTTATTCTAGGTGCATCGTCTTCACGTAATATAATGATATATAATGAATGTATATAAAATATTGTAAAACATTCTAAAAGATTAACGGAGGAGTTTCTTGCCCATTCTCAAAAGAAACTACCTTTTGGAAGGGGCAACTAAAATCAATTCTATTTTTTCTTGTTAAAAATTTTTACGTTCAAAAGTGTCTTATCAGTGTCTATTTGAAATAAACGATTTGACTTTGGCAATTATTGAATACGAACTTAATAATAATGCAGTGATAATCTTAAAAATCTATATTGGTTCGTCGTCAACCGCATCGTCACATAATTTCAAATCAAACGCTAATAATATCCTGCAAAAAATGACTAATTTTACGTATGCAACGTTAAGAGAATTAATTTACTACCCAATAAATCAGCGGTCTTGATTTTTTGCTACATTAATTTGATAATTCAATAGCTCTAAAAACATAATGACAGCATTCTTTCAAGACTACCTGCCTAGCCTTTTCCCAAGTTGGGTTGGCTTCTAGTCTAACCGGATGTAGCTGAATACTAGTATTTTACATGGAGCGACTGCCTTTCCGATCACCACAACCCAGTAAGTGGATAAAGCATTATTTCAAGACTAAAAAGAGTAAAGCTTTTGAGTTAGTTTAGTGCAGTGTGAGTGAATTTAAAACTGTAGTGCAAGTAATGACTAAAGAACACGTGAAGAAGGCATTTAGGCCTTCCCCTTAACATAAAGTGAATAAGAAAGACGTTATTGGACGATTTCTTAATTTTATAGTAACTTAGCAGTTTAAGTTAGAATATTTTTAAATTAAGCGAAAAGGCTAGATTGTGATGCGATTAAAGTATCACTAATTAAAGGAAAAAAATAACGAATTCTTTTAAATGTCAAAATAATGATTGCTTTAGTTTTTGTAACATATAATGCAGTCTCTCTATAATGCAGTCTACCAGATTCTAGTCGTTTTGCGTCATAGTCTATAAGAGCTAAAAAAACCGTATTACAGTCAATTTCTTCTTGATTATCAGTTTGTAGATTTACGAAGATATTTTTTTATCAAAAAGACTAGTTTTTGCGCTATTATCATTACTTTAACTATCTGTGTTGTCCAAGCGGCTGGAGCGTGTGAAAAATTGACCACAATGCATTATGTATTGCGCGAAATGCCGCAACAATCGTAATGTGGTTTTAATGGAAATGTGGTAAAACTTACAACTTCTTCTACGTCAGTTTCGATTGCCTTATGCGTACGTGTGTATAAATAAACTATAATAATATAATTATAGCAGTATTATGTTATCGCATCGTTTTTTGTCGATTTAAAAACAATGACTTGAGTATTTTTGGTCTACCGATATGTACATTATATCTATTTCAGTTTCAGACTTGCCGTATATATATTTTTGGAAATTGTAATTACTTGTTCCTTACGTAAGTTTTTGTGGGTTGATGAATTCATACATAGTCATTACACCTACCTACCTACTCATTTAGTACTGGTGTAAAATGAGGAAATAAGAGCTACCGTGACATCTGACCCAAAACTAAAGACAGACGATAAATTTGAAGTAAATAAATAGAATATGTTGTAAAGTTTTAAAGGCAACAAAGCAGTTCTGAAAGTTACTACAAAATATACTACAACAATGGTTCCTTTTACTAGAAAATTTTGAGCCTCAATTGAAACCCCGAAAGGAAAAGATATACCACGTTGACTGACAAAGAATAATTTGAAAGACATGACCAAATAAAAGTAGCTTCTTTTAGGACACAAAGTGTCTGGTGACGTGACCCTGATCATAATTGAATATTAATTTTATGCCTCAGACAGAGCTGTCAGGTTGAAACGGAAACTATTTATAATTTATTTAAACAACTGTTCAATGAGTTGCTATTTTGTTTTGTATATTTCTTGGTTGTCATTGGTCTTTTTTTCCGCAACTTTGTCTGCGAAGATTTTGTTTTTTTCTCCACAAATTTGAACACTCCATTTCATCCTAATATTAACTATTTAAAAAAATTTGTCTTTATGCTTCCTAGGGTTCAAATTATGTCTGAAAATCAAAATCTGTTTAACGGTTTAGCTGTAAAAAAGTTACAAAGAGACGGTCAGACATTTTTCAGATTTATAATAGATTTATATAACATCACGGCTTGTTTCCCAAAGGGTTTGGCAGAGGTGTATCTATAACACACCCACATTTTGCCAGTTACGTTAAAAGAGTACCTATAAACAGTATCTTCTTATTTAGTTTTAATTGAACAAATAAGTGTGCATTTGGAATATTTTAATTGAAACTAATAAGTACTTACGTACCTACCTACCTTCGGGAGAAATTTATAAAAACAAAATTCAAACGATACCAGTAATTATTGCCTTTAAAGCAAACAGGAATTTAATTAAGGATTCATTTGGATATTATTTTCTGACAGGCATCAGATATTCAGTTACAGGTAATTGTTAAACAATTTGTAAATAAAAGCCACTTGATATATATAGCTCTTCAAAATTTAACATTGAATTTCCTTTTTCATAAAACGTTAATTTATTGAAATAAACGTAATCTTGGGATATTTCAAATCTCTTCTCAATTCTCTTCTCTTCTCTGAAATATTTAATCTGTACAAAAATGTTGATGCGGTTTTCTCGATAATTTAGAGAATTTATTCTGGAAGGTTTATGTGTATGAAACATTTATATTATACTTACATATAAAAAAATAAATCTAGATGTTTTGTCAAGCCGAAAAAACTGTGCCAAGCAAAGGCGGATCACTAGTGGCAATATATTTTACTTCGCCTCTTAACAATCTCGGCACAAATTCTAGTTAATTTTAAAATGAAAGGAATATTTTCAAAACCGTAAGTAACCGTAAGGAGCCGTAGTTCACCACTCACCCAGTAAGTAGATATTACTTTTTATATTATTACATATAAAAAGTAATATCTACTTTATGGGTCAAAGAGAACGGTAATTTAAGCCAATTCAGTAATGTCTTGAAACTGAAAAGATTCTAGTATTCATTTTTCTTTATTTTAAGATTCCTCACAAGCATTGAATATTTGCGTAAAAATTACGGTTTATCAAAATGTCTGTCACTTTTGCGATGTTTTTCTTTTAAAAAGGACGTGCGAAATGTGGTGACGTGCTCGTTTTCTTTTGAAAACGAGGTGCCTATTATTTACCAGGCCATCTTGTTTAGTAGAATTAATTAATCTCCTCACGGGATTTCTATAAGTCTTTAAACATATTTACCCGCTCTTACCCTCAACTCAACCATTCCTAATTTTTAAACAACAAAAACAAAAAAAAAAACACAAATATATCAACATTAAAATCTTAAGATTTTCGTTGGTAAAATTGTAAAACATTTTGAAATATTTGAGTGAATTGTACGTTGCAAAGACATTTTTGTTTCAAAATTCACGACGCTACTTAAATTTCACCCGCACCCGTATTGAGGAAGAATATGAAATGCATACTCTTTCCACTTTAAAGATTTTTCTGCATTGATTGAAATATTTTTAAGATCAAAAACTTATCATCTCAGTTTTATGTTTGAACACGTCTGCAGACCTCTAGTGGGTTATGCAATTGTATACTTTTTGAACATTTATATATCACAAACAGTATGATCATAAAAGGCTTGTCGATAATAAATATGCGCAAATACACGTGTAGAGTAATCGGCGGTTTGCTCATAAATTGATATTAATATGATCATTAACCACAATCCCAAACTAGTAGGTATATGAAATTCTGCTAGCGCTCACGGAAACTGTACATTATGATTATGACACTGAATGATATGAAGCTGAACTTGTATGAACGCCAGACGCCGAATACCGTCTGGGGACTCAAGCAAATAATCGCTTTCTAGTGATCTGTTATCTACAAATTAGTGTTTTATTCATTTTCAGTATTTTAGCATTGTAGGTGGCCACTAGTAATGTTGGCGGTAGCTTGGTTGAGGTGTAAGAGCAATTTTATCTGCACATCCTCAACATAGATAATTCCAATACAAATAAAGACCTATAACTATCCACCCAGTGTAATAGATGCTGTAATAGTCAGCACCACGGTCATCTAAATAGAGGAAGAGTCAATTGATCTGTTAAGATCTCGCAAATTGAAACAACTACATAACTGCGTTTGAGTTGCGCGTTTTCATCAATACTGTGTACTGTGTTTAGTGCAGTCACGCCATGAACAGGATAATAATGAACAGATAGTAATCGCTAGAATACCATTTTATTGCGTTTTATGGCTGTAGTAATAACAGTACGACACTGCATGAAACAGATTTTGACATGGAATACGGTGCGTCAACAGTGAATGAGCTTGGATTAAAGCGAAATTTTGACAGTGAATTGCGAGATATTATTGGTATTAGTAGCATCAATGTGACATTAAATCAGTAGATAATGAAAATAATTAACAACTTAATGGAACAGGCGAAATGTGTGTTAGAGAGTTTAAACTATTCAGATTAGTCACACTAGCCACACACCACAGTTAATCTACAAACAAAGTTTTGGGGAAATTATTAATTGAAACTGGAATAACACGATGAGTAACTCTTTGATTAAGAGATTATGGTAATAAAAGCAATTATAACTAATTCCCATGCGAAGGTAATCCTTTGTCTTTTATCATGCCTTGCGACAAATAAACAATTAATAATATTATCACACCAAGAACAGATATTTCCAACAGGAAATATTGCTATAGAGTATAATGACTTCGTATCATAAAAACATTATCTAAGACACTTTTATCTTGAGATAAAATTGTTGATTTAATCGTATCCAATGGTAAGTGCTGTTTTCTAATATCTATTTGTATATCTTCTAATTATACTGATTATATCTTAATGTCTGTTTTTATAATAATGATTGAGTCGATAGTATTGTGTTATATTTGGTGCAACATTTAGAATTCTGTAAAGCAAATCGTCTCTAATTTTGTGTCAACTATTTTGGTTCACAACCTTTAAATGTGGCCCTAATTTATAATTACAGGTATTTTTGGATTAAACATTTTGTTGGCAATCTAAATGCTGAGTTTCTCAAAGTACCACAGTTGCCTTGAAAGATTAATTTGAGTGACACTTCCTTCTGAGTAATCTTTGAGAGAATCTGTTATGAAATTGTTTTGTTTTTGTTAGGTGTCATTAGCATTGCTGTGGTTGGTTTCATCTGGGTTTCTTAACTATATTTAGAGTCTCGCTACGTTACAGTCATATTTGGTTTATCTATGAAGGCATTACCATAGGCAAAGAATACTTCATTTATGTAAATAAAGTAATCAGAAAAAAATAATCGTCTTTAGGAGCGTTGAGCGATTTTTGGTAGGGTATATACTTATGGATTCGAGTCACCGACATGCTGTATAGGCGCCTATAGAAGCGCATCTAGGCAGCAATGACGAATGAGCGGCGGCATGCCGTGAGCGTTGACGAATCAGCGGACTGCACTGCCCCGTTTCGCCACGCACATACCTAAGGCGCAGTACAGCGTACAGCCGTCTCGGTCAAACTATAGCAGTAAGTTTGAAGGTCGCGAGTGCGTGCTCCTGAGAATTTTATTTAAAACTAAGTGGTTTTTGTGTGTAATCGTCAGTAAGTGGATAAATATTCATTTATAAGCACACAGCTCATCATGTTTTGATGAATAAATAAACTATATGAAACGATGACAAGAATTTACTAAGCCTTATTAATATCTTTCGTTAAACTCATAACTCGCATGTAATTCATCAGATGTTTTATTTAAATATCATAAAAAAATATCTTTTGATGCCTCATATTAGTTTATTACTCTTTTAACAGATTCAATCCCATTTCTGTTTAGGTTATGAATATTAAACCGCTTTTTATTATACAAATAAATTGATTTTGATTACTGTTAACGATGATTTATTGCAAATTAAAATGTATTTAAATTTATTTGTGTTTGCTTCTGTAAAGGTCAGATACGGTCTAGATTATTAAGTAGATAGGTAGCTTGTATACCATTAGAATCTGTTATAATTATAACATTACTAGCTGCGCCCAGCGGATCCACCCGCATAAGTCTTGATCCCGTAAGAATATTGGGATAAAAAGTATTCTATGTCATTACACAGATCATGGTCTACTCATTTACAAAATTTCATCCAACCGTTTCATACAGCCGTTTTAGTGTGAAAGCGCAACAAACTCAGTTTCACATTTATAATATTAGTTAGGATATTATTATTATTTCCTAAGCAATTTTTCAATATTAGGTTGTCTGGGATTACCTAGTCCTGAGTTTTGTCAATGCATATTGCTGATGAATATTTGAGCAATGTTTAGAAAGACATATGGCCAGTAATTTATAATTAAAATAATGTTTTGTGTTGCATAATAATTTTTCATACTATTATATAGAATCTTTTTTTTTTCTAACTTGAACAGACAGCTGTGCTGCTGGGGAGATTGTTGCGCCACTTCTTTTCCCCAGCTAAAGGCACTAGGAAGTGGTGAAGGGTGGGAGTTTTTGGGGGACTGTCTTATGTAATTTTGACGTTCGAAAAGTGCTGATTCTCAGCCTAGTTTGAATAAATGACTTTAGATTTTTTTTTTTGAGTTTTTGATAAGCAAAAAATATTTCATTATTTTTTTCATTATTCATTATTATTAATTTCATTGTTGTTTTCTTTCCAAGAATATAATTTTATCCTTCAACTTTTTCAAAGCCTTTCGTATTTATGGTAAAGGCATGGCCGTGATTTCACAATGAGTTTCCAAATAGATAAGTATTCTTCTCTTTGGTTTTCAACAGTAATAACCGAAACATCTTCAGTATTCCTTTAGTCAGATTTCTCGTTAAGTCCAAGTTTATATTTTTCATTACGCTTGAAATGATCACGATAACGAAGCTGTGAATCTTTAAGAACGTACTCTCAGAAATTCATGTATTTATTTTCTGTAGATTAGACAGCTTTGGCTTTTGTGTGACCTTAAGAGGGTAACGAACGAGGTCTGGACTAATTCAAATGATGTTCTTCTTGCACCACTTAGTAGGACTAGATATTTCTGTCTCAAAGCAGATTATATTTTACTCGTTCTTGTAGGTAATTATTTATAATTTATAACAACAGCAAAGCAATTAGATATCAAGAGTAGGCAATGTTTCTTTTTTTTTTTTAATAACCGTAGTCTCTGGCTCTAAAAACAGAACAACGTTTTCTTTCTCTTCTCAAGATTAGACATGTATTTTCACTTTTAACTGCTTAATAAGTTTTAAAACACAAAAGTACACAAATATGCGCAAGGAATTCTCATTCGATTAATAATTCAAATATGTAGGAAACTATGCTAATATGGACTCGAATCAGGTACTTGGATACTAGATAATATTTAATTATCGTGTTTAGATATCATTGTGTATTCAAATGTCATAAAGTAAGTAGTGTAAGGTTCAATTTACACTATAGTGCCGATTAGACTATATTTGTTTACTGTACATATACTTAATGGAAACAATGAAAATCTTCATACTGAGAATGACAAGATAAGGAAAATACTGTTAAATCAATCAACCGTAGGAAAACAGTTATTTATTTATTATTTCTAACAAAAGACACAACACAATACATTGCACAAAAATAATGGGAGACATCAGGTATTAAGGCGACTTTAACCGAATTTTAATGATTTTAAACTGAATATCACGTCTAAACGAGTAGTGTTAATGATTTGGAAAAAAAAAAGTTAAACTAGAGCATTTTTTTAATAACTTAATATAGAAATATTTTAGATTATGTTTATATTATATAGTGTAATTAATTTGTAAAATTATGTCTAACGCGGATAAAAACTGAGAATCGCGCAAAATCTATTTAGCGTATTTTTCTGAAACCTTCACCATTTTAAAGATAATTTAATTATTGATCTTTTAGTATACGTGTTTTATTAACATACCTTTTGTTTTATGTATAATAAATTAATAGTGCAAAGGGTATGCTGAGATGGTTTGGGCATGTTGAGAGGATGAATGAAAGGCGACTAACAAAATATATTTACAAGGCTGATGTAAAGGGAAAGGCCGGGCAGGGACGCCCTAGGAGGACATATTTTATATTGACCTTATTGGTGATGTTCTTCAGAAAGGCCAGGTGCATAGTACTCGCAACCGGCGTGCGTGTATGACCAGATGTATGAACGTAAACGAGGCAAAAGGAGTATGTAAGGATCGTAGCACGTGGCGTTCTGTAGTTTCTGCCTTCCCCCATGGGAAGAAGGCGTAAGTTTATGTATGTATGTATGTAAATGAATAATGCGTCTAATTTGGGACAGCGCTCCTTGATAGGCGAGTCCTATTACTGGCTGGACATACGACGCGTTGTGTGAGCTCAGTACAGAACACTCAAGGTCACTGGCACATATCTGCGTCTTATGTAGGTGTACTCCTACACTTATAGGAGACCACAGCGTGCCCAATAAAGTTATCAAATATGATAACAAAGTTAAAATATTAATAGTTTAGAAACTGAAACAATTTTGGTAACAAGATAAGGGTATATGTATATTTATATATTAAATTGATAATTTCCTTATACAACATGTTCCGAAATTAACGCACACCATCGAACACCCGAATTAGAATATTATTTTATAATCATAAATACGTAACCTAAATTTTTACTATTAAGTATAAAACATTGTCTATTTATTAAATTGTATGTTATACTGATTCTGGGAGAAAGTTGTTGTCACATTACAAATCTACACACGCACATTTGCACTCGTTTTAGGGTCTAGCGTAGCAGGTATTTCTTCCATTTTGGTTTGTTTTGGTGAGTCAGCGAAAGTGCGACTGATATTTATGTACGCAGTTTTAATTATTTTTGGGTTAAAAAAAATCCATTTTTGTCATTTTTAATATAGGTATATTAAAAATGACAAAAATGGATTCAGTAAACGATTCTGAACAAACTACTTTCATAATGTGCATTAATTTAGTTATACATAGTATAGGCGGACTGAATTCATTGACAATACTTTAGAGGATGAAAGTATACTCATGAATATGAAAGACTTTTAGTATGTGATCAACTTGGATATAGACAAATTGGCATCAGTTTCATATATATAATTTTTTAGCTATTTCCTGTCACACGTGTGTAATAAGATTATCTGCCAAATATTTGGTAAACTTTGCAATAGTTGTAAATATATCCAGAACGGAAACATCATTTTGAGTTACCTACTCAAAATGATGTTTCCGTTCTGGATATATTTACAACTATTGCAAAGTTTACCAAATATTTAAAATTCAAGGATTTTTTATTTTTTTTTGTTCTGTGATACAATGTCTTGACCTTCAAACGGCTCGAATGGTCGATGATTTGCTATTTAAATTTATTATTACACAAATCCGCATTTGAAAGTGGTATAGACTGAGTCTATTATTGTTTTATGGTCTGTGTTACTTCCAAAATAGTAACTTCTGATATTATTAGAACATCGCCGTAGCCAGCAAATGTCTATATTTATTTTATTTTATATGGTCACAGATAATATAATACAACACATGGTTGATAGACCTCATGAAAGCCGCAGGAATCCGCTGGATGAGAGAAACACAGAACCGGTCGAAGTGGTGCTTGCTTTGTCCACCAATGATGCCGATTCCCTTGTTCACAAAATAAACGAAATTTAAGTTCAGTGCATCTTTTTCTGTCTATTTCATTAAGAAAAGGACAGAAGATAAATTTTAGTTTAGTCCTGTCAAATTAATCAGCGCCTGTCACTACTCCATACAAGTTTAGACGTGACTAAAAATTTGCCTACTAGCATTACGTCAATTTACGTCAAGCGCTAATTAATTTGACAGGACTAAACTAAAATTTATCTTCTGTCCTTTTCTTAATGAAATAGAAAGAAAAAGATGCACTGAACTTAAATTTAGTTTAGTTTGTGAACAAGGGAATCAGCACCAGTCTTCTTTCAACTGAAATTACGATTATGATGATGAGTTAGGAGAATTATTCACCATCATTTTTGTACTTGAGTGATTTTGTGTTATCCAGTAATAAAACTACCACTCTTCTGAAAAAATCATCGCTTACAGCTTAGTCTAGTTTTAGATAGTATGCATATTGCAATATACAATCAAAATAATAGATAGACCTCTGTCTAACCCTTCGGGGAATACAGGTGTGTTATCTCATACCTAACAAGGTCCTGTACTGCACGCAATAGAAACGGGTTTTGTCGACGGAAGAATAGACAAAATGACAGATAGACAATCACAATCTGTCATTTTGTCTATTCTTCCGTCGACAAAACCCGTTTCTGTGCTTGTCATGCTACGAGTGCTGGACATAGGCCTCTCCCAAGTTGCGTTACTTCACCTTCCGCATCTAGTCCATCACAATGAGTATTTTTATTTTATGATTGCTTTTATCAATATATTTTTTATCTATACAACACAGTTCGTCCTCAAGGTGGCGCTACTTTACATTAATGAATTCTTTGCATAAATTATTAGTTTTACACTTACCTTTGGCCTCTTGTTTTTATATGATTGATTATTCAATATGCATGGTTGTCTGATTTGAATTAATAATCTTCTAACGGGTGAACCAATTTTGATAAAACACATCTAAGAACCATCGCTAGAAAACCTGCTGTTAAATAAAAAAACCGAATTCAAATCGGTTCCCCCGTTTAAGAGCTACGGCGCCACAGTCAGACACAGACGCACAAATAGCGCTCAAATTAATAACATCCCTCTTTTTGTGTCGGGGTTAAAAACGGTTAATGATACCGTCCTGTCCTTTGTTCTTTGAAAGACAAAATAAAAGCAAATTCAGAACCCAAATATGGTAAAATCTATTAGAATTCAATATCGTTTTATCATTTTCCGATAACATAGACCTAATCTTAAAATCTGAAGCCTTGAAAGAGCTGTGACGAGCTGTATCGATTTACATCAAGTATGAAATAAACGTGTTTTCATATGTTTGATTCACATCTCAGTGATAAGACTTTGCTACCTGCCACTGGTTTGATTTTGATAAAACGCTGATTTTGTTCTTGATGATTGATGACAGTCATGCGTAAATGTCGTCAATGAATGATCAATGTATTCAGGGTGTCCGGTGAAGAATGGATAACCTTGAAATAGCATTTATTAGGCCCAAGGGCCGTTCTAAAAAAAATGCAAAAAAATATATCCTAAGTAGTACCTTAGATTTTGAACTAACTTTTTTTACCTTATTTAACATTTTTCTTTACCACGACCACAAAAGAATGAATTCCATTGGTTATTTGTTGTTGTAATATTTTACATTGACTATGCTGACAGAGAAGCAGTAAATAATGTGACAAAAAATTGGCAAATATTAAAAAAAAGTATTTTATGTACTACTTGAAATATACGTATATATTTTTATTATATTTTTTTTAGAACGTCAATAATGTCTATTCAATGTTATGTCTAGGTTATCCATTATTTATCGGACACCCTGTATATCAGTGTGTAAATCATACATTTTAAGTGTCATTTTAAAAGCGCCACGGATGGCAAAAACAGGGCAGGCCTGGGCCTACAGGACCACTGAAAAATGTCGTACTGTGATAAAAATCCAATTAACCATGGCTTGGTTGGTTATTTTTACCATAGCATGTACCTTAGTGTTGCCCAAATTCAGTCTTGGTCTTGCAGTCTTGGTCTTGTTCTTGCGTTTTTGCAAGACCAAGACCAAGAACAAGACCGCGTATTTTTAGCAAGACCAAGACCAAGACTGACCGTGCAAGACTTGAGCAAGAACAAGACATAGCCTGCAAGACTCTTGCGTCTTGCAGCTAGGACTTAGCGCTATTTCACTGAGTAGTTAGGTGTAACAGTTCGGTGTATAGGTAGGTACGCTTAGGAATTCTATGAGACGCAAAAAACTGTATCAAAGAATATGAAAAACTGGACCTATGCGCATTACGACTAATACCATAAACATAGCGAATAAAAAAATATCTATTAAAATCAAACTGAGTGCATGCATAGTTATGTTTTAACCATCGGCACTTTGATAATGCGGCATCAAAGGTTTTGTACTTACTTTTCAAAGAAATTTGCCGCTTTTCGGAAGTACATGGTTATGATACACGCGCCGGGGCTTCTTTTGAAATCTAAAACAATCGTTGCCGCCACGCCGAAATCATAACATTTGTGACACTATTTGATTGCCGCCATAGGGCGTAGGTATACTCATGCAAAATAATTTCGAATTTTTTTAAGAGTACCTACAGGTGTTCCAAAGAATAAATAAGTTTCAGAGTGCTTAGAATGAAAATGAATACATTATACTGATCACGCAAGTAGTATTATGATTAGGATAAAATGGTAAGGATAGGTAGTAGATGTCATATTAATTCATTCTAGTAAGTATATATAGGTCAGTTGATTTTTCGAATTTCTTATCAAATCTTCAGTTATTTATTAATCTGCTTGATCTTTACTATGGCTATGTTAATTCAAGCTCACAATGTTCCAATTCTAATACGTTTTTCTAAGATTTAAAGTAAACTTTAATAAATAGTAATAGACTAATAGGTAATTGCAAGACTTGCAAGACTCTTGCTGCAAGACCAAGACCAAGACCAAGACTGGGAGCGCAAGACCAAGACCAAGACCAAGACCAGGTGTATTGGCGCAAGACCAAGACCAAGACTGGCTAAGTCTCGTCTTGTTCTTGCATTTGGGCAACACTAATGTACCTACTACTCTCGAGGGGCTCGTACCTAAATCAATTCGTGGATAGATGACCATCCCATATATATTTTTGAGACCTCTCCATGCCTCGGAAAGCACGTTAAACTGTTGGTCCCGCGGCTGTCATTTGTAGTTCTTTGACAGTCGTTACGGGCAGTCAGAAGCCCAAAAGTCTGACGACCAGTTTTCCCAAGGGGTGGTACCTGGGTTGTGGAGGTTAAATAGGCAGTCACCCCATGTAAAATACTTGTATGCAGCTGCATCCGTTTAGACTGGAAGCCGACCCCAACATAGTTGAGAAACAGCTAGGCAGATAAACTTATTGATTGTAAAACTCTCATCTCGAGCCGATACAAAAGTACTTATTAGAATAGAATAGAATAGTTATATTATTGCACAGAAAGTAGGTACAAGTTACAGAAATTATCCTTATACTAACTACCTTAATTAAGGCATGCAAACAGTTTAAGCTATAATAATAAAGACTCACTTATTATACAAATTATTAACACATTCAATACAAGTTTACTATGACAAGATGAAATTCAGTAAATAATTTGGAATAAGCAATACAACACATAATATCAAGTTTAATAAAATTGGATTGTAAATTCGTCAAGTTCGAGGTCAATACAGTTAAATTAAAATGATTTAGTACAAGTCAGGAGTACAGAGATGTCATATTATCAATTTAAATTCGTATTGTGGTATTCATATGGCTGTTTATTGATTGATTGCTGCTCTCGTTTTAACTTGGCCGCCCTTTTTTTCAAAGTGGTTGACTTTAATCAAAAACATCCACAAATTATGTTTTATCTTTAACAATTAATCTACAGCTGAGCTTATCATTTAATCTTAATAATAACAAAAATATTATTTTAAATGCTCAATTTGAAACAATTCATTATTGTTATCATTACAGTACCTACATACCTGCAGAATATTACATAACTAAGTATATTTTTCTTATCATCTCCTTAATCATTACATCAGACCATAGTCTGATGGCATGGGCATATTGTTCTAAAATACATAAACTAAACAAATAAAAAACACATTAGTATAACACAACAATTACAAATATAGCGCTCGTGAGAATCTCAAGTTTATCAAGGTCAAGTGCAGAAGTAAATCAATTGATGATTCACGGTCCACAAATTACAAAGTGTCTAAAGTAATCTTTGCAGTATACGATGGCGCTAGTTGCTTAGACAAATGTGTACGCAATTGTCAAATTCAGTACTAAACAATTTAGTTCCTTATTCTGCCGTGTGTGAAGATAAGTTGGTAATTTTACATTTCAATCTTAAGTGTGTTTTTGTTCATAACAGTGTTGTAGTTGTAATTACGTGGATATAGTCTCAAAAGGTCATTCTTAGACGTGTTTTTTCACACAAAATATTTATCTATGTTCATAATTTACTGATCTTATCTAAAGGTAATAATTTATTATAACATATTCAATTTGTTAATAATAGCTTCGAGATAATGGTCAAAGGTTAGACTATGTAGAATAGAAAAATATATTATTATTACTTATTAGTCAATCAAGGACGGATGGGACAACCTATTATTTTTATATCCAAGTATGTAATATCGTTTTATACGTCACTGTATGAGAGCTGTAGTCTTATCTGATTATTACTGAGCCATAAACCAAAATATGTGTACGCAGACAGATTAGTACACATATGACATTGTTTAGCACTTTTGCCTGTGACATACTCGTCAATAGTTTACGAGTATGTCAACCGCTCAATAGTTTAGTGGTCGGCACTTGACATATTTTTTATTTTTACTTTTGCCCACGACTTCTTCTGCGATTCAGGATGAAAAATAGCCTATGTCCTTCTCCAGGTTATGGTCTACCCATGTGTCTTTCATCCAAATCCGTTTAGCCGTTTTAGCGTGAAAGCGTAACCAATAAACAACCTCATTTTCGCATTAATAATAATACTTGGGATTAGAATTTATCCTTTTTTTTAATAACCAGGTTCTTAATAATGATTAAAAACCTAAAAATAAGTAATCCTACTTATTTTTTTACATGATAATCATTTTAAATGAATGATGTATGAATGAATGTTGTAATGAATGTTGTTACAATGAATGTTGTTGCACTGTCAAAATGAAACAAATTAGGCAAAATTGTTTACGAAAATAAGTTACGCAATTAGGGTACAGACTAGAATATATTAAAATCTATGATTGTAGATGTAGGTAATTTTGTCCTGTTATTTTGTGTTGTGCCAAATGTATCATATTTATATATTTTTTTAATTAGTTGTATTGTGTAAATTGAGGATTGAATTTACTTTAATTTCATGTCTAATCAATATTTTCAACTTTAGTTAGAGATAATTGCTTTTTAGCCTCACCATTAATATGGCGAAATGTGTCATCGCACAAGAATACTTAAATAACACCTTTGTAACCGCATTTAAAGCAAATAAATTGCTTTAACTAAAACTTAGAATAGTGCTGATTGTACTTTACCCAAGTTCGTTCCGCTTTCTTGGAGTCTGATATAATAATATAAACACTTAGTTCATGTGTATCACTGTCACTATTATTTTTACACTTTTACACTATAACTCAATAAACTGACATAATAATGTTTACAGGGAATAACGTTACCATAAGTTTTGTTTAACCATAGAATGCTTTGAGGTTTTATAAGGGATTTAAAAGTGAGACTTTATTTTAAGTTTTTGGACATGAAGTAATAAAGTTTGTTATTCATAAAGTGCAATGTTTAAATTGTGGCAATTTTTTTAAATTTAGGATTCCGAATTTTGAAGTATCTTTGATTTATTTTGTATCTTTGAAACTTATCGGTTATCGTTTGAAAATTTATTAGATGTTAAACCCATTTACATTTTGTTTGTATCGATTTATTAACAAACGCGACATACACCATAAAGTACTTGGTAACTATACTTAAAATAAACAGATAATTAGGTACTTTGCCGTATCATAAAAAGCTTTTTAAGACGGCTATTCCGCACCTACAAAGTAAACTAAAAAGTAAAAAGTTTAAAAGCATTCCTCTTTACTACACTATCGTTGCACAATACAAAAACGACGACAAACTTGTTAGACTACAGACTACAAAGTTTATTTCATATCTTCAGACATTCTAATCCTTATCTGCATCAGACTTTCCTGCAAAATCTTCACAAACAATGTGTCAACAACCTTGCATCTTCTTGTGCATCTATCAATACTGCACCTCCCTATTTACACGTGATAAACCCAACACGAATCGATTTTGCATTTGAAACAGTTCTCACACTCTCAGTAATTCACTGCATCTTCCTTGAGACGTTTTGCATAATAATTGTCAGTGTCATGTGACCGTGGTGATGATTTAAATAATGTTGTGAGGTTACATAAGTATTGAAGTTTGTATGGGTCCATTTTAATTTTAATTCTTACGTAAGTAGATATTCAGGCAGTCACTAAATGTAAAATACCGGTATCCAGCTGCCTTCCAGTTAGACTCGAAGCCGACCCTAACATAGTTGGGAAAAGGCAGACAGAGATGAAATGAGTAGATATTTAACATAAATCAAATTCATAGCATTACGCTGTAAGTACAGACTGAACACAGCGCGATCCTATACATGGTGTAACTAAAATGGTGTTCTATATTGAATGTTTTGGATGGAAACAAACCTGAAGTACCTACCGAAAAAAATCAGCCACTCCATATGCACGTTTATAGTGAATCTAAATTCATGTCATCAATATGAATGTTACGTACGAACTCGACAAAATGAACAACAGATTTTTATTCAGCGGGTAATATGACGGTCATTATTACTGAATATAATACTATTCCCAACATTTTCAGGTCCAACATCATTTTAATTAGGTACACCTTGTTTATTGTCATTTATTAAAAAAATTGTCGATAGGAGAACCCTTCTCCCCAGATGAAGGTTATCCTCATACGAGGAGGGTTAGAATCACCACTTTTTAAGCTAGGGTTTCCTAAGATTGCGGTGGCCACCACATAGCGTTCGTAATTTACCGTCGAATTAAGCTACTGAAACTTTATTAATTTTCTGAAAGTAAGTTGGTGTGTTTTCCTAGAGAGCGTTTTGTGACAGCGTAAAGTCAAACCCCGGTGTCTTCATTTCCATGATGGTCGTCATTGTGGCCGTCATGTTGCGGCCACCGCTCTTTTATGAATGTAATATAATTATAGTAGACATGCGTCAGATATATCAAAACGTATCTAAAATCCGATTTTAGTTACAAATCGTATCATATCGATAATCCGAACTAGACAAAATAAACCGCGATTCATAAAACCATGGTAAGAGTAGATTTGCGTAAGCAAGTATTTGTTTATGTTTTGATCGATGCACTTATAACCGATTAATATTACTAGAGACGATCGAAACTTCGAGACGAAGGCGCCGGAGCCGCTCCTGAAACCAATTTCTAAAAACGATTTCAAAATCTGAATTTTTACCGTTTGCGTAAAAATTCAAAAACGTCCATGTGTCAATGACGTACAGCTGCCAACTATTTCTGTTTTATACTCATGTTTGCATATTATGTGCTAAGTTATACCTATTTTGTTTTCCGCTTACCTACTCTTGTCTTTGTATGCATGTGTTTTTGTGACTAATAAATCATTTTTTCTTTCTTTCTAAATTATGGGAAATGTACCTACCTTTGCGATCGATTTTAATCAAGGCATAGACGCGGCGTCGATTCTAAAGGAGCGCAATTTTATAAAGCTTTGCCTCCGTTAGACATTTACTCCTTTCTTATTTCGCGATACAATGTAGAAAACTTTAATATAAGGTGGAGCAAACTTACCTCTTGGTTTAACGAGAGCAGTATTTTAATTTCTGAACGTTGTCTCTTGTTCCTTGTCCTCATATTGCATACGTTTTAGTACGGAAAGTTTTTAATACGTTTCCAGCATAAAGCGTTGCCTTTTATTTCCAGCATGAAGCTGGAAATAAACGGACACTCTTTTAAATCAAAATATTGTTACAAAATATTGGTTACATCATTCGTGTTGAACTTATACATGTGAGAACAACCATTGGTTTCGTGACACTGTTACCGATTTTACCGACACCGTGGAGTTTAAGACATCAACGCGTTGATTACCGCGGTGCGTGGAGTAAAGACATCAACGTGTTGATTACCGCGGTGCCGTTTTTTTTCAAGTTTTCACTTCTGTCGGCACTCCGAGAATGCCATTGTTTTTTTTACCAAATACAGTCCGGTCTTTGAGAAAATGCGTTCCTGACACCTGTCAGTTGGACAATTTCTAGTAGTAATAAGAATCAAAATGAAATACGCAAAACACATATTCGTTAGTATGAACGGCCGGACTGTACATAATATCACGCCTGTAATCCCCAAAAGGTTAGGCAGAGGACTTACTGAACACCTTTATTTTGCCAGTTATGTCTAATCGTGTAAGTCTAGGTTTTTAATAACTATGTACAAAGAATAATAAAATTCTTATTAGAGTAGAGGGGTTACGCGCACTTCGTCCCATTCGCAATTCGTCCCGTGTTCGCAGTTGGTCCCATTCGCGGTTGGTCCCATTCGCGGTTGGTCCCATTCGCGGTTGGTCCCATTCGCGGTTGGTCCCATTCGCGGTTGGTATCATTCGCGGTTGGTCCCATTCGCACTTGGTCCCAAAGAGTAGTAATATGGAATCAGGTCTGCCCTTGAAAACATCTTTTTGTTTGTGTGTGGGTAAATTATTAAATTAATAAATCACGTAGGTAGATGATTTAGGTAAGGTTTTCTTACAAAGCCTGTACCTACACCGTATTTTGAATAATAAGAAATACCTACAGAAGTAAAAAATTTATAAAAAATGCTGAGATTCTAATCAAGTATTATTGCGATCAACAAGTTCTTTACGGTAACTTTAATGACCTTAAGGGGAAAACCATTGAATTACAAAGTGACACTGATTTTAACAAATATTTGGCTGAGTTTAACAAGACGTCAATTGTCAGGAGGATGTTAGATCAAACATACTAATTAGATGCTAATTGACGTATTTTACGGATGCAAACTAGGCAACTAAAAGTACTGTGGTTTTAAAGGTGTTAAATGAATGAAAAGGCTTTTATATTTTGTTGTTTACATAGTTTAACATGCCATTTCTTTATTCTGCAATAAAATAAAACCAAACCTATTTTTCTTTTTTTTCTTTTGCACCTATAAAATTAATGCAAAAATATCGGGTTTTTATTCTTATGTTAAGAAAACTTTAGTAACATTTCGTGGGGCTATATAATTTTAAATTAGATTGGTAGACAGATCAATAAGTACCCACACACACGACAATGAGCGTGACGATCCCAGGCAAAAAAAAAACATAAGAAATTAGGCCTTTTTTTTTTTTTTTTGGGTGGGAAATTATCAAATAACTTCTCCCGCTCTGGGTGGAGCGGGAGGGCGTGTCAGACTCTTACTGACTAAAACCCACCCGTGTTCCTTCGGTTGCCCTGTTGCCGGGGGCCGCGATGTCCCTATCGGTTTTCTTCGAACCCCCGACAGGCATTGGCCCTAGCGGACCCGTCAATTCTGCTGACATCTCTTTGAGGCGCGCGTGGAACACAACGCGCCGTCGACCCGGGCTTGGTCCTTACCGGACGGCGAGCTATCCATTGCTCACCGTCCGCAAGCCCGCACCTACGGTGGCCGGAAATCGGCTCGCGATTCCCGCCCCGGGCGTCTCCTCCTGCGGCGGTTAGGGGCGTGAGGGCGCGAAATTTGCCTCTCCCTCACGCGTTCCGCCTCCTCCTTCGCGAGCATTACCTCTTCGCAGAAGGAGGTGACGGCCTGCCATTTCCTCTCGCTCCGTACCATGGCCTGGGCCGGACGCGAGAGATCACCGCCGCCGATCGCCTCTACGAGGACACGGCGTTGCTCCGCCCAAGCCGGGCAGACCTCCACCGTATGCTCCACCGTGTCCTCGATCCACACAATGGTGACACCCGGGTGTTTCCTCCCACCTTATCCTAAACAGGAACCTCCCGAAGCAGCCGTGTCCAGTGAGGACCTGCGTCAGGCGGAAGGTGAGGACGCCGTGGCGTCTCTCAAGCCACTCCTCAAAGAGGGGTCTTATCGCCGCAATTGTGGCGTGTCCAGCGCGGGGTTGCGACAATCGCACCCTCCATGACGCCATGAGATCCCGCCGGAGCTCTGTCCGCTGTGCCGCAATTTCTTGCGGCATCGGAGTTAAGCCCCGGCGTTTCGCCTCCTCGCGCCACTCCCAGATGTGCGCGAGGAAGAAATTAGGCCTGAAGTTTGATAATTCGATTTCTGAACGAATTAACATAAATCATTAATATTCTTACTGCGGCCTTCATAAGGTCATCGGCCCACCTTGTGGGAAGCCTTCCAACGCTACGTCTTCCGGTACGTGGTCGCCACTCCAGAACCTTTCGGCCCCCTATTGGCTATCTGTTCTGTAAGCAATGTGTCCTGCCCACAAACATACAGAACTGGTCGAAGTGACGGTGCTTGAGGGAGGCCTATGTCCAGCAGTGGACGTCTTTCGGCTGAAATGATGATGATGATGATTAATATTTATTTATTTATTTGCTAACATGTAAAACACTGGTTAGTAGGCATGCATTAAAATGTCATAACACAGTGTTAAGACATGCACCCTGTAAGGGCACTGCAAATGTTTACATAATAAATGATTAAATCACATAATATAATATTGATTCTAATTATTACAATCTATTACATTTTAATAAACATTAATTCATTAATTATTACATTTCATTTCAAATAAATAGTAATTTTAGTCATTATAGGTAAGCGTAATATTGTTAAGTCATTTATTTAGTATTCTTTGCTAACACAAAGTTATTTTTATACATCGTACTAAGATGTTCATTAGCCGCACAAACATGGAATGTTTTTTCAAGCTCTTCAATGACGCACTTAGAACTTTTTACGTCTAAATGCACATACGCTATAATCGTCTCGCACTCAATCGCACAAATCCGTCGCTAAGTAGCAGAATAAGGTTATTCAAAGGTTTCTGAACTCAGACTAAGTAATTAAGTAGTTAACAAATAAAATGCCATTTTTATCGTCAAAATGTAGGCATGCCAATAAACTTTATTTTAGCAATAAAGATAGCAGCGAGACCTAGAACCGAACCGATAAGATCTTAAGTTCAACAATCATTGATTAAAATAATTGATAGCGATTTGAATGATGAATAAAAGTCTATGAAACTGAAGGAAACTTCAAAAAAGTTTGAATAAAGGCTTATCGAATTTCAAACGTTTATTCCAGTCCATTGGTCAGGTCTGCGTATTGAATGATTTTCTCTATTTATGTTGAATTTTTGAAGAGGTATTTAAGTAAGAACACTGGAGAATTCATTGCGATTTATGAAAATTTAAAGGAAACAAAGAAATTTGACGTGATATGACGGTGGATTTTTGCCTATTAATAACTTCAAACAAAACTATAGGTAAGTCAATAGTTTCATAACGAGTTTGCATAATATATTTTAGTCACAAAAGCTTGAAAAAAAAGTTGCAAATAAACAGTGTACCTACTGTTTATACCAAATTAGCTATTTCCTGAGTTCAATTTAGGCACCTAATCGAATAGCCAACTTTTATTTTTCGTAAGCGTTTAGCATGATATGTCATACAAATCATGATAAAAATCAAAATGTAAGAACAGCAACTTCAATTATCTCTACGAGTATTTTTATTTTTACGTAAAAATCGACAAAGTATTCAATGTTATTACCCAATTCCTAAATTACTTAACAAGTACCTACTCCGATCTATTATCAGACATACTTCTATACATAGCCCACAAGAAAAGCGAATTATATAATAAACCTTTTGTTCCAAGCCCGATTTTCAAGCATAAAATTATAATTTATAGCCAAAGTTCAGTAGCTCCGTAGTTTTTATAATGTCTACGTCAGAGGCTATAAAGTATAAACATGGCTGGTTTATAGTCCATCCTGTGGATGCCGTGTTTTGAGACTGGGGAAGTATCGTAAATTATAGCCTACATTAGCCTGGTATGGTTTCGTAATTAGCGCAGATTTCTTCTGTGTGCAATGTGAGCGAGTTTTGTAAAAACAAATCTGACTTTTACAAACATTTTGATGGTATTTTGACTATTAAATAAGTCTTGCAACACAATTTCACGTATACTAGCATTCGTTACGATTTAGAGCTTGGTTGAAATAGCAAAAGTGCGTGCAAAGATGGCCTTAAGCTAAATGTCGAAAAAGCTCATCAGTCTCCTTTATTTCCTGGCGATCCATAAAGCTTGGTTTCCCAGGAAAGCGGTTCTGTCATATTATAACAGCCGTCATGACAATCTGTCATTGTCACCAGTATTTGACATTAGTTGCCAAAATCGCCCTGTATTTGGAAAGCTGTTACGGTTATTGTGTGGTGATCGTTCACCGGTTTTTTAGGAAACCAAAGCTTAAGTATTAATGAAGAGCTTAAGTACTAAAGCACTAGGAATTGGTGAAGGGCGAGCGTTTTGAGGACTGTCTTATTTAATTTTGAAGTTCGAAAAGTGCTTATTCTCAGCCTAGTTTGCATAAATTACTTTTGATTTGATTTTAGTATCGCAGCATTATGCTGGGCCTTTTGCGTGAATGTGACGCATAAGTTCCCCCAATTACACAAATAAATATGTTTTCTTTGGTTATTTTTATGAATCTCTGCATCAATAAGATTTTCAATACATAGACATTACTTCACTTCTTAAACGCGAAGCCAAAAATTAGTTTCTTAATCTACTAGTTTTGAAAAAAAACTTGAAAGACAAAGTTTGACATAGCAACAACATTTAATTGATTACAACATGTTACATTTTTGTGTTACCGTTTATTTTTAGCTTGATCGAATTAAACGTAGGGTAGTAAGTATGTATGTATGTGATGGAAAGATTTCTTGTTATATCTAACTCAAATTCCTTATTTCTTTACAAACTCACGAACTGAAAGAAACGGATAACGTTTTCTTGGAAAAGATCGAATGTTTTGATATTTAATCATCTTTTTATATTTATTTGTAACTGTCTGCTGCTACTTCCCCATTGGTTTAGTGGTCGCAACTGCTACTGGTGAGCATGAGGTCCTCGGTTTTTTCATCTGGAATTTCTCAGTAGCAGCCCGGGGTCTAGATTAGTGCCCAGTTGATGACAATAGGTTCGCACCTATTACATGGTACTTAAACATAACTGGCGAAATGTGGGTGTACTATAGGTACACCTCTGCCTAACCCTTCGGGGAATACAGGCGTAATGTTATGTTATGTTATTTTTAACCGACTTCCAAAAGCAGGAGGTTCTCAATTCGTCTGTTTCTTTTTTTTATTTTTTTTTTGTATGTTTGTTACGCGATTACTCCGCCAATTATGAATAGATTTTGATGATTCTTTTTTTGTTTGGTAGATCATACTTCAGAGGTGGTAGCTTGGGTAGTTTTTGAGTTAGCTTCAATTATACGTATTTTTTCCCACTTAGTATGTAGATGATATGATAACTTCCTGTCACTGTTATTTACATAGCAGGTAGTGGTATTCGAATTTGTGTGGGGTAGGTACCACAACTAAAAAGTGAAAAATAAAAACTTTTTACAAAAAAAAAACAACCTACTTCAAAAAAAAACACTACAAAGTGAAAAATAACTTTAATTTCGGAAGTCGGTGACAAAGAACGAAAATTCAAAACCAACGACACCGACTTCCGAAATTAAAGTTATTTTTCACTTTGTAGTGTTTTTTTTTATGTCGGTTGTTTTTTTTTTTTGTAAAAAGTTTTTATTTATTTTTCGCAATCAGTTTCTATTTCATAGCAAAAACTTTATGTCTACTGTAATATTTTATTGTTATTAATGGTTATAGGTACTTAAACATCTAACAGACATTTAAATTAATGACAATAATTTGTTTTGTAAAATGCTCTGCAAATTAATTGTGGGATGCAAAATGATTTAGAATCATTGTTGTGTAATACTTTTCAAGAGAATGAAGATGTATCTTTTTACCCGACTACGGCGAAGCAAAAAGGAGGGTTATGATTTTGACCGGTATGTATCTATGTATGTTCATCTGTTACCGCATAACTTCTAAACTAGCGATTATAATTTGACAAATATACCTCATTTGTCATTGGAAGCGTCTTGGTTGTCCGCTGGTTATAGGCTATGTGAATGTAACGACATTTAATACAATATGGCGCCCTCTGGAGGACAAAGTAATAAACTGAAAAAATGCCTGCCATGTTGGGTTAAATGAAAAGGCTTGACGAGCACATTACAAATATGTATACATATCATATTGTCTATGTAAATAAACATGTTTAAATTGTTAAAAACAAGCAAAAGTAAGACTGTACTACGTACGGCGCAGCTGTAAAATTAACACCTATTATACAATAAAACCCAAACAAAACAATTTTAAGCTGCTCTGCAAATACATTATCACGAAATTATAACCCCAAAATAACTTAAATAAAAAGTAAGTTTAAAAACTAAAACCCGACTACTGAAAAATCACGCTCTAAAATGTTTGAAACAAGAAAATATTTCACACAAAAGGTTTTTGGTCATACCTACTTTTTATTATCTCCATATTTTACTATCCCTGATTTACCTACCTACTCAAAGCAGCAACTGAATCCTTTGTAGAAATGTACTTATTTGCAATATGATCTTAAAGAAATTGTAGTTCATTCTCTTTCTCTTCTCTTTTCATCTTCAATTTTTGATAGGTACAACATAACATAACATAACATCACGCCTTATTTCCCCGAAGGGTTGGGCAGAGGTGTACCTGTAGTGGGTACACCCACATTTCGCCAGTTATGTTTAAGTCCCATGTAATAGGGGGCGAGCCTATTGCCTTCAACCGGGCACAAATCCAGACTCCGGGCTGCTACTGAGAAATTCCAGATAGAAAACCCAATAACACTTTGCCCGACCCGGGAATCGAACCCAGGACCTCATGCTCAGCAGTAGCAATTGCGACCACTAGACCAACGAGGCAGTTGGGTACAAGTTGGGGCAAAATAAAAGCAATGTCTTAATATGAATGGTCTGCCATTTTGTTGAAAATAAAAAAGTGGACTCTGTTTTCACGAAAAGTATATTCAAAGGTATAAAATAGATGACATTGTGTCGAAAAAAGAATATCGGTTAAGTGACCAACTCCTGAGTTAATGTGCATCTGTGCTCGATTTACGGCATCTTGAATTGTTGCTCGCAATACACCTGGCTCCAAATAGGTGATTTCTTCTTCAATGTAGGCTTTCAAGACATGCAAGGTTTGTGTTTTGTTGTGGTAAATGCGATATTTCAATAAAGCCCAAAGTAAGAAATCTGGCGCCGTCAGATCTGGCTATCTGACGAAAACAGAAGATCACACTGCCCGGACATTGGTGTTTCAAAATCTCCATCTTTGCCCAAAAAGACAGCTAAATACATAAATGCGAAAGTGAGTTTGTTTGTTTGTTACGCTTTCACGCTACAGGGGCTATACGGATTTAGACGTTTGATAGATAGGTAGCCTGGAAAAGGACATAGGCTACTTTTTATCCTGAATCGCAGACGAAGTCGCGGACAACAGCTAGTTATGTGTAAACATTAAAACAAAATAGCAACTAACTACGCATACTCCCCAGGTGCACCTATTTAATTCAAAACAACCATTGTCTGATCATATGAACCAATGACGCACTTGACAAGTTAGACGCAGATTGGTCTTTTGTACCTAATAATATGCAATAACGTAAATAATCTATAGAGTTACTAATCTTAAGAACTAATTGCTAACTAAAAAGCATGAGAATTCTGTCCGTAATACGACTTTAATGTATTGTCTATTATTTTTCAATTTTCTATATAATTATCCGTGAAAGCCATGACGCTCTTATGTTGTTTTTCACAATGTAATTTTTTTTTTTATAATGTCTATCCATAAATAACTTTATTAGCAATCAACAGTCATCGTCATCATCAGTCGATAGCGATTTGGGAAATAAGACTCTGAAATTGCACACTGTTTAAATCGATGCTTGGTTAGTCTCATTCGACTACCACCAGCCACCCAGATCAACATCCATTGCTAGAGTATTCCCAAGATCGTTTTAGTTAATATTATGGTCATAAATAATAATCAGTATACATCGTATTACCCAGTAACTGGGTTGTGGAGGTCAAATAGGCAGTCGCTCCATGTAAAATACTGGTATTCAGCTGCATCCAGTTAGACTGGAAGCCGACCCCAAGATATTTGGAAAAAGGCTAGGCATATGATGATGGTCATGAATAATCACCATAAATGACAGACGAACGGACACTTTTTTGCTGTCAGGCGGGGGCCTGACAGCAAAAAAAGTGTCCGTTACCAATCTTTTTTGCCCTATCGCCTTTTCCAAAAACCATTGGTGAACAAGATGATGCCGAGTTAAGTTTTTCTTGATTTTTATCCGCATTCGCCCCATACCAAAAATTCCTTGTTCGCCCCACGTTTTAATCTTTCATTTAACTGTGATTTTTTTTAACAGTCTTCGTAACGATTGGGTAATAACATCTAACCCTGACCTCGAGCGAGCATCTACATAATAATACAGATTACAATCACAAGCTCATCGGAAGTTCAATATTTGCACCAAACTTCTTAGATTAATATGTACAGTCACGTAAAAATAATAATCGAATAGACAGTGCAAGTATTGTTGGTTTTATAATCAAGTTTTATTTTTAATGCAGTTTATTTTTCTTAATAAAGGCGTTGGTTACTAGGAAGCTTCTGCTTATGAGATTCAAATGATCAAGTTAGAAAACTCGAGTACGTATTTAGATACCTATACAGATTTGTATGGTTGTGTGTGTTGTGTACCTATGTATTGATATTTATAGTCTTCGTTCTTTTTCATTTGGTTAGCAAGATTTTATGCCACCCAGCCTTTGACTTGGCTTCACATGCCGTCGAGAAATATCTCTCAGGCATGCCGGTTTCCTCACGATGTTTTCCTTCACCGTTTTTTTAAAGCAAATGATAATTATAATATTATACTATACGCACATGAATTCGTAAAGTTATAAACAATAAAACAGGGTGGCAGATACATCGACGCAAAAACTGCTACCATGGATTCAGTACATGATTCTGAAACCCCCTGCGTTTAAATTTTTCTTCGGGTATTTAAAAAAATATCGCGGTTTCATAGAAAAGTGCAATACCTACGCGGATAAAATGTATGGAACAGCTGATTCGCGTTGATGCCCCTGCCACTCTGTATATTAGTCAGGTATTTTTAGTACCTAATAACACATGACAAACGGGGCACCTAAAAGACAATGGTGATCATTCGTTGCAATGCAACACAAAATAATTTGTCATAGCTGGCATCTTTTTCAGACGCTCAACCGGCATAGTATATGTAATCACTTCTATCTCTACTCTACGAAGAATAGATATTCCTTTTCTTAATTTTTGACATCGACAACTTGGTATAATTTTTTTGAATATTTCTTCAATCTGTTATTTTGTCTTCCGTTGCTAAGGTGGTCCTGTTTACACCTGCTGGTTCCTACAACTTTCGATATATTAATGTCAAAACTGTGTTATCTGTAAGAGAAGTCGGGTCAATTAATATTACCATAACCGGTAGTCAGTTATGGACATAAAATATCAAGGTTAATCACAAAAGTAGGCTGTGGCAAAGTTCAAAGATAAGTGACCTGACATAATTAGATGAACAAATTTGCAGACAAATCGTCTACAGATTAGGTAAGATGGTTGTATGATACCTAGACCGACAGTTTATTTATTTAAATAAGTTAGCTAACAATTGGTTACACAATACATTTAAAATAATTTCCTTAAAATAATACGTTTATAAGTGCAACTTACTTACAGGCTAACGCAACATGCACCATTTATGCTTTACTGTTTAGATTATACTGTGACCCATTATATCACAAAGCCAAAAAAAGGTTATTTACAATGGAAGTTATTCAATAATTAACAATTAATTATCATTTTATTTCTTCTAAGTACATACTGTTTACATTTTTAAATAATTTTGTAAAAAATCATTAAAAAAAAAACCTTTAAAATATAAAAATATATTTTTAAATTATTATTCAATAATCAACAATTATTTATTATTATTATATTAAACAATTATTATATAACAGTTTTAAGTCAGTCTGACAGACTGGTCCGAGGCACGGAAAGGACTCAACACTTAATAGAAAATTCTCACCCAACTTTAGTTTACCTAAAGGTTGACCTCAGTGACCGCAATATGGCTCTCCTTGGTTAATGATAGATCCATAATATTGTCTTTCATCAATATTATATTATCATCGAGTCATCAACGGCCAGACATAAAAAGCTGAAACATTTCACAGTAATTTCCGAAAGTACCTGGTCAGTCAAGGGAAGCGGAATATTGAATATGGATCGATATGGATGAACAATATTATTAAAATAACTTATGCTCTGACCTTCTAAAGTTCTCACTATTCAAAGTTTAAAACTTTGACGTTGAATTAATAAAATTATTCTCTTCTCTTCTTTTTCGTTCGCATTTAGATATTCTCTCGTTTAAGATTTGTTTAGTAGTTAATTGAATTTTGGAACTTTAAAGTTCTAGTTAAAAGCTAGTTCAAAGTTTTTTTCTAAGTATATTTTAAATTGTAAATTCGTAGTAAATTCCTCGTCCAATATGCAAGTAAATACAAATAAGAAAAATAAGCTTTTAAATTATTTATTTTTATAAAAAAAATATTTCGATAAATGCAACGTTGTCATTCTATATTCTAACTACTGTTTGAGAAAAAAGAAACGTGACTTAAAAATATATCGATCTATTTTTGAACCAATGTTATGTCTAAATCATTCGTATACCAAAAAAATGTTTACTTTAAATTATCATTTAGTAAACGGCGGCGCCTGCGTCAGAATATAAAATGTTATGCAGTTTCGATAATGAACACGTCATTCAACCGATATTGAGGAGTTGAGCACCACTTCACATCTTACTTAGCCTAAACTTGTAATAAGCAGACGTATGTGGATAATGCAGAAGGTCATACAGAAACAATATCATTTAAAATGTATCATTACCTTATCGACAGTGGAAGTAAGTAGTATTAAAAGGGGCTCTTCAAAATTTAAGTACGTTCGGCGACTGACCATGAATGCCTGGACTGTCTTTTCTGGTACTAACCAATGGTAAAGAGCTATTTTATTATAATAGTACCTGGGCGACCGAGCTCTGCTCTGGTGAAAATAGAGAATACTCATTTTAATAGTATTGGAAAGTTCATACTAATTCCATCTATAGTACATACTTATTCCATGCTGCCCTGTCATTATTCTAAGGTATCTTGTTCTAAACTTTGGGCCACCGAGCTCTGCTCGGGTGAAAATACGGAAAAAACGAATTTTCCCAGATATGAAACCTAGCCAGATCGTTTTTTCGCCCCCAAAAACCTCTATACACCGTGAAATTTGAATCACAGTTTTGTTAGAACAAACGTTGTTCAGACCATTGTCTACTACCATTCTACAGCATCCAATAAAAAAAAAAAAACTTAGTCTTTTTTGTGTTTTTTCAAAAATCAATTAAGTTTTTTTTTTTTAATTGGATGCTGTAGAATGGTAGTAGACCATGGTCTGCATAACGTTTGTTCTAGCAAAACTGTGATTCAAATTTCACGGTGTATTGCAACTTTCATCGAAATCGTTAGAACTGTTTTCGAGAACGTGATTACAGATATTGCTCACGAGGAAGAAAGCAGTTTGATTTTTATTTTTATTAATTAATTACTTATTTTAAAATTTTATGCTAGTAATCACTGCTGATGTAGAACCAACCACTCTTACTCTATTGGTGTCATGTTTACTTAAAATTTTAAATAAGGAAATTATATTAATATGTTTTAAACATTGTTACTTATTTTCTACTGCCTCATTGATCTAGTGGTCGCAAGTTCAACTGTTGAGCAGGAGATCCTGGGTTCCATTCCCAGGTCGGGCAAAGTGTTATTGAGTTTTCCATCTGGAATTTCTCAGTAGCAGCCCGGAGTCCGGATTTGTGCCCGGTTGATGGCAATAGGCTCGCCCCCTATTACGTGGGACTTAAACAAAATTGGCGAAATGTGGGTTTACTTTAAATACACCTCTGCTCAAACAGGTGTGTGTTATGTTACTACAACTTCCGAATTGATAGTATTAGTTAGGATAAGTTTTCTTGATTTTCTTGATCAGGTTTCCTCACGATGTTTTTGGCTACACATCAAGCTATACATTTCCAGTTTCTGCTAATCTCGTATTGTATAGGATTTCCGTACAATGCGAGGTCAGCTTATAATGGAAATGTATAGCATGATGTGTAGCCGTGTGTACATACATATGAATTTGGAGTCACATTGGTACTTGCCCGGATTTGAACTCACAACCTCGTACATGAGACGTGAGGGTCATCACGATATCTTAATAACGGATAATGTCGTTGTACCTATTTCGGGATTCATGCAAAATCCGAATAAATCCAGTAAAAGATTAATTATTCATGGGTGAGTATTTCTCAGTTTCTATCAAGAATATTCACACTGATAAATGAGCTATCGACTGACACCGACCGAGATCGTTAATATCGATAGATGTTCCCATTTCTCATATGTATGAGAATAATAGAATTAATACATACTAAATCTCACCAAAATGTATCGTCTGGCCTTGGCATATATGGTTTGAATCTGCATTTGCATATGCATGTATAATTGTTGTGAATGGCGCTCGATGTATAATATTGTGTATACTGCATGTTTGAATGCTTCATTTTACATAACTTCAAACCCTGCCTGTGAACTTCGAAGGGTTTGGTAGATGTGAACAATATACCTATATTTTGCCAGTTATCCTGCAAGTCTTATATAGGAAACAGGAGAAGAGCTTGTTGTCATGGGCCAATCCAAGATTCTACTGAGAATTTTCCAATGAAAAACCCTCTAGAATACTTTTACCCGGGATTAAACTTTGGACCACTAGATAAGAGCAATAAGATAGTCTGTGTCTGATAGTCTCAAAGATGTAGCGAGTCTTTCCACACTCCAAAAGCGATTGGCATTTCCTAAAAAATATACGGGGTCAAATTAAATTATCTAGCGAAACGTTACAGGCGTGATGGCTGCCAATATTTAAACACTATAAAACAAAAAACATGTTTTACTAAACATCGATGTACGTCACAGTCAATTCTCCAACTGCAAATGTAAGGGCAAAATAAAAACAGTGGCACTACAGGAGTGCCGACGGAAGTAAAAACATGAACATTTTTACTGGAAAATACTTTTATTGAGGTGTCGGTAACGGTGTCACGAGTTCAATTGTTTTTTCCCATCTCAAAAATACCCAACGCGCCTAAAAAAGTTTTCACTTAAAAAAAACGAAAAAACTACAAATTAACGATTTTCGGACTTTAAATGTGCTGAAACCTTGCTTCCTGCCAAATTTCATGATTCTAGGTCAACGAGAAGTACCCTGTAGGTTTTGATTTATTTGGGAGTGTCAAAATATGTCACATAAATGGAAGTATTTTTTTATTGCATTGACTTAGAAGCTTGATTTTTAGAGCTCCTAGGGACCATAGACCTACGTACGTATTCGATTTTAGTTAAAACTTGATATCTCCACGCCTTCCTGACAAAAAGGGTCTTGACAGACTGACATAAAGACAGACGGACGGACAGACGGACAAGGAAGTGATCCTATAAGGTTTCCGTTTTGTCCTTTTGAGGTACGGAACTCTAAAAAACTTAATTATTTCAAGTAACTACCAGCGGTCGTCAACCCCAAGAAAAACAACAGCAAAACTTTCTATTTTGTTTCATCATGCTCAGTTATCGATAGATATACCTACCACGTCCATGTATATTTTATTAAGGTCTCAAGTAACCCTCAAAAAATCAAGACCCCTATCAAATTAGTCTTTCACATTAGGGTCTACAAGGACTCTTAGTCCTATAGATATAAGCCAAGATTGTCTTGGGAGTGTCGCGAATGACCCTTGATGTGTCCGCGACGGAATTTGCACCACTTATCTCGGATCTCGACGTTCTATATTGTTTGATAGCACATCTTCGAACAGTCAATGTCTTCTTAGATTTATGTGGCAGATATAAATCTATATTGTGTAGGTACCCTAGATCATTTTGGCAAACACTTTCGTATGAAAATAGGATGCTATAATATGGACGTAAGAGAATATAGACTTTGCACAGTGTGAGTGGTTATTTCATTATTCGGGTATCAGCGCGTTTTAGACAACCTCCTTTCTTTACCTCTCGTGATGGTTATGTAAAAATTACTGTGGAAATATTGACCATTAAGGCGGTTTCCTCACTGGTCGGTACGTCAGCGGTGCGGGAGCAGCATGCTCGGTATACTCAAGCTTACCGAGCGCCTATATTTCAATGAACGTTTCCTGATTGGCTCGGTATACGTGGGAGCGGGGTGGGATTGTTTCGGTTTACCGCGTCTCAGTAGAAACATCCAGTGCGATATCCACTTACATCACGTGTTTTACAGCCTGCTCGGTATATTCGATACCGAAAGCTTACCCAGTTCCTATATTTTAAAGAATTAACCGGTACTGCACAAATTATACCGAAAACAACGTCAGCTCCGTAAAGCAAAGCAGTGCGGTATCGTTTCGGTATACCGAGCAAACTATACTGAAATGATACCGTGCTGACCAATGAGGAAACGGCCTTAATCGCACAAATTCCACACGCACATCTTCACGACAATAAATTATTTGTTAGTATTGGATGTGGAAAGGTCTGACTTCTGAGTTAGGATTTTGTATATAACCTGTGTCATAGGAGGCAGTGACCCGACGTAACAAAACTTTACAATCCTCTTAATTTTTCGGTCGCCTACATAAGCATTTCAAACAATTTCCAACATCGTCCCCAAAAATAGCTTCCTTAATTGGACCCCCTTCAAAAACCATTAAAGAACAAAAGCCCTTAAGCACAGTATCCATTTACGCCCCATTCAAGTAATACTTTCCGCTATTCAAACCTCAATCGATACTCCTGTCTTGTTTCCTGCGTACCAACCGATTAGTTCCTTTTTTCTTTGCAGTGTTTCTCAAAGTCGAGTTCGCGTACCCCGCCAAGGGTAAGTCTGTTAGTTGTAGAGCGTACATGACTCGATCAACTTTATGACGGGTGTAAGGCCTATTTTCACAGCTGATATAGATTCATGGTAAAAAATTTAAAAACAAGATGACTTGATTCTGAGTCAGAATAAAATTACAAGTCACACTGAGCAAAATTGCCACAATATATGCGAAAAGAAACAAGCATTAATCACATTCATTTAAAATACTTTAAATTAGCACTTCTTGATTGATATAACAAAAAGAAAACCGGCCAAGTACTTGTCAAGCACAATGTTGTCAATGGCCAAGCACAATGTTGGGTTCCGTAGTTGGAATTAATTTATCCGAATAACAAACTTAACATTTTAGTTGAAAAACATGTTCTCCCATAAATCGATATACGACACGGTCAGTACCCCAACTGCAAATGTAAGTTAATAATCGCAAAAAAGGGTCTAGACAGATTGACAGACAGACAGACGGACGGACAGACGGACAACGAAGTGATCCTATAAGGGTTCAGTTTTTTTCCTTTTAACCTAAAAAAACACCGTTGAACCCTAAAAAAACACAATTTTCTTGTTATAAGACGACTGAGTAAGTACCTACGCACCCCGCATTCGACGTCTGGGAAATTGAATAGTGGGACGTGCGACTATGTGCTTGTGAAACACTGTTCTATTGTTTACCGTAGTGTCTCGTTCCATGATCATATTTTACGTCATCATCAAATCTGCTCTTGACCGTGGTTTATTTTAGATTCTGGTGGTATTTGTGGGTTCGGTTCGCTTTGTTTGGGTTTCAAAGAATGCAGTGCTTTGATCTGGTGCAAGATTTTGATGTGTGGTGTTAAGTCCTGGGATATTGTTTGTATTTTAGCTACGTTTACATGACTCGCTAAGATTACATCAGAAAATCAAACTATTTGGTTTTAATAAGTTTTCTGCATTTACTTATTATTTTCTACAAACGTTGACGGACAGTATGGGGATACTGTCCGTCAACGTTTGTAGAAAATAATAAGTGTGTTGGGTCACTACAAAATTTCACACATTGCATAGAGGCGTTGTGTCACATTGCAACAGTAAAATGCATTGTGTGACGTTCTGTCAGACTACGCCATGCGTTTTGCCGTGCGATGTGACACTACGCCTTAAGGCGGTAGGCGGTAGTAGACGTCGTCGACAGGTATGCTGTCGTATTATTTTTTGCAGAGATAAAGTTGAGTAGCGTTCTGTCCGTCAACGTGTAAATAACAACTTTAAATTCATTTATTCACTTACTGACAGACAACGCACAGGTTGGTTTCGGTTTTGAATCTTTAAATTTTGCACAAGAGTTTCTTTTATAAATAAATGAAGGATTTTTGAAAATTCGCACCCAAAATAGGTTAAATAGGGGATGACAGTTTGTATGGAAGTTCTTCATTTTTACCGATGAAAAATCCTTCCTAGCACACGGTTTATCGTTTAATAATTTTATTAATAAATGAAAGATTGTGATGTCCTTTACCACATAAAATACTGCTCAACGATTTTGATTACAAAAGTTTTAGTAAAGTTGATCTGTTATGAATGCCGAGCAGAAGTAATTTTTTTGTAAATCGTCTATTTGGGAAAATGATTAACGTATTTTCTTTCTTAAATCTAGGAAGAGAACTATGATCTACGCGCCGACACTGAAAGCCACAGTAATAAACTTACAATCTTACTTGCAATAATATCTGATACTTTACTCGTGCATAACTCTTCACAGACTAAGATTGTGAGTGAATGCAGTTTTTCTTTGAGGAAAATTGTTTTATGCGATTTGGCAGTTCGTCTCTTTACAGTAGTGACGTCATCGATGCTCGCTTTTGTTTTATTTGAAGTCCAATAAAATTGCTTTTGTATGTGTCTTTTGTTTTTAGAAAGAATAGCAAATAGTATTTCAGGAACATGCATTTTGATTTAATCCTACATGTTCTTGAAATCACGAGTTTTGTACCACGAACAAAATCAAAATACCGCTGTCAGATTCAGATTGATAGATGATGAATGTAAAATAAATCTGACTACGAATAAAGTGTACAGAGAAGTAACACAATGCATCATCGTGATGGATACCCCATGCAGCACACTTTCTAGATCCTGCCGGGGTTGCGAAGAAATCCGAAAGGGAGATCGTGGCCCCGGCAATATGGCAACTGAAGGAACACGGGTGGGTTTTAGTCAGTAAGAGTCTGACACGCCTCTCTGCTCCGCCCAGAGCGGGAGAAGTTATTTGATAATTTCCCACCCAAAAAATAAATAATTCAATTTTTCATTTTAGGGTACGGAACCCAAAAACAGATTTATTATCTGCCTGAAGTTATTTGATAATTTCCCACCCAAAAATAATCACACTTTCTAGATCAACACAAATCCAAAATCTTAAATATTTGCTGAAATTGACGCAATAGGGCAAAAGCCCGCAAAAGACTTTTAACTCACATACATTTATACGTACAGCCCTAGCCTGTGAGATTCAGAACGTTTACATTGAACCTCAATGTTCAGAACCCTTCAGGCCGTATATTCGGGTAAAGAAAAAAATACAATATTCCAATTTCAAATATGAATTCATCGAATCAAAAGGAGTCTGTTTAACCTGAGGCGGGAACCAACCTTCGCATATTAACCCTCCTTTTATAACCCTCCTCAACATCGAAGAAAATTAAAAACGTAACAACATGGCAAAGATTTTCAATCATTGAGGTATGCTTCCCAAAATATTAATTCAATGCAGGATATTAAACATTTTTTCGATTCCTGTTTCATTTTCGACATCGTCTTCGGGATTGAATTTGCATAAACATGTATCACGTCTCTTTTCTCCAAAGGAGAATGCAGGGATATATATACGCACATTTCGCCAGTCATGTTTAAGTGTCATGTGATGGGGCCCGGCCGGGCTAATAATATTATTGCCATCAATCGGGTACAAATGAGTAATGAGTTTTGGCGACAGGTGACAGGCAACAATCCGACGATTTTACAAGTTTTTAACCCCCGACGCAAAAACGGGGGTGTTATAAGTTTGACCGCTATGTGTGTCTGTCTGTGGCACCGTAGCCTTTTAAACGGATGAACCAATTTATATGTATTTTTTTTAATTTAAAAGCAGGTTTTCTAGCAGCCGTTTGAAGATTATCAGCTCTTTTTCTAGTTGATGAATGGATGTGAGTATCTTCCACAGGTCTGATCGATTTGAAATTTGGTATTCTGTTACTTCAATGATATTAGAAGAACATAGTAACCTTGAACTAATGCTGCATCACCTGGAATTTACAGGATACCCAACTTCTTTACCAACTTACGGCACAGGTATCGTGTTTGGGCTCATTGAATAGGTTATAGATAGATGGTGAACAGGGTCTGGTGATGTAGTAGGAAAGAGAAATGAGGAAATGTTTGTGTCAGGAGTTTTAAAAATTTTAACTGTCAAAATTGTACTTGTGTTAATTGTTTTAGTGCTTTTTTAACAATTATATTAAATAGGCCCCTAGGAAACCTCTTTTTCATCAGTCACGATTATGAACACTAGACCAATTACGTAGTCAAAATCTGCATATTTTTTACATACACACGTCGTATTAACGTATGTAACATTGACAAACAGTAACAATGTAATCGTTAAATATAATGGTGTCAACGTGAGAAGAATAAGTACTGAAGTCAATTATCGCCCGATCGCATTGATAGCTGCTGAGGCCTTAAATGCCTCGTAAAATGTTGGTACTATGGTTTCCCTTCCAAAAGTATTTGCGGATCATTTTCTTTTTCGTCTTTGTTTGAGCATTGATAAGGTTTTAATGCCATTTTTTATGTGTAAGGGATTATATTTTTATTTGAAAAGATTCTTGGGCGGAATAGGACGTCTTAATAAGTATTTCTTTTTAGAATACCTACTGCCTTTGGAATATTAAGTAATTTTATTTTTTCATATCCACCTTCATTATTCTTCCCGTATTACATGTTAGTACCTAGTGTAAATAGTAAGTTGTATTAAATATTGTAAATAAATATATAATTATGAAATAATACATAACATCACGCCTGTATTCCGCGAAGGGTTAGGCAGAGGTGTACCAATAGTACACCCACATTTCGCCAACACACACACACACACACCCTCACACACGCACACACGTCACATTTCCTTTTATTTGTGCATATGAAATAAATATTATTAAACCCTTATATCAATTTATTTACGTCTTTTTATTCCACATAACTATTAGCCGTGTTCTCAGTTTTAATAAAATCTATAGGTACTACTAATAACAAATTCATGAACGATTAATAATGTAGTAAGAATAAAACCAACCTGTTGCACAAATAATCTCCGAAAATTCTACAATCTTTGAGCCCACTTACTTTATACGAAAATCTAGACCTCTCACCCGAGTAGAACGTTGCCTTAGTGAATATTAGATAAGCACCAAATTCGTGAGATTTCGCTGACTTCCCTTCCCGTCGGCCTATAAATTTTTATTAAGCCCAATATTGTTGGAGGTCACCGCTGAGGATTACCGACTAAGAATCAAGATAAGTGCGCTATTGTACTGATTTTTAATAATATTTAACTTTGGAACTTCCTTAAGTTAAAGTGGCATTAGGTAGGTACTTATGCTCTTGGATATTGTAAACCCTGCTTGCACCACAAATCACTGATAACGTTACCGCTCCCGCAGACAGACGCGACGCGACGGTGCGACACGTTGCTGTTAAAACAATTTCCATGAAGTTTTCAAAGAAATTGTTCTACTAGAGTCGCGTCGCGTTGTCGCGTCGCGCCTTTCTGCGGGAGCGTTTAACCGTTACCGAAAAATTTGTGATTTATGGTGCAAGCGGGCCTAAGTTTAGTCAGCGTTAATGAAAACTTCGAAATATTGGTGAATGTTATTAACCGAGTACCAACATATCGGAAAAGGTGATGCAAATTCCACAAGATCAGGTCCAGTTGAAAACCAACGTCAGGCACTTATAGTTGTCTGGCATTTTTACTGAACTGGGCCTTTCTGGCACAGCCGCGAGGTACACTCCCCTGCTAACTTCTTACATCGCACTTTACAATTTTTATTTGATTTTTATTTTTTATCTGCTGTCTAATTAAATTGTGTGCTTTTTATTTTTAGTCTGTGCTAAATAAATTTATTTTCTTTCTTTCTTTCGCAATAACTACTCAATCATCGAACCTTACCTGAAGGGTTGGAAAAATTGTTTTGAACTTCGTCAAATAACCGATAACTTTATAAGAAGCACGCATTTTGGATTGTAATTCAGTTCCACACAAAATATTTCCCGCAACCGTAACTTAGCCTTTTAAAAATACTTCATGATAATCAGCTTATAATGTTCCCACTGCTGGGACACATACCTCCTCTCAGTGCAAAGGAGTGGGGTTTAATCTACCACGCGGGCCCAGTGCGGGTTGGTAGATGTCCCATGTCTTCGAATTTTTTGGTTCTAGAACATGCCGGTTTCCTCACGACGTTTTCCTTCACCGTTTTGAGAGCAGTGGTGATGTAAATACACAAAGTAAAGCACCTGCCTGGGTTCGAATCTACGACCTACAACGGGGTCGCCACTGCTCAAAAATACTTATCTACTTTTTAAAAGTCAAGCCGGAATTAATCAATCCAACAAAACAATTTGTTACCAAAAATTTGAGCAGATAAGGAACCGAAAAACAATGAATTTACCTTGTAAATACGAAACCAGCATGAATATGTTAATAGACTACTGAATATTAATTGATAAGAGATTGGTATAATTTATTAGTTAAGTTAATTAGATTAGCGGTCAAAGTATTGAGGAAATAAATGAGAAGGAGAAATTAGAAAAACCTTAGAGTTTTTGTTGGATATAATGCATCTAAAATACAAAAGACGTAGATATATTTAGTAACCTGTTCCGCTTAGCTATTTCTAAAGAGCCAAGAACGCTGTCTGCGTTCAGCGCTCGGTGTGGCAACACGCCTTGTTGGAGTTCACGACAAGTCAATCGTTATCCTGAGGATGTCTCGTTGAGAGGTGAAACACGTGTCGATTTCTTTCAGAGTTTTTTATGGCTCTTTAGAAATAGCTAAGCGGAACAGTTTACTAAATATATTCACGTCTTTTTTATTTTATAATGGATATCTGCAAGGTCACGCCTGAAATTAACTATCTCATAGTGCATCTATAAATATTATAAACTAGCTTTTGCCCGCGGCTTCGCTGTGGAGGTCGGAAGTTATCCCACGGGAACATACTACCAGGATATAACGTATCTATAATCCAGGTTATAACCTATCTGTGTGCAAAATTTTATCCAAATCCATTCAGCCTTTTTTACGTGATTGAGTAACAAACATCCAAACACACAAATATAAAAAAAATACATTTATAATATTTCTAGGATTATCTACACATATTAAAACTGCCTCGTTGGTCTAGTGGTTGCAAGCGTTACTGCTAAGAATGAGGTCCTAAGGTTCGATATCCACGTCGGGTAAAGTTATGATGCTATAGAAAAACTTGTGGTTTAACATCTCGGAAAACACACCGACACGACACAACACAACACACCCTCACCCTCTCTTACTTAACATTAGGTACTCACACACACGGCACTTATCTCACAATGTATTATTTTAAATTTCTTTAATTTAAAATGTTTATTAAAATACCTTTGTTATGTATTCGTCTTGGAACAACCTACTCTCTCACTAGGAGTCGGGCGTTGGTAGCTGAGCCACAGTTTCAACTACTGCAGCTATCATCGTATAACATTTTTGTTTTTGTATGTATTTGTTCCCATTAAACTATTATATTTATTTTATTTTTTAAAGTGGTATTAGAATTTTTCCATCAGGAATTTTTTAGTAGCAGCTCGGAGTCCGGATTTGTGCCCGGTTGATGGCAATAAGCTCGCCCCCTATTGTATGGGACTTAAACATAACTGGCGAAATGTGTGTGTACAACTCTACCTAACCCTTCAGGTTTTAGAGGCGTGATGTTATGTTATTATAAACCTAAGTCATTTTTCGTATGTGTCTGTGTGACCGCTGACGATACCCCATTATATAATATGTATAGATGGGTAAATTAGTTAATGTTTGAAAGTTTCTATTAGGTTTTCTAACGCAGTTAGTCAGGCCGTCTGTGGCTTGGATAAAAGCTAATAACTTTTGTGGCCAAAGCTATAAAAGTTAGATCTTGCCAATTATTTTAACGTCGACGAATCTTCATGAATTCGTAATTTGATGACATTATTATTTTGGCGTTCTTTGATAATTTAATTTTTAAGAGCATAGTCATGCGTATTAAAGATGCGATAAAAACAAGATATTTTTCTTAACAAAAGCGAAGATGATTATGATCATGATTTGGTAATTATTTATTAATTACTTTAAGCACATAAATGCACAGAGGCGGACTTAATGCCATAGGCATTTTCTACCAGTCAACCTTTGGGTGATGCAGAGACAAACAGTGGTAGGTGCAATATCGAAAATTGTGGAATACCTAAATATTTATTTAAATATAAGGATATATATACCTATTAAAACAATATTTATATAATATAATATACCTAAATATAAGAACAAATAAATACACTATGCACACACACACACTACACACACTGTACCTACACTATTTACTTTTGTTGCTATAGTTTAAGGTCTAACTGAAGTAGAATTGATAGCTGCGTTCTAGCGACAAAAATGTTAAGATTAACATTCTCAAAACTAGTACTGATTCACAAAACTGTAACAAAAACTATCTAAAGAACCGTTGCTAAACAAATACCATATTTAAACTATTCCAATACAACACAAACGGAATTGAAACAATTGACAAATATCGTTTTCAACAAAAAAAAGTTTATTCCAATTAATTTCACAATATTATACAACAATACAAAATTTTCATTTATACAGAAATACAGGGTGTTTATTTATACAGTGCTCAGTTTGTTAGAACAATTGATTTGATTGCAGTTCCAGTTTATAGACTATCAATTTATTTGGGTCGGCCATTGGAAACAGGTCTATATCTGTCTCACACACATCAAAAGTGTCTAGGGATCAAGTGCGTTAAAGAGTATCGCCGCAATTGAGGATTTTTGTTTTAACTTATTTGAATCGTTATTGATTAATTATTCACTATTTGATTATAGCCCCCTCGCCCCCTATTACATGGGACTTAAACATAACTGGCGAAATGTGGGTGTACCTACTACAGGTACACCTCTGCCCAACCCTTCGGGGAAACAAGGCGTGATGTTATGTTTATGTTGTTTATGTTGATTATAGAGTTTTCTTAAAATTTTGATTAGAAATAGAAAATCAACTGTCAGTCAGGAATCCTTAAGTGTGTAATAGCGTTTTTACAAAACCAAAATAAGTTTTGCAACGGAACTGAAAAAATTACATCGATATGGAGCGACGACATCATTTGACACGAGAAGAGATGATGAGAGCCGTCGGAATGTTACAAGCTGGTTCCAGGCAACGTACTTTGATCGCCATGATATTGGCTACGAGTCTCCACAGCTCTTCAGGATTGCTGATAATCGACTAAACCATCCGAAAACATTTACTTGAAGTGAGTCTGCGTTCCCGAAGGCCGCTGAGTGTATCACCTATAGCACCCCGCATTCGTAGTGCCCGTTTACAATGGGCTCGCGAACACAGAAATTGGGAGGAAGAAGACTGGCGTTGTTTGCTTTTCCAATGAATCTCGTTTCGGTATGAGGCCGGATACAAGACGTACTCGAGTTTGGAGGACCTCTGGACGTCAAGAACGTTTGAAATTTTGTCAGCAAGTTCATTGATATGGAGGGGGAACAATAATGGTTTGGGTGTTTGGATCGGTGGAAGAACCGATCTCATGGTAACTTCAATGTTCAGATTTATGCGGAGAGGATTGTTTCAGACGTGATAATCCCTTTGCGAAGCCGGTTGGGTGATTCGATTCGACCAATGCACGACAATGCAAGTCCACACACGGCTAGAGTCGTAACACGCACTTTTGCTGATGCTCGCATTAACGTTCTGCCGTGGCCTGCTCAATCGCCAGACCTCAACTCAATTAAGCACGCTTGGGATATGCTCCAAAACAGAGCTCTGCCGAGTATGGATGCCAGGCATACCCCACAACTTTTTGACTTGTTAGAAAGAACGTGGGCGGCCATTCCTCAAAGTGATTTTGATGAACTGATTTTAAGCATGCCTAATCGCGATGATTTTGCGATTCGTGTCAATGGTGGAAACACAAATCATAATATTTTTTCTTTACAATAAAAACCTAAAAAAAATGTATTTTTGCCGTTTTTACCATTTGATGACATTAACTTACGTTAATTTCCCACAATTTGCAAAAATCGCACTTTTTCTTAATTTTTACAAAATATAGGGATAAGTTATTTACATAAACATAGGAATTAAAGTAAGAAGCCAGTCTGGAAGACTAGATTTGGTAAATATTAATTTCATAATTTTTTATACCTAGTTAAAAATGTACTTGATCCCTAGACATTTTTGATGTGTATATTAAAATTTCTTCCATCTATACTAAATCTTTAAATTACCGTCAAATGACGTCACTGAATATTTATTTATGAAAATAAGCTTTTTGACACCGTAAGGTCAGCCGTCACTGCGGCCACCACTTTTCTATTTAACATAAAAATAACATACCCCTTGGTATAGTATCTTAAGGCGCCGGTAACCACTTATTCCAAACACATAAAACCCCCTTAGTTACAAGCTAATAAAATATTTTATACGTACATTATTGATGACATCATTTACGTCCCTTCGTCCATAATGTTTCCCATAACTACGTGGTTCACGGTTAACATACAATAATATGATTAGTCTTTGAAGCTAATACAGTTAATATAATAATGTATAATATAGTTTTTATATTATAAAATGTTACTACACTTTGACCCCGGATGTGTTTTTGTTATATGATTGCGTTTACCGTACTTTAGAGTAGACTACCGGTAAATGCTTTGTACCTATCGGTATGATTAAAATGAGTATTTTACTTATAAAAAGACAAATTGATTTAATTTCTATACAGCTCACCCTCAGACCAAATAACAGAGCGCGTGAATCCGGTTTCGTAAACATGTGTGCACTTAGTGAGGTGTAGTTTGATTGTAGTGTGATTGTAAATGTGTGCGTGTGAGCTTGAATGCACAGAGTGGAGGTGTAGTTTTGGCATGCTTCACTATATTGTTCGCAGCGCTATGTCTTGATTTTTTATTTGGTCTGAGAGCTCACTTAAACCACTATGTATATAAAAAATTAATTAATCGTCACGCTCAAACGGGGTTGATCGGTACGATATTTTTAACCGACTTCAAACAGGAAGAGGATAATATATATTTTTTATATGGGTACATAAATCACTTAAGACAGTCTCCCAAAACGCCCCACCATCGTACATTGAAGGGTTTCATGGGTGTGGTGGAATATTAATCCACGAATATTGATAGTGCCATCCACGAAGACGCGCCCCACTCCGTTCCGCTCCGTACTAAAAGTACAGCTTACAGTACAGTAATCGCAGAGCGGAGCGCGTCTTCGTGAATGGCATCTGTAATAATATAACTAATTAGTTAAACTAAAGACTTTGGATCACGCGTCAACATTCCACTGTGCACACGGTTAAAAACAATAACGCAGTGTAAAACTGCCCTGTGATCACAAAATAATAGGTACTAACAGTAATATTGTTACCTTCGATTGGGGAAAACGGTACGGTAATCGTTTTCCCAAATTGAAAAGAAGGTTAAATAATTTCACACAATAGACCTGTGTCCAAATTTTGTCCGTCTTGTAGAAAATTAAAAAATATTGAACACGTATTTTTTCTTTTTTAATGTAATCAAAAGATTACGACGATACATTGAGTTAAAATGTAGCGTGACGTCACGCCTTGCTAGATTTAATACGACGTTGTGACGTAGCGAGCCCCCACTCCCCAACTTTAATGCGTATTTTCTAAGTTATTTTTGATTAATATGATAAAGCAAAAAATACGTGTCTAATATTTTTTTTATTATCTGAAAGACGGACTAAATAGAATTTCTTTTCTTTACCTAGGCAACTACCGTATTATTAAAATCTCAAGTATGTCAAGTACGAATTAATTTGAGGAAATATACACATTATAGGTACACACAGTTCGTCCATAATATAAATACGTCCATTTAATAATGGAAGATATTGGCCTAGATCGAGGCTTCTTGGCACCCCTCCCTTTATAAAACACAATGGTTACATGTTTGTAACACTTGTATGTAACTATGTATGTTAATCGTTATGTCAAGGCCAAATTGATTTTCCTTTGAATATGGGAAATGGGGCTTGAAGACGTTCAGTTTTGAATTATGATGTTCAATGATTCCCTAACGATTTTGTGGTAATAAATTATATTGCTGAGTCGATCGGTTTTCAGTTCACAATTTTTGAAATGCCTTCTATTAGAGTTCCATATCTAACGTTCGAAAATTAAACATGTGCCATAGAGAAAGTTCCTTAGTTTAAGAATAAAAATTAAAAAAACAACAATACAATTATTTATTTTTATAAACAAGGAATATCAATCTAAAAATATATTATTCTTATAAAAAAACAACAAGTCCATTGATGCTCAGTGCACAAACCTTTGTCATTAAAAAAAACCTACATTTTAGATTTCTGAGTTGTGTGCAATTTACATTGATCATTAGATACCATCAATGACTTGAAAAATCTTATTCTCACCTATAGCACACTTCTACCAAAAACTACGTAATTACTTGAAAAAAAAACTTGAATTCAGCCGTTTTAAAACCAACGGGCTTATCTGTTCTGTGTAGCCTTAAGGCTACCGCAAACAAGCGCGACGCGACTCAAATAAAACAATTTCTAAGAAAACTTCACGGTGGAACAATTACCGATGTCGCGTCGCGGTCGCGCCGATCTGCACGACACTTAATAATTAAAATCCACACGTCATTCAAATAAAAAATCATCATGCAACACGAACAAAAAGTTGATTTTTGCAAAGGAAATATTTTTATAATCCAGCCAGATATAGTTTCGACAATAGAGCTCAATTATTGGGTTTTTTATCAGGAATTTCTCAATAGCAGCCTGGAGTCTGGATTTGTGCCCGGTCGATGGCAATAGGCTCGCCCCCTATTACATGGGACTTAAACATAACTGCGAAATGTGGGTCTTATTAAAGGTAAATTTCTGCCTAACCCTTCGAAAATTACAGGTTATGATGCACATGCGCATAGATTTTGGATCGTCATCCTCACAAAATATCTATTTCCAATCTGAACTTGAATCTTTAATTTTAGCCAAATGACGTAGGTGAACGTACGTTAAATGTACTTAAGTGCAATTTAGTGCGTATTGGAATTAGCATTGAATTGGCCAAATATGCAGTGTTTTTAACCAGTTGTACCTAACCAATTTTTTGAAGTGAAAACTTTTTTAGGCGCGTTAGGCATTTTTGAGATGGGAAAAAACAATTGAACTCGCGATACCGTTACCGACACCTCATTTTTGTAAACGCGATTGTACTCTTTATTTATATTACATTACGGATCAATATTCTATGCAAATAGTTTTACTTTAAAGGTTTTGGAAGTTTTTTTTTTTTGTAAACGCGATTGTGCTCTTTATTTAAATAAGGTTATGGACCAATGATCTATACACGGGTTTTTTCTTCCTCCAAGGCGATCTTGTTCAAGTTTTCACTTCTGTCGGCACTCCCGGCGTGCCACAATTTTTTTCAGTAATCGGCTTGTGGCTAAGTAATAACAGTCGCACGGGTCGATTGATCAGGTTAAGCTACACTTGCCGCGGTTGGTCCGTGAATGGGTGTCCATCTTTACATACCCCATGCCTCGGAAAGCACGTTAAGCCGTTGGTCCCGGTTGTCATTTGTGGATTCTTGACAGTCGTTACCAGTCTTACCAAAGGGGTATCGTATTACCCAGTAACTGGGTTGTGGAGGTCAGATAGGCAGTCGCTCCATGTAAAATACTCGTATTCAGCTGCATCCAGATAGACTAAAAGCCGACCCCAACATAGTTGGCAAAAGGCTAGGCAGTTTGATCGTTTCATCGCGTTAGCGACGAGACTTTAGAAGAAGTGTTTAGAAAGGTCCTAAAATCTTAGTTATAACAAGCTAGGTGAGGTATACCTTAATTTTAACGTCTTTTGTATCTCTTTTTTGTAAATGTTTTATTATTGGTAGTAGTGGTAGTACAAACCTTTCTAGTACTGTAGCAATTGAATAACCTATTTTTCTTCACTTTCAGATCAGCATGGACACATTCTGCTCAAGCTCATCTGTAACCAAAGTTTTGTTTAAATCAAGAACATAACCGTATGTATCATTTAATTATTTTTATTTTTCATAGAAATATTTTATAAAAAAATCCAAAAGTGCACGCCTCATAGACATAACGTTGACACACGTTGACGATAAATACTGCAAAAAATCTTTGTAAATATCTTTGAACGAGTTTGATAACGAAAATCAATAGGGCTCATCCGAAAGCAGAGATTAATCCATTGTATGTGACGACGTGAATCATGACGACATACCGACACAATAATTCTCAGCGGAAAGCACTACACGTAATTAAAACTTCCCTGCTAATATGAATTCCACGTATTATTATTGTTATCGAGAGTACTCTCACACGCTGAAGCGTTGTCAGGCGTGCAAAAGAGTTTTTCTGACTCCTATTTAAGTAAATATTATGTTTATTATTAGTGCGAATGCTATTTTACTCTGTTTTCTATATCTTCACAGCTTATTTTTCCAAAACGATTGTGGGTTTTATCATGAAACTCTGTGAAAGAGAATTAAGTTCTTATTTCTCAGAAAACAAAACTACAGTCAGACGGGCGTAAAATAATATTTATTCACTAGCTGTTTCGACAGAAGTTGTTCTGTCCTTTCTTTTATTCATAAAAAAATACTATACTCATATTTTTTCCCAAAGAAAAGAGGACGTTCTTTATTCCCGAATTTGGAATTTTTCAGGGAAACTTTTCCAATTTTCCTTTCTCCAATAACTCTTTTTCGAATAACCAAATTCGGACTATTACGAAAATTTAAAAATTTAAAAAAAAATGCCAAATCGGTCCAGCATTTGATTAAAAATGTACAACGTAGACTCGAGAAGGCTTCATCGGTTTATCGTAGAGGTCAAGTTAAATATATTAATAATTTTAAATTTTTTGCTTTCAAACATGTACCTTTGTTAAAAATCAACGTTAAAGGTGTTTTGACGACCGTCCATAGGCAAATAATTGTTGGTGCTTTTTTTACTACAGGCAAAATTACTAGTTATGATTATGACTAAGTACATAAGCCGCAGGCAATAAAAGTATGAATAGGTTATTAAAAATGTACCTACTGCATGGTGTTCGACTAAATTTAGTTTTATGAAATATTAGCAGCACCCTGCGGTTTCACCCACATAAGTTTCGATCCCGTGGGAATATCAGGATGAAAAGTATGCTATGTGTTAATCCAGGCTATAAATTATCTGTGAGCCAAATTTCATCAAAATCCGTCCAGTAGCTTTTGCGTGAAAGAGTAAAAAACATCCATCTATCCATCCATCCTCACAAACTTTCACGTTTATAATATTATTATATTATATTAAGTAAAACGTTGGAAAATAACTACTTATTTAATGTCTTGTTGGTGTAGTGGTCGCAAGGGCTACTGCTGATCATGAGGTCCTGGGTTCGATTCCCGGGTGTGGCAAAGTGTTTTTGAGTTTTTTCATCAGGAATTTCTCAGTAGTAGCCAGAAGTCTTGATTTGTGCCCGGTTGATGGAAATAGGCTCGCCTTCTGTCCACATGGGACTTAAACATAACTGTCGAAATGCAGGTGTACTAGATACCCCCGAAACAGATGGACCGATTTTGACGGAACTTTCACTGGCAGATGGCTGATGTTTTAAAGAGTAACGTGGGTGAAGCCGTTGCTAGCAGCTAGTAGACAGTATATAGCCACAATCAGTTCTACAAAAACTAGGTACTAGTTGTACCAAAATGCGTAACCTGATTAATATTCGATTTTAAGATTAAATCGGATAGAACTGTAAATAACTACAAAACATCAACTTTGCATGTCATGGTCTGTTTATTAGTCTATAATAGGCTAGTATAATTACTGTCCTCTATCAACCTTCCTATTTTGTTACAGTCAACCTCAAAAACATGTGTGTGTCGACAAGAATTCGATCGAATCCGAGTTCCATAATACTGTACCAATGTGTAGCTATAATTAAGTATCAAATGTGAACTTTGTGGGTACATATTGAAACAATTTAATGGAACAAATATTGTAGATAATCAAAAAACAGTGGCACTCCGGGAGTGCCGACAGAAGTGAAAACTTGAACAATTTAAAAAAAATACTTCCAAAACTTTTAAAGTAAAAATACTTGCATGGAACATTGATCCGTAACGTAATATTAATAAAGAACATAATCGCGTTTACAAAAATGAGGTGTTGGTAACGGTGTCGCAAGGTCAATTGTTTTTCCCATCTCAAAAATGCCCAACGCGTCTAAAGAAATTTTCACTTCAAAAATTCAAATTTAATTTACTTATAAAACGTCAGAAGCTAGGTGCATGGTTCCCATAGGTCATTTCCTATGGAGAAGAGCCGACAAGAAACTCCACGGATGTCGGATACCCTTTTCACAACACGAATTATTGTTACAAAAATTACAATCAAATTAATTCTTGTCGAGGTACACATCTTCTTGAGGTTGACTGTACCATCATGAGAACCAACATCTGGTCCAAAGGTTGGTCGGGAACAACCAATCATTAATCGATTCCCGAATGCAAAATTGATGAGTGTTTAGAATACTAATTTATCTTCATTGCTTGAAATTAGTGTGAATGTTTTAAAAAAGGGCGAAACGTGGGTGCAAATCTCTGCTTAACCCTTCGGGGATTACAGGCGTTGGTGTTATGTTACTGTTGTTTTAAAAAAATTGGGTGGTTATGGGTCTTTTCCGTATTTTTTGTTTTGTTTGGATCACGAGTCAAAGCCAGATTCATGAACGTAAACAAAATTAGTTTATTCAATACTTTGTGGACAAACAAAGATTTTAGAAAATATTTTCACTAGGAGGTAATTAGGTAATGTATAGAAAAAACTAATGATATGTATCGGTACCAAATTTTATTTTATTGAATGTTTTCCAATTATCATTCATGACTTCGATAAATAAACACATATAAATGTAACACTTCATAATGAAAATCAAAACGCCTTTTATATGCAACGCACACAGAAAATTCACTACTGCGAATAATACAAACATCAAGGTGTTACCAGGCGATTTTTCTCTCATGCGTTTTGTTTTCAAAATATTTCAGAGAAAAAACATTCACATTGGCAATAAGGTTGTCAATCCTCTGTATAAAAATAGAAAAAGCTGTGACGTAAACAAAGAGCCAACTGCCAATGAACGAACAGTTATTAATTACATCACTGGTTTTGTTTTTATTTGTGTACGGTCACTTGATCCGCCATTGCCAATCTTTCACTATTCACGTTTATAGTGTTTGATATTATTCGGAACTTGAATTTAGATTTAAGAACAATATTTGAATTTGGAATTACTGTTATTTCTTTTTTATTTAGATACCTATCCATTGTGAAATTTATTTTATGCAGGATTTTATTCGGTGGATGAAAGTGTGCGTGTAAAAAAATTACTCAGCCTTTGGCTTTGCAAAAGTTTTAATCGAAACTCTAAAAAGCATCCATAAAACAAAGAAAAAGCAGTTCCGTTCTCCTTAATTATTAAAGAATCGTAACTCGGAAGTTAGTTCGAGTGTCCACACCGTTGTAGGTCCGTGAAGACAGTCGTAAAATTAAAAGCACTTAATAATTGAAGTAAACGGCACTTCGAACTTCTACCAAAGTTCAGAAGTTTAGTCGGCACCAGTTAATAAACTATTTGGCACAAAAAGCGAAGTTGGCCGGACGAACCGGAGCGATTTACGCCAAGTCACTTCACTCCCACTCTCGGGTATATTTTACAAGTATACTTGAGGTACTTGTGAAGTCCTTGCTAGGTTTTTGAGGGTACTTTGTAAAAATAATCTAGAATAAAATATAATGTTGCGTAGAACCAGGTTTTTACAGGATAGAGGAAAAACAATATTTTTTGTGTTTTACTTATAACTTTATGTAAAATACAATAACTAATTTTCTTTCTGTCTTTCTAAAACAGGTAATGTAAACGTTTAAAATGTCGGCTGATATTTTAGAAGTGCTCTGGAGATAAAAGACAAAGTTTACTTCAAAAGTCGTTTTGATGTTAGACATTGGTCTGACTAGATTGGATCGCAAACTCACAAAGAAGAAATAAAAGAAATAAAAAAAAATCTTGATAAAGGTCATTCTGTTATGTTACCTTGTAAGCCTACCTAATTAAACGAAATAAATAAATAGATACTCGAGTTTAGTTGTAAGTATTGCAAAGAACAACAGAAGAAATTAAACCAAACTATTTCATCAACCAACTAAACAGTGGTCTGCAAACTCATTAGTCAATAGAGCCAAATATCAATACTATAACGACCGGGTTTCAGACTGGCTAAAGTAGACTCATCCTTCATGGGGTACTGTTTAAAATGTTATAATAAAATACCTCCCCACATACTCCAACTGAACGAAACGAAATTTAAATCTTGTATAAAACGCACACTATGCTGCCAAGCATATTATAAGTTGGGGGATTACATCGCTGATAAAAATGCTTGGCTTAGCGCTGGTCCAGCTCCACAAGGGCACATAAATTAATTGATGAGCATTCGAAAGTGTTGTTGCGGCTGATGAAGATTGTAAAAACTATGTTTCTTTGTATAAATTCAATCTCTTTGTATTGTATAATTGCATATCACATGTGTGGGCATTGTGACCACGTACATTCCATAATGCTACCATTACCTAGGTACGTCTTTCATTGACTTGAATGTGCCCTGGCGGCTGAGAGTGTCATGCTCACTCAAATGTCTCGCTGATGGTGGCGTGTGTGTTGGATCATTGAGTTCCCTTCAAAATGGTTGAGCTAAATGGTGCTGATCCATGCGTCATGTTCGTGAACGGGCGCCGTCAGTAGGGACTGGTCATCTCTTAGCTGCCACGGTTTATTTTAATTTTTGAATTGTTTTTATTTTTGTTTTTAGTTACGGACGCTTTTAACGTGCACGTCTTTCTACATTGTTCTCACATGTATAATTTCAACATGAATAATGTAACCAATATTTTGTAACAATTTTTTTATTTAAAAGAGTGTCCGTGGAGTTTCTTGCCCGTTCTTCTCCATAGGTACCTACTACGCTTTGGAATGGGCAACTAGCTTCATCTTTCTGACTGACCGACCCCTTGACAATTCAAAAGTACCTGTAATTGGTTTATTTGAAATAAATGCTTTGAGTTTGAGTTTTGAGTTTGACTAAGATTTCTTATGAGAGCCAATCCTTTGTGTGTACAAACTGTCTCAATACACTTTTCTGAATCTTAAAACTTCCATCCTCTTTCAGTCCACGTTTTCTAAAATTAACTTGCTCAGAAGCAGGATGCCTTCATCATCATATCGGCTGATAATAATATGATGAAGGCATATTACATAACAAGTTAACCTTGGAAAACTTAAATGATTAATTTTCAATGTCCTTTTAATTTTTAGTGAAAATATTTCGGAAGTAAATCTTTGAAATATGGTTTGAATTTAGAATAAAACTTGATATCTTGCTTAATGACCAAAACCCCGACCCCTGTGCATACGCGCAGGGGTCGGGGTTTCAGTAATTACAAAAGAGTGCGAGCGTAGATATACAATGTATATCTACGCTCGCACTCATCGACATATGTACAGACAGAGCCGCAGTATATAGGCCAAAGAGCAGCATGCGGCTCACGAGCCATTGTTTGCCGACCACTGAACTTACATCACGCCTGTATCCCCCGAAGGGTTAGGCAGAGGTATACCTATAATAAATCCACATTTCGGCGTTTATGTTAAGTCCCATGTAATAGGGGGTGAGCTTATTGCCATCAACCGGCCATAAATCCAGACTCCGGCGGGCTGCTACTGAGAAATGTCAGATGGAAAAACCCAATAACACTTTTGCCCGACCCGGGAGTCGAACCGAGAACCTCATGTTCAGCAGCAGTAGCACCTGTGGCTACTAGAACAATTTAGGCAGCCCAACCAAACTAACCAACTACTTTGTTAAATTACGCTGACAAAATTACCTCTCTCTTCCAAAGTGGCCATTGAAAGCTCTCATCAATCTAAAAAAATCAAACATAATGCTTTCAGCCATCCATTCCTTTGTTTAAACTTGACAGTGAAAGGTTCAAGGCCACATAGTCGATTTTCTCGGCTATTCCCCCAAATGGGGATGACATGGCAATAATAAAATTACGTTTTAACATCCCCCAAGTTTGAACAGAGAACCATCCGCATAACTTATATAGTTCCAAAGTTTTTACGATCTCTTGGGGGTAACAAATAATAATTGAAAAATTTCATTGCTCGAGTTCAGGCTAAATTATATAACTTTATGATTTTGAAACTGACTTAGGTAGAGCTTGCTCGTAAAAAAGATATGGCTGTCCAGTGGTTTAGTTATTTTCCTTCTTTTGCTTGTTTAAATATTTTAAAATGTTAAGTTTGTAAGTCCTTCAAAAGTGAAATGTTGAAGTTCATATAAACGCACCATAAAATAAAAAAATACTATCGCAGTCTAAAACCCTTGAGTTACTTGACCTGTTTACATAATTTTTCCTAAAGTACAACAGAAATGAAAAGGTATATTCCACAAATCGTCATTTTTATACCAACACAATGCGTCACATTTTCAAAGGCCCCAACGAATTTGATGGGGGGCCTTTCACATAAATGACGGAACTCGGTAACATCCGTGGTTGGGGACTGTCGGCAATAAGCTTTATTTTGCTCTTTTTCGTGGAAATAAAAGGTGTCGCTTCCTCAAAACGTGTATCCCTTTGAATAACATTATTTTATACGTTTTCATTTGCAATATCGTGAAACCTTTTATTTTTTATGTTTAATTACGAAAACCACAGTATAAAATTACATATTTCAAAGACTTTTCGCTGCTTAAGTATGTTTTTTATATTCAGTCACTTTAATTCAAAGCATGCATTATTCAACTATGAGAATTTTAAATTTCTGACTGAAATTCCAGCAGTTTGCAATAAAAATATTTAGCACGTCATAAAATATTTTAATGTTGAATTTAGATGCGTCGTCTTTTAAATGTTAAGAGCAGTATTCTGAAATAATTTCAAGTACACACGGCTACACATCAAGCGAGATCAGCATAAACTGGAAATCTATAGCTTGATGTGTAGCCGTGTGTACCTAACTATGAAATGGTTTCAGAATGTATAACATAACGCTGGATAGGCAAAGGTGTACCCATTAGTAAATACACCCACATTTCGTCAGTTATGTTTAAGTCCCATGTAATCCCCTATTACATGGGACTTAAACATAACTACGCGCTTGGTATGACCACAATAGAAACGGGTTTTGTCGACGGACGAATAAACGAAATAACAGATTGTGATTGTTTATCTGTCATTCTGTCTATTCGTCCGTCGAAAACCCGTTTCTACGGTTGTCATCCTACGCGTGCTAGTGAACCTATTGCTACTAACCGGGCACAAATCCAGATTCCGGGCTGCTACTGAGAAATTCCTAATGGAAGAACCCACTAACACGTTGCCAGACCTGGGAATCGAACCCAGTACCTTATGCTCAGCAATAGCGCTTGCGACCACTAGACCAACGAGGCAATCTCAGAATTATATTTAAAAATATATTTTAATGAATTTTTTAAGATATCTGAAGCTTGATACATTTCTTGGATAGCTACCAATCACAGAAGCGAATGTTTTTATTTCTACATCTGTTTTATTCGCCCCGATACTTTTAATTTTTTTCTCTCGATATATATATATATATGTTTCATTTATTGCGGATCACACATAAAGGTACATACAATTCATATAGTATTAGTAACAAAGACTTGGAAACTATGTTAGTTAACGAACGAACGAACGAACGTGAAAATCTACTATCTATAATCTACTATGAACGTTACTATATTTCTAAATGTTTTTTTTTTATTTTATTTAGAAAGTTCTCTTCGTTTGAATACTAAATTAAATGTTTAGACAGAAATATACAGGGTGTAAAAAGACTCATCACACAGCTGTTATCTACGCATTATGTACATCTAACTAACATTGAGTAAAAAATATTTCTGGGATCCTTTTATTTTTAATGTGAAAAACAGCTGTTTACCGCAACGCGTAAAAAATTGTGCTGGAGGATGCATGCAACGGTAGTTACTGGAGTTGTGGAGGCATTTAAAGTTAAGTTATAACATTGAAAAATTGTAAAAAAAAAAGTAAATTTAGTTGGACCTTGGCCTTAAATATCTCCGTAACCAGATGGTTCCCAGGTATGGTCCAGTACAAAAAAATATCACAACTTAAGTCTCGACTTTGTTAAGCGTCTTTTTACACCAATTATTTAAGTAGATATGCTTCGATTTGTTTTCTCAAGAAGCTCTTTTCTCTTTTTTCTTTTCACCGGTAGCCCGCGCAATTAAAATTTTCTTACTTTTTTTGTAATTTGCATGTCAGTATCAGGTTGTATGTTGATCAAAATATGACTCACGACCGTAACAAAAAATACGTATAAGTACTTACAGAATTATAACCATTAAAATCATCAATACAACTATTTCATGACATCGTGACATTTTAGGTCAATTCTTAGAGAGTCATATCGATGAGTTTAATGATTCCAATTCTAGGTATAAATACACATTTGTTACAGTCGCGAATCGTATTTTGATCAACGTACAACCTGACACTGACCTGCAAATTGCAAAAACGTAAGACAATTTTAATTACGCGGGCTACCTCAGCGCATTCCCCTTAACTTGTAAAAAAACAAGGACTGATGTAAGCCGAATCGGTCTGATTACAAAACAAGGTTTTTCATTTGAATTAGTTTATGGTTCTGTCTACCCACATGGAAGAAGACGTTAGTTTATTTATGTATGGTTTAAACCATCGAGACAATTTTTAGGGTTCCGTACCTCAAAAGGAAAAAACGGAACCCTTATAGGATCACTCGTGTGTCTGTCTGTCTGTCTGTCTGTCTGTCTGTCTGTCTGTCTGTCTGTCTGTCTGTCTGTCCGTCTGTCACAGCCAATTTACTCCGAATCTAATGGACCGATTAAGTTGAAATTTGGTACACATATGTATTTCTGTGACCCAAACACGAATGTGTAACGTAAATAATTTAATTTTGAATATAGGTGTCACTTTTGGGGCGCAAACAAGAAAATTAAAAAAAAAAGTTTTGCTAACAGTATCGTGTGACATATCAAATGAAAGGGCTTGTTGCGGGGATCTTAAATATATTTTTTATATAATTATAAAATAAATACTTTTAAAGATATTTAATAAATTCAATGAAAATTGACCATTCCCCCCCCCTTATCTCCGAAACTACTGGACCAAAAATTTTGAAAAAAATACATAGTATGGTTCTTTACTCATAGATTACAGGAAAACCTATAAGAAGTCTATGGTCTTAAAATAACATGGTAAATCTCTCAATATTGTGCGTAAAACTTACATTTCGTCGCTCGGCATCCAAAAGGCCCATCTCTCTAGCTACTATAATATCAAAATATCAAAAGTGTTTGACCGTCTGCTTAATACACAAATAAATAAAACTGTAAATGTTCATGACAACCAATTCAGGTTTCGGCGTGGTTTAACAACAGAAAGTGCAGTGTTGTGCCTGCATACTATCACATACTTACTATACACAGCGTGGGATGCCGATTTATGCTAGGTTCATCGATTTATTCAAGGTTTCTGATCTGGTTGCTTATGACGTATTGTGGAGAAAGATGGAGAAGGATAGGTTGCCAACGGAGCAAACATATTTAAATAGTGGTATGGTAACCAGATCAATAGGTTGGAATGCGGGGTGAGGCAGGATTGGCGAGCTCAGCAGCACCAGAGTGGGTTGCTATATAGATGGTATTTGTGTAAATAATATTAGCTATGCAGATGATATGGTGCTTCTGAGCGCATCAATCTGTGGTGTCAGAAAGTAATTGGTCGCCAAATGTGAGCAGTATGCCAAAACACATGGTTTGATGTATAACTCCAATCGGTCGGAGATCATGGTCTTTGAGGCTGGGGGCAGACCGGGTTATGTACCACCTGTATTACTCAATGGGACTCCACTACAAAGAGTATTTACGTTTAAATATCTTGGTCATATATTGACCCCTGACCTCAATGACGGACTCGATATTGAGCGGGAGCGAAGGGCGTTGTCGGTAAGGGCAAACATGCTGGCTCACAGGTTTGCACGCTGCTCACTTAAAAAGCCAAAATTACTCTGTTTCGAGCTTATTGTACAACGTTTTACACGTGCAGCCTGTGGGCTAGATATACCCAAAGGTCATGCAACGCCCTTCGAGTCCAATACAACAACGCTTTCGGGGTATTGGTGGGGCTGCCCCGTTTTTGTAGCGCATCGGGAATATTCGCGGACGCACATATTAATTGCTTTTACGTAACGATGCGAATGAGGTGTGCATCCCTGGTACGCAGAGTACGGGCCAGTTCCAACAATATCGCTAGCAGTCTGGATTGCATGTACATCAATCACTGCAGTGCCATCTCCCATGGGGTGAAATAAATTTAAACTAGATTACGTGGGGCACTCAGAAAGTTTTGTGATACTAGAAAAAAATATACTACAGGTTATATTTTTTTTTATTATATCTTTTGAAAGAACTCTCCATTGGCGTCTGTCTATACACAGTTTTATACGTCTAAACAAATTTTCATAACACATTTTCCAGTCCGCATCAGACACCTCTCCAATCTCCTTGTCAAATGCACCCAGTGCATCTTCAGGTGATGAAAACTGTTTTCCTTTGAGTTGATTTTTTATTTTGGGGAACAAGAAAAAGTCGCACGGAGCCAAATCGGGACGGTAAGGAGGATGACCTTTAAATTTGACCGGTGTGCTGTCCAGAAAGTCCCTTGTTTTGAGCGCCGAGTGGGCCAGCGCGTTGTCGTGGTGAAGCAGTAGCCCACGGAGGCCAGTGTTCGGTCGCTTGCTGCTTGCAGTAGTAAAAACTTCTGGCAAACATTTGGTAACATACCATTCAGCATTGATGCTTCTTTTATCTCGTCAGGGTACTGACACCAGATAACCTGGTAGAAAAAAAAAAAACTTGCGGTCAACATTTTGCCTGCACTTCTGGCTCACTTCACTTTGGTAGGCGTTGGTTCATTTTGGTTCAACAGCCACACGGTCGACTGACGCTTCATTTCTGGATCATATTGAAAAATCCAAGATTCATCACCCGTAATGATATCTTAAACGCGCCGAGACGAGCCTGCTACCAATTTTGCTATCATGTCTCGGCACCGTTCTACCCGAACCTCCTTCTGACCCTGCGTTAGATTTTACGGTACCAGCGTGAAACTATCTTTCATAACCGAAGATGCCTGTGTAGAATTTCATGCAGTGTGCACACTTCCCGATCCAATCGGCAGTTTACATCTATATATCTTGACATTTTAAACTTTGCTTTTTTGTGTTTTTTCAAAAACTAAGTATGTTTTTTTTTTATTGGATGCTGTAGAATGGTAGTAGACCATGGTCTGAACAACGTTTGTTCTAGCAAAACTGTGATTCAAATTTCACGGTGTATGCTGAACCTCTTCATATGTAATTCGCCTATTCTCTTGAATTACATTTTTCACAGCCAGCACTTTTTGTTATGTAACAACCGTCATAGGGCGGCCACTTCTTTCTTTGTCTGCCAAAATTACTAGACCACCCATAAATTCGTTGAACCAGCGAAAAACAGTCGCTTTAGAAGGGCTTTTTTCTATGAACACCATTCGAAGTCTTTCAAACGATTCTTCTGGTTTTAGTCGACATTTGAAATCGTACAAAATCATCGCGCGAAAATGTTCTCGTTATAAATCCAGTTTTCAGTAAGACAGAGTATTTTGATTTTGCTCGTAAAAAAATGTGGAGGGAATTTCGAATTTGGAATGTTATGTTTTTTTGTAATAAGTAGTCATCGTTTTAATTGACATCAAAACCAGCCAATATTCTACAAGTAGACAAAAACTGTTAGTCGCAAAACTTTCTAAGTGACCTCGTAAAATAAGTTAACATAGTTCATAAGTTTACTAACACAATGAGTCCTTGTTACTTGAATAAAGAAAAATATCTGGATGTTTTTTTTTTTTTTGAACGACATTTTCTAAAAGTGAAAAAAAAAACAAAAACCAAATCAAATCAAACTTTATTTGTGAACATAGGGGTACAGAAAGGTCTTAAAAATATACATTTTAGCGTGATCTCACCTAGCTAGATCGATTTATCGCTCCTGAAACCCCCCTGCATACTAAATTTAATAAAAATTCTTGGAGCCGTTTCCGAGATTCAGATTATATATATACATAGGTATATACAAGAATTGCTGGTTTAAAGGTATTATTATTATATTAATACCGCGAATGTGATTTTTTTTACGAAAATCAGATTTTTGTTTTATGTCATTCTACACGTTCAAATAAGTGACACTGCAATTTAATTTTTTTTTTTAATGTCACATTCGCGGTATTGGATGCCGAGCGACGATTTGTAGTTGGAATGTATGGGAGAACATGTTTTTCAACTACAATGTTAAGTTTGTTCTTGGGATAAATAAATTCATCTCAACTACGGAACCCTTCATTGTGCGTAGTCCGACACGCACTTGGCCGGTTTTTTTTTAAATTATGAATTTGTCTATTACTATTGAAATCTTATTCCTAGTTGTACTAAGTGGTCAGTTTTATATAAAGATCTTTACATTATTCGGAAAAGGTCTGAAAAAATAAATGGTCCTAAGGTTTAAACCTGCTGCGTCTGAAGATAAACCTGTTTTGTAATAAGACGGAATTAGATTTTCACGTAATCACTGCAGTTGCCGGTGCTAAATTAAATTCTTCCGGCACTTTTAAATCCGTTTGAGAAAAATAATCCTTCTTGGTGGAAGTACTAGATTTGTTAATTGAAATTCTCTGCGAGACTAAACTATTACCTTTTTTTAATCCATGTTACTATTGTTTTATTTGGATTTAAATAATTGTTGGTATTTTTTTGTAGCAAAAATTTAAATCCGAATTGTTACGTAACTGAACTGAAATTGGAAACAAATTAAATCGATTAAAAATCGAAAGTTTTTTTTCATGATATCTGTCTTTATTGAAATAGTTTTTGTTATTACTTTTAATTGATATTATACACTAGCCCGGGTAGCTCTTACTTATTTTTCGACTCCCAAACTAACTCCAATACAAGAACAATATTCACCATAGGTATAGTCCCTGTTTTTGTTCCGGGGTGGAAAATCTTCATGTTCTCCGCCCTGGGGCGGGCGAAAGGGTCTGTCAGACTCCTACTAACTAAAAACCCCAGTGTTCCCTTCCCACACTTAGACCGGAGATCATGAGATCTTTTGCGCCTTCCATGATCCCCGAACCATAGGTAATCCTCGACCAACTCTTATGCTTAAAGACTTAGAAATTCCTTTAAAGAAAATCACAAATTAAACGTTCCTCTATAAAATTTATGTTTTAAATTTTCCACTAAACTCAGTATTTTATATACTAAACCGGTATACCACAGCCAACTGAATCAAATTTACCGGCACCTCCACGCTATGAGATGAGCGTCTTGAAGATTTAATATTCGAAGCTTCACCAAAATTGGACCGAAGCAATTTGCCTTTATATTAGACTAGCGGACGTCACGCGGTTTCACCCGCGTAGTTCCCGTTCTCGTGGGAGTACGGGGATAAAATATAGCCTATGTTACTCGCTGATAATGTAGCTATCCATTGCTGAAAGAATTTTTCAAATCGGTCCCGCAGTTTTTAAGTTTATTCGTTACATATAAAAATACAAATCTTTCCTCTTAAAATATTAGTATAGATCGTTGGCAGACTAAATTCGTTCACCTGTCTCAAGAAAAAATTCAATCAAGAAGTTATTGGTTTGGGCTTTGAAGAAGCTGTTGCATTTGATGATGCAATGATTTGCTAAAGCCTTGTGTAGATTAAGAATTCATTTGCTTGAGATAGGTACTGCTGTTTCCAATGAAGATGATTCAAACCATTTTCTTTTATTTTTACAAGCTTTGTTAAGATGATAGGCATAAGCGCGCGTTGTGCAAAATATTATAAATTCGAAAGAAACTCTGTCTGTTTCGTTTTTACGTCTTAACAGCTAAACGGATTACGATCAAATTTGTCCCACGGGTTTACTATGACATAGGTCACTCCAATTTAAATAAGATTAGACATTTAAATCAACTTTTTTTACAGTCCGTTCAACCGATTTTGACTTCTATTGCGTCGCATGACAAATGGCAGCTGCAGTAAACAGTTGGTATTGTAACCACTTTTTAGCTTTTAATGCCATTCTTATGTCTACGGTATAGAAGCCCATCAGTGGGATAGAATAGGTAGGTAAATAAGAATAAAGTCACCTAAATTATAGGGGAAGTTTTCAAAATTCGTTAAAGTATTTTTTCATATCTCTAACTAGCTGCGCCACGCGGTTTCACCCGCATACGTCTCGATTCCGTGAGAATATCGGGATAAAAAGTATCCTACTTCCAAATCAAAATCATGGTCTACCCATGTGCCAAATTTCATACAAATCCATTCAGCCATTTTAGCGTGAAAGCGTGACAAACAAACATACAAAAAAATCTAATCTTTTTAAATAATTATAGTGCGCTTAAGGACGCGTTTACAAAATTGATAGGTAAAGAATCGAGCTACTACATTGACACAGGTCACACATACAAGTGTAAGCACGGTAAATTGCGGGAATAGTAGTCAAGTGAACAAATTTTGATATTTGAAAGTTTATTTTTTATTTGTTTATGTTATAATACATGAGAACCTACAAAAAACATTCCGTATTGCTGTTTATATTATATTTGGGCTCGTTTTGTAAGTTATGATGAGACCTTACCTCCGGACCTGATGGAGTGATCTGAAGGTGTACTTCGGTGACTGCTACTGGATCTCCTAGACTACTAGAACTAGGTCTGCCGAGTTTGGGCTCGTTTTGTTAGTTATGATGAGACCTTACCTCCGGACCTGGTAGAGTGACCTGAAGGTGTACTTCGGTGACTGCTACTGGATCTCCTAGACTACTAGAACTAGGTCTGCCGAGTTTGGGCTCGTTTTGTTAGTTATGATGAGACCTTACCTCCGGACCTGGTGGAGTGACCTGAAGGTGTACTTCGGTGACTGCTACTGGATCTCATAGACTACTAGAACTAGGTGTGCCGAGTTTGGGCTCGTTTTGTTAGTTATGATGAGACCTTACCTCCGGACCTGATAGAGTGACCTGAAGGTGTACTTCGGTGACTGCTAGTGGAACTCCCCGACGATTAGAACTAGGTGTGCCGAGTTTGGGCTCGTTTTGTTAGTTATGATGAGACCTTACCTCCGGACTTGATGGAGTGACCTGAAGGTGTACTTCGGTGACTGCTACTGGATCTCCTAGACTACTAGAACTAGGTCTGCCGAGTTTGGGCTCGTTTTGTTAGTTATGATGAGACCTTACCTCCGGACCTGGTGGAGTGACCTGAAGGTGTACTTCGGTGACTGCTACTGGATCTCATAGACTACTAGAACTAGGTGTGCCGAGTTTGGGCTCGTTTTGTTAGTTATGATGAGACCTTACCTCCGGACCTGATAGAGTGACCTGAAGGTGTACTTCGGTGACTGCTAGTGGAAATCCCCGACGATTAGAACTAGGTGTGCCGAGTTTGGGCTCGTTTTGTTAGTTATGATGAGACCTTACCTCCGGACTTGATGGAGTGACCTGAAGGTGTACTTCGGTGACTGCTATTGGATCTCCTAGACTACTAGAACTAGGTCTGCCGAGTTTGGGCTCGTTTTGTTAGTTATGATGAGACCTTACCTCCGGACCTGGTGGAGTGACCTGAAGGTGTACTTCGGTGACTGCTACTGGATCTCCTAGACTACTAGAACTAGGTCTGCCGAGTTTGGGCTCGTTTTGTTAGTTATGATGAGACCTTACCTCCGGACCTGGTGGAATGACCTGAAGGTGTACTTCGGTGACTGCTACTGGATCTCATAGACTACTAGAACTAGGTGTGCCGAGTTTGGGCTCGTTTTGTTACTTATAATGAGACCTTACCTCCGAACCTGATGAAGTGACCTGAAAGTGTACTTCGGTGACTGCTACTGGATCTCTTAGACTACTAGAACTAGGTGTGCCGAGTTTGGGCTCGTTTTGTTAGTTATGATGAGTCCTTACCTCTGGACTCGATGGAAGGACCTGAAGGTGTACTTCGGTGACTGCTAGTGGAACTCCCCGACGATTAGAACTAGGTGTGCCGAGTTTGGGTTCTTTTTGTTAGTCATGATGAGACCTTACCTCCGGACCTGATGAAGTGACCTGAAAGTGTACTTCGGTGACTGCTACTGGATCTCCTAGACTACTAGAACTAGGTGTGCCGAGTTTAGGCTCATTTTGTTATTTATGATGAGACCTTACCTCCGGACCTGATGAATTAGTAGTCACCGAAGTACACCTTCAGGTCACTTCATCAGGTCCAGAGGTAAGGTCTCATCATAACTAACAAAACGAGCCCAAACTCGGCACACCTAGTTTTACTCGTCGGGGAGTTCCACTAGCAGTCACCGAAGTACACCTTCAGGTCACTCCATCGAGTCCGGAGGTAAGGTCTCATCATAACTAACAAAACGAGCCCAAACTCGGCACACCTAGTTCTAGTAGTCGAGGAGATCCATTAGTAGTGACTGAAGTACACCTTCAGGTCACTCCATCAAGTCCTGAGGTAAGGTCTCATCATAACTAACACAACGAGCCCAAACTCGGTACACCTAGCTCCACTCGTTTATTGGTTCCAGTAGCAGTCTTCGAAGTACACCTTCAGGTCACTCCATCAAGACCTAAGGTAAGGTCTCATCATAACTAACACAACGAGCCCAAACTCGGCACACCTAGCTCCACTCGTTTATTGATTCCAGTTCCAGTCTTCGAAGTATACCTTCAGGTCACTCCATCAAGTCCGAAACGAAATGTAAATTTATAATCCGTAGGTAATTCAAGAAAAAATATAAAAAACTAATCTTACCTTGATTGTCCGTAGTCCGCACAAAACACGTGAAGTATCAAGTTTGGTATGTCAAATATTTTGTATTCGTACAGCGATCTTTTTCAACACGAGCTGGTGGTTACAAGCGACACAGTGTCCACTCACGACGGCGGCCGAGCGCAGACTAATATTTCGTTACAAATTTTTGTGCAATAAATCACGACAATGACCAGTAAAATAACCCTTATATTCAAGCAGTTAAGATGCCTGCGATAAAGCTAAATTTGTTAAAAAACTAAAATAGATTTGATTTTTTTTTGGAGACTATTTAGAACATTTTGGTAGTTTTTTCTACCACATTTTTGATTTGATCATGTCTGCTTACATTAAATATTTTTAAATAAATACATTTCTGTTATTAAATAGAAGAAAAATGTTCCTAAACTCAATACGATATTGTCAATTTTGTGTGAAGAGGCACCGGAAATGATTTTTTACAATATTATAAAACAAAATTTTCAAAAAAAAAATTGCCAAAATTTAAAGATGAAGGCGTAATCTATCTGTGGTAATTATTATTTGCATTTAGTTTGGTTCAGTTCTGCCGTAAAATGTACCGAAAAACTGCTTATTTTGGTCAGATTTGTAAACGCGTCCTTAACGCGAGCTTAAAGCCTATCATTTGAACGTAGGTTAAGTGTAACAAGGCATTAAATGGACCATATTTAACTTCAGAACTACAATTATCATAGTAAATTGACTGTGAGACAGAATTTCCGTCAACCTCGACAAACTTTTATTTTTCAATGCAATTTTTCTTTGAACAAAAAACTTTTCTCTTTTCTCTGAGTCACAATCCAATCATCGAAAATAGGATCGAAGTGTTGATTGTTAATTATGTCTGTCTGTCACAGATGTTCGCGTTCTATTTGCTTTTTGAAAAAGTTTATCACATCTTTGCCAACATTACGAAGCGCAAGCTATTTCAGTCATTAAATGAAGGCCAAATGTTTGCAATTAGCAGTTTTAGGGTTACTTGCTGCTACTCAGAAACCATGCGCGTGATTACAAAAATGCTGTCTCATTCTTGTAGTAACTTTAATAATAATAATCAGCCAATGGCTTAATTGCCAAGAGCCTCGACCAACACCTAAGGAGGCTCGCATTGGGCAGCTGGATCAAGGGCTTGATTCAGAAAGCGATACTCCTGTACACGGCTCGCATTGTCAGGAGGTTCCTCTCTCTGGAGCCCTGACCACCGGTAGGTTGGACCCTGTTCCCGATACCGGTGGGCTACTATTTTTATATTTTCTTTATTCTAATATTTAAAAATATAATTAATAAGTATTTAAATGAAATAAAAGAAAATAATAATAATACCAGCCTCTTACTGTCATACAAAAAAACAAATCTTTTCTCTTTATAAGTTAGTTTAGATAAGTCTAGGTTTCCTTTACCGATGTCAGTAATGTCTAAGATAAACTAGGACAGTACCTACATAACAATTCAAAAAGTCACATCCGAGCAAGTAGGTAACTTGCTCGGATTCGATCCCACAACTTCAAGTAGCAGTAACTTTAGAAAGATTTTATTTCATTCCCAAACACTTTTCAAGTTCAATTCTAACTAGAATTGAACTTGAAAAGTGTTTGGGAATTAAATAAATTAGAACCTGATTAAACTAATCAGGTTCTAATTTTCGTCATCAAGAATTGTTTCTTTTTAACCGACTTAAAAAAAAGGAGGAGGTTCTCAATTCGTCGGGATACTTTTTTTTTTTTTTTGTGTGTTCCCTTTTACTCGAAGACCGCTGGACCGATTTGAAAAATTCTTTTTTTGTTTGAAAGGGTATACTTTCAAGTTGGTCCCATTGTTATTTGGTCACGATCTGATGATGGAATCTTGGAGAAATCGAGGGAACTCTTCAAATGTTATAGGCACATCTATAGCGATTTGGGTATTTTTGATGAGCAGTTGACTTAAGGCTATTTTAACTTAGATAAATTACAAACCAAATCACTAAAAAGTGAAAAACAAAACTTTTTTACAAAAAATACAACCGACTTCCAAACTACAATGTGAAAAATAACTTTAATTTCGGAAGTCGGTGTCAAAAAACTAAAATACTGATCCAAAGACACCGACTTCCGAAATTAAAGTTATTTTTCACTTTGTAGTTTGGAAGTCGGTTGTATTGTTTGTAAAAAAGTTTTTTTTCAATTATTTCTTGTATTATCTTAGGCCACCGAAACGAAAACTATTTCTTAAATTTTTTAACATTATTCCCCTGCCTTGTCCTCAACCATGTCTATATTAGCTCGGTCCAGTCTTGAAGCAAATATTTCTGACTTATTTTTTTCAATTACATTTTTCTTTGGTATTTTAAAATTATAGAAAACCTTTTCTTCAGTAATAAATACAAATATAATAAATAAAAATGTTTATTTCAATTAAAAAAGGCATTTAGACACAATAATATTGGAGATCACCTTTTAAGCAAGGAATTGCTTGTGTTAGGAGACTCTGTGCTTCCCCTTGTCATTATCTTATGCAATTGAATGTAGGCAATGTAAACATGCAGAAAAATAAAATAAATGGGTAATTTAAAATTATACAGTAAGTATTTTTTATATTAATTGTACAATACTGAACAAACCTCGTCTTCAGTTCTCCACAACATTATTCAGACCAACTCTCTTATTAGCAACCCGTACCTGACCACTTGTAAAGCTGATTTATTTTATTACGTGCTCATTAGATGCGCACACGCTACAGCGAAAAGACCACTCGAACTTTATTAGAGACTTCCACGATATAAGCGTAGAATTGCAGAAACTTTATTAATAGTTGCGCTGGGTAACAATGTTGTGGATTTCTTTATAACTATGGGAGTGTCATATTATACAACGCTGTTTTATAAGTGAAGATTATTTAACACTAGCTTCCGCCAGTGACTTCGCCCGGGTGAAATCTTTATATATTACTAGCTTCTGCCCGCGACTTCGTCCGCGTGGAATAGTTACTTTGGGCTAACGCTAACTTTAACCCGCGACTTCGTTTACGTAGAAGGTGAAAATAATTTTTTGAAATACAATTCTGTCATACATGATTTTTGCGAAACTTTAACCGTTTACGCAGCGCACGCAGCAGAAGCTCTCAAAAGGAAAAAAAATAACCGGTTTTGAAACATTCTTCATTGGTGCTCTGCTCCTATTGGTCTTAGCGTGATGATATATAGCCTATAGCCTTCCTCGATAAATGGGCTATCTAACACTGGAAGATTTTTTTTTGCGTTCAGGCATACAAACAAACTCTTCAGCTTAGTAATAATATAGCATTGTACTGGTTAAAGAATTTTAAAAGTCTGTCAAGTAGTTTTATACTTATTTTGTAATCCCCTAGTGGGATTTATATATGTCCGTAGATGTCAGTGGCATCACAGCGGGCCCTATCAGAATACCAGTGTTGCGGTATTTTTTTTTTAATATCGCAACGTTATGCTGAGATGGCCTTTTTGGCACAGGACGTTATTATTTTTTTTGTTAGTTTGTTAGTTTAAAATGCTCCTTTCTTATTTTACTTTTTATTACTGTTTGTATTTCCTGTGCGTGTCCAAATAAAATATTTTTCTTTCTTTCTTTCCTTCTTCTTTCTTTTTAATTTTTATTCATTACAAACAAACATACAACAAAAATCAAATCATTTTAAAATTTTAGTTTAGAATCTAAACTAATATAATAAAGAAAAATAAAATTCTGTTATCTATCTAAATTTTAGATAGATAACAGAATTTGAGAGCAGTGGTGGCTGTGGTAACGGCCGCGTCTTATAAGTCGTAGGTCCGAACCCTGACAGACGCTTTACTTTGTGTAAATTATTTCATCACCACTGCTCTCAAAACAGTGAAGGAAAACATCGTGAGGAAACCGGCATGTCCTACAACCAAAAATTCAAAGACGTGTGACATCTACCAACCCGCACTGGGCCCGCGTGGTGGATTACAGCCCACTCCCTCTCACAGAGAGGAGGCCTGTGTCCCAGCAGTGGGAACATTATAGGCTGATTATGCGATATACTATATACTATGTTTTGTGATTCCAACTGGGTCATTAAGTGCGCTATTAAAATGTTTTTGAAGGGTCACATTGTAACAAATCGGCCAATGTCAGCTCAATTAAATATTCGCTCGGAACTAGTAAGTACGTACTTAACCTTTAATAAAAGCATCGCCCAACCGTTATTTTCAAACAACATTTTATTTCATAATTATATTTTTGATCTCAGTTTACAAAAGCTATACAGACCATATCGAAAAAATAACCCACGATTTTATTCGTTCCAGCCTAAATTCTTTATTCGTTTAAATCCCTATGCTAAAATATTTTAGCATATCTCCCTAACCTGACCTCATTACCCTCTATCGGTGAATAGAAGAATAGTAAAAAGGTCTCATTATATAACCAAATTTCTTTATATTATGAAGAAAAATCGATATCGAACAGCGGCCTTTTAGATAAAAGAATTTTTTATCGTATCTATAAAGATTAAGGTCTTATATAACTAGGCGCGTTTGTCTTACAGCGCCATTTTAATGGCCCAGCCGTAAAGTTTTGCAGGCGTTGCTCAACTTTTTTTTTTTTTTTTTTTTTGAAATGGCCTCTCGCAGTTTTGACCACTAAGGTCATGGCTGCTTAACCGAACTTTTCCTGTGGTGGCCTTAAGCTTCTACACTTAGAGCCTCCAGCCAGGAGCTTTTAACTATTCTAAATTAAAACTAAGCGAATGCTCGCTAAGGGCACCCCCTGTGGGGTACGAACCTCGGCTTAGGGCATCGCTGAGGGGAGGACAGCAAGAAGGGACAGGCTGGATCAAATTTATATTTACATCATGATTATTATGCGGGGTATTTAAAGCTACGTGCTCAGCTGCAACAACTGCTGGCACCTCGTTTTCGAGCAAGGGTCGGGGAGGAGTTTCATTGACTCGGGGACGCGGTCGCGATCGCAAAGGACCTCGGCGGCGAGGTCGGAATGACGGGAGGCGTCTGTTTTTGTATACTGTACTGGTGGCCCTATTCTGCTCCTGGAGGAGTGTAATGGGGTCATCTGGGTCGGAAAGAGTATGCCTCGGTCGGCGAATCTGACTGATACGGGAAGGGATGTAGTCGGCTGACTCGACAATCAGAGGATTGCGATGTTTGGGAGCGGAGTCAAAGTAACTCTTGGACATGCGTTTTAGGAATTGGCGGATCGTTGGGATCTTACAGTCGAGATGGAGGATCTCGTTTCTGACATAAAAGGGGGCTCCCGTGGCCTTACGAAGGAAACGGTTCTGTAGGGTCTGCATCCTATGGATGGAATGGGGTTTGGCGTGAGCAAAGACTGATCCCGCATAGGTCATGATGGGGCGGATGCACGCTGTGTAGGTTCGCAATTTGCACTTTAGTGACAATTTGCTGCGTGCATTGAGAATAAAATGAAGTCTACCGAGAGCGAAAGCGGCTCGCGAGCGAACCGACTTTATGTGCTCTGAAAAGGAGAGGTGATGGTCGAGTATAACACCGAGGTACTTGGCTCGCTTCTCCCAAGGGATCGGCTTGCCGAACAAGGTGATAGGTCGGGGGAGGGGGAGGGCTCTGGATCTCGGTTTTGTGAATAAAACCGCTTGACTTTTGTCGGGATTGACCTCGATTCTCCATTTCCTGAACCAGGCGCCAAGGTTATTGACAGCCCTTTGCAGGTTTAGGAGCATCGTTTCGGTATTGCCTTTACAGATGATCGCAGTATCGTCTGCGAACAGAGCCAAGTGCGTCCATCTGTGTTTGGGAATATCGCTAGTGAATAGGGTGAATGCGAGGGGAGCTATCACGGAGCCCTGAGGGACTCCTGCCCTTATGGGGCGGGGAGAGGATAGGGCTCCTTCGATACGGAAGCGGAAGGTGCGGTTCGACAAGTAGTCTCGAATGATGAGCACGAGACGATCTGGCACACCGAGTTTGTAAAGCTTATATATTAAGCCGTTGTGCCAGACTTTGTCAAACGCTTTCGCAATATCGAAGAAGACCGCACCTGTCCGTCGGCCTTGGGTGAGAGCACCGCTGACCAGCTCGACAATACGGTGGACCTGATGCACGCTAGAGTGCTGAGTTCGAAAGCTGAACTGCTCGTTGGGGATGAGGCCCTTGGTCTCTGCGTAGTCTCTGAGACGCTTATAAATAAGCCTCTCATAGATTTTGCCGAGGACTTTGAGCAAACTGATGGGGCGGTAACTAGTGGGCTCGCTTTTAGGCTTGCCGGGCTTTGGGATTCCTATGACTGTGGCCTCTTTCCACGTCTGGGGGAAGATGTTATTGCCTAATGCACCATTGAAGATGGTGGTCAGTAGCATGATTAAATGGGCTGGGAAGAGCTGGACCACCCTATTGGTGAGTCCGTCTGAACCGGGGGCTTTACGAATATGGAGACCCTTGATAATCTCGTGTACCTCATCTGGTTCGATGGGGGGCAGGGGAAAATCAGGGTCTTCAACGGGGGGGAGGGAGGATCTACGTTCGACTTCGGCGTCGACCTCGTCGAGGTGAGCTTTGTCTACTGGTAGGGAGCTGGGAGAGCATTGAGCTTCTAGGCTGTCGGCTAGGCACTCGGCCTTGTCGATGTCATCGAAGGCGATGGTTTTGTCGGGGCGGACTAGAGGGGGCATAGAGGCTGATTGAGTGGACCTGAGTTTCCTCTGGAGTTCCCAGAAGGCTAGATGGGTTGGCTCGAGATCGCCCAGCATCTTGTCCCAGCCCGCGTCACGCAGCTCCGCAATACGTGTCCTTACAGTTCTCTGTAAGTAGCGCATGTGGGCTTTGTTGGCGGCGCAAGGAAAGACACTGTAGGCACGAGTGGCCGCGTTCTTCTCAGTCATCAGAGCACGCACATCGTCCGGGAGTTTCAAGTAACAGGGTTCTGTTGCTGGAACCTCCCTTGAGCAGTCGCTCAGGACGGTTTGAACGTGCTCCGTGAGTGAGTCGATCGCGGCCGTCGTGTCAGCGATTGAGTCAAATTGATCGGGAATTGCGTCTAATAAGGGGGACGTGTTAGATTTCAGCTGAACGCTTACTTTCTTCCAGTCCGTCACCTTTCTAGTGGAGGGGGGATGGTTAGGGTCAGAGGGACCTATGCGGGAGACAAGATTGATGATGACTGGGCGGTGGTCAGAGGTAAGCTCATGCACCGTTTCTATTGTGTCAATGCGTAGGTTTACGTTCTTAAGGAGCGTTAGGTCAAGGACGTCAGGGGCGTGATTGGCTCAACTTTTGATGGTTGGCTTTAATTTATTATGGCATGGTATTTAATTGATCCCCAAATAAATACCGTTTTGATTTCCAAAAAATACTGATCGAACTAGACGCCTAGACTGCGATCAACTTCAATGTAGCTGTACCTAGTAGTTGGTCACAGGTCTAACCTAACCTAACTCATTTGGTTGGAATCCTCTAGCTTAGTTACTGCTACCAACTTTAAAACGGTAAGATCATTGAGTAAAAAAGGCGATCATAATTAGAAGATCAAAAGATTTTATGAGGAATAATTAAATATTCTCTATTTATTATTCCGACTTTCATATACCGATTATGTGATCAACTAGCATCGGTTTACACATTATTGGGTCGCGTAACTGCTAACTACCTGCTTCGGCGAATAGTTTTACTTTTACTGTTTAGTTGGCTTTCAACGCAACTTTGTTAATAACATAGGCGGAATTTTATGGCTCCTGTTGGAGTACAATATTGTATTAAATTGTTGTTTTGTTTTTTGGTTTTGAGCTGTCTATTATATCGCTTTGTATTTAATTTTCAGTTTGTTGTTTTAATTTCAGGGGTTGAAAGTTATTTTATTAAATCAAAAGTCGTTGAAAAATCTGTTATACCTCCTATTTTTTTTCTAGTTTACAATGGAAAAAGTAAAACATGCTGAAATAAAAGATCTATAACCGTAAATATTAATTTAGGTATATTAGAGTAAGATAATATTTATACAATATTAAATAAGGTTCACGGACTATATTTTGTATTAAGCGACATCCTGGCCAATATTTAGTAATAAACATATTCGGAATCGCCAGAAATTGTGCGGATTTGGTTGCATAGACCTCTTTTTCGTAAAAATATTGATACTTTTTTAAAAAGTGTTTTTTTTTTCCCTAAAATTTAACTTTGAAATACTCTCCTGTAAAGTTGAAAAAATGACGATTAATTCAAATAGACCATGACCCTTTTTATTTAAATATATATGAAAAAAAAGAACGGAAAGAATCATAGGGAAATCAAAAACTACGTCCGCATTGCTGTCAACAGGAAAAGTGCCCAAAAGGCTGCCGCAATGCCACGTTGTATGGCAATGCTGATTATTTGGTCAAATAATGTAAAGGTATGTGTTGCTATATCCTAAAATTTTCCGTCTAATTAGAGTTCGTTTTACAGAACAATTTATAAAATACAATAGACGAGGATAAAAAACTCCTGAAAGAAATCGACACGTGTTTCACCTCTCAACGAGGCATCCTCAGTGCAGACTCTGTACTCAGCGCTCGGTGTGGCAACACGCCGTGTTCGGGTTCGCAACAAGTCCATCGTCATCTTGAGGATGCCTCGTTGAGAGGTGAAACACGTGTCAATTTCTTTCAGGAGTTTTTTATGGCTCTTTAGAAATAGCTAAGCGGAACAAGTTACTAAATATATCCACGTCTATTGTATTTTATAATGGATTTCCGCAAGGTCACGCCTGAATCAATTAATTAGAACAATTTATATTAATTTGTCTATCCTCTTTTTAGTGAATTCAATAATATAAGTTTCGGTTCCAGAACTGCTGACGTTCCTCCAAGTTATTTACAACATCTGTGACTTACAATCTAAAGTCACATAAATACATAGCTTCAAGTCAATAGATACCTTCCAATTTAAACTTCTGTGCTGCATAGTTCTCTTCCTATTGTGGATCTTGTTACAAACTATAATTATTGTTTGTTCATGTAAGGTATTCGTTAGTAATTGGTTTTTAAAAAATTGCAATGTCGCTGTGCGTAGTGTCAAACTTTGTCAATTGTTATTTAGTTTATAGATGTTAAGGATATGCGGTTCAATCAAATTGATTAATTTTAGTTGAAAGGTACAGGAATGAGCATGGTGGTATTGAAGACGCTTTGCAGATCGAGCAACTTTAGTTGAGGCAACTATCAACTTTTGAAAAGTTTCCTTTAAAAGTTGCCAGTTGCTACAACCAAATAGCCATCTCTTATTAGCAATTTCTTGTATCGAAAATTGTGTAAGCCATAGTGTTAGAAAATTATTATTAACTAGCGACCCGTTTTTCTTTCATAAAAACCTTCTCCTGACAATAACAAACACAAAAAAAAAAGAATTAGCGAAATCGGTCCAGCCGTTCACGCGTGATGCTGTGACCAAGGGAAATAGGGATTAATTTTATAAATATACTAGCTGCGCCCCGCGGTTTCACCCGCATAAGTCACGATCCCGTGGGAATATCGGGATAAAAAGTATTCTATGTCCTTCTCCGGGTCATGGTCTACCCATATGCAAAATTTCATCCAAATCCGTTCAGCCGTTTTAGCGTGATGCCGTGACCAAGGGTAATAGGGATTCATTTTTTATATATAGATAGATGAGGTTGCGCTGTGTTTGTTTTTACGAGTTGTACTCAAGTTCGGATTATAGGAATATCTGTATTTTCTAGCAAAATATTTATTTGTCTACTAATTTAAAGCTAGCAATAATGTTAGTCTACCCAACGCTATGATTAAGCTTCACATTTATTATTTACCTTAATAAAACTAGGCTGAATTAAGTATATTATGTAGTATGTAAGCACCTACATAATCAAAGATAAGAAAAAATTCAGTGACCTATTATATAATTACTGTGAGAAGTAGGTAATATTTTATAAAGAATGATTGCGGTTAATAAAACAAGTCATTAATTTAATATTTTTTATTTACCAAGGCATTAACTGTAGTTAATGGTAATAAATGACTGTGCAGTACTTAGAGGGCAGGGAATTCAAAAAAGAGTTAATTACAATTTTATTTCATAGTCGACTTTTATTAGTTAAATAAATTGTTAGGTTTATAATTAAAGGGCCCTTTTTATTACAGTATTTTTTTGAAGTTACTTATTCCTGTATAAGAACTCGGTTCTTGTAATTTAATGTTAATAAGTACTTGGTGGGAGTAAACAATTAAAAATAAATTAAAAGTTTAAATGAATATTTAATCTTAGACGTCATCTTTGATGACACTTTAAAAAAAGCTAGCTTTATTTGTTTGTGGATTAACGACGTGTGGTGTGAGATCACACTTTGTTCCTTCTGCACATGTACACACGGCTACACATCAAGCTATACATTTCCAGTATAAGCTGACCTCGCATTGTACGGAAATCCTATACGATGCGAGATCAGCATAAACTGGAATTGTAAAGCTTGATGTGTAGCCATATGTACACTTCAACGAAAGGGGAGATTTTTTTTTTTTTTTGTTGAGCATCTGTTGCTTTGGTTTAGCTTGTTAGAATGAAAATATATTATTTCCGGTACAGCTTACAGAAGATACTGGCAATAGCTACAACTGAATTGATTCACTTAAGAGGCCTACGAACACGGCTCACAACTACAAATCAAGATGTTTGCAAAATTAAATTCCAAGCACGTTGCACTAGTGTGAGTACCTGTCGGAGCGATATACACCTACAGTGAGCAATACTACCACGCACACATTGACAATTATTGCTTGATACGATAGCACTACTAGCTTTTGAAAATTTATGATAAATTTGGATGTGTTCCGTAATACCAAAAATTATGAATGAAAACTTAATTTTATTTTTCAATAATTTGTAACTTGATAATATAAGCTATGCTTCTGCAGAAACAATATTATAAATATTGTTGTTTATAATACGGACACAAAAATATGAAGACATGTCATTTACGCTGTAAAACGTGCGAAATTAAATTAGTTTAAACTTCATTTTAAAAAAGTTTTTTGGAAAAAAAAAGATGTAGGAGCCTAGATAAACACTGTCTAAATCCGAATAATGCCATAATAAGGTGGAAATATGCCCAAATTGCAAATGATTTAGGTATTACGTTTGTATGGACAATTCATGCGTCGCCGCGTTCTTAAATTACAAGGTGCAGAAATGAAGTTCGATATTCAGTACCTAATTCAGTTGTTTTCATGATTCAATTTGGTTGATTCATCCAAATTTAAATGCATTTAAGTGAACCGTGTAGTGTATACCTATTTTCATAATCAGTAAGGTGCACATCCTTAATTATCACTTGTTTTGAACTAAGAGTTATTTATTGTTCCATCCTCAATAAACCCATAAATTACTAACTGTATTGAAGAGGTGTTAAGTTATTATCTGCATCAATGATAATGAAGTGTATATCAGTCACTGCAGTAATTTATTGAATGGACTTATCGTCCTCTACTTCACAAAGTAGGGCATTACGCGGAACAAATCGAGCTTTAGGATTTCCAATTTATTTAAGTATTCCGACTGAGGGAGAGGCAAATTTCGCGCCCTCACGCCCCTAACCGCCGCAGGAGAAGACGCCCTGGGCGTTGGGAATCGCATGCCGATTTCCGGCCACCATAGACGCAGGCTTGCGGACGGTGAGCAATGGGTAGCTCGCTGTCCAATAAGGACCAGGCCCGGGTTGACGGTGCGTTGTGTTCCACGCGCGCCTCAAAGAGATGTCAGTAGAACTGACGGGGTCCGCTAGGGCCGATGCCTGCCGGGGTTGCGAAGAAAACCGAAAGGGAGATCGAGGCCCCCGGCAAAATGGCAACTGAAAGAACACGGGTGGGTTTTAGTCAGTAAGAGTCTGACACGCCCTCCCGCTCCGCCCAGAGCGGGAGAAGTTACTTATTTGATAACTTCCAAACCAAAAAAAAAAAAGTATGTATAAGTAATACCCAAAATAGAGTCTATTTATTATTAAGGGGTTTAACAATTAATCGTAACGACTCACGCAACACTAGTGGTGGCCCAATGGTAACGGCCGTGACTTACCGAGTTTTTAGGTCATAGGTTCGAACCCAAACAGGCAATTTACTTTGTGTAAATTATTTCATCACCACTGCTCTCAAAATGGTGAAGGAAAACATCGTGAGGAAACCGGCATGTCCTAGAATCGAAAATTCGAAGACATGTGACATCTACCAACCACTGGGCCCGCGTGGTGGATTACGGCCCACTCCCTCTCACAGAGAGGAGGCCTGTGTCCCAGCAGTGGGAACGTTATTATAGGCTGATTATGCTTATACTACTCTCGCAAAAGGAAATATTGGGTAAAACTGCTTATGATTAAACTGGCCAAGAAATGCCTGATTTTGAGAAAAACAAGAAGATTTTGATAGACCACCTACCTACATTTTCATTCATCGGATGTCGAACCCGAAACGTTCTAAATCTTGCATGGAAATGCATGTGTAGGTATAAATAAATTTTCCTAACCTAGTTTGGTTCAGCTGATATTAGACGCTTTACTCGAGAGGAATGGTTCACTCGAGTGAGTTCATTCCACGTTCACACGACACCAACAAATTATATAGTAATGAACGTTCATCTGCTCATTTCATTTAATTTTTTCATCATCCGGTAGGCGAGCGCACGATGCCGAGTACCGAAATCCAAGATCGTTTCTATTCACTAATGAATTCATTTTTCTTTTTTAATTCATTTTGGGTTCAGGCATTTCACTTCGAGTGAAAGATGCCTATTAAAAGACAAAAATTTACAAAAAGCGAAGCATTTGATATCTACTTTAGATCATTATTAACACACAGCTTATTTTAGATAGTCGAAAAGTTCTAGATAGTACTCACAAAATAGGTACTCTCACCTAAAACAGAAACATTTCAATTCAAAATTTTCCAATCAACGTTCAGTAATCTCTTTATAATTATAAACTATTGATTGGAGTAACAAAGTTCGTCGTCTGGTTTATGAGCCTTTGAAGTTTTGTTTTTCAATAAAAATGGTGTTTGGTCGTTGAAAAATTACAGAATATCACGTTTATAATTCCGAAAGGGATAGACACACACACCTCCACATTCCACATCTACATTTTACCTCCTATGTTTACGAGCCATGAAATAGTAACTAACCTATGCCACTGACCTGATACAAAAATACAATTTTATTTAGCGAAGCACATAATACTGGCCCTCTAATTCACTTCATTAGTGCTTAAATAAGTGAAATAAATAGTTCTTAGAACGAAAACATTTCTGTGAAAGGAAACACCAGTATGAAAAGTGCTAATGAGATATCTCCTCATTTATATACCAGAACACACTCAACTTTTTATTCACTTCAACCAATTCAGTACACATGATAATTCACAATTCATAATTCGCAGAACAGTCTGAATTTATTGAAAAGAGGAAAATATTGCGTCACTCTTTCCATATTTACAAACATTCACACAGAAATAACTTAATCGATGTTTCCCTAAACCAACAATAAAACGGCGTCATTCAAAAGACAGTTTGACAGCTGTCAAAAGTGTTTGAAAATCGAAATCGAATCGAATAATAAAAAGGTTGGCCGAAAACTCTTGCTCGTAGAACCTTTTCCAAATATCTATGTTGGGATCGCCTTCAAAAAAGTATATAATAACCAAATCCAGTTTAATTTGGGAGACGGAAGGGAGGCGTTTGCCCTGCAGGTGGGACACAATAGGCTCATTTTAATAATTATTACTTCAATATTAAATAATGGTGGTGACCAAGTCAATCATTCCATTTCTGTAGGAGAAGTAGCCTTATCCCGATATATGGCAGAAAAAAAAATACATGATGTGTTCTTAAAAGTTTACTTACAAATAATTTTGAGTCATATTATGACTGTTCTAACAATTAATAATGTATTAAAGTGTTACAAACATACATCATACATTATTCATACATTATGCTGAGATATGGGCCTTTTTGGCCTCGCACAGGTAGTTATTATTTTTGTTGTTAGTTTGCTAGTTTAAAATGCTATTTTCTTATTTTTATTTTATTTTTAATTACTGTCTGTATTTCCTGTGCGTGTCCGAAATAAAATATTTTTCTTTTTTATACTAAAAGGTAGCGGCAGAAATGACAAAAAAACACATTAACTTGAGAAGATACTATACAAGTAGTAAACAAATTAGCAGTGATTATAGGACATTTGATTCTGAAATACCCAATGATATTATATATCATTGGAAATACTTAATTGTTTGATTGATAATAATAATCAGTCTATATGCTGGTGTAAATATACCTACTTAAATTAACGTCAGTCAATATAGTTATGTAATCAAAGCAGACTTCCATACTCGAATCATAAATCATTTGCCCAAAGTGCCGTAAAAAACGGCTAAGATAATTTACAGATTAGAAGATTTCTAATAAAAAAACAATCTACGACTACCAATAAGAATGCTATAGATAGTGCCATCCACGAAGACGCGCCCCACTCCGCTCCGCTCCGTACTAAAGTGCAGATTACAGTACAGTAATCGCGGAGAGGGGTGCGTCTTCGTGGATGGCACTATCTGTCTGTACGCGCGGTTATGACTCACATACGTTTACTCTCCGATAGCGCCTCAGTTCTCCAATCCTTACGGAAAAAATATATTACTTCAAAGTTGACACTAGAATGTCACAATGTACTAGAACAAGTAACGGTATCTAGCCGCAACACGGTGACACTGCAATGGATAAAAGAACACAGCGGATCGCTAGGTAATGACGCAGCTGACGAACTTGGTAGAAGAGGATCTAGCACAGCAGTCTGTGGACCCAAGCCTATCGTGCCAATCCCCTTCAACCAAATACGCAGGTGGCTACAGGAGTTCACCCACACACAAGCGAAGAATTGGTGGACCTCGACACCAGGCTGCAGGCAGCACAAGGAAGCTATGCCATCCTTGGATAGTAGGCTAACCAGGCGTTTATTAAGCCTAGACAGGAACGGCCTGCGCCTGATGATGGGGACTATCACGGGGCACTGCTCGCTAAACAAACACTTCCACACAATGCCAGGGAACTGCTCGCTAAACAAACACTTCCACACAATAGGCATAACGGACAGTCCTCTGTGCAGGGCGTGTATGGAAACTGAGAAAACGTCGCGCACGTGCTCTTAGAATGCACAGGCGTCACCCAGATTAGAACAGAAATCCTCGAGTCACCCAGATCCTACACAGATGTTCTGAACAGACCAGGAGTTTTAATTAACTTCTGGAGGGAGGTGGGCTGATTGTAATAACCACCAAACGGCCGCCATAGCCCACGTACAATGGTCCATCTGACGGACTAAGTGCGGAAACCAAACCGCATAACATAGAACATAGGTACACTAGGACAATAATTGTCAAGCAACACGTATCGTAAGAAACAACGAGACTGTTCGATTTTCATCATTTTCGACGTCGCCAGACATGTAGAGCGTATGCTTTTAGTGAATACAAGGTTTTATTCTCTAAAAAAGAAAACACACTCGTCATATAGAACCGTAATTAATCAAAAGAGCATAAAGTGAAAGATAAAGACACTCATATATCAAACGCAGGTAATATACCGCACGTACTGCCTTATCACTAAATGTTATCTCCCCGATATGCCACTAACATGATCGCGACTACTGAAGCTTATTAAGCCGATAATATAACAAGCGTCACATGTTAATTAATATATTCTAATGCTCCACTGAGTAATACGTAGATTAAATTCGTATTTCATAGAGGAAATGGACTCATTTCCGTCGTACCACAAACCAAGGTCTGGAATAAACTGCCAAAGAGCAAAAGTAATTCGAAATTCGAACGGTATCGGAATTTGAATCCCTGATGATTTGGTTTTAAAACTAATGAATTTGCTGTCAAATGTGCGGTCAGTTGAGTGAGGTTTGAAGGGAACTTTGCAGCTTAGCCCCACATTTTAGTAAAGACTCAGCTACAGTGATGAAATTCAGCTCTTTAATAGATGGTGAGTGGACCTTTCTTGAAATATTTCAACGAAACATAGTACCTAGTTCTACAAATCCAAAATTCTCAGTATCTCTCCCAACAATGGTCTTGAACATTAAGGGATCTAATGCACTAGACGGCCACTACTAGTGGTCGCACCGACGTAAACTATAGAAACCGATACTAATCGCGCACTTGGTCGCTCGCTCGGCCAACTAAGTTGAGGCGGAGTCTAGTGCGCGAGATCCCTAACCCTTCGCATATCGAACGTAAATCCACTCGAGACACAATGACTTTTTAATTATTTCTGTAATTACGGCATACGAAGGGTTAAACAAATTAAGTAAACCTCCATTCTAAACAAATTATCCGAAGTTCAAAACAGACGAAAACAAACAATTCTGCAGAAATTATTATATGGATCCCGATGAAGGAAAATATAATTTCAGTCCACTTCTAACTAATGAAATAGGTTGCGTTGTATCTAGAAGAATTACAGTTCATATTATAGATCACATAAAACATTTCATAACTGTCACTGATGCACTACTATATGATAGCCTTAGTAGTAGGAGCAGGTGCGGCGATATAACGTTTAAAATACAATGCTAGCGGATGTCATACAAAGAGTTGAAGGTCTATAGTATAGTTTTGTGTCTGTTGGTTTTGTGTAATTTGTTTCACCTTACTGAAGGACAATGTCAATGCCATGCGAACTTTTTGTAGATATTTTATATGCTTTTGAACAAATGATTACGCTTTCAATCTTCATGACCATAGTAAAACTTAATATTAACATTTTCCTTTAAAATTGTTTAGGCTACCTCATTCATCTAATTATTATTCGGGATAATTATTTTATATGGCATGCAGCATGCTTGATCGCCCATAAAATTTTCTTCTTCTAATTTGTTTTAATTGTTCTCTCTCATTCTTGTTTTTGAATCTCTCTTTCTCTACCATACTGCGGGCGTTGTCGGTATTATTAATTAAGCCTATACTAATTTAAAATCTATCCAATACGATGATTAATCAGTTTGACACTTTGTGGGCTCATTTGCGACCTGAATTTGGTTTTGATTAAAGTTTGACACTAATTATCTACAATTCCAGTCATCGAAACCACACAGTCAACAAATTAATTCAGTTTTCATCTCCATACATAAAATAAATGTTTCATCTAGCATCATATCGACGGGTTCCGGGCTAATTGTATTAAGCGACACTCTGGGCGATATAGACTTTTATACATATTTGGAATCAACGAATTTTTCTGCGTCGTTTGAGCTGGGTTTGGTGACGATCGGAACACTTTTTTGTCGCTTAATACAACCACATTTTTTGGACCCATTTTGAACTGCAATGTATGAAGCGACACAAAATATTGACAAATTTAGGAACTGTGTACTTAAGATCACTACCAAATACCAGACAGTCGTTTAAACTTTTTTTCCTGGAGCAACAATTTACAGGCAACGTACGTTAAAGCATTAAGCCTGACCTTATAAATATATAGAAATGTCGCTTCATACAATTAGCCTCTTTGTTAAATTCTTATCCAGTGTCGCTTAATACAATTAGCTTTACCTTATAAATATACAAGAAAGTCGTTTAATACATTAAGCCTCTTTGTCAAATTCATACCCAGTGTCGGTCCCTACATTTAACTCTGTACATGAAATGTTAGATGTTGTCACTTCAACCATTTAGCTTGCAGTAGATAATGATATGTCGGTAGCATGAACTATTTAGGATTTCAACAGTAAACATCTAAAGATTATGGTTAAACATATTTTTGTTATTCAATATTTGATTTGCAGTGTCGTTTCAGTTATAACAAAAGTAAAGTTCTAGTACTTCAAACAGTTTATCTTAAACGGAATAAGAATAGTATACACATTAATACAATCAAAAATTTATCAATCCTTATAAATTTTACTATTATGACGTTGGTTAAAACAATGATTTTTGCGCCAATCTGATCCAAGATCACTGATCGATACTGATATTGAAGACGAAACAGACCTGCCAAATTTAGCAATTTTTTTTTTTTTTTTAGATGTTGCTGTCGATTCCCTTGTTCTCAAACTAAACTAAATTTTCTATTTCATTAAGAAAAGGACAGAAGATAAATTTTAGTTTAGTCCTGTCAAATTAATCAGCGCCTGTCACTACTCCATACAAATTTAGACGTGATTAAAAACTTGCCTACTAAAATTACGTCAATTTACGTCAAGCGCTGATTAATTTGACAGGACTAAACTAAAATTTATGTTCTGTTCTTTTCTTAATGAAATAGAAAGAAAAAGATGCACTGAACTTAAATTTAGTGTAGTTTGTGAACAAGGGAATTGGCACCAGTAAGAAGGAAAAGATTGGTTGAATTTTAACTAAAATGTTATTTTTTATAATTTTGATTATTATAACATTTTTTTTGTTACTGTAGTGAACTACAATTATTGTCATAGGAGATAAAAAAAAAATTGTTATTGAAGAGAAACCAGTATCTATAATAGGTAAGAAAACTTCTCAACTTTTAAACGAGAGATTCTTTTGATTTTGTTTACTGAGAAAGTTAGAAAAAAATTTAGAAGAAAATAAGTAAAGAAATGAAAACCAAAGAAACGCCCGTAATTATATTTTCATTTTTATTGTGATTATAAATTATTTTCGTTTGGTTCTATAGATAAACCTTTTATGTTATGTAAGAGATTTTTCTTTTGTTTTTTAAACTGTAGGTACAGTTCTTATATACTTAAACGTTAAAGTTTAGAAATGAAGAAGAATGAGAAAAAGTATTTCAGGTAATAAGACTGTAGGCTACGTGATAAAAAGACTGTTTAACTTCTGATTCCTATACAATTGTGATAAAAACTTTAGTTGTTACCTTGGTAAGCTAAGAAATTACTGCTGTTCCTAGGTGATTGTCATTTTAAATAAAAAAACTTATCTTTGAACAATTTATAGTGTGGGTTTTATTTCTCATTTCATAATTATTAACAAGATAGGTACACCCTACGTATGTAGGTGCCTTTTAATTTATCAATGTTTTAACCGCCAATTTCTGCAAACTTCATTATTCAAGTATGATTACAAACAATTTATTAATAAAAAAACTGTCGCATAAACTAATTAGCCATACATAAATAAGTTTAAGATATGGTATTTAAATCAATTAGCTTAGGTTTGAAATATGACCAACTCTTTGAATAAAACACTTAGCTTAGAGCCATTATTTGCATGCCTAGGCGATTAAGTCATTTAGCTTGGAACAAGAAATACATTAATACATTACCATACTCTTTATATTTAATGTATTAATGACAACTTTTCCAAATAGTTACACATTTTCTGTCCAAAAATATATACCCTTCGCAACATTCTCTTTTATTATCTGTGACGTAACTCAGTAGTTTATTTTCTTTGATCTTCCATTATATAGAGTGCCTTTAATCATTATAACTGTAATCCCTAATTAGAAATGTGTCTCTTAACTCGTAATCTGTTGAACTGTGTTTATTATTCAGACCATGTCGCTCAGTTTGGGTTGCTCTGGTCCTTTGGTCATATTAAATAGGCTTGTAATATGAGCAACACTATTTTATTCAACAAGTGGGCATTTCTTGTGCCCAATCCTTGCGAAAGCCGACCTGAATATTAAAGGAAGAACCTTTAAGTTGGGACGAATGAAATACTTACCATGCTTGAATGTATAAATACTTCTGAGGTGGCCTTTGACGGATGTTTGTCTAATGAGGTCTTTATAAATCAATGAGTGTGTAACCGGCAAACACGTATAGATTTTGTGTTAAAGATGGAAATTATCTAATAATTCATACACCTCACAATTTTCTTCAACCAAATCTGTAGAGACGTGAATTATTATTGAGTACCGTGTCATTATTGAAGACAAAATTACTCGACCACATTTAGTTAACACAAACAAAGATAACAATAATGAAGGTCATGGAAGTAATAAAATATTTGATAAACTCTATTTAAATATCTTCCATACACAATTTACGGATATTATCAACATATGTAGTTCGACAATATTATAAATGATATGCCTAACGCTACAGCTGCTTCCGGAAATCGATAAGGAGTGTAAAAATTCTAGATTGTCATCTGTTCAATAAATGTTTGTTTGGTGATTAGAACGTGAAGTACTTGTGAATCAGCTGATTGGCAGCCGACTTTAAATCTTTTGGAACTTGTTACATGAATGCTTGGTATATTTTATGATTACTTTTATCAGATTATTTTCTTTAATAAAAATAACAATGTCTTTCATCCTCCTTTCTCATTGATTAAAACATTGTTACCATTTTTAAATTGGGAAATATTGTCGATGGAATAATGTTTACTACTAGAAACACAAAGATAATCATAACAATTTCAAGGTATAGCTGGTAAGATAGGTAAATGTTCAATAATAAATTTCACTTGTAGGTCAATGTCGTAAAGGAACATTTGGCAATAAGTACAGTGAAGTAGACAAACAAACATGAAACTCTGGAGTTTCCACCAAAGCATTGTGAAAACATCATAGAATCGTACGGCCACGCGTTATCAGATAAACAAGGTCAAAGTTAAGGAGGAAGTGGTCATGAGCTGGTAAAGGAAACGGTTATGCAATTCGATACGGTATAATATGACAGTGTCTACGTCGAGTGTCCATTAGCATATTGTTTTGACTATACACAATACGAGGATAGAAAATATGTGGTACAAATGACTGAAATAGTTTACAACAGTGATGTGAAGCTTCGTGAACATGTATGCACTTAGTGAGGTGTAGTTTGAATGTAGTGTCATTGTAAATGGTTGTAAAGGTGTGCGTGTGAGCATGTATTCACAGAGTGGAAGGGTAGTTTTGGCATGCTTCACTGTATTGTTCACAGCGCTCTGTCTTGGTTTTTTATTTGGTCTGAGGTTTACAATAGCACGAGTGTTTGATCAGATGAATGTTCGTAGATGAAGCTAAAGGAGTAATAAGAATAGTAGCAGATGGTGTTCTGTATTTTCTGCCTACCCTCATGGGAAAGAAGCGTAAGTTTATGTTAGGTGTTGTTGTCAGTTTGGAAGATTTTTTATGTTTTTTTTTTATGTCTTCCGTCTTTTGTTTTTCCTTGTTTTGCTAGTTTTTCTTCTCATGCATTATGTATCATCATATTTAGCAGTGTGGCATGAAATCAGACTTCCAACTGGTTTTGAAATTCTAATCTCATGCTTTGAATTTCATGTAAGCAATTTAAAAGAAACTACGAATTTTATTAAAATTGTCTCACATTTTAAACAAAGCAACTATTTTCTAGTAAAAAGATAAAGGACCAACTTCAACTGCAATGCCCACAAAACTTAAGATTACATTTTGACCAAACAAAAGTTGGGATGAACGATAAATTAGGAGTCGAAAGAGAAAGTTTCTAACAAGGATTCTTGCTAAACAAACATGAATGATTTAGATGCTGCTTCAAAACTTGGTAACAAAGACTGACCGAGCGTGTAGCTAGCAATTTTAGTGGCGCAACTTTCTGTGACGATTAATTTGATACAAAAAGTTGGCGATGAAATGTTTCTGGTTAAGGTTTCGTTGATCTTTTGTTTTTCTTTTGTATTTTTATACAGAAATAGCTAGGAGGAGCTTGCGGCTAAGTAATAACAGCCGCACGGATCAATCCATCAAGTTAAGCTACGCTTGCCGTGGTTGGTCCGTGGATGGGTGACCATCTTTACATACCGAGACTCCTCCGTGCCTCGGAAAGCACGTTAAGCCGTTGATCCCGGCTGTCATTTGTGAATCTTTGACAGTCGTTCCGGTCGTCAGAAGTCCGAAAGTCTGACAACCAGTCTTACCTAGGGGTATCGTATTACCCAGTTACTGTGTTGTGGAGGTCAGATAGGCAGTTGCTCCATTTAAATACAGGTAATCAGCTGCTAAATAGGTACTGGTATTCAGCTGCATCCGGTTAGACTGGAAGCCGATCCCAACATAGTTCGGAAAAGGCAAGGCAGATTGATTGATACCGAAATAGCTAAAAGGGCTTCTATTCGGGCCATCTTTTTTCATCCATTAGTTATTATTACCTACAACTTCAATTATTTTAATGACAAAAATGGCTAGTCAAAATGTTTGTGTATCTTGACATGCACGGTTAGCTATATTTTACTTTGTCTTTCTTATAATAATGTTCCCGTTTGTCTTACATTGCCATAATGAATATGAAAATAGTTTCTGCTTCAAAAAAATTAACCAGTCAGGAAGGTTGGTGGTAGGTCTGACTGTGCCCATGGTTTTGACGTTCTTTGTTATTATCACTGCTTTGTTTTACTATTTCTTGGCATGTAGCTTTATTATTTGATTACTTAGGAATTCAATAATGGAATTTAATGGAACCAGAACATCTAAACCTCGGTCAACAGCTGCTAGTATCATCATTGTTGTGCAATTTTCACTCTTGAACGCATTTTAGATGTGCTGATTGCATTCAGTACACAACTTCTAAGGGCCCTCGCCCTTAGAAGTTGTGCGTGGTCTCTGAAAACAAAAGATTGTAAATGATGATTAAGTTTTATCTTTGCGGTGCCCTCGGCTTACACTTTCGTGTTGGGTTAAAAGGCCGTAACTTTGAGCTTTTAGACGCGCAGCCAAAAGAATTCCGCTATAAAGTTTATGTGGGTATTAAAAATGCCTTCTTTTGGCTAAACCGCGGAGACTGAAAAAAACATATTTTTTGGGATAGGAAAGTTGTTATTTTGTTCTGGACTTAATTAAGAATTTACTTACTTATTAAAAATTAAATATTTTTTTTTATGCAAAACAGGAATAGCAGAAAACACGAATTTTGACATTAGTGTTTTGGATCGGCTTATTCGGCGATTCCAGTGATCAGTCGTTGAGCCTCCAATGATACTATTTCAACTTGAATCGTATAGCTAACTCGCCTAGTGATAACTTTTTTCATTGTATATAACCAAATCACATTTCTCTAGCATGCTCATCACTATGATACTATGACGTCATGATACGGTAGCTCAGTAGTCGTCAGAGAAATTATTTGCTTAGCTGTGCAAATAATATTTTCACGTTTATCTTATTGACATAGTTTCTTTCATAGGATTTCGTAGTTCTTTTACAATAATAATGTGCTTACTTTTATATGAAGAGATTGGCACATGATATATTTCTGCTTTGCTTCTGAGATAGCAACACCTCTAAGGTTCTTCTGGTGTTGCGGATGTCTATTAGCATCGGAGGGGCTCATGGCTAAATAATAACAGCCCCACGGGTCGATCGAAGGTAAAGCTACGCTTTCCGCGGTCGATTCATGGATGGATGATCATGCATTACATACCGAGACACCTCCGTGCCTCGGAAAGCACATTAAGCCGTTGGTCCCGGCTGTCATTCGTAGATCTTTGACAGTCGTTATGGGTAGGCAGAAGCCCGAAAGTCTGTCAACCAGTCTTACCAAGGGGTATCGTGTACCCAGTAACTAGGGTGTGGAGGTCAGATAGGCAGTCGCTCCATGTAAAATACAGGTATTCAGTTGCATCCGGATAGACTGAAAGCCGACGACAACATAGTTGGGTAAAGGCTAGGCAGATTGATTGCAGACGTCCATCGGCGTAGATGGACACTTAGGTACCTACCATGATGTCTATCGGCGGAGGTGGACACTTAGGTAGGTACCTACTATGATGTCCATTGGCGGAGGTAGACACTTAGGTACCTACCATGATGTCTATCGGCGGAGGTGGACACTTAGGTACCTACCATAACGTCTATCGGCGGAGGTGGACACTTAGGTCCCTACCATGATGTCCATCGGCGGAGGTGGACACTTAGGTCCCTACCATGATGTCCATCGGCGGAGGTGGACACTTAGGTCCCTACCATGATGTCCATCGGCGGAGGTGGACACTTAGGTCCCTACCATGATGTCCATTGGCGGAGGTGGACACTTAGGTCCCTACCATGATGTCCATCGGCGTAGACAGACACTTAGGTCCCTACCATGATGTCCACCGGCGGAGGTGGACACTTAGCTACTTACCATCTAAAGCTGTCAGCTTGTTTGCCACCCATATAATATAGCAATATTATTTAAATAGTCCTCTCATGTAGTGTGTCTATTACTTGTCATGATAATAATCGAATAGTAAAACGCTTGTATTGTTTCGGCCTGTCATCACGTCTCTCTGAGATCGTATCGCTACATTACTTTTCTTACTCATCAAGAAACCAACGAGCCTTGAATATTATATTATCCTAAATGATTTTCGACATAATTGTATAGGTTCTTATCGTTTTTGCTGTAATAATAATACTGTCTGACTGCCTCGTTGGTCTAGTGGTAGCAAGCGCTACTGCTGAGTATGAGGTCCTGGGTTCGATTCCCGGGTCGGGCAAAGTGATATTGGGTTTTTCCATCTGGAATTTCTCAGTAGTAGCCCGGAGTCTGGATTTGTGCCCGGTTGATGGCAATAGGCTCGCCCCCTATTACATGGGACGTAAACATAACTGGCGAAATGTGGGTGTACTATGGGTACACCTCTGCCTAACCCTTCGGGGATTACAGGCGTGATGTTATGTATGTAATAATACTGTTATTCAGTATTGTATTACTAGTATACAGCTACATTCCGTTAGACTGGAAGCTGACCTTACTTAATAGGGAAAAGGCTAGGAAGATTATGCTGAATTATTTGTTTTTTTCTGTCATAGATTTTTTTGGATAAATTTTATTAGAATCATTATTACAGATTGGGTCGGGAATTACTTTACTAGGTAAAACGATTGAAAATAAAAGGATCACAGAAATATGTAGACTTTCATAATGTTTTTTCTATAATGACAGTTTAGTCATTCAAAAAACTTTTAACAAAAAAAAAACAACCGACTTAAAAAAAAAAACACTACAAAGTGAAAATAATAATTTCGGAAGTCGGTGTCTTTGGTTTTGAATTTTCGTTCTTTGTCACCGACTTCCGAAATTAAAATTATTTTTCACTTTGTAGTGTTTTTTTTTGAAGTCGGTTTATTTTTTGTATAAAGTTTTTATTTTTCACTTTTTAGTTGTGGTACCTACCCCACACAAATTCGAATACCACTACCTGCTATGTAAATAACAGTGACAGGAAGTTATCATATCATCCACATACTAAGTGGGAAAAAGTACGTATTATAGCTAACTCAAAAACTACCCAAGCAAAGTTAATAAAATTTATATGGTACCACCTCTGAAGTATGATCTACTAAACGAAAAAAGGACCATCAAAATCAATTCATAATTGGCGGAGTAATCGCGTAACAAATATACAAAAAAAATAACATGCAGTCGAATTAAGAACCTCCTCCTTTTGGAAGTCGGTTAAAAAACAAAAAGACAAATGTTACTTTTTAGTTGATATATTTCCTTGTTTTATACGCTCGTGACAAAAAAGAGCGGTAAAATGAGCTGGATTGTTGCAATATCGCGGTTTTTCACTTAATCTATTATGCAAAATGTAATTATTTGATATGCTGCTTAGCAGCATTTCATTCGATATATGTTTGTGTTATTTGAAATAAAAATGAGACACTTTCGCATAATAATTAAGTGTCATAATCTGACTATAACCTCTGAGTTTGTAGCGGTGTTTCTTCTCAGAGTAGTCAGAGAAGAAACACGTTAGTCATTTCAAATAATACAACAAAAATATATGTAGACCAGAAAGATGTAAAACCGCTTCCGCTAGAAGACAACACTTTTACATGGCTAAATACATTTACAATAAATTAAACAATACCCATAACATAAATCCGTTCACAACGAAAGAAACTAAATTAAAAATCTCCACATGGCTTCAAACACTTGATTACCACCAGACGGAAAATCTATTACAAAATCAGTACTCATAAAATGATCTACACTCACCCATACATACACGCACACACCCCCACACACGCACACACGAACGCACCCTCACATGCACACACACATACACGCACCCCCACACGCACACACACACACGCACAAAGAGCATGTGTCCATCTTATAATTGTTGTAATTTTGTCTTTTATTGTATTGTTTTTATTGTTATTTTTTTTTTCCTTTTCTCTTTTAATTTTGCTTATTGCACATTGTTATGAAATTAACCAAAAATGGGCGAAGACACTGGCTCCTGTAACACAGGTTGCTACCTAGCTCAGGAGCCAGGGCTTCAAACAAAGTTTGTAAAAACTGTATTTGCGTCAATAAAAAAATATTTTATTATTATTTATTTTATTGACGAGTGAAAGTGTTTGTAAAAACATACTTACAGAAATAAAAATCATGTATCATTTAAACAACTGAAGCTATCATCTAATTTAGTTGCTGACTGTACCAACTCTTAGGTATCGCGGTATCGGTAAATATTCATTTTTTTTTGTATATTTTTTTTGTATTTTTTTTTTACATTTTTGATATTTGCTTTCCCTGTTTTTTTTTTTTGTTTTTGAAAATTGTGTGCCTTAACCTGGGTCAAATACTTAAATACAGTTTCATTTTCTTTCTGTTATATTTTTATGTACATTCTCATTGAAAGGGATTCAAAAACCAGTGACCAATCATTATTTATTATCTTAATCCGTGGCTTAACGTACCTAAACCGTTAAAAACCTGACAAGCAAAGGTATGCCGCCTACTCTTGACAAAAAAATTAAGTTCTATTAATGTTTGTTGTAAAAACAAACAATAATAGAAATTAATTTTCAAGCAAGAATAGGCTTTATAATAGATAACATTAGTAAATCATTAATTCGTTAAGGCTCACTCAGACAGGCACGACGCAACTCCGCTAGAACTATTTCCATGAAGATTTCATAGAAATTGTTCTACCAGAGTCGCGCTGTGCCATCGCGTCGCGCCTGTCTGCGGAGCTTTAACTTGTCATTCGTTTTTCTAAGTGGCATGGTAAAAAACTGTGTAGATTAATTACCATTTATTATTTTTTTCTTCTTGTAATTTGTCAAACGGCTGACTTTGATACTGATTTATATCAAGTGGAATTTATTTATCGGCCTTCGTTACAGAAAAGAACCGTTTTTAACATATTTTATCGATTTATCTTTTGATCCATAAAGTTGTAGAATTAACTTGATTGTAGTTTCTAATTTAATCACAACGAAAAATTGTTGTATAAAAAGTTATTATTTTTGTTTCATGAAGATTTGCATGCATGCCCGTAGTAATCCTAACCAATATTATAAATGTGAAAGTGAGTTTGTTTGTTACGCTTTTACGCTAAAACAGCTAAATGGATTTGGATGAAATTTGATTCATTGGTAGACTATGACCTGAATTGGGACATAAGATACTTTTTAATCCAATATTCCCACGAAATCAACTTATGCGAGTGAAACTGCGAGGCGCAGCTAGTGTTGCAATAAAGTAGTTTACCGCTACAAAACGTAAAGGTACAATTTACCTATTTAATTTAAAAAATATATTTAATAAAATTAATCATAATAATAATTGTGTGGTCGCTTAATCTCAATTAAGAGACCACACAATTCCATAACGAAATCTCTTGTTTCCAGAAAATAAAGACACCTCGATTTCCCACGTAATTCTTAGAAAAAACTGCTACATTTACAAAGAAAAACATTTTTAAAAGCATCGTTAGTTTGCTCAGAATTTCATTAGTTAAGGAATATTTTGGCCCTGATCTGAGATCGCCTGACAGGTGACCTAAAATATCGACTTTGCTAATTGAGTGGAATGTAAAAAATAGTATTCGGGTCATGTCAGTTAGGAATTTTGTTTCTAAAATAGTTTTTTTAGTAAGTAAACTGTTTTCTTTTCTTAACAATAAAGGTGGATTTCTCAGAAAGTCCGTATGTATATATGAGAGTTTCGAATTCTCCTTTGATACAAGATGTTATGTACTTGTATTTTTAAATAGAATAAGCGTATTAATTACACAAGAATTCACACGGTCATTCAAAAGCGCGGGAAGTGATTCTGCTGTCACTGTCAACTATCAAATGACAGTTCGCCAGTGATGTACCTACGACCCTGCTCGTAGTAGGGTTGGGGTTCGATATGCGATATTCAGAATTCCGGTTATCGGTATGTATCTACATTTTAAATACAACTATGACAGACATAAATAGATAGCATGGTCTATGGTATATATAGTCTATTCGCATTCAACTTGCCCCATTCAATTTATCGTTTCGCCATCGACCAATATTCTTGAGTTTTTAATTATAACAACACCATGTAAGCATCTTTGAGAATAAACTAGAGTCTTATTTGTTGCTTTGTGAGATACACTTCATAATAGCGTTACGTAGATTCGTCTAAACACTCATTCCTTTAGTTTTAACGCTGCATAGTTTTTAGTTTGTGTTTTTGTACAACTGAATGGTAATATATATATTTTTTTATACGCTTTCCTTCTAGGGGTACAGTTTCATAGATAGAAATACACTTCTTCTTCGATGTATCGATTATTCCAAATTATTTGAGTTTTGACCGGAATTCAGTCTCGCAATAATCTTTCACTGTGCAGTCGTGCACAATGAAACACGACAAAAGATTTGGCATCGTTTGAGGTGGAGCTCCACAACCGCATCGTGGCTCATTGGAGTATCCCCAAATAACTGACTAAGATGTGCTTGCAACAGGCCACGTGGCTTCGTCGTGCTGCTGGGGAGTTTGTTGGGGGACTGTCTTATGTAATTTTTACGTTAAAAAAATGTTGATTCTCAGCCTAATTTAAGTCGGTTAATACACTCTAATTGTAATATTCGTACTTGGTAATGTCTACGAACTCTGAGACAATTTTGAGGTAAACAAATATTTATTACAAAGAGCAGTGGTGGCCCAGTGGTAACAGCCGCGACTTACGAGTTGTAGGTCGTAGGTTCGAACCCAGATAGGCGCTTTACTTTGTATAAATTATTTCATCACCACTGCTCTCAAAACGGTAAAGGAAAACATCGTGAGGAAACCGGCATGTCCTAGAACCTAAAATTCGAAGACATGTGACATCTACACTGGGCCCGCGTGGTGGATTACGGCCCACTCCCTCTCACAGAGAGGAGGCCTATGTCCCAGCAGTGGGAACATTTATAGGATGATGATGATGAAATATTTATATCGCAGAAAACAAACGCGTGATAGGTTCTTTCAAACTGCTCAACCACTAGAAAAAGCCGTAGTGAACGAAAACCTATCCTGGTTTTCTTTTCTGATCATTTTCCAGAACTCCTAGAACGAAAAGTAACCAACTAAAAACGACAAAAATACAACAACTAGTAACTATATCAAGTTTTACTCATGCAAAAAGCTCTGAATATAAAAATAAGCAACTTTTTTCTATCTTCTCTGTGTTTAACAAAAAACATGTTCTTAATCCTTATGCAAATGAAGGCGTATTTCCATTATATTGCGTGACGAAAAATGGCAGTATTATCGTACCGTGAAATAAGTTATGTAAAGTGTATTTAATAATAAAGTTGTGACCTAGCCGAGTAAATGAATAAAGAAAGAAATCATTTTAGAGGTCAAACAGTCACTAAGCGGTAGACTCGATACTTTTTGGAACAGAAAATATGAGCGACGAAAGAAAATTGAAAAGATTAATTATCTGTTTGAACATTATTAGTCATACATTCTATATCTATACATATTATATCATAAATTAAAGTCGTTTTTTAGGTCTGTCTGTGTGTAGCAGGCTGCGTTCAAACTCAAAGCATTTATTTCAATTAAACCATTTAAAGGCACTTTTGAATTGTCAAGGGGTCGGTCAGTCAGAAAGATGAAGCTAGTTGCCCATTCCAAAGCGTAGTAGGTAGGTTCCTATGGAGAAGAACGGGCAAGAAACTCCACGGAAACTCTTTTAAATCATATTAATATTATTACAAAATATTGGTTACATCATTCATGTTAGACCATAATGTAGAAAGACGTGCACGTTAAAAACGTCCGTGATAAAAACAACATAACATTACGTTATGTTATGTTGTTTTTATCATTTCGCCAGTCATGTTTAAGTCCCATGTAATAGGGGGCGAGCCTGTTGCTATCAACCGGGCACAAATCCAGACTCCGGGCTGCTACTGAGAAAATCAAAAATAAAAACAAAATTAAAATAAGCCGTGGCAGCTAAGAGATGACCAGTCCCTACTGACGGCGCTCGTTCACGAACATGACGCATGAATCAGCACCAGCGTTGTTTTTAATATCTATGAAACGGATTTTGACGTGGTTTTCTCTATCATTTAGAGAAATTATTCTGGACGATTTATGTGTATAATATAATATAATATGGAATAATTATAAGAGAGCAGTATTTTAAACCCAAGCAGACACATTTGTGTAATTTATTTCATTAACACTGCTACGGTGAAGGAAAACATCATGCGGAAACCGCAATTTTCAAAAAATGGAAGACGTGACATCTACCAACTCACACTGGGCCCGCGTGGTGGATTACAGCCTACTCCCTCTAACAGAGATTTCTTATAGAGGAGACTTGTGTCTCAGCATTGGGAACATTATTAATTACGCTATGCTATGTACAACAATTATAGGTAGGTACTTAAGAGTAGGTACATGCTACACCTACATAAGTGATTGTCAGTATACGTCTCATCAATAAAAAAACAATGCATTATCTTCACATTTATTAAATAAATTCAACGTTCGGTAAACCCAAGTCAAGCTATGTAATAAAAACAACAGTAGCTATAATAAAATCATAAAAGATTATCTATTTGAGGGATTCACACAAAACAGTATCATTGCGATAATCATCGGCCAGTACCTAAAGACCGAATTGTAATAGATGCTATAGCACAGGTTAGTACAGAATGTTTACTCCGCAAAATCATTTAAATAAAAAACGACTCTTGACACTACACAATAAAGTGCAATTCAGGTCGCACAGCACTACACCTACAGTTATATTCACCTGGAACTTGCCTCTCTTTCTATTGCGTAACTCTTATAACTTCTGTCTGACTACGTTACGCCCACTGAATTCGACAAGTCGAGCCCGTCGCGTACCTACTTGTAGCTTCATAGGTACCTAAAATAACGAGTGAACCATCTGTAATTCATCTGTGGCTATAGTATACTTACTTTGAAACCCCAGTAGGTATGTCTTGATCCCTCCTTTTTTTACTAGGAAAACGGTTCTTATAAATTGTTTTAAGTGTCTTGCATAATTTGATTTTAAAATGAGAGTTTTTAGCCTTTGTTATCTCTACAATTTATTATGTCAACGGTCAATGTTCAAATAGGTAAGTAGATATTTAACCTTTCAACGGTCATTAATTGTTATCGATCTCATTGAGTTCTCGTGACCGTTGAACACTAGCTTACAGATTTATTTATAATCAATCTAGTAATTGTTTTACCACATTTAACAATGAGGGTTTCCATGAAAATTCACACCACTAGTTGGCGCTACTTTGACAAGAGGTCTTCCATTTCGACAATGAATATAAAACATATGATGACGATCATCATTCGTTTCATTCATTCATTCGTTCATCATTCAGTCACGACTAAAGAACATATAGGCGCTTTGACATTTTTGACAAGTGCCCGGACCTGACGTCTCAGTGCTGACACCTAGTGAACGTGATTTCAGAAAATCCTCATTCCCTATAATTGGAAACTTCACGAAAGTTGAAACTATCTAATTGTTACAATGTACCAAGAGACCTTTTTTTCCCGCTCTGGGCGGAGCGGGAGGGCGTGTCAGACTCTTACTGACTAAAACCCACCCGTGTTTCTTCAGTTGCCATGTTGCCGGGGGCCACGATATCCCTTTCGGACTTCCTCGCAACCCCGGCAGGCATCGACCCTAGCGGACCCCGTCAGTTCTGCTGACATCTCTTTGAAGCGCGCGTGGAACACAAAGCGCCGTCGACCCGGGCCTGGTCCTAATCGGACGGCGCCTACAGTGGCCGGAAATCGGCCTGCGATTAAAGACCTTATTGTTTTATGACGTGCAAGTGACATTGTACCTTATGTTACTACTATTAGGTACTAAAAGTGAGCACATGTTTTTTGTATTTATAATTATCACACATGCTGACATAATGTATGTTTATGTATATATTACGCAAGTGAGACCGTTCGTGACAGTTGACCCTGAATAAAAAGTCACGGTCAAGACATCGCCGTCGTTAGAATTGATTAGAGGTTTAAATTGGTCCTATGCCAATACACTATTTATAAGATACTAACTTATGCCCGCGACTTCGTCCGCTTGAAATTTCTTGTTTTATTATAAAATGTATCCTTTGACACTCGGCAATTTATACTATAGATTATAATTAGTGAAAGAAATTTGGAATCGAATCAGTAGTTCAGAAGATTACCCCTTACATAATAAATAAATAAAATAAAAAGCCTTATACTTCTTGCCATCCTTAAAAACATTTTTTTTTAAATTAGTAGGTACCTGATTATATTCTAAGCTATATGTTAGCCTGTTTTAATTTTTTTTTCTAAGTATACTGTATTATATTAAATTATTCAGCAAGAACCCTCTACAGGTGAAGGCCTCCTCTAAAGAAATCCAGTCTTCTCTAGACTGGGCTGGAACCCCGTATATACTAACTTACGTCATCGAACAATATAAAAAATCTAAATCGACGTAATCTTCAAGAGAAAGTTATTATCTGCTATTTAAATTTAAAAAAAATAAAGATAGCTTCCAACTTACAAAGAAAAATATCTGTCAGGCACGTCCAGATTAAGAACCAAAATTGAAAATTTGAATAATGTCAAACTTTGCATAACTAAGTTTAGTCATTAGCAGCTTTTGTTTAAATTTAAATTAATTAAGTAGTTGTTTACACAACGACTTAGTTCAAATTGTTTATCTACCGCTAACCTTTAGAAAATGCCCAAAGTGGTATTGTTTTCTTTTGTTTTCGGCACTTTTGTTTACAGCACAATATTTACATAAAACATCTGCCTGTAGACTTTGAAAGGGTTAAAGCATAGATAGTGTATTTTATATTTCTATTGGTTAAAATAAAGTTTAATAATTATTGGTATTTATTTGGTACTGTCATGATTTCCAAATATTAATTCGATTTTGTGATTTTAAATACTAAATATAAAATTAAAAGTGTGTGATTTGCCTCAAATGATTTTTGTATCAGTATAATCCTGAAGTTTAAAAATATCTCGTTTGACAGTTACCGTAAAACATAACACATAACATAACATCACGCCTTGTTTCCCCGAAGGGTTGGGCAGAGGTGTCCCTGTAGCAGGTACACCCACATTTCACCTGTTATGTTTAAGTCCCATGTAATAGGGGGCGAGCCTATTGCCATCAACCGGGCACAAATCCAAACTCCGAGCTGCTACTGAGAAAAAGTACTGTTTTTTTAACGGAACAGAATTCGAAACATGACGTATGGAGCGTCGCTTAGCTTCTAATTCAGTTTGATTTGAGCCTCAAAACCTAAAGGATGTCTTCAAGAAGTCTAAAGTCTATAACGTTATTTTATTGAATACCTAACTAAATCGTTCAAACATCAGTGCATTGAGGACTTTGTATGAGGCTCTTGTGAGGAGTCATCTGGAGTACAATGCGGCCGTCTGGAGCCCGAGTGAAATAAAATACAAAAATATGCTCGAACGGATACAGAACAAATTCGTCAGATTTATTTATTTAAAGCTGTATGGGAGATACCTGGGATACTCGTTACTGTATCCTACCTTATTCTGTCTCGGGATGGTGGGCTACTACAAATTGGAAATTAGGCGTGAAGTGACACTGGCAACGTATATTTTCAAAGTTTTAATTAAGGGGTAGTATACAAAACTCAGGTATACTATCAGAAATAGGGTTTAATTTACCGGATAGGTACGTGGCGTGGCGGCGCAAGCCGCAGCTGTTGGTGGTGCCGAGTGCGCGGACTAACCTGCTGGGGCGCGCACCGCTGACTCGTGCGCTGTGCACTCTCAACACGGTGGCGGATGCCATAGACATATTCACCTGTACACTGGGTAAGTCATATTGCTAAAAGTGTACCAAGTTTGTATGTGTGCAAGATTATAAATACAGAAATATTAATACTGAAATGGTGTACCATTATAGTACTATTTAGTCTTTACATAACACAATATCACGCCCGTATGCCCCGAAGGGTTAGGCAGAGGTGCACTTATAGTACACCCACATTTCGACAGTTATTAAATAAAATGAATTACAACATTTTTTGTTATTGAAACTTCTAAAACAAAACAGTTAATAAACAAAGAAAAGCATTAAACTGAAAAAAAAAAACAATTTCTTCTAATTTTTCTATCTAACAATAGATTTACTTTACCAAAACCAAATAAAAGAAATTAAAAGTTAATGGCAACATAATTACTCTTTGAATTTATAAATTAAAAAGGCTTATTTCATTATAACTTCTTTTAATCTTCTTCGATAACAGAACAAAGTTGGAAAAATGAAGTACATTATGTTATGTCCTCAGGGGTTGGATGTTCACATGTGGCCCAACCTTTGAAGTGATTTAATATTGAAATTATGCCGTATCCTCTATAACTTTTGACCCGCGGCTTTATTTTCATGAAAAAGCTATTTAGCACTTAGATTGCTGATGTAAAAAGCCTAATACGGGAAAATTAACACCTAGAATTCAAATTCTTTTTGACTTTTTGTGTATTTTGCGTATTTTCCCTTTTTGCCTTACTCAAATCTAGTAATTGTGTGATTCAACAACAATCTATGGAATATGTATAAAAAATATTCGCAACGAAATGAGCAAAAAAAAACTGATTTAGTTTTTTGTGTAACAAACTTTTATCTAATAATTATTATTTTATTTTACTGATAGGTAAACAGATAAAGAGATTGGTACGATTGACACGCTCTGCGTTCAGCGCTAGGTGTGGCAACGCGCCGTGTTCGCGTTCGTGACAAGTCAATCGTCATCCTGAGGACGCCTCGTTGAGTGATAAAACACGTGTCGATTTCTTTCAGGAGTTTTTTATGGCTCTTTAGAAATAGCTAAGCGGAACAGGTTACTAAATTTATCCACGTTTATTGTATTTTATAATGGATTTCCGCAAGGTCCAGGTGAATCAATTAACTATATGGATATACTGTGTGTAAGTTGATATTATGTCCTCAAGTAAATCAGGATGAGGACAGAAGAATGAGGATGACGACATAACACCTGACGTATTAACATCTTTCCTGGTAACCCCTACAGTTTTGCTAAAAGCGTCGAAAGTGGATTCACAAAAGAGTTCATCGACCTTGCGACCTTTTTGCCTCACTATGATTTATGCTTGCTCATAAAAGTTGCCATGAAACGTGCCACGTCATAGGAGAATGAGATATGTACGGTGTCTTATTAAAATGAAGTCGATTTATTATCAAGGGTTGATCATCTAAACGGGATATGACTACTCATGTAAGAAAGTAAAAAAAGAAAATGTACCTATTTACTGAGACTCGCACAGGAAATCACAAATTAAACTAAAACACACTCATTAATTAAATTAAAATTGAAATAAAAACAAAGTCCTTTACGAGGCCAAAAGGCCTATCTCAGCATGATGCTGCGAAATTTAAAAAAATAAATGTCACAGCGCTGGTATTCTGATAGGGCCCGATGAATACTGATTTACTCATGATTATTTAAACATGATTTTGCAATTCAAAAAAAATAGCTGTCAAGTTAAATAAGCACTCTCATTAGATCATTCTCAACAGCCAACCCTCCACATAATTGGACAAAAAAACACTCCATTTATCCCCATTTTCAAACCACCATAATAAGTTTAACCTTCCAAAAACAGCGACGTTGCACCTTTATTTCTAAAATACGTCAAAAAATCCGGCTGAATCATGGCGCATTATCAATCAAAATCTTGTGACGCGGTAGCTGGTTCACGCTGATGGATCTGACCTAAATATTACTAATAGCTATTACGACTACATGGCATTTTAGTGAAGTAATGGGCTGTAAGGTTGGTGACGATTGGTGTATTAAAGCTCTTTGTATAGAAATAGAAAAATAGAAAAAAACATATTTTCCGAGTACAGGTTTATACCAGTTCACAGGCTATAACACCAAGTTAAGACGACTTGTGAAGATGCAAGAGCAGTGGTGGTCCAGTGGTAACGGCTGCAACTTACGAGTTGAAGGTCGTGGGTTCGAAGTTCGAACCCAAGCAAGCTTTGTGTAAATTATTTCGTCACCACTGCTATCAAAACGGTGAAGGAAAACATCGTGAGGAAACTGGCATGTCCTAGAATCAAAAATTCGAAGATATGTGACATCTGCCAACCCGCAATGGACACGCGTGGTGGATTATGGCCCACTCCCTCTCACAGAGAGGAGGCTTGTGTCCCAGCAGTGGGAATATTATAGGCTGATTATAAGACGGCATGAGTAAAATATTACCTACAGCTAGGTTACAAGGTATTATTTACCAGTGTGCCCCAAACTAGACAGTTAGTCTGTATATCTTGGGGCTTGGTTAGTCCTGTTGATAGTTTTATTTGTAAGATTTTCGGGGCTGTTTTTGATAGTCAACGTTTTAAAAGCACTTATTCAAGGACAAATTTTTCAATTGATAAATCTGAAGAATAAATGTGATACATCCATTTGATATATTTTCCATACAAAAGCAGTGAAATCCCGACATTGATTCCTTAGATAAAAATTATCTACATACTTAACTATTGAAAAATCAGCCCTAGGTCAATTTTAGATGAAAGACTTTTGAGCTTGGTTTAGTAAAGCATTGTGTTATTTGGGTTACCATTTATACATTTTCTTTTTATTATTATACTGTCATTTTAATTTCCATTGAACTCTCACTTTTTGGTTTTGGTATATTTTGATCTATTTAAACCTTGCTTCAAAAATAGTTCAATATTACTAGCGATTTACAATACAAAATAACACAATACACTTTCTTTTTCATAGAATGATCTATTGTAAGATCAGGGTTCAAAATTCAACAGACCCAAATGAAAATGAACAACACAATGAAACTTATTCAGAATGCTGTTTCCATTTATCTAGTCAGTGTTATTAATGTTACTACTTTACGCTCCAAAAGATCCACAACGATGTTATACTTCATTGCTTTTATTTTATCAAAAATAAGTGGCTTCTGATCTTCAAACGCTTGCACTTGCATTAATATATTTTAGCCCTCGTTACATTAGATAGCATTAGCTCTGTCTGCACTCAGCGCTTGGTGTGGCAACACGCCGTGTTCGAGTTCGCAACAAGTCCATCGTCATCCTGAGGATGCCTCGTTGAGAGGTGAAACACGTGTTGATTTCTTTCAGGAGTTTTTTATGCCTCTTTAGAAATAGCTAAGTGGAACAAGTTACTGAATATATCCACGTCTATTGTATTTTATAATGGATTTCCGCGAGGTCACGCCTGAATAAATTAATTATATTAGATGGCTTTTAAGCTTGTTACAATTTAACCACTCGCATTTTGTTTATGAATTTCAACGTTTCATTACACATCACTTTTAATGCGTAATTTGAGTGATACTAGTAAAATATCGCAACTGCTGAGCACGAGGTCCTGTACCCTAATTGCGTAATTTATTTTCGTAAACAATTATGCCCAATTTGTTCCATTTTGACAGTTCAACAACATTCATTGCGTTATTTACGTTGTTGAGCAGATTTTTTTTGCAACTTATGAAGCAATGGATTAGCAATCTGTTTCAAATCGAAACAGATTGTGTTGTGTTACGCAATTAGGGTACTGGTTTGATTGCCAGGTTGGGCAAAGTTATATTGGGTTTTTCCATTTGAATTTCTCAGTAGTAGCCCGGAGTCTGCATTCGTGCCCGGTTAATGGCAATAGGCTTGCCTCCTATTACATGGGATTTAAACATAACTGGTGAAATGAGGGTGTACTTTAAGTACACCTCTGCCTAACCCTTCAGAGATTACAGGCGTAACGTTATGTCATGTGTAGTAAAATATCAAAAGTGGTAGTAAACATTTTGTTACTACTTTTATTAGTATCGTTTCTCTTGGGATTGGTACTAAAATTGTAGTGATGTGTTTGTCATTATACCCGAATTTATTATGCTAATAACAACATACTTACTAAGGCTAGCGATCTATCGCTCCTTGTTATAGGCATTAGGATAATGAGGTATGTCTACTCACCCGACTACGGCGAAGCGAAAACGACGGTTATGATTTTGACCGGTATATTTGTATGTGTGTATGAATATTCATCTGTTACCTCATAACTTCTAAACTACTGGTCATAATTTGCCAAATGAGGTATCGTTGGTTGGCTATGTGACGTTACATTAAATTCAATATGGCGCCCTCTAGAAGATATAAAGTCATGAACTAAAAAAATTTGTTTTTAATTATGTATGGCATGTTTAGTATCAAATGAAAGGGCCTGACGAGCACATAAAAAAATACAACCTCAAAATAATTTAAATAAAAATAAAAGTTATGAATACTAAAACCCAACTACGACAAAAGTCAACTAAATAAAAAGGTATAAAACAAGACATCACAAACAGCCAGACAGACTAATAAAATATCCGGAGTCACACGTGTTAGAGCATAAATCGAATAGATTACGCGTGACTCCGTATTTTTAATTAGTCTGTCTGCCTGTGATGTCTTGTTTATACCTTTTTAGTTGACTTTTTTGTCGTAGTAGGGTTTTTTTTTTGTTTTCATAGCTAAATAAACCAATGGGGTTTAGTCGCATCTTATGGAAACTTATTCATGTCTTCATCATCATCATCATCTACTTATCCTTTTCCCAACTATGATGGGGTGGGCTGGATATAGCTGAAACCTCTTCATGTAGGTACCCTTAAAACAGTATAGGTAGGGCTATTTTATTGATGTCTACAAAGAGTGGTCCTATTCGAGAAAAGATTTCAGCACAATAGACTTTAGCAGAGCGATGTACGAAGAACACAAGTAGCATCGCTTGCACCCTGCAATATAGATACGATGCGTACGTGACAAAAGTCACTACAGAGGTACTAGGAATGTATGTTGAATATAGAAGATTCCTGTGTACAAAACTGTCGTCAGTACGTCAAAGCAAGATTTTGTACCAAAGGACCGATTGGAATTTGCGTTTGTTGAAGCGTGCGGTATGACTGTAGAGTTTTTAAATATAAATATGTTTCTCTATACACACATATATTGTATGTTGACGTTATCTATGTGTGTGTTTATTGAAAGTTTTATGTGGATTCTGGACATTAAAAGATTTCATCTTGCGAACTCATTATTTTTAATATTTTTATTATTGTGACGTGTAAAAGTGATTCCGATATCCTATTTACAGAATAAACTATTTAATTTCATTTCATTTGGTAACAAAAAGTCCTCTATCACAAAAAGTCATCTATCATTATTCATTATACACATACATAACATAACATCACGCCTTGTTTCCCCGAAGGGTTGGGCAGAGGTGTCCCTGTAGCAGGTACACCCACATTTCGCCAGTTATGTTTAAGTCCCATGTAATAGGGGGCGAGCCTATTGCCATCAACCGGGCACAAATCCAGACTCCGGGCTGCTACTGAGAAATTCCAGATAGAAAAACCCAATAACACTTTGCCCGACCCGGGAATCGAACCCAGGACCTCATGCTCAGCAGTAGCGCTTGCGACCACTAGACCAACGAGGCACCACTATTATACATTATTCATTATACTATTGTAATAATAAATCAGTAATTTTTATTAGATTTAATTATGATTTTAAATCTGTTTGGTAAGTCACAGTTAGCGACACAGTATCAGAAAAGATTTATAAATGAAACTTGCCATTTATTACTTGCTTGTAACTTTTAACAAATTATTGAAGAGCAGCGATTTAATAAATTAGTTTCCACGATATTAATGATTTAAAAAAAAATCATGGACAAGAATGCTTTCCAGGAACAGTGAGGATGTAATTTTTGAAGTAAAAAGTACTTTAGGAGCGTTGGGCATTTTTGAAATGGGACTAAACCAGTTATTTCGCGACACCATGACGACACCTCATTTTCGTAATAGCGATTGTGCTCTTTATTTATATTACGTTACGGATCAATGTTCTATGCAAGTATTTTTACTTTAAAGGTTTTGTAAACGCGATTATGCTCTTTATTTATATCACGTTACGGATCAACGTTCTGTGCAAGTATTTTTACTTTAAAGGTTTCGGAAGTATTATTTTTTGTAAATGTGATTGTGAGTATTTTTCTTCCACCAACGCGATCTTGTTCAAGTTTTAGTGCCACCTTTTTTTTTGCTTTCTAGAAACTAAATATTAAGTTACGTTTAGCATATCGTACAACATGTTACTCACAAGTCGCATATATATTACTACTACGTGATCGAATACTCATTCATGCGTATATTTGCTAAGCGCCAATATTATATTGCGTTGACGTGACGTACAAAGCTAATTTAAACAATGACGGCAAACTACTTGTCTTGTTATCGTAATTACTGAATATTGAATCGATGACTCTGGTAATATCGCTACTGATATTCATGAATAAACTTGCATTAATTAGCTCGGAGTATGGATTTGTGCTCGGTTGATTGCAATTGGTTTGTCCCCTATTACATGGAATTTAAACATAACTAGCAAAATGTGGATGTACTATTTATATTATGTACTATAAGGACTCCTTGTCCTACTACGACATCGGCATCGACATCGTCCTACTACATGTTACTCAATAACAAGATCGATGATGCGATTACTCTAGCTAGCTGTTCATTGCAGGGACTGAAAGCGGTTACGGTTAAAGGTTAAGTATACCTCAAAAATATACCAGTACCGGTTTAAGATAAAGGTTGAGCTATACCGATACCTCTATAAATAAAGGTTGGGCTAAACCGTTATTTAACGTTTACACGATTTCGGTACCGAAAAACATGCGAGACGGCGCGGCACGGGTGCTTACACAGCTGTGTCCTTCCGATCGGAAATAAAAATTGCAATCAGCAAGTGCACGACAGACAGAGTGTGGCGGCGGTGCGTCAAAGAAAACCCCTATTTATAAAGGTTATAGTACTTCTACCGAAACATGCATTTTCAACCTCAAAATTCCGCTACTAAAAAAGGATCGGTATCGATATATTTCGGTAACCCTTATTTAATGGTATGACGTCATACTGAAATTTAAAGGTACCTTCATTTTTGGGTAATTCAGTCCCTGGTTCATTTTTTGCTCCGAACTGGCTGCGGCGGTCGCGAGCTTGTGCCTCGCGGTACCGCCATGCACCAGTGCGTACCCATACTGCTTGATATGCTCCCAAAACCCAGGCAATCAGTCTGCTGAACGTCCTGATTGCTCAGGAGCTCGAGGTTGCACCAGTAAGGCGCGCAATAAAGATACTCAACAGCGTCTCTCTGCAAGTGGATATATTTCTATGCTCATTGACGGAATTCCAGAGGGTGATACTTAACATAAATTGTCCTCTGTATGACTTGTGCCGGTACTCAGATTTGTTACTTAGGGCCGGATCAGTAAAAGACTTGTTTAGAATTAAATTTGTAAGTATAATTTGAATAATTTAATCATTCTATATCATCATCATCACTTCATCACATACATAATGTCAGATTGCTAAGCTGACTCCTACTTCTTTTTCTGCCTCCTAAATTCGTAATAGCGTTTATCTCATAATCTTAAGCCATTTTATAATTACTAAAAAAGGTTTCATGTTAAAATTAAAACCATGCAGATTAAGATCTCTATAAGTACCTACACCTCTGCCTAAACCTTCGGGGATTGTGCCTCATGCAGACTGGCGCGACGCGACTCTAACAAAATAATTTCTAAGTAAATTGCACGGTTGAAGAATTACCGATATCGCGTCATGCCAGTCTGCACGAGACTTTATATGCATGATGTTATGTTATGTAACTACAGGGTTAATAGTTAATTATGTAATTGCCGTGGATCGATACGTGGGGTTAAGACCAGGCACTCCAAAGACAATTTCCACGTAAACTCCGCCCCTATGCAGCCCACCACTCCACTATGTGTTAAACGCTAACACACCAGTAATACAGTTGATTACCGCGTGCGCTCTTTGGTCGTGTTCGAGCACGGAACTAAATGTCGTATCGTATCGTATAGTAACTTTTCCGCTTAGCTATTTCTAAAGAGCCATAAAAAACTCCTGAAAGAAATCGACACGTGTTTCACCTCTCAACAAGGCATCCTCAGGATGACGATGGACTTGTTGGGAACTCGAACACGGTGTGTTGCCACACCAAGCGCTGAGTGCAGACTGAGCCTTATCGCCCGTGAAACCCACTTATATAGTGTCGCCGTTATCAGTGCGACCGTTATCGCACTGATAACGGCGACACCGATTGTGTCGATTTCTTTCAGGAGTTTTTTATGGCTCTTTAGAAATAGCTAAGCGGAACAAGTTACTAAACATATCCACGTCTATTGTATTTTATTTTGTTTTGTAATAATTTATAAATAATTAATTAATTGAATGAAATTTTGTAATTTCATGTAAAATAAATTTTGGTGTATTCCTGAAATAAATTAGGTATTTGAATTTAAAATGCCTAGGCTAATGATGGGGATAGTGGCTAGGTGGATATTGAATTGAGTTGAGCCACGCAAATGGCTTCCTTCATTTCACTGTATAGCTGATTTATGAAGGACATAGTTTCAATCCTATGATGTCAGTGATGTCAACTGATCAAACACGGATGTTCCTATTTACTTTTTGTTGCCAGGTAGTGCTAAAGTATTGATATTTAAAGTGCTAGGTAACCTTACCGTACCTACTTACTACGTATTTACATACTCTTGTAGTAACTTATTGTTTGACATTTAAATAATCTCTTAAAATATTTGCAAACTTGTGTTAATGATTTTTGAGTGGTTACTAATGTTTTTTACGAAACTTAAACTAAAAAATTTGCAAACTGTAGAACTCAGCATTTTAGCCGAAAGACGTCCACTGTTGGACATAGGCCTCCCCCAAGCAACCCTCCTCTTCGGTCGAAGTGGCAGTGCTTGGCGGACGCCTATGTTTAGACCTCCTTAATAAATTAATTATATCTTTGTATTTTCTAATTACTGTTTGCTAACTTTACTAAAGTAAAGTGTCATATTTAACTAATCTAGGGTGACTTACTAACTATAACTAACTAGTAGTAGTCTCTAACAAGATTCAATGAATTTTGCCAATCAACTATGGCTTGGGAACGTAACTAAATACGTGTCATCCATCACAATCAGTTAATTTTTGGCGTAATATAGCATGGTATTTCGGACTACAATGGCAAAATAATGGTTTTGACGTATTTCAAATTAAAAAGAAAAATTAAAGCCTTTGTTATGAAAACTACACTTCAGAAAAAAAGAACGCAAAGAAAATATTCACCGTAGTTTCGGAGATAAGGGTGATGGTCAATTATTATCATTCATTTTCTTGTATATCTTTAAGGCATCGTTCACACCAAACGTATTGTCCGCCGCCGACTGTGAGTATGCTCACTGTCTGCCCTATGATACGTAATAGCGTATAGTCGGTTCGGTGTGAACAAGAAGTTAAATATATATTGAAAAGCGATAAACTGCGTAACGCGTGCTCACAGTCAGCGGCGGACAATACGTTTGGTGTGAACGAAAAAAAAATTGAGATCCTTGCAACAAGCCCTTTCATTTGACATGTCACACAGTACAGTACGTAAAACATTTTTTGGCCAGAAGTGAAGTAAATTTGGAGCCAATTGGCTGTGGCAGACGGATAGACAGACATACGAGTGATCCTATAAGAGTTCCGTTTTTTCCTTGTTAGGTATGGAACCCTAAAAACACAAACACATAAAAGAACAAGTTGGGAGAAAATATTATGCGTCACATCCACTCAAAACGGCCATCGATCAGCAATCAACATAATGCTGAGACTCTATGCGAGACAGAGCCACAGCAAATAAAGATACTCTATTTTATTCCACTGTCTTAAGGGCCTATACTACCTCAAATGGCTTAGCATGATCCTCCGTTATATCGAAAATACTGCAGCATTAATTTTGAAATAAATATATGTTAAAGTTAAGGATTAATGTTAAGTACTATGTTAGACGAAAACACGATTCCATAAAACATTCATTCATTCATTCATTCATATTGGCGCCTCGGAGCCGCTAGCGCCCCACTCCATCTCGCTCTCACTCAGTCCGCGAGCAGTATGGTGCGAGCGAGATAAAAAGTGAATTTGAGCTGAGGTAGTATAGGCTCTTAACCTCTGCTTCCAGTCTAACCGAATGCAGCTGAACACCAGTATTTTACATGGAGGGACAGCCTATCTGACCTCCACAAACTAGTTACTGGGTAATACGATACCCATCCGCCCTTTCATAAGCTCATTTTTCTTGGCAAGGTAAAAGTACCTAACTACATGTCAAGCGTCTTTCCCAAAAATATAATATGAATAATAAATATTTCGATTATTCCCTGCGTCCATCCATTAGGAGGACGAGGGAATATTTGGGGTCATAAATATCGCGCTTGGCCAAACGATATAACGAGTTTCGTGCAACGTTATTATTCATTAATATTATATCGTGTACAAGTAATGTAAATTGATGTGTTTTATTTAACGACAGCCTATTTATGGTGATTTAAGTAAAGTTGAATGTCGTTAAAGCCCAGTGCTCAGGCTTCGCCTCTCTTACACGAGGTTGTGGGTTCAAGTACCAATGACTTTTTCAATTCATTGTACTTTCTGAATTTATTTTGGACATGACTGACATCGGTGAAGGAAAACATTGTGCGGTAACCTGGACTTATAGTTAATATTAAAATATTAATATTATAAAGAGAAAACAAATAAAATAAATAGGCAAAAAGCAATAGGCTCGCCCCCTATTACATGGGACTTAAACATAACTGGCGAAATGTGGGTGTTCCTGCTACAGGGACACCTCTGCACAACCCTTCGGGGAAACAAGGCGTGATGTTATGTTATATTATGTGTTATGAAAAGATTAGATTTTTGTATTTTTGTTTGTTACGCTTTCACGCTAAAACGGCTTAACCGATTTGGATGAAATTTAGCACATGGGTATACAATGACCTGGGTTAGGACATAAGATACTTTTTATCCCGATATTCCCACGGGATCGAGACTTATGCGGGTGAAATCGCAGGGCGCAGCTAGTAGTTAATATAAGTCTGAAATCGACCCATCCTGAGCAAGCGTGGTAAATTGGTGATCAATGCTCGTGCCTTCTCTTTATGAGAAGAGGTGTTTGACCAGCAGGGGACAGTTATAGCCTGGTATTATAAGTGAAGTCGTAATTTCTTCATGTTTATTTGTATGTCAATTCCTTATCGTATTCATTTTAACAAACAATATTCTTTTCATCTATTCATGGCCCAAATTAAATATTTATTATAATACACACGACACGGCTAAATAGAAATGAAAATGGCAAAGCGTATATTTTTAAGACCGCAAATTTACGCTAAAAAAGAAAAAGTTCTTGGTCTAAACGTATCTCATTTCCCGCAGGCCAATAGGTTTTGTGTCAAAACATGGCCATTACGAGGCTGTTTTTGTCACTTTTTTGTCCAAGTGTAACCTAAAAGTGGTGGGCCGACTTGGCAAAAACTTGGCTGAGTCTGATTAGGCATTTGCCAAGTTTCAATTAAGTTTCTTTTAGGTAGCTGAAAAGGCTGTGTTTTTATTATATTCGGGAAAACCAAATTGGTCTTGTTTTTGGTAATGTAAGAAGCCATTCAATGGATAAAAATCATGAGGTTTTTTGTGGTTACTTACATAAGCTTTAATAGATGTTATACGTTCTTTTGCCGTAGGTACTTCGTATGTTAGTGTTAATGATGGTGACCGTCTTTGGTTACATACTCGTATGTGACGTGGGTAAAAATGGCCAAATTTAAGCTCATTGGATTGATGTTTCTTGAAATAATCACTGAAGGGCGAATATTCAAACACAACTCAATTTTAAGTAGCCGGTAAAATCATCATGCTGTCTCTTTTACTCTGAAATATATTTAAGCGACAGAATACCTTTTAAGGACGTCTTAAAGTTAAGTAGCATTTGAGTATTCGAAGGAAAGTAAAAAAAAATGATGTGTCCTTACAACCACTCATAATATTATTTTCTTATCAGCTTTTGTTTTTTATTGTAAATCTATCTACAATTAATTATTTGTGTATCACATTCGAGATGGCTCAGTGGTTAAGGCCTCGCCTCTCATGCAGGAAGTTGTTTCAATTCATATGTAGGTACTTTCTGAATCTTGGACATTACTGACATCAGTGAAAGAAAAGATTGTAATAGTATTTATTTAATTAATGAGGAGCTCGTGGCTAAATAATAACAGCCGCATGGGTCGATTCATCCGGTTCAGCCACGCTTGCCAGGGTTGGTCTGTGGATGGGTGACCATTTAACATACCGAGACTCCTCCGTGCCTCGGAAAGCACGTTAAGCCGTTGGTCCCGGCTGTCATTCGTGGATCTTTGTCAGTCGTTACGGGTCGTCAGAAGCCCGAAAGTCTGACAACCAGTCTTACCAATGGGTATCGTATTACCCAGTTACTGGGTTATGAAAGTCAGATAGCCAGTCGCTTCATGTAAAATACTGTTATTCAGCTGCATCCGGTTAGACTGGAAGCCGACTCCAATATAGTTGGGAAAAGGCTAGGCAGATTGAAGTCTAAAAACGCTAACCTGTCTTGAGCACGCGTGGTGATCAATGCTCGTGCCTTCTCTGTATGAGAAGAGGCGTTTGCCCTGCAGTGGAACAATAATAGGCTGGTATTATTATTTTATCTAACATTATAGAAATTGTTATTAATCGTTAGACTCAGTCACAGTAAAAATAAGTAACAGTATTATTTCTGCATAGAAAACGCCAGAAACGACGTGCTTCGAAATCTCAGTGTATATCAGTACACAACAGTAGTGAGTGCGCGGCAGTTACGCACGGACGCGGAAGGTTTATCAACCGAGCGGCCATAGGTAATTATTTCAAGGTCACAGCCGATACATAATACTGTAACTTTATTATACTGTGATTTATTCTTGTAAAGAACTGAGATCTGTAAGTAGGTCTGTGTAATTTCCTGCGTTCAATTGTTTCTCAAGGTTGTAATCCTCGGCTCTACCTCCTCAGGATATCAAATAAGTAATAGAAATGTACTAGACATCCAATAGTTATAGAAAGGTATTGCTAAGATTTCTTCATTGTCTTTGAGAGCTTATTGAATTCGAAGATTATTAATATAGATTTTACTGTGTCCGACTAATATGATTAATGTGTAAGCTTAGATGTTTGTATGTTTGTTACTCAATTATGCTTTAACAGCTAGGCGGATTTGGATAAATGTTGGCACACAGGTAGACTGCAATCTGAACTAAAATATAGGATACTTTTTATCATCGGCAAAATTCGTAAAACCGGTCACCATCCGAACTGAGTGCGCCTTCAAAATCATCAATCTTTATTACTACTGTAGGTGAAAATGATCTTTACGCAAACCCGATAACTTATAAAGTCATATAACCAAATACGTTGTAAAATTGAAATGAATGGATGCAAATTTTCAAATTCATGCGTCATCTAAGTTGTGTCGTACTGTACATTGTTAGTTGTTATGTAGTGTTAATATTTTTTGGTGTATATAAATCATTATTATAAACAAAATATTTTTAAAAAATTGTGAAAATGTTGAAGTTACCTAGGATGCAAGTGAAACCGCGGGCAACGGCAGGTAACTTTATAAATGGAAAAAGTATAATTTCTAATCTAATTATTGCTTTAATAATATTAAATTTTCCCAATGTATTAGACTATAAGCACCTACGCCATTTGCAAAATTATCCTCATCGTTCGTAATAAAATAACTTTTGAAGACTCTTTTGATCCTCATTTTAATCAAGCACCCATGAATTAATTATGAGAGCTTAATTAGATTTAATTAACATGAAGAAAATCTTTGTAGAGTGTTCAATATTACTGAAATACATGTTCAATCAATTATGGTTCGAAATGGAAAGAAAACAGAGTATATTGAGTACATTTCCTACGATTCGATAAAGTCAATTGAAGGGAGAGATTTATTGTAACTTAATTCGAGGGTTCTAAGCAATTCGGTAGGAAAATGTCGTGGTAAGAAAAAATATTGATTTACTGGGTACCCTGTTTTTTGTTGGCAGCCGGTTTTTTACTCCATTGTGTGGTCGGTTTTTTCATGAACAAAATCTAGCAAAAAAGGGTCCTGTTTTTCAAAACAATTTGAAATTTGTACGTCTAACCTACAAAAGCGTAAGTAATTATTTATTTTGTAACGTACAGAATAATATCCTTACAAATGCGAAAGTGAGTTTGTGTTTGTTTGTGACGCTTTCACGCTAAAACGGCTGAACAGATTTGGATGAAATTTGGCTCATGGGTAGACCATGACCTGGGTTAGGATATAGGATACCTTTTATCCCAATATTCTCACTGGATCGAGACTTATGCGGATGAAACCGCGGGGTGCAGCTAGTATAAAATTGTGTCTGTTAAATAGGAAACTAACTAAACTTTTAAAGAGTCGAAACCTTTATTTTTCTTTGTATTACCTAACCATAATTTATAATTGAATTCTTCATCCACAGCCTGTAAAATATTTAGCAAAAAAAAAACAAGTATTTCAATTTCTCTTACGAAACTTTTGACAACCAACTGATCCTAATCGATAGAACTTGATAAACTACAGTAGTTGATTGATGGCAACATTATTTCAGTAGGCATTTAGACGAGAACATCGAAGGACAAGGCTGGTTCTGTTGTTATTTGTGTCTCATCAATGACGTAAAGCGACTAATATTAGCACATGTTAAACGGAAATAGCTTTAAATTATGAGTAAATAATCGATCTGTTGATGTTTTGTTTGTTTAAGAGTCTATAATTCCTCAAAATACTTAGCATAATCTTCCGTTTTATCGAAGATACTGCAGCATTAATTTAAAAATAAAATTATGGTAAAGTTGAGGATCAATGTAGGTACTGTGTTTGACGAAAACAAAATTCCATAAAATTTTATTTACGTTTAAATTGGTATTAAAAAAATACTTCAAATTAACTCACTATAAAGCAGATACTAGATTTTTATATTTTTTATATTACCGTTATTTTCACCGTAAAAAGCAATTAGGTACCTTAACTATTGGCGCCTTGGAGCCTTCTCCCCGCCGATTAGTCTCACTCTCACTCAGTCCGCGAGCAGTATCGTGCGAGTGAGATAAGAAATGAATTTGAACTGAGGTATTACGGACTCATAACAATTCTGTAACTATGAGATGTTAGAAGATGTTCTCTGGTTGAAAAAGCAAATCGATGTTCGTGCCTTCTCTGTAAGAGGAATCTTAGCCCTGCAGTGGAAGAATAATAGGTTGGTATTATTATAATAACAATGGTAATGGTGGTAACGGCCCCCCCACCTCTGCCACGAAAAAATAAGTAATAATAATAATAGCATAATCAGCCGATAATGTTCCCACTGCTGGGACACAGGCCTCCTCTCTTCGAGAGGGAGTGGACTGTAATCTACCACGCGGCCCCAGTGCGGGTTGGTAGATGTCAACGGCTTCGATTTTTTTGGTTCTAGGACATGCCGGTTTCCCCGAGATGTTTTCCTTCACCGTTTTGAGAGTAGTTCGAACCTATGACCTGCAACTCGTAAGTCGCGGTCATTACCACTGGCCCACCACTGTTCTCTATACAAGAATTTATAATAATCGAACTATATCCTTAAGTTTTTCATTCATCTAAATCATAATAACAAAAGAAAATAAAAAATAGTATGTTCACTAAATGATCACAAAATAGTTCTGAGAATATGCACCTCTTTACGTTTCCCATTTTAGATTAAGTAGGTAACTAAAATATATTTAATTTCCAGGTAGGAGTCAGTAAATTACTCTTGATTAATTACTTTAGGAGCGTGTTTTGATGAATACTTGCCAGAATATTTCTCTTGAATTAATTAATTTAATATTCTAATAAATTTGTTAATCACTTGGCCGGAATTACGCTGGAGTAGAAGGTTGTGAGGAGTTCAGGATCATTTTGAGTACTATTTTAAGATGCTTAAGTGGCTATAAAATATGAGAAATGGGTCTGTTTGAGGAAAATATGTCACTCACCGAGGCGCAAATGTTTCACTCTGGAGTTTGCCAAAGAGCAATAGAGCGTCGCATTCTGAGTTTAAAAATAACAGAATACGGAACACTACGCTGCTCTCCAAAACGGCGATCATAAACGTAGGCAAGAAGGCTGTTGACTTAGATACTTCTACTACAAGTGAAGATAACAAAACAGCAGTTGAATGCAATCGGGTGGGTCACGTCAGCCGCATGCATACCGCTGGATAAAAATCTTCACGCAAAAGTTCAAGACTAGTAATGATAGACCTGGTTGCTCAGAGAGCAATGGAGTTTATTCAATATTACCTGGTAGCCATACAACCTTAGCCATCGGCGCTTTTAGTAAAATTAACTTAATTAATTAAACAGGCTTATACCTACTTCAATTATGAAAAAAAACAGTGGCACTCCGGGAATGCCGACAGACTTAAAAAAAATCGGCAGCGCGGTAATCAACGCGTTGATGTCTTTTACTCTATGGTGTCGGTAAACTCGGTAACAGTGTCGCGAAATAAATGGTTTAGTCCCATCTCAAAAATGACCAACGTGCCTAAAGAAGTTGTCACTTCAAAAATACTTGTTGTTTAGCTATCGGATTAAGTGAATTGACGTTATAAATTAAACCAGACAATAATCATTAAACAGTGCAAAAAATGTAATATCCTAACTTATCGAAAAATTCCTCTGCATCGCTGTCGACTGGCATCCAAGATACTGGCAGCATTGCCACGTTGTATGGCAATGCTTAGTCTCTTGCCAAGGTAAAAGTCAGCCCTTGGGCCACGGGAAGTGTCAACCAAGTCATTTGGAGATTTCATTAAACAGACCATGAGTACTCGGACCCCACGGCCTGAGGGTTTCAACCCCAAACGGCTCGAAAATGTAATTACCAATGAGGTCATTATACTTACGCCGCTTGATATACATTGCTTAGTTGATGTACATCGTTTTCAAGGTAAAATAATACGTAGTAACAGATAAGAAAGTAACTATAAAATAATAAAATTGGTAGAAGTATCAGAAGTGTCAGAACGCAGAGGTCTTATAAAATTGAAACATTATTTTATAGTGTGACATGTTTCGTGTTTCCTATCATATATATACTATTCAATTAGCAATATTTATATAATATATTATTTGAAATCTTGTTTTCGAAAACGGCTCTAACGACTTTGATGAAATAGGTCTCATATCTGGGAAAATTCGTTTTCTCTATTTTCACCCGAGCAAAGCTCGGTTGCCTAGGTACATAAAATTAATCAGCTTAGTAGCTTGATGTTAATAACTTGTTAGAATGGTTTAAAATTAAGGTACCTGTAGGACACAAAAAAATTACTATTTTAGAGTTTTATTTTTAATATCTGTATAGATATTTATATATCTAAAACTAGATATTAATATAATGGTTTTCTTTCAACGTGGCAATGCTACTAGTCTTTTGGACACGTTTCTGGATGACGGCGATGCCCACGAGTACTTCGACGCCTTATGCCGAGTTTACTTTTGTTTTTGTATATATTTGTACAGTTAGTCATTATTTTAATTCAGTGCCTCGTGTAAAAAATTTGAATGTTTAAGAAGTACATATAATTAGGTTACTCTGTATGGTTTCATTCGTATTCAAATCATGAGAGAAACAGCTTCCAATAAAACCAGATGTGAGTAAAAAGCTTTCTCAACAGATCGCCAGAGCTTCACAATCAAATTGAATGACGTGTAATGAAAGAATAGGATCATATTTTTCTAAAGTTTCTAAGACACACGGCTATAGAAAATTTCATTTCGATTGCGAAAATAAAATATCTGCTTTTCAACGCTAGCAAGAAAAATATCAATTGGAAATATGAGACTCGTAGGTAATATTGAAATTGAAAAGAAAATGGTAGGTAATATTTTTCTAAAACTCAAATAAAGTGTATCTGCGTGGTTTCTAAGTTTTTCTTTGAGGTTTATTCGGTTTGAATTTCGCAGTTCCGTAGTAGGAATCCTCTTGAAAAATACTCGTCATTGAAAAATTTTTGGAAATATTTCGTGTCCATACGTAAATTTATGTGAAGTAAGGCTTGAGGTAACGTAAAGACTTTATTGGTCAAATAAAATACATACAATCATCTTCAACTGCTTCTGTGGTCTTAGTGGTTAGACCACGTGCCTCAGACCCAGAGGTCCTGGGTTCGATTCCCAGTGGGGGCAAAATGTTCTGCTCGGTTTGGTTGGTGGTATTGCTTGTTCTAAGCCCACCTCACTAGCTACGACCATCTTATCTAAGTCTGTCGCCATAACAACAATGTTAACGGTATTGTTGTGTTTTGGCAGTTAGGCAAGATAGCCAGTTCCTCTGTAGTTGAGGATTCTGGGTGAAGATCGCTTCCACCTTCAGTCTGATCATCACTTGAGATGAGGCCAAGAACTTCCCCGTTGCGGTTAAAAAAAAACATGAAATGTACAATATTCACCCATTTCAACCACCCTTGTTATTTTTGCCAAATGGACAATCAGTCAAGCCATACCTTCGGATTAACCATGTGGCAACTGACTTTCAACATTCATACGTACCTACATAAACTCGCACCTTTCATAATCTGCTGAACGCCACTTTATGCGATCATTAGAATAATTAATACATCTCTCTAAGTTAGATTTGTTTCATAAAAATAAATCTCTTATGGAACAAATCTAACTTAAAGAGATGTATTAATAATTCTAACGTTTATATTTCTGTAAATACATATTTGTTATAGTCGCGAATCTTGATCAATCTGACACTGACTTGCAAATTGCAAAAAACGTAAGAAAATTTGAATTTTGCGGGCTACAACTGCGGATCCACCTTAATTTATAATATTTATAGATATCGTACCTCCACTGCGCGAATTATTTGCCAATAGACCTCATTTAATAGTTCAATGGTTTTTATCAATAGGTCACGAGGGCCAAAGTGTCAATTTAATATATTTCAACGCCGCGATTATTGTGGAGTGTCGTATTATTTGAACATCACAAATGAATTGATATTATTACACAGAGAGCTGGTTCTTCTAAAGATTCTTTTAGAAAATAAATAAAAGAATTCATGAATTATTTTGAAAACTTGAGCTTATTTTGTCAAATTATTAAAAAAAGTTGAAAGAGATAAAGAGATAAAGATCATTTATTTGTCCAAAACATGAGTATACACACACATGGCATGCAAGATGTTACAATTAAATTATATCACAGTCATGTTTTGCCTCAACGGCGTACAAATATAAATAGGTAGGTTACATTTAATCAATTAACTATAAACTTATTAATTATTATCAGTCCAAATTAGAATTTAAAAATTAAAATGTAAACAATTTGTAATGTAGATTTGTAGTTTATCTGCGAACGACTAGTTTTTTAAAAGTTGTTTTTAAGGAAAGTCGACAAAACTGTTAATTCTATTAATTAGCTTTATCAAGCTTGATTTATATTTCAGATCAACTAGTAAAATTTTTTTTTTTTTATAATACATTTTAATACATGATATTTTTTTTTGTTACAGGTAGCGCCAACACCACATTTACAGAAAATATTAGGTGAGAATCAGAAACATTATTATTGTAACGCTTCCCAAATATTAAATGTGTACCTACTCGTATTGTATACATTTAAGGAAAGATTTAAATCGTTAGATTTGTCGTTAGGTTTGTGAGAACACATCCCGCATGGAACGATAGATACCTACGATCTTCAGTGTGAGTGAACGAGATAATAATAAAAAAAGTTTACTGTCAACATGACAGAAACGTGACCATCTTTTGACGCGGTCGGGCGAATCGATTTAAATCTTTGGATTTATGTGGGTATCTTCACAACTTCAAATTGATTATAATATAAACCGTTCGGTTCACCAAATCCATAAAATAAACTGCCAGTTTAGACTTTAGGCTGTAAACTAAATTGCAGCAATCGTACCTACCAGCATTCGCTGTATTTTTTGCATCCTGAACTGAAAACATTGATTTTACAATGAACCCTTAATTGAAATGCTGACTCCAACACACGTAATTACCTAAGTCCACCCACAAACATACGGTCCAGGTTAAACATTAAATATGTCCCACCAATATAGTTGAGATGTCATTTAGTAGACGTGTTCAATCAAACCCTACGACCCTTGACATCTCGACCTTATGTATGCCAACGGTTTAGTTAACAAACTTCCCTGGATCTAAACTTAGTTGACTTGTCGAAGCCAGGGTTCGAATATAAATTAAGGTGACAAGATTGTAATTAAATGTATCTATGGTTTGTTTCAAAAGTGTCTGATAAAAATGTAATAAACCTTGTTTAGGTTCAATTCTTACTCAATCACTCACTAAAGGGAATTAAAAGGTTTCAACTTTATATCTCACCACTTATTCTGACAATAATTGTTTGATTAACATGATTGAATTGTAATTCAAAAATCATCTACGAAAATTAACGTTAACAAATAAACCTCAATCAATCAATGTCGTTCATATTATAATGACAATTGAGGTTAATTTTCTAACGTCAATTTTAGTTGATGATTTTTCGAAAATTCAAAAACCACTTTAAATTGATTTAAATTTAGAATTCGAGTTGAGTATTCAAATAATCATAACAAAGCACTCAATAAAGCATCACTACAAATTGGCTTCCACAGGTACGTTATCTGATTCAGTTGTTTACACTTTCGTCAGATGAGTATTTAGCACAGATCATAGTGTTAAAACGAAAGATCTATCATACAGGAACTTGCTACGATTTTCTATAAATAGTAATGACGTTTAAAACTGACCAATCTGCCTCCAAATACTATGCCTGCCCAACATTGGCCACCAACAAAGCCAGTAATTCCGCACGAATTACCTCTTGTAGTTTTTCTCAGATCCATTTCCCAAAAAAGGTACACATGTATGTACATACAAAGCTACATTTAGCATGACCTTGTTCAGCCTAAGGGGCTGTAAGGAAAATCTAGGTGTTTTTGTATTTATAACATTTTCTTCAGGCTCATTTTCCATTATGACTTGAGATGAATATTTGAGGGAATACTGAAAATTATGTACAGGCACGTTGAATATTATGTCGGAGTATTTTAAGGTAGATATTTAGGGTGATATTCTATTACTGTCTGGTTTTTAATTACCAGCGGGAATCATTAAGAGAGGATATATTGAGAGGATTCTGAATATCAGGCTTATTCTTGTAATTGTTTTTATTTTTTAATGTTTTTATTTTTATTAATGTTTTTTAGTTTAATTTGTGATTTTCTGTGCGAGTCTCAATAAATACTTTTTCTTTCTTTCTTTGTAAAAAATATAGTATTTTGTTTTCAGATATTGGACGTAAGGTTATTATTGTAAAAAATATCGTATTTTTGAGACTAATCCCCACAGTAAACTACTACGGTTGGAATTGACCGAACGACTTGGACATTACCGAACTTTGGTTACCAAAGTTTTTATTTATAAAACAATAAAACAATCACATTCATAATGTAACTTTCTCACTAACGTAGAAATATTTTGATGTTTAAGTTTAAAGTTTAAAGTTTAAGTTTAAAGTTTATTCAAAAAATAATGTAGTACAGTAAAAACATTTTTCGTAATTCTATGTAATAGTTCACAAGTGTTACATGCCTGAACTAGGACATCCTGTGTTTCAGGCGAGAAAAGGTAAAACATTATATCTAAATAATCACAGTAATCACATCATATACAAAAGGTAAATTAGTCAACTAATAGGTATGTAAAAGAGGTGTAAACAGTATAAAAATCTTACCTGCTAAAATCTTAGTATATTAATTTAAGCTAACTAATCATAATAAAAAGTGCAATTAATATTTATTTAAGTACAACTAATAACTTCTCTGTATCTTCATAGGACAAATTTTGTAATGTTTCCTTCAGAGTTTTCTTGCAATTTACAAAATTTTGGGAATAAATTTTTGCTTTTGCATTAAGTCTGTTATAGAGTAGTGGTCCCAGAAAAACAAAAAATTTGGCTGTAAAAGCATGTTTTGTGCTTTTTGTGGGACAAACTATATCTTTCCGTCTCTTTTTAATAAGTTCAGTGCTGAAGCGGAGGGCTGCGTGTTGTTTTAGTACAATGCTCATTATGAATAACTGCCTGACTGTTAGTACTTCACAATTTTTATAGAGCTGGTTAGTGGGAAAAAGGAAAGGGCGGCACGTAGACACCTTGAGAATCGCTCTTTGAGCTCTTTCGACTTGTATTAATAAAGTTTTACCTGCTCCACCCCATGAGGTAATGCAGTATGTCAAAATTGACTGACATAGAGCAAAGTAAACTTGCTTAATTATTTTTGGATCCGCAATATGTCGCAGCTGCTTAAATACAAATATGAGCTTACGAACTCTATTATTTAAGACTTCTATATGTTGTTTGAAAGTAAGGGTCTCGTCTAATATAACACCTAGGTATTTTATTTGGTTAGTCTTATTAATATTAGGACACTTTAACGGGCATTCTGCGGGGACTGTGCAACAATGAGCATATAGCGTCGAGGAGTAATCGGAAGTTGGTTTGCGCATGGAAAACTTTATATAGTTTGTTTTATCCGTATTTAGGGTTAATGTGTTATGTTGAAGCCATTTATTTACAATATTGAAGCCGTTTTGCGCAAGCTTGTGAACTTCATGTTCCGATTCAGCCGCAAAAAGAAGAGCTCTCGTTTCTCGTTTCTCGTTTGATTCTCTGCGGTGTACAAGTGCTCCAAAGTAGTTTGTTGCGGGTCTAAAGGTACCAGTATGTACTTTTAGACCCCTTACAAAGTTGAGATAAAAATGGCACTAAAATTACTCGTACTAGAACACAATATCATAAACCATAGATATATCTTGATTAAAGAAATGACAGTAAAGCGGTTTGATAAAAACCTTTGTGAAGTGTGATAATAAGGTCAAGACGTAATAGTATCGATTATGCTGCTTTATACAAACGATGTATCGATTTGTCCTTGATAGACAAGGCAGGGTGGCGTGTTTACAAATGGAAATATTTAACAGAGCCTGTTCATATTCTTGACCTTTTAATGATGCAAGCTTTTTAAAATAATTGAAGCTTTTTTAAACTTTCTGGGCTTTTTTCACACTTGGTCGCAGTAACTAAGTTAAGGTTAGGTTAGAACTGTGACCTGTGTGAACTGTGACGCTACATCCAAATTGGTCGCAGTAACTTGGCTATTTAGATTTTTAGGATCCCAAAAAAAAGGAATTATTTGAGGTTCACAATAAAAGGCGCAATCATTATATTAGAGTGTTAAATAATATTTTAAGAGCGCAAAATTGGAATTATTTGAGGTTCAACTATATGCTGTTCATAAATGTATCGCATTAAAAATGCTCTGCACATAATCGTTTCATTTTTTTAGATGTCGAGCTTTTTACACTAGCCAAGACTTTATTGCAAACTAGCTTCTGCCCGCGACTTCGTTCATGTGGAAGTCGATAAAGTATTGCCCATGTTACTCGCTGATAACGTAGCTTTCTATATGCGAAAGATTTATTTAAATTGCTTAAGTAATTTTTGAGTTTATTCATTACAAAAAAACAAACAAACATACAAACACAAAAAATCAAATCTTTTTTCTTAACAATATTAGTTTCTGCTCGTGACCTCATCTTTATGAAAGAAAATAAACATATCCTATGGCATTCAGTAATAGTGTAGCTTAATATACAGGCTGAAATATAATTCTTTGGAAATATTCTAACCATGTATTCTAACCATGATACTTCTTCATTTATGCCAACAAAATAGAAAAAAAAAATAACTTTACTAAAATTTTAACAAAAAAAAAATAAGTTTCATTATCATACGTATATTTTTTTTCTATATTGTTGGCCTTAATGTGAAATAATTTTTGTAATTCGATCAGGACTTCCAGAGATTACCTCTTATCAAACAAACAATTTACCTCTTTACAATATTTGAATACACCGTGAAATTTGAATCACAGTTTTGCTAGAACAAACGTTGTTCAGACCATGGTCTACTACCATTCTACAGCATCCAATAAAAAAAGACATATTTGGTTTTTGAAAAAAGACAAAAAAGACAAAGTTTAAAATGTCAAGATTATCGTTACTCCCTACAACACAGACACCACGCACGGGACACAGCATTGTCTACACCCACAGGGAAATGTACCTCCATAAACGAAATTTAGTAAGCAGTAGATAATCTTGACATTTTAAACTTAGCCTTTTTTGTGTTTTTTCAAAAACCAATTAAGTATTTTTTTTTAATGGATGCTGTAGAATGGTAGTAGACCATGGTCTGAATAACGTTTGTTCTAGCAAAACTGTGATTCAAATTTCACGGTGTATATACTTACCTATCCTTTATAGGATAGGAGTTACACATGAAATGGTTTGTTTTCTTTGAAAATGAAATAACTTTATTTATTATTTATGATGTTAACGCTCCTATGACGAAGCCGCAATCATAAACACAATAACATTTCCGGTTTGTCTTGCCTGTCTACGTTTCGGCGATGCAAAATTATATAGTAGCAGAATTGATTGAATTTATGCATAATACATATATTTTTCACAAACATGCTTGGAAATTAGAGTAGTAGATATTATTTTGGCAACCTTCTTCGAGATAAATCGAAAATGCTGTATTGGTCAAATATATGCGAGCGCCCAGCCGGAAATGTTTGTAAGCAAATCCATATCTGTCGTGTTGTTTAAAAATGGAACGAACTTTTTACTTCAACACATAGCAACAAAGGAAGTTACTTTCGAAGATTTTATTTAAATTTCGATTGGGTTTGCAAATAGAGCTGTTTAAAGTATAAAAATTTATTGGCGCGTGAAAAATTACCGTTGTTGGTCATTCATTCTGGAATTTATAATTAATTTACGTAGTTTGAATTTCCGCGTATTATTTGAGAAAAGTACTATACAAGCCTTCTTGGCCGCTTCCAGGCATTGATGGACTCACGTATGTGTGCTTTGGCGTCGTCTCGGCCCACTTTTTCGCGATCGTCCGTCAATGCCCGTAATGCAGGTCGCGACAGTAATGTATCATTTTTACAATTTTATTTAACTTGTATGACTATTGTAAATGAATTATTGACTTTTTTACATCAGTTTTTAAATTTAATTATTTTAGCCCAGTAAAAAATAGGAACCATTTTTTTTCAATTTATTATTTGAATAAAGATACGATGTTGTTTTATTAAAAATGGCAGGGTAAAATAATCTCTGATAATTTACATTCCATCGCCAACTTATTCAACTATCTACTCTTGCGTTATGTTTTCTCAGATGATTTTTGAGTGGCTATTTGTAAGATCCAATTTATTTTTAGTTGCAATGTAATTTGAACTTTGTCATGTGTGATATTGAGTACCTATGTTATTCCAAAAATTGATAATTATCTCATATTCTAAATTCAAATATTTTATTTAGAATAAAGTTTGCCTAACACGCTGCTCAAATAGATAGTGTGATAAAGTTTCCCTAATGCACTAACACGTCCAACACGACGTTCTAAGCTTCTATTAAATAAATCATCTCCTCTCAATATTGGTTGATGATATTGAAAAATAAAATTTAATAAACGCCATACGTTGTTCGTCGCAGAATTCTGTCACGTATAAATTCTGTAGGATCGAGCTCAAGCTACTGGTAATGTTCTACGCTCTGCTATTCGAAGCTCGTAAATCTCTTGGTATCGGCAACTTGACACTACATGAAACTGGGTTTCGGTCTGGCTTTGAGAGTATTTGCTATACGATGTGGAAAGAAAACAGCTAGGATATCGGAAACTATAAGGATCGTAAACAACGTTTATGTTCTACGGCACTATGTTTTTTAATGTATTTCTACCGGAAGTGGAGTAAACTTACGAATCGTGTATGTTTCTACCTTCTACATCCTATAATATTAAATGAGAAATATTTGTACATATTATAAAACAAAGTCCCCCGCCGCGTCTGTCTGTCTAAACGCGATAAACTCAAAAACTACCGAACGGATTTTCAAACGGTTTTCACCAATGGATGGAGTGATTCAAGCGGAAGGTTTTTGTTTATAATTCATTAAAGTTTTGTGTAAATTGGCCGAAATTTGACGATTGTTGTTGAAGATGTCGGAAAAAATCATGCCGACTGAGAGCTTTATTGGCGTGCGCCTCAGAAATCGTAAAAGTTACATAAAATTTATGTTCTACAGGATTGTTCATCTTAAAAAGTTCAACAAAAATGTCTACGATGGTATATCATTATAATAATGATTACTGTGGGTCATCCTTAGAAGATAGCATCTAAGGATGACCCACAGTAACATTAGTATCTTTCAGAATTTGATAAAAAAAATTATTGTTATTTCGAACGCTATTTTGACCAGTATAATATTAATCCCTATCCAATAAAATATGTTATTTAAATTGGGCATTTAATTTAAATTAAAATATGTTTGACATCATATCATTTAAATGAATAGTTTAAACGATATCACAGATTCAAAATTACGCGTGACAAAATAATTATGGTTGACCGTAACGCGGGCGCAGTGGTAGGAGCCTTTTCCTCGACTATTAGGTATGTAACCCCGGTAGTACGTTCCCGTGGGATATTTTCCGACATCCACGCGGGAGAAGCCGCGGGCAGAAGCTAGTATAATAAATGTTTGTAATCACGTTCTCGAAAACGGCTCTAACGATTTCGATGAAAGTTGCAATGTAGCGGTTTACGGGGGTGAAAAATCGATTTAGCTAGGTCTTATATCTGGGAACATTCGTTTTCTCCATATTCACAGTCTCGGGAATGTGATACAACGTTGGTATACCTGGACGATATGTTTATCTATTTTCACCCGAGCAGAGCTCAATCGACCAGCTACTGTAAGCAGGCTGAATTGTGCGTTTGTGAACCACTGCTGTAAGGTATCGGCTGGGCCTATCACCTTGCAGCAGTGATGTCACAAATTGTTTCTGTGTTAATGTTTTACTAACGTATTTTGTAAGTTACTAACACTATGAGTCTTGTTGCTTGAATGATTAAATAAAATTAATTATTATGTAGTGTAGTTACTTGACGTATGTGTTTAAATAATTGGGTTTTTTGCACCCCGAAATATGTAGTTGGGAAAAGGCTTGGCAGATGCTGATTAACAGGTTTTGATTCGTAGTTACAAAGCACACTTTCACCAAAAATACCATCGTTTAAGTTGACTCCATTTCACTTTTAACTTCACTATCAGAAGCAGACACCTTAATGACCACAGTAAAGATAGCAGACGTTTGCTCTGGATTTACGTTTTTGTCCTTCTTAAATAGCTTTAGAGTTGTTTAGCTCCATCAAATATATAAAAACCTTTCATTTTAATGTTGTAGAAAAAGAAGACTCTTTTTATTTGTGAAATTTTCTTAGCTCTTTATTCAAATACTTAAATACAGATAGTTTCTAAATTATGAGCGTTTATTCGGAAAGTGGGTAACATCGCAAATAGCTGTCAAATATTTCGCTGTTTTGATTAGTTCGGTGATATTACTGTATGGAAATATGAAATATCGGTAACTAGTGAACTAAATATTTATTATGAAATTGCAATAATTCAAACTCAAACTCAAAGCATTTATTTCAAATAAACCAATTACAGGTACTTTTGAATTGTCAAGGGGTCGGTCAGTCAGGAAAATGAAGCTAGTTGCCCATTCTAAAGCGTAGTTGGTACCTATGGAAAAGAACGGGCAAAAAACTCCACGGACACTCAAAATATTGTTACAAAACATTGGTTACATCAATCGTGTTGAAATTATACATGTGAGAACAATGTAGAAAGACGTTAATAATTAATATTGTAAAACCGAATATTTCATTTTAGATGTTTTACACCTTATACGGTTATAAAACCAAATTCAGTGTTATAATTGCAATTCATTATTTATTAAATAACTAATATTATAAAGAGGTAAAATTTGTTTTTTTGTAAGTTTGTATGTAGTAGGTAATCTCTGGAACTACCAGTCGTGTTTGAAAAATTATTTTTGCATTGGATAGCCCAATTCTTGAGGAAGGATATAGGCTCACGGATGAAATCGCGGACTGAAACTAGTTATTAATATTTTAGGTCACTAGTTAGCGATATTTCATATTTCAATAATAATAATATTAGAATTTCGGTAATATTAGAATGAACGCTCTTAAGTCTACTGCAAAAACCCTTACCTCTGGTTTTTGACAGCCTATCCAATTAAATACTGATTTTAATCTGAAACTTTCCCATTTATTTCGAAGCCTATTATTAATATATATCAATATTATTTCAGTCATAAACATAAGATTTAACAACGGTTTGTAATGATAAGCATTTCCGAAATGGGTTGTCAGTATCACGTTGTCATCATGATATCGTCACTGGAAAGGCAAAATTACTTAACCGCCACGTTATTTATATGGCGTTAAGTATTTTTGCCTTTCCAGTGACGATATATACGCACCTCTATAGTACCTCCTACCTCCTATATTTCGAGACATGACTTCACATACCTACTAAAACAAAATTAAAATTAGAAGCTTTCTCTGTGTTGACAGGTTGCTAACTCATAGTACATTGTACCCACTATTGTTTCTCAAAAACTATAATACACAATATTTATATACCTACCTACATTACAGGAGCAAAAAATAGATCACATACAGCAAATTGAAATTTCATTAGCGGTTTGTGCACGTTACTGGCACGTGAGAAAATAATATGTAGCTGAGATCGAGTTTCATACTCAATAATTCAATACTGCATGGGGTGCACACTGGCAGTAAAAACGAAATTTGTAATGGAGGAGAGATTATTACACACATAACGATCGACATCGATGACGAAGATCGATCAATAATTAAATACTGCATGGAGTGCACGCTGCCAGTAAAAACGAACTTTGTAATGGGGAGATTATAACACCCATAACGATCGACATCGATGACGAAGATCGATGATAAGTGTCGCTCAATGCCGTTTACAGACCATTCAATGACCACCACCAAATCTACCAATAATAAAATATTGATCGAAGATCGATGGAATAAATCGGGTTTAGACCGAAGACTGGCACAAAGTTGATCATTTGTTTTTCTTAGTGTGAATGTCTAAAGTGTTCTGAGTACCTACAAGCAACATTATTTGATCGTCATGAGCGACCTACCTACGCGATCGACGTTGATCCACGTACATTTTCACTACGTCGTGACAGTATATTCCAGAAATCCCCACTGACAAAATCCCCACTAATTTATTAGTATTTTTATGGTGTACATAATAAAGAATATTCTATCTATCTAGTTAAATAAACTCAGCCTGGTGGGGATTTATCGGTGGGGATTTCTGGAATAAACCATTTTATCGATCATATATGCGTAAAAGAACCGAAACCCCATATTAACCGTAACGGTATTTCAGTGTACCTACCTGTCGCAGCTAGATCGAATGAAACTCGGTCTCTGTTAGATATCTATCCAGTTTCGCGTTGTTGGCGGTGGGTAGAGTAAATTTTAAAACTGTCTGTTGCGCTGTCTATACAAGTTGAAATGTTTGTTTCTATTAGCCACATAGTTGTTTAGACGGGTAATATTATTAATAACGCTTTGTTTTCATTGGATTTTTGAATGAGAGTCAGAATTATTGGGGATATTAACTGGTGAGGTAAGATAATCGTTTTTGAAGTGAAAACTTCTTTATGCGCGTTGGGCATTTTTGAGATGGGAAAAACAATTGAACTCACGACACCGTTACCAACACCTCATTTTTGTAAACGCGATTGTGCTCTTTATTTATATTATGTTACGGACCAATGTTCTATGCAAGTATTTTTCTTCCACCAAGGCGATCTTGTTCATGTTTTCACTTCTGCCGGCACTCCCGCGGAGTGCCACTGTTTTTTTTTCTAGCTGAGTTACTATTATTATCAAAATTTTTATTACTAAGAGCTTTCGATGTACAGAAATAAATAGGATTGAATTTGCCTAAGATATTGAGCGACTGGGTCTTTTAGGATTGTTCAAAGATAATCTTTTATCGGAGTACAGGATTGTCCTTTTTTCTTCGAAAACTTTTCGACCGAGGCGCGGCTTTAAGCCAACCCAGATTTTTTAACTAAAAGATAGAATCTGTCTAACAAATCCGGCTCTGTTCCGGCCATTTGAAAACAGTGTAAAAATAGTAAAAGTGAGGAATTTACACGAAGGCACTTTGGATATCTATATACATATAATAAAATATTATCGAAGAATTTTTGTCCGCTTGTCGATATGATTCGGATTGGCGCAAAAACGGCTGAAAGAATTTTAATGAAATTTGGCACACAGATAGTTCATAACCTGGATTAATACATAGGGTACTTTTAATCCCGGTAGTACGTTCCCGTGGAATATTTTCCGACATCTACGCGGGCGAAACCGCAGGCAAAAGCTAGTATAGAATACTTAAGTGTAAGAGAGTAACAAAATTACTGGCTATCAACCTATCTCTCCCTGTATATCTAGTTACGTCACATCCAATAAGTAAGTACCTAAGGACCTAAGGTAAATCCATTACTTACCTCTAATCCAAAATCTGTACCCACCATTATCCATAAATTAGTACCAACACAAAGTAATAATAAACAGCTCCTAGATTTCCCGCTTAATAATGAAACCCAGGCGTAAATCTCTTACCCTTTTACTCCAGTTTATTCATGTTCCCGCCAAGCTTCGGGCGGCCATTACTGCGGAACCACTTATCGGCAGGTAACCCATTTGCGAGACTAGGCGCGGAATATTTTAATACTTCATTTGCAACAAGTGTTGTTAGTGTGCTCGTAGCTTTATTTAATAGTGATTTAAAGTGGAATTTGGTAGTTTGGGAATGTAAGGTTTTTCAAATTCTTGGTAGGATTTTATCAGCAACTAGCTGTTGCTTGCGACTTCGTCTGCGATTCTAAGATGAAAAATAGCCTATGTCCTTCTCCAGGTCATGGTCTATCCATGTGTCAAATTTCATCCAAATCCGTAAAGCCGTTTTAGCGTGAAAGCGTAACAAATAAACAAACTCACTTTGGCATTTGTAATATTAAGATGATTCTATCGGAGAATTTCTGAGTTGCTCTTTAGATTTCACTAACTGACGATAAAGAGAAACTTTGTTAGGAAACCTGAGGGCCAAGATTAGTGGTAATCGCTTTCAAAGCGTTTCGAATTACTATAATGACTTTCAACAGGATTGTTGTTAGCTTTTCGGTAGCGTATGTCAGTCCCATTTTTAACCCCCGACGCAAAAAGAGGGGTGTTATAAGTTTGACCACTATGTCTGTCTGTTGCACCGTAGCTCTTAAACGAGTGAACCGAATTGAATGCGGTTTTTTTTAATTTGAAAGCAGGTTTTCCAGCAATAGTTTTTGGACATATTTTATCAAAATCGGTTTAGCCGTTTGAAGAATATCAGCTCTTTTCTAGTTGATGATTGGATGTGAGTATCTTCCACAGGTCTGATCGATTTGAAATTTGGTATTTTGTTACTTCAATGATATTAGAAGAACATAGTGCAATTGCACAATGCTGCAGAATCACCTCGAATTTGCAGGATACCTAACTCCCTTACCAACTTATGTATAGCACGGTATCATGTTTGGGCTCATTGGAATGGTCTCAATGAATAGGTTATAGATAGCTGGTGAACAGGGTCTGGTGATGGTTTTTTAATTTTAACTGTTAAAATTGTACTTGTTGACTTTTTCATCATGATAGAATGTCACTTTGTCTAGACCCTCTTGATTAAATAATGGTCTAAAATTGCTAGTCAAGAGCAAGCATGGTGATGAAGGCTCCCTAACAAGCGCGACGCGACTATTAGAACGATTTATATGAAAACTTCATGAAAATTGTTCTACAAGAATCGTGTCGCATTGTCGCGTCTGGGAGCCTTTTGATTCCACCATTGCAGTGGAAACATTATAAGCTAGCATAAGCCTTATGATGCTGGCTTGGTTCCAGTTCACAGATATGGAATTTGGAACTGGAATCCCAACTCCCGAATCGAATACGATCATTTTTGAGCTGGATTTCGTCTAGTTCCGATCTGCATTCGAGATCTTTGGTTTGATTTCCATGACGTAGAATGAAAGAGATTATAACGCCAGAAAAAAAACGCTTGAATTATCCAACTCAAGAAATTGTAAACTCAAATTTATGTTTTCTAGCTTTTCACGACGTCACATACAAAAATTCTCATAGTTATTTTGCACCAAACCAACACAATAACTCACACGGACCTACAAGTTTGAGCCGAAGAAAACTAGCTCTGAACGAGTTTCGTTCAACAAATGACGATCGGTTACCGACTGTTTCCGACCGTGGCCATTCTTTATTTGTGTTGTGTGTTAGGGTCCGGGTATATTGAGCAGACAAACAGAACAGAAAATAGAAAGAGAATTTTTCTGGATTGCAGAGAATTTTCCGCTTGGATCAAACACGTATTTCGAGGTGTTGTTACTCTTTTAGTAAAAACAAATGTACCTACGCACATAGGTGCATGATCGATTCGTGACTCGTGAGCGAGTGAATACAGTCATAGAAGTATCAGAGGCCCTAGTGTGAGTTTCTTTTAACCATCTCGACTTTACGCATCAACCGCGTTCGGCGCTCCAATTGACCTTTCACCAGTGAAGGCCAGTGAAGGGCCAATCGGAGCGTCGAACGCGGTGGATGCGTAAAATCGAGATGGTTAAAAGAAACTCACTCAAGGGAGTATTTTTTTTTCACCTCTCATGGCAAATTCCACCAATGAAACTGAACGCTTTCAGCACTTCTGGACTGCGTTCGCGTTCAGTTTCATATTGGCGAAATTTGCACTAAATAAACTATTGTCTTAAAGTCGAGTCGATCGAAACGTCAAAAAGTTTATATTTAAACAAAAATGTGTAGGCATTTTTAAATCTCAGCTGTAAATTCCTGCTCGGAAAAGAAACCAGAACAGCAGATGGAGGATGATTGAATAGAAAGAAAGCATTTCTTTTCTACGAAATTAATATACCTACGTATCTAAGCTTTATTTGTAATTAAAAACAAAATCTACTACAATGTATGTAGTTTGTTAGGGCCTTTTCGTACTGGTGATTTTCGAGCGTGTTTAAATTGAGACGATTGTTTAACGCGCTCGCTGCGTGTGCGTAGCGACCACACCACGTGTTCGCCGCGTTTGCCTAACAAGAGCGATTGACGTGAGTGTTTAAGAGAAAGTGAGACAAGCGAGTGTGAAAACGTGAAGAACACGTTGCGAAGTCACGGCTAGCTCGCTTCGCGGCCGCGCAGAGCACGTTCTTAAATCACCTGGCTGGAAACCCGCTGGTAAATCGTCAGCGTGATAGAGCTCGTGGAAACATACCTTAACCATACCTACAATAGTTTATTGGAAACTAATTAAAAACCACGTAATGCTTTGTTTTGTGTCAGAAACAACAGTTTATCTAGATTTATACCAACCAACCAATTAATTTAACTAATTAATTACGCTTAAGAGAAATGTGGAGATAAACCATTTAATTGGTATTCGTAAAGAGAGCAAAATGAATTCGTATTCATTTCAATGTTAAGATTTTTAATTTAAAATACAGAATTTCTGAGTAATTTATTTACTGAGAGAGTTAAAATATAAAATTGTGTTTCAATATAAATGAAATTCTATATAATTTGCTTGAACATGAAATTATGCAGTGTTACTCTTTTTAATTAACTTAGCAAATTGTTTTATGAGGTGTGCACTTAAGTTTTAGAGCTAGTGGGATTGTAATGAATAGTGGAAGCATCCATACTATATATATGTAATTAATCTATATACTACATAATGTGGAGACACTGGCAATACTAATGCATAAAAGTATTTTGGAACCATCAAATAAATTCTAGCTTCGAAATAAAAAAAGTGATTTTTTCAAACAAACTATACAGTGTGATTCTTCATAAAGTGCACATATCGAAATGAGGTTGAGAAAAAAAACTACCCCCAATTGAAAATGAACATGTTTTTTTAGCAAAAATTTGTATTTTTTTCATTTTACAATAATTGTAAAATGTATAAATAAGATGCCAAAGAGAACAAAAAATTTTTTATATTATTTTTAAATTTTTTTAAAAAATACAAAAAAAAATGTTTTAATATTTTTTCCGTCGATAAAATTGAGCATAGATTCCCTCATTTCGATATGTGCACATTATGAAGAATCACACTGTATAGTAGTGATGTGCCGACTATGGGTTTTGCCAATCTTTGACTAGCTATAGTGACTAAACTATTGGATATATTTGATTGAATTTTCGTATGCGGACTAAGAACGTCATTAGATATCAATATGCCTAGCCTTTTTCTTTCGTAGTTTAATTTATTGTCGTAATGTCGTCTCCACCTTGTATATAAAATTTTCGTGTCACAGTGTTAGTTGCCATACTCCTCCGAAACGGCTTGATCGATTTTTATGAAGTTTTATGTATTTATTTGGTAAGTCTGAGAATCGGTCGTAATCTATTTTTCATACCCCTTAGTGATAAGAGTGGTGCACCCAAACATTTATATGGCAAAACAACGTTTGCTGGGTCAGCTAGTATCTTACTAATATTATAAAGGCGAAAGTTTGTGAGTGTGTGTGTATGTTTGTCTCTTCTTCACGCTCAAACGGCTGAACGAATTTAGATGAAATTTGGTACACAGATAGTTTATAACCTGGATTAACACATAGGAACTTTATCCCGATATTCCCACTCGATCGACACTTCTGCGGGTGAAACCGCGGGGCGCAGCTAGTAATAATATAAATTCGAAAGTATAATAGCTCTGTCTGTTTGTTTGTTATCTTTTCACGCCTTAAACGCTTAACGGATTGCGATGAAATTTGGCAGACAGGTACATCATGTCCTGGGTAAGGACATAGGATACTGTTTATCCCGGTAATACGTTCCTGTAAGATAACTTACGACCTCGACGCGTGTGAAGCCGCGGGCAAAAGTTAGTATTAAATATTTTGTAACTTCATTTATTAATGAATAGTACATACGAGTACATAATAGTACATAATAATAACTTTGTAAATTTACTAGCTTCTGCCCGCGACTTCGTCTGCAAGCCTATAATTACTGTCCTCAAGAATTGGGCTATTCATTGCAAAAATATTTTTTCAAATCCGACTGGTAGCGCCGGAGATTACCTTATTACATACAAACTTACAAACAAACAAATGTTACCTCTTTATTATTATTAACTAACTAGAAGTTCTGCGAACAGTAGACCTCGCGAGCAGTAAACTTTTTACAACAATTAATAAACCACTAAAGTTATTTAAAACGGGATATTTACCATGTTTTTTGTTTAAAATAGGATATTTTGTTAAAAAACAACAAAAAACATGATAAATATCGCGTTTTAAAGAACTTTAGTAGTGAAATTAACCATGTCAGTTAAAAATCCTATAATTAATATACCTATCCAACTTAAAAAAAAACCCGACTGCAGCTGTAGGTTACTAGTATGTGGTGGCAAGATGATGATAAAACACGGCTGCCAACCGCGTCCCCGACAGTAATGACCTTGGTTGGCGACAGGCAGAACTGTTTGAAATTTGGTCGTAAACCACCAAGGTCACTGAGATGTGTTTGGCGACCGTTTAGCAGAACTTTACTTTTGAAGCTACTTTACACCTAACAAAACTCAGTCATACAAAATCTTCGACGGGAACTAACCATTTGGCAAGCGACAACGACAACGCAATCTAGAGGTGTACAGTAGCGCTATCTGGTGACCTTATTGTAAAACGTTTCAAAGAATACTGTAAATTATTTTCAGAATTCTCTTAGTTTTGTGATGAGAAGGTGGTCCCAGGAGACCAATTCTCGCGTTTACGCTCGTACTTGTCGCATTCGTCAATGCCGCTCGTTTCCCTATGTCGCTTTTAGAACGGTGGCACTATCCAGATTCTTGTATTCTCACTACTTGAAGTCATTCGTACACAATCATCACGAGTCAAAGGACAAAAATGTTGCCATTTACGTCGCGCGAAGCAATCCATGCCACATAACGATGCTACTTTTTTTTTAAACGTAACTAAAGATGAAAAGTGTATTAAAAATGACTGTTAAGCGTATTCAAGGTTTTGAGCAACATTTTATACGTATTTCATAAACATGTAGATATCAATATTATCATCATTGTTGATCGTAACTCCATTTATGTTTTTTTTTTATTATTATTAACATTGAAATAAGTTCTCCTTGGAACATATTTGCTACAACGGAATGCATGGCTGATGATGATTAATTGTCAATGTCAACGATTATTTGTCACGTCAAATTAAAGTCATAATTTTGTTGTTTGTTTACTTTGGCTATGTACATAAATTAAGTAATTATACAATTACAGAATGACTAAAATAACAATGCTATTATAAATTAACTGTAGGTACCAGAAAAACATTAAGGGTTATCAAGATCGAGCAAAAGAAGAGGAAGTGTGGTTTTCGTAAAGAGTGCGTACAAACACCTGTCGAAATTCATGAAGACTTTAGGCGAGAGGTGAATTGGTGATTCCTAAGCTCGCGAACAGCGCACGATAAATGACGCCGACTATTTGTGTAAACTTGTGAGTATTATGTATAATGTATTGTTTACGTATAGTATTTTTTTGATATATAAGATTTACATTGAAAAAAAATAAGAAAAACTGACACACGAAAGTAAATTTTGCCAGACTTGATCCAGAGACGCTTCGCTCGCTCGGTCAATTAATAGTAAATAGTATAGATGACCAAAACTCTTACCCAGTGGCCACGAGCTACACGCTCAAGCGATACGCGTTTTGTGGCAGCGAGAGCGAAGAAAAGTAATTAAAGAAGTTTAGAGTACCTATGCCACGAGTCACCGCGACGCGACTTGCGGAGCTACGACGACGACGTGCGGAAACACCCGAACGCGCGCGTGTCGCTTGACTCAAATGGCGTCGCAAGTCGCATCGTCCGAGGCCGTGAACTACCTAAAACCAAAACCATTTTTTTTTGTACCAAACCTTAAACAACAAATGTATTTCAAGTTTTCATTCATCACTTTTCAGTTTTACAATAACCAATATAAATCGGAGAGTACTGTGCACACTGTTATAATACTTTCAATTACTTACACACACAATTCAATGATGTGTATGGATGTATTTACAATACGCATACACACTTACGTGAATGTGTTGTATTTATTTTTACACTTTATTTCAACATTGGCTTCCCAGCCGTAAAGACAGACTGTTTGATATTATTAGTATCGCTTGATTGAAAACGTTACGTTGTAAGTGATTTTTAAAAAGCAGATTTACATTAGACTAAATAGATTGGATATTGAAAAGATTTGTTGTGATTATCTGTTGAAGTGAAGAGAGGAATTTTGGGTTTTATACAGGGTAACTTTTTTTAGTGGCTAATTATTACAGGGTGGAAGTTTTCATGAATGTCAACAACTTTTACTACGGAACCAATACTGAAATAGCGAAAAAAATAACTGCAGTTTCATACAAAAAAAAACATAATTATTTAGCTATTTTAGAGTTAGTTCTAAGTCAAAGTTGTTCATATTATTGAATAATTTACCCGTTGAAAGATAGCCAATGATTAATAAATTAAAAATTATCCTGTGGTTATGAAAGATTGCTGTTCGTAATACGTTGATTCATAACCCTATTGATAAAAAAAACCTGACATTCAACCGCTTTATAAATAGCCTGTCCTTGTCATTCACATGACAATAAAATGGATAACCTATATACAAAATACCATTCGTTATTTGACATTTAACTATGGGTAAGTCGATGGTAAGAGGGTATTATTATATATCTATCCCGATAATTTTCGTATATTCTAAATAAATAGTAGTGATAGGCCGACCATATGTTTTGTTAACCAATTGACTCTCTATAGTGGATAACCTGTATATGATTGATTTTTTATTTGTAGACTGGGAACTTCATTAGTTAGATACACGAATTTATAAACTGTCGTAGGTATTGACGTCCCCCGCCCTGTATATTCCATTTTCGTTTCATGCACACACGTCAGTCACGTAAACGTCGTGTGTGAACAGATAGTCAGTTAGTCATAGCAACGCCTATTTCGTTCGTAGCAATACTAATTTTGACTTGCCGGTGACGCGAAGTCGACTGAGACGGGCCGATAGTGACATGACTGATGTGTGTAGACAACGCCCTATAACTCCTAAGTAACTATATTTTTTAACGTGACTGATCGGCGACCTAACGTTGACGTGACTGAAGTGTGTGCATGAACCTTTAATTCCCGAATTTTCAAAGGGCAATAAACTTTCTAAGAGGTTCTCTAGTCTTCATGTTGCTACAATAATCTTTGAAATGACAACTATGTAGACAACATGAAACTATAGGCCGACCGCTTAACTGAGTCTGCTTCGTGGTGCGGGAGGGGTCTGGTGTCGTGAAGCGAGAGCTCAGTGATTTGTCAACTTGTGACAACTGTCACCCCTCCCGCACCGTGCAGCTGCCTCAAGAACGGACTCAGTTAAGGTGGGCCTATAAATGTGACTTACAAAATTTAGTTGTACCTATTACAGAATTTTGCTGTAAACAAAACCTACAACGAAACTATAAATCAAAACTAAATTGTCACGACCTTTCTGTACAGAAACAAACTCGTGAAACTAACAAAACACGCGTTCACATTAATCAAAGTTAAAAACAGCGATATATCAATTAAAACAGTTTCAAGTTCGATCGCACTGTTGACTCTAACAACAATGAAGGACTTCTCCAAGTTGTACAAATGTGTTGGTTTATTTTCAATTAAGTCCTTTACCGAGAGTGATGTAAGGAGACTTTGAGGTTATAAGTCTGTCGTGGACGAAGCAATTTTTTGTCATCGTATCGCAGATTCCATTTGATTTATTTATTTTTATCATTATTTATTTTATTTTATACATAATAACAGCTTTTTACTAAATGCATATGAAAGTATGCGGTACATACCCACAACAAAAACAGTTTTAAAATTTTTTGTCTGCCTGTTCGTTCCGGCTAATCTCCGAAACGGCTGGACCGATTTTGATGGGACTTTTACTGGCAGATAGCTAATGTTATAAGGAGTTGCGAATTAGGCCGATAGAGAAACCCCCGGCAACATGGCAACTGAAGGAACACGGGTGGGGTTTAGTCAATAAGAGTCTGACATCCCGCTCCACCCAGAGCGGGAGAAGTTATTTGATAATTTCCCAACCAAAAACAAAGGAGTAAATTTACTATCAAGCTGCATTTATTTTCTAAAAAGAACTAAGGGCCTCGCAGGCGGAGCCGCGGGCAACAGCAGCAGTTTTAATTATGCTTCAACCATAGTATGGTCACTTTGACAGCGTTAGCGTTGTTCTTGCAATGCACAGAGAGCATGCCGAGAGGTGCGGCATCGTCTGTGACGTTGACGATGCAATTAAAACGTTATAAAATATGTTAAAAAAATCCTGTCCGTTCCAGAAGGGGCTCATAGGTACTGCAACAACATTACCTAAAAGTAATAAAAAAATAAAAAAAATGTTATTGCTATTTATAAATCACATTTTTTGTACCAAAATTACCCCAAATTCAACAGAGCAAAATTTCAACAGGGGTTATGCAGTTATGACTTGTAGACGCCCGTAAAATTCCCCATTGAAAAAAAACGAGACGATTTTTTTTTCGGTTTTCCTTAAAATTACCACATGAGTAGACTCTCAGTACGATGCCCAACAACACCCTCACGAATCGGACAGGGTTTTAAAACATGTTGTACATTCCTTATACTAAAGAAAATGGAGAATGGTGCCCTAGTGTTATCAGCCCCAAATAAGTACCCCCTAAAAGTTACTAAGCTACCTACTTTAGTAGATTTACGTTTTTGTACGATTAACTGCCAGACAATAAATCAATATCAGGTATGGGGAAAACCCTAAACTCTTGCGCACGTCCATTATCCAACCCGAAGTGAATCCGGCGCAGTTTTTATTCCGCATCGACCTGCCGTGCTAAAAATAACATCGTTTCTGGAAGAATGCCTGTTATGATCTACGGCCGTTTATTTACGTTTGGCAATATGAACAGACCGCTCTAGGTAATGGAAGATGAGCGGTTTGGTCCATGTTACAAGCTGTAGCAAGGAGACAGATGCAATTATTTTAAATTACTTTCTTCAAAAAAAATACAATAGAAGTGGATATATTTGGTAACCTATTCCCTTTAGCTATTTCTAAAGAGCCATAAAAAACCCTGAAAGAAATCAACACGTGTGAGGTGAACTCAACGAGGCATCCTCAGGATGACGATTGACTTGTCGCAATCCTGAGGATACCTCGTTGAGAGGTGAAACACGTGTCGATTTCTTTCAGGGTTTTTTATAACTCTTTAGAAATAGCTAAGCGGAATAGGTTACTAAATATATCGACGTCTGTTGTATTTTATAATGGACTAGCTGCCCGCCCCGGCTTCGCACAGGTAGTACTAAGTACTTATCTACGGCGCACCTACCTAGCTACTTACCTTAATCCTATCTGCCTTATCTACATACCCTACCTACCTACATACCTACCTAACATACCTACCTACACTCTGCCTGCACCTACCTAAAACCTTGTCCTGAGAATAACGAACACAATAAAGAAAGAATTAGCGAAATCGGTCCAGCCGTTCACGTGTGATGCCGTGACCAAGGGAAATAGGGATTTATTTTATATATATATATAATTTTTCTTCAAGGTCACGGCTGAATCAATTAACTATCTTACTTTCTTCACTTATTGTCCTAATCCTAACTAATATTATTAATACGAAAATGAGTTTGTTTGGCACGCTTTCTCGCTAAAATGGATGAACGGATTTGGATGAAATCTGACACATGGGTAGACAAATTATGTTGTCGATTGGTGCACGGTAAAATTCTAATGAGTTTATGTTGGCACCAAATTATATGTATAATTTTTTTTTTTTACAAAAAATACAACCGACTTCCAAACTACAAAGTGAAAAATAACTTTAATTTCGGAAGTTTTGTGACACCGACTTCCGAAATTAAAGTTATTTAATAAAGGCAGTCGGCAAGTTCGTTTCGTAGTAGAACTAGCAGCCTAGGGTACTTCGACGTACATTTCACATAAGTAGTATCTATCGGAAAAAGAATATAGGGATGTATAGTCCATTTAGTCCTTATCCATTTCGATAACGGCGACCCTTTGAAATGATTATTTCCTAGAACTATTATTAAATTATTATCTATAGGTTCGTATACAGGGTGTAAGGAATATTAACAGTTTGCGCGTCGATGCTCCTTACACCGTATATTTTTATATATCATAAGTAAGTATGTGTTTACTTCAGAATGTCTTTAAGTGGTGTTTGTTGATTCACTTGGAAAAATATTGGTACCGAACGATGTCTCGTTTGATCTCGAATATGTAACCTCTTGCGCTTTGCGTATATTTAACAAATTCCTAAATTTTATCTTAGCAAAACACAAACACGAGAACCTATGACTGGCTAGATGCTGCTCCTGCTGCAAAAAACGCTAATAACTGATAATTACAATTTTAAATTTATTATGTCACCTCGTTTATACAAAGTGACTGGATCTGGACTCGCCATAGCAAATTCGCATATAGAGGAAGCCATTTACTTATTATTGAACTATATTTTCCCTTGCTTAAGTTTTATAGTTTGGGAGATATTTTGTACATTTTTATACTTTATTGAGATTTTCCAAAATTTTACGATCATTATTGTACACCTATGTTAAATAAATGAATAAATGACTTATGACTTACATTTTTTTTTGTTTTTTTATTATTTGTTGGTAGTCATAATCATTGGTGATTATGGCGGGTCCAGATCCAGTCACCCTGTATACTTAGTTAACTCGATTTATATGTATACATACTTGGAATGGCGACTAAAATTATGTCAATATTTACGTATCTCAGTCGCCTTCGCTAATGACTTGCATCGATATGTTCGTTCGATCGCGTTCGAAGTTTGAATTGGCTCCTGATTTATTTTCATAAAAAGTGCAATGACGTGCAGCATCACCGCCCTTGGTGTTTGTTTAGTAAAGTGTTTGTTAGTGATGATACAGGAATGTACCAGTGTATAGTTAAAAATAATGCATAAGTAGGTACAGTAGGTCGCGCGTCAGCTGACTGTAACACAACTTGTGTTATTTGTAGACAAAGTTTCATTACAATACGAGGCAAACTTTGACCACTGACGTGCAGCATACTGTGCCTACCGAATTTCTAGCATTTTAGGTGTATATTTTTTCCTTTTTTTTTGTTTCGAATTTTTTAGATATTTTATTTTAAATGTTTCTGCTGAAATAACACAGACTTTTCACTAACAGAAAATATGCATAAGATAAAATAATACGTAGATGAGTCAGATCAGTCCTGAATTAAAAACTCAGTTTTAAATAAATTGTACATTTCGAAATCTTTTTTAAAAACATGCCTCTTGGATATGTCTAACAATATGACGGCAACACAGACACACTTTAACAGCAGTAATTTATAAAAATGTCGAAACCCGGGAAAGATATTTATCAGTTTTGTTTACATTGAGTTTTCGCTTAAAATAGTTTTTTGATACGAGTATACGAGATTAGATCCTGAATGTGATGGCTAGGTAAACATCTGGAACTGCTGCCAGCATTTGCAGAAATGCTCAAGGAAATTTCACATGTCAACGGTATTTATGTCAAACTAAATTTGCCCACGGTTTCATATTCATAGTTTTCCATTCATCAGATAAAGATTATAAGAGAAATAAAGTACCTACCTAAACAGTGTACGAGAGTTTTTTTGTTGGACTTGCTGCCACACAATTGTATTTTTTTATTATTATTTTAAATACGTCAGTTTTTAAGCCGGACTAGAAGCTACACAGCAGTGAAATTAACATTAAAAAAATCCGTTGAATTGTTTTCTCGTGGTGAACAAACAGGTTTCGATTGACTTATATTGATACCTAATCCCTGAAATGTTTTAGAAAAAGTCTGGTCTGTCATTTAATACACAGATTATTCAATTTCATTATGCCTTTAAATTTGTTTTTTAGATGAAGTTGGCTTGAGTTTGGCTTGGCCAATTTTTGTCTAGATAAAAATTAAAGTTACCTGCTTCAATCTTTATCTATTCACGCTGTCAATCACGAAGGTTTATGTACTTTATATTAAATTTTAATTTAGTGTTATATTATCGTTACTATTTCATTGTTATATAATTATATCATCATATGTTTCGTGTGAACTGACATGTAATATTTCAAGTCGTAACTGGCTTTGAAGTTCTTCTCGTGTCCATCAAATGTTCTGCTTCTTGTATTTCAATATTATATTAATATTCTGAAGTGATTTAATAGATAATCAAGCTATAAGTCAATTATATTTCATAAGTGTTGAAAATTATGATTTTCCGGAAATTTAACACTTTATTTTAAAACAATTTTGAGTTAAAGAGTAGTACGAAAATATTAAAAGACCTTTTGAATTACTTAAGAAAATGAGTAACACTACCGTGTAAATCGATCAATTAGTTTAACAAGATTCAATAGACAATAGTTATCATAATAATCATAATCAGCCTATAATGTTCCCACTGCTGGGACACAGGCCTTCTTCGAGAGGGAGTGGGCTATAATCTACCACGCGGGCCCAGTGCGGGTTTGGTAGATGTCACATGTCTTCGAATTTTTGGTTTTAGAACATGCCGGTTTACTCACGATGTTTCCCTTCACCATTTTGAAAGCAGTAGTGATTAAATTATTTACACAAAGTAAAGCGCCTGCCTGGGTTCGAACCCACGACCTACAACTCGTAAGTCGGGGCGTTACCACTGGGCCACCACTGCTCTCTTATAGTATGTAATAGTTATGTTCACAAATAAGTTACAAGTATTTTTGGTAGCACTGGTTTAGGCGATTGCTATCAAAAGCATAATGGAAAATAATTCTATTACGTTTGCGAAATAAAATGTTAAAGTAAACAAGTCACTCAGTAACCTTTAATTGAATGCCATTGCTAATTGTATTCTCCTGCAATTCATCAATCATCTGGCGAATAAGTAAACAAAAAGTATTTTCGTATCCCCTCAAAAGTTTATTGAACCACAACTAAATAAAAAAAACAACAATAAAAGCAATGCACTTCTCACATGAAGTAAACAGACAAAACATTTAAACATCCTTTCATTCATAAAATTAAAAAGAAAAGCAAAGCACTCATGAACTCAAATGCTCACATAAACTTGCAACTGTTATTACACTACAATTCTCAATCTTAAAACAAAGATATAAAGCTCAAATCCAATGGGCATTAAAGTAACAGGTAATTTTATGCCGTAGTAAATTGTACGATAAATCTCTATACAATTTGGACGCGGATGTAATGCAGAATTATGTTGTAAAATAACAGCGCGTCAAGAATCGGAATTATACTGAATGCATGATACAAGAGTGAAATATACCGTGTGAATGTAAAAGCTACATACATTCAAACGATATATTTCACTTTACACAGTTTGAAATTTTGAAATATGAAGTTAATTTGTCAAACTGGCCCGTAAAATTAAAAAAAATCGGAGTGCAAAAGCGTGGTTATAAATGCTATCACGTCAAAATAGGAAGTGTGAAAACATATTTTATTATTGATTAAATCTATGTATGGTCTGATAGTTTCTACAATATATTAGATAGGTAGATACTTAGCTAGTATAACTCCAACCAGATTATTAAGCATCATCGTTTCATTTTCATTATGTTCTCAAAAAAATACAATAGACGTGGATATATTTAGTAACCTGTTCCGCTTAGCTATTTCTAAAGAGCTATAACTATAAAAACCATGAATGCAGACATCTGCATTCATTGGTCGGTGTGGCAACACGCCGTGTTCGAGTTCGCGACAAGTCAATCGTCATCCTGAGCATGCCTCGTTTAGAGGTGAAACACGTGTCGATTTCTTTCAGGGTTTTTTATGGATCTTTAGAAATAGCTAAGTGGAACAGGTTTCTAAATATATCAACGTCTATTTTATTTTATAATTGATTTCCGCAAGGTCACGCCTGAATCAATTAACTACTATTTCTCTTATTATTTTTACTTTTAAACTTCTTTCTTTTATTTTGGATCGTCAGAAACCTAAAAGTCTGATAACCAGTCTCACCAAGGGGTATCGTATTACCCAGTAACTGAGTTGTGGAGGTCAGTAGGCAGTCACTCCATGTAAAATACTGGTATTCAGCTCATCCGGTTAGACTAGAAGCCGACCTCAACACAGTTGGGAAAGACTAGGCAGACGATGATTATTCAAACAGTATAATCTACTTAAATGCATAAAATTCGAGGCATGCATATATACTTTGCATGCCACTATGATTTGTAAAAGTCATCATCTATTACCAGGCTTATTATAGCACAAGTCGATATTTTCACTTCTTTGTTATTCTTTACTCGCTATATCGCTGCCTCGGGACATAAAGACCATTGCTGGCAGTATGAACACCAATCTCATACGACGCGACGCGAACTTCAATAATGAGAATGTCTTAAGACTTGGCATCTTCAATAGTAATTAATGCTGACATCGCTTTGACACTTCCGTACTTTTTCATAAAAGTGCATCGTCATCTTGTCTTGTTTTAGAAATCAGAAGATTTATAGTCTGACGACTGAGTGTTAACATGGGATACGTGTGGTATTGTAAGGCATATAAATGTTATGTATTGCATCATAAACTGTAATTCAAAGGAACACTGTCTGGGCATGACAACATAAGTTTTTGTGGAGATAATGGATGAAATCATGTTACAAAAAACTTTACACAAAAAAAAACACAAGTGTGAAAAAATATTCAATTTCGGAAGTCAGTGTTTTTGGTTTTAAATTTTCGTTTTTTGCCACCGACTTCCAAAATTGAAGTAGTTTTTCACTTTTTTGTGTTTTCTTTAAGAATTTTTTTTTTTTTTTGTAAAATAAATGCATTTCACTTTTTCGTTGTAATACCTACCCCACACAAATTCAAATACTGCTACCTGCCATATGTAAATAACAGTGACAGAAACTATAACATCATCCATATAGACTAAGTGGGAAAAATACGTATTATTGAAGCTCATTCAAAAACCACCTAAGCAAAGTTAGTGAAATTTATATGGGACTACCTCTAAAGTATCAAACAAAAAAAGAATCATCAAAATCAATTCATAATTGGCGGAGTAATCGCGTAAAGAATATACAAAAAAAAAACAGTGGCACTCCGGCAGTGCCGACAGAAGTGACAACTACTAGTAATATAAATAAAGAGCACAATCGCGTTTATAAAAATGAGGTGTCGGTAACGGTGTCGCGAGTTCAATTGTTTTTTCCATCTCAAAAATGCCTAACGCGCCTAAAGAAGTTCTTACTTAAAAAAAAAAACATACTGTCGAATTGAGAACCCTTTTAATGTAGGTACGGATTTCTTGAAAAAGTGTCGAAGCGCATTTCCCCAGTAATTAGATACAAACAACACAGAAACATTTCACTGTACAACAATTAAAACACTTAAAGGGATTGCATAAACACAAAAGGTGGATACAGAAACAAAACAAGGAAATCCTCAAACATACTTCAAAACGGTTATCTCCACCGTATCATAAAATCTGCTGACAGTAATTGTGTACGCTTGCTTATAAAATGCTTCTGAAATGCTCTGAAACGAGCAAACATTATTTATTTACGCGGACGTATTGTTAGATCTTTCAGAATTCCTGAGACTCTCGATTGTGCATATTTAATGAGGGTAGGCAGATAAAGGAGATATTTATAAAAGATGGAATATGATGTAATCTTTTTCAGAGCATAGCTTGTGTTTGGATGAAAAAGAAACGGTTATAATTGGGGACATGCCGTTAAAAATGTATCGGTATTCTTAGCATTCGCTATTATATTAACGAACTCATTGTTATGATTTTTCTTTGATAAAAGATATTTTGGTACATGGCCATATTTATGTTTTGTGGTTAACCTCTCCTTCAAGCTTAAACTTTTTGAGACAATTTAATAAAAAGTGATTTTGTTCAACCTAATTGTTTTTTTCTTCGTTACAATAATAATTAGGTAGGTCTCAAAATTGCACTTAATTTCCCTGCTCATCTAAAAGCCTTAAATGAACAGTTAAAAACACCTCTCATTCACATTCAATCATTCTTCCATTCAATCTCCAACAAAGATCAAATAAACGTCAAAACCACAACTCACAACTTCAACAAATGAATTTCTAAGATTCATAGGTACTTACAATAAAATGAATAAAATATATTTATTTGCTTAAAAAACATGGTACATTACGGTCTTTTAATAGACTTATGATCTTAGATGAATCGCTATGAACTGGCAATACTGGCATATAAATATTTAAACATGCTAAATTGAAAAACTTAACACATGAATTTGTTAAAACTATAATTATAACATGTCTATTAACACTGGTTATTAGGGTTTAGATACTATAGTGAAAACGCAGTACCTAGTCTTATAATATCTGTTACATTTTTATCAAAAAAATATTTGACACAGTGTGATTCTTCATAATGTGCACATATCGAAATGATCCCAATCTATGCTTAATTTTATCAAAGGAAAAAAAAAAAAAAAAAAATTGCGACTTTTTATTTTTTGGTTAAAATTTTTTTTTTTCTTTTCTTTTGCATCTTATTTATTAATTTTATAAAATTGATAAAAAAAATACAGATTTTTGCTAAAAAAACATGTTTATTTTCAATTGAGGGTAGTTTTTCTTCTCAATTTTCATTTTATGTGGACTCCTAATTACTTCCAATCACTATGGAGTTTGTTTCATCGCGATAGATAATTTAGTTTAAAAGTTACACAGTTTTGTTACAATTTTTTTTTAATTCCATAAAAAGTATAAAAAAATTAATATATTTTTTCTGTCTTTAAAATTAAGCATAGATACCCTCATTTTGATATGTGCACATCATGAAGAATCACACTGTACTGTCGAAATGCAGTGTATTTAAGCAAATCATACAAATTGTAGCAAGTAGGCTACTATTAATTTAGATCATGCCTGACGGTTGATGGTGAGGCTAGCACGGAAAATTTCATTTCGCCGAGGCTTGAATATGAGACCCATTACGGACGGGTCATTGTCCATTGCCGTGAAATGCATGTGGGATAGCTGAGTTTTCAGAAATATTTGTGCTTTTAATTCATGATAACTGCTTTTTGCTATTGGTAGTTCTCTTTACCTACTAGCTGATTGACCACACAGCCTACTTAATTCAAAAAAACATCAAATTAGACGATAAGTATGATTTTTTCGAAACTATCCCAGATCGGCTGAATTAAAGCCAAGAGTTTTTTTTTATGTGAAAAAATTGTAGGTAACAAGGCATCGACTAGAAAATAAATCAAAACTTATAATCTAGCTCGTTGAGCATTCCAACCGTCCCATACATTTGGGTCGAGTATGTATTGAACTTTTGTACGGGACAGCTGATAAATTTTTCTCGATTACCATGTTGGTCCCATAGAGAAAATTGTTTAGTTTGATGGTTTGTATCACACCCTTTTCACATTTAACGTCACTATCGGCTTTAACAGCCTCAAAAACCATGAAAAAGACACCCATGATGAAATTTGAAAATGTTTGCAGCCGCCACTTTGATTTACTTTTTGACATCACTATCTGCTGTAGCACCCTCGAAAACCACACCTTTCTGATAGGCTGTATCAGAAAGGTGTATTGGAAAGTACACTATCATCCGTCGCTTAGAGATAATTTTGGTATTCAACCTTATTATTACCTTCCTTTTACTGGGCTTCGGTCTCCTTAGTAAACTCAATATTTCTCTTTCTATTGCCTTTCCTGGATACCCTGTCCTAAACGAATCTATGTCCTCACACCGTTTCTTCTTCGTTTTAAATACCTACTCCGACAAAAATTCTCTTTCGCAATACATCACATTTTTACCTACGAACGTAAAACTCTCAATAAGTGCTCTATAACAAAAACTAGTGCTGTAAACAAAATAAATTGCTCAGACAATAACCACGTGGCACTTTCAGTGTAGTGTTGAATTTCTATGTGCGTTTACTAGCCATTTATTCACGGCACTCGTAAACAATTAGTTGGGAAATGTTAAGAAGTATGTAGTTATGAATTAAATGGTGAAGAATTATGCGTGTTACGATGGTGGATTTTGTTTGCAAGTTGCGACATAAAGTTCGCGCCATCACTGCAATTCATTTAACGCGGCGCTAGTTTCTATGTAATTGCATCACATGGCATCTAAAAAAAAATAGTTCCACAATTTTCGTCGTTCTTTCGTGGCGCGCACTCTAGTACGTTTTTACAATAGGGTTGAAATTGCATTAAAAATGTTAGTGAAAGATTTGGTGATCATAATTTTGAAGTATGTTCTTTGAGCGAGTTTTTTCAATGAAACTGAACGCGATCAACGCATCTACACCACTTTAAAGAGCTGTCAGTGTTTTGTTGTGGAATATTAACACAGACCTCTTGAACGCCGCTTTAGATCTGGTGATCGCGTTCATTTGTAGTGGTGAAATTCGCCCTTGCTGATTTTCGTTGTGTTCCATTAGTAGGGACTCGGTCATCTCTTAGGTGTAATTTTTTAATTGTTTTTTTTTTATTTTTATTACGGACATGTATAATTTCAACATGAATGATGTAACCATATTTTGATTGAAAAAACCCTACGGACACCGTAGGGTTTTTTGCCCGTTCTTCTCAATAGATAGAGGTACCTATTCTACTACGCTTTGGAATAGGCAACTATAATAATAGGCAAGCTTCATCTTTATGATTGACCAACCCCTTGACAATACAAAAGTCAAGCACTTTTGTATTGTCAAGACTTTATTTGAAATAAATGGTTTGAGTTCTAATTCGATATACAATGACGTATTATAAATCGGTAGGTATGGAATCATCAACCTAGTGTTTTTAACCATGGTCTTCTATCCAAGGTCAGGCAGTCGCTCAATGTAAAATACTGGTATTCAGCATGCAGTTAGACGATAGGCTGACCCCAATAAAGTTGGGAAAAGGCCAAGCTGATGGTCTCCTACCCACGGACAGCTTATCTTGACTTAACTAGTACCAGTAGTTATCAACCACAAATTCTGAAATATGTTGGAATACCTGCTACCAAATAAAAGTTATTCTGTAACAAATGGAAATTCAAGTAGCCACTTAATCCCAGTCAGACAGTGAGTGATTGACACTTTGTGTTCTGTGAAGCAGTCACGCGTAGGTGACACTTTCCTAGATGGAGTGAAAGTAATTTTAATTGACACCTTATATTCTGGGAAATGTGACGAATAATTATTTATAGGTAAGTATATGCTTCTCAACACAAACAAATACATTACAATACGCCTGTTTTCCCGAAGGGTTAGGCAGAGGTGTACTCATCTCCTTCAGTTTAAAGGTATGATTCCGAACAACGCTGCACGCACAGCTGTAGGACGCGTCACTACTGCTGTGGGACGCGTCACTACTGATGTGGGACGGGTCACTACTGCTGTGGAACGCGTCACTACTGCTGTGGGACGCGTCACTACTGATGTGAGACGCGTCACTACTGATGTGGGACGCGTCACTACTGTTGTGGGACGCGTCACTACTGTTGTGGGACGCATCAATACTATTGTGGGACGCGTCACTACTGGTCCCCATACATTTTCTATAGATTTATATGAGATCACATTCCGATCACGGCAGCAATGTGACGCAACAATCTCGCGCAGCATTGCTGCTCTGCTCGGAATATAATCTCATATAAACCAATAGAAAATGTATGGGGAACCAGTAGTGACGCGGCAGCACTGCTGCGGCATCACTACCACTTACAGCGTTGTTCGAAATCATACCTTTACTTTTTTCCCACTTTGGTGCTAAATTCATTCAAGATTTTTGGGCGTGATCCGAACTAAACCTTTATAAAAGTAAGTAAGTAGATACCTATTTAGTAGGTGTATTACAGTGTAACAGCATTATGCTGAGCGATTACCGTTTTGCGTGGATGTGATGCATATTTTTCCCTAACTTGTTTTTTTTGTGTTTTCTTTCTGCGTCGTATTTATATAGGTAGTGCAAATAATAGATAAATTTATTTCTTACTTACTAGTAGGGAGATAAAGGATCAAAAGAGCAAAAGGATCGTCTGATTCCAAGCTGTTTATTACAAAATGCAATAACTCGTCAGTCACGTCAACTTGGGACACGTTACGTGGACGTGCCTTACGTTTTATTGCATTGCACCCGTGTCACATAGCAACAAAGTTGAAATGTCTCATATATATTGCTGCAATTTCACCGGCGTATCAACATACATAGGGAGGTACCCGTGGAACACGGTAATACTTTATGGCGTAAATAGTTGATACTTTCTCCGTAAAACTATTTCTACTCGGACACACTTAGGAAGTTCGACTACCCTACTACTTTGGAGCAAGGTAAATTAGATTCCGAGTTAACCGCTCTCTTTCAACTTTCAAGACGTAAAGACACATCAGAGTTTTACAGGTATTTGACAAAATACATACTATTTTAAAATCACCAAGTCATAATAGACTGTGTTTGAGTCACTTAGACCAGTACCCTAATTGCGTAATACACGATCAATCACAATTTGTTTCGATTTGAAACAGATTGCTAATCCATTGCTTCATTAGTTGGAAAAAATATATCTGCTCAACAACGTAAATAACGCAATGAATGTTGTTGAACTGTCAAAATGAAACAAATTAGGCATAATTGTTTACGAAAATAAGTTACGCAATTAGGGTATTGGTACGCACGGGCGATTTTTTATCGCACTCTTGATTTTTAACCCTGGTGTTGAGTATATTTTTATATAGCATTGAGGATCCAACAGAGGGCATCCCAGTGCGTCAAAAAAATTCACTGTTGGATTTTCAACTCTCGGCGCTAAATAAATAAAAATAATTTATTTCAGACAAAAAAGTCCATGGGCAAGGCAAGGTTGTTAGTAACAATAATTTTGCTTATGTCAAATGTTAGTAAGTAAAAAGAAGAAACTGATACACCGTCTACCCTTGCACAGTAGGCTCATCGGTCTCGCAACACATGGAAATCAGTGAACCTGCTGAGCAGAACAGTATCGGTTCTCTCGCCAATTATCCTAGACTCCCCCGTATTCGTCACACCACCGATGCAACTTGCTAAGCAGCAGTGCGTTGAAAATCCATTGCGAGATTTCAAATCACTCATTTTTAAAACATGCCAGTGTCATCTGAAAGTTTCTGCCAGCCACATTTTTTCAGAGAATTTTGACGTAAAAATAGCCCAGTACTTTATCCACATGTCAGCAACATTGATGGACAGCCAATGTGTACAGTGGGCCCGGCCGGTCCACACCATCTGTCACAGATGACGTATCCTGTCCCTCCCAACGCGTTGAATTTATTATCGAAGCAACCTTTTTGAAATATTTTTCTTCGAATTTCTGTTTGTGGAATTTTGGACGGTACGGGGTGAAATTCTGTTGTGTCAAATGGATTTGCAGTGTTGCGCGTAGGATCGGTTTTATGAAAAAATAGGTGCTGTATATGTGTAGATATCGATATTATTATATTATGGATCTGAGATTAAAGTGATTAAAGAATCATAACCTCTTACAACTTATAAAAGGCTATTAATGCACCATGTTTTATCATTTTTTAAATTGTAAGTTTACTAAATGTTTTTTATAACTTAACTAGCTGTTACCCACGACTTCGTCCGCGTGGAATTCTATACATCAATTTTATTTATTTGTATAGTTTCCTACAACAAAAGTAGCCTAAGTTACTCCTTATAACATGAGCTATCTGCCAGTGAAAGTACCATCAAAATTGATCCAGCCGTTTCGCAGATTAGCCGGCACACAGACAGACAGAGAAAAAATTTTAAACTGTATTTTTGTTGTATGTACCGTATATACTTTCATATGCATTTGGTAAAAAGCTGTTATTTTGACACTACGAACTGACACTTCAATTTTATTTATTTGTATAGATTTTAGTTTTATCTTCACAAACACATGCAAACATACGAAAACCACAAAATATTGCAAACATTCCGAACATTTTACCCACATATTTCGTAAAATTCCCTTAACAAAAAGGTGTGTACCTCCTGCAGCGTGGCCACAGGCTATTTACGTATGGCTGGCCACGGAAGCGGCCAGAGGCGATAGTCTGGCAACCGCTAGGGTTGTCTATGAGACTATGATTTGTGGTAAAATTTTAGGGGAACAAATTTTTTGGTAACTTGATTTGTTTAAGATTTTGCGTAAGGTAGTAAGCGTTTGAAACTACTGGGGATTGAGAAAAAAGTTAAGTAGATTCTGGTAGGTATAAAACGTGATTTCCAACCACAGAGTAAATTTAATTTACATTAAATATTGTGAAGACTGTTTTGTTCTTGCTGGGCTCATGTCAGGGGCTGGACCTTTAAAGTGGTAATAACTATACCTACAGGGTGGCGATTTAGTCGTCTGCATCCGACAAGGGGGTGATTTTAACCGTCATACTAAACAACTTTCGCTGTGAAACTGATTAATTACGTCGAAAAACTTTTCATACATGCATCGAAATAGTCTGTCTACGATTGTACCTAATTAAAATAACGAAGCACATTTGTAAATAGGTAACTAATTAAATTCAGGAACTAAATACATACACATTCAATTCATTCATGCACTCAATTTCCAAGTTTTCTTTCGTAAAAGTTCTTTCATTGAGATTATGAGCAAACATAGAAATTAATATAAATAATATTTATTTGTATAAAACAGTTATATAACGTTGTTTTTAAAAGACATTATAGAGCATACATGATTTTCATATATGCAAATTTAAAAAAAAAAGTTTCCTGTCAATAAATTATTTTATTATGCTGTAAAAATTATTTGAGTTTTTTAAATAATATAAGATCTAAAGTTTGATATAAAAATAAAACTATCGAACACTGAAAAAGAAACTAGGTTTGCCCAAACATTAAATTCTAAATTAAAAACCAAAACGTATGGTAGACTACACGTCAGTTGCAGCAAAAACAGTATTAGTTGGCCTCGTATTCTATCGAAACTACGTACTGCACTAGGTCAGCGCAAGATCTAAGTGTTCCTGGCCTTACTGTAGGTACCTACAAACACTGTTAACAAAACAAACATAAACAAATTCAATCACCAATAAAAACATCACAACATACCATAAGCTCCTAATTTACATGCAATCTAAATCCACGTGACAGCCCTACCTGACATTGACATTGCATCTATAATGACGTCTGACGAGGACAAATGACATTTTAATTGCAATGGCGTCGTCTTACGCCGTCCGACGTCCAGGGACGCCCAAATTATTTACGGTACAGTAGATATAAAGTGGGCAGTTTTGTTATGATTAATTTTTTTTTAATAATAATTTAGGATGTCACAATGCTCAGTGGTTCATGCCATCTCCTCTGATATATTTACTTAGTGGATGTCACAGTGCTAACAGCCGCACGGGTCCATCGATCAGGTAAAGCTACGCTTGCCGCGGTTGGTCCGTGGATGGATGACCATCTTTACATACCAAGACCCCTCCGTGCCTCAAAAAGCACGTTAAGCCGTTGGTCCCGGCTGTCATTTGTAGATCTTTGACAGTCGTTACGGGTAGTTAGAAGCCCAAAAGTCTGACAACCAGTTTTACCAAGGGGTATCGTGTTACCTAGTAACTAATTTGTGGAGGTCAGATAGGCAGTCGGACCATCTAAAATACTGGCATTCAGCTGCATCCGGTTAGAGTGGAGGCCGACCCCAACATGTTGGGAAAATTTAGGCAGATGATGATGGATGTCACAGTGCTCAGTGGCTCATTCCATTTCCTCTGGTTTATTCAATGTCAATGCTGACCAGCTGTTACGAGGATTATAATAATACTAGTGACCCGCCCCTGCTTAGCACTTTAGGGGTATGAGAAACAGGGTGTAAAGTTCACTCATCCACCATAGAAAAGGGAGGATCCTCCGACCAGACGGGTGTTGCGTCTGGCGGGCAACTGCCCATCGGTTGGAAGTTGAAATCTTGTATGTATGTCGATCGCTCGGTAAACTCTAACTGCGCGATGCAGGATTTGTGTGACGTCATGTCTTTGATGCGTAGTTTGTATGTGGCGGTGTAACCGCTACAGCACGGTTTATTTATGTTCTGGAAGGATTATGATGATACTACTGATATACCTAATTTCTACTTGGTGGTTTTGGGTCAAGGTTTAATCGTATAAATGAATACTGATGATAAGCCATTGGTAATTAAATAAACGCACGAGGTACGGAGTATCTTAAAACACATCTTCATTTAGTTTAAGGGAACCTGGTGGAAAATGAAGACAAGGTTTCATATTTCAGCTACCTATACTTTTGAATTCATTTTCGATTCATTTATGAAGCGGCACGAACATTACTTTGAATATTTTACCATTATTATCTAGACCTGTTCCAGGATGCCTGAACAAACTTCTTATAAAATGACAGAAAATTTATAGGTATAAAAATGTATACCTTGTCTCTAGAGTTCGAAACATTCATCATCAATAGTTTACCCAGAGAATGCAACAATTTATATACAGCATGTATCAGGAATCCATCAAACTGAACAACTTTCTTCATGGGACCAATATCATAATCGCGAAAAAATTATCAACAAAACTTCAATACCTACTCAACCCAAGTCAAATCAAATCAAATCAAACCATTTATTACTTTGCAAACATGGGTAATTATTACATTAATGTTTTATTAAGAAAGTCCTCCAAGTTCTACCGTCACATGGGCATACAAATAATGTTAATTTATACAAATTTAAAGACATTATAATATTAAATAACAATTAGGAAATTATAACAATACATAATAAAAATGTTTGTCAAATCGTCCGAATTACAGTAAATGTGAAATTAATACAAAAATGTCAAAACTCAACAAGGTTGCAGTAATAAAAAAAACAAAAAATGTCAAATAGATTATTAGCATGTCAATCAGTCAGTGATTCATCATTAAGGAAGTCGTCAATTTTATTGTGTAATAAGTTTTTTCTATTAATATTTCGTGTATGGGACGTCTGTTTTCCACGAATACGAGGTTGGTCCCAAGGAAAAAGTTGTTCAGTTAGATGGTTTGAACCCCCTTTTAAATACGACCACACCTTTCTGACACATGCTGTATATAAAAAAAACACTTTATATCGTTTAAATCAAACAATAGCAACACAAATCAATGGTGAACATCTACAACAGGAAACGATAGTTCTCATTGTAAAATATGTGCTCACAAATAAATAATAGTTCGCGGAATAAATGAACGTAAACGTACACCCACAGATTTTTCAGCATTATTACGACAGTCGGCTATTCAAATAAAACGAAGCGGATGTCTCTAATTTAATGGGAAAAACTACAGTAAAACTTTTAACATGTCGTTATTTTGTTTGGCTGACTGACAAGTCATAAATTAGTGTTAATTATTTGATTCAATTGATTCCGCCCGTTTGGACGATACATTAATTAGTCCCGGAACAAGAAAATTTTGTATAAAATTATCACGTATCGCTTTGGTATAGTGGAGCTCGTAATTGTTTTACAAGACAAGCAGTGGTCTGAATTGTGCCGCTGTAGCAGCTTTTTGCAGTTGCATTGTGAAACTCAAATCGATATTACAAAAACTTTTTACAAAAAAAAAAACAACCGACTTCCAAAAAAAAAACACTACAAAGGGAAAAATAACTTTAATTTCGGAAGTCGGTGTCTTGGGTTTTTTGTTTTCGTTTTTTGCCACCGACTTCCGAAATTAAAGTTATTTTTCACTTTGTAGTGTTTTTTTTTGGAAGTCGGTTGTTTTTTTTTTTGTAAAAAGTTTTTTATTTTTCACTTTTTAGTTGTGGTACCTACCCCCACACATTCGAATACCACTACCTGCTACCAGTGACAGGAACTTATCATATCATCTACATAGTAAGTAGGAAAAAAATACGTATTTTGTAGCTAACTCAAAAACTACCCAAGCAAAGTTATTAAAAGTTATATGGGACCAATTTGGGAGCATACCCTTTCAAACAAAAAAAGAATTTTCAAAATCGGTCCACAAACGACGGAGAAATCGGTGGACATACATAAAAAAAAAAAAAAAAAATAAAAAAAAAAAAAAAAAAAAAAAAAAAACAAACATACGCGTCGAACATATAACCTCCTCCTTTTTGGAAGTCGGTTAAAAAGAAACAGTGGCAGTCCGGGAGTGCCGACAGAAGTGAAAACTTGAACAAGATCGCTTTGGTGAAAGAAAAATACTTGTATAGAACGTTGGTCCATAACCTTATCTAAATAAAGAGCACAATCGCGTTTACAAAAATGAGGTGTCAGTGACAATGTCGCGAGTTCAATTGTTTTTTTCCATCTCAAAAATGCCCAACACGTCTAAAGAAGTTTTCACTTCAAAATAGTTTCGCAATAAAAAAATATATTTTAAAGATTTTTTATATTGGGTTATATAAATGTATATGTGTAGATAGTGCAATCCACGAAGACGTGCCCCACTTCGCTCCGCGCCGTACTAGAGTTCAGCTTACAGTACAGTAATCGCGGAGTGGGGCGCGTCTTCGTGGATTGCACTATCTATAGACGAGTTAAAACTATGAATTTCTATGATAAATGACCAAGAGCCACAATTCATACATTTGTTATTGAGCTACACTTACATAGCAATAAGATAATTTTTTATTGATGTTTACATTACGTTTGTTAGGTCAAATGATTACATAAATTATTTTGATGGTTGACACAGTCACGCGAGAATTAATTGATTTTAAGGCCACTGACGCACTTGCGTGTTTGTTCTGTCTTCTATTAACACCGCGTTTCTTCGTTTCTGTAAAACCATTAAATATGTAAAGTGGTTCAAGAACGCTTATTTATAATATATAACTCAACCAACTATTAACACTAAGTACTAAATTTAAATTAAATGACTAACTCATTAACTATACAAATAATCACAAAAACAAAAGACAGGCGTCAAAGTACTCGTTCGCATCGCTGTCATTCGGAAACGTGCCCAGAAGACTGGCACGTAATATGTAAATTATATTGTGTACGTTATTATCTTCTTGGGGGAGATGCCCATGACCAGCAAAGGACGTCTTTCGGCTGAAATGATGATGTACACAGCATTAATATTGTGCACGCGAAAATGTTTTTTTTTTTGTCATATTTCAATGGCTTAAATCCTCGTCTTATTTTATTGTAAAATTGCAAATGTTACACACGCTAAGTGCAAACATACCCTTAATTTTAAAATAAATCTTTTGTAGATTACAGTATTGTTTCTTAGTGCTTCGCTTCGCTTATCAAGTTATATTTTTAAAATAATTTTAAATGTTTACTGATTATACTTTTATTATCAACTGAGTTTCAATAATTCGTTCATTCAAACAAGACAACGAATTGACCTAGACTTTGTTTTTACCTAAATCTTCTTTTAATACAATTGCACTACCTTCTTTTTAGGCTTCACCGGGAGGGTCTGGATTTATGCTTTCGCGGTTGCACAACGACATGCTTTGCTTTGCTTCGCTTGGTAGTATAGATGCAGGCCTACCCTACCGCCTCCTTCAGAGGGGGTAGGGTTGGCGGGGTCTTGAGGGTGAGCGCTACTGTCGTGTAGATCCTCAAGACAAGTCTGGCGGATGCACCTTCTCGAGGTTGCCACCCCGTTCTTGGTCTAATTCCATAAGAAATAGACGTAACTAAAACCACCAGGCGCCTTTGCATCCCTTCCTCAACTCCCTTAACCTCATTCTTTCCCGTCTCATGCCTTCCTGTCCCAAATCTCACAAACCCTCTCCACTCTATCCTGTCCGAATCCTCACTCCTCCCTTTCCGTCTTTCCAACTTCCACTCCTAACCGTGACCCCCCGTGACTGGGTGGTGGCGGGCTCGACTATCACTAAAACCAGCTGATGGCGAGTAGGAGTAAGCAGTCACCTGCGCTAGGACCTGCGCAGTTGAGCGCCGTGAGCGGGGATGAAGGAGTCCTGGGGGGTTGAGCCGAGCGGCTCTGGTTGTAATGTGCCCGTAAGGCAACACGCCCCCTTTGGTCCGGATTTCAAGCGAAACGGTGGCCCTACCCAATAGCCAGGGGTAGGGAAATGGTCATAGTGTCCCGTCAGAGGGCCACAGGCGAGGTGCGTGAGGTCCGCTGAGGTCGTCCTTGGACGGTCGAAGCGGTAGGTAAAGGTCATGCTGACGGTGTAAGTGAGGGTTGATCAGTTCGTTGGCCAACGCCAACCCGATCGAGCACCCGATGTCGCACTGTAAACCAGCCTTGCGCACCTATATCTCTCTGGTAGTCCTAACGTTCGAACTTCTTTATAGTGAGACGTTCCCAGGTGCGGGCTCCATGGAGGGTGGGAGCCAGAGAGATGAATTTTAACGACAATTTAACATGGATAATCTAAGGCCATATAAAAAAACCAACACCGGAGTGGAGGCGAAAGCCAATGAAACTCTGAAGGGAGGTGCTTGCACTTCTCTTGCCCCTGGCGACCTGGCGGCTAACGCCGCGGGGACCAGCGCGGGCGTCGGTCCGGCTGTGGCGAGAACCACAGCTAAGACCAAAACCAAAAAGTCCCTTAACAAACAAAGGACGTCGGCGCTGATTGGGACCAGTACCGACCCTTCTAAAACTCAGGCGAAGACTACGGCGACGACTAATTCCACTGCCGGTCCGACCCTTTCCACACAGATCCCGGCGCCGGGTAACACCGGTACCGAGGATCCTACCACACACCCACCCACTCCTGTGGCTCCTCTAGCCTCCTCCCATCAGACGGCCGTCACCCATCATACGGAGGCGGCCGGCAGCACCGAGGACGTGTTCTCACGTGCCTGGCAAGTGGTGCAGAAACGCAAGGGCAAGGGTAAAGGCACTCAACAAGCCCGTTGCCCTTGCACCGACCCTTCAGGTCAACCGGCAGCCTCGGTACATAAACGCAAGGGCAAGGGTAAATGCACTCAAAAAACCCGTTGCCCTTGCGCTGACCCTTCAGGTCCACCAGCTGTGCTAGATAAGGGCAAACAGAGGGACAGAGCTACGAGGAAGGAGCGACGCCAGGAGCGTCGCCAGGCTCGCATAATGGCGGGAAAGGGCTCGGGAAACAAACAGGTCACAAGCGGCCAGCTCAACTTCTCCGCCGGAAAGCGATCGCAGGTAGAAGCCGGCACTAGCCGACCAGCGCCCAGTCAACCGCCAACCGGTACTCTTGAGAGGCCGGCTGTAGAGACCATCACGACACAGCGACCCGATTGGAAGGATCAGGCTGCGGCCAAGCGAGCTCTCAACGAGACTTTGACACCTCGGGGAGAGCATAAGCGGCCGCGTCTTGATCAATCCAAACGGGTCGCCCAAAGAAGCTACGCCCAAGCTGCCAGCGCTACCCTCGACGTCGCGATCACCTGCGACCGCACGGGTTTCCTCAGCAAGGACGTATCGGACCAGGTACTCGCTGCTATCCAGAAGCAGATCATTCTCGAGGCCTGCTCCCCCAAGCAAGACACTCCAGGGCCGACCTTTAATGCAAAGCCGCTGTTTGCCGGAGGTGTTTTAAAACTGTGGTGCGGTAACGACCACACTTTAGCCTGGCTAAAGAAGACAGTCTCCGATCTTTCTCTCCCAGCTAGCATCTCGTTAGTCGTCAAGAGTCAGTCGGAGATTCAGAAACGAGCACGATGTGGGATCGTGATCCCAGACGAGCAGGGGGTCTTTCCAGAGCCGACCAATATTGGGCGCGTTCTGTCTTACCAGAACCCCTGGGTCGACATAAAGAGGTGGGTACTTCTGCATGCCGACCAACAAGCAGCGGCATGGTTCGTGGTAGTCGGTGTTCCTGTGGACCAAATCCCGACCCTGATGGAGGCCGGGCGCCGTCTCTCAATAGGTTTGGGAGCGGTGTACGTGAAGTTTCAGGGTCGGAACGGCAGGTTCACCGATGTTCCCCAAGGATGGGACCCAGCCACGGGATCCATTTGCGAGACACTGACGCAGTTACCGCCGACACCAGCAGGGGAGTCTACTCCCCCACCAAACAACCCGGAAACGTCTGCGGCTGAGCCTGCTGTAGCAGAGTCGGCCGCCTATGCTGCCGCCATCGTGGACGCTGTCCCCTCATCGGGCGGGGAGCTGGACGACATGATTTTGTCTCCGGCTTCGGGCCAGGAAGGGGACGGTTTCGACGAGGGCGACCTGTTTGCCGGGCTTAGGCTTGAGGGGGACGAGGGTTCGACCAGCGATGGCGTCCCTTTCGTCAGCCTGTAAAGTTCTGCAAGCAAACCTCCACCACAGTCAGACCGCGACGGCTCAGCTTCGCAAGTGGCTGGAGGTTCAACACACGGCCATTGCCCTGATCCAGGAGCCGTGGATTAGGGCGGGCCACATACAAGGACTCTCCAATCTTGGCGGTAAGCTCCTGGTCACCACAGACCATGATCATCCCAGATCGTGCATCTATGTCACAGGTAACCTTAAAACACAGCTCTTAACTGAATTCTGTTGCAGAGATGTCTCTGCAGCAAAGCTGATAATACAGCGTGACAACGCCACGGAGATGGTGATCGTTTTTGCCTCGGTCTACATGCCCGAGGCGGAGGCACCGCCTCCCCACGGACTCGCCCGCCTCGTGAGCCATTGCGAGAGATGCGGGTTTGAGGTCGTTGTCGGGGCCGACGCCAATGCTCACCATCAGCTGTGGGGTATGGACACGCAAAACGAGAGGGGTAAGGCCTTGGTTGACTACTTATTCTCAACTAACCTATCCCTACTAAACACTGGCTCCGAACCAACTTTCGTAACCAGGCGAAGCCGCACAATCATAGATCTTACTCTGGTAACAGAGGGCGTGGCGGAAATTACCACTGGGTGGCAGGTTTCTACGGAGGCCTCCTGCTCCGATCACAGGTGGATCCGCTTCGACATTCAGGTCTGTGTCCCACCGATACCACCACGGCGGTATCCGCGTAAAACGGATCGTGCCACCTACACACGCAGTCTTGAATCCAGGCTTGCGACGCTAAGCGATCCGATGACATTTGCAGACACGACACAGATTGAGGTACATGTAAGCCACCTTACTGAGTCAATCATAGACAGCTACAAAACTGCCTGCCCAGAGACCACGCCGCGCAACATACCGGGGAAACAACCCTGGTGGGGCGCTGATCTGGAGCGCAAACGCAGTAAGGTAAGAACAGCTCTGAATAGAGCCATGAACACATGTGCGGATGTGGACTGGGATAACTACTACGCGGCCAAATCCAGCTACAAAAAATGCATCAGATTCAGGAGCACTTCGGGATGGCGCAAATTCTGTGGTAGCATTGAATCATGTCAGCAAGCAAACAGGGTAAGGAAAGTTCTGGCGCAACAGAATACATCTGGGCCCGCCACCCTCCGCAAACCTGATAACACACTCACGTCGACGCCTGAAGAAACAAGACGCTTCCTAATTGAAACTCACTTCCCGGGATGTGTCTTCGCCCAGGTAATCGACTGGCAAGATGTAACCCAAACACCATCAGATGATGATTGGAGTTACGCACGCAGGATGATCACGTTGGAGAAACTCCAATGGGCCATCCGGAGCTTCCATCCTTTTAAGGCAGCTGGTCCTGATGGAGTGTTCCCCGCTTTACTACAGTGGGGGGGTGCTTCTGTCGCAATAAGACTGGTGCCTTTAATGAGAGCGTGCCTAGCCTTTAGATACGTTCCTAAAAGATGGAGGGAAGTGAAAGTAATATTCATCCCCAAGCCAGGTAAGGGTGACTACACAAACGCCAAATCCCACCGACCAATCAGCCTGACCTCCTTTCTCCTAAAAACTATGGAAAGGCTATGTGATAGAGAGCTGAGGGATGGCGCTCTGAAAACCATACCGCTACACGGTAATCAGCACGCATACAGCTCAGGTAAGTCGACCGAATCTGCTCTCCATCTGGTGGTCAGTCAGATTGAGGATGCGATTCATCAAAAAGGCACCTGCCTGGGCACTTTCATAGACATCGAAGGAGCCTTCGACAAAACCAACTTCTCCAGCATCAGCAGCGCCCTCTCCAGACACGGAGTAGAACAGGTACTGACGGACTGGATTACAAACATGTTAAGCAAACGAGTGGTTCGCCTAGAGGATGAGCGGCAGTTAGCCATGATAGCCAGAGGCTGCCCCCAGGGAGGGGTGCTTTCCCCCCTTCTATGGAATCTGGTAATTAATGACCTCATCACCAAACTCAACGCCAACCGCTACTACACAATAGGGTATGCAGATGACCTTGCAATCCTTGTCTCGGGCAAGGTGACGGGAACGATCTGCAACCTCACCCAGCAAGCACTACGTATCGTAGAAAATTGGTGCAGGGAATTTGAACTATCAGTGAACCCCACTAAAACTGAACTAGTTATGTTTACCCAAAAACGAGCATTAGGCCCTTACCGCCTACCCAAACTGTTCGATACAGAACTTCAGTTGACTAACGAGGTCAAATACCTCGGGGTCATTCTAGACAGTAAGTTAAACTGGAGTAGTCATGTAGACAACAAGCTAAACAGGGCCTGCATAACCTTCTGGCAGTGCAGGAGAATGATAGGTAAGAAGTGGGGCCTATCCCCCAAAATTATTCTGTGGTTGTACACTGCAGTGATCCGTCCCATGATCGCTTATGGGGCTGTGGTCTGGTGGCCCCGAACTCAGCTGGTTACAGCTTCTAACAAACTACAACGCATGCAAAGACTAGCCTGCGTGGCGACCACGGGCTGCATGAGGACTACTCCGACTGCAGCCATCGAAGCCATGCTGGGACTACCCCCGCTCCACCTGTTCATACAGCAGGAAGCGACAATGGCAGCGGTACGTCTTAATGCAATTAATCTCTGGGGTAAGAGAGAGACACAACACACCGCGCTGCTTGAGGGACTCAACAATGAGTTCCCTATTACGAAAGCCATAAACGACCGGGTACCCAAACAATTTATCTTCGATAAAAAATACAGGATTCAACTCCACGAGGATCGCCGATGCGAGGGTTTGCGCCCCACAGAGCTACGTATCTTTACCGACGGATCCAAAACAGGTAGTGGCACAGGTGCTGGAATCTTCTCGGAGGACTTCAACATACACATAGCCACACCATTGGGAGTCCATAACACAGTGTTCCAGGCCGAATGCATGGGTATATCTCTTGCCGCTTTAGCCATCTTGGCCAGGGAAGTTAAGGACCACTCGATACGTATACTCTCAGACAGTATGGCTGTTCTGCAAGCACTAAGCAGTCAAACTGTTGACTCTGGGTTAATATACGAGTGCCACCAGCGCCTTAACCAGGTGGGTAGCCTCAATAATATAACCATTCAATGGATCAAGGGACACAGCGGTTCGCGGGGCAATGACGCAGCCGACGAACTTGCCAGAAGGGGGTCGAGCATGGCACCGGTGGGGCCTGAACCCATTGTGCCACTCCCCTTCGGGTACCTACGCACTCTGGTAAGGAAAAGAACCAGGGATCAACATCACAAACTTTGGTTGGACCACGGTGAATGCAGGCAGGCCAAGGAGGCACTCCCTATAATTAATAGCCGCCTCACGAAACAGGTTCTCCGACTAACGAAACAGCAGCTGCGTACAGTTACAGCAGCTATAACTGGCCATGGGTCATTTAATAAACACCTCTTTGTCATAGGAGTCACAGACAGTCCGCTGTGCAGAGCCTGCATGGAGGACGACGAGACAGCAGCTCATGTGCTACTAAACTGCCCGGTGGTCGCCACATACAGGGCCAAGTACTTCGGTAACCCAGGTACCCTACGTGAGATTGTCAGTGACACCAAGGCGTTGCTGGTCTTCTTTGAGGAGCTGGGGTGGATCGAATAATCGATTTTCCCACCCGTACGCAAAATACGCGCTTTGACGTGGAGTTGCGGATACCAGCCCGTATTACCTATTACCTATTACCTATTAGGCTTCACCGCAGTCAAGTACAATTTCATTACAATATATAACATATCCATACTGTAATGAAATTGTACCCGGGATTCCGGGATTTTGAAATTATTAAGACTTTTTTAAGGAATTTTAAATGTTGTAATGTGTAGAATAAAGAATACCTCAATATGAATAAGACATATTTAACCCTTTTGCTGTCTTTTTAATAGTATATAGGTGATCGGACTCCAAGAAAAGGATAGGTATACTATTAAAACAATATAATAATATAATACCTATATTTTAAATGTTTATCTATCGCATTCTATAAATTTCTAATGTAGCAGTTTAAAAATCCTTACTTTAACAATATTTGATTCAATCCCGTAAGTACCAAAATGAATTCCCGGAAAAAAGGCTTATCCATGTTAATGATTTCTATGACTATTCATGATGCGAGTACATATAATCACTCTACCTACTCTGATCACTGATTATTACAATACCACCTAAGACCACTTAATTAGAAACATGACATCTACTCGTAAATCCTACTTAATAATAATAAACGCGAAAGTTTGTGATGATGGACGGATGGATGGATGTTTGTTACTCTTTCACGCAAAAACTACTAAACGGATTTGGATGAAATTTGGCACACATATAGTTTATAACCTGAATAACACATAGGACTTTTTAATTGACCTGAATTTTGAATTTGAATTGGCTTTTTTAAAACTCTGCAGTCGTAATGGATATCGATATCTAATCACAATAAAACAAAAAAAAAATCTCAACTCATAAGTACTTAACACTACCAGAGGTCGTTGACCCCAAAAAAGGTCATGAAATCATTTTATTTTAAACTATTAAACTAACTTCCGCCAGCAGCTTTGCCTGCGTGATATGTTTATAAATTAAAGCCTATGTTACTCAGAGATAATATAGCATTCTACTGGTGAAATATTTTTTTAAATCGGTGCAGTAGTTTTTGAGTTCATTCATTACAAACAAACATACAAAAAATCTAATCTTTTCTCGTTGTAATAATTAGTTTGAATAAATAAATAAATACAAATCTTTATTGCAGACCACATGATCCATAAAAAGGACTATAAAAAACGAGTAAGTGTATTGTTTAAAATATCGTACCCATCATATCTGCGGAGTTTTGCTAACTAATTTCAATTTGACCCTATTTAGATGTCCTAGATATTTTCCTATAGCTCGCGTAGCTGTTCGAAGTGCCAAGCATTTTAATATCAGAATACTCAATACTTGGAATGTGAAGATAAAAATAAACGCTGTATAAGAATCTTTAGCAGCATATTTTTTGTCGAGAAATTAAGGTTTAGAAGTTATTCATCACTATAATATTTGAACGATGCTTCAGCCATTTCTTGCGACATTTGTCTATTTTCCTGTCGCGATTTAAAAATAGTAAATTATTTTACAAAATTGTTGAAGTCCTTTCAGCAAACCTCTACTGCCTATAGCTGAATTTTTCCGAATATAACTACAGATTAGCCGAGTGCTAAAACTAAAATTATAGTCACCAAAAATGACTAAACGCTCACCAAAATTTACCTATTTTACTACCTAAAAGGATAGAAGCACTTAAGAAAACATAACCTAACCTCATTTTGGGGTCAATTTATTTTATTTGTCTCTAGAATCTATTTTTTGGATCGCAGTCCAATCTAAATTAGATAATTTAAATAGAGGAGCTCGTGGCTAAGTAATAACAGCCACACGGGCCGATCTATCAGGTTAAGCTATGCTTGCCGGGGTTGGTCCGTAGATGGGTGACCGCCGACATGCCGTGACTCCTCCGTACCTCGGAAAGCACGTTAAGCCGTTGGTCTCGGCTGTCATTCCTGGATCTTTGACAGTCCTTACGGGTCGTCAGAAGCCCGAAAATCTCACAACCAGTCTTACCAAGAAGAATTGTATTACCCAGTTACTGGGTTGTAGAGGTATACTGGTATTCAGCTGCATCCGGTTAGACTCGAAGCTGACCCCAACATAGTTGGGAAAAAGCAAGGCAGATTGAGTACTACAATTCAAAAATTGTACTGCGATCCAAAATGATTTACCGACGGCATGGTTTATCTCCCAGATACATAGGTACAACGTCTGTCTCATGGTTCACCGTAAAACGCAATACCCGTACCTTGTTGTTAATTACTTAACCTCTAGAGTTAACTAAACACAACCCAAATTCGGAGAATCATAACCGTCCCTTCCTTCATAAACCAAGGGCCGCCATCTTGAATTTCAAGACCCTTTTGTAACAACAAACTCTAAACAATCATTTTATAGATAAGGTTGAAATGTCAAAACTTACAGGTTAAAGTACTTATAATTGGGTCAGGGGACCACAAGTACACGAGACTTGGCAGAATGTAACGATGTTGCCAGCCACAAAATAAAGGCGGCTACGATACGGGGAAAGCCTTTAAAGTTTGTGTTGTAAGTTTTTGTCTTATAAAGTTCATGAATCTATGTATTTAGACAGAAAACTACTGAATAAAAGAAAGAAAGAAAAACATTTATTTGAACACAATTCGTGAAACACAAAATACAAACAAAATGAAAAGTGAAAATAATGTTTTAACAACAATAGTGTGTGCCTCACGGCTGCGCTAAAAAGGTTCATTTCAGCATTAATGCCAGACAGATGCTGTCTCACGCTGGTTTTCTAATGAATATTTAAGTTAATTAGAAATGGGTTATTAGATACTGTAGCATAACAATTCACAATCATTCGACAGGCTTTCATGTCGAAAATGACACATTTTGATTTCCAAATTTGCCTTGCTCCGCACAGTAAATAGTTTGCTGTCGGAAGTATAGGTCGATCTATTTGATCTATTTGATTTAAACGGACAAATTTTCGGGTTTCAGATTTTTTAACAGTATTTGGAGGACTCCTCCAATAACATTGATTGCTATTCGATTCGGCACGAAAACTTATCGAATGATTGTAAATATCTATGCAGGTTCAAAAATGGCCGATTGTCCGTAGATTTTGGAACAAACTCCGTACTGATCACATCCTATTAAAGATTTATTTCAGTTAACAAGGCTCGAACTATTATTATATACCTACCATAGTACCACTACATACCTACTGGTCAATTAATAGTTTTTATGCTACTCAATCTGCTTTATTTGTTCACAGTATTGTTTGAACAGTTATAAATAACACAATAGCGACAGCCAACACTACAAGACTAATCATTTCCTGTATTTGTCTTTTCGAATTATCTATTTTAATGTAGCATCTGAGACAATCTGTTGTTTTGGTGTCATAGATTTTCCTCGTCGAATTAGTTGCGATAATTATAATAAATTATTCAACGTCTATGGGCTTTGTGCCAGAGTTGGGTTTCCAATTTAAGGCTTGTGCAGACCAGCGCGACACGCGACGCGACACAAAGACACCGCTCGTCGCGCGACGAGCGGTGCCTTTGTGTCGCGTCTGTTTGAAAGAGCCTTTAGTCGTCTGTAAGAATGCTTTAAGACAACGTATACCAATGCATTCAACTCTTGATTTTATATTACGGTTGATCAGGCAGACGCATAACTCTGAAATATCCGAAGATTTAAATCGTTAGATTAGTTGGGACGGGCTGCAGACATCGAGTCTATTTTTATTCTGCAGAAAAGAGCGATCAGAGCCATATATTTTCTCCGCAGGCGCGATTCTCTAAGGAAACTGTTTAAGGATATTAACATCATGACGGTATCTTGTCAATATATCTATGAAAACATCATGTACGTAAGAAAGAATTTACATATTTTTAGCAAAAGAGGTGATAGACATAATTATAGTACAAGAAATAGGGACCTATTAGTTCAACCAGGTTTCAGACTGGCTAAAGTAGATTCATCTTTCATGGGATACTGTTTAAAATGTTACAATAAAATTCCTCCCTACATACTTCAACTGAATGAGACGAAATTCAAATCTTGTATAAAACGCACACTATGCAGGCAGGCATATTATACGTTGGGGGATTACATCGCTGATAAAAATGCTTGGCTCAATGCTGGTCCTGCTCCACAACTAATTGATTAACATTTGCAAATACTGTTGGAGCTGCTGAAGATTGTAAGACTATCTTTGCATTGTATAAACTCAATCTCCATTGTATTATATAATTGCATAGCACAGGTGTGAGTACTATGTACTAAATAGTTACCATTTACCGGGTAATAGGTCTTGCATTGACTTGAATGTGCCCTGGCGGCTGTGAGTATGTCATGCTCACTCAAATGTTTCGCTGATGGTGGCGCGTGTGTTGGATCATTTAGCTCCCTTCAAAATGGTTGAGCTGAATGATGCTAATCCATGCGTCATGTTCGTGAACGGGCGCCGTCAGTTGGGACTGGTCATCTCTTAGCTGCCAGGGCTTATTTTTATTTTATTTTAATTTTTTGAATTGTTCTTTGTTTTATCTTTTTATTACGGACGCTTCTAACGTGCACGTCTTTCTACATTGTTCTCACATGTATAATTTCAACATGAATGATGTAACCAATATTTTGTAACAATTTTTTATTTAAAAGAGTGTCCGTGGAGTTTCTTGCCCGTTCTTCTCCATAGGTACCTACTACGCTTTGGAATGGGCAACTAGCTTCATACCTATTTCTGACTGACCGATTCCTTGACAATTCAAAAGTGCCTGTAAATGGTTTAATTGAAATAAATGCTTTGAGTTTGAGTTTGAGTTAGCCCTCACCGTACTAAGTCACGCGAAAAGATGTCCATACTGAGATGAGTGAGCTCACACAATAATAATGGCGTTTCCATGACCATCAAGTCAAATCTCTGCGACATTGTGTGTGTCAGAGGACTTTCGACGTGGTAGGGCGAATCTACGATTGAAATCTTTGGAAATACCATTCCGTATTCAGTACTGGTAGCAAGATTTATAGTAAAAGAAAATATTCGTTAAAGGCTAGACCAAGGCTTAGGCTAGACCAAATTTCTAGCACACTTGGGACCCGCCTAGGAAGATAAGTAGCCGTTATATTTTATTCGCCCGCAGGAAAAGTTCATTTTCACTAAAAGGGAAAAAGTTTTACAGAATAATCCGTTTGAGTTAAGACGTGGAAATATTTAGGTGGTATTCTTTTGTTTTTATATTTTTTATGCTCGTCCGTTGTTGAAATACTTTCTAAGGCCATTTTGTACAAGGCACGGTTTCTTAAGGCGCCGTATAAACCGCGCTGTAGAAAAAATTTGTCCGGCAACAAGCTTCCATAGCTATCCATACACTATAAACTACGGTTTATGGTAGTTTTTTACGGCAAGAAAAACGTGTGTGTACAAAGGACCTTACTCTTGTAAGTCTTACATTTCAAATACCTCTTCATAGGCATAGCCATTTGTTTGAATGAGTATCTGAGTGCCTGCCTAAAATCCAATCGTAAGTAAACTAACAAAAAAAAACAATTCATGAATAGATTTTGTTTTGCATTTTTATACAGAGTGTTTATTTACTACGATTACTTTTTTTGTGAAAACAGTGTTATTAAGATAAATAACATTTTTAATAAAATTACGGCTAACGAAGAGTAAAAGGACTCTATAGTATAGGTAGGTACATGTTTACCTATAATAGGAAAAGTAGAATCGATCGATCGATTTAAGTTTCTTTGATCAGCGAAATGTACAGTCACATCGCCGTGACTGTAAATTACATAATTTTAAGCCTATTATTTATTTACTAAACATCACAATAATTCCATCTAAATGTCTTCCCTCGTTCTGTCTGTTCCGAGGAAAATCTTCTAAGATGGCAACACAATGCCAGAGGTCAAAAATCCTCAGGGGTACCCCAGATTATTAACTAATTAACCCGCCGAAACGAGCTCCTTAATAATACATTTAGCATCCCTTCGGTGATATAAGTACGAAAAATAAGGGTACATTGTGAATAATTGTGAATAAGGGAAACATTGTGAATAAGACATTGTGAAAATAACGGAATTTCCAAAAGTTATGTGTTATAGATATTAATTGAATTATTCTGGTTATTCATTTAGAATTATGGTTTTAGGGTTCCAACCTTACCATAAACGGAACCTTTTAAGTGCACGTTTATGTTGTCTGCAACATGGATATTTTATCGAGATCCATGCAGCGTAGGAATTTGAATTTTGGCAAAATGTTAGGTCTCGAAGACGCACATATAGATTGCTAGTCAAAGCCAATTGTTTTTATTGTTATTTTTTTAAGGGGACCGATTAAAAATTATAGGCAGTAGGACTGCCGTCATAATTGAAAACTTAAAACTGGTATTAGCGTCATCTATATTCTATAGCACAACACTACGGCGTGAGCATGTTGATGACGCGAATCCATAAGTTTATCCCTTACCAAAAATCACTCAACGCGACTAAAGCAGTTTTCACTTAAAAAAATAATCTCTGATTACTTTATACGGCTTAATTGTCGTTCTAAATAACTTATACGTTACCTTGCGTACGATTCTTAAGTGCTGAATGAGTTATAGTGACGTTCTAAATCGAGGGGCAAGCTACTGATGAAACTCCACGGCTACGTCACTTGGCCATCAATCACTCACCAGAATCAGCGCAAAATTCCCAAAAATAATACAAACACACACCTTTTTTATTTCAAAACATTGACGTAATATGAGTTATGAACACTCTGAAAACTCGATATATTATGTAAATGCTCATTTCGATAACACCATGTTTTCTTCAAGTTATAAATACTTTGATAAATGGTCTGGATACTTCAGTAAGCGGATTGAATAGGTCTCTATTATGAGACCTAAAGATCGGTCTGAAAGTGGTCTTGTGAGAATTATACCCGATCGCTAAATGTACCTATGTTTATAGATGAGTATGTTTAGGTAATTTAGGTGCTGGGATAGACCGTATGAATCAAATTCTGCGCAATTTTATTGTTTGACGAATACTGTTAGTATTAAAAAATATTGTCAAATTTGCTGGGAATTTGATACATCTTATCCAAGCGCCGAATTTACCCCAACTTACTCTAGGTATATTATATGTTTGGGTTTTTTTCCTAATAAAAGCACAAAGGGTAGGTTTTCTCGTAAAACTCGGGGCTTGAATGCCTATGTCTTGTTTCCATTCATTCATGTGAAGTCTGGGGAGTGCCGCAAATATTGATAGAAAAATGGAAGAGTAGGTACTAAATCTATACCCGTGAATACATATTTCATATTAAGTTATACCTACATAAAGTCAAATTGAGGGGTGATGAAGTTGGCAGACTGTCACACCGTCTCTTAACTTTGTGGTTGTCAAAATTGCGATTTATTTTATTTTCGCTATTATGATTTTGACAATACTTGTCGAGCTAAAATTAGGTTATACTTTGGTAAAGCTGCTTCTGTAAGTAGGTAGACAATTTACGATACTTAATAATATCTTAGCCTAATATCCTTTCTGTCTTTTGTAGAAATGTCAAGGACAGTAAACATTGAAGACGAAATAGACACCTAAACCACTAACAGTATTATCTAATATCCACAGTCAACACCAGAAAATAACCGCAATTAATACTGAAACAATTTCCCAGAAAATAATACAGAAAAAACAAAAAGCCTTACACACAGTTCGTCCATCCATCAACGGTGTAACAAAAACCTTCCCTTATTAGGCTCGCCTAGCTGTCAGGCCGTCCGTCCCGTCCGTCGTTCAGTTTTATTGGATTGTCAGGCTTATTGGAAGGTGGCGAAGGATAGGCCATTAATTTGTTACGGAATTACATGTACCAACGTGTGGAACGTAAATTGGAAGGCACGGTTTGACGTTGATTGTTTGGTCCGTGAGTGCTTCGGTGTGTAAGGCGGTCGATTAGTTTTTGTGGAGGAAATTACTTGGTAATGGGTGGCTATTGATAACAGGTAGTATCAGATAGAAGACTTTTCCGGTTATTGAGAAAGTAATTCATATTCAAAGTTTGAACGGTGTTTCTTTCGTCTAGATACTTTTTTCGGAAATAGTATTGTAGTAGTACCTATGGTGATTGAAAAAAAAATTACTACACGTTTTTATTACCAGCGCTGTGACATTTATTTTTAAATGTCGCTTCATATGCTGAGATATGATCGGTTCTGCTTTTATTTTAATTATACTTTGTTTTTTTTATTTATGTTTTAATGAGTGTGTTTTAGTTCAATTTGTGATTTCGTGTGCGAGTAAGAATAAATACTTTTTCTTTCATTCAATCTTTTTTTCTTTATTGATAAAATAATTATTCTAAAACTTTAATTATTTTGTTAAATTAACCAACCGTGTTTTCATATCACGCTAATGAACTGCAAAGATTGATATTATTCTCAGTCGTTCAGAATCTTCTGAACATTAAATAATCCATGCATAATATAAAAAGTGACTATGAATGATAGCCTGAGGAATGATGTGATATGGCAACGGTGTGGTTTAAAAGAAGATGTAGTGAAAAAAAATTAAAAGAGTATGCTTAGATTGGGTATGTTGAGAGGATGAATAAAAGGCGACTAACAAAAGGTACTTACAAGGCAGATGTGAGTGGAAACGCCGAGGATGACACCCTAGAAGAACGTATACTGACCTTACTGGTGATGTTCTTTAGAAAGGGAAAGGTGCGTAGTACTCGCAACCGGCGTGTATGACCAGATGTATGAACGTAAACGAAGCAAAAGGAGTATGTAAGGATCGTAGCAGGTGGCGTTCTGTAGTTTCTGTTTACCCCCACCATGGGAAGAAGGCGTGAGTTTATGTGTGTATGTATACAGGGTGGCAGGGACATCGACGCGAAAACTGAAACCATGGATTCAGTACATGATGATGAACCCTACTGTATTGAAATTTTACGTCGGTTATTTTTAAAAAAATCTGCTGTTTCATAGAAAAGTGCAATACCTCAAAATGTATGGAACAGCTGATTTTTTTTTTAAATAACCGACCAATAATTTCAACGCAGATGGTTTCAGAATTATGTACTGAATCCATAGTTTCAGTTTTCGCGTCGATGTCTCTGTCACCCCGTATAATATAAAAAATCTATAAATTGTTTTGTCATGAACATCCAATGGCACTTAATCTTAATTAAAACCTACTAAAAGTTCACTGGTGCTCAACAAACGGATGCAAAAATAAAAATAGTAGATAAGAATCCTCTCCATGTGACCCGATTACAGATTTAAACAAAAACTTCATTAGAATCGATCCATGATCTGACCAGAAGGGTAATTACGCAATTATCCTTCTGGTGAGTTCATGGATCGATTCACCGTAGCAATAGCTTTCATTTTGACTGTTCAACAACATTTATTCCGTTATTAAAGTTGTTGAGGAGACAAATTTCGTCGAACATATGAAGCAGTGGATTAGCAATATCCTTCAAAATCATTCAAATTGTGATTGATAGTGTGTTATGCATTCAGTGTGAAAGAAAGAAAGAAAATACGTTTATTTGCGGTAAACATGACGCAAAAAAGAACACAAATACAAAAAAGAACAAGTTGGGGAAGAATTTGCGTCACATCTACGCAAAACGTCCATCGCTCAGCATTATGCTGCGACCCTATGCGAGATAGAGCCCCAGCGCTGGTTTTCAGCGACAGCCGGTTGACATGATGTCGTCGTCGGGTGCTGATTTAAGACGCAGATATATGACAGTGACCTTGAATGATTAGCTTGCGTGTTCTGTACTGAGCTCACGCAACGCGTCGTACGTCCAGCCAGTAATAGGACTCGCCCATCAAGGAGCATTGTCCCAAATTAGACGCATTATTAATTTATTACACGTAAAACAAAAAATATTTTAATAAAACACGTATACTAAAAGATTGATAATATAATTATCTTTAAAATGGTGAAGTTTTCAGAAAAATACGCTTGATAGATTTTGCGTCATTTTCAGTTTTTTATCCGCGTTAGACATAAATTTACAAATTAATTTCACTATGTAATATAAACATAATCAAAAATATGCCTATATTAAAATATTAAAAAAATGCTCTAATTTAACATATATTTTTTTCAAATCACTAACACTACTCGTTTAGACGTCATCTTCAGTATAAAATCATTAAAAGTCAGTTATCGTCCCCTTAATAGAGAAATTCCTAGAATGCTTTAATATAGGTAGTAAGTAGGTACACGAAAGTAGTTTTCTCATCGATCGTGTTTTGTTACTGATCTTGAAATCAGTTCATAAGTTTTATTTAGAAGAATAAGCATAACAATGGGAGGTTAAAACTACGGGTGTAGTCATGTGTTTATTACTGTTTTATCCGAGTAGCATCGAAGTCGAGCAGACCTATTACTTATTTAAGAACTCTTCAGGTGGCATTGGAAAACACAAATAAATGTGTCCCGATTGATTCAACTGTAATATTCAAGAATCCACTTCGGTAATATTTAAAAACTTTAAAGTTAATGAATTTTTTTTTTAAACTTCCACAAAACCTAAATTAGCTCATCCCTATTTTAAACAACTGAGTCATAGCCTAGAAATATCGAAGTATGAAATGTTTAAAGAAAGTTTTGTTTGTCATCACTAGGATTGACAGCCCGAAACCCGCCCACGTCCACCGAGCGTGGGCGCGGGCTGTTAAAACACAGTAAAAACTTTTTCGTCAAACATCCGACTAAAACGAATCAAAATCTCTTTAGGCATTATTTAAAACCATAAATAAATGTGTCTCTTAATTCATGTCCTAAGAAGTACTCAAAAATCTACTTAACAAATGTTTAAAAACGTTAAAGCTTATTAAATTCATTAAAAAAAACCACGACTGTCACAAAATTAAAATAAGCGCAACCCTATTTCAAAAAGAAATACCGAAAGAAAGTTTTATTCGTGATCGCTAGGGTTGACAGGTCGACACCCGCTCTCCGAGTAAAAACACAGTAAAAACTTTTTCGTCACAACATATGAAACATCTATACTTCGTTTGAAATAGGATTAGACATTTAACTAAACCCTTTTTACAGTCCGTTCAACCGATTTAGACTTCTATTGCGTTGGTAGCATGACAAATGGCAGCTGCAGGAAACAGTTGGTATTGTAACCACTTTTTTGCTTTTAATGCCTTCCTTATACCTACGGTTTAGAAGTCAAAATCGGTTGAACGGACTGTAAAAAAGGTTTGTTTACATGTCTAATCTTATTTCAAATGGACTATAGCTGAATTGAATAAATATTCTATAGTCAGTTATCTGTCGTACAGAGTACAATCAATTTATTTATTTATATAGGTTTTTTATAGAGCTGCAGTGTTTTGTTTTACAGACGAAAGCCTGTATAAATGATAAATGATAAATGATTTTATTTCTGTAAGTAGGTTTGTACAAACACTTTTACACGTCAATCATATTTTAAAACTAGATGAGGTCGGCGTTTCCTATCTGACTACTCTGAGAAGAAAGGCCGAAACAAACTCAGAGGTCTCAGTCTCTTTTAAAGTCCAGACATAATCTTGGTCAGATCATGTGAAGGCCATGTGGATTGGTGTCTGAAGTGGTCTTTTGAGGAAAGCACCACACAGATTGAGAGGGCCTGTCCAGTCAGTGCACGCATTTGTCAGTATGTATTGGTATACTGGTTTTTGTCATCCTATGACCTTTCAATTGTCGCAGAGGTACCTATTGTATGATGAAATGTTGATGTTTTATCTAGGTATTACGGTATTCTATACTAATATTAAAAATAGAAAAAAAAGTAGGTACTTTTGTTCGTAAAGAATAAACTCAAAAACTACGGGACTGATTTAAAAATACTTTCACAAAAAAAATCTGTTGAATAATATAATTATTTAAATTATCATTATTGAGTCACAAGCAATAATAATTTATAAAGATATCACGCGGGCGAAGCCGCTGGCGGAAGCTAAACTAGTACACACGGCTACACATCAAGCTATAGAATTCCAGTTTATGCTGATCTCGCATTGTATATGATTTCCGTACAATAGGAGGTCAGCTTATACTGGAAATGTATAGCTTGATGTGTAGTTGTGTGTACAATGGAAAACTTTATTAGTTCTGATAGTAATTAGGTAGGTACTTACTTAGTTGGTTCTTTAAATTATTCCGTCTTTGCTTTCAATTCAACACATTCCACAAATAGATAAAAAATCTGTAATTAAATTGAATCACATTATATCCTTTCTTTAAAAAAAACATTATTTAGTTCCCTTTGTAAGCAGACACCTTCAACGTTTTTCCAACTTACATCTGAGGGGCAATTCCTGTATTTTTCAAAACGTTCGCATTCTAATCTAAAACCTCCACTACACTACTCGCGAAGTTGCTTCGACGAAGTACTCGTCGAAGTTGATCGAAGTCCGAAGTACGTGACTACACACTCGTGCGAAGAACTACAGGATGCTTCGAGACCTTTGACTCGGGCGCAAAAACCGACAACGATTGGAAGTCGCCCTAGGCGAACGGAGGTTGCACAAAGTGAACCGAAGTGCCCTGCTACACTCCCGTATTCGCTTAACTTCTATCAACTTCGCGAGTAGTGTAGTGGAGGCTTTAGTATCAATCCGTCAAAAATACTTATTTACTTACATTTTTGACAAGTTTTTGACATTGATTGTTGCTGAGATGAGAGGCTACATTTTGTTTTTAATTACGAGAATTCGGCCTTCTGAATAAACCGAAATATGTAGCTACAAAAAACTAAAATTAACTACATTTTCATCATCTTAATGTTGGTACTATTTTAATAACGAACCTCATTACACAAACAAAATCTTATCTACACCCACTTCATCATGAAAAATTTGCTTCTGAAAGTTATTAAACACGACCACTTACCGTAATCATTATGTTGGTATAATATAAATAAAATTGATTTATCTGCTATGTACAGTAATAATTGAGTAATTTATGAAATGGCTGTTTTGTAATTTTGATAACATTTATGATCTAATTATACTTTACTACTAACAGCCTGTGCACATGATACGTTGCGGCGGCGACGCGGTGCCGGAGCGGTGTCGCTGCAGCGTCCTACATATTATAAAATATCCATGATATGCCACATGGTGCGTTCGTGCACGTGCGCTGCCCTCGAGACGAGGTGGGGAGGGTGTACGCGTTATGACACCGAAGCGACACCGCTTAGTTGTTTGTGCGTTGTCAAAAACACAGATGTTTGACAGATGAAAATATACGCGCTTTGCGGGGCGGCGCCACTGCAGCGTTACAACGGCGCCGCAACGCATCGCGTGCACAGGATCTAACTTTTAAATTGCTGTTTTATTTAAGGGCCTATTTCTACTAGAGCTATACTAGTTTTATACGGGAAAGTAATTTTTATCCGCAGATAAAACGATTTTAATATGTCAATATTATTCCAGTATCAGAGTAAGTCTGATATATTTATAAATAAGATACAAATATACAGGGTGTATCAAAAAGGTGTGGTCAAATTTAAGGGTTTGGTACAGATCATCAAACTGAACAACTTTCTACATAGTAATAGAGAGAATAAAAATCAACTATCCCATACAAAACTTCAATAAATATTCGCCCCAAAGGCATGGGACGGCTGATTATATACTCGTATTTTTACACGCTTTATACACCCTCTTCCCAGACAGGCGCTTTACTTTGTGTAAATTATTTCATCACCACTGCTCTCAAAACGGTGAAGGAAAACATCGTGAGGAAACCGGCATGTCCTAGAACCGAAAATTCAAAGACATGTGATATCTACCAACCCGCACTGGGCCCGCGTGGTGGATTACTGCCCAATCCCTCTCACAGAGAGGAGGCCTTTGTCCCAGCAGTGGGAACATTATACGCTGATGATGATGATACACCCTCTTAAACTAAATTAACTAGCTAACAGAGTAAGTAGGTATGTTTGTTACATAATTAAAAACTAAAGTCTTGGGACATCGTGGCCCCCGGCAACAGGGCAACCGAAGGAACACGGGTGGGTTTTAGTCAGTAAGAGTCTAACGCGCCCTCCCGCTCCGCCCAGAGCGGGAGAAGTCATTTGATAATATCCAACCCAAAAAAAGAAAGCAGGGACTTGCGAAATTATAGGTGCCAAAACACCATTTTAAAGGAAATCATAGAATAAAAGTCATAAAAATCAAAATCAAATGTAGGCCACACAAAAAAAAAAGTACCAACAAAAATTCTGCGGTATCGTCCCAAAAATGTTCACTATTTATTATTAAAATTCACAATAACGCCTTCAAAACATCTACAATGAAATGTTGAATAATTTAAATATTACGAAACGAGCCGGGGTAGCTCATTCGGTTCCCAAATCCGGCTTTACAGCTAAAACCCCTGTATTTTCTATTCGCCTGGCTTTTATTCGTGTATTGAATAACCCGTGTGTCGTGAGCTCTATAGAAAATTCATACTTCCATTACCTGATGCATAAATGTACTCAGAATTTCAATTTTGGTTATACTACAAGCCTGTATGGCCCAGTAAAGGGCAAAAGCTTCTTCTCATACAGAGAAGGCACGAGCATTGGTCACCACGCGCTTGCTCAGTCGGGTTGGCGAATTTAAACTTCATCATCATCATCTGCTTAACCTTCTCCCAACTAAGTTGGGGTCGGCTTCCAGTCTAACCGGATGTAGCAAAAATGAATGGCGAATTCAGACTTATAAACTATAAATCCCATCCTTACCATGTTTTCCTTCACCGATATCAGTAATGTCCGATATCCTATACTATTAAATGAGCAATATTCGTAATCATGTCTCACGATTTTGATGAAAGTTTCTTTCTAAGGAGTTATGGCGGCGAAAAATCGATCTAGCTAGGTCTCATATCTGGGAGAATTCGCTTTTTCGCATTTTATTATTTATTTAATACTTCAAGCACACAAATGTACAGAGGCGAACAGAGCTCGGTCGCCCAAAGCTTAGAATAGGATGGCTGAATGACATGACAGCATGGAATTAGTAAGTACCTACTATCATGGCAGCATGGAATTACTATGAACTATCCAATATTATTAAATGAGCATTCTCTATTTTCACCCGAACAGAGCTCGGTCGCCCAGGTACTAACCTCTGAAAGTACATAATATGAATTGAAAAAGTCCCATCGGGACTTGTCTTAACCAAAATTATTTTGGTTAAGAATTAGACATTTAGGATTAGCATTGAAAACTTTTAGATAAACCATCATTTGAATTTCAGTGAACTAATAATGAATTAAATTAGGTTTTCTGTCAGTGCTTTTACTCGTTTGATGAATGGACTATTTCAAAAGAAGCTTTATCTAATACGAATAATTTGAATTCAATGTCTAGATTCTATAATGAGTAATGTAAATAGTTTGTACTATGTAGATACAGCATTCATACCTTATACCTACGCAAGATTTCAAAGCAATTTTCTCCTAAAGTATGAATATAAATTTTATACGATTTATTTCAGGGTTAAGCAAAGCTTGCTGAGGTCCGTGGAAGGTGGACCATCCAATACATATCGAGATCCCGCCGTACCTCGGAAAGCACGCTAAGCCGTTGGTCCCGGCTGTCACTCGTGGATCTTTGACAGTCATCACGGGTAGTCAGAAGCCAAACAGTCTGATAACCAGTCTTACCAAGAACTATCCTGTTACCCAGTAACTAGGTTGTGGAGGTCAGATACGCAGTCGCTCCATGTAAAATACTCGTATTCAGCTGCATCCAGTTAGCTTGGAAGCCGACCCTGACATAGTTGGGAAAAGGCTAGGCAGATTGAATCAACTCATTACGAATTAAGTATGATTAACCCCTGTTAATCAGTACGGATTCAGTATTCAGTATTACTCGACTTTACCCCTGTAAAGTCGAGTAATACTGAATACTGAATCCGAAGGGTTCTCTAAGATAGTGAAATTAAAATTTTCTTGCGTTTTTTGCAATTTGCAGGTCATCGTCAGTTTGTATGTTGATCAAAATTCGCGACCATAACATAGCTGATGTATTTACAAAATTACAATCATCAATACAACTCTCTAAGTTCAAATTACCCTGATCATTAAATATTAAATTATTGTGATACTTAATAATGAAAATGACATGTGATATAAATTAGAAGAATATATATAAGTATTATGAAATGTATGAATAATGATAATTAATATAATATAATATTATGATGTAAAATGTATAACTGGAATATTGAGTATGTATATATTGTATTTTTTATTATTTTTTTATAACCACTAAGTTCAGGGCAACTAAGTTCTAAGAACCTACCTACTGTTAACATCTTCAAAATTCTGAGAATTTGAATTTGATTGACTATAACATGAAATCATGACATTTGAAGTTGATAATAATTATTATAATTCTGAAATTACATATTCGATTCGGTCGCGAATCTTAATTTGATCAACATACAATCTGATACTGGCCAGCGAATTGCAAAAAACCTAAGAAAAATTAAATTTCGCGAGCTACCCTGTGCTTTCGTCAGAAGGTAAATAAAGCGTAATAACGCGATAAAACGTAACGACAACAATAAATAGTTCTTTTAAGAAAAATTCTGGTTAACTTCAAATACAGTTTTACAATAAAGATCTGCTGAGAGCTGCCATTCAAAGGATCCTTTGAAGTAGCCAGATTTTATAGGCAATTAAAAAAGATAAGGCAATACTCGTACTTTTAAAGATTCTTAAATCTCACTCAATTATAATTAGATAAACCATGACCAAAGCACAAATTCAATGCACGAAGCAAATATACCAGCACCCATAACGTAACACATTCTCAATCACAATTCGAAAGATTTCGAAGGAAATTTGTAATCCATTGCTTCTTAAATTTTGTCTAAATAACGCAATGAATATTGTTGAATTGTCAAAATGAATGACATTGCGATTGTAAAATAAAGAAAGTGCAATTACCCCGCAAGTTTAAGGCAAAGCAACCTATAAGAATAAAGCACAAACAAACAAAAGAATATAAAATACCATAATTAAACAAGGTCATTTGGGGATATAGGAGAGGTCATTTGCAACCAAATGACCCCTTATAACTCCTATGCAAATGCCAACAATTTTCGAGTAATTTGACATTTTACATTTCAAAATGAATGTAATAAAATATAAAATGTCAAATTACTCGAAAATGGTTGGCATTTGCAAAACACCACATTCCCAAAACATTACATTCTCTTGTGCCTAAACGGATCCGCTCGTTTTAAATTCAAGTTGTAACCTAACCTAACCTACCTTTCAGCAATTTTCATTTGCTACTTCATTTTTAGCTAAGGGGTTACGGCTACACTTAAGTTTAGCCGGCTAATGATGAAAGAAATTAGCCTTTCTTCAAAAATAAATTCAATTTAGCCGGCTAATGTTAAGTTAATATCCATACCCGTCTTTAGCCGTAACATAGAGTGAGAGTCTTTATAATGTTCACATGTCGAAATGAGGGAATCTATGCTTAATATTATCGACGGAAAAATATTAAAAAATCTAAAAAAAAATTCTGCGAAATTTTGCGATAGTTGGAAAAATTTATAAAAAAAAAGAAAAGATTTTTGTTAAAAAAACATGTTTATTTTCAATTGAGGGTAGTTTTTTTTCCACAACTTTCATTTTATAAGGACGCTTAATTATTTCCAATCATTATGGAGTTGCTTTCATCGCGATACATCATTTAGTTCAAAAGTAACACCGTCTTGTTCCAATTTATTTTTAAATCCAATTAAAAAAAAAAAAACTTTTTTTTTTCCGTCTATAAAATTAAGCATAGATTTCTAAAGACTCACATTGTATATACAAACCCATACTTATACTGGGAACAAATTTCAATAAAGAAAAGAATCTTCTCTTTAATATTAGAAGTGCGTACGATAAAGAATTGTCAAGAAAGATCAAAAGCTTACCCTGAATGCATTGTGACGGCCCCTAATTCAATGAGTCTTCTCCATTTCGAACAAATTGTTTCTCGTTACTGTCTTAAAGGCGTGTGCAGACTTCACGATTGTGACGCTGATTGATTGACGACGATACGCAGGGAAGTGGGCAGACTCTTTTGTAACAGTAATTGCAATTCGGGTAACGATTGATAATATGTGGTGGTTGATTTACGAGAATTTAAATGAATTTTATTTTTAGTTGTGTGCGAATTTAGAGAATAGAAGTATGTGAATCACCTCTCGATATATTATTCATTTATCTATACATTTTTATAAATTATAGTCGCTTTTCGTGTCTGTCTATATGACCGCGTTTTTCATCTAAACTACGCAACGGATTTTTATGTGGGTGTGATTTAAAAATTTTGTTCCGAAAGATTAATGTGTATATTATACACATTAATCTTTCGGAACAAAATTTTTAAACAAAATTTTAATATAAAACTTACATAGAACAACGAGAGAAGCTCGTGGCTTCTCTCGTTGTTCGTGCAGCTCGTGGCAGCACCAACTCTCAGTGAACCCTGCAAAAACCGAACTGATCCTCTTTACAAAAAAGAGGAAATTGACCACACTACAACTACCACGATTCTTTGGAACAACCCTAAGCCTCTCAACTGAAACCAAATACCTGGGCATCTTTTTGGACAAGCAGCTGAACTGGGCAAAACACACGAACTACATCACCACGAAAGCCAGCATATCCCTGTGGCAGTGCAAGCGACTGCTTGGCAGGAATTGGGGCATTAGCCCCAAGGTCACCCACTGGCTATACACCACAGTCATCCGACCAATTATCACATACGGCTCACTAGTCTGGTGGCCCAGGACAGACCTGAGTACAGCCCAAAGAGATCTCGAAAAACTGCAGCGGTTTGCGTGTGTTGCAATCACTAGCAGTATGAGAACTACACCCACTGCCGCCCTACAGGCAATGCTTGGACTACCGCCTCTGCACCTCATTGTGCGGGAGGAGGCGGCCCTGGCCGCCTTTAGGCTCCATCTATCAGGAACCCTAAGCAAAGACTCCAGAGTTAAGCACATACGTATAAAGGAAGATGCGATCAAACGACGACCAATGATGGCATCACCCTGTGACAAAGCCCCGAAATCACACCACTTTCAACAGCACTACAACATAACACTTACAGAAGAACAGTGTGACTATTCAGGCCCGAAAGAGCTGAGAGTATACACAGACGGATCGAAGACCGACTCCGGTACCGGAGTTGGAGTCTTCTCACACGACCTCAACATAAATATATCCCGCCCGCTGGGAATGTTCAACACCGTCTATCAGGCGGAGTGTGTGGGCATCATACAAGCGGCCCATGCTATAGAGGCCAGGAGAGTTACGGACACCCACATTCGCATACTCTCCGATAGCGCCTCAGTTCTCCAATCCTTACGGAAAAAATATATTACTTCAAAGTTAACACTAGAATGTCACAATGCACTAGAACAAGTAACGGTATCTAGCCGCAACACGGTGACGCTGCAATGGATAAAAGGACACAGCGGATCGCTAGGTAACGACGCAGCTGACGAACTTGCTAGAAGAGGATCTAGCACGGCAGTCTGTGGACCCGAGCCTATCGTGCCAATCCCCTTCAACCAAATACGCAGGTGGCTACAGGAATTCACCCACACACAAGCAGAGAACTGGTGGACCTCGACACCAGGTTGCAGGCAGTCCAAGGAAGCTATGCCATCCTTGGATGGCAGGCTAACCAGGCGTTTATTACGCCTGGACAGGAACGGCCTGCGCATGGTGACGGGGACCATCACGGGGCACTGCTCGCTAAACAAACACTTCCACACAATAGGCATAACGGACAGTCCTCTGTGCAGGGCGTGCATGGAGGCTGAGGAAACAGTAGCGCACGTGCTCTTTGAATGCACAGGCGTCACCCAGATTAGAACAGAAACCCTCGGGTCACCCAGATCCTACACAGATGTTCTGAACAGACCAGGAGACTTGATTAGCTTCTGGAGGGAGGTGGGCTGGTTGGAATAACACCAAACGGCCGCCATGGCCCACGCACAATGGTCCACCTTACGGACTAAGTGCGGAAACCAAACCCTATAACATAGAACAACATAGAACATAGAAGCTCGTGGCTAAGTAATAACAGCCGCAAGGGTCGATACATCAAGTTAACCTATGGTTGCCGGGGTTGGTCCGTGGATGGGTGACCATCTTTACAGTCGAGACTCCTCCGTGCCTCGGAAAGCACATTAAGCCTTTGGTCGCGGCTGTCATTCGTACATCTTTGACGGTCTTTACGGGTCGTCAGAAGCCTGAAAGTCTGACAACCAGTCTTACCAAGGGGTATCGTATTACCCAGTTCCTAGGTTGTAGAGGTCAGATAGGCAGTCGCTCCATGTGAAATATTGGTATTCAGCTACATCCGGTTAGACTGGAAGCTGACCCCAATATATGTAGTTGGGAAAAGGCAAGGCAGATTGAAATACTATAGGTTTCCTGAGCTATTCAAATATTATCTCCTGCTTTCTTAGTGACATTCAAGTTTAAAATAATTATGTTAAAATAGAATATAATTTATAATTGCTACTGGTAGATTACAAATACAAAATTCAAAAATATGTCTCCCTAACATACCCTTTTTTTTTTTTGGGTGGGAAATTATCAAATAACTTCTCCCGCTCTTGACGTAGCGGGAGGACTCTTACGGTTGCCCTGTTGCCGGGGGACACGATCTCCCTTTCGGTTTTAACATACCTCTAGGGTGTATAATAATAAGAAAATTATCATATTCACTAGTTGCTAAATATATTTTGTTTCCTACCCTTTGTTATCTGTTATTGCTTTCGAAAGCTTAGAGACAAAAATAACCCTAACAGAGAAAGCTTCGGCTAATTGCTAAGCTTCAAAATCAATATCGTATAGGTAAAGTTACAAAGGTTTTGCAAACCAATTCCATTAGGGTCACCGTAATAAATCATTTTCTCAATGTTTTATGGAAATAATAAATCAAGTTCCATTTCTAAATTGGCTTCGAAAAAAGATTTTATGGCGGTGTATAAAATATTATGATGTAAAATAACGTGTGGCTAAATCACACTTTTTGTGTCATGGGATATCATAAAAGACATTAAGGGATACACTACACTTCTAGGAAACGGAAACTACATAATTTCACGTCTGTATTCCCGGAGGATTAGGCAGAGGTGCACCTATAGGTCACCCACATTTCACCAGTTATGTTTTAGTCCCATGTAATACGGGGCAAGCCTATTGCCATCAACTACCTGAGTAATTCCAGATCGAAAAACCCTAGAACTCTTTTTCTCGACCGGGAATTAGACCCAGGACCTTATGCTCAGCACTAGCGCGTGCGACCACTACACCAACGAAACAATCTTGAATGGAAACTGTGATTACGAATCTGTGATTATGAATCTGTGATTACGAATCTGTGATTACGAATCTGTGATTACGAATCTGTGATTTGTAAACTGTGATTACGAATCTGTTATTAGGAATCTGTGATTACGAATCTGTGATTACGAATCTGTGATTATGAATCTGTGATTACGAATCTGTAATTACGAATCTGTGATTACGAATCTGTGATTTGTACACTGTGATTACGAATCTGTGATTACGAATCTATGATTTGTCTTTTTCAGAGCCATTTCCTGTAGCATTGCTCTTTAATTGTCTGAAATAAAATAGTCTTCTTCTTAGCATATCGATGGTAAATTTAAGTTAAATTTCCTGTTTGGCCCGGAACTCAGCAACGCTAACACCATTTGCTAACGCAGACATTAGGTACTCACGTGTACAGGTGGCAGGCCATGCGACGCAAGATGGAAGGTGGGCCATGATCTGCGGGAAGACGCCGAATTGAGGATTTTAATCATCCGGGAAACCCCATCTATGGATATTTGTCTTTGCTGCAGCCGACGTGAGTGCGGAGTCTGTTTAAAGTTTTCCAAGTCGGCCACGGCAACGTGTGTCCAGGTGAAAGGTTCTCTGATGGCTGGACAGAAATATAATAGTGAAAAAAGCAATTTTGGATCTTTAGTCGATGCAAATCGCTCGCGCGTCGGTTGACTTATATTTCAATGGCATAAATTTTATAAAAAACGTGCTCGTAAATTGCAACAACTATAAAACTTTCATTGACAGCGATGCGGATGAATGTTTTGATGCTTTTATATGTTTGTTAAGACTATTTAATTTGCAGTGGGACTTAATAAAATACTAACGAAGTCAAAAATGTACACTGAACAATTAAAAAATAATTGCTGCAACTTGTGGGAACGAATCTGATTCCGAAATTATAGTTTACTAGCTTTTGCCCGCGGCTTCGCCTGCGTGGATGTCGCAAAATATCCCACAGGAACATGCTAACGGAATTCAGAGTATCCTATCTTCTAAGCCAGATTATGGCATATCCGTATGTATGCCTTTCATTTAAATACGTTGAGCCGTTACAGTATTAAAAGGTAACAGGCAGATAATAAATCTGTACTCAAAATGCAAAATTGAAACCGTTAAAGGATAACTTCGTTGTCTGTCAAGACCCTTTTGCTCAGAAACGCCTGGAGGCATCAAGTTGAAATAGATATCAAAAACTTAGATCTACGGTCCCTTGGAGCCTTGGAGCTGTAAAGAAAATCAAGATCCAAGTCAATGCAATAAAAAATACGGCCATTAAATTATACCGCATATTTATATTGACACTCGCAAATAAAACAAAGCCTATATGGTACTTCCCGTTGTCATTTTTTTTGTTTTTTTTGTTTGGGAAATTATCAAATAACTTCTCCCGCTCTGGGTGGAGCGGGAGTGCGTGTCAGACTCTTACTGACTAAAACCCACCCGTGTTCCTTCGGTTGCCATGTTGCCGGGGGGCCACGATATCCCTATGGGCCCATATTCGCAGCCCCGACTTCCCGTTGTCCTAGCAGCATGAAGTTTGGCGAGAAAACTTTCATGACATATATTATATCACCTCCTTTAGGATTATTTCTGAGACAAAAAGTAGCCTATGTCCTACCGTAGGATGCTGTTTATCCCCTTGGCAAATTTGATCGAAATCGAATTCGAATTTGGAATTTGATTGTGGTTAAGTTAACATACAGACAGATATTCTTGTACTCAACCCTCAGTTGGCTCGATGTAGTTTTTGGATAAGATTTTGTGAAAATTGGCAATTTTTAAGAAATCTGTGAATGCAGATCAACATGTTTCAAAAAGTTAAGGACAGTCTCGTTAGGCCCTTTCCTCATTGGTCGGTACGGTATCGTTTCGGTACTGATTCTGTACCGTTTCGGTACTACTTATGTTTCCTCACTGGTCGGTAAACCGAAACGATACCGCACGCGCGCACTGCTTTTATTTAGAATTCCAAATTCAAATAAATTCTATTGGTTGGCAAGCCCATGACCAAAATATTTGCCACATCGTTTTACGAACAATTTTAGAAAACGAAAACACAATTTTGAGAAACCAGTAGCGTCACACGTACCAAGGAGACCATAATTTGTGAAAATTAAAAATGAGGCAAAAATAAAACCCATAGCATCCCGTCTGAAAAACTTGTTTTTATGTGAAGATTGGTCAGTTGATGCGAAGGTTGGCAACGTCGCAAATAGCTGTTAAATATTCACCTGTTTTGATTAATTTGTCAATATTACTGTATGGAAATATGAAATATAGCTAATTAGTAATTAGTAGTAGGTAGTATTAGCAAGAGCGTTTTTGGCTCCGTGCAGTTCAAACCCCGCTGCCCATCATTTTCATGTGGCGGCCTTTATTTGGCAGCAGTTGTGTCGGCCGCTATGTGGAGGCCGTTATTTGGCGGCCGCTATGTGGCGGCTGTTATATGGCGGCCGTTATTTGGCGACCGTTATCTAGCGGCCATTATGTGGCGGCCGTTATGTGGCGGCCGCAATTTGGCGGCCGTAAAGTGGCAGCCGTAATGTGGCGGTCGCAATGTGGCGGCCGCTAAATGGCGGCCGTTGTGTTGCCACCGTTATGTGGCGGCCGTTATATGGCAGCAGTTGTGTCGGCCGCTATGTGGAGGCCGTTATTTGGCGGCCGCTATGTGGCGGCTGTTATATGGCGGCCGTTATTTGGCGGCTGTTATCTAGCGGCCATTATGTGGCGGCCGTTATGTGGCGGCCGCAATTTGGTGGCCGTAAAGTGGCAGCCGTAATGTGGCGGTCGCAATGTGGCGGCCGCTAAGTGGCGGCCGTTGTGTTACCACCGTTATGTGGCGGCCGTTATATGGCGGCCGTAAAGTGGCGGTCGCATTGTCGCGGCAGCTATGTGGCGGCCGTTTTGTTGCGGCCGTTATGTGGCGGCTGTTATATGGGGCCGTTATTCGGCGGCCGTTATCTAGCGGCCGTTATCTAGCGGCCGTTATGTAGCGGCCGCTACGTGGCGACCATCACGTGGCGGCCGTTATGTGGCGGCGGTTATGTTCTTCTGACTATTCTTTTCAAAATCTGTGAATGCAGATCAAAATGTTTCTAAAAGTTAATGACAGTCTAAAACTATAGCGACAACGGTTGAGGTACCTGCCCTTCCTGACCCATCTCAAAATCCATAAAGCCATAATCTTAAACAAATTAAATCCGTAACTATCTGCAATATTTTAACCTTTTGGCTAGCCTTTTAACAATTTGCGGTAAACATTAAATTAGCGTTTGCTCATCCCCCATAACAAATAGCACGATACTAATTTTTGAAAAGTCGATTGTGACGTTTCCATTATTTGACTTATTGATTATTTATTTATACGAATTTTCAAACCAAGCCACACAGTTAAATCCTCCCCTGTAAAAAGACTACCCCTTTTAAAAAACCCTGATATACGTTTTTATTTATTTTCAATCTTAAGTATAAATACTGAGTTTCGAGTTAAGCAGAACGCCCGTTAAAATTATTCCATACAAACTTTGATACCCCCAATCCTCCTTTAGGGGGTAGTTTAGAAAAACTAAAAATATAATATTCGTTCCAAGTTTCAAGTTTATTAACTCAAAGAATAAGATTTATCATACAAACAAAATTCTCCCTTTTCACCCCCTTAAAGGACGAATTTCCAAAAATCCGTTCTTAACGGACGTCTACTAAGATGAACTACCTCCCTACCAAATTTCATCTTTATACGTCAAGCGGTTTTCGAGATTTCGTGATGAATGAGTGAATGAGTGAGTGAGTGAGTGAGTAACCTTTAGCTTTTATATATTTAGATTAGTTTTCTGTTTATCTGTTAGTCTGGATGTATGTTCTGGATTGGCGCAAAAACGGCTGAACGGATTTGGATGAAATTTGGCACACAGATAGTTTATAACCTAGATTAACACATAGGATACTTTTGATCTCGGTAGTAATGTTCCCGTGGGATATTTTCCGACATCTATGTTGGCATATTTAACAATAGTACCTGATTTCAACTGATTTTTTTCGAAAAACCCCGAAACGTTTTCAAGTCTGAACCAAACTTTAAAATAAGCATTTTCAATTCTCCTCTTCAGGAAGGTCTTTATTTACTTGGAATAAATTACACCGTCTTTAATGAACACTTTTTAAAGAGACAGTTTTGCTTGTAATTAACTTGAACTTAGACTAAGTAGAAACGAAGATCAATCGTTTTAGCATTTACGTATTCCTGAGTTTTTCGTTACTAATTAGATGGTAATGATGTCTTCAATCGATTTTAATTAGTAAACTTTTAAATGTCTATAAATTAAAGCGAAATAATAAAGTGAAAGAATAGGTTACTTTGATAAGAATTTATTTCGGGTAGTCAGAAGCTCCTAAGTCTGACTACCATGGCGTATCGTGTTACTCAGTAACTTGGCTGTGGAAGTCAGGTCAGGTCAGTCGCTTCATGTGAAAGACTAGTATTCAGCTGCATCCGGTTAGACTGGAAGCAGACCCTAACATAGTTGGAAAAAGGTAGGATGATGATGACTTTGATAAGATTTATGATTGCAGCTTTTTGTTTGTACATTGTGGCGCAATTATTTTTTTTCGACTTTTTTTTGTTATATTCGTCTTGAAAAAAAAGAAAGAAAGAATGTATTCTGCACAAACTAAACGCACATAACAAAAAAAAATACTTATAATACACGTACACGCATACACGCTTGCTTGCGTGCGTAAGAGCGCTAAACAAAGTAAAAATTCGCCGCCGCCGCGGCGGTGCTATATGTAAGGCCTCTGCCTCGAATCTTGCGGGCAGCAGGGCGGCGGCGGCGGTGGCGGCGGGGCAGCGCATAATATTATATGGAACCGCTCGCTCCCCGCGCCGCTGCTTTCGAGAACAGTTACATAATGAATCTATGCATTTGAACGCGCCGCTACCGCGCCGCCGTCGCCGCCGCCCCGCTGCCCGCAAGATTCGAGGCAGAGGCCTAAGGGTCCATACAAATGCGGCGTGTCTTGATACCGCGGTGGCGAAAAACGCTGCCGCTGCGGTACCATGTGTAAACGGTCTTACAGACTAAAACTAAAAAAAAAAACCTGTGACACATAGACAGTTTGTGACAAGGAAACCCATTCGGTATTTTAATCTTCTGAGCGACACAGGCGGATCTGTAGGGAAAAACTTGTTTTCTACCAAGCAAAGTGATATAGATAGTGGAATGGCCTGAAATAACATTTTTCTCATAAATCAACTCAATGGGTGCTCAATTTTATCAGGTCACTGCTTTTCAAAGGTAATTTTTGTCCTAATTTCTGACTGCTTCTGAATAGACCATCAAATCGAATGACAATAGAGGCTAAAATAGACCAGCTGTTTTGTTAGTAGATGTTAGGTTAGGTTAGTACCTAATATTGTCTGTAATATTCATGTAAATTAATTTACGTTACTATTAAACGGTAAAGGGTTAATACTGTTAGTGTTTTCATAAGCGTAGAGTAAATGCTCCACTTCTATTTATAGATGGGACTTGACTGGAATGTGAACAGTTCTATTCTTTACTATGTTGGGTGGTCTTCTCACAAATTCGTCTTTAGTTTTAAGTTACTAACAATTTATGGATCTTTTTGTTTTCTGAAATAAAATGATTTAATTTAATTTATTTATACTATTAAACGAGCAATATTTGTATATATCCTATTTGTAATCACGTTCTCGAAAACGGCTCAAACAATTTCGACAAAAGTTGCAATATAGGGGTTATTAGGTTACAAAGGTCAAAGAAATGGGTACAATCATAATGCCAGAAAGTCCAGCAACAATGTACTAAAATTACATTTTATCTAGAATCAAGGTGACAGTGCAAATAGTGCTAACCGTTTCTTACGAGAAAATAATACGGGTACTACGGGTACGGTCAACATAAACACGAAGTATTATGACCCGAGAGGCTTGCCATTACCGCAGCGGACCTTCCCGAGGGTCTGACCTGACTCTGAACTGAACTTAAACCTTTCTAATCTTCAGAGGGCAGTTACTGTTTCCTTACTAAATAGATTATAGAGAAGATGATGTCGGTTTTATTACATTAAAAAAGTTGACTTTGTTCTTATTAATCTTGCTGTTGCCGATAATTGCTTGGCATTGCCGAGATGTCGTATTTTATCACGATTGCCATGAATTGCGCAGTTAATTGTCCGTGTTTGTGTATCTTATTGTCATACACACGAACGGCACGCGTCCACGGCAGAGGCAACTGCAGCTGTCGACAATCGTGCCTGTTCTCTTGTACACCGAACTAAACTATCACTAATATTCCTTACTTTTGGCTATGAGAATCATATAGCTATTCTGCAAAAAAATCTCTAAATTTAAAAATTATTTTGACACAACTAAAATTGAATTTAACAATCGCGACCTGTTTGCCCTAGCCCGTGAATTTTTTTTAGAGCCGAAGCGCTCATGGGTGGTAGCCTCGACATGTTTTATACGGTTTTTTTAATGAGTGTAAGTCCATGACAACTAATTTCATTCCACACCTCTAGTCAGATTTAGTTAGATAATCAAACTTTTTAGTGAAAAACGTCAAATTCAGAATAGCAAAATTGCCATCTTCACTAAATTAATAACTTAGTGCCATCTAGTGCTGTCAAACTAAAATAGAATGAAGTTGTGTCACTTAAGACTAGTTTAGAGGCATTTGTGGCAAGAGAATCGGCACCATTGTGCAGCTTGTGTATTTGTCGACAGTTGCCGTTGCCTCTGCCGTAGACGCGTGCCACTCGTGTTTATGAGCACTAAGATACACAAACACAGACAATTAACTGCGCAATTCTTGGCAATCATGGTAAAATACGACATCTCGGCAATGTCAAGCACTTAGGGAACGAACTATTGTGAGTGAGTGACACTCCGCACACAATTGCATAGGGTTTGATATAATGAAAACAAGCGGAGATTTTCGCTTTTGATCATCATCACCATAATTGACAGCCTTTTCCACCCACTACTGAGTAATAGACCTTTTTCCTTTTGTGCCATATCTACTTCCCTGACCTGAACGTGACGCTTTTATAAACTTTAAAAACTTTAGAACCATTAAATTTTCTGCTTGTAATTCTGATAACACAATAGCTGACCCTGTGTGGGAAAATCAATAGCAATTCTCTTTTCAGCGATTTTAATCGAGACCTCGGAAACCTTTTGCAGTTTCAAATCAAGCTCGTTACGACTAGAAATATAACACCACAAAGTTTAGCGTGAAAACAAAACTTTTGTCATGAAAATTTTAAATAAAATAATTGAGAAATTAAGTGCAGTTAAGTTCAAAATGACGTCATAATGAACAAAAAACAATTAAACGTTTTAAAAGTAGTTGCCTTCACAATATAATAATACTAGCTTTTGCTCGCGGCTTCTCCCGCGTAGATGTTGGAAAATATCCCACGGGAACGTAATACTGAGATTTCACACCTAATAACATAGGAAAAGGTCATTGATTCCTACCGCTGCGCCCGCATTGGTACGCGTTATTTTGAAACTATGAAATCTTTTAAACTATTCTTATAAATGATATGATGTCAAATCATTTAAATGAATAGTTTAAAGGCATATTTTAATCTAAATTAAATGCCCAATTTAAATAACATATTTTTTGGATAAGGATTAATACTATACCGGTCAAAAAAGCTTCGGAAATAACAATTAAATTTTTATCAAATTCTGAAAGATAAAAATGGTTATTGTGGGTCATCCTTAGAAGATAGACAAATGCCATTCTAGATTGTTTTGTTGAACTTTTTAAGGTCAACAATACCGTAGAACATAAATTTGATGTATCTTTTTCGGTTTACGCAGCGCACGCCAGTAAAGCTCCCAATCGGCATGACTTTTTCCAACTTCTTCTACAATAATCATCATATTTCAGCCAATTTACACAAAACCGTAATGAATTATACACTAAAACCTTCCGCATGAATCATTCCGTTCATTGGTGAAAACCGTTTGAAAATCCGTTTAGTAGTTTTTGAGTTTATCGCGTTCAGACAGACAGACATACAGACAGACAGACGCGTCGGGGAACTTTGTTTTATAATATGTAAGGATGTAAGGATAAGGATATGTATGTAGGTAGGTCTAGTCAAGTATGTTATGACATAGAAGGTACATTCTTTTCCACAAAAGCACGTGAAGACTTATGAATATGCAAACACGTCTGAAAAATATGACGCAAGAATAATTCCTTCAACCTTTGTGAACAAAAACAATACAAGTATACAAGATAATTGAACACAAAACAACATGGTACAAAAAAGTAATATTTTCATAATATAATTAGGGAAATATTTTAATAATAAAATCCATCTGTAACTTGCTTGTTTCCACGAACATAATTCGCCTCGGGAAGAGAAACCTTAACATTGTCTGTGGGAACACCAAACACGGGTTTGTAACTTTGTTTGTCGAAAAACGGTATACTGCATAACAAGGCTGTCAAAGTTGTAACCACAATAGGAGCTTTATACGACAAGAAGTTACTGTTGAGAGTTACAAGCGGTCTATTGCTGAATATCAAACCAGCTTATGTCTGTAACTTTGACCGCATGGTTGCGTCTTTCATTTGTTTCTACGTACGGTCAACCTCAAAAAGATTCGAAGATTGACAAGAATTCATTTGACAGTATTCAATTTGTTTTCCATAGTACAGTATTTTTATTTATTTAATGTTCCTCGGGTATCATCGCATTTTCGAATACAAACGAATGCTAATTTTTATGTCCGTCAATTATTAGATTTATCGTGTATAATAATTTGAATTCAGAACTAAGTACTTTACTGTTGTTTTGATTTTCGTGTGAACTATATAGAGCTGTAAAACTATTTTCCTATCTGTCGTACCTGCGACTTTAGCAGCTTTCCTACCATTTTTTTAATAAATTACATTAATTTAAAAGAGTATTTAATCACTATATATACTTCCAAGTCGATTGAGAGCGTCCGGTCTGCACCAAGTGCAAAGCGCAACTGATAGAAATCCGACGACTGACGAAACACGAGGTTTGCCGAGGGACATTAAGAACGTAGTTTGTCTGTACTGTATTAATCAGTAGTTATTAACTTACCCAATGTGTAATTTGTTTTGTGGCTACACAATCAATCTGCCTAGCCTTTTCCAAACTATGTTGGGGTCAGCTTCCAGTATAACCAGATGCAGTTGAATAACAGTATTTTACATGGAGCGACTGCCTATCTGACCTCCACAACCTAGTCATTAGGTAACACGATACCCCTTGGTAAGACTGGTTGTCAGACTTTTGGGCTTCTAACTACCCGTAACGACTATCAAAGATCTACGAATGAGAGCCTTTTTTTTTGTTCCGTTGTTGAAAATCCTCATGGATGTCCTCCGCCCTGGGGCAGGCGAAGGGGTCTGTCAGACTCCTACTAACTAAAAACCACCCCGGTGTTCCCTTCCCACACTTGGACCGGGGATTATGAGATCTAGTGTGCCTTCCATGATCCCCGACTGGTGCCGGCCCGCTTTTACGGGCCACTTCATGCCCGCGGGGGGAGTGAGGTGTGAGACTCCCCCGCGACGTCAAATAGGGGCGCGCGTAGAACACTACGCGCCTTGAAACACTACGCGCCAACGAATGACAGCCTGAACCAACGGCTTAACATACTTTTCGGGGCACGGAGGGTTCTCGATATGTTATGGATGGTCATCCACGAATCGACCGACCTTCGATCGACCTGTGCGGCTGTTATTATTTAGCCACGAGCTTCTTGAGGCCACTTGTTGATACAATAATTATGGTAGAAATGTGGACAATTAAATGAATTATTGTCGATGTTATTGTCGTTGTTGTTGTTTATTGTTGTTGTCATCTTTTTAAGGCTGACTGTACCAACACAACAGTTTTCTTGTACTTTTTCTTCATACTGTTAAAGTATCAAATGTCTTACAGAAGCTTTTTGTTGCGGACGGTAAACATTTCAGTAAGTTTCAGAAACTCGGTTTCAGTGTCAAATTGTTCTGCTTCTGAATAGCAAAAACAAATAATTTCCTAATAAATTAAAACTTTGTAGGTATTCTATTTTCTTAATTAAAACTTGTACATTTTCCTTCATTTTAAAATATTTGTATTGTAATTATTACGGGTTGAAAGGGATACCAAAATACACGAATGTGTGTTAGAGAAGCGTAGTTTTTAACCCCCGGCGCAAAAAGAGGGGTGTTATAAGTTTGACCACTATGTGTGTGTGTCTGTAGCACCGTAGCTCTTAAACGGGTGAAACGATTTGAATGCCGTTTCTTTATTTGAAAGCAGGTTTTCTAGCGATGGTTCTTAAACACGTTTTATCAAAATCGATTCAGCCGTTTGAAGATTATCAGCTCTTTTTTAGTTGATGAATGGATGTTAGTATCTTCCACAGGTCTGATCGATTTGAAATTTGATATTCTGTTACTTCAATGATATTAGAAGAACATAATAACCTTGAGCTGCAGCATCACCTGGAATTTGCAGGATACCCAACTCCCTTACCAACTTACAGCACAGGTATCGTGTTTGGGTTCATTGAAATGGTCTCAATGAATAAGTTATAGATAGATGGTGAACAGGGTCTGGTGATGGAGTAGAAAAGAGAAATGAGGAAATGTTTGTGTCGGAGATTTTTAATTTTAACTCTTATAATTGTACTTTTACTAGAAAAGGGAATGAATGATAGCGTGACGGTTGACAGGGGTGAATGGAAGAAGAAAAGGTGTGCGCCAACTCCACGTAACATGGGACAAGGTCAAGACGATGATGGTGATGACAGTGGAAAGTAGTTCGTAACTCATAAACTCAGTAATATCGGGAGCAATGGTGGCCCACGACTTAGGAGTTATAGGTCGTAGTTGCAAACACTGACAGGCGCTTTAATTTGTGTAAATTATTTGATCACCACTGCTCTCAAAACGGTGCAGGAAAACATCGTTAGGAAACCGGCATATTCTAGAACCAAAAATTCGAAGACATGTGACATCTACCAATCCGCACTGGGCCCACGTGGTGGATTACGGCCCACTCCCTCTCACAGAGAGGAGACCTGTGTCCCACTGCGAACTTTATAGGCTGATTATGCATAATCATTAATATACCACCAATAAACCAGTTACGTTTAAATGTTTTATAATACCAACAATAATAAAATAGGATGAAATTTAACGGAATAAGCACATAAGCGGAACTTTTATAGTTTCGTTTTAAAACGAAATATCGTTGGAATAAAATGGAAACGTATTTGGAGGAAAATTGGAATTGAAAATATAAAAAGGAATTGTTTCCACCAGCACTTGTTTTACTATTATTTGCTCATAGATTCAATTAGGATTCACTCACTATTTGTAATGAACGCTGGAATTCCATACGGTATTAAAGTAAATTCTATCAGGTAGTATAAAACTGTTCTTGTTTTTGCGTCTAGACGGTAAAAAAAAATATATTGTAAAGAAAAATTCTTGATCATTTTCTTAAACATATTTTTTATTTTATTTGGAAGCTATGGTTCACATCTTACCTTCAATTTGTTTTTGTTTTTTGAAGTGAAAACTTCTTTAGGCGCATTGGGCATTTTTGAGATGGGACTAAACCATTGTTTTCGCGACACTGTGACGACACTGACCATTAAAAAGACATCAACGCGTTGAATACCGTGGTGCCGATTGTTTTTCAAGTTTTCACTTCTGTCGGCACTCCCGGAGTGCCACTGTTTTTTTATTCGTGACTTACTAGTACCACACATTTACAATACAGAGAAATAAAACACTAGTAAAGCTCCTTGATCCTTTTCAAGGAGCTTAGTTAGTAGGTGCTCTTCCGGAGTATCATACATAGGTGATATTTTAGAGGTATGAGGAACAGGGTGTAAAGTTCACTCATCCTGTATAGACCAGATGGGTGTCGTGTCTGACGGGCAACTGCCCAACGATTGATGTCGGATATTCTTTATATATGTCGTTTGCGCGGTAAACTCTAATTGCGCAACGCAGAATTTGTGTGACGTCAGGTATTTGATGCTTAGTTTGCATGTGACGATGTAGATGCCGCCACAATATCAGCCACAGACCATCAAAGCTGTATTGCGGTTTGACCCAAATGAATAGATAAACTAATGTAACAAAGGGTTACCCCCTTGATATTCGGCGGTTACTACTTTTCATCAGGTGGACCACTAGGTAGTAGGCCTCTGTGGTCTAGTGTTTAGACCACCTGTCTCAGACCCTGGGGTCCAGGGGTTCGATTCCCAGTGAAAGCAAAATTTTCTGCTCGGTTTGGTTGGTGGTAGGGCTTGTTCTAAGTCCATCTAGCTAGCTACCACCATCTTATCTAAATCTGTCGCCATAATAATAATGTTAACAGCATTGTTGTTCGGCAGTTAGAGGTAAGATGGCCAGTTCCTCTGTGGTTGAGGATTCTGGGTGAATCTCGCTTCCACCTTTGGCCTGATCATCACTTACCATCAGGTGAGATGTAGGCCAAGAGCATTCCCGTTGTGATAGAAGAAGAAAAAAGTTGTACTAGTCAAAGTGGATACCTACCTATTAGATAGTTAATTGATTCAGGCGTGACCTTGCGGAAATCCATTAGAAAATACAATAGACGTCGATATATTTAGTAACCGGTTCCGCTTAGCTATTTCTAAAGAGCCATAATAAACTCTGAAAGAAATCGACACGTGTTTCACCTCTCAACGAGGCATCCTCAGGATGACGATTGACTTGTCGCAAACTCGTACACGGCGTGTTGCCACACCAAGTGCTAAACGCAGACTGCGTTTTTTATGGCTCTTTAGAAATAGCTAAGCGGAACAGGTTACTAAATATATACACGTCAAAAAAGAAAAAAATCATCATCTGTCAAGCCTTTTTCCAACTATGTTGGGGTCGGCATCCAGTCTAACCAAATGCAGCTGAATACTAGTATTTTACAAGGAGCCTATCATTAATCTCTACAACCCAGTCACTGGGTAACACGATACCCCTTGGTAAAACTGGTTGTCAGACATTCAGGCTACCGATACCCGACTACGACTTCTACTTAAAAAATATAGGACCAAAATCTACATCATACTTAAACCACAGCCACAAAGTATCACAGAATATGTAAAATTTTAATAAAATATCGTATGTAAATGTACGATTGCATACTAAAATGTAATATGAAGAGAAATCGAGTCGGTAGACTTTATATTAGCAATTGAAATGGGCTGCGAGCTTTTCAGGATTCAGCCAGAAAACTGAGGCCCTGGCACGAACGCGCGACGTAAACATTCCTAAAGTAAGTCGGAGCCGTTACCACTGGGCTACCACTGCTCACTAAAATTGCTTTATTTAGTGCTGAATGAATTTTAAACATCGTTCTGTTACTGTCAATCGTTTAAAGATGACAGAGACAGAATGATGTTTTAAATTGCCTTAAAGTCCGGCCGTCGAGACAATACGTTTTTAACACCTGTCAGGTTCATACTAACGAATATATGTTTTGCGAATTTGATCCTTATTACTACTAGAAATTGTCCAACTGACAGGTGTCAGGAACACATTCTCTCGACGGCTGGACTGTAGTATGACTATGAAGTAAATATTATATGCGAAACGAGTACAAAATTTTAAATTTTGATATCGTTCCGATTTACGTTACGTTTTCTCCGCGCGTTCGTGCTATACCCACTGAAGAGCCTTCTGTTCTGCCCGACCGTAATTTATATATTGATCGAAGTCTTTTTCCTTTTGTTTTTTTGCCTTTTGTGTAATATTTTGGGAGTAAGCGGCTAGGTAGGTATGTAGGCAATAAAATAAGTAATGGTGGTGTTGGCTTTGTTGTCAGAAAAGTGTTTTAGAGATAAAATAGGGTCTGACGTTTTGTCCATTTATTACCTACCTACAAATTGTACCTAAGTATTGAAAATATAAAACTGTGTTAATATTGTGATTTTTTTTAATTGTTCTGACCTACCGTATATTATATTTTTTATCTTTTCCAAGGTGTTCTCGTTAACCCGCAATAGAGCGTCCATCCATACATGTAAATAAAAATATTACTATTCAAAAACAAAATGTTTGAATTTTTTTAAATAATAGAATATTAACAAAAAATATTAAAGTGATATGTAAAGGAAACACTGCACGAGCACTTGTCTTTCAGCGTGGAAGTACGGCCGGTTTGGGCAACGCCAATACGCTATGTACTATTCTGCGCTACTATTTTGATTTAAAAAAGGACGTTTCGAATATGTCATACATTTTTTTTTTTAATTTGGATATTTTTTCTATCTATTAATGATATAGATTACCGAGTTTAAGGGAGCGCCCTCTATTATTTAACATACTGTACTGTATTTAAAAATACCTTAACCTAAAGATACATATGTTAATATTCAAAACAAAACTTAAAAACTTGTGTTAATAAATAGCTTAAAAATATGTTAGTAGTGCTTCACTAGCTTGTCCTTGTGCTGTCCTGTGGTACTTGTCCGCGGAAGCGACGGAACACCACGTCCTGCGGCCAAAAGTCTTCCTCCATGAACTGTACTGTACTTACTTCGTTCTTCTAAACAACGCGGCAACGCAATGTACTTTAATGCGGTTTTCTTCATCATTTATAGAATCTATTCCGGAAGATTTATTTGTATAATACATTAATATTTAACAAAGATATATCACTTCAGTAGATTGCACCCGCGCGAGGCAGGAGCGAGTCGTCAGTTATCTTATAAAGTAGACATCTCATGCCTGCAGGCCATCTTGAGAGACAGTAGCAAGATGTTACAGCATCCAAGCTAAATTCTGATTTATATACAAATTGGATATTCTACTTAATTAAATACAAATAATATTCTCGTAATAATAATGTAATGCTTTTGATTTCTTGATTTGCATCTTCAGACGGACTTACCGAATCTTCAAAAGATAAGGAAAAAGTTAGCGTATTCAAAAGGTTTTTCATCTTACATACACATGAGTGTGTACGGGATAGGAACGCTTGAAATACTTATCCTTTGGTGATGTATCTTCTAAAATTCTCGTGTCACAGTGTTATTTGCCATGCTCCTCCGAAACGACTTGATCGATTTTTATGAAATTTTATATGTTAGGTCTGAGAATCGGTCTTAATCTATTTTTCATACCCCTAAGTGATAAGGGTGGTCCACCCCAGACATTTATCTGGCAAAACAACGTTTGCCGGGTCAGCTAGTTTATTACATATAACAATGTATATAACCTACTAACTTACCTACCTATCTATCTATCGCTAGACAGCCCCCTATATCTTAAGTTTGTGGACTATGAGAACAGCTACCGACATTTTGTTTCAGAATGTTGGTAGATTACTATATCCACGATCCGTGGGATATTAGTTGGATTCCGAAGTTTTTTTTAAATGAAAACTTCTTTAGGCTCGTTGGGCATTTTTGAGATGGGACTAAACCATTGATTTCGCGACACCATGACGACACCTTAATTTTGTAAACGCGATTGTGCTCTTTATTTATATTACGTTACGGATCAATGTTATATACAAGTATTTTTACTTTAAAGGTTTTGTAAACGCGATTGTGCTCTTTATTTAGATAATGTTACGGACCAATGTTCTGTACAAGTATTGTTCTTCCACCAAGGCGATCTTGCTCAAGTTTTCACTTCTGTCGACACTCCCAGAGTGCCACCCCTTTTTTTTCTATATTAATCAGAAATAAAGTTCTTATTAATTGATTACAGTCTAGCCTAATAGACTTATAAGCAATTTAACTCTAACTTAATATTTTACGAGATAGAATAAGTTATAACTAAGACCAGAGTCAATTTGCACTTTTGGAAACACAATTTCGTAGCACTCTCTTAGGGTCTGATAATTGATTCATTAAGTAGTATGGTAAATATTAACTTTCAATCAGATATATAAAGGCCAGACATCATAATAATCATACCAGCCTATTATTATCCCACTGTAGGGCAAGGGCTTCTTATCATACAGACATAATCAATCTTAGCTTAAAACATAACATAATGTCGTATTTTAAAAATCCTCTCAACCTATCGAATAAAAGATTATTACAAGACCTTTTCAAATTCGATATTCCAAAACCTATCAAATCATTCAAATTTCGAACACAAAAAAAAATCCGCATGTCAGTCCCCGAAATCGTCAACTTCTGCCCAGCCAGTAATATCTAAGTTAAATCCAGAGACTATCATGTCATCGAATCTAAGCAGTACAGAATCCTCACCCCGTTGGTCTATGAATTATGCAAAGCCGTATATTGAGACTTCGGAGCGGTTTCGATAACAAACTGAATATAATAAGTTTTGTTTGATCTTGGGTATACCAAGTTGATTATTGTATTGGCACTTGCTTATTAGGAATCAGTTGATAGTAATTGGGTTAGTTTTGCGCTGAATAATACAAACTTTTCTTAGCGATCGTAGTTTGTTGCTAGGCAAAAAAAAACTTTTTACAAAAAAAAACAACCGACTTCCAAAAAACACTACAAAGTGAAAAATAACTTTAATTTCGGAAGTCGGTGTCTTTCTTTGGTTTTGAATTTTCGTTTTTTGTCACCGACTTCCGAAATTAAAGCTATTTTTCACTTTGTAGTGTTTTTTGGAAGTCGGTTGTTTTTTTTTTGTAAAAAGTTTTTATTTTTCACTTTTTAGTTGTGGCACCTACCCCACTCGAATTCGAAAACCACTATCTGCTATGTAAATAACAGTGACAGGAACTTATCATATCATCCACATACTAAGTGGGAAAAAGTACGTATTATTGAAGCTAACTGAAAAACTATCAAAGCAAAGTTAATAAAATTTATATGGGACCATTTCGAGAGCATACCCTTTCAAACAAAAAAATAATTTTTAAAATCGGTCCACAATTAACGGAGAAATCGGTGGACATACATAAAAAAAAACAAAAAAAAAAACAAACATACGCGACGAACATTTAACCTCCTCCTTTTTGGAAGTCGGTTAAAAAAAGCTTTGCCGAATAATTATTAAAGACCCGTAAAAAGAAAGTGGAATCACAAAGTGAACGGTCAAAACAAATCATTCTGTTTGTGACATTCTTGATTGCTAAGCTTTTTGATGTTCGTTTTATATCCACGTCGTTTAAATTAACCGACCGAGTTAGTCTTAACTGCCTCGGCGGTCTAGTGGTCGCAAGTGCTACTGCTGAACATGAGATCCTGAGTTTGATTCCCGTGTCGGGCAAAGTGTTATTGGGTTTTTCCATCTGGAATTTCTCAATAGCTGCCTTTTTTTTTTTTTTTTTTGTGTGGGAAATTATCAAATAACTTCTCCCGCTCTGGGCGGAGCGGGAGGGCGTGTCAGACTCTTACTGACTAAAACCCACCCGTGTTCCTTCGTTTGCCCTGTTGCCGGGGGCCACGATTTCCCTATCGGTTTTCTTCGAACCCCCGGCAGGCATTGGCCCTAGCGGACCCAATAGCAGCCTGGAGTCTAGATTTGTGCCCGGTTGATGGCAATAGGCTCGCCCCCTATAACATGGGATGTAAACATGACTGGCAAAATGTGGATGTAGGTACTAAAGGTACCTACACCTCTGCTTTAACCTTTGGGGAATACCAGCGTAATGTTATGTTATAATTTAAGTTAAACTATTAGAAAATACAATATATAGACGTGGATATAATGTAGTAACCTGTTCCGCTTAGCTATTTCTAAAGAGCCATAAAAAACCTTGAAAGAAACCGGCACGTGTTTCACCTCTCAACGAGGCATCCTCAGGATGACACACCGGACGCTGAACGCAGACTCTCAGTCTGCGTTCAGCGTCCGGTGTAGCAAAACGCCGTGTTCGAGTTCGCGACAAGTCAATCGTCATCCTGAGGATGCCTCGTTGAGAGATGAAACACGTGTCGATTTCTTTCAAGGTTTTTTATGGCTCTTTAGGAATAGCTAAGCGGAACAGGTTACTACATTATATCCACGTCTATTGTATATTATAATGGATTTCCGCAAGGTCACGCCTGAATCAATTAACTATCTTAAACTATTGGAATTATTTAGGTACAGTAACAAAATCAAAATGAAATGGTTGCTATAAATAAAACAGTATAAGACCGTAAATGGCATCCGAATACGACTGTTCATCTTCAGTTTCCACCTGATTCTATTTTCCACTCTAATGAAGCCACTCCTTTTTTTTTTTTTTTTTTTTTGGGTGGGAAATTATCAAATAACTTCTCCCGCTCTGGGTGGAGCGGGAGGGCGTGTCAGACTCTTACTGACTAAAACCCACCCGTGTTCCTTCCTATGCCATGTTGCCGGGGGCCACGATTTCCCTATCGGTTTTCTTCGAACCCCCGGCATTGGCATTGGCCCTAGCGGACCCCGTCAATTCTGCTGACATCTCTTTGAGGCGCGCGTGGAACACAACGCGCCGTCGACCCGGGCTTGGTCCTTATCGGACGGCGAGCTACCCATTGCTCACCGTCCGCAAGCCCGCGCCTACGGTGGCCGGAAATCTTCCTGCGATTCCCGACGCCTAGGGCGTCTCCTGCTGCGGCGGTTAGGGGCGCGAGGGCGCGAAATTTGCCTCTCCCTCACGCGCTCCGTCTCCTCCTTCACGAGCATTACTGCTTCGCAGAAAGAGGTGACGGCCTCCCATTTCCTCTCGCTCCGTAGCATGGCCCGAATCAGGGCCGGACGCGAGAGATCACCGCCGCCGATCGCATCCACGAGGACACGGCGATGCCCTGCCCAAGCCGGGCAGACCTCCACCGTATGCTCCACCGTGTCCTCCGGGCGATCCACACAGTGACGACACCCGGGCGTTTCCTCCCGCTTTATCCTGAACAGGTACCTCCCGAAACTGCCGTGTCCGATGAGTACCTGCGTCAGGCGGAAGGTGAGGACGCCGTGGCGCCTCTCTAGCCACTCCTCAAAGAGGGGTCTTATCGCCGCAATTGTGGCGTGCCCAGCGCTGGGTTGCGACAATCGCACTCTCCATTCCGCCATGAGATCCCGCCGGAGCTCTGTCCGCTGTGCCGCGACTTCTTGCGGCATCGGAGTTAAGCCCCGGCGCTTCGCCTCCTCGCGCCACTCCCAAATGTGCGCGAGGACCTTTGCCTCCAGATCCCATGGCGGTACTCCGGCAAGGAGGCTCGCCGCCTCGCAGGAGACCGTGCGGTATCCTCGGGCCAGCATCCGGCAGCCATGACCCTTTGGGACGCGTTCAGCCGGCGGCCTGGCTGCCGCCTCAATGAAGGCGCCCACACCGGCGCCCCGTAAAGGGCCATGGACCGCACGATCCCCACGTAGAGCCTCCGGCAGGAGGCGTTTGGACCTCCCAGATTGGGCAATGAAGCCACTCCTGACATCTGCTGTTTTACAATTTTCTTAGCAAACTATCTTTCTGAATAATGCATGGTACTTTGATCTTTATGTACTTTCTAAGTTTATCCTGGAAATTACTGACATCAGTGTAGGAAAACATCGTGAGGAAACCTGGACTTATTTATTCTATCTAAACTAATATTATGACGAGAAAAGATTTCTTTTTTTGTATGTTTGTTTGTAATGAATAAATTTAAAAAAATACTGGACCGATTTTAAAAATTCTTTCATCAGTAGAATGCTATATTATAACTGAGTAATATAGGCTATAGTTTATAAAGATATCGCGCGGATTGAGGCGGTGGTGGCATAGTATAAAGAGAGATAGTAAGCTATCTTCATAGAAACGCACCGCGCGCAGCTTGTATGTGTGGGGCCATAGTATCTATGCGTCGCCGCACGCACACTTAACAAAATCTCGGCTGGTTTCTCACGAGAAACGGGTCGAGATTTTGTTAAGTGTGCGTGCGGCGACGCATAGATACAAGCCGCGCGCGGTGCGTTTCTATGAAGATATGTAGCTTACTACCTCTATACAATGGTGGTGGAAGCTAGTGGTCTATAAAGTTGGATCGAATGACCACTATACCTTATCACTGTTATTTCACTGGAAACTTAATGTTGGCTTCAAATAAACCCACAGAATGTGTGTGATGTCAATTCGTGGCCTGTGTGTCAAGTTTAATGCTTCGAGTTTCCAACTTGATTTTGTAACACATTTCAAATGCAACTACATTAAACGCTGTTTGTTGTGTCTGTTTGCAGCTTGAATTTTGAAAGAATGTTAAAGTGTTTATAAAATTAACAATTTTGTTTTTTCTGTTTCAGGTACGGAACAATAATATAAATTCAGAATTGGTGAAAGGTACATAAGCCATTTTTTTTTAAGTTTTGGTTTTAGCAAAGTTGTCGATAGCCCACAAATTATGAAAGTAGTTACCGCTACCTAAGACCGGCAAGAGGTATGTCGATCCGTTTTTTACGTAGATACTAATATTATAAAGAGAAAAGATTGGTATTTTCGTATGTTTGTATGTAACGAATAAACTTAAAAACTACTGGACCGATTTGAAAAATTATTTCAGCAATGGATAGCTGCATTATCAGCGAGTAACATAGGCTATTTTTTATCCCCGTACTCTCACGGGAACGGGAACTACGCCGGTGAAACCACGTGACGTCCGCTAGTATAATATAAAATAACATCACGGCTGTATTGACCAAAAGATTTGGCAGAGGAGTATAGCAATGGTTGCTACCTTTGATATAAAGTCAAAATACCGAAAATGCCGGTAAATTCACTGGAGCACCCTAACTTGAGTAGCTTTTAGATTTCAGCTGGCAACCCTCTTAACTTTATAAGTAGGAATGTAAACGATAGTTTAAATTAACTCTAAAGTTAACGAACCCTAGTAACATTTGAAGAGGATCTTTGAACCCGAACTATACATAGGTACTTTAGGTTTTCCACCAAAAGGTTAAAACTTGGATTAACATGTTCACCCTAATGACGATAACTATCTTCAAGATTAAGGGTTAAATAGCTAATGATTTGGAAATTAACTGTATTAGCTAAGTACCTACATGTGTGGAGTTAATTTCTACGTCACGCTTGGGACAAGATACCAAACGCACACACATACACAAAATGACGTGTTCACGTATCGCGGTCACAGGCTATAGACGTAACTTAAGGTAAAGTATGCTTTTTGTACGGTCGTTGACCCAAGATAAGTATCCGTCCTACCTAGCAGTTTTCTTTGTGAGTTGGATACTTATGTCGCGTCATCGACTGTACATCATAGCACTTAAAAAACCATTAATATAAGAATAAAGAACAATTCTAAAACAACGGGCTATGTAGAACAATGATAAAATAATAGACATATAGAGCAAACTATGCACTGTCACGGAAATTAATTGTTAACCTTGTAGCGATTACATCGCCACATACGAACTACGCATCAAAAATACATGACGTCACACAAATCCTGCATCGCGCAATTAATGTTTACCGCGCGAACGACCTATATAAGACTATCCGACTTCAACGTGTCGTGTCCTCGTGGAGGTGATCGGCGGCGGTGATCTCTCGCGTCCGGCCCTGGTTCAGGCCATGGTACGGAGCGAGAGGAAATGGCAGGCCGTCACCTCCTTCTGCGAAGCGGTAATGCTCGCAAAGGAGGAGGCGGAACGCGTGAGGGAGAGGCAAATTTCGCGCCCTTACGCCCCTAACCGCCGCAGGAGGAGACGCCCTGGGCGGGAATCGCGAGCCGATTTCCGTAGGCGCGGGCTTGCGGACGGTGAGCAATGGGTAGCTCGCCGTTCGAAAAGGACCAGGCCCGGGTCGACGGCGCGTTGTGTTCCACGCGCGGCTCCAAGAGATGTCAGCAGAATTGAAGGGGTCTGCTAGGGCCAATGCCTGCCGGGGCTCCGAATAAGGCCGAAAGGATGAAATGAAAATGATGGAATGGAAATGATATATTTTTAATAATATTTTCTTTGTTCCTCTCAAACAAAGCACCTGCCATCTAATCTCTTCACCACCCTTGGTTGACTGGTAGAGAATGCCTATGGCATTAAGTCCGCCTTTGTACCTTTTTGTGTGTGAGAAGTTTAAATAAATAAATAAAGGGACATCGTGGCCCCCGGCAACAGGGCAACCGGAGGAACACGGGTGGGTTTTAGTCAGTAAGAGTCTGACACGCCTTCCCGCTCCACCCAGAGCGGGAGAAGTTATTCGATAATTTCCCACCCAAAAAAAAAGGCGGTTGCCCGCCAGACACAACACCCGTTTGGTCGGAGGATCCTCCCTTTTCTATGGTAGATGAGTGAACTTTAACCCTGTTACTCGTGCCTCTAAAACCTGATTGTAAATAAATAAATAATTGTATGTTTATTTAACTCCACAAATTACATACTTATACTAGTTATAAATAAGGTTGATAGGTTAATTTGTGGGAAATCTCGAGTACTCCAGTACTTTTATAACACATAGTAAGGGTTGTCAACGTGGTACAAATTAATATTGGCTCCCTACGTCAATTTGCCGTGTGCCGTGCCATGTCAAAGAATGACAGCTGTGCTTTGGATGTCGTTCGAAAGACGTTCACTGCTGGACATAGGCCTCCCCCAACCACCGCCACTTCGACCAGTTCTGTACTTCTCGCATCCAGCAGATTCCTGCGGCCTTCACCAGGTTGTCGGTCCACCTTGTGGGAGGCCTTCCAACGCTACGTCTTCCGGTACGCGGTCGCCACTCCAGAAATTTTCGGCCCCATCGGCCATCTGTTCTGCGAGCAATGTGCCCTGACCTCTGCCACTTAAGTTTGGCAATTCTTTGGGCTAAATCGGTATTTGGATATACGGACAATTTAAGTTAGCAGTCATTTTACGTATCAATTTATTTCCCCAACTTTACATTTTCATTAAAAAGTCAAAAAGCTGCCGTAAAAACAAATTATTGAAAAAAACAAAAACCCGACTGCAAAACCTCATAACTGAAAAGAGAAAAACAGGCATTATTATCTATAGGATTTTGGTATTGCAGGCGGGGCCTATAATTTGTTTTATTTCAAACTTTTTAGTTTTATAAATATATTAATATGTATATATATTTGGAATTGACTCATTACTTACTTTTATTTGATACCAATAATGTGTGATACCAGTAAAATTAACTTTCGTATATAGTTAATAATAAAATAACATAGGGACATTTTCATTTGAGATCCCACATTTTTCTCAAAGCGATTTGGTCGCTGTACTGACTCTAAAATCAACACCCTTCTACAGCTGTCCGACTGAACCCTATTTGAATGGAATGATTGACCGAATGAACGTTTAAGCTGAGCAAATTCTAGACTCCTTTGAACCAACTGACGAACACCGATCCATTTGACAAAGCAGTACCTCCTAACGGCAAATCATTCACGGTTTTGCGAACATTTACGGACTTGTAATGTTTCAATTTGCATAAAAACCTTTCATAAAGCCTTCATCCTACCATTATCACACATAAAGCAAAATTAATACAAGCAGTATAAAAAGAAACATGTTTCTAATATGAAGTCGATACATTAAGGCTTTTGTTCGAAAAAAAGGGATATATTTTGTTGAAATTATTTTTTCATCCAGCCTGTATTTTTATTGCTTATTCGTTGTCCAATCAATGCGGGATTCGAAACAAAAAACTGTTATCATAAACATGAATATTCATAACCGTTTATTTAGACTCGATTTTTGGTATTTCGATACGGATTCGATGAATATTGACTGTATTAACAGCTTTTGATCCAGTATAAATAAATATCATCGAATTATTTTTGTTCATTTGCAGTCAGCTCGTTTGCATTCTACGGTTTGAAATAGGAATGTTCTGAATTCTTTCACTGCTAGTAAAGCTATTAATTTTGAACCAAAATAAGTACAAAATATAGCTGGACTTATTTTTTGTATTATACTGTTTTGTTGTTTCTGTGCGCGTCAGGATTTTTTTGGGTAAACTGCAAGAAAATCAAGAATATAAGCAATGGTTCCAAACTACGAATCTTCGTATTAACATCATCTTCTAACTTTTGAAAGAAAGACAGAAAGAAAAATAGGTTAATTTGACACAGAAACACGTGCATTCAAAAAGATAAGTTAACTCGAATAATAAAGAAAAAATAATCGGCAGCTGCACGTCGTGACTATGGAAAAAAGGCTTCAACTCAGCATAAATTTCATAATTACAACTGAAAACTAAAAATAAAGTCAAAGTCTTTCTTCTGTAGGTACCCCATAAATTTGTAAACAAAATAATATATCAAAACTCCTTAATGAAAGGACCAGCGAAGAATCTTTTTCACTCAACAGAGTTCTATCATAAGACGTCAATAATACAAATTGTGAGTACAGTCTACAGTACAAAAAATAGGTTTTGTTGTACAAAATTACATGCTTAAATCCTGAAAGAGGTATTCAACATTGTACAAGAGTGCTAAGGATATTGTAATGAGAAGGTACATTAAAATAATTGGGGATTCTCGACGTAAGTACGGTTAATTCTATAGCTGCGTAGGTTTTTGTTAAGGCACTGACAAAATGTGTAATGTGGGCCTGGAAATTCGCGCATTCTTCTTAGCGTGTCGATGGTTAATGGAGTCAGCCCACAATTCGGCTTTGTGTTTGGTGCTATCAGTAGCGTCCATCAATTCCTGTAACATGCCGATGACTGGACACGCAGGACACGATATTAAGTGTCCTATCGACGAAGGACGCGGGGTCGACTATGAATCTCCACCTGAACAGGTTTCCCTTGTTTCGGCCAACCAAGGTCTGAAGTCTGTTTAACGACTTCCAGGGTAGCCAAGGCACCTCGTGTCCAGTTGGAAGATTCTCAGCAGGATGCATTTGTTCTTCTTCTTTTAGGGCCTCTTCAATTACTGAAGGCAGGCCATCAACTCCGAAAATTTCTCCTTATCCTTTGTGAGGTAGAACAGCTCAGTAGCACTCGTGAGTCCTGTCCATTCCCACGAATGGACAGGAGTCACGACGAATGATGACGAATGATTCTCAACCAAGACTTGCATTTACTCAACGATATTGCCATCAACCGGGCACAAATCCAGACTCCGGGCTGCGGGCGGTTTTTTAATATGACATGTAAAAGTGATTCCTATATCCTATTTGCAGAATAAACATTTTCTTTCATTTAATTTCATTACTTAAAGCTGAATAGCCCAAAAATGTATTTCAAAAACTGTAAAACTACCCCTTAACTCGTAGAAGTTACAAGTTTGTCGCATTTTCTACTTTTTCTACCCGGGGTCATTAAGTGTAGTCAGCTCCTTAAATCCAAGTGTATGTGCGGCCATAAAAGTTACTAAAGTTGGCACCGTTTCCCTTTGTTAGATTTGTGGAAAAGATTTTTACTTTTGCGTGATTATGCTATTACCATTATTACATTACTGGTCCTGAGAGGCAAAAATGTTGGTCCTTTGGGAATGTTACAGGAATATTATGCCATTCTTTATGATAGATTCTAGAATTTTTGTGATTGATGTTTTTTTAGTTACATTACCACATAGATAATTTTACAACTTTAAACTTTATTAATATGTAATGTGCGTTTTATTTGCGCAGAATAAAAAAAATCTTACTTTTCTTTCTATCAGATTGGGAAAATTCAATCGTGAAAAGCTCGATCCAGTCACTTTTCACGCACCCCCTAATATTAGAACCAGTAGGCGGAGATAACGCTAATAATGATAACGATATCCATTATCATTTCAATTGGAACATAGATAACAATTGATTTAATTAATTTAATATTGGATGTGCAAGCTTAGTTATCTTCTGACCTTGCTTCAAGTGCTTCATTAGAACAGTTTGTAGGCAAAATATTTTTACGAGGAAAGTGTGGGTATACTGGCTATAGTGCTTTTTTATTGTTCTCGATTTTGTTAGACTGTAGTTTTTTTATCTATACTTTTTAGTTATCTATGATAATATCTGAAGCTAATGTCACACAAATATTTTGTTTGCCTAGCCGTAAGAGTTCAGTAAGTAAAAATAATGTGACATTAAAATCGGCTAATCACTCAAGGACTTGGAAACAGGTTAAAAAGGTCAAATTAATTTTGAAGTGACATGAAATTCTCAATTCATAATCAGCCTTATTATTAATCCTGTACTAAAATTAAGTAAATGCCACTATATGTAGGTAACACTTCTATACCAAACGATTTCTAAAATCAAAGGGCAAAAAGCAATGACGTACCTAAGCAAACATAAAACAAGAAATTCTTAAATAATAAAATCATTTCAAAGAGAACTGTTTGAACATAGACCATAATTAATTATTTTCTTCCCTCTACCTTTTATTCAACCGTTTTATATTCCTAGATGTCTTTCTCTTTATGACTACAAGACACAGCCGTCCATTGCTTGCAGACATCGCCATACTAACCCCATTTCTCTTCCATTCCCACAGCGAGAACTTAGCTGTAGACTGTTTTATTATTATATTCAAGAAAATATGAATAAAGCTCAACCGAATCTTTTCAGAACAACAGGACCAAAAAATATGAACTGTTTTTGAACTACAGCTGTTTTTTTGAAAATGGAGCAGTGCGCTTGAAAATAAACGCATTCATTTGTTACTGGGCTAATTCCAATATTGAATATAATTCCTTATTATTCCATTCCGGAGCCTAACAAATTTTGGAGGTGCGCAACTCGGGCTGAGTTGATAGATATTATACAAAAAATACTTAGACATTTTTTTTTCAATATTCAATCCTATGTAAGGTTAATAATTTATAAGGACTCGCACAGGAAGATAATTACACTAACTAAATATGTTGGCGATGGAACAAAAGAATAAGATTTTTCTTTGAAGATTGGGTCAAATTGAAATAAAGAGCGTTTGAAGTTAACAAAGGGGTATAATTATTTATCTTTACAATATTATATAGGCAATTTAGTTACTGGAAAACGGTTAGGTTTAAGAAATCGTAGACTGTTGTTTGATTGACGGAGGAAGGAAGTGAAGTGGTTGCCATGTTGTGTTGCGCCTCGCTAGTGTTGTCCGCTCGCCAGAGTGTGTGTGAGTGTTGTCCGCGTGCCTCGTTGGTTACGGTCCGTTTAATCGATTGGCTGAGCGGAGCCCGAACATAAATAGGGCAAACACAGGAATATATATTTAAAAAAACAACAGTATTTAAAAAAAAAAACAGTATTAAAAGGTCCTGTACGAGACCAAAGAATGAAACGTAAAATCATTAGAATTTAAAGCATTGTATCCCGCATTATGCTTTTCACAACCATTCTGTACAAAACTATACAAAATTCACCTGACACTGTATTTACTAATTAAACGCCATCGTCAACATTTTTTCAGCACAATTAAAAGAGCTAAGAGCTTGTTATTTGTTCAGCGGGACCGCTAGCAAACCGGTGGTTTCATTAAAAAGTTAGAAAAATCCGCTCATGAGTGCGAAATATTTTATTTTCCTGTCCCTCTGTAGCCTGTTTAATACTGGCATATGAGAATACGAGCCCAGTGTTTCCGTCTGAATGTGAGAATAGAGGCTGATTCCATTTTTAAACTGCTATAATATTTAAAAGATTAAATTTTATATGGGTATACCCATTTAGCTTGTTCAACAAGTTGAACAAGCTAAATGGGGGTCTGAAATTTTAAAAGGGTTAATAATAGGGTAGCATTCTAAATTAAATCCGGCTGGTCAAAACTCAACCTTTTCCTTCTGACGACCCGTAACGACTGTCAAATATTCACGAATGACAGCAGAGACCAACGGCTTAACGTGCTTTCCAAGGCACGGAGGAGTTTCGGTATGTAAAGATGGTCTCCCATCCACGGACCAACCCCGGTAAGCGTAGCTTAACCTGATGGATTGATTGATGTTGTTACTTAGCCACAAGCTACTTTCGCGTTTACAATAAGTATAAAAAAATATAAAAATAAAAATTATGTATTTTATAAATTATATTTATAATTTATAATTATAATAAATAGTAGGATAAATAACATAACATAACATCACGCTTTGTTTCCTCGAAGGGTTAGGTAGAGGTGTACCCATAGTAAGTACACCCAGATTACGCCAGTTATGTTTAAGTCCCATGTAATAGGGAGCGGGACTATTGCCATCAATAGTGCACAAATCCGACTCCGAGTTGCTACTGAAAAATTCCTCATGACCTCAGACCTCATGCTCAACAGTAGCGCTTGCAACCACTAGACCATTGAGGCAGTTTTTAATTTTCGTAGGCATCTATTCAAGAGCAAAAATGCTAATTACTTGTTGAAAAGAAAACGTAACATGTATATGATGACTTCAGTACTACTGCCTTAAAACAAAAATAAAGTAAGTGGGTGCAAATCATTCTGTTTGAGTTATAAAACAAAAGAGCGAGACATGCAAAATATTATGAAATGGCAAAACAAAAAATAAAGAGCAAAATATTAATAGCATACGATTGTCCCTTAGAGGCGAAACACGCTCAGGGCGATTTCAATGGGTTTTCCTATAAACCTCTTTTTTGTGATGGTCCTTTTCCCCATAGTTCTATCTATTATTTAACAAATCTTTTTTATAGGGAGAGTTCTATTTAAATTTGGGACCTTTTTATCATTAGTTCTGCACTGTATGAAACTATTCAGTTTTGACAAACGTTTTGTGTGGTTTCCTGTTCCAAATAGCCAACCCCTATTTACACATGGATTTTAGAAAATTGGAATTGTTCAAAATGTTCCTCTTCTCTGTTGGTAAAAACTTACTGCTTGATTAGGCGACGTTTTTGTGGTGAACTCAAGAAGTGAAAAGAATGTGCAGCCTCCTGTTGTGTTCTAATAACATCAAATACAATTACTTAGATTTGCCTATGAACGTGGTTGAACACGGAGTAAAAGAAAAATTTACATCATAAATGATGATACATTTTTTTCTTTTACTCCATGTTCAATACTGATGAAAATGATTATAAATTAACGACGTAAATTGGTTAACTATACCAGCGATGTTATTAACAATGTCTTCCATAATCTGCAGATATAAATTACAACGTTATTCGCGTTATACATTCTCGCGATAAACCCTTTGAAACGGTAACTGGAACGCCAACAATGAGCTCGATCCACAATCCTTTGCCTCCTTTAAGACAAAACTTGTCTGGAGCTTGCAGACTGGCTCAAAGGATTAACAGTGGCTTAGTTATGAAGATAAGTATAAAATACAGTAGGTAGATACTTACAGTTATAGACAATTTAGAAATTTTAGTAAAGGGAAGTTCTGGATTGGTCCTTCGTGAGGATTATTGGTCTGTAGCGGTTACACCACCACATACGAACTACGCATCATAGACATAACGCCACACAAATCCTGCATCGCGCAGTTAGAGTTTACCGAGCGATCGACATACATACAAGATTTCAACTTCAAACCGATGGGCAGTTGCCCGCCAGACACAACACCCGTCTGGTCGGAGGATCCTCCCTTTTCTGTGGTGGATGAGTGAACTTTACAACCTGTTCTTCATACCACTAAAGGTCCTTAGACTTGAGAGAATAACTGTGACAAAATATTAAGTCTAAACGCTTTCCAAATTGTAACAACAAGATCATTACGGAGAGATTCTTTAATTTTTTTTGAGAAGTTCAAAGACACCCACAATCATTTCAGTGTACGTTAAGAAGCCATCTTGATTCAATACCACCGCTCATTTAATATGAACAACCCAAAATATAAATTCTCCCCTAGCAATAAAAGCAATAATTTGGGCACAAAATGTGGACATTATGCGTTGGTCATAAATCTGTGACCAAGATTTACATCCAAGTCCTGCCAACGCCCTTCTTCGCAGAAACGTAACGGTTATAACAAATAGATGGATATAATTTATTTGTCTATACAAGTTTCTAAAACAGTACCTACATGCATTAATTTTGGCATCAATATGATCTTGTTCTATCATTTTGATTTAGGATTTATTTACCTCTCCCTCTGTTATCCTGTACCTCGTAATGGATAGTAATTATTCTATGATTTAAGACGTCTGGATAATGTCTTGTATTCTCTTGTTTCCATACGAGCTTAAATCGTGATAGTCTGAAGGCAAGGAAGGAAGAGGCTAAACTGAACAGTCCAAACTATTAACTATGACCTGAAGGAATGCATAAACATAACTGTTTCTTTTAGCGATTTCTTTCAAGTAGATGTGGTCGCTTCAGCCAACGTTTGTAAGCGTGGAGGCTTAAATGTGAGTGTGAAATACAACAGACGTGGATATATTTAGTAATCTGTTCCGCTTAGCTATTTCTAAAGAGCCATAAAAAACTCTTGCAAGAAATCGACACGTGGTTCACCTCTCAACGAGGCATCCTCAGGATGACGATTGACTTGTCGCGGATGCTTGTTGAGGATGCCTCGTTGAGAGGTGAAACACGTGTTGATTTTTTTCAAGAGTTTTTTATGGCTCTTTAGAAATAGCTAAGCGGAATAGGTTACTAAATATATCCACGTCTATTGTATTTTATAATGGATTTCCGCAAGGTCACGCCTGAATCAATTAACTATGTGAGTGTGATGCAAAATCTGATGATAAAACTGATGATGCCTTTATCTGGTATTGGCGTTTTCTATCAATCTTGTTCCTTGGCCTTTAAGACGAAAGTCTTTATGATTTCATCCTCGACCATTGAGTGTATCGCAGATTGCATCTGCCATACCATACTGACCCTTACAGCGTGCCTTAAAAGATTGACAGTTTTACCCTTTTCGGCGTCTCCCCGGCCTTGTAATCTTCATAAAATGGCTTCGAATTTCGGGTCGAATGTTGTTCCCTTTCATTAGCTAAATTATTCTATGGAAAGCTCGTCAAAGCTTCAAATTCGACACAACCCATTACCGGGCCTCCAAAATAAACTGACACCTGTGTGCCTACTATCTAGGTACTATAGGTTCCTGGATTTATAATAACTTTGGGACCTTAATTATCTTCTATCCGACCCAACATCTCAGCGACGTGTGAGGCTTTAAGCCCGGTTCCTATATATAAACAAAACGTTATACAGGATGGCCATCGACGCAAAAACTATTACCATGGATTCAGTACATGATTTTGAACTCCCCTGCGTTGAAATTTTTCGTCAATTATTTAAAAAAATCTGCTGTTTTATACATTTTGACCGCGTGGAAATTGCAATTTTCTATGAAACAGCTGATTAAAAAAATCAACGAATAATTTCAAACCAGGGGTGTTCAAAATCATGTACTGAATCGATGGTAACAGTTTTCACGTCGATGCTTTATTTTTTTATTTTTTTGGGTGGGTAATTGTATATGCTCATCAGAGGTAAAAATAAACAACCTGAGCATATACCACCAGTGTATCTCAACGGGGTATCTTTGAGTCGGGTCTCTCAGTTTAGGTACCTAGGGCATGTTGTGACCGAAACCCTGCATGATGACGCAGACATTGAGAGAGAGCGGAGAGCATTGTCAGTGCGAGCTAACATGTTGGTACACAGATTTGCAAAGTGTACAGCACAAGTAAAGGTAACTTTGTTCAGAGCCTACTGCCAAAGTTTTTACACCAGCGCCCTATGGACCAACTACACGCAGCGTGCCTACAATGCTCTCAGGGTCCAATATAACAACGCCTTTAGGATTCTGGTGCGACTACCTCGATTTTGCAGTGCCTCGGGCATGTTTGCCGACGCGAGGGTGGATGACTTTTACGCTATAATGCGCAAAAAGTCAGCCTCACTAATTCGTCGAATTCGAGGGAGTGGCAACGGAATCCTAAAGATGATTGCAGACCAACCAGTATCGCCAGCTGTGGGAAGGCTCATCAGGCTGCATGTTGCCTAATGAATTTTTATATTTTATTTTACTTAATTTCGAATTGTTTAATTTTACCGTATTCTAATTTATTGTCAATTATTTAATTTTAATTTTATTTTCAATCATTTAAATAATTTAATTTTAATTTATTTTCAATAATTTAATTTTATTTAATTTATTTTCAATTATTTATTTACTTTCAGTCATTACTAACATAGTTTTAAGAGAATGTAAAAGGTACTAACAAAATATGGACAAAATTGTCTGAATTAAATGAATTTTATTTTTTATTTATTTTATTGTCAAATAACTTCTCCCGCTCTGGGCGGAGCGGGAGGGCGTGTCAGACACTTACTGACTAAAACCCACCCGTGTTCCTTCAGTTGCCTGTATGTTGCCAAGGGCCACGGTATCCCTTTTGGACTTTTCCGCGACCCCGGCAGGCATCGGCCCTAGCAGACCCCGTCAGTTCTGCTGACATCTCTTTGAGGCGTGCGTGGAACACACCGCGCCATCGACCCGGGCCTAGTTCTTATCAGACGGCGAGCTACCCATCCCTATATTTATGACTAGTCGTTAAAACCAAGTTACCGATTAAAGTAGTCATCTACTGAAACCAAATATTATATGAAATTATCACCATAAAGAAGAAGACATCTTAAAAAATTGTTTCTGAATGTAACATTTCAAAACAACGAAAATTCATACATTAAAAGTCAAAGTTTTTCATTTGTAGATGTTTTGAAATATCTGATTTAAGGGTTTATGCCTTGAGGATAATCTTTCGTCATTGTTTAGTGAACACAAACGAATCGCAACTGTAACAAACGGTCAGTAGCTTATGGGAACCGAGGATTAATCCTTCATTCCAACGTTATGACCGACCCAACCGTAATCCGGGCCGACTCCGCATTATTCATATAAAGCATGCCCCTAATTCTATATTCACTTTCCATTTTTGCGTGTAAAACAATGAAGATTTATAATGTAAGTAGGGAGAAATATACTGGATGAAACGGAAAGTGCTGTACCTACTTAAAAAGTTACATAAGAAGGGTTTTAATGCTTGATTGTGAATTAATCTTTGTTTTGTTATGTCTCCAAAGAGATATGAATCCGAATTCGGAATTAGGATTCGGTAGTTTTCGTCCAAAAAAAGAAAAACAATGGGTACTGTTTTTAAGTTTTAACAAGAATTCCAGGCCACGGCATTTAGGTGCATGTCTTACAGGTTTTTATTTTCCTTTCGAGTTACATACAAATGTACAGTATTTTTATTTTCCTAGTGTCCCTCAGGAATCATCGCATTTCCGAATACAAACGAATGCTTACTTCCATGACCATCAATTATTAGATTTATCGTGTATAATAATTTGAATTCAGAACTAAGTACTTTATTGTTTTGATTCCCGTGTTAAATATATAGAGCTGTAAAACTATTTTCCTATCGGTCATGCCTGCGACTTTGCAGCTTTCCTCCCATTTTAAAAATATATTACATTAAGTAAAAGAGTATTAACAACTCTATACACTTCCAAGTCGATTGAGAGCGTCCGGTCTGCACCAAGTGCAAAGGGCAACTGATCCGATCGATGACTGACGAAACACGAAGTTTGCCGAGGGACATTGAGAAAATAGAAAAACTGTGCATATGTGTATGTTGTATACATATTGTGTTAACTCTAAGTTCTTATATATTTTAAGATTCTAATTAACCTTTCAAGTTGTTAAAAGACCAAAGGACCCGGAAGCTTTTCATAGCCTTAAGATACCAAGAACAGCTATCTAATTACATAAACCATTACGACTAATCGGTTTAATTTTGACAGTTCAACAACATTCATTGCGTTATTTACGTTGTTGAGCAGATTTTTTTTTCGAACTTATGAAGCAATGGATTAGCAATCTGTTTCAAAGCGATTAAGATTCTAATTTACCGTGTATTACGTAATTAGGGTACTGGTCCTTCTTCACCTTCACTAAAGGTGAAATCGTCAGGGTAGCCCGCGAAATTCAAATTTTCTTACGTTTTTTGCAATTTGTAGGTCAGTATCAAAGGTGTCAATTTCATGAAATCATGCCATTTGACACCTTTGCTAACTTATGGAGTAGTATTGCTGATTGCAATGATTATGATTGAGTAAAACCATATTTTTTACGGCCGCGAATCATATTTTAATCAACATAAAACCTGACACTGACCTGCAAAAAGCAAAAAACTAAAGAAAATTTGAATTTCGCGGGCTACCTTAGCGCATTCCCCTTAAACGAACACCATGTAGGTATCATAAGTAATCCTTGTTCGTTACAAAATAGCAATATTTATGTTACGACCATTTTCCGTGCCTCCAGGTGCGAGAGCGTTTTAGTGAAGTCTTGTTAAGTGGGCTGGCTCTTATATGCTTCATATATTATCTTTTTTTTAACTAAAGCTCGCTTGTTCTTTCGAACGATTCTTCTTTTTAGCTTGTACCTATTAATATTATCTTCTAGTGTTTTTCTAAAAATAAAAAAACCGGCCTAGTGCGTGTCGGACTACGCACAATTAAGGGTTCCGTAGTTGGGATGAATTTATTCCAAAAACAAACTTAACATTGTAGTTGAAAAAAATGTTTTTCCATACATTCCAACTGCAAATGTAAAGTACGCACAATATTGAGAGATCTATCATATTATTTTGAGACCATAGACTAATAGGTTTTGCTGCAATCTATGAGTAAAGAACTATCCTCTGTATTTTTTTCAAAATTTTAGTCTCAGTAGTTTTGGAGATAAGGCTGGACAGTGGACAAGTCCACTCAATTCTGCGTGATTATTTCCCCAAAAGACCATTTCAGACACTAATCTACATGGTCCTCATATGGCCTGACCAAGATTATGTCTGAACTTTAAAAGAGACAGTGACCTCTGTGTTTGTTTCAGCCTTTCTTCTCTGAGTAGTCAGATATATAAGAAACGACGACCTCATCTAGCTTATTTTTAATATGACGTGTAAAAGTGATTCCTATATCCTATTGACAAAATAAACAATTGAGAAATGAGACAGGGAGGACAACCGGGTGTTGAGGCACACCTCAACACCCTGTTGTCCTCCTTAAACATCCAGTCTATCCCATCCTTCTTTTTAAAGTTAACCAACAACGTGAGGTACCCTATTCTTTGAACAGACGACTACATTAATTCAAAAATAAAAAACAAAGTTAATTTATTTTTTTACAAAGCTTTAATTTTATTTGTATGTAAATACTATTTCAGCCTTTTCATTAAGGAAACGCCTACATATTTAATCAATAAATCTCTTAAACTACAAGCAAAACCTAATTAGCCCACACTAATACCCTTTTTAATTATTAATGAAGAGGCACAAAGGGTTAGGTAGACAGCTATATAAAGAGGCACCAGTCAGCTGATACGGGTTGGACACGGGGGGAGTGTGGTGGACACGCCGGCAGTGTGCTGGACACGCCAACGATAAATCATAAAGAATGCCCTTCAAGTGTGCCCTTTTTGAACGGACAACAGGCCTTCCACCTAAATATGGATGTGGACTTTAGATGTCGGAGATTGCAAAGAAACTGGGTTACAATTGTTTGTTGAGTTGGTTTATAAGTAATGATGTAGTGTGTTTCTTTGGGGCTAAGTTTTTTTTAACAGATAAAAGATAATCTCTCAAATATGACCGCAATCATTCATTTTTATGAATGATTGCGGTCACAACGCGGTCTGCTTGCTAGATTTCTGAGGGAAGGTTTAATACTGTAATTTCTAATCTTTACTAAAACTTATTTCTATAAGATTCTAAGTTTATTAAAAAAATATCACAACTAAGAATTACTACAGTAGGTCCCATATTTGTAATATTCTTAAATAAAACCCGCAAACTTGCCTAAATATACACTGATTATAATTTCAATAAAATAGTTCGCCGCCCCCGCAGAATAAACGCGCAAGTGTAAAAAGTCAATTTTACTTGAAAAATAAGAAAACCTAAATTGATCCATAACTTTATGACTACGCCGAATAGAAGTTTGTTTTTATGTCGTTTAAAAGATTTTTTTTGCAGATAGTCTAATTAACATTAAATGTTAAACAGGTACTGTTTTTGAGTTATTGATAAAAAAACATTTTACGGAAATATTTTAGTTTTTTTTTTTTAATCGTTTTTTTTTGCAATGTAATTTAACTTGAATTTTCTTTGCGTTTTTCGCAGTATAGTGATACCGTTAATGGCCTATTACGCGTTTATTCTGGTGCAGTTGAAAAGTTTCTGATAATGTAATGGGTGATTAATTTTTGTTCTGGATAATATATCATCTAGGTCGGAATTATAACATTACTAGCTTTTGCCCGCGGCTTCGCCCGCGTGTATGTCGGGAAATATCCCACGGGAACGTACTACCGATACCGGGATTACATACCTAATAGCCGAGGAAAAGGTTATTGAAACCTACCGCTGCGCCCGCGTTGCCGTCAATCAAAATTATTTTGTTACGCGTAATTTTGAATCTGTGAACCATTCATTTAAATGAAACGAATACATGACATATTTCAATTTCAATTAAATGCTCAATTTAAGTAACACAGTTTATTGGATAACAATTAATATGATACCGGTCAAAATAGCTTCGGAAATATCAATGAAATTTTTATCAAATTCTGAAAGACAAAAATGGTTATTGTGGGTCATCCTTAGAAGATAGACATATGCCATCGCGGACTTTATTGTTGAACTTTTTAAGATAAACAATACTGTAGAACATAAATTTTATGTAACTTTTATGATTTCCGCGGCGCACGCCGATAAAGTTCCCAGACGGCATAATTTTTTCCGACATCTTCAACAATAAACGTCAAATTTCAGCCAATTTAAAACTTTAATGAATTATGCACTAAAACTTTCCGCATGAATTACTCCGTCCATTGGTGAAAACCGTTTGAAAATCCGTTCGGTAGTTTTTCAGTTTATCGCGTTCAGACAGACAGATGTGGCGGGGGACTTTGTTACAGTATATCGTGTGTATGTAACTTCGAAAACACTTTATATAAAAATCGGGAAAAAAATTGAGGTGATGTATTTTGACTTGAACTTATCAAATATAGATTAATATCAAAACCGCCGCAATAGCACTTACGCGTTTATTCTGAGGGGGCGGCGAGTTTTAGTCTACCCGAAATCTCACAGCTTAGGGAATAGACCTAGGTATCTTGCAGATTAAACTTAGCCAGCCTTACAAACTAACCAAGCTAATCTTCCTGTTAAATAATCTATGATATATCACTGGTCCTCCGGGAGCGGCTTAGTAGTGCGCCACTTAGGAACATTTATTATGCAGAACATGAAGTAACATAGGACACCTGATAAGGAAAATCAATTAGGATTAATGGTTAGGTAATTGTTAGTAAATTAGAAATTTTCGATAGGCAGTTACATTACTGGCTGAAACTAATTTATTACATTTGTGTCAGGTTTACAAACTACTAATTAATATTTGATTTAAAAGCTTCATATTAGTTTGCTTCGTTCGTATGTTTCCAATTACTTCGCATTGTCAAATTTTTCAAGTTCTTCCTGGCATCCGATTGAACTGAAACTCAAAGCAAAAAATTTGATACCATGGAGCTGGTATTACCCAGTTACTGGGTTGTGGAGGAAATATAGGCAGTCGCTCCATGTAAAATACTGGTAGTCAGCTGCATCTGGCTAGACTGGAAGCCGACCCCAACATAGTTGGGAGAAGGCTAGGCAGATTGATTGACTCACGTAGTCAAAGAAGCGTTTGTCTGAAAAGCCTACTTGTAAAATATCCACACGGCGTGGGTGAGGTCAAGAGTACGCTTATTATTAATAATTTACAAAAAAATACGGCGTCGACGCAACCGAAACATACTCGTATTTAAGGAAAAACTGATAAAATTTTGAATAAATACGTGTATTAACGTTACTTCAGAAAAAGCTGAAAATAAAGTTGTTCGTCCATAAATAATATTCAGCTGTTCTATACCTATCAAAAATTCTAGTTCAACGGAATTTAATAACTCACCAATCGATCTTTGAAGACCTTTCAAGTTTGTATTATTATGTACCCACATATTACAAGTACACGCTTCGGAGAAACGGCGATACATCTTTATAAAGTCTTGTAAGTCCTTGTATTGCTGCGCGGTGATAAATTAGTGATAGATGATATTCCACTGGAAATGAAAAATGTGTATGTCGCTTAGTCTTGAAGATTACGTCCGTAAGTACGACGTACGTAAATTGTTACTGAAAATATGTCTAGTTTTTGGAGCGAAGTTCCATATCTCATCATCTGTTACTACGCCTCATTGAGGTGGATAACAATTACAACTCTATTGTGTCTCGTTAATGACAGTTGAAAGGTTTAAGGTCGGCTGTAGGAAATCATTATTATGGGTTTTGACAAGTTTATATAGAAAACTAGCTGACCCGGCAAACGTTGTTTTGCCATATAAATTATTTATGTTTGGGGTGGACTACCCTTATCCCTTAGGGGTATGAAAAATAGATTACGACCGATTCTCAGACCTACCAAAAATACATTTAAAATTTCAGAAAAATTGATTATGCCGTTTAGGAGGAGTATGGCTACTAACATTGTGACACGAGAATTTTATATATATAGATTAAAGTAGTAGTCAAGAAAAAAAACATTTGACTAGCTGAAAAGTTCACTAGTCAATGAAAATATCGGATTGAAAATCTTGAAAATATTTTTTTTAACAATCATCTACATGATTGTTAAAAAAATTGAATATCGCTAAAAACGTGCAAACAGCACTGCCGTATTTTTATAACTTCAAGAAGTCACCTAAACTTAAATAAATACCTACATTAATTATTTAAGTTCTTAACTTCAGACCCTTAACCGCCCGCGCGGTAGGAGTAGGAGTTGACTGGTAGAAATAGTCACGTATGATATGGAAAAGCGTTAAGGCGCTGGCCCACCTCGGCGCACACTGTGCACGCTCGCGGCGCATTTTAGCTACGTAGGTTCGTTTGTTTGACAACGTGGGTCTACGTTTCCACTGCAGCACACACTATACAATGTCGCCCATCAGCATATGCCCACCCGAATTTTTCTGAATATTCACGAAAAATTAACTTTAAAAGGAGGGGGGGGGGGGTGTCTATCTTTAACATTTTTCATATTATTAAATTTTTTATGTTTTGAGTAGCGTTTGCCATATCTCCGATGTCATTGGGCCTAGCGTAGTACGGAGTTTCAATAGAATAAGAGATTAGCTTATACCGTTTTCTTTTTTTACCTCTGACGTACGGTCGACAAAACAATAATAATTTTACCATCACCTCTTATAGCCGTGTTATTTAATCTTATTTCAGTGTGGGAAAAAGATGGAGCTATACAGGACATTTAGCTCCATCTCTTTCCCACACTGAAGTAAGATTAGAATAATTCTGCTATCAGAGCTGGTGGTAGGCCCCAGGATCAATCAAGCAAGAAATAGTTTTTATTGTTAAGCCGTGAATGATTTCTATTTGTACCCTGATTTATTAAAGTGAAAACTTCTTTAGGTGCGTTGGGCATTTTTGAGATGGGACTAAACCATTAATATCGCGATACCATGACGACACGTCATTTTTGGAAACACGATTGAGGTCTTTATTTATATTACGTTACGGATCAATGTTCTATGCAAGTATTTTTACTTTAAAGGTTTTTGAAACGCCATTGTGCTCTTTATTTACATAAGGTTACAGACCAATGTTCTATTCAAGTATTTTTCTTCCACCAAGGCGATCTTGTTCAAGTTTTCTTTTCTGTCGGCACTCCCGGAGTGCCACTGCCATTTTTTTCTTCTTCTTCTCGAATCGACGATTCAACATTCGTCTCGTTGCCTACGAAAATAGTTTTCGCCCAGCATGTGGCCAAATATCGACGTGATTTATTAAAATATCAGGTCGATGCTCCCTTGACATAAACCTAAAAGATATAAACAAGAAAATCAACGCTTCATTAACTAAGTTTGTTCATTTATTTCCAACACTTGAGCTGTGTTGAAAGCATTTCCATTTGTTGATTGAGTAACATTTCGTGTACTCGTCATCCTTCGCAATCTTCAAAGAATGTATGGTTAGGATAAAAATTATTAGGTAGGCACTACATCTTTTTAAAAGAATAAAAGACGGATAAATTACATTCTACATAATGTTATAAAAACCACTAAAGCCTGATTGGGAGTAAAAATAAATTCATCTTCTGACACGAGTCGAAAATGCCTTAAGTAAAAAAAGTTCCATGCGACATAATATGTAGTACCATATTACGTTTGTAGTATGTGTCTTACCTTAGACCCTAAATCTGTAGATCTAATAAGAATGCACGGAGTAAACGTAAAGTAAAATCGACACTCGAAACAGTGGCACTCCGGGAGTGCCGACAGAAGTGAAAAGTTGAACAAGATCGCCTTGGTGGAAAAAAAATACTTGTATAGAACATTGATCCCGTAACCTTCTCAAATAAAGAGCACAATCGCGTTTACAAAAATGAGGTGTCAGTGACGGTATCGCGAGTTCAATTGTTTTTTCCCATCTCAAAAATGCCAAACGTGCCTAAAGAAGTTTTTACTTCAAAAAAACTACTCGTTTTGCACACAATATTTATTATATATTCATTTAAACATACTTGTGCTTGCCGCATACATTAAACCAAAAAATGCTATATCATCTAAATCTAGTAAATGGTGTTTGAGGGTGTACTTTCATCAGACTACAGAGAGATCTCTGTCCTCTTTTGACCCCTTGAGGCTCGCAAACATGACATGACGCATTTTTCTCGTTTCACATGACGTCACGCCTAAAAACGGACCGGACATGACATGTCAACTGTCACCTCAGTACCTTCAATATTTAACACACCTGATATCTAGTCATTTTCCCTGTAAAAAAGTAAGGAAATGTCTCAGTTATACAGGAAAATGTTTGTTTGTAATGTTTCATTGAAACAAACGTACGGCCTGCGACAATAAGATAAAAATAATGGCGGTTTTTTGCGTCCATATTACGATGAAATTACAGCACGAGCAACCGACATGTTGGTTTTGTTATGTTGGTATTAATATTTGAAAATGTTTTTGAATTTGGAACGCTGTACTCTGAATTGTCATTGTTGCCAACGAATGCAATTCAAGTTAATTTCTCACACGAATAATTTTGTGTCGTAAAAAGTGAAAGAATGTGTTTTGAACATTTATTTTAATCATTGACTTTGCTGTTCAAATATTTCACGTTTTTGTTAGCCCGAGGCAGAAAGATGCTGTTAGTCTAATTGGTACGCCGCTACAAAGGGCAAAGGTCTCTGACTTTTACCTCCAATGAATTATGTTAAGTATGCATATTCATCATTGTGATTTGCTAAATACGAAATCGTAAATAATTTCTACTTCGACAACTTACTATAATACTAATACATTTAAAGCACCTATCTTATTACAGCTATGAACTTTCAGTCTAGACATAAAAATGTCTTAGATAAAAATCGGTAGTAATAAATCATTTCAGATTTTTCTGTTTATCGTGGCAAAACTATCATAAAGATTATCTTTTTTCAAACCAAACTATTTTTAGAATGATTGGAACTTTTATGCGATCTAGTTTAAATTATGAAGAAAGTAAAAAAAAATCGAATTTATAAATTTAATAAAATTATTTCAAAAGAAAACCTTTCGGCTACTTTCACCACAGCTAAGTGCCACACAGGAAATCAATTAACCTTTTTCGAACGTCCATTGTTTAAAAAAACCGGCCAAGTGCGTGTCGGACTACGCACAATGAAGGGTTCCGTAGTTAAGATGAATTTATTTATCCCAAGAACAAACTTAACATTGTAGTTGAAAAACATGTTCTCCCATACATCCCAACTGCAAATCGTCGCTCGGCATCCAATACCGCGAATGTGAAATTTTTTACGTTTTTTTTTAAATTGCAGGATCACTTATTTCAACGTGTAGAATGAAATAAAACAAAAATCTGATTTTCGTTAAAAATTTCACATTCGCGGTATTAATATAATAATAATCTAAATCTACCTTTAAACGAGCAATTCTTGTATTTATGTACCTATATACTCGTACAATCTGAATCTCGGAAACGGCTTCAAGAATTTTTATTAAATTTAGTATGCAGGGGGTTTCGGGAGTGATAAATCGAGGTTTCATTTATAGATACTAGTAAAGTCGTTCAAAAAAAAATGGACATCCAGATATTTTTCTTTATTCAAGTAACAAGGACTCATTGTGTTAGTAAACTTATGAACTATGTTAGCTTATTTTACCAGGTCACTCAGAAAGTTTTGCGACTAACAGTTTTTGTCAATAGGATACTGGCTAGTTTTGATGTCAATTAAAACTATGACTATTTATTACAAAAAAACATATCATTCCAAATTCGAAATTCCCTCCACATTTTTTTACGAGCAAAATCAAAATACTTACTGAAAACTGGATTTACAACGAGAACATTTTCGCGCGATGATTTTGTACGATTTCAAATGTCGACTAAAACCAGAAGAATCGTTTGAAAGACTTCAAATGGTGTTCATAGAAAAAAGCCCTTCTAAAGCGACTGTTTTCCGCTGGTTTAATGAATTTATGTGTGGTCGAGTAATTTTGGCGGACAAAGAAAGAAGTGGCAGTCCTATGACGGTTGTTACATAACAAAACGTGCTGGCTGTGAAAAATGTAATTCAAGAGAATAGGCGAATTACATATGAAGAGGTTCAGCATATAGTGCCGATTGGATCGGGAAGTGTGCATGAAATTCTACACAGGCATCTTCGGTTATGGAAGATAGTTTCACGCTGGTACCGCAAAATCTAACGCAGGCTCAGAAGGAGGTTCGGGTAGAATGGTGCCGAGACATGATAGCAAAATTTGTAGCAGGCTCGTCTCGGCGCGTTTAAGATATCATTACAGGTGATGAATCTTGGATTTATCAATATGATCCAGGTGGCTGTTTCAAAATGAACCAACGCCTACCAAAGTGAAGCGAGCCAGAAGTGCAGGCAAAATTTTGATTGCAAGTTTTTTTTCTTTGCCGGGTTATCTGGTATCAGTACCCTGACGAGATCAAAGGAGCATCAATGCTGAATGGTATGTTACCAAATGTTTGCCAGAAGTGTTTACTACTGCAAGCAGCAAGCGACCGAACACTGGCCTCCGTAGGCTACTGCTTCACCACGACAACGCGCTGGCTCACTCGGCGCTCAAAACAAGGGACTTTCTGGACAGCACACCGATCATCCTCCTTACAGTCCCGATTTAGCTCCGTGCGACTTTTTCTTGTTCCCCAAAATTAATCAACTCAAAGGAAAACAGTTTTCATCACCTGAAGATGCACTGGCTGCATTTGAGAAAGAGATTGGAGAGGTGTCTGATGCGGACTGGAAGACGTGTTATAAAAATTGATTTAGACGTATAAAACTATGTATAAACGCCAATGGAGAGTTCTTTGAAAATATATAATAAAAAAAATGATAACCTGTAGTATATTTTTTTCTAGTATCACAAAACTTTCTGAGTGCCCCACGTAATCTAGTTTAAATTTATTTCACCCCATGGGAGATGGCACTGCAGTGATTGATGTACATGCAATCCAGCCTGCTAGCAATCTTTTTTAGGACATTGTTGGAGCTGGCCCGTACTCTGCGCACCAGGGATGCACACCTCATTCGCATCGTTGCGTAAAAGCAATTAATATGTGCGTCCGCGAACATTCCCGATGCGCTACAAAAACGGGGCAGCCCCACCAATACCCTGAAAGCGTTGTTGTATTGGACGTTGGACAACCTTTGGGTATATCTAGCCCACTGGCTGCACGTGTAAAACGTTGTACAATAAGCTCGAAACAGCAGCGTACAAACTTGCGAGCCAGCATGTTTGCCCTTACCGACAACGCTCTTCGTTCCCGCTCAATATCGAGTCCGTGATTGAAGTCAGGGGTCAATATATGACCAAGATATTTAAACGTAAATACTCTTTGTATTGGAGTCCCATTGAGTAATACAGGTGGTACATAACCCGGTCTACCCCCAGCCTCAAAAACCATGATCTCGGACTTATTGGAGTTATACATCAAACCATGTGTTTTGGCATACTGCTCACATTTGGCGACCAATTACTTTCTGAGACCACAGATTGACGCGCTCAGAAGCACCATATCATCTGCATAGCTAATATTATTAACACAAATACCATCTAAATAGTAACCCACTCTGGTGCTGCTGAGCTCGCCAATCCTGCCTCACCCCGCATTCCAACCTGTATGGCCTGGAAAAAGTTCCAGCCCTTCGTACACTATTAATCTGGTTACTATACCACAATTTAAAAATGTTTACAAGCTCCGTTGGCAACCTATCCTTCTCCATCTTTCTCCACAATACGTCATAAGCAACCAGATCAGAAGCCTTGAATAAATCTAGGACGCTAGCATATATCGGCGTCCCACGCTGTGTATAGTAAGTATGTGATAGTATGCTTAATGCACAACACTGCACTTTCTGTTGACAAACCACGCCGAAACCCGAATTGGTTGTCATGAACACTTACAGTTTTATTTATTTGTGTATTAAGTAGACGGTCAAACACTTTTGATATTATGATATTATAGTAGCTAGAGAGATGGGCCTATTGGATGCCGAGCGACGAAATGTAAGTTTTTACGCACAATATTGAGAGATTTACCATGTTATTTTAAGACCATAGACTTCTTATAGGTTTTCCTGTAATCTATGAGTAAAGAGCCATACTATGTATTTTTTTCAAATTTTTCGGTCCAGTAGTTTCGGAGATAAGGGGGGGGGAATGGTCAATTTTCATTGAATTTATTCAATATCTTTAAAAGTATTTATTTTAAAATTATATAAAAAATATATTTGAGATTATCGTAATAAGCCCTTTCATTTGATATGTCACACGGTACTGTAAGCAAAACTTTTTTTTTAATTTTCTTGTTTGCGCCCCAAAAGTGACCCCTATATTCAAAATTAATTTATTTACGTTACTCATTCGTGTTTGGGTCACAGAAATACATATGTGTACCAAATTTCAACTTAATCGGTCCATTAGATTCGGAGTAAATTGGCTGTGACAGACGGACAGACAGACAGACAGACAGACAGACAGACAGACAGACAGACAGACAGACAGACACACGAGTGATCCTATAAGGGTTCCGTTTTTTCCTTTTGAGGTACGGAACCCTAAAAACAATGGCTTTTATTTCCAGACAAAAAACTGAGGGTGATAAATCAACTCCCCTTATAATGGAACCAATTGACAATGATCTACACCAGAAAAGTTATACGTAGTGCAAAGGTTGGATACCCCTATACCTAATAGGGACAGCAAACCTTTTAGCAAATGTGTGTCTCTGATTTTTTGAGGACTTTTCTATCTTCATATTTTTAACGGACTTCTAAAAGCAGTTCCCAATACGATTGTATTTTTTTTTTGTGTGTTTGTTACGTGATTACTCCGCCAATTATGAATTGATTTTGATGATTCTTTTTTCGTTTGGTAGGTTTCAGAGGTGGTCCCATATTTATGTATATTTTATTAACTTTGCTTGGGTAGTTTTTGAGTTAGCTTCAATACAATTTTTCCCTCTTAGTCTAAATGAATAATGTTATAGTTCCTGTCACTGTTATTTACATATGGCAGGTAGCAGTATTCGAATTTGTGTGGAGTAGGTATCACAACTAAAAAGTAATAAATATTTTTTTTACAAAAAAAAAAAACACAAAATAGTAAAAAATTACTTCAATTTCGGAAGTCGGTGGCAAGAAACGAAAATACAGAACCACACACACCGATTTCCGAAATTGAAGTAACTTTTCACTCTATTATGTATTTTTTAAGTCGTTTTTTACCTATAATAAACCGTTTCACGATCCAAAATAACGGTGCTGTCCCTTGACGGACGCCCGCTTTCTGAAAACTTTTTCAAATTGAGCTGATGGCAATCCTTACTAAAGTTTGACGCCTTAGGCATGTGCAAGATAATACGGGGAGGCAGAGCAGGTGCTCATTCGTCAACGCTCACGGGGATCCGCAGCCCATTCGTCAGCGCTACTCCCCGCCTCGCCATTAATTCATAAAGCGTGGTATTACAGCTGTCTTGGTCAAACTATAACTCAAAACTAATTATTAAGAAAATTAAAGATTTTTTGGAGTTTGACGTTAGTTTGACATTAGGCATACGTTGTTGAACAATTGTCTAAGATTTTGTGGTTACACCCTATTTTTATACATAGCCCTGCCCTAACTAAGGCTGAACTCACATATTCTGAATTCCTATCTGAATTCAGAGTCGGAATTCATATTATTAATTAAGAAAGCCCGGAATTGCATACAATTTAATTAAGCTTCACACACATTCTGATTTTCAGATTATTATTTTCTCTAAATTGTATGCAATTCCGGGCTTTTTAATTAATAATATCAATTCCGATTCTGAATTCACCGAGGAATTCAGAATATGTGAGTTCAGCGTTATAGTACCTTTAACGGTACAACAGCCATCATACTACTTAATCTGCATGGTCCTCATATGACCTGACCAAGATTATGTCTGGACTTTAAAAGAGACTTGTGACCTCTGTTTGTTTCAGTCTTTCTTCTCAGAGTAGTCAGTTAGGAAACATCGAACTAGGTATATAGTTTTATAACAAGTTATTTTTGACGTGTAAAGTTGATGTTTTTAACCAATTTACAGAAATAAATATAATTTATAAGGGCAGCTACAAATCGCTGTACAGGTACACATAAATACATAATGTATGAACAGATGTGTCAGTGACAAATGTGGTACAAATAATATATCTCCTGGAACGTTTTAATTTCAGTAATTTATAGACAATTTGTATCAAATTGGCGTAATTTAATGGTCTGAATTTGTGTATGTAATAGATTGTAGAGTTATTCATGTCCATTGTTGATATAATGATTCGTAATTGGTGTATTTTAAAATTTTATGGGGATCGGCCAAATATCGAAATTTAGCATAAATGCGTTTTAAAAAAAAATTGGACGAGGTCGTGGCTAAGTAATAACAGCATTTGAGTTGAAGTTTGAGTTTCGCACGGCTCGATCCATCAAGTTAAGCTACGCTTGCCGGGGTTGGGCCATGGATGGGTGACCATTTTAACATACCGAGACTCCACCGTGCCTCGGAAAGCACGTGAAGCCGTTGGTCCAGGCTGACATTCGTGGATCTTTGAAAGTCGTTACGGGTCGTCAGAAGCCCGAAAGTCTGACAACCAGTCTTACCAAAGGGTATCGTATTACCCAGTTAATTGGTTGTGGAGGTCAGATACACGGCGCTCCATGTAAAATACGGTATTCAGCTGCATCTATATTTAGACTGGAAGCCGACCCCAACATAGTTGGGAACAGGTTAGGTAGGCAGGCGTCTTAAAAAAATCAATCACTCAATAAATAAATCGCCTGAAATCATAGTGGGAATATTATGTGGTGTGAAAATTACTATTCTGTGTAGATTTTACTCCTTTGCATGTTCATAAGTACTTTACTTTACCAACTGATAATGTAAATAAAATGCTTGTCTTCGGTTGAAATGAAGAATCACTATTTTCACTCGGCTCATGAGAATATAGAAAAGAAAAAAATTCTAGAAGCTAGAACCAAAGATTTAGGGGACATGTTACACCTTTCTTCAATGAGCACAACATTTTGAAAATGAAAGCTAGACGTAAACTCCATTTGGTGACGCTACTATTTGGCGTTATTAAGTCTCATTCCCCTTCTTATTTATATGACAAACTATCATGGACAAGAAGACACAGAATCGGTGAAGGAAGAAAATGTTATCAGCAGTTTTCCGTCCCACGGCACAAGTCGGCGGCTTTTAGAGGCAGTTTTCGCTACGCTGCTACCAAATGCTGGAACAATATCCCTCCTCCCATTAAGTATAGTAAAAGTTGTTTGACTTTCAAATTTAAATTAAAAGAATTTTTATTAAGCCATCAAAAGGATGTTGAAAATGTTCGAGCCGACATATCCGCCATATAAAAAAAAAAAATAACGTTTATTTATAATTTTTATCAATTTATTTTTAATTTTATCAGTTTTATTTGGCAATTATTAGTGTCATATAATTACTTTAAAGTATAATAAAAACCGCATAAATCTTCGTTTCGTATTTTTAGAAGAATGCAGTCACACGATTTTGCATTAAAGGTACTATCTATTTATAGATGATAGATTTATTATTTTTAAATAGGTAATACACAGATATTGGACCTTTATTTTATATTTATTCCAGTTTCTCATTAATATATAATAACACACTGTACACACACATGTACCTATGTCACAACATTTATTTGATTTAGTATGAGCTTTTTTATATTATCCTATCTTAGATTACCTTTAATTTATTTATTAAAACGGACTGACACTTCGTTTATTATTATTCTAGCGTATGACACTCGTGGGTTGCAGCTGAAAATCAGCATCAGGTTTGTGTTGTCATCTGACATTATGCTGAGCTGAGGCCCTTTTGGCATTATAATTATTGTTTTCTGTTCTTATAGTTTTAAGGTGTATTTTTCTATCTTAATGCCAATAAACGCAATTTTTTTTCTTTCTTTCTTTCATGAAATAGAGTAGTATCATATATTTTCTAGAATTTGAACAATAATCTATATCTATTAAATTATTAAAGCTGAAGAGTATGTTTGTTTGAACGCTCCAATCACTGGAACTATCAGTTGGATTTGATAAATTATTTTTGCATTTGATAACCCAATTCTTAAGGAAGGTTATAGGCTAAAAAATACTTGTATAGAACATTTTTCCGTAATCTTATCTAAATAAAGAGAACAATAGAGTGTACAAAAAAAAAAAAAAAACTTCGAAAACCTTTAAAGTAAAAATACTTGCATAAAACATTGATCCGTAACGTAATATAAATAAAGAGCACAATCACGTTTACAAAAATGAGGTGTCGGTAACGGTGTCGCGAGTTCAATTGTTTTTTCCCATCTCATAAATGGCCAACGCGCCTAAAGATTTCACTTCAATAAAGCTAAGTGAAGTAATTAATAAAGCGGGCGGGGAATAGTTTCACGCAGACGAAGTCGCGAGCAGAAGCTAGTGTAGTTTTTATTACCGTGCGGAGTAGAAGTCCTTTGATCCAGTGTTACTAGCTAGGTATTTGGAGTTTTACGCCCGAATAATTCTCTATGGTTTAATTCATTTGCTTAGTTTTAACGACTAAACTCTTTTCCTGATGTTAATTAAAATAAACTCCAGAAAAAAAAACCGCCACCAAAACTGGACGACCACATTTTTATATCACATTAAAAACTATTGTTGGTCGTAAAAATAATAATTAAAATGGCGTACTAAGCCATAATTTCTTACGTCACTATAGCCATTAAAGGAGCAAGTACCTACCTACATTACCGCTTACTCCTTATGATGGCTATCATTCAGGTTAATTGTTTACTAGCCATATGTGTCGTAATGGGCCGTTTGTCATTTGTTTTTAGATAAGATTAGCACGATAGTAATCCAAGCATACGTTTGTGTTGTTACTACTGATAGAATTTATTACTTTTATGGTGTCATAAATCTTCTGAGTCTCATTTACGATAGGACAATTGAAGTAGATTCATAATGTAGGTACTTAACTCTAGAATTAATCCATCTTGGATTGTGATTAGATTGTTGGGGTGAATACGAGGTACATAGACTACTCCTAGTTATCATCATAATTGTCCTGTTCCCACTGCTAGGACACAGGCCTCTTCTCTGCGACAGGGAGTGAACAGTAATTCACCACGCGGGCCCGGTGCGTGTTGGTGAATGTCACAAAATCAATCAATCTGCCTAGCCTTTTCCTGACTATGTTGGAGTTGGCTTCTAGTCTATCTGGATATAGCTGAATACCAGGATTTTACATGGAGCGACTGCCTATCTGACCTCCACAACCCCCACATATTGGGTAATACGATACCCCTTGGTAAGACTGTCAGACTTTCGGGCTTCTGACGACCCGTAACGACTGTCAAAGATTCACGAATGACAGCCAGGACCAACGTGCTTTCCGAGGCACGGAGGAGTCTCGGTATCTAAAGGTCATCCATCCGCGGACCAACTCCGGCAAGCGTTGGTGAATATCTTCGAATGTCTTCGATTTTTTTATTCTAGGACATGCTGGTTTCCTAACGATGTTTTCCTTTACCGTTTTTGAGAGCAGTGAGAGTTTAGATATAGGTATAGGTATATAGCACATGAACGAAAACAGATTCATAACAAACAAAATTTAAAACCATTTTAATTTCCTCTTGACATCAATAATGACATCGTAAGAAGAACCACTTGCCCCTTCAATTAAAATATGATCAATATTCCCGTTTATCAATATCCTCTTCTACTGATTAGATTTAAGCGTAATGAGCTATATCCAATTTTTGAACAATAATTAAGAAGCAACTGTTCACTTCACGAGTCACACGATATTAAAATTTATAAAATTTTATCCTAATTGCTTTATTATAGTTTAACATCTGCTGATAGACGCTTCGATTAATTTAATTAATTTTAAAATGTGGTTCGAACTGCATGGCTTTTCACAACCGTTCAACTGGCCTTACCTATTTTGCGTTGCTCCCAGCTGGTAATAGCTGTCGGAAGCAAGTTTGTTTTTTTTGTTTTGTTGTTTGTTTTGTTGCAAATTTTCGGGTATCAGATTTGTGAACAGCAATTAGAGGACTCAATCTGTGAAAATTTCAACTGTCTACCTATTACGGTTCATGAGATACAGCCCGCTGACAAACAGACGGACGAACGGACAGGGGAGGCTTAGTAATAGGGTTTCGTTTGGAACGGATATCCTCCGGATACGGAACCTCATTCGTATGCGCAATTATCGAACTTTAAAATTTGTATGCTTTGAGTTTTTAATAAAACATTATAAAAAAATGTCAGGACACAGGTAACAATGTGTTACCCAGTCAAATACTTCACAATTCTAGAGCATTTATCGAAGTTTTAAATTATATACATTTGCTTCGTTTTTAGGGTTCCGTACCTCAAAAGGAAAAAACGGAACCCTTATAGGATCACTCGTGTGTGTCCGTCACAGCCAATTTGCTCCGAATCAAATGGACCGATTAAGTTGAAATTTGGTACACATAATATATGTGTATGTATTCCTGTAACCCAAACACGGACGTGTAACGTAAATAAATTAATTTTGAATACGGAGGTCACTTTTAGGGACAATCAAGAAAATTAAAAAACAAAGTTTTGCAAACTATACCATGTGACATATCAAATGAAAAGCCTTGTTGCGAGGATTTCAAATATATTAATATATGATATTTAAGAAAATAGATGAACCCCTTATCTCCGAAACTACTGAGCCTAAAACTTTGAAAAAAATACAGAGAATTGTTCTTTACCCATACATTACAGGAAAACCTATACCTAAAAAGTCTATGGTTTTAAAATAACATGGTAAATCTCTCAATATTGTGCGTAAAAACTTACATTTGCAGTTGGAATGTATGGAAGAACATGTTTTTCAACTACAATGGTAAGTTTGTTCTTAAGATAAATTCATCCCAACAACGGAACCCTGCATTGTGCGTAGTCCGACACGCACTTGATTTTGGATGGCCCAATAATAAAGTTAATAATAACTTTAGTTCAAGGAAACGGTACTAATATAATTATTTATGCCATTCACACATTTACAGTAACATAGACGCTTTATTTGCATGTTATACGTTACCATACATTAGCTTTAATGGAAATGCATCTTCTTGAAAATGACAGACCAATAATATTCTACTCCAAATCCTATTCGAACTGAATGCAACCTCTTTGCTAAAACGTCTCAGTTACAAGCACATTATGTGAGTCGTTAGGATACGTTTGTGGTCTTGAAAGCTTTGGATAATGGCTTCAGTTCAAGGCCAAGGTAATACGGTCATACCACGCTTTGCCAAATCTTCCTTTGAGAAATCCTGGCATCGAGCCAGAAAGTTCAAGTTCACAGGGTACAGATATCATCCATGTTGGTAAACTATTTTTTTTTTCTCGTCTATGCCATGGTGTGGGTTGTCATTGGAAAAGTCGTTCAAAAATTAGTGAGTGTGTGAAAATAAATTTTGGATTCAGGGATCCTTTTGCGAAATATTTAGTTTTAAAGTAATAATTTTTGTTAGAGTCAAGTCCCTGCCAGCTAAATGGTTGGTTTTGGATGTATATATTATGAAAAAATTCACGACAGTAGTGTATATAATGAAGTTAAAAACTATCACAGCAAAGTAGGCTCGACAGGTTAACGAGTAATAACCGACCAACTTAAATTTGCAGTTGCATAAACATGTTATCCCATACATTCCGTATGAGAGAACATGTTTTTGAACTACGCACTTGGCCGGCTTTTTTTAAATAAAAAACATTATAAAAAGGCCACCACAGAGGTAACAATGTATTTTATCCTGACAAATACATTCTTGTACAGCTCAGTTAAATAAAAAACCATGACAGAGAGCTGTCAAACAGTAAAGTGAAGCCGGTTTCGTAAACATGTGCGCACTTAGTGAGGTGTAGTTTGATTGTCACCATTTGCCTAGCCTTCTCTCAACTATGTTGGGGTCGGCTTCCAGTCCAACCGGATGCAGCTGAATACCAGTATTTTACATGGAGTGACTGCCTATTTGACCTCCACAACCTAGTTACTAGGCAACACGATACCCCATGGTAAGACTGGTCGTAAGACTTTTGGGCTTCTAACTACCCGTAACGACTGTCAAAGATCTACGAATGACAGCCGGGACCAACGGCTTAACGTGCTTTCCGAGGCACGGAGGGGTCTTGGTATGTAAACTCACCCAGCCACGGACCAACCGCAGCAAGCGTAGCTTAACCTGATCGATCGACCCGTGCGGCTGTTATTACTTAGCCAAAAGCCCCTTGAGGTGTAGTTTGATTGTAAGTGGTTGTAAATGTGTGCGTACAGAGCGGAGGTGTAGTTTTGGAATGCTTCACTGTGCTGTTCGCAGCGCTATGTCTTAGTTTTTTATTTGGTCTGAGAGGTACAGTAGAACGCACTTCAGTGGTAATACTAACCTTGAGCTAGTCTAGCATGGTACTGCGTTTCAATAGAATAAGAGGCCAGCTTATATTGGTTTTGTAACTACTGACGTGCGGCCTACCGTACCTACAATATCATCATCTGCCCAGCCTTTTCCCAACTATGTTGGGGTCGGATTCCAGTCTAACCAGATACAGCTGAATACCGGTATTTAACATCCAGTGACTGCCTGTCTGACCTTCCCAACCCAGGGTAACACGTACCTCATGGCAAGACTGATTGTCAGACTATTGGGCTTCTGACTCGGGTAGTCAGAAGCCCAAAAGTCTCGAAACGACTGTCAAAAATCTTTGTATGACAGCCGGGATCAACTGCTTAACGTGCTTTGTGTAAATGAGTGGTCACCCATCGAAGAGTCGACCTCTACAAGCGTTGCTTAACATTGAATATTTACTATCATACCTATAATAAAACAACAAAATATCAAATATGAAACATTAAAATCAACTACACAAACGAAACATCGTCGTCTACAATCAAAAAGCGGCATAAAATTATCATGTTCATAATTCAATTTAAAAGCAAATGTGGGTTATAATTTCCCCTGTAAAATAGCTTTACCCGATCCCACATTGTTTGAGCAATATGCGCTTCATATCACAAGAGTAAATACTAAACAGAGAACAAACTTTTTAAAGCAATGTTAATATACCGCTCTCATTTGAATGTTCTCTTCTAGAAAACTATCAAAATGATGTAACTCGAGTTGTCTTGTTGGTTGGTGGTGTAGTGCTTGTTCCAAGTCCACCTGGCCAGATGACACCATCTTATCTAAGTCTGTCGTCATTACAAAAACGTTAACAGCATTGTTGTGTTTCGGCAGTTAGAGGTCAAATAGTCGATTCCTCTGTGGTTGAGGATTCCTGGTGACGCTCGTTTCTACCTTCGGCCTAATCATAACTTACCATCAGGTGAGATGAAGGCCAAAAGCTTCCCAGTTGTAGGTAAACAGAAAAAAATATGTATATATTTCACAACCAAATAAAACTAATCCTAAAAAAAAAACCGGCCAAGTGCGTGTCGGACTACGCACAATGAAGGGTTCCGTAGTTAAGATGAATTTATTTATCCCAAGAACAAACTTAACATTGTAGTTGAAAAACATGTTCTCCCATACATCCCAACTGCAAATCGTCGCTCGGCATCCAATACCGCGAATGTGAAATTTTTTACGTTTTTTTTTAAATTGCAGGATCACTTATTTCAACGTGTAGAATGAAATAAAACAAAAATCTGATTTTCGTTAAAAATTTCACATTCGCGGTATTAATATAATAATAATCTAAATCTACCTTTAAACGAGCAATTCTTGTATTTATGTACCTATATACTCGTACAATCTGAATCTCGGAAACGGCTTCAAGAATTTTTATTAAATTTAGTATGCAGGGGGTTTCGGGAGTGATAAATCGAGGTTTCATTTATAGATACTAGTAAAGTCGTTCAAAAAAAAATGGACATCCAGATATTTTTCTTTATTCAAGTAACAAGGACTCATTGTGTTAGTAAACTTATGAACTATGTTAGCTTATTTTACCAGGTCACTCAGAAAGTTTTGCGACTAACAGTTTTTGTCAATAGGATACTGGCTAGTTTTGATGTCAATTAAAACTATGACTATTTATTACAAAAAAACATATCATTCCAAATTCGAAATTCCCTCCACATTTTTTTACGAGCAAAATCAAAATACTTACTGAAAACTGGATTTACAACGAGAACATTTTCGCGCGATGATTTTGTACGATTTCAAATGTCGACTAAAACCAGAAGAATCGTTTGAAAGACTTCAAATGGTGTTCATAGAAAAAAGCCCTTCTAAAGCGACTGTTTTCCGCTGGTTTAATGAATTTATGTGTGGTCGAGTAATTTTGGCGGACAAAGAAAGAAGTGGCAGTCCTATGACGGTTGTTACATAACAAAACGTGCTGGCTGTGAAAAATGTAATTCAAGAGAATAGGCGAATTACATATGAAGAGGTTCAGCATATAGTGCCGATTGGATCGGGAAGTGTGCATGAAATTCTACACAGGCATCTTCGGTTATGGAAGATAGTTTCACGCTGGTACCGCAAAATCTAACGCAGGCTCAGAAGGAGGTTCGGGTAGAATGGTGCCGAGACATGATAGCAAAATTTGTAGCAGGCTCGTCTCGGCGCGTTTAAGATATCATTACAGGTGATGAATCTTGGATTTATCAATATGATCCAGGTGGCTGTTTCAAAATGAACCAACGCCTACCAAAGTGAAGCGAGCCAGAAGTGCAGGCAAAATTTTGATTGCAAGTTTTTTTTCTTTGCCGGGTTATCTGGTATCAGTACCCTGACGAGATCAAAGGAGCATCAATGCTGAATGGTATGTTACCAAATGTTTGCCAGAAGTGTTTACTACTGCAAGCAGCAAGCGACCGAACACTGGCCTCCGTAGGCTACTGCTTCACCACGACAACGCGCTGGCTCACTCGGCGCTCAAAACAAGGGACTTTCTGGACAGCACACCGATCATCCTCCTTACAGTCCCGATTTAGCTCCGTGCGACTTTTTCTTGTTCCCCAAAATTAATCAACTCAAAGGAAAACAGTTTTCATCACCTGAAGATGCACTGGCTGCATTTGAGAAAGAGATTGGAGAGGTGTCTGATGCGGACTGGAAGACGTGTTATAAAAATTGATTTAGACGTATAAAACTATGTATAAACGCCAATGGAGAGTTCTTTGAAAATATATAATAAAAAAAATGATAACCTGTAGTATATTTTTTTCTAGTATCACAAAACTTTCTGAGTGCCCCACGTAATCTAGTTTAAATTTATTTCACCCCATGGGAGATGGCACTGCAGTGATTGATGTACATGCAATCCAGCCTGCTAGCAATCTTTTTTAGGACATTGTTGGAGCTGGCCCGTACTCTGCGCACCAGGGATGCACACCTCATTCGCATCGTTGCGTAAAAGCAATTAATATGTGCGTCCGCGAACATTCCCGATGCGCTACAAAAACGGGGCAGCCCCACCAATACCCTGAAAGCGTTGTTGTATTGGACGTTGGACAACCTTTGGGTATATCTAGCCCACTGGCTGCACGTGTAAAACGTTGTACAATAAGCTCGAAACAGCAGCGTACAAACTTGCGAGCCAGCATGTTTGCCCTTACCGACAACGCTCTTCGTTCCCGCTCAATATCGAGTCCGTGATTGAAGTCAGGGGTCAATATATGACCAAGATATTTAAACGTAAATACTCTTTGTATTGGAGTCCCATTGAGTAATACAGGTGGTACATAACCCGGTCTACCCCCAGCCTCAAAAACCATGATCTCGGACTTATTGGAGTTATACATCAAACCATGTGTTTTGGCATACTGCTCACATTTGGCGACCAATTACTTTCTGAGACCACAGATTGACGCGCTCAGAAGCACCATATCATCTGCATAGCTAATATTATTAACACAAATACCATCTAAATAGTAACCCACTCTGGTGCTGCTGAGCTCGCCAATCCTGCCTCACCCCGCATTCCAACCTGTATGGCCTGGAAAAAGTTCCAGCCCTTCGTACACTATTAATCTGGTTACTATACCACAATTTAAAAATGTTTACAAGCTCCGTTGGCAACCTATCCTTCTCCATCTTTCTCCACAATACGTCATAAGCAACCAGATCAGAAGCCTTGAATAAATCTAGGACGCTAGCATATATCGGCGTCCCACGCTGTGTATAGTAAGTATGTGATAGTATGCTTAATGCACAACACTGCACTTTCTGTTGACAAACCACGCCGAAACCCGAATTGGTTGTCATGAACACTTACAGTTTTATTTATTTGTGTATTAAGTAGACGGTCAAACACTTTTGATATTATGATATTATAGTAGCTAGAGAGATGGGCCTATTGGATGCCGAGCGACGAAATGTAAGTTTTTACGCACAATATTGAGAGATTTACCATGTTATTTTAAGACCATAGACTTCTTATAGGTTTTCCTGTAATCTATGAGTAAAGAGCCATACTATGTATTTTTTTCAAATTTTTCGGTCCAGTAGTTTCGGAGATAAGGGGGGGGGAATGGTCAATTTTCATTGAATTTTTTCAATATCTTTAAAAGTATTTATTTTAAAATTATATAAAAAATATATTTGAGATTATCGTAATAAGCCCTTTCATTTGATATGTCACACGGTACTGTAAGCAAAACTTTTTTTTTAATTTTCTTGTTTGCGCCCCAAAAGTGACCCCTATATTCAAAATTAATTTATTTACGTTACTCATTCGTGTTTGGGTCACAGAAATACATATGTGTACCAAATTTCAACTTAATCGGTCCATTAGATTCGGAGTAAATTGGCTGTGACAGACGGACAGACAGACAGACAGACAGACAGACAGACAGACAGACAGACAGACACACGAGTGATCCTATAAGGGTTCCGTTTTTTCCTTTTGAGGTACGGAACCCTAATTACACAAATGATTGATTATTTTCCATATGACCTAATGTCCAGTCAACTGGATTTGTAAAAACGTTGTCTTCACTAAAATACACATAGTAAATACAATTATTATTGTTATTTACCACATTATTAATTTCTCAGTAGCAGCCCGGAGTCTGGATTTGTGCCCGGTTGATGGTAATAGGCTCGCCCCCTATTACATGGGACTTAAACATAACTGGCGAAATGTGGGTGTATCTACTACAGGTACACCTCTGCCCAACCCTTCGGGGAAACAAGGCGTGATGTTATGTTATGTTACTAATTTTTTTTTTTTATACCTGCACTATTTTAAGATTTGAATAAAATCTGCAGGTGGGTCGCATTTGTGAGACATGACGCACACATAGCCGTACCATAGTACCTACTATAGTACGTTTATGTGTGCGTGATAAGCCAATTGTATATATAGCGCTTTTGTAAGCCAAAATTATCGACGTATTAAAATTTAACGCAAGTCAAGAGATCCGATTGGCAGTTCAATCAGCCAATGACAACAGTTTACGGGTGCTTGACTATTTGTTAGCTAATTTTTGTGTTGACATTCGTTACAGAAACCGAGCATAAGTCTCTGTAGTCTACATACTCCTGAATCCAATATGAAGCCGTGACGCGGCGCTTCAGTTAATGGGTTTCAGTTTAAATGTGCTGTTTCACGCCAGCACGACAATTAAGCTTGAGGCATAGCTATTGTATTGATATCTGTAGGTAGTGTGGGTGCCATTAACGCGGAGGTTCACAGAAACGTGGAATGATTTATTTATGATTTTCTAGATCGTATTGTTAAGACTCTGAATAGACATGATTTTCTCGATAGGCAGGGATTCGAGAATTTAACGAGAATTGAGAGTAAAATTTGACACACATGAACATGAGAGAGAAGAAATATATATCTCTCTTTGTTTCACACTAAATCTGTCATATTCTTTAATAAATGAAGTTTCACTTTCTTTTTCTCGTTTGTCTGTTAGACAGTTTTGTCTCTATCTTTATTCAAAGTTTAACAGTTCACAAAAAAATTATATTGTTTCACAACCAAAATAGCAAAACAGAAGGCATACTTTCTCCTCTTTTAATGTTTAGGTTGATACCGAATGGCACGCACCATTGCGTTGTTGAGAGTACATCACGGATTTAGTTACAACTCATACCTCCGAAATTCGGCAAATTCCTTGATTTATATGTATTATTACGTCTTGTCACCGAAGTACGTGGCAGGCGTTCTGAAGTCGTATATTACCTACCTTCTTCAATTTTTGCAGGAGATTTTTCCATCATGGTTGACACTTCATTTGTTTATTTAAATCAAATCGAAAGTATAATCAACTCTGAGGCAGCATTTTACTATACATTGTAACAGCGAATCAATTTTCACGCCGCTCCCTTAACACCTAGGCCAAATATTTTTTGATAATCAGATAGTTCATGATCCAAAGAGGTGTCACAAAGAATATAAAAAATATATTATATATTATAAATCCGCGAAACGCGGGTATTCTGGTTAAGAAAGAAAAGAAAAAGCTTGAGGTGCTACTGACTAACATATAATAAATAATGATACGTATATTATAAACTATATATAAATTTATATTATCTAAATGTAAACTATGATATGAGGCCATAAAAATAAAATAAATATATACGAATATCTGCTCCCGAAATTATAACATGTCTTGTATCAGAATAAATATCTACGTCAATCTTATAGCGAAATCAAACAGATCATATTTATTTACTTCTTATATTGCCACTTTCATCTTCAGCTACTCAAAGTCCCGGATTCTTGCAATAAATATTTAAATGAGAAATAGTTAAATAAAGATAGTCCGGGTATCATTGCTTTCAATTCGGGTTATTCCCAAGAGTAATAATATAATACTCAAACATAGCGTATATTTATGTGTTGTTGTCCAAAATCTTGCTATTATTATTCATTGGATACGTTATTATGATCTCTTAAGCCAAGGTTGATACAAAATAAGTGTATGATTTTCTTTTCGAGTTGTATGAAAAAATCCTTCAAATCTGTTTCTTTTCTTTTCAGATCGGAAATTTTCTTCACCAATCAACGACACTAATGAAGCAATCCGCAGACGGGATATTGAAGTAGCAGCCGTTCGCGCCACCTTCCGCGCGCAATAAAACAACATACCCCTGCTGACACCGCCAGAGACTCCACTCAAACAAAAACAAACCCTATCACAACGGCACAAAGACCACAGTCCTCCATCATCCCGCAGTCAAATGGCTCTGCTCCGAATTGAAAACACAATCCAAGCAATACGTCAATTAAAGCCTATTCTCAATTGTAATCAAGCGCGCCATTCTAAGACCAAAAAGCTTCGCGACGAGGTCGTATTTCAGACTTGATTTGTTAAGCAATTTAAATAACGTAGCTTAACAAAGGGAGAAGCAAAACCAATGTATGGTTACGTCAGGATAACGAACAAATTAATCGTCACCCAAACCAGGGATTCGTATGGCGACTCAAAGTCATAACTCCTACTGTTCACTGCCTAACTTTGTTGCTTTACCTTCGTGTCTTCTCGTACTGGCGTCTATTCTGTTGCAACCGGCGCTTGCCTCGGTTGAACAAGAATCAACCCTAAGTCCAGAGTTCAACGTAAGCAACCCAAACTCCACGCTAAACTGGACGTTTCTAGACGACAACTCCACATTGAAGCACGGTCACATAAAGCATTCAAAATATTCCATACCTACCACTATTTTCATGGTCACAGTATTTATGATAGTCATAGTTGGAACTATAATAGGAAACGTACTAGTTTGTGTTGCAGTGCGTTTAGTTAGAAAGTTGAGACGGCCTAGTAATTACTTGATAGTGTCGTTGGCAGTGAGCGACTTGTGTGTGGCGTGTATAGTGATGCCAGTGGCCACCGTGTATGATATTATGGGAACGTGGCCTTTCGGACCGGTCATATGCGACTTTTGGGTGTCAAGCGACGTTTTATCCTGTACTGCTAGCATCCTCAACTTATGTATGATCTCTGTGGATCGATACTATGCCATAACGAAACCTCTAGAGTATGGTGTGAAAAGAACGCCTCGAAGAATGCTCTTCTGTGTCTTCATTGTATGGGTAGGAGCAGCATTCATATCCCTCCCGCCGGTCCTGATCCTAGGTAATGAGAAGACTGAAACCTCCTGTTCTGTTTCACAAAATCAGGCATACCAAATCTATGCGACATTTGGTTCGTTCTACATCCCGTTGACTGTAATGGTCGTGGTCTATTATAAGATATTTAGAGCTGCTAGGAAGATTGTGAAAGACGAGAAACGTGCTCAATCGCATTTGGAGACGCACTGTTACTTGGAGATAAATGTGAAGAATGGTGGAGCGGCGGAGGCGAAGCTCTTGGGCAACCAGCCAGCGCAGCCTCCCCCCAGAGGATCCACAGCTAGTACCAATACAACGGTGAGCTTATTCTTATAATGAATTGTTACTTCTTTTTTTTTCATGTGCGTCTTCAATTACTGAAGGTTGACATTATCAACTTTAATATTTCTCCTTTGCAATGCGGAAAAGATCAAATATTGTAGCCAATTTAAATTTTCTAATAAGTCCGTAATGGTAAATAAATATTTAAATAAGAATCTAGCAAGGCTTCTCAGCTATGTTCTTTTGCTCTAAATTGTTTGCTGAATAATTTAAACATGCACTCTTGAGCAACTTCCGGGATTAAAGAAAAAGGGCTTTTGGCAGATAAATACGGAAGCTATCTTGATGTCTGCAGTATGAGGAATCTTTTTCTTATTGAAACCCCTTTGAGTCATCCATAAATATTTTAAGAATATTTCATCCCGGATTTATCTAGTTTCAAGTAATCGTTCGTCGTATGTCACTTTGAATTTGTTCACCCTACTTGGTATGGGGTAATTAAGATTTCCAAACTTCTATGAACTTATAACGATGTTTTTCCGAATTTCCCAACAGAAAAACATAATTTCTCGACATAGCCGTCAGCTCATGCTGTATATTAAACATGAAAATGTGCATTGTGTAACAGATTTATTTTTGTTACAGTGTAGCGTAGAAAAAACAGAAAGCACAATTGGGAGGTGCTTCAGCGGCCAAAGAAAGTCGAACGAGTCCCAGTGTCCGATGTTGCAACAACCAAAGACTCCTACGAAGCCTATTCATACCATTAACCGGTCTCCAACACAACTGGTGCCCGGGAAACTAACAGTTAAGGAGAGGCAGAGACAACCCTCAGAGAGCAGTCAGAAGAATACGACGAACAGAATTCGATCGTCGCTCTCAAATTTTGCTCATAAAAGCCATATCGCCAAAGACTTACTGCACCCACAGAACGCAGTGCATCAGAAGAAGCTACGGTTCCAACTAGCCAAAGAGCGCAAAGCGTCTACAACCCTTGGTATAATCATGTCAGCATTTGTCATCTGTTGGCTACCATTCTTCGTGTTAGCCCTGCTCCGACCGTTTGTCAAAGAAGATGCGATCCCTGACGCAGTGAGTGCACTCTTCCTCTGGCTGGGCTACCTAAACAGTTTGCTCAACCCGGTCATATACGCGACTCTGAACCGAGACTTCAGAAAGCCGTTTCAAGAGATCCTCTTCTTCAGATGTGGCAATCTGAACCACATGATGCGTGAGGAGTTCTACCACAGTCAGTACGGTGATCCGGATCAACACTACTGTGTGAATAATACTACCAAAATGCATAATTATGAGGAGGGTGTCGAAATAGTTTCTGCCATCGATAGAGAGGAGACACGAGCTTCGGAGAGTTTTCTATGATCGTCAATGCCAGAGGTCGATACCAGAGACCTAGATACTGTGATCTAATTAAGACTTTTTTATATAGAACCGCGGTCTAACAGTGTTGATTTTGTCGATTTCATTCGTTTTAATAACTTGCGTATTATAAAAGGCTGTTTCTACCCAACTAGTCGTTACTTACTAGTATGTAAATGTACTCGAGGTTTCATTTGATGATGTAAAATACATAATAGTAAGCCATTTTATATCTGCAATCAGAGAGTGTAACACGTGTTTTAGATAAAATAGTAGCTATTGTAAATATTAATAATTATTTAATAATGCGATGATAGTGACGTTGCGTTGTGTCATTATTGTTATCTGTCAAGTGTAAATTAATTGTAAAAATACATTTCGATTCGGTGTTCTAGAAACATTTTCTCTTTGCAAATATAAATGGACCTCAAGTAAGTTGTACGATTTTATTCTTAAGTAGGTATCGTAAGTCACATGGTACATTACGTCACTTTATAAATAAATAGAATAATAATGGGATGTGAATGTATTATTATTTAATTTTGGAATGACCAAAGAGGTATAATATTAACTTGAAACGCGAGGTTTTATAAGTATAAGATGTTGTGAATTTGATAAAATTTAATAATAGAAGTGTATTATAGTGTTAAAATAATAAATGATGTTTATGACATTAAGTTAGTCAGAAGTATTAATCCATGTGATAGTAGATATAGAATTCTATTCTTGGTTAGGTTTCATAACTTGTTTTGTATATATCTTTTATTTTTATTTGTTTATCAGGTATATTTTCATTTAAAATAGTTATAATTATGTATAATTTCATGTAAATATAAAGAAGCAAAGCATCTTTCAGAACTACATGTGGTTGAAGTTAAAAAATAATAATAGGCACTGCCAGATTAATAATAATTAAACAATATTATAAAGTGTTATAGCCATAGGATTGTAGAAATACATTTTGCTTTATACCTTCAAGTGCATAGTCACTGAGCTAGACTAGCTGTCAGCCTGTCTTATGTCATTATTAACTTTATCTTATTATGAATAGAGCTCACAATGCCTTGTATAACTTTGACAGAAACTGTGGTTCAGAGTTGCCTTCTTATGATATTCATTTTCTTCTTCATAATTTATTAAGAGTAAACTATTCTACTATTTTATGTGTTATAAAATATATATTCGTTAATACGTAATTATATTTTATTTTATTCACTTCTATTTCAAATTAGATTAACTTAGAACAAAAGTCAGTGTTGTAAATATTGTTAATAATACTAATGACATTATGATTATGATTAATAATAAAACGGTTAATAAGTATACATAATAAGTGAATATATTGCAGAAACCGTGTGGGGAAACTACGCTTGGAAAAAATAATTTGACAGTTCAATTGATGTTTTTATTAATAACGTACATACTAAAATTTCTTTGGTGTAGTTTCTTTCCATTTGTGAATATTGTGGTTGTTAATAAATAGATGTATTAATAATAAATGATTGACCACAAATTTCTCAGTACTTCTAGGTCTAAAATTCATTTTGTAAATCTTATCGTTAGGATTAATGCCATAATCTGCCACCAAAATATATTTTCAATATCTATGTTGTTTAAAAGTTACATTTTGTTCGTTATTAAACGTTGAATTATTTTAAACTTTCAGTAAATGGGTAACATAACTAGCAAATAAATATTTTCCATCTGCGATTTTGAGAAATATGTCTTAATCCATCCCTTCAACTGTCATTAACGAGACACAATAGAATTTTAATTGTTATCCGCCTTAATAAGGCGTCGTAACAGATGATGAGTTTAATACATATATTCAACGTTTTAGAAGGTGGGACGGTTAAGTCACAAATGATATTTTTTTGTAAAATCATTGTAGATTTCAGAAAAGTCTTCTCTAATTTTTCATTGCATAAAAATGTAAGTGATAATTTCTGAGTGTCAGATTTCTATCATTTTAATCAGAGAAGTATCCACTCGTTGCAACCTCGTTGCAAAATCGTTACAAATCGTTTTGGCTAGTACTTATACCACTAAAACACGACTTGGTCAGGTCAAGTCTCTGATCAGTGAACAGGTTGATTGACGAAACCAAAACGTCGTTCCCTAAAGTTAACATGAGATTTGAGATTCTCTCTCTTTCCTCTTTTCTTCATCTTCAATCGGCGTTATCAGCCATAGTCAGACAATTTAGTAAAATAAAATAAAAACTGAGAAGTATTCCACTGAAAAATCTCTCAAATTAACATGAAAATTGACAAAAGCCTTCCATAAATCTGTATAACAATCTGGTCAAGAGGTCTGGTACATACAAAGATAATTATAAAGAACCCTACAGGCGTGGTTTCTTTATTGTTTCGTGATTGTAAACATCTTCTTTCAGCTTTATTTTTATCTTAAACCAAATTGTAGAACAGTTTCTGAGCTTAGCGTTGGTAAAAGTAAAACGCAAATCGTCAAGATTTCTAGCGAGGCTCACAACGCTTTTAAGACATATATAATGTATTAGACAATACCAGGAGCTGATATAACTTCTAGTAGTGTCAACTCCATTATCTCTTTTCACTTCGCTTTTTTCACAATGATTCTACGACATTAATGACTTAATATCTAACTTTCAATAACAGTTGTACTCCATATTCCAAAGTTTACGTTTACCTCTATAAATTGTAAATAATTAAAGTTTAATTTAAATAGAGCTCTTAAAGTACAAAGCACCGTTACGTTTGTTAATTCAAGATTTATTTGTGTTCCTTATTTTTTATTTATATAATGTATTTATTCTGTCGATAATCTAATGTAAGGTAGAGGTTACAACATTGAATGTATAACAATTTAATGTGTAAATAGTATGTGTACATTCCTTGTTGTGGCACTATCGATATAGTTTATGTACACATTTGTGAATGTTGGCTATTGTAAAGTATATATATTGAAGGACTACCTATTACTTTTTTTGTAGGCCTAGCTCTTCTTGTGTTTTCAAAGTCAATTTCATAAATAAACAACTTCAGCAAAGCATTTGACAACCTTAACATCAAAAATTATTGTAATGTCTGTTATACCATCTATTGAGGAAGGTGTTATATATATTTCCATGTTTAGTAAAGCGAGCAAAAGATATGTATAATATAGTTTACATCAAAACACAAAGAGGGCCTTAGTAATGATGGTATGCCACAGGGGTCCATTTTCAGCCCGTTACAGCGTTCCTTGTTTTACCTGTAAATAAGTCCTCCAAAACGTATTTCTAATTTCAATATAAATGTATGCCTCTTGGTGTGCAAAAAAATTTCCTTAACACATTGAATGCCAAGATTTTGGAGGAGCCGTATTCAGTTCCCACCATACATTGTAAGCACATACGAGAAAATTCGTAGCTGGCGTCTTCATTAGTGAAGTTAACTAAAGCTGCCAATGTACGAGATATCTCGTATACGGGATGTCTCGTACTTTGGCACCAGCAATGTTATGCTTAGATTAGGTGCCATCTACGAGAGAACTCGTATGTGTCTTCCTTGTCTATCATGCGTATTTCTTGTGCAAGTGTTCTTGTGTGATTTACTAAATGGCTATTTTGATAAGGGACATATTGTTTATACAGATAATTTTTATAATTCCGTAGACCTGGCCAGAAAGATGAGTGCT